>OX422208.1:482434613-483920863 GCA_949130495.1 Sambucus nigra | reverse complement strand
CTTTTTACTTGCTCTCTTTATTCACGTTCTATATTTAACTTTACAAATAATAAATGTTTCACTTATAAGAATATTTTATATAGTTAAGCTTCTAATTTATTCACCATTGACAAATAGCCTTAGTAGACAGATATATTTTAATAACAGTTCTCTATTTCAGTTGTTATAGTTTTTTTTGGCTATATTTGTACCAAATATCAATACGCCCGCACGGAGGGGTGGAGGATGGGGTGTTTCGAGGTTGTGGGTCTGCGAGAGGTGGTTTGACAGGTGGTTTCGGGTGGAAGTGGTGGTACTGGTGCCGTGGTGGTGGATGAGGGAGGAGGTTGAGGGGTGGTTGTGGGATTGGCCTTAAGACAAGTTATTTATGTGCGAGAAGGGGGAGCCTAAGTCCTTTTGTTTTGCTGAGATAGTTTAGACACAATGTATTCATTTTATTATTTTTAAATTTTGTTCTAGAAAATAGTTTGTTTGGATGCCTAAATATTAGATTTCCTCAAAAATCAATTGAAACAGTCATGTTTATATATTTTTTTCTGTTTGAGTGTCTTAATCTTAGAGTTAAATTTAACCCAACATATCGTTAAAATTTGTATCCCATGCCTGGATGGATTTATTATCAACAAATTATGATTATAGATAAAACTATAAATAATTATTCAGGTGTTTTCTTTACTAACTACATTTCTATAAGGATAAATCATTTTACAGATTTGGTGTCGGACACAAACAATTGTATCATTCCCATATCAGTCTTTGTGCATATACTGAGATTTATGGTGCGGTTGGTTTGAGGTTAAATATTTTTCAACGCGGTGAAAAGTAAAATGGTGAAATTTATTTACCTATTTAAAGTTAAATTTTGTTACCAATATGTATTTAAAGTTGCATAATTATAAGGTGTGCACTTATTTATGATTTCAACCCACAAAAAAAAATTAGCTTTGAATATGTGAAACTGATTATCTACATAATTTAATGTAATTTATTCATTATACCTAATTCACTAATTTGAAAATATCTTTTCATATGCCATAAATTCATTATGTCTACTACTATGTTTTTATTTATTTGAATGTTATATGATTTAATTAGGTATTAGGTTTGTCTCAAAGAAAAATAAGAATGTGTTCGACATTCACAATTGTAACAATTTAAAACTAAAAGTATTTCAATTTCAAGAAATAAAATTAAGATTTCAAACATATATGAAATTGTCACCATCTTATTTTGTTATGTTGTGATTTTTGTAACTAATTAGGATCGCACGAATTGCAGGGTAGGGCATAATCTATATTCAAACATTTTAACACCAAATCATTAATGGGAGAAAAAAACTATAGATTAATCACAAATTGTGACCTTTAATAGATCGTGTCGTGGGCACATAGACTACCATCCCCTCCGGGTGTCCAAACAATTATATGTGATCAGTCGCTTCCCCACGTCTCCGGATAAACCCTCTATGCCACGTCATCCTTCTATTTCTCTGCACAGAAACAACCTTCCCAGCAAGTTTGTTCACCATTTTCCCATTATTTCCCAAATTTGAGTTCCCAAACACCAACAATTTCCCCCTCCTCACGTAAACTCATCTCAAATTCCCCCACTGATTTTCGTTTTTCATCCATGTCAGTCAAGTTGCATCATCAGAGCTTTGTATCTTCCAGGTTATCTCTCTAATATTCTCTTATTTTTCATGCTCCTCTACTCACCACTATTTTCATTCAACCAACCTAGATTTACTGGAATTTTCTTTGCTGTCTTCATTTTATATTCATTTGGAATTTCATTACTGAACTTTTTTTTTGGAAACCGTGGGAAGTTTAGAATGAATTATAGTTAACTGGCCATGGTGCCAACAACTTTTGGTTCTGAATTGCAGCAGTATTCACCGATGTTGAATTTTAGTTAAATTTATTTCCAGTTAAGCGCTTAATATACGTGTTGTTATTCCGGCAATTTAAATAAATGCAGAATTAAAGTATGGAACGAAATTACCCAATTTAGGAGCTGATAAACCGAAGGCGAAAAATATAAGAAATCCGAAACAGGACAGTCCAGAAATATGGCTGAGTCGCGGACAATGTCGCTCTCTTTAAGGTGTTTCGCCGCTCTGCCTCCAATTTGTACCGACGGTGTATAGCGCCGTCACCCCCAGGATAAAACAACCTCGAAAATAATACGAATCAGCAGTACGAATTTGATTCGCTTAACAAACATCCATTCTAAAATATATATATACTGCTCGATCATAATAAATATAAATAATCTGGGAAAGATTATATATTTCTGTGTCGTTATAATTATTCAGTGGATGAATAATTATTTATGTGAAAAAAAATTCGTAGGTTTGCAGAATTTTGTGGGAGATAACTGTGTGTTAAAAAACGGACGCTACAACCTCTTTTATGGGGCAACAAAAAAGAGACGTCGGTAAACAAACGTGGAGAGAAAAATCTAGAAGTAGTGGGCAACTCGGTTGAAGAAATCAACTCAGAATAAAACACGTTTTAATTTTTCGGAATTAAAAAAAACGTTAAAAAACAATTTTTAAAGCCCAAAAAACAATTATGTATTTGTCAAAAAAATTAATTTTTAATGAGCCCAAGCCCAAGACCCAGGACCCGGGCATGGGCACGGGCCGGGCCGACCGGACGGCGAAGGCGGCCCGCGCGCGCGTGTGACTTGGCCCAATAAGTCCCCCACCCATACACACAAAACATCTAATGCCCAAAGGGCTTACCCTTTAGACTCACAAAAAAGGTATATTAACACATCCCATTTTCTCCTACCCACCGATGTGGGACAAGTGCTTAAAAGCACTCTTCAAACTTTGCACACAAGTGCTTAACAACTGTGTACCGACAATCCCCCATTTGCAAAATTTGAAGACATTTTTATCGAGCAATAATTCATAGAATTGTGCATAAGCAAAGGTGTCTTTCGACTTGAACCTTTACGTAGTAAAGATGATTCAGAATATACTAGAGTAACCGTAGTTTTGAACTCTATCTCTGACAACATCCTACACACAACCCTACTTGGGTGTAGTTCTAATAGCTAGCACGTTACGGCCATGTGCTTCTATCCCAGTATAGTGAACACTTTAGGAATTTGCCCAAAATATCCATAGGAATCCGCCACACTTCCACATTCACATAGGTGAGTCTATCAAGAATACTCCTGTAGCTAAGTACCCCACTCAAAATAGAGCTATAGATCTCATTAAGAGTTATAATAACTCATCCTCAACTCGCTTCAGGATATCATGTTCCATAGGGATGAACTCGGAGTAAAACCCCGTTCTATATTAATTAATAATCGCATGATTCAACCCATATCACTTGTGATTTGTTATTACCCTTTGAACATATTTCTTGGGATCTCCAGTCTATATGTTGGGTTACCATCACAAATGACTCATTTATCCAAGGGCTTTAGTCCCATCCCTTTCGAGGTGTTCCACACCTTCTCCCTAGCTAGTCCTTTTGTCAAAGGATCAGCTAAGTTCTGTTCAGACCGTATATGATCCACCCTCACAGCACCCATAGGGATGAATTCTCTAACAGTACTATGTTTATACGACGTATTTGTCCTTTCTTACCATTATAATAACGGTTCTCAACTTTTGCAATAACCGCGGTACTATCACAATGAATTAAAACGGCTGGTATCGGTCTTTCCCATAATGGGATATCTGACAGGAGGTTTCTTAACCAACCTGCCTCTTCACTAGCAGTAGCTAGCGCTATCATCTCAGACTCCATAGTGGATTGAGCCAAAATAGTTTGTTTCTTAGATTTTCAAGAAACTGCACCACCAGCGATGCTAAATATATATCCACTAGTAGTCTTAGAATCATCAGATATGGTGTTCCAATCAGCATCACTAAATCCTTCAAGGACAGCGGGATGCTTATTATAGTGTAATCCGAGGTTCATTGTCCTTTTAAGGTACCGCATGACCCTCTCAATAGCATGCCAATGCTCCATACTAGGTCTAGTAAATCTACATAGTACTCCCACAGCATAAGCTATGTCAGATCTAGTGCAATCTGTAGCATAACGTAAGCTACCTATAATGCTTGCATAAGCATTTTGATTTACACTGTCGCCAGTGTTCTTAAATAACTTTACACTAAGGTCAAATGGAGTACTAGCAGGTTTACAGTCAAAGTAATTATATTTCTTTTGAACTTTCTCAATGTAATGAGATTGATCCAAAGAAAGTCCCTTTTCTGACCTAGTAATATTAATTCCTAATATTACACTAACTTCACCCAAATCCTTCATGTCAAAATTGGCACATAATAATGATTTAACATTTTCTACGGCATGAATATTAGAACTAAATATTAGCAAGTCATCAACATAAAGACATATGATAGTGCAAATGTTCTCAACATATTTATAATAAATGCATTTGTCACTTTCATTAATTTTAAACCCATTGGAGATGACTAGGCTATCAAATTTATCATACCATTGTTTAGGTGCCTGTTTCAGTCCATAAAGAGATTTATCTAGTTTACATACTTTATTTTCTTGACCGTGTACTATAAAAAGGTTGATCCATATAAATCTCTTCTTCTAATTCTCCATTTAAAAATGCAGTTTTAATATCCATTTGGTGTACAATGAAATCATTTAAGGCAGCTATAGCAAATAGTACACGTATAGACGTTATTATAGTCACGGGTGAAAATGTATCAAAGAAGTCTACGTTTTCTCTTTGTCTAAAGCCTTTATATTTTTCAACAGTGCCATCCGGTTTTAATTTCTTTTTAAGAATTCATTTACACCCAATTGTTTTACATCCAGGAGGAAGATCCACTAAATGCCAAGTTTTATTAGTTTCCAAAGAATCCATTTCATCATTAATAGCCTCTTGTCATAAATCGGTATCTAAAGAAGATAAAGCTTCTTGAATAGTGTTAGGATCCTCCTCTAACGTATAAGCATAAAAGTCGGGACCAAAATCTTTTTTCACACGAGCCCTTTTACTTTTTCGAATTTCTAAAATGGATTCATTATATTCTTTATTTTTATTTAAAGAAATATTAGTGGATGACTCGCCCCCACTATTTCTCAATTTAAAAGGAAATTTATCTTCATAAAAATCGGCGTCATTTGATTCAATAATTACTTGATTTTTCAAGTCATAAAATCGGTATGCTTTGCTATTAATAGCATAGCCTATAAAAACGCACTCATATGCTCTACTTGCCAATTTAGACCTTTTAGGGTCGAGTATACGTACATAGGCTAAGCACCCCCACGTTCTAAAGTATGACACGTTGGGCTTAATATTTTTCCAAATTTCATAAGGAGATATTTTCATTTTAGTCTTAGGAATTCTATTAAGCACGTGACACACAGTCAAAATAATTTCACCCCACCAATGTGAGGCCGCCCCTGAATTTAATAAAATAGCCACAATTAATTCAGTTAATGTCCTATTTTTTCTTTCGGCTTTACCGTTCATTTCGGGGGAATAAGGGGCAGTTTTTTCGTGAATAATACCGTGGGTTTTATAAAATTCAATAAATGGTTAAGAATCATATTCGGTGCCTCTATCACTACGTAACCTTTTTATTTTCCGATTAAATTGATTTTCAATTTCATTTAGGAAAATTTTAAACATGTCAAACGCTTCACTTTTATTTTTCATTAAATACACAAATGAATAATCGGAACAATCATCAATGAAAGTTATAAAATAACGTTTGCCATTTCTAGTTGTGACACCATCCAATTCACAAATATCCGAATGGATTAAATCAAGTGGTTCAGATTCTCTAAAAACACATTTATGTGGTGTCTTAGTGATTTTTGCTTGACTACATCATTCACATTTTCAAAATCATTTAATGATAATTCTGGAATTAATCCTAAAGTGCTCATATTTTTAACAAGTCGTTTATTAACATGACAAAGCCTAGCATGCCAAATATTAAATGAACAAGCAATATAAGCAGAAGGAGAAATTTTATTCATTGCATCAACATTCAACTTAAACATCCCATCAGTGGCATAACCATTGCCTACAAAAATTCTATTTTTTGTCAAAGTAAATAAATCAGTACCAATAGTTTGAGTAAAGCCAGCTTTGTTGAGAAGATAACCCGAAACCAAAATTTTCCTTATCTCGGGAGTGTGAAGAACGTCTTTGAGGATAACAATCATTCCCGAAGTGAATTTTAATTCTACATTTCCAGTACCAGCAACCTCAGTGGAGTGAGAATCACCCAACAACACCTTCTTATCTGCAGTCTCAGAATAAGTCTTAAACATAGTACGGTCATAACAGATATGGCGGGAAGCGCCAGTATCCAACCACCACCCTTCGGCACCGCTAACCATGTTGATTTCTGAAATCATAGCACATAAGTACTCTTCGGTCAAATTCGCTTGTGCTTGTGGCACATTGCGACATTTGCGAGCCATATGGCCAGGCTTGCCACACTTGAAACAGAAAAACTGTCCCGAGTTGCTAGACTGTCAATTTCCAGGGTTCTTATTCTTATTCTGAGTCTGATTTTTAAAATTTTGGTTGTGGCCCTTTTTCTGATTTTTCATATTTTTTTCGTTTGCCTTTAAAACAACTGGAGTGTGGTTCTTTTTCTGATTTTTGTTGTTAGACACAACAAGAATTTCATCTTTATAGTCCTGTTTTCGGGATTCCTCCTCAATTCTCAATTTAGTAATAAGTGACTCTAGTGAAAATTCTTTAGACTTATGCCTCAAAACATTTTAAACTCTTTGAACAATGGAGGCAATCTATCAATAATCACAGCCACCTGAAATTGCTCATCTAAACTCATGCCCTCGGAAATAATTTCATGGGCAATCATTTGCAAATCATGAGTTTGAGCAACAACAGATTTGTCATCCGTCATTTGAAATTTCAAATAACGGTTGACGACATATTTTTTAGCACCCGCCTCCTCCGTGCCATATTTTTTAAAAAGTGCGTCCCAAACATCTTTCGCAGTTTTATAATTGGCATAATAGTCATAAAGTTCGTCACTTAGAGCATTCAGAATATAGTTCTTGCACAGAAAATCATTTTCCTCCCAAGTTCTAATTGTTTTGCTTTCCTCAAAAGTAGGTAGATTATTTACTACGGGTTTGTCAAATTGAACACACGATGCGACTTTTTTCGTAGTTCAATAAAATAGCAATTTTTTGCTCCAACGTTTAAAATGGGTGCCTTCATAATTGAAAGGCTTATTAAGGTTGCTTGAGTGAATTTCGTCCATGGCAAAATTTCAGAACACCTTAAAATTGTTATTCCAGCAATTTAAATAAATGCAGAATTAAAGTAGGGAACGAAATTACCCAATTTAGGAGCTGATAAACCGAAGGCGAAAAATATAAGAAACCCGGAACAGGACAGTCCAGAAATATGACCGAGTCGCGGACAATGTCGCTCTCTTTAAGGTGTTTCGTGGCTCTGCCTCCAATTTGTGCCGACAGTGTATAGCCCCGTCACCCCCAAGATAAAACAGCCTCGAAAATAATACGAATCAGCAGCACGAATCTGATTTACTCAACAAACACCCATTCTAAAATATATATACTGCTCGATCATGATAAATATAAATAATTTGGGAAAGATTATATATTTCTGTGTCGTTATAATTATTCAGTGGATGAATAATTATTTATGTGAAAAAAAATTCGTAGGTTTGCAGAATTTTGTGGGAGATAACTGTGTGTTAAAAAACGGAGGCTACAACCTCTTTTATGGGGCAACAAAAAAGAGACGTTGGTAAACAAACGTGGAGAGAAAAATCTGGAAGTAGTGGGCAACTCGGTTGAAGAAATCAACTTAGAATAAAACAAGTTTTAATTTTTCGGAATTAAAAAAAAACATTAAAAAATAATTTTTAAAGCCCAAAAAACAATAATGTATTTGTCCAAAAAATTAATTCTTAATGAGTCCAAGCCCAAGACCCAGGACCCGGACCCGGACACGGGGTCGGCCGGACGGCGGCGGCGGCGCGCGCGCGCGTGTGTGACTTGGCCCAATAAGTCCCCCACTCATACACACAAAACATCTAATGCCCAAAAGGCTTACCCTTTAGACTCACAAAAAAAGTTTATTAACACATCCCATTTTCTCCTACCCACCGATGTGGGACAAGTGCTTAAAAGCACTCTTCAAACTTTGCACACAAGTGCTTAACAGCTGTGTACCAACACGTGTAACTAAAGTTAATGTAAAATAATTATGAAAATAAGTAATGATGGTAAAATAGTACAAGTCACTTTGCATTCACATTTAGAATTAGTAAAATCTAACCAATCAGTATTCCATTATCCATCAGCATTTGGCATTCAACATTGAAAGGCTTAAAAAACTAATGGCACCATTGTGTGATTCATTTGTAAGGTGTTAGGGTTTGCACTAAACCTGTAGGCTTGTCTGATTAGAATACATCCATACAGGTATTATACTATATAAAAAAATGCGGTAGAAGTTCTGCCTATGGAGAAAAAAAATCAACTTGTCATCGGCTGAGACAATCGATTGATTGCAACACAGAAGGAAAAATAAATAACCATTTACTGATATATATTGATGAAACATTACAGCATAATATTGCTGATTCCGATTCAAAAGTACATACTCCCTCCCTCCCAAATTACTAGTCGTCGTTTAAAAATCAAAGAATTTTAAAAAAAAGTTACTTTACGAATTTCCCCTCCTAAAACACCTTTGAATGCAAGACATTTTCTCGAATTCATGAGTATTGTTCACATGGGTAACTTTGTAATCTCATCAAATTTTTATATACCACTTTTTGAAACCTGGCTATTAATTTGGGACAAACTAAAAAGAAAAGAGGACCGGTGTTACTAGATACTCTCGTCCTCCTTGAGTACCGCCTTCTAGTTCTCGGGTATCCATTTAGGTACTTTAGTGTCTCAATTCTCCAAATCTTACGTTCTGCGTTTGTTTTGAAGAACAGAAGAAATAACATAGCAAAACAAGAAATAGACCATTTATGTTACTAAATTCTCTTGGTTTCTCTAACCCGAGAGCATATATACAAAAATTAGGTACTCCAATACTAAGTGCCTAATAGAAAAACTTAAATTAAATAAATAAAAAATTGAGTAAGTGTTTTTGGGTGGTGTATATATATGTATATACATTTTATATGGTACCCAAAACGATCCATATAATAAATATCTAGCGAATCGTGTTTGTTGGCAGTCTATTGTGTGACATTTCATGCAACATCATGGTATCTATATGTGTTTGGCTCATTCTCGATCTTCATATTTGCAGCTCTTCAAATCCATGGTTTTCACAAAAACCAAATAGAACTCGCTTTTTCAACAAAAAGGTAGTTGACTTGGACCACCTGCTATTCAACAGGGGTTGCTCAAGGAAGAAATGCCGAATAAGGCTCTCGCAATTAGAGGATGGTAATGTCAGTCTTAGTTGCAGATTGTTGGATTTTAGGATACACTGTTTAACCTTCCATAAATCAAGAAGGATGGGACGCCTGTTGACCTTTGCTTCAGCTGATGATGGTGTAACCGTCAATGGGAGTCCCCAAGCAAGTACTAGTAGTGATGTTGAGGAAATGAGGGCCAAACTTGATCAATCACAAGGTGAAGATTATAATTCTGGACTTGTTCAATCATTACATGATGCTGCAAGGGTATTTGAGTTGGCAATTAAGGAACAGAGTTCGCTATCAAAATTATCCTGGTTTTCAACTGCATGGCTTGGTGTAGACAAAAATGCATGGGTGAAGGCACTATCTTATCAGGTTTGTCATTGATGATTTGTGATATATTGTGCTCAATATATATGCTTATACCCATTTCTTTATATGTTTTTATTTACGATACAACATGTAGTGCATCTTCATGATACACTACTATAAAATGTTCTGCTTTTAATTATACTTCCTATTCATGTGAGATGGGTTTTAGTATGATGAAATTTGTTTTCCATCGTTTTTGACGTATGACTGCCTAATTCAATGATTGTCCTAGATATGAAATAACTGAAGTGAGTTTTTCCATCAAGAACAAAAGAGGACATATGACTAATAAGAATATATATTTTATATTCCAAATCCACATTTAAGTACATAATAAAATACTTCATTTAATTTTGTAAAATTTGGCCAAAGCCACTACATTTCTCAATTTCCAAAATTACATTATATATAACCAAAGAAAAAGTGCATTGTTTTAATATTTTAATAAATGTAAATCCATTCTCCTATCAACTTCTTGGTATATGCAGAAGTCTGGTGGAGCTTAGCTAGAAGAGAGCCCCTAGGTCTGATGAAATATGAGCTATAAACAAATCCACAATATGGAACATAAACATCATGAATGCAATATGAAAGGCCATTCATTCTATTAAACTGAATTAACATGTGGTTTCCTAGAACAAATTTCACCACGCTTTCATATGGTTCATGGTTCCTACCCAGTGCCCATTTACCAAATCTCTGTTTTACACCCACTATACAGTTTTGTAACTCTTGTCCGCTCACTTTGATATGAGCCAGTCCGTTACTTTTTGGTGTTCCAACTCTGGTCGTAACAAACATCTCCTAGCATTTTGTTTTCCAATCCTGAAATGAGTACCAAAAATGTTAATTATCCGAAGATAGCTTGACCCAAGGTGTAGTATATGGGTAGTCAACATTGTTTAATGGGAGATCGACTGAGTGATGCATCAAAACATTAGCATGTACAAAATATTATAAATAACATTGGTTTATTTGTCTACCCAATTAGTGTCTGAGATTGAAAGTTACATTATATGTTTGATGGCTCAAAATTAATTCCTGAAAAGAATGGCAGAATTGTAATTTGTAAAAGACCAGCACTAAATAGAACAAACAAATAACAAATGACACAAACGTTTTCTAAAATCAATGTGTCTTGAGCAATCCTTCACCACCCATTATAGACAAACTCTACAACTAATTTAGAATTCATATAAAATTCAATTTACCCATTGGTCCTTAACACGAGGGAGTGTCATTTTCAAGCCTTTTCACCAAAAAGTACACTTCTCTCGCGTGCCTTATCACTGCCACTTTACTCTCTCACCCTCCATTGTCCATCAATCTCACTACTGATGTGCACTCTTCCTATTCTTTACTTTTCAAGCCACTTTTCAGAATTTGAGACTGAACTTTCCTTCTCTCTCTCACACTTAATCATTCTTCCGCCCCTTTCCTCACAATCTGTCTTGTTCCTTCTAAGTTTTCATAAATTTATGGACACTGTTCACTTTGCTATTCATTTTATTGGGCCTCAAAATGGTTGGTGCATAATGTGGATGTGTGTGGGGTTGTGTAGTATAGACGTGCGTCTATAAACAAATCAACTTCTAGAGAGCCGAGTTCTCGTACGTATTAGGCTACCACGAACCAAATCTATATCGGCATGAAGTATGAAGTATAATAGCCAGGAAAACTGCTTCTCAGGTAGGGGTTGTTTCTCTGTTTCTAGATAAATATGTGTATGTGGGGTATATAAACAATTGCTGTATATGTGTGTGTATATATAGACAATTGCATATATGTGTGTGTAGCATTTTAATGAACGGCCTGTCTTAATACTACATATATGAGTGTTTACTGTGTAATTGATAACACTCGCGGCATGATCTTTTAACTTGTTATTTGTTGGGTCATTTAGTCTTTGGCCCCCTTTTATTTTACCATATTTAACGCTCGCTACCAAAGTTTGCACTGTTTATACTTGAGGTCATTTTCATCTTTTCCGACACTTCAAAGATTTTGACACTTTTCCCCACAAAGCTAGAGTGTAGAACATGTGTAACCTTAATTAAGCCTAATTATGAGCATAGCGCGTGCCTGTGTAAAAGATGATGGGATTAAAATAGTAATTTTTAAAAATAAAGTCTAATAAACTGTTGTGTGTTAGGGTAAATTTCTTTGAAAATCATTAAAATAATGTAGAATTTGTAACAATACGCATTTTGTTACAAGACTCCGTGTTCGCCAACAAATTTGCAACACAGTATATGGTTTAGTGGAGTTTCTTACAAAAGTTGCGTAGTTCAGGAGTGTTTTTTTTCCTGCATATTTCCCTTATCATATTATGGATAGCCCCGTAGTGCAAGTAATTGTTATTTGTACAGACTTGCGTAATTGTAAATACAAAGTGTTTAACTTGAAGAACCAACCTAAAGAAATATAAAAATATTTTGTTGAGTACATGCGTTTCAGACTTCGAGTCTAATTTATATATACTTAGTAACATTGATCTGGTTGATAATGTTGTCGAATAGCTTCATTCAATACATGCAACATCTGTGAAGCAGTCTAAAAGCACTATGTGTTTTTTGATAGGGAAGTATACATGGAAATCATGGTTTTCTTATGTCACTCAAAATCAGAACGCTGGCTAAATGATAAAACTTGCTATTTTACTCTCTTAGTTCCATTTTTTTTGTATTTAACTACATTATTAAGGATGCACTAGTTATTTGTTGTTAGCATGAAGAAGATGACCATTTGTGCTTGCTTTTTCTTATGAAGTCTGTGATTTCTGGATTTCAGAAAATTCCTTTAAATGATTTAGGCTACACGGCATCAGGGCGTTATTCATTTCCACAAATGATCATATTATGTTTTTACTTTTTCATATGCTTGTTTCACTAGGGATATAATGAATAATATGATACAGAAATACTCGATGCTACGCGAATAATTCTTTTCATGGCAAGATAATTCATATCGATGGAAGAAGTCACTGCAGCATGACTTATGATTATTGGTATCGATAGAGGGAATCATGACCTGTAAAAACTGGTACAAGGAATTCAGTTTATATTGATATTTCATTCTTTGGTTTCATAATCTTTTCCAATCAGTCTCAGTGGTCCTTCCATTGGGTAAAATTGTTTGGTGATGCAGAACACTTTGTAAGAACTGTAATTTCTTTTCAAGGATTCGCATACCTAAATTGAATAAATTTCTCTTAGAATTATGGTTTGGAGAAAGTGTTTTCTGGATTGTGTACTCCTTGTAATTATTTATGCTGGAGTTTTTGGCTGACAAGATCTTTGAGAGGTTTCTTTGCCTTTTCATTACTGTTTAAATTATTCTCTTGTTCGCTAAAGATTCATAAATTTATTCAGGTATCTGTGTATTCCCTACTGCAAGCAGCAAGAGAGATTTCATCCCGAGGAGATGGAAGAGACAGAGATATCAATGTTTTTGTGCAGAGGAGGTATGATCTCTCAATTTTAACGGCATGGGTTTCAGTTGATATGCATCATATTCCAACTCACATCAGATCCAAATTTTGTTTATTCAGTATTGTAGTTGTTTTACGAAGCCAAGGAGATCTGTAAGAATGGCAATTACATTGATTATATATTTGGCATTTTCATGGGACGAGGATCATTGTTTAGCATGGCTATTTTTTTTTTTATAATATATATATATATATATAGTATTGGCAGATTTTGATATACTAGGAAATCACTCTATGCTGACACATCAATTTTTTGTTAATATGTAATCAGTTCAACATTTAATTTATTTTAAAATATTTTTCCTGTAATTTCTATATAATTATTAAATAACCTTTTGATCATTGCCGTCAAGTTACAAAAAATGGGGCATTAATAAATTTAAATTAGCAACTTTGTCATATTGGGTGTCTAATAAGCCACATGAGTCTGTGCCAGGCTAGCTTTGCTTTCAATTTGCGTTAAATATCATTTTCCGGTCCAGTAGATATTCTCCTACCCTTTCAGTACTCCCCTGGTGGGAAATAACACATACTACAAGGTACCATTTGAAAGATGGGGTGTCGTCATGATCTCCGCTCACAGAAGTTTTTGTGGAGATGGTGCTGCTTCTACTAGAGGAACACTGCTAAATCATCATGGTAGTAGCATTTTCTATACGAGTGTCTTGCAGGAGTTGTGCCCAGCCATCATCATCGCTTTCTTAGTGAGTGGGTCAGCCTCCCTTCTCTGATATATGGTACAGGTCTAGACGGTGAGGCACCTCATGTCCTAGTCTCAAATATTCTTAGAATATGTACATGAAAAGATAATGGATATTGCCTGGTGTTGGTTTTGATCTATGACTCACGGACACCCTTCCGAAGGCGACGAATATTGTTTGACACGTGTCGGACACGAGACACGCTGGAGTGTCCTCTTTTTTTTTTTGGTTGGACACATCCGGACACATAGCGGACACGTAAAATAGGACACCTGGGGTAAAATATAAAATACTAGAAACTTCAAATGTGGTCAAAAGTTTAATTATTGAAACTATAACTAAATAACATAACAAAAAACAAATAAGAAACCAAAGTTACTTAAATGCTCTTAAAAAAACAGCTGTTCTCTCAAACCAAAATCAAAAGCAAAATTAAATTCAACAACACAAAATTGTAACCCTAAAATCTCTCATCCATCTCCATCTCCACTTCTCTCTCTCCCTAACCCAGCAGAAACCTCCATCGCCACTTCTCTCTCTCCCTAACCCAGCAGAAACCTCCATCGCCACTTCTCTCTCATCTATCTCCATCGGAGCTATCTCCACTTCTCTCTCCATCGCAGCTGTCTCCTCCATCGCCCACTTCTCTCTCCATCGCAGCTGTCTCCTCCATCGCAGGGTAAGTCTCTCTCCATCGCAGCAGCTTCTTCATCCCTTTTTGCTGTTTCGTTTTTTTTAATTAGTTACAAATTTTTTGCTGTTTCTTCATTTCCTGTTTGCCGTCCAACACAACTTCCCTGTTTTCTTTGCTATTTCCTTTTCATTCTTTTCATTCTTTGCTGTTTTTCTTTCCCTTTTCTTTACTCTTTTTCTTTGCTGTTTCTCCCTCTTTATTTTATGCAACTACAGCAAAAAAAAAAAAAGATTAGAAACAGCAAAAAAATAAATAAATAAAAAAAACAGCAAAAAAAAGTAAAGAAACAGATGTCACTATCTTTTTTATTTAATCTTGCATCCTAGTTTGAATATTGTTTTGTATGGTCCATTTTTTAATTTTATTATGTTAAGCAGGGGCGGACCCATGTAGGGCCGAAGCGGGGCGGCCGCCCCAGTTCACTTTAAAAAAAATAAAAAAATAGGGCATATACCAAATAGTCCCTCAAACATTTTTTAATACACGTTTACTATAAGCCTTTTATTTTGCTCCAAAAAGTCCTTCACCATGCCGCTGGCGCGGACCTGTAAGAATAAGAGAATATTAGTTAAATCGGTGTTTGAGGGACTTTTTGGTACAAAATAAAACGCTTGAACTAAACGTGTATTAAAAATTGTAAAATTTTGATCTCCTCCACCACTTACCCTGCTGCTCTCTCCTCCACCAGGTATATTTTGATCTCCGATGATCCGATCCCCAAATTTTATTTATATTTCATCATTTGTTTTTGTTGTGAAATTATATGTGAAATTAAATTTATACTGAAATTATTGATTTATGTTGTATTAATTATCATATGATATTTTGATAATGGTTTTTAGTGTTGAAAATGAATATTATGCCAAAAAAAAATAAAAACAACCCAAAAAATGCCCGATAAAACTCGAAATAACCCCCCAAAAATTCGCCTCGGGGGCTCCCACCCCCGAACTTTCGGCAACACTCGAAAGTTTCGCCCCAGTTGACACAAAATCCTGGAGTGATGTTAAGAATGCTCTAATAATGTATTTTATGGAAAAAATTGTTTTATTTGTTTTATATATATTATATATTATACGTATCCTAGCGTGTCGTATCCTAGTTTTAAAAAAAATCACGTGTTGCGTGTCGTGTCGAACACATGTATTGCGTGTCGAGTCCGTGCTTCATAGGGTTTGATACTAATTGAAAATTGCTAGAATAAGGAAAAGAAAAGCTATGATGGAAAGAAGGCAAGAAAAGAAAGAATCAAACGACAGAATAATGACTAACCTATCTTAAAACTTTTTGTTATTGCAATCAATCGCTCCTATACCATGTTGTATGCTAGTATAGAGACGAGGGATGAGTTCCTGAAAAATAGAATGAGAGAGCTTTCCCTAGATTGAGTTTGCATCGGTAAATAAATTGGAATCACAACAGCCCAGAGGGTGATCTATGTTATTTCTTAAGTTTCAACATTCTGAAAGGATGCCCAGAGGTCTGTGCTACCTGATGAGTCTATTATATTGAAAAGCTTTCTTCATTTACTCATTTTCCATCCGTTTGTTTTGAAGAATTTTTCTTTGTCATTTTCTTGAGGGATTCTCACCATCTCATGATGGGCTCATCATTGGCCAATGCAATTTGAACTTATGGCCTTGGTTGCTTCCTTTCGGGTCTCCGCGGACATGCTTATTTTGATTAAAGAACCATTTGAACTTTCTGCAAGTGCAAGCTTGGTGACAGAAATAGGTGGGAGGGCATCTTCAATGGGTATGACGTAGACTTCATTGCGTCATTTCAAGTTCATCACATGCGATTACAGGTAAGGTATGGACTTTTTCCTGCATGGTTTCAAATGGCATTTCCCCTGCTGCTTATGGGTCGGGAAGAGATTACTGTTGGCATCTCTGGGGTAAATCTGAATAGTTTCTTTAGTTACCTGCTTATTGACGATATTTTGAGCTTTTCTAGTAATATGAAGAGTTCCCTATGTACTGGTGATGGATGCACAATCGGTGATTGATAATTTAGTATCGGTAGTTGGCCTCATTCGTGCATAAGGCGCAATTATTACAGGGTTGTGGCACTGGTCTAGTATTTTTAATGCTGCACGGGAAATCGACTGCCTCGTGCATTGTCTCTGGCCTGGTCTTTACCACGTTACTCAGTGTTGAGGCATTTCTTACACCATGTAACAATTTGCATCTCATCTTTTGCCAAATCCCCCCCTCTCCTGGTAACTTAAATTTTCACCTCTATGCCCTCCTGGCCAGCTTTGATCACTCTTTTGTTTAATTTGCAAATCTTTTGAATGGCTCACTAGCCGGGTTTATTAGGTGAATCTTGAACATAAGTAGCATCCATTCGACACAAATTATGATGAGCTGGGCTTCGGGAATGGCAAGTTCTTTTTCGGTGAATGTTGAACTTTAGCGGAAAAATGTCTGATATGAGTCATGTTGTTGCTTGGGTGTTGTTTTAATCTTGACAAAAAATGGTCTTCTTCCTCAGTTTGGAATAACTCGAGCAAAAACTGCTTTGCACATGCCAAATGCCAGTAGCTATGATTCGAAAGTCGAGATCAGTCATGGGGTTTTGATTTTAGCCTTAAAATGGAGCTTTTGGACTTCCTTTAACATGGCAGGGTTTGCAATGGTGGCTTCGCATTCCCTCTTGTCAACAAGGCCTTCGTGCCCTGCCTGATTCGAGCTGGTCCCAGTTAATCGATTATGTTGTTTGAGGTGTGCTGCTGCTGCTGTCTCCTCCTCATCGGAAGTTTCTCACTTGAGGGGGTTGGGGTGGGGCTAGGCTCTGCATTAGTTGTAGGGTTCTCCGTTATACCTTCCAACACACACATAAGGAAGACTTTGGTCTCATTTTTACGTGGACATTAATACTATCTCTGCTTGATTATTTGACGGAGTGACGTAAGGGATGCTGCTTCTCCATTTAAATGAGGGTGGATGGACTTTGTGAGTGCCATTGAGTGTTCTGCAATGAGTATTTAAATGTCAAAATGAAAGAAAAAATTTATGAGACAACTATGATCCCTATTATTCTTTGTATTATAGAAGTTTGGCGATCAGAAACATTTTGTCATCAAATGTGCATGGTTTTGATGCAAACATCGAGATGAATTTTTAACATCAGAAACATCGGGTTTTGCTTCTCAGTTAGGGAACCACAGGGACAATTTTTAACTATATGCCCAACATTTTTGACAAAAAGCATACACGATTATCATGCAGAACAAAAGGAGATCATGTGTATACCTCTTGTCACGAGTCGTCTCGTGACCTCATCCCTCCCAACCATATCTTTAAATATCATCGGGCCCACTTGAATCATCCACTGCTAACGGAAAGGGTGTGGTTTGGGCCTCTCGCCCCTCAACTCGCCTACCCCGGTCTTAGATCCATGTTAAAAGGGTCTGAGTTTGTCATTTGGGATTTGGGTAACTTGGAACTGTTGGTATAATTTTTGAGAGATTAAGCATTTAATTAAAATAACTTTGGGGGCTGATTGGGGATTTTAAAAATTGACTATACATTTGACAACTTACAGGTGGGAGTTGTAGTATGTTGAGAACTCAGGAAGTCAAGTGTGTAATTTGTGCTTTGGATTGAATCTGACGGGAAGAAGATTCGTTTGAATAAGTTGTTAGAAGGGAATTTAGGCTTAGTGGATTGGCTGATGGGTTGGGGTGCATTTGGAAAGGGTTCGGAAAAAGATGAACATTTGGGCTCTTGTGGCTGGGACTTGTTAGGGCCAGCAACTATGCCATAGTGCTGTAACCTAATAACCCTTCTCAGTCCTTCGGGAAAACTCCATCTCCTGCGTAGCCTTCACCTTTTCCATCGTTTCTTTGAATTTAATCCTAGGTTGCTCTTCTTTGCCACCAATGACAGTTGCGTCTAACTGGGAGGCCACACCTAGGGGTACTATCTTGACCCTTAACTTATCCATCGTTTATCAATTCAAGCCTATAAAAGGTTCCCTCAAGATCCATTTCTGCCATTAGATTCTCTGAAGAGCTCCGACGAACCTCCTATGGCGACGATGGTGTTTGTAACTTCCCTTTCGGTGGTCGCTTAAGGTATTTCCGGCAGCCCTATTGGTTTGCTTGTCCTCACTGGCTACAGTTTACGGGAGGTGCGCAGGGGCTCTACTCGTCGTCATGGTCCTCCTTGCTTCTTCGAGCCTACTAATTCGTTCCCCAAATCGATCAGTCATTGTCGACATCATTTGCTTTAGTTCTTCCATCATAGTTGATTTAGGAGCCTTTCCAGGCACGACTATCCATATGATGAGGCACAAAACAAAAACTTGAAAATGAGAGAAAATAATTATCACCACCAAGGATCGAACGTGCTTTGATTCGAATTTGCTGCAAAGCAAACACAGAGGAAATTTACCAAAATAAACCCACTCAACCATAGAGGTCCCTACTACTAAAAGCCTATAAAAGACATAAAAAGGGAGAGGGTACCTATCGCACTAAAATATACAACTAAGCCCAACACTCATTTAGATCAGTAAATCTGCCCCGGAGAGCATCTCCTCTCCATTATGACTGCTGATTGTCTCTACGCGGGTGAGTCGGTCACTGGATTCCTCACGCAAGAAGTCGGCGGTAGTATTAATTACTTCGTCAAATTCTTTCCTAGGCCTCGGTCATTGTTCATGCTTTTTGCCATCACTTTGCCCAACGATATCACTTTTGTAAATTAGGGGAAGCGATTTGACAAAACAAGACAAACAGTGCACAAAGCAAAAATAAATTCTATTACTTACTGAATGATTAAAATGACAAAGGGAGGCCTTAGTACGAATAAAATAAAAGAGACAATTAAATAAAAAATAAAATACCTAAGTTAATTCTAAATATCCGAGAGATAATGATTATATGGGTATAAAACTCACCCTCCCCTCATCCTAACAAAACAGCTGCTCTCTCTCTCTCTCTCTCTCTCTCTCTCTCTCCCTTGTCACGTCATAGAAACATGAATCTCGAGTAGAATTTTCATTGGATGCTAAATGCCCGTGATGGTATCATTAAAGTATAAGTTATCTTCTTACTTCTGGACAGTTGTGTGTTTTTTTCTGGGAGGAAAATATATTTTCTCCTACTCATTCACCATGTTTATAAGTGATCTTGCCTTTTCAAGTGGTGTCATTGATGTTCCCTTGTTGTCTATTTATTGCAGTTCATTTTGGGCTTTCCTTTTGAGATGGGATTTTATATGATCTAAATATTACATTTATGCAGTCTGTTAAGACTATCTGCTCCTTTGGAGAGTGTAATCAGAGAGAATTTATCGTCCAAGCAACCTGAGGCTTATGAGTGGTTTTGGTCTGAGCAAGTCCCAGCCATGGTGACCAGCTTTGTCAATTATTTCGAAGAGGATCAGCGCTTTGTAGCTGCTACTACAATGTAAGTGCCTGTGTAGTATAATCATGAATTTTGATGATTTTGACATTACCCTAGGAAATGAAGTTAGTGTTGTTTTTATTTATTATTTATTATTTTATTTATATATTAAAATAAATACCAGGTGTGTGAAAGGAACGTCCACTGCAAGTGACAAATCACTCCTCATGCTTGCACTGAGTTGCATTGCAGCAATCACAAAACTGGGTCCCGCAAAGGTTTCTTGCGCACAGTTCTTCTCCATGATTCCAGATATAACCGGTAGATTGATGGACATGCTGGTTGAATTCATTTCTATACGTCAAGCGTATCATTCTATGAAGGTTATTGGTCTACGCAGAGAATTTCTGGTCCATTTTGGTTCTCGAGCTTCCGCATGTAGAGTGAAAAATGATCGGGACGCTGAAGAGGTTGCATTTTGGGTGAGTCTCGTACAGAAGCTGCTGCACCGAGCTATAGACAGGGAGAGAATATGGTCCAGGCTCACAACAAGTGAAAGTATTGAGGTCAGCACTGATATTTTCTCTATTGTATGTGTGAGAAGTGATACGTACAATCAATTAAGATAAAATATACTCTTATTTCACAATCTCTCAATCTTTCATTTCATATTTATCGTGTAAAGTTCTTAGAGAGAGATTGCAATCATATATATAAGGCCCATTGTACTTGGGCACGAGTTACCCTAATTAATAAAGAACCAAATTGACTGTTAACTAATATTAGAAATTTTATAGTGAATATTCCTTATTCTACTTATATAAAAACGTTGAAATTATATAACAAAAACAATTAAACTCTGGTCCTTTTTGGACCTGCTCAACACGACCCGGTAGTAGCTTTGAATCATTCTCCCCATCGTCAAAAAAGCTCGGCCATGAGCTTTAAGGAAAAATTGGAGACACCTGTGCCACATAAACAATTACTTGGGCCCTTACAATTATACCTGAAGTTTTTTTCTTCAAATTTCTGTCTTGAATATTAAATTTTGTACCCATTGGAAATTTTGGGTGAGTCCATATTTTTACAATGCAAGAATTGAAACCTTTTTTTTTTTCAATCCAAGAAAATTAACACTCGAATGGTTTTATGAATTTAAAATTTTCTCGGAACCAAATTTTGTTTAAACCCAAATTCATTTGGGATCCATCAGCCCTTCTCAACTCACCCATCAAGCCACAATGCGCCACGAACCCTTTGTGGCCACGATACACAATACGACTCCCAAGAATATCTTGCCAACTTCATCATTGTAGCCACAAGTGGCCCTCTCGTCGGCGTCATTCATCTTGGTTACCGTGGGGCTAAAAGGCATGACTCTTGGATTCTTTATGCCTTTGTGACCACTTTCCTCATTAAAGACAGCCTTCACGTGTTGATGTCGTCAACGTTTATGACTTCCAATGCTCTTTCAACTGATCAATATTGAAGTGCCCATCTGATCAATCTTGAAGTGGAGAGCATGTATTTGGTACAATGGCGCGACAATACATCAAGCACAAGCACAACCTTCATAGGGAATCCCTTGCTTTGGGATTGGATTTTGATCCGAATCCGATCCGAATTTGGTGTATGTATTCGGATCTGGATTGGTGTTATGCAATTCGATAACCCGAATATCTGTTTATCTGAATAGTTAATGGATCGGAGTTGGATTAATACTTGATTTGATTTGGTATATTAAATAAATAGAAATTTAAATATTATATAGTTAATATTTTTAATCTATAACCATAATTTATATTATTTCATGATTATTATTGCATTTAGAAATAGATATTACATATTACATACT
This sequence comes from Sambucus nigra, assembly GCA_949130495.1. Taxonomy (NCBI): domain Eukaryota; kingdom Viridiplantae; phylum Streptophyta; class Magnoliopsida; order Dipsacales; family Adoxaceae; genus Sambucus; species Sambucus nigra. Next base: position 483,898,977 of record OX422208.1, on the reverse strand, counting down.
TTTATAAGTTTAATTCTATTATTTTATTATCTAGGTAAAAATATTACGTAATTAATGTTTTTTAATAGGGTCGGATAATATTTGATTCGAATCTGTTAGGATTCATATATGGATTAGAGTCTTCAAGATTCGCTATGCCATCCAAATTCGATTCTGTAATTTTCTTAATAGATAGATTTGGATTAGTATTGATCCGGTTCGAATCCCGATCAACGACCGCTTTCGAACTGAGCCGGAATACTCACGAGGCCTACAGGTCGGTGAACGATCCTTGTTCGGTGCTCATTAGGGTTGAGGGTTTTTGGCGACCAGAACGATAAAAATCTACTGCTCAAGGCGGTGGTTTGTTGAGTGCATGTGACGACGTGACCAGGTCAGAGAGGATGAGTGTTTGTGACACACGGTAGTGGGGGAGTGTTTTGTTGCTTGAACCGATATTGAGGTGGGTCATTGAACTCATAAAATGGACCATGTTAATGGAACTAATCTCGTGCTTGAATTGAACATTTTTATCATCTCCTTGCTTGAATTGTTTGAAAAGTTAGATACAACTCTCGATGAGATACGTATACAAACTACTACCAAGACCCCACATACTATACTACACACATGATAGGAGTGAACGTTGCTTTGATACTAATTTAATCTGAACAAAAACAGCACAAGTCTTATACAATACCCCAAGGGGTTGAAAGAGCAACCATTCTTACCCATCTTCTTAAAAGTTGGAGCACTTGGACATCGAAAGACACAAACAACAAAGATGAACTATCTCTCAATCTCTTTTATCATTCATATTCATTAAAGTGCTTGGGCACTAAGTCACCCTAATTGGTTAAGGACCATATTGACCCTTAATTAATGTTTGAATATTCCTTCTACTAAAATAAAAACATTAAAATTAAATAAAAAAATACATATAACTCTTTTCACTTAGGCACTACACGACCCATATGGCCACCATTATTTGCATCAAATAGTATGTTCTGGCGCGTGATGATTGGAGGGCCTAAACATCCTTAGGGACTATTGAATTTCTTTATCAAGATTGGATACCCTGAGGTACAAGCAAAAAATACATCAAACGCATTCAAACAACACAAACAAAGAACAAGAGATTTAATGAAAACTCCTAACTTTTAAATACCACATACCAATCAAATCCACTATAACCGCAATGATAGTTACAAAGATTTGGCTCGACTCGCACAACATCCTAAAGCCTCCCTTCCAATGACTTTCATTCCTCTTCACAACTCCTGTTTGAAATCCATTCCATGCAATCTACACTTCAATTGACGGAGCTCAGTGTCACGCCGATAGATCCTGATTAGAATCTTGCTCAGACTTTGGATTGTTAGTATCAGACCATTCAGAAGATGCACGCAATATGGAAATATGCGCTGAGCTTGAGTGCAACAAACAAAACTCACATAGAACCATTGTAAGATCCTTTGTGAACTTATTATGAAAACTGGATGATTGAGGAAAATTGTTCTTAGGGTTTTTGTCTCTCAAAACTTGTTCTATGTGTATTGGAGGTTTTTCTAAGATTTTTTTCGCAAAGACCCCCAATTTTCTGTATATACGGGGATATATCCTAGTTGAAATATGAAAAAAGGTTGAAATCTGAATGGGTCAATCTATCATTTGATTTGCGATCCATTATTACATGATCTTCCATGAAACTCGTAGCAATTTTCTACCTCGTACAGTAGGTCATCAAAGATATTGGTTACAGGGAGTTTTTTATACGGTCACCTTTGTTGAATGCACCCGTGATTGTACCCAGTTTTACTAAATAAACTCACTTCTGCAGTTTATATATATATATATATATATATATATATATATATATATATATATATATATATATATAACTGCAGAAGTGAGTTTATTTAGTAAAACTGGGTAATATATTGCACAAGGCTTTGGGATTCATCACACGACAACCTAAGTAAAGTTTAAAGCGCGTTTTTGTCTCACGGAATATTGGCCACACTCAAATCGACATTTGATCCAACATAGATTATGACGTCCATCGTTTCTGTACGACTTGTGTACATGTGACTATATGAGGTGTAATTCTCTGATTGAGGCGCAATGCCCATTGCCCTCTTGCTTCTTGATATGTATTCCTTTGGGGCCATAGCATGGTTCAATGTTAAAGAGCTTGAGCTAACGTGCATGGGAACGCGTGTTTGAGTATTAGAACAACCATTTCATGCCAATATGTATATGTTGAATGTTCAATCTGCATCCAGTCTCTCTCTCCAAGCACCCTGACTAGACGAGATTGCATTGGGTAATGGCCTTTTAAAAATGGTGTGTAGATGATGTACACATGCCTCACAACACTTATTTGTATTTTTTTGCTTATTTTTATTTTCATGTCTAGTTTAGTAACTTTTCATCTTTTAACATAAGTAGTTGAGGGTAATATTCCCTTGGCATGTTTTACTATGCCATCTATAGTCATTTACCTTTTTGACGTAACTACTCGTCTAATGACAACTCTAATGGCACCACACCAATTTAGAGAGAGAAATATAACTAAACTTTTACCCCAAAGTTTGGGTCCCCAAATGAGGAAGAGGAGGGGTTTATTTATAGAATAGGGTGGTGAACACTAAAGGAGCAACTAACCAATGTGGGACTTACGCCCATCTATACAATAAGACTAATACTCAAGTGTTGACCTAAATCCTATCCTCTATATAGACCAATACAATGACATGACATAAACTAAAAGGCAACATAAAATGAAAATATGATTAACTAATATATGGAGCCAAAAATAAAAATGGAAATGACCCAAACCCCTTGAATTACATCACTCTCCCCTTCTCAGATAGAGTTCGGGCTCGAACTCAAAGGGGATGCCCTCCTTGTCGCCGGTCAAGACAGTGATCAATCCGTGCCCGGTGTCAACATAATCGTGCGGCAGGTAATCGGGCACATGAGTCATCGTCATCAGGGCACAACGGTGCAGAGTAGGACAAACAAAAGCTCGATGACCAATACCACCACAGTTGAAGCACTTGAAGGATGGAGCGGGGTTTGGAGGTGGTGCGGCAACGGCAGAATGAGAGGGAGTGGGAGCGGAGCTAATGGAGGGGCTGGGACGGTGGTCATTGAAGGATATGGGACTTGGGAGGAGGCACGGGCTGCAGCTGCTAGATGATGTGCCTCGAGCTTGGTGGCATACTCCACCGCCTTAGCGAAGGTAGGTATGTCACACAAGGTCAAGTCTCTGTGTATGTAGGACTGGAGGCCGGCGGCTGATCTGCTGCTCCTTAAACTTGTCAAGCCGAGCCGAGTACACAGTAACTGAAAGCGCTCCGTATAATCAATCACCATTGTCTCCAGGCGCAAAGTCTGAACTCTAGCGAAGAGGTTTCGCTCATATGTAGCTGGAAGAAAGGTGACAAGCAATATAACCTTCAACTCGGCCCATGTTTGAATCGATGGGAGGTCCTCAACCACTGCTCTAGCGTCCCGTAACGTGTTTGTAATTAAACACACGAGCCATTGAGGCAAGCCAATCAACAACTGCATCCGGCTGTTGCTGGCTGTTAAACATGGGTACATCAACCCAAATGTCCCCATGCAAACTCCGAGAGAGGAGCTGAAGAGCTAAAGCCAACTGGTCACCCCCTGCTGGGCAGGAATCACGGCGCCATCACCTGTGAGGAGATCTTCAAAACCAACAAACGGAGCTTGCTTTGCCAGCTGGGTTGGAGGAATTGGCCCTGAACATGTTTTTTTTTTTTTCTTTTTTTTTTTTTGGGGGGGGGGGGGGAGGGGGGGGGGGCGATGATGGATGTGCAACTGGAGGTGGGGGAATCACCCGGGTGGGGGAGAGGATGGTCATGGGCGAAATGGGGACAAGCGCCGAGTAAATGACCCTGCTCATGGCAATAAAAGCATCGTTGGTCATCTATAGTGGCCGGGAGTGGTGGAATAATATCCGGTGGTGGAGGAGGCAAGTTGGGGGCCGGAATCCAATCACGAATTTGTGGTGGGACTCATGTGGGGTGGAGGAAGTGGAACTAGGCACCTCACTCGCGTCGATGTGAGACAGAAGGGATGGGGGTGGTATAGGGAGAGTGTGGGTGGTGTATATGAGTGAACAAAGGTGGGGGTAAGGGTGAATGATGCAAAGAGGGTGGGGTGGAGGGTGGTGGATGGATATGGACATGAAAGGACCATGGGTAGGGTGTATAGGGTGAGGGATAGACATGGGGGTCGTAATGAAAGGGGTGGGGGTGGTGTTTAGAGGTTGTGTATAGGAGGCGGAGGGGTGAGGGTAATATATGGAGGGGAGTGGGTGAGTGAACGGGTGTTCGGGAGAATAATGGGGGTGGGGGGGACTAAAATTGTGGTGGTGGTGGGCAAGAAATGGGTGGGGGAGGGAGGGAGGGAGGGGTGGGTGGGTGTGAGAGTGGTGGTAGGTGGGTGGGAAAGGGTTAAAACTCTAGAATTAGGTGGGTGGGATAATTCAGGAGTTATTCAGACTAAGAAGGTGGAAAAATAGGGGTTGGGAGAGAGAGTGGTGGTAGGTGGGTGGGAAAGGGTTAAAACTCTAGAATTAGGTGGGTGGGATAATTCAAGAGTTATTCGGACTAAGAAAGTGGAAAAATAGGGGTTTGGGAGGCTTGGGGGGCTGTCACACCCCAATTGGCCGAAGTTCCGGCGGTCCGGTGACTGGAGTTGGCCAAATGGGATGAAAATAGAGGGGGTGGGTTGCCCGGGGTTGGGGAATATGGATCCAAAGTCGGATCGTTGATCGGACTACCGGAAGGGTGTGGGGAAGGGAGTCGACTTCGCCGGAGCCTAGGGAAGAAAGGGCGGTAGAGGCTGTTTTAGGGGTATTTTGGGGTGGGTCTTTGAGGGAAGTTGTAGATGGGGGATGAGAAGAAGCGTGGGAGAAGTTTGGGGGAGTTTGGAGAAGTTTGAAATTTTTTTAGTGATTGAAAAAGTGGTGGCAAGAGGCGGCAGGGGGTTGCCGACGGTAGGAGGATGGTGGTGAAATATTAGTTGGTGGGTAGTTAGAGCAGTGGTGTAGTGAATGATGGAGTTAGGGTTAGGGTTTAAGTGGGGAAAGGTGAAGATGGGTCTTGGGAGGTGTTTGAGTATGGGGTTAGGGCGGGGTTAGGGTTTTGAAAAAGAGATGACATGTGTCGGGTCATGGTCATGTGTTGTCCCATGAGGGAGGTCATTTCTTCTGTCATTTGTTCTTATAGTTGGATAAATCTCTCATCAATTGTTGTCTTTTTGGGAGCCATTAAAACGTGAAAAATAATTTAAATGATTTTTTTTTGTTGTTGTGACACTTCACAAACAAAAATGAAAAAAATTGTGGTGACACACAAATGGGGGAGCGACCATAGTTGTCAAATCGTGAATCGTATCGTGAATCGTTTACCCCCCGAATCGCGAATCGAATCGTGAATCGAACCAGTCGAATCGGAATCAAATGATAAAAATGAAATAAAACATACGTAAATGGGATTTGACACTATAGAATTGGTAATTAAGCAAAATATGACAAAAACCTACTCATAGCACATGATAATATACCAAAATATAGCCCAAAAATTAACCATAGCACATGTTCTCAATTGTTTTAAGCTTGAAAATGTAAAAAACAAAAATAAATCATAAAAAGTCATCATCAATGATCATTCTTCTTCATTCATCATCATCATCAAGGCCCAAATCACCATCATCGTCGTCATCATCATCCTCCTCTATGATAATTTGATCTCCCCCTTCTTCAAATTCCTCTTCATCCTCATCATCGTCCTCATCATCAAGAATTTCAATATCATCATCTACCACTTGTTTGCCTTTTCCCTTGGCATTTAAATTCCTTGGCCCTATACAACACAAAATAATTTTGACATATATTAACAATAAGATTAGCATATATATATATTAGTAACAAATAAACGATGATTATAATAATTCCACATATTTTCACCTCGCTTCCTCTTTTTGCTAGGCCCTTCATCTTGGAAGCATTCGTGAACATCCAACCATGAATGGTCGGTGGGAAGACATGGTTCTTCTATATCCCTCTCAGTGATCCACTCATCATCGTCCTCCATATCGGATAGACAGATTGGATCGAAGTCACCACATTCTCTCCTTTGCTCTCGTCTCATTTCAAGTTGAAGATTATACTTCACGAAAACAAGAGCATTCAACCTTTGTTGCTCCAAACGATTTCTTTTCTTGGAATGCACATGATCAAATGTGCTCCAATTTCTCTCACAACCTGTCGCACTACATGTGAGACTAAGAACTCGTATAGCAATCTTTTGAAGCTCCGGTACATCTTCACCAAAACTTTCCCACCAATTGGCTACATAAACAAAATAATATAAAATTTCAGCAACATATAAATTAACATAAAAAAATCAGTAACATATAAACTCACCGGGTTGTTTTTTATCTCTCGTTAGCGTTGCCGAACTTCTACCGAACAATCCCGCACACGTTTTAAACTTATCCATTTGCTCTTGTACGGTGATAATTGTATCGGTGTCCGAACACATCCTCTCTATAGTGTCATACAAACCACGCTTCACCTCTCTATCGGCCTTAAAGTCATCACTGAAGTGAAATCTTCAAATATAAACAAAAAATATATTTTAGTCCTTTATATAATATAAGTTAGAATATAATTGAATTTTCAAGTAAAGAATTTAATATAAATCATGATACCTTGGGTTTAAATAGTATCCCGCGGCATGAAGTGGCCTATGAAGTTGGAGATCCCACCTCGTATCAATTATTTTCCAAATCTTCATATATCTCCTCTCAACATGATTAAAATTAATCGCAATTTGCTCCTTCGCCTGATCCATAGCTTCATATATGTAACCCATTGCCGGTTTTGCATCTCCATCAACAAGCCTCAAAACTTTGTAAAGTGGATGTACACTTTTCAAACAATATTTAATCGCTTTCCAGAAATTTGTGTCACCTAAAATGATACCCTCCACTTTCTTCGCATCCACCTTGTTGGCAAAAGTTCCATTCATCCAATCAACCGACGTAAACATACGCCTCAATGCCCCTTTATTTTCTCCAAAACTCTTCAATGTGAGAAAGGAAGTGGCAAATCTAGTTGCTCCTGCTCTAGTAAGTTCCCTCTTATTTGAAAATCTTCTAAACAAATCAAGCACCCATGTATGCCTATAAATATACACGGTAACTTCTCTTGCCTTGGTAATTGTGTTTTGAAATATAGGCAAGTTACCAATGTCGGTAAGCATCAAATCAATCAAATGGGCGGTACATGGGTTCCAAAATAAATTCTTTCTTTTCTCTTCCAATAACCTCCCCGCGGCTACATATGCCGATGCACTGTCCGTCACCACTTGCACAACATTTTCTTCCCCAATCTCTTCCACCATACTATCAAGCAACTCAAACAATCTCACCGCATCCTTAATGATCGAGGAGGTGTCCACGGATTTAAGAAAAACCGTCCCGCTTGGGCTATTCACTAAAAAGTTAGTGAGCGATCTTGATTTTCCATCGCTCCACCCATCCGACATTAAAGTGCACCCCGTTTTTTTCCATTCCTTTTTATACCTCTCCAACAAGCTATGCACATTTTCCACTTCCTTTTTCAAATACGTGACCCTAGCTTCATGATAGCTAGGGGGCTTCAATCCCTTTCCATAGTCTCCAACCGACACCAACATTTTTTTAAAAAGTGGACACTTCACAAGATTGAATGATAGAGCATTCTTATAGAAAAACCTCAATATATCCTTACACACCGGCTCCCTATCCTTTAGCATTTGATTCATGGTTAGTTGTTTACCCTTTCCCCCACCCCCCCTAATAACAAACCTATCCATTCCCCCTTTCGCCTTCCCCGTCGAACCTCCCTCATCATCGTTCCCCCCTTGAAAGCATTCATCTTCAACAATTGCTTGACTTTGATTGCTACCAACCGTGGAAGTAGTATTTTGACACAAATACTCTTGAAAAAATAATCTAACGGCCTCGGGACATTGTTCACACATACTAGTATCGCTATGAGTCCCGGCAAAATGTTGTTTCATTTGGAAAACTCCTCCCCATTTTATTGCTCCACAATAGTTACATTTCAATTGCATTCTATTGTTCTCATTCACCTTGGTGCAATGAGCCCAAGTTGGATCGTTTTCTTTCTTGCTCTTTGACTTTACCATTTTGATTTTCAAAGATCAAACAACCTACAAATCAATATCAATTTATTTAATAAACAACTCAAACAATAACTAAAAAATTTAAGCAAATACAACAAATATAACTAAAAAAAATATGGTTTTATAAAACATATGCAAATAAAACATATGGTTTTATAACTAAAAAAAAAATAGGTTTTATATGTGTTTTTTATGACTAAAAACAGGTTTTATAACTAAAAACAGGTTTTATATATGGTTAACTAAAAAAAATATGGTTTTATAACTAAAAAAAACAGGTTTTATATATGGTTTTGTAACTAAAAAAAAAATAGGTTTTATATGTGTTTTTTATAACTAAAAACAAGTTCTTTATATGGCTTTTATAACTAAAAAATATGGTTTTATAACTAAAAAAAAAACAGTTTTTATAACTAAAAAAAAAATAGGTTTTATGGTTAACTAAAAAAAATATGGTTTCATAAAAAAAACAGGTTTTATATACGGTTTTTTGTAACTAAAAGAAGGTTTTAGTTATGGTTTATAACTAAAAAAAATATGGTTTTATAACTAAAAACTAAAAAACAAAAAAAAAAAATAAAAACATAAATTACTTGTGATTTTATAACAAAAAAAAGCCCAATTATGGTTTTATAAGTAAAAAACAACAAAATAACTGAGAAAAACAAAAAAACGTATGGTTTTATAAGAGAAAAATAAAAAACGTAAGGGCCAATATGAGGGAAACAAAAACCGTATGGTTTTTAACCCAAAAAAAAAAAAGGCAGCCGTAAGGATCATAAGAGAGAAACACCAACAACAAAATCAAATAAACAACAAAAAATAACAAACTTACCTTCGATTGAGAAGAAAAGCAGCCGGAAGTGCTCGAATTGGCTGAAATAAAGGCTTTCGGCAAGAGGGTTTGGTAGAAGTAGGGTTTTTTTGGTCGTAAGGTAGGTTTAGGGTTGGGTTTTGTTCGTTTTGGCCGTAAGGTATGTTAAATGAGTTTAAAAAAAAAAAAAAAAGAACGTGTGCTGAACACGTGGGTGAAAAAGGGCCCATTTTATGAATCGGTATAATGGCCGATTCCCGATTCTGAATCGAATCGTACGATTCTATATCGAATCGTACGATTTTTTGTTCATATCCGATTCTAACTTTGATTCGAATCGTTTTAGCATGGAATCGAATCGAATCGTCCGATTCGAATCGCGAATCGGACGATTTTGACAACTATGGGAGCGACACCTCACTCTGATACCAATTGACGTAACTACATGCTAATGGCAACTCTAAACGCACCACACCAATTTAGAGAGAGAAATATAACTAAACTCTTACTTCAAAGTTCGGGTACCCAAATGTGGAAGAGAAGGGGTCTATTTATAGGATAGGGATGTGAGTACTAAAAGAGCAACTAACCAATGTGGGACTTATGCCCGTCTATATAATAAGCCTAATATTCAAGTGTTCACTTAAAGCCCATCCTCTAAATAGATCAATACAATATGAAATGAAATAAAATAAAATAAAAGGCAAGATAAGATGAAAATATGATTAATTAATATATGGAGCCAGAAATAAAAGAGGATATGATTAAAATATCCTTCGGATCACATCACTTTTAGAGTTATCTTGACTGACAACATAACTTAGCTTATAAATAAGGCCATTGGCCTCATTTTGTAATCATTGACATGAATTAAAGATAGAAATTGGGCCATTGGCCTTAAACATGTTGTTGTGAAGTGTAGATTAAATCGCGTTCGCTCCTAATCCTAACTACAAATTAAATTGCCGTAGTTGTTCCAAAGCCATGAGCTAAGCTCAGATGAACCGGCGAACCACTCCCCCAAATCTAACCCCCATCGCCATGGTGCGGTCAAGCGGCACCACTGACCCATCCACCATCATATTTTTTAGACCCTAGATTTAAACCAAAACCCTAGCCCCTCATTTTAGTCAGATCTGTCCCCAACCATCAAGTCAGTCATTACCGAAGCTCGCCATTGTCGAGCCTAATTTCCGACGACTAGTGAAGGCGGGAGGGGGTCGCCAGCGCTTGGTAACCATTGGCTCATCATCGCAGCAGCAACAAGGGCATCCCAACCCTCATTTCGACTTTTGAAAGCCTCGATTCGGCCAACCGCATTTGTCGAGCCATGGCAACCTTCACTTGGAAGTTTTGAACCCTACCGGAGCCGAATGAGTATGATCCAACATTGCTGCACCAAATTAGGACTAAAAACCTAGATCATGTCCGGCACTGACAAGATTGGCCGCCTTCGCCAACGGCTGGCGACCCGCCGTCGATGGTGTTCGATTGTCGTTGACTCTCCCACAGACTCTATACGACGAATGAATGTAAATTTGCCCTGACTAGGGTTTTCAAAAGGGATAATTCTCCTTCAAATAGGGTTTTCAAGAGGGATAATTCTCCTTTTGCCGTAATTTCTGAAGGTTATATCCATATCACACCTCCATTTTTTGTTTCTAAGTCTATCCCCACTTACGAGGTTCCAAAAAATTTCACAAACCTTTTTTTTTAAAATTATTTACGCCTCTCTAAGTGAAATTTTAGCCCCCATATTTTTTGATATTCCACGGACCTCTAGAATTTTCGAAATTGCACCCCACCCACCAACCTTTCAAAACAATTTTACAACCCATTTTCGCACGTCTGAAAATTATTTGGTTCCCGTATCTAGTTCTGAAATTTATATTTATGTCCTTGAATTTTCAAAAATTTACAATTTAAACCCTGTGTTCTCTTAAATCCCTAATTCAAGCGCAACTCCATTCTCGATACCTATTCCCATTTCGATATGTTGTGAAACGAAGGTGGTGATATCGATTATGGGGTTGAATATGGAGGCTTGTGCCGAATTTGAGCGATTGAATCATAATGTCATTGAAGAACTCCAAGCTCGCATCAACGGATTGGACCAGGTATGTGACTCTTTATATAGGGAGCTACGGAATTTCCAGTTCAACACCATCTTCATCGGGGAGTAAAAGGAGAAGCACTGCCCCCCAAATCAATGCTGCATGGAGTTTCCTGAGATAGAGGCCGTGTGTGATTATTGGGTGAGCGAACGGACAAGGTGTTTGGCCCTATATTTTAACTATATTTTTGCTAGTGTGATAGCCTCTCCGACTGACGTTGTTTCTGTATACGACCCACGCTTGATGATAACTTGCTCGAGGACGTTGAAGATAGGTGATATGGGCCCCGAAGCCTTCCTTGTAAATTTTCACCATTTTTTAGGAAGATGGATGGAGTACCCGTACTCGGTTCTGTGAACATAGGTTTTGATCTTGGCGAATTTTTTATTTCTTCGATGGTTAGGTGACCCCCACTCACGTAAGGGAGGTAAAGCTGTATTATTTTGACTTCTTTCTACTTTTTGTGAATAGTGGTGATGTGACTGAGCTTATTACTTTGGGTAGTCAGCTGTAGGGTCATGTGCTTGATTTGGGATATGTGGACCCATATTGGGAGGTATTTCAGGCGCGTTCGGTGGTCGAGTTGAAGTGTCTAGCCTCACGGGTGGACATGATGGGAGGCTCGGACAAGGCGTTGGTGTGATGGTTTTAATCGTGGCAAATTTCGAGGCCACATTCTTGCAAGGCAGTTGGACCTCATGACTCCTCCCAGGATCTTTTTGCTAGTCGTTATGTTACCCATTTTCGAGGAGTCCACTCATATTTGTTTTGCTCCCTTGTTGCCGTCCTCCGACGCTTGGGACGAGCTTTTTCAAGTGGGGAAGAATGACGTACACCGGCCTCACAGAAATTATATGTATTTTTTCATTTTATTTTTTAGTCTACTTTACTAATTTTCCCTATTTTTAGTTATTATAGGTAGTTGAGGGTAATATTCCCTTAGAATATTTTAGTGTTCCCTTTTTAGTCATTTTACCTTTTATAGTTATCTTGACTAGCAAGATAACTTAGCCTATAATTAAGGCCGTCGACCTCCTTTTGTTATCACAACTACTACTTTTGAGTTGAATTAGCAAGAGAAATTGGGTTCTTGGCCTCTCAAAACATGTTGTTGCTATTGTTCTTGTTGTGTAGTGTAGATTAAATCACTTCCGCTCCCAACTACACATCGGTAGATAAATGATTTAGCAACATCTAGTGATGTTAATGTTAGAGGTCGTACCTTGGTGCGATGGCAAGTGCCCTCGCTGAAGCTACGATTGGTCTCGGGTTTGAGACATGAGAGCAGCCTCTCCATGTATGGGGGTAAGGCCAACCGACATCCTCTTCTCCTAGACCTGCAGTTAAGCGGGAGCCTTGTGCATTGAGTACGACCTTTTTATAGTGATCTTAATGTTGGAGCATCCAACTCAAAAAATCAATTGGTAATGGGCCAATACCCCATGCTCTTAGATTTTTCTTTACAAGATTTTGATTCTTAATGTGGGTTTATATTCTCCATATGCTCTCTCACATATGACGTGATTTAAGAATAAAGCGTGAACAAATTATATTGGGTGATGTGGAGTTTTTGGGTTGTTGGGCCATGTATAGTATGCTCTTATTCTACGTTTAAGTAATGAACTCAACTCAAAACCAATTGGCAATGGGGAAAGACCCCAGGATCTCCATTCATCCTTACCTAGTACTCCCTTTCCACCATCAAGGTTTATTTGGAAGGTCGGCATTCCATCCAAAGTGCAAATATCTCTTGGCCTGTGGCCCATGGGAAGGTAAACACTTGCAACTTAATCCAAAATAGGAGACCTAGTTGCCTCATTTATCTGGAGTGATTTGTTATGTGTTGGAATGCAAATGAAGAGCAGATTACTTGGTTGCAAGTTGGCCTCATTTGTTTGGTATAAAGTTCCAAGGCAGTTTGATATATTACTTTTATCAGAAATGAACGAACTTTCATTAATGATGCATATCAAGTGGTAGCCTACTCGGCACCTTAAAAAACAGAAAAAAAGAACTATACGATAATCAAGTCCAGGAGGGAGTTTGGTATTGCGGGGGCTCTTCCTAAAAATGCAAATTGTTTGTTCATTATGGAGATGGTGTTCCATGGAAGTTGGAAACAAGAAAATCCACACACACACACACACACACACACACACACACACACACATATATATATACACCTTTTGGAGATTCATAGTTGTGGTGGCTTTTTGGATAGTTTAGAACGACAGAAACACTAAAGTTTTTGAAGCAGATACTATATGGGAGAAGATTAAGTTTTCAGAAAACTCATGGGTTGTTCTTGCTCCATGTTTATGAGAAACCCCATTTTTGATGTCTTTGAGCTGGAGTGATTGCATTTTTTTTTGTGTGTGGCTGTTTTCAACCCTGTTATGTGGGCAGCTTGTTCATAAACTGTAATCTCTTTTTCGATCATTGATGAAATGTTCTTTCTTTGTGATTTCAAACATAAGATACCATGATCTTCCTATTGCTTTGAAACGCTTGGTTTTATCTGATGTAGAAAGATGATAGGATTATTGTAGTTGGCAATTTGCATCAATAATCCAATTGATAGCCGCAAGAAATCATAAAAGCAGGATATTTTATGTATCCTTGTCTGAAGGAATTGAGTTGCTAGTGTTATTGCCAGCTTAAAGTCGCTGGCAATTTCTAAGTTTCAAATCCTAGTGCTAGAATTAATAGAGATATAAGCACGTGGCCGAAGATGGATTCAGTTAAATCTATGTTGTTCAACCAACAGTAAAAGCGAACATCAGTTTTTAAAGATGCAAGTCCTCAACTTAATTGAAACTACCTTGATGTGAAAGTGTCATTGAAATCAAGGTACTCTCATTTGAATTGTGCGTTGCTTTGGAAGTCCCCATACTTTCATTGTCATAGACAAAAGACAAAAGAATAACTCAATCAAATTTGAAGTGTTCGCAGCAGTTTATGTCCCCAAAGCTAAATAATAAATAGATAATTAAATTGATGTGAATCGAGGGTATAATTATCCTTTTTGGTATATTTTTAGTATTTTAATTTCTTTTGTTATTTTTCATTATTTTTATTAAAGCATTTTCGCTTGTTATGTTTTAGTATCTAAATGCTAGGAGTAGCAATGACATTTTTGTAATTAGTGCCTTAGCTTGGAGCCTAAGCTACTCCTCCCTTTAAATACCCATGTAGTCTTCATTTGAAGACATTCCTCCATTTTGAAATATAAGAAACCATTTGGTTCTCTCTCTAAAGTTAGGGTTTGGTATTTTTTTCTAACCTTTGACGTGTAGTTTACGTCAAATTGGTATCAAAACGAGGTGTAGCTCCCCCATTGGTGTTGGTGTATCGGTGTTTGTATCAACAAAATCGTACGCTACTCGCAATGGCTCCCAAGAAATCCAAACAGCATGAAGAGACCAACCAAGATTTGAAAGATCAATTCGAAGAATGGGCAAAAAAACAACAAGAGATGGAGGAGTTGAAGCATCAAATGGCACAACTTCTCTCCGCCATCAAACCACCCACACCTGCTGCCCCAATTCAAAATGAAGCCCAAACCCTAGCCACCGCCCACCCAATCACCACCCGAGATTGCCCCGAACCCAACCCAACCCAGCCCCTGCTGTCCAGCCACCAAAAGACCCCGATGACCAATTAAACCCAGCCCAGCACCGCCAACCTCGCCTGCCCCCCGCCCTGCTTCAGACCCCGCACAACCCATGATCCCACCCCTGTTGGTCTCCAGAACCCCCGACGACCCTCCCTTGCTGCCCCGCCCAGCCTCCGAGGGCAGCCCCTACCCCCAGCCCCCCGAAAAACCTCCATACACCAACAAGATTGTCCCGAACCACCACCATCCCACTCGCCACCCTCACCCGCACCCCTCCCGCTTCCAAAATCAGCCCCCGACTCCCCACCGAACCCGGATTACTCCCTATCATACCCCTGCCCAATTCCGCCCCCTTTTTTTGGGTCGTCCAATGCCTTTCAACCTCCCCTCGACCCATATAGTGACCCCCACCCATGTTCGGGTCTCATACCTGCCCTATATTCCCATCCGACTGCTTATTCGCACCCTCTGGCCCATTTCACCCACCCACAACAATTAACCCCTCCACCTTTACCCCAAACCCTCGCCCCGGTTTATATCCCAACCCCCACAGTACATTCACGTACCTAGGAACCCTCAACCACCAAGGGGAGACTCCTAATGACCCCTTACCCCCACTTTCACACCATACGCCCTCTCACCACACCCTTTCGACGTTCCGTTCGCATTCCTCCTTGTCCTCCTCCGAGTTGGGGATGGCCACCCCAGTATTCTAGATTGGATACCACCTCCACCACCCGATATCCGCCGCCCTGTTCCGCTTCGAGACGGCGCTGTTTCTATTGCGGTGAGCTTGATCATTTGATAGTGCTTGTCCGCACTATCCTGTATACCTCCGGCACCTCTAGTGCCTCGTGATCAGCCTCTTCGTCCACCGCCTGCCCAGATACCACCCCCTAATTGATGTTGTTACACCTTTTCCAGACGACGTGATGGGTCTCGATGCTCATCAGTACGAGGCCCCCCTCTCTATGGCCCTTCAGTTACTCTTCCGGAGCCTCCACGGGGATGTCCGCATTGATGTGCCCATGTTTGACGGACGGTTGTCTACAGATGCCATGGTCGACTGACTAGCTTCGATAAAGACTGTTTTTGAGTACAAGCGGGTCCAAGGCCGCTCCTGTGTCCTCCTTGCAGCCACCAAATTCCAGGATTTTTCCCGGGTTTGGTGGAACGATCTCTGCTATCGCCTTGTCCCCTATCCAGACTTAGCCATAGCTGCGGGTTTCTCTTTAGGCGTCCATCATTCCACCTACCTACGAGCGCGACCTCTTTGCTCGCGTTCAATCTCTCAGACAGGAAACTTTATTAGTCGTGGAGTACACAGACCAGTTTCAGCTTCTATGCACCAGGGCGTGCCTACCCGAGACAGAGGATCAGCGGATGAGCCGCTATATATTGGGTTTGCAGCCGCATATTCAGCACGAATTGGGTCTGAGAAAGATACTGACCTTCTTGAAGGCGGTCGAGTACGCGGCTAATGTCGAGGCTTACCACACAGCGACCACAGCTCTCCCGACCTCTCGGACTCTGCCTACTCCGATGTTGGCCTCCTCTCCTCCGACGGCTCCAACTCCTACTTCCACCACTCTCGCTGCCTCTACCCTAGGACCCCTGCCTTCTGGTGCTTTAACTGCAACAATGTTGGACACCGAGATTTTGATTGCTCTCTCCCGCGACGCCAAGCATTATTGGTGATGGACCAACCACCAGACTATTTGGACACGGCCGAGGAGCTTCCACAACACGCCCTGATTGGAGGGTGATTCAGTTGGTCTTCCCTTTGAGTTCGAGGACGAACTCTTTTTCAAGTAGTGGAGATTGATGTGAATCGAGGGCATAATTGTCCTTTTTTGGTATATTTTTGGGCACATTAGTATTTTAATTTCTTTTGTTATTTTTCATTATTTTTATTAAAGCATTTTTGCTTGTTTTGTTTTAGTATCTAAAGGCTAGGAGTAGCAATGGCATTTTTGTAATTAGTGCCTTAGCTTGGAGTCTAAGCTACTCCTCCCTTTAAATACCCATGTAGTCTTCATTTGAAGGGATTTTGTTCATTTTGAAATATAAGAAACTATTTGGTTCTCTCTCTAAAGTTAGGGTTTGGTATATCTTTCTAGCCTTTGACGTGTAGCTTACGTCATAAATAATAGAAAGAAAGGAAAGAAAAATAACATGACCTATGAGGAAATTTAGGAGTGGTAAAGACCTTTTTAGTGACAAAGCAAGAATTATATGAATGGATTTGATACCATTCTGACCTGATGACAAAATTGCTGGCAAATGAGCATCAGCCGAGGCAACGGGGTTATAATTGCTGCTGGCATGTTTCTAAACCTCTTCTGATGCATTCTTATATTATGTCATATCATCGTGTGGAAGCTCTTTTGAAAGTCAATGCTGATACAATGCAGGTGTTGGAGAGAGATTTGGCTATATTCGGATTCTTCATTGCCTTAGGAAGGAGCACTCAATCGTACCTATCTGCAAATGGCTTTGAATCTGTAGATGAGCCAATTCAAGGACTCATTAGGTATAACTTCTGAAATATAATTTCTTTTCTCTTGATTAGTACTGATATCTATAGTTTCTACTGCATTTATCTTTTCTTGTCTTTTAAGCAGGCACCTTATTGGGGGAAGTGTGTTATACTATCCTCAGCTTTCATCAATAAGTTCTTACCAATTGTATGTGGAGGTTAGCATATCTAGAAAGACTATTTAGTACATGTAAGTTTTATGTTGTAAAAATTGAAAAACATTCTCATACCACAGGTTGTCTGTGAAGAGCTGTATTGGCTTCGTTTTTATCCGAGCAACAATGATACCCCCAAAAGCACCCATGGTCATAGAAGTAAACGAGAAGGTCCTCCAAATGCTGAAGCTATTCCCCTTGTATTAGATGTTTGTTCTCACTGGATTCAAAGCTTCATTAAAAACAGTACATGGTTGGAGAACCCTTCCAATGTTAAGGCTGCAAGATTTCTTTCTAGAGGGTATTTGAAACTATGATTTCTGAATTTAAAAGAAAAAAGAAGATTTCTGGACATTTTGGTGCATTCATCTCACTAAGCATTCACTATGCATTCTAAACAATGTGCTTTTTTCTTTTCATTGTTTCAGCCACAACAAGTTAGGGGAGTGTATGGAAGAACTGGGGATACAAAAGTAAGTGAATGAGATCAAGACCTGGTCTACTCTCTCTCTCAGGGACACACACGCACGATACATGTCCTAATTTCTGCTCAGAGGATAAAATACACAGGCCACAAAATATTGGTGGTGATGTGCACTAAAAAACTTAGTTGAAATAACTTGCGAAATTATGATAATTTAAACATATAAGAACTTGTAACATAGATGCAATATGAGTAGCTTTCAATAATGAACCATTTTATTGTGAGATGTCTAGAAAATTTAAAAGTTAGTTCTATATCATAAGTCAAGGTAAGGTAAAACTTTGATTATTACAATGTGAAAGTTTGACCATTCATATTACAATGCGTATAAAAGAAAGAGGGTATTATAGTGCTTATGATTGTGAAACTTATGGTGCCAAAGATACAAAGCTAGCTAAATGTGTTTGTATATGTGTTGTAAGAAGCTTTGTATGCTGTGGTTTGCCATAACAATAAGCTATAAGCTGGCTGGGTTGCATTGGCATTGGCTAGTCATAGAGCCAAATTTTGGAGTGACATTTGTTGTGGACTTCAACCCTTTTTAGAGAGATTCAGTAATTTTCCACCCGAAAGTTAAGGAGGCCTTTTTAACTGATTGTATGTCTACATCGGGTGGCAGGAATCAGGATTGTGTGGAACCCGATTTATTCTATGCTGTTTCAGGTTTGGAGACATACATTCTTGGATACTCCTGATGAGATTGGTTTTTGAGGAATGGTGTGGGAATTTTTTAGATAGATCCCTGACAAGAGTTGCTTGGATCATCTGGGGTTGATGGAGTCTCTCTTTAGTTGTTGGATTGGGAGCCGTGCTACAAGGATACGGAAGACAATGCCATTATGCCTCATGAGAACCCTATGGTGTTAAAACAAGGTGCCATTTGAGGGCTTTTGAGCTTCCCCCGTACAAATTAAAGTTTTTAGTATCGAGCCCTCTCTTCTTCCGACTCAGCGACATGTACCTTGATTTTGTAACTCTCTATGGATTGTTAGAAATTTGTATTCTTTTGCTTTCTTCCGGATTTTTTTTTTTTGCCTTCTATGTTGGCAAGAGTTTCTAAATTCCAGGAGTCTTTCTTGGACTGCAAGCCAGCACAATATGAACTTGGAAACTTTCTGTTTGATGTAATATGAGTCCTAATTGGTTAAAATATTGAGAGGGCGAAATTTAGTAGGTCGAGGTGGGTCATTGGGGGTTTTCTAGCGTCTTTATATATGGCCCTTGTGGTGTCACAAGGCTTAAGGGAATAATTTTCTTCTACTTTATGGAAGGAACTCTCGTGCATACTCGGGCATGGATTTTAATCAAACCCATGTTTCCATTCTTACTTGCTGAATGAGCTTCTTTTACTGTTCTGTTCATTCTTGATTTAAACCAAATACCTTGAATCTGTTACTTACAAATCCTATTTCCTTGATTTCATATCATCTTTTTACCATAATTCCGATATAAATAAATATTCTTTGTCTGTCAACGTTGCTTTTGTTGGGACTTTTAAGGTTGACGTGAAACGGTGTATATTTTCCCTTATTTGCTTTGTAATATTATATTTCATTCAGACAATGAGAATTAGAGGAAGCTGCTTTGTTTGAGATGCAACATGTGTGTCTTTCTCTCCTCTCCCCACCCTCTTCCACCATTACCGTGTTAAGGTGAGAGGCCCACCAGTTAGGGTGGCTTTACTTTGTCTTGGTGGCACATATTCTTGGCATGTAACCGGCGCCGCTTTAAATGTATTTTAGGTTAATCTGTCTACTTGTCAATGAATTCAGTAAGTTAAACCTATATGAAATAAGTGGGTAGGTTATAAATTGGTTTAAAGTGATTAAAGGGGGTACTAAATTATTAGTTTAAAGAAATTTCCCCTCTTTACACTCATCTCATAAGAAATACTTAATTAAAAAAGGAAATACTGGGAGAGGCCACTAAAGAGCACTATTTAACAAGGTTCTAAAAGGCGCGAGGCATGGTCCATACGTGGAGGTCAAGCATCAAGCATTAAGAGTCTAGGCGTGAAAAGGCAGTTTCCCCCTTTATTTTTTAATTATACTAAGGCTAGTAAAACAATGAAAACAGAAATATAAGCATAACTCACATAAAAAAAACATAAGCATAAACATGCAGTCAAAATTAGGAATAAAATAATACATACCTTGAAATTTGAAAATATATCCGTATAATTGGTAGCTCTTTTTCCCATATCCATGCTCCATATCACCCTAATACATGCAATCAAAATTAAAAATAAGTTAGTAAACAATATATTTCAAATATAATGTGAATGCAATCATAATTTTAAAGTAAGGGACTAATAATCTTCTAAATTAGAATCATAATATATAACTAATCATAAAAGATTCATAATATGTTAATTTTTGGTTTAGATATATTACTGTTATTAATAACAGCATCTGTTATTAATAACACATGCAACATATGCTTAAACTGTTAACCATAAGCTGCTTAACATATAGCAGTAAAAAAAAATTAGTTGTTAATTTCTAATGTTAAACTAAAATAAACTATCAAAATTGGAGTTAACATCATGAATCATAATCACAAAAAAATAACATCATGAAGTATATGCAGAAAAAAATCATTTTCAAGAGATACCAAAATAAACTATGAAGGTTGGAGTAAATTTACCCCCAAAAAAACTATAGAAGTGATTTAACAAAATTATAAAAGAAAAAATACAAAAGATAGTGAGAGATATACCAAAACAGGGAGAGGGAACGGAGGCCAAGAGTGAACAGAGAGGTCGGAGAGGGAGATGGAGTCAGTCAGAGGAGCTAGGGTTTAAGTTGGAGAGGGTTTAGTGTTGAAGAAAAGGGGGGAATTTCATTGTTATTTATTTATTTATTTATATATTTTATTTTTTTAGAGTTTGTTTAAAACTTAATATGAGCTTAGTAGATGAGAAAAAAAGAAAAAAAAGACAACCTTTCAGTCCCAAAACAACGCTGTTTAGCCAAAATAAAAAAATATCCCGCCTTACACACGCCTATGAGCGCTTGAAACATTGACCGATTTACATGCACGTTGGCCCCACCTTTTGCCATGCCTACACCTTATGCGATGCGTTTCTAAAAAGCATCACGCATAGGGGCGCATTGGCACCGCCTATGTGCGCCTTTTAGAACACTGCTATTTAAGATAATATCACGATTAACTTCCCCAGGGAGGGGTGAAGAATCTATGTTCTTAACCTGCATGAAGATTGAGGGAGCATTGTACAATTTGAAAAGCATGCTCATAAAGCCTATCGGGTGGGATGCAAATATCAGCAAATGAGTCTGGCAAAGGCTGCAAAATCGGGTGACTTTAAATATGTCTGGCGAAGGCTGCAAAATCAAGGCTACTCCCATCTCAGGTGCAGACATTACTCAAGAGTTCATCGTACATACGAATTTCCTGGGTAACTCAGGGCAGAACTGGATACTCGAATAGTCAACGATCGCTAAGGTCAAAGGTCCTGCGTAAGTTACAACTTTAGAACTAGAAGTGCTCCCCATGCTCAAATGTATAGGTATTCGCTCGTCTGTTGTGGATGCTGGCATAGTTGTACTCCCAAGAGCGACCTAAGAAGAACAGTAAATACTCGCGTGAATTACGGTACACAAGACCTCAGGGAGTACGACATGATCGTAATTGTACTTGTCTGTACCTGTTCGGGATAATTCTGTCGTCACCATTGCCCAGACACTCAACTTGGCACATTTTTATCAACAGTTCTACCTGTAACCGAGCTTATCCTCCCCAATCTAAGCCACTGGTTTGTTGCTCAAACCTCCATCGATTTTCACAGTACATAGGCCGCCCTTAAAAGTATATCGGGTGTAATAGATTATGTAGCCAGTCTGGGTTGCCAGAGTCAGTAGAGAGTGCTGCGAGGGTCCAGGATATCACAGGGGCAGCTGATTCACTTGTTGCAACTGCTGGATCACCATAATGTTACCATAATCATAGTCAAGACTGCATGACCCACAGATAAAAAAAAAGGTTTTGGTGGTGGTGATCTCTGCGATGGGGGCTGTGGCCTGTGTCGAGGTGTGGTGATAGGGGAAGGTCGTCAGGAGTCCCTTGCGATCTGGTTAATGGTTAAGGTAGAGGTGCGATCTGCGAGCAGTGCAGGGGCTGGAGCCGACTGCGTGGCTTTGGTTGTGGTGACCTTGGGACAGAGGCGATAGTGTAGGCGGTGATGGCAGGGGAAGTAAACTCCTGCAAGGGTCGTTGATCTATGGAGTAAGGGGTAACCATGGCGCTATCTTGGGAACTAGCAGCGCCGTTGATGGTGGATCTCTTACAAGACGTCCCAATCACCATCCATGATAATCTAACTTACGAACAAATGCACCTCCAATAACAATTGTTGTTAAATGTCGAAGCATAAAGACAACAACAACGATGACAACTCTAGGGTTAGGGTTTCGCTCTCAACCATATTTTCATTTTCTCAAAATTGTAACGATGAACAATCCAAGAGAATTCCCCTTTTTTTAAGCTGAGGAGGCATAAAGACTAAAGAGCCCTTACGAAATAAATAAAAGCAACTTGTTTCAAATATAAAAAGAAAAAAAAAACTTCCACCTAGGTGACCACTACTATCATTCCTCTTTTACTATAAATACCATAATGTAAGAAATCAAGGGATGGCCTTCGTATACTTTCCTTCATATCAACACTACTTTGTGTTGTGTCCATACACACTAATTGCATCTGTACAAGCTTCATGCAGGTTGTCTGTGCAACATTTTTTTACCTGCCTTTATTTGTTCAAACTATCATTTTACAAGAGTTCTTAAAGTCAGTTTCAATTGGGTGATTAGTTACTATTAACTGACGGAGTGATATAAATAAGAGTCAACATATCTCATTAGATTCCAACTGGATTCTCCAAAGTATGCATACATTTGTTTTTAAAGAATTTGTTAATCCAGAATTGACTGAAGGAGATTAGAGTAACTCCGAAATTTTCACTGGATTTTTTTTTGAAAGACCAGTACTTGACTTCTAGAAGAAAATGTGGTGCAGGAGTCAAATGATTCAAAACGGTGTTGGGGAATCTGTTGGGATGACTGGATTTGGAACTTATACACCGTCTAAGAAAGAGCCAGATTCTTTTGATAAGGTAATCATATCTGATGAAGTTCATTTTGAAACACTTTACCCTGTCTGCTTTGTTTTAAATTCGCATGTCATGTCTGGCCTACATTCTTTTCCTCGTGGGAGGAGAGCAAACACATTTGTCACAGCCATTACATTTTCTTATATGCGCCAGCCACTGAGGATTAAGTCATGAGTCAAAATTTCCATGCATGTTTACTACAAGTGAGTTAAGGCTATCATCTTACATGTTGATTCAGTGAAATGACAAAGAAATGGTGGAAAGATTTTTGCCTTCAAGTAATTACTAGTCACGAGTGTTGATGCAACACTGGAACCATGTTTAGCATGAATATTTTCCCAAGGTTTGATACGATAATTTAATGGGTTGGATTCATGATTGTGTACCATATCAACAGAAGGTATAACAGCTGTGTAAGGAGACCTTGGGTCATGAATGAAATTTCACTTGGCTATAATTATTTAAAAAGAACATAAGGATTATGCCTGGATTAGCAGTCGCTCCAAGAAAGTTGGTAAGAGTAATTGATCAAAATGATAATGTTTTAATTTTGTTAATTATCAATCCATGCATCTTAAAAGACGAGTGCGAAATACAGGACATATATTGAATTCTCAAATATAATTCATGGCATATTAAAGATTGCCTGATGGCTTACCCCTTTGCTAGTAATTTAATATTTTTTTGGTGTTCAACACACCGAGTGTTGCTTGGCCTGAGAAAATTCTCTTTAATTCATGATCGCACCAGTCTGTATGTAATGTCTACAAATCTTTGGAATTCTTTACTGAACCCTTCTGAGGATGGAAGTGTCATTGGCATATGGTTTTAGGCATTGGAGAGTGTTGAAGAAGCTGTGATAAAGTTAGAGGAGTTGCTCCAGGAGCTGCATGTATCAAGCTCCAGCTCGGGAAAGGAGCATCTAAAAGCTGCTTGTTCTGACCTTGAGAGGATAAGGAAACTTAAGAAAGAGGCTGAATTTCTTGAAGCATCATTCAGAGCAAAGGCAGCTTCCCTTCAGCAGGTATGTTTCTGCATTTGGTAACGACATGAACCATAAACAGTTTTTCTGTGGAAGACTGTATTTCAAAGTTGTATTGGCATTTTCTTGACTTAGTAACATCATTTGATTTTGCAGTATTTTTAAAGTTTTGTGCTACACAAGTTGGGTCATTACTGGCTATATATATGTGTGTGTGTGCGTGTGTGTGTTGTGAAGGGTTTTCTTTTATAGATGTCAAGATTTCTATTTTCCCTTTGGGGTTATATAAAGTAGATAAAATAATTGAAGAATTGATATTATGAATCGTAGCTGCCATAATTACCCACTAAATGAATAAGAAATATACTTTGTTCTCTCGGAGTTCTACTAGTGTTGAAGATTGCAGTTAATTCGATATGAATCTATGATTGTTCACCTTTATTTATAGAAAAAATTATTGATGAAAATAATGTACCGGGAGCACCAAATTAAAGAGATATTGAAGGACATATGGCAATCATATATCCATGTTGCCAATATCTGGTTCATTGAAAAATGATTGGTATTCATAGTAGTCATGATCTTGGAATATGGAATTGCTAACTGGTATATCAATGCATTATTTTAAATATATTATATATCCATGTTGCCAATATCTGGTTCATTAAAAATTGATTGGTATTCATAGTAGTCATGATCTTGGAATATGGAATTGCTAACTGGTATATCAATGCATTATTTTAAATATATTATATATTTTAACCAAACATGGAAATCTCGAAAGAAAGGGAGAGTGACACGGTCTGCGGGGGCTACTTCAGGAGTATTAGCCGCATGAACTTCGAGAACGAGAAAAGTTCGTGAAATTACAAACAGAGTTGGACCAGAACCCCATCTTTGTTAGATCCAACGTTTGTATTGGTCTATGTTTATTTTCTACCCATTTTTAATGCATCAACGGATCAAAGTTGTCGTCTTCTTGCTATAAGAAGTTTGAAATTAGGCAAAAAATTATTTCCCTTTCCTTCTGTGTCTATAGAGATTCTTACGAGTTTAGTGGTTATTGAACGTGACACTTTGAAGAATGCTGTTTCAATAATTGCAGATGGAAGAATATATGATAATGTGTATACAGTGAGGAACTGGAAGCATGATTTTTCTGCTGATTGAACCTAGTACAGTGCTTTCTTTCTTGCCAACCCCACAATCATTAGTCTCTTTAAGCTGTTTTTTTCTTATGGAGGAGGCAATTTGACACATTAAATCGTATTTATTTAATGTCATACTGAGCCGCTACTCACTAGGTCCACATTGTGGTGTAATGCTTATTAGAAAAACATATGTTCTGAGTTATGATTGCCAAATTTCCTTTATCTGATTTGAGCTTTTGTACGAGTTACTAGGGAAATGACGAGAATTTTTCTTCATCTTCTATTACCGAGCAACGGCAATATTCTAGAGGCAAGGACAGTACTAGTGCTAATGTAATTATGGATGGGAGCAGCAGGTATAGGACTTCTCCAAATGAATTTGAGCTCTTTTCACAAGCCTGAAGCTTCATGTTAATGTTGTTTATTTTGTGGAGAGCTTGCTATTTATTATTATTATTATTATTGTTTGGCTTATTTATTTAGTTGTTTTATTTGTTTACAGGGTTTTCAGTAATCCTCGTGGGTTATGGAGCTTCTTAGTACTTCATCCGGGCAGAAAGTCTGACCCTGGCTTGTTGACTGCCAACGGAATTGTATGCCTTACAATGACCCCTAGACAAATTTCAGATATGGTCAAAAAAGGATTATGAATCTATGATGGAAGTTAAATCACCATCTCATCTGAAAGCTTATACTGTTTGGAGTGGGCCAACAATCACCCCAGCCCCTCGGCATGTGGAAAGACAAACCAAAGTTCATCAAGTGAACAACGATAATAGAGTACATATTCACTGGGGAATCAGATGCAAGCTGGGAGACGTGAACAGGCAGCTATGATACCAAATTCAATCTCGATTTTACCTTAAACCGTAAACATCTTTTGATGAGCCAACAATGTATGCATGGTCTCCAACATAGGATTAGCTAGGGGGGGACACCCCTCCAAGATGGATACCAAAACTAATGCTAGACAGAAGATTAAGCTTTTGGGGCTGATTGTGTCTAGGTTCTAGGGATACAAATTTGGTGAAGAAAGATGATGTTGCTGTCTGTAAACGGAATAACAAAAGGTTAATGACTTTAGGTCTTAAATTAGGGCAATCAAGGGGATGTTCAAAGGCTCTTTTGGGTACTATGAACAGTAATTTGTTGTCCTTTCTTGGGGTTTGGGGTTTCTAGAGTTGAGGCTTTGTTGTAAATAGTGATTGGACTTCATAAATTAGAACTTTACAGGTTGAAAAGAAAATGTGAGATTGGTATCTTATTTCCCTGTTCTAAAGAAGAAAAACTCATCACACATAGGGTTTCAGTTGTATTGTATGGTCCTAATAGGGTTTCAAGATATTTAAAGACTTTTCAGAATATCTACATGGACTAAAAAGAATTACATTACAATATATATATACTTAATACGCTTAATTTTGGTACGACTGAATATTATTTTTTAGAAATTTGTGAACTTTGACTTGAAAACCCCACAGAAATTATATAAACCCATACATATACCTGATAATCCATATCTTAATACAATCAAACCCTGTACACAACAATATTCAAGACTTCTCCCTAGATAAAATCATTTGCTTTGATACCAAACTGATGTAGGACAAGCATAGGTAATACTCCTACGCGTCAAAATTAATGTTGGACACCGTAATTGGAGGGTTTTGGCTGATTATGTCCAGGTTTAGTTGCTAAAGAATTGATAGAAGTATTAAGGTTAAGGGTTTGAATATATAACAGAAGTATAAGGTCAGGTGCTAATTATGGCAAGGAATGATATGTTTGGGGGATACACCAGCTATTGTGAACAGTAGCCATAAAGAAAACTTTGTCAGTTTACTGGGGTGTTAAGGTTGTTAGTGTTGAGGTTCTTTGGAAGGTGATGATTGGATATTTATAATTTGATCTCATGTCTAAAGGTATATGGAATATAGGAAGAAAAATACTCTAGATTCCATTGGCATCACAGCTAGGGTTTGAGTTGGATCACACAATCATTTGGTGGTGATTTTGTTGTTATCAGATTTCCGAACAAATGATTGGGGTCTCAGTTACTTTGGGGTGCTATGCTTGAGTTTAGTGATTTCTTAGATCTTACATTTTCATTGGTCTGTCATTAATTGATGGTTTCACTTGGTCCATGAATGAGGAACAATCTTGTTCTAGGATCGAGTTCTTTTATTGTTGAATTGGGATCAGAGAGATTCTAGAACTACTTTATCTTGTTTGCCCTGTGTTGTTTTAAATCATATGCTTTTTGCTTCTCGATAATGATGGCTTAGGAGAGGCAAGTCTCCATTCACTATACAAAGGAGGAAGGTTTTGTTGAATGAGCGAGTGAATATGGAGCTATCATAGTGTAGTGGGTAATTCCGGATTTAGGCTTGCTAATAAGTTGAAATTTCTTAATGAGGGCTTTAGTGGAATAAGGAGTTTCTTGAAAAAGGGGAGATTAGGCATGCTGCGGTGATGGGGGAGGTTACAATTACCAACTCCTGGAGGGCGAAAGGGATTATTTAGGGAGGAATTGGATTCCAGAATGGCTTTGAAAGCAGATATTAGAAGTTGACAACTTTTGAGGAGATGAGTTGGGGACAATAATCTAGAGAACTCATGCTTAAAGGTGGGTGGTTGTAATACTATTTTTTTCATAGGGTTACTGATGTTCATTATTGATCCAATCAGATCTGTCGAATATTTGTGGATAGAGCTTAGTCAAAGAAAGACGTGGAAACTCTAGACGTTATGGATTTTTCTCAGCGTTTATTTGTTGATAGTTGGTTACATCATATTTTCCAGATTTTGAGGTTGGAAATTTGGGCAAATTTTGGGCAGATATACAACAGGTTTGGGCAGTACAAATATACCTGTAGCATAGACTTGATCGATTTCCACATTCCTAATTTTGTAAACTTTTCTGATAGTTTCTCGGGCAGTTTTAGCGTAGTTATTGCTGGAGCTTTAATGGGGAAATTCAAATAGTTTATGGTAGTTAGCAGCGCTTACCGGAGGTTACAGATCAGTTATTTGCTGTAGATTATAAATACAACATTTGAGGAGGAAGAAAGGCATTGGAATAGATCACAAGAAATCTGTCTTCCATACTTTAATTCCTTTATTTTTTTATCAGTAATTCCTGTATTTCATTTTCCAATTATAATTTAATTTCGAAATTGTTCATTACATTTCCTGCACATCTACTTCAAAAAAAGCCCTCTTTGTTCAGGCATTATGATCTCGTTATCCTGCTGATTTGGCTGTTTGTCGTCTTCGAACTGAAATCCAGCAAACTATAGTGTTGACTAGAGACCTTCTGTTGTTCAGTTTTGCAATTTGAATTAGGTGGATTTAGTTAGACCCTCTGTGGAAAAAGTTCTTCTATTACCAATAACTAAGGTCTAAAAATTAACTTTTTTACATCTCTCCAGCTTAAGAACAATATAAAATTGGACCTTGAGGTAGCAAGGAAGAATAAAAAACTCCAACCGGTGATGGAATATGAAGTCTTGCAACTTCTCTCACGTGGACTGATCTTTTTACAAGTCATAGTTATAATAGTGAGATGCCCGCCTTTTCATTGAACTCTCAGAAACAAAGTTAATGCCTCCAATATTTTGAAGTCAATAGGATCTTTGGGCTGCTTAGGGGTAGACTTCAACAGTGCTCTCTACCTTGTGGTTGCATTCTCAATTTTGATTTCTTCTTCCACATCATGATTTTCAGAGATTGTCTCTACTTGATCAACAATATTGACATTGGTGTCCTCACTCTTCACATATCAATTAACTATATACCTCGAAAGAATAGCTTTCAGCTTGTCCAATGTAGCCAACATTTTGATTATAATTGTTTGTTCATCTTGTCAAGTGCCATTGTAAGAATAGAGAAGGAAAATGGAAGAAAGATCTGAAAATTGATGTACATCACAAGAGAGAGAGGGAGGGGGGGGGGGGGGGGGGGGGAGCAGCAGTGTATAGAATCTTTGATATTACATGTCTAGAGGCTATCTCATAGAATTCTTATCTTAGTATGTTTTATTTTGTTAATTATCTTTGACCGAGTCAAATCAAGGTAATTACCTTTATTGCGACTCTTCTTGCTAGCAGTTATAAAGTCATTGGCTAGCCTCTGTAATCTGTTATTTATATGAGTGGGAGTTGGTTCTTTTGTTCTTTGGGTGAGGTGAATCCCATTTGATTTTTGTTGGAGATTTACGCTTTCGCAAATTTTCACATGCAATCCGTGGGCGACACATACTATTAATAAGATTGATATAAGTAAAAAAAATAATAAATTTATCCATTAGAATTAAAGTGTAGCATGACATGTATAATAGTAGATCAATTATGTTATTGTAAGAAGTATTAATCTAAACAATATGAACATAATATATATACAGTTTTTATTTTGTTTTGTGGAAAAATTTACGAAGTTTTGAATATGAATGACTTCGTTATATTAATGGTATGTATGGGCACTAGTAGATCAATTATGTTATAAATATTAGAATTAATAATATAAATATAAATATATACAGTTCATTTAGTATAAAAATTAGGATGATAACAACATTACTCAGATGCGTAATCTGTAGTACCATATTATCTAAATTTTTATAATTTGATATATATGGTTGTTTTTACCCTTAGTTCTTATGTAAAACAAAGTTGAACATATAAATAAATTTATAATATTACTGATGCATATTAACTATTAATTTAAAGATATTATTCAACAAGAAGATATTAGACGAAACATATTGAAGGGAAGCTTGAAGTATAAATAAACGCACAATTCTAAAATTTAGAGAGCGACATAAAACAATTAATGCTCACATAGTAATGTCAAAGGATATTTCCATAATCTCTTCAACAAGTTAGAAATCTTGACAGATAGATAAATTTGAAAATAAAAAGGTCGTACCAAGTGCACAAGGCTCCCTCTTAACTGCAGGGCTGGGACTCCATATATGGAGAGGCTGCTCCTATGTCTCTAACCCGAGACTTTTGTGAGTTCCTATTAATCAGAGCCATGGCTCAAAGTCTCGATACTGGTCACCCGATTTTCAACTCTGTTGCGGTATCGGTCACGATATCGGGCGATACGCAAAGATATGCTATTTAGAGAGCGCAAAAAATTCCGGAAAAAATCTAGAAAATAAAAAAAAAATACAATTAACAATATGGATCAATCAGATAAGTTTAAAACTATCCTTCTGTACAATTGATTATACTGATGTGCTGCGAACTTGCCAGATTCAATCTTCCATAATAAATCGATCTTTTTTTTCACGGAGGATACAAATATTATGTTTTAACAAAGAAAAACAAATGTTACTTTTTTAGTAAGAGGATTAATTTTTTTTTTTTTTACAAAGAGGATACAACTATTATATTCTTAGTAAGAGGATACAAATGTGTTTTTTAAGTATGTTATATTTTTCTAAAAAGGATAAAAATGTTTCTTTTTTAGTATTGTTATTTTTTTACAAAGAGGATACAAATAGTGATTTTGACAAATCACTGCATTTTTTTTACAATCATTTTTTACAAAAAGGATGCAAATTCTTACAAAAAATGATGCAAATGTTATTGTTTTTTTGTTGTTGGTTTGCAATTTTTTTTTTTTAAATTGATGCAATTGTTATTTTTTTTACAAAGAGGATGCAAATATATATATTTTTTACTTGTGTTGCAAATGTTATTTTTACATAAAGGATGCAAGTATTATTTTTACAAATGTTTAGAGGATACAAAAATTATTTTTACAATAATTACAGTTGTATATTTGTTTGTAAAAGAATAACATTTATGTTTTTTATAAATAATAACATATTAAAAAATAACATTGGGAACATTATTATAAAAAATAATAAAAATAACATTTGGATCATTTGCATTCTTTAAAGAAAAAACTAGCACATATACAACATACTAAATTAAACCCAGACAATGACCAAATAACCCACACACACAGCACTCTAAATTAAAAAAAACAGTTAGCCTTTCGTAACCCCCCAAAAAAACACTCTTACCAACACAACACTAGAGAGAGAGAGAGATGCTTAGTAACTTGTACCATCTCGGCCGATATATCACCAATATGGGTCGATACTATTGTGATATCGCCGATATGGGCCGATTATACCGCGATATCACTGATACTACCGAGAAATTACCAATATAGGGTCGATTCACATCAATAATTGAAAATTCAACTCGTAACTCGGAATCGGATCGGTGGGCACCGATACCTAGTCAACTCGTCCGTATTGTCGCGGTATCGGCCTTGACTTTGAACCATGAGAGCTAATCTGGTCGCTTTCTACATTGCAGAGAAAGATGAATCAGCTTAATATTTTTACTGAAGAAAGAGTGTAATGTAACCCTGATTCTTAATTATTGATGTGAATTTGGGTGCGGAAGCGAAAGCGTAAAAAGAAGTTATTCTACACAACAACTAATCTACACAACATCTATACTACACAACAACAACAACAACAACAACAACAGAAATGAAATGAGTTTCTTTCTCTCTCAATTCCCTATTCTCCATATTAAAAGTTGAGTACAAATGAGGGCCAAGTGGCCTATTTATAGGAAGAGTTAGCTTGCGAATCAAGCTATTACCCAAAAAGACTAAGGAAGGCAACTAATATCTAAAAATGACATATTAGTTCCAAACATACTTGGAAACTAATAAAGCTCTAAAATAAAGGAAAATTACAATAAAAGCAAGAAAATACTAAAATAAACTCTCATTCCCATCATTCTCCCCTACTTGAGAGAGCTCGTCCCGAGCTACAAAGTGTGGGTGAGGGCATCATCAGCGGGCTCCCCTACTTGAAAGGGAGGGTATCCTTTAAAGCATCCCGCATAACGACTCGCAAAATAGCCTTGAAGGGAAACCACAAATGTACGCCATGGCCGAGGAATAGGAAGACGACCTCTAATCCGTCCACATGAAGAGTTGACACAGGATTGACGCGGAGTAGGCCATTGATGCCAAATTGCATGTGATGAGCCTCCTTAGCATCAAATCATGTAAAAAGGGTGGAGAGCACTCCTCATAAGGAACCCAAAAGGGG
The DNA here is from genome assembly GCA_949130495.1 of Sambucus nigra. Classification (NCBI taxonomy): domain Eukaryota; kingdom Viridiplantae; phylum Streptophyta; class Magnoliopsida; order Dipsacales; family Adoxaceae; genus Sambucus; species Sambucus nigra. The sequence goes on along the minus strand of OX422208.1, from coordinate 483,866,691 downwards.
TTCACAAATTCAACATCAAGCGTGATCACCCCACGCAACATATACTCCTCAAAAGAAACAATCACCAAACCATCATCACAAAACTCATTATCATGATAAAAAATTGGAAAGAAATCTGCTAAAGCAAATATTTCCACCTCGCGATAGTGAGTGCGAGTCTCCCAACCGTCTTAAACAAATAAATCGAAAAAATCACATAGGAAGTACCCCTCATCTTCTATCCCAAAGATAGGAAAGAAGTCCACAATCGAAAATGCCTCCAAATCTCTATATCGGGTGCGAGTGATCCATCCATCCTCCTCGAATATGGGGAAAAAATCACAAGGAAGGAACGCGAAGTCACTATCAAGCGTCATCGGGGTCTCAACAATCGCGAAGACATCCTCGTGAAGCAAATCCGAAGAGATAATATCATCGGTGTGCGCCGGAATGACATCGGATGTAGGAAGAGGTACACCGGTGGACAAGTACTCCAAATATGGACCAAATACCTCGCTCGTGCACGTATCCATTGTTCACGTGCCATCTCCATTTCATAATACTCGGACCGACATCTATGTAGGTGTTGTACATCTCATACTCTCCAATAGAATAAGCTCTATATGCGAATGTGTGAAGCTTTTGAGAGAGATATGAATCCGTTTCGGCCCAAGGAGCTTGAAGACTTTGGAGTTCCTTGATGATGGCACAACTAACCGTGTCAAAATCGGCACATGCATTCATATCGAGGCTGTATTGGGTACCATCCCACGAGAATTTGTAAGAAAGGTATTCATCGGGTGAGGGAGGGATTAAATCGCAAGACCTTGAGAGATTTGGGGCAGATTTGTAATTATTGGAAAATGCAGGGGCCGAATTGTAATTTTCAGAAATTGGTTGGGGATTAATGTGGTGAAGAGGTCCGGTTGGTGGGAAAGTTTGATTAGGGTTTGTGATGTGGTGGGAGGTTGCCGGGGTTGAATATGAATGCCAAATTGCCAATTAGGGTTAGGGTTTTGAAATGGAGTGGGTTTTGGGGTTTCTTGAAAATGGGGTAAATAGGGTTTGGAATTAATTTTTTTTTTGTTGAATTTGGCTAGGGTTTGCATTAGAAATGATCTTGGATTGTTTGGGAAGGGAGGACAATGAATCTTGGTTGTGGATAATGCTTTCTTGAAATTCCGGTGGTTCTTGATTTGTTCGGGCTTGGTTCTTGAAATTCCGGTGGATTTCTTGAAATTTGGGCCGAAATTTTGTGTTGAAACTGCCTTGCATCATCCCGGAATGTTTAGAAGAAATTTCTGGACTGTTCTGTGATAAATCAGGGCCGAAATGATTGGCCGGACCTCCTGTTGAGGTCGGTTCTGCCCTGCTGCTGGGCAAAGGCTGTCCGCTCTCTTCTGGTGGTGTTTTGGTTGACTTCGGTGGGCTGCTGCAGGGTGGTTGGATGCCGGCATGGCTTGGTGGGGTTGGGTCACTACTTTGGGTTGCGTCGGCACCTTTTATTTGGCGGAATTGGGCGAAGGAAGAGGGGTTTATGAAACTAGGGTTTTTTTGGGGGCAAAGATGTAGAATGAGTGGATCTTGGAGAATTAGGGTTTCGATGGTGGGACTTGTTGTACGTAGGATGAAATCGGAATGATCCCAACCTGAATCTGAATTGTATTTGATAATCATCGTCGCGCCAAGAACAAACGCAGCTATGATACCAATTTGATGTGAATTAGGGTGCGGAAGAGTAAAAAGAAGAAATTATTCTACACAACAACTAATCTACACAGCATCTATACTACACAACAACAACTAAAGAAATGAAATGGGTTTCTTTCTCTCTCTATTCTCTATTCTCCATATTAAAAGTTGAGTACAAATGAGGGCCAAGTGGCCTATTTATAGGAAGAGTTAGCTTACTAATCAAGCTATTACCCAAAAAGATTAAGGAAGGCAACGAATATCTAAAAATGACATATTAGTCCCAAACAAACTTGGAAACTAATAAAGCTCTAAAATAAAGGAAAATTACAATAAAAGCAAGAAAATACTAAAATAAACTCTCATTCCCATCAATTATGCTCCCCATTCCTCCACCCCCCCGGCTCGCCGGTTCGATTCTAACTGGTTTCAACACGGTCTAATTTAAGGGCTGTTCAATGGGTCTGGGCTGGACTGTGATTTCAGAGATGTGCTGATAGGTTTGGTCTTGGTTTAGCTTTGATTGGACCAAGATCGTAGGTAAAAACAGGTTTGATAAAAAGAATGGTGAGTGATCTTTTGGCTTTGGATCAAATTAAGCCATTGAGAGCTTGGGTGCCAAGGGGTCGATGGTGGATTGGGACCACCTCCTATAGGACACGTGTCTGCATATTGGAGGCTCTAAAAGCATATCCTTAGGGATTAGTCAGATGCTCAAAGACGTCTTGATTAAAATATGAATGTTATGGAAAGGAAGCTCGTTTCCTTCAAGCACTCTTCTATTCCTCTCTTTGAATAGGGAGCAGAGAACAATATGGACCACTCTACTATTCCAATTCTCCCCAGTTGAGAGTTGAAATTATAAATCGCATAGGCTATACTACCACATCCTTCTCAAAGTCGAGCAAGACTGGGTTTGCTATGATACAAAGATCTTGGGGCTTATTAGCCAAATGTACTTTTATGGTTGGGCTGTGCCACAAGAAAGGCAATGTTAATGTTATTATTTCTAAGATAGAATTAAACAATTTGAATAGTAGTTACAGGAACCTGTTTATTTCGACATTGAATCCAATTTTGAGGTCCCATTATGGTCTTGTGCAACTGCTTTTTTTAACCTTAATGTTTATACTTAAGTTTTTGCACATTACATAACATTCTTTAAGGGTCTGATATGCATAGTGTTGAATCTGTGAATCCTTTTCCAGGTTATTGAGAATAATTTTCTGGAATGCAGGATGATGAACCTTTTGAACAAGCTACTTTTAGTATGGACAAAGCAGACACAGAATCAAATGAAATTGAACGTTTTGAAGTTCTTCGTAATGAGTTAATAGAACTTGAAAAGCGCGTTCAAAAAAGTGCTGATCGATCTGATAATGAAGAGGTAACCCTTAACCATCTTAACCAAATTGTATTTTACACGTCACTGGTATACACCTCATGCATGAGGTCCCTTTTTCTTCCTCATTTTGTCGGTTCTTTTTTTCTTCATGCTAGTAATTGAGAATTTACCATTGGCAATACTGATTGTAAGCATTTGGAATTCCTGATGCCTACTTGAGTATCATTAGGTAATGGGTGTTGTTAAAGTCACCCGAAAACAGCTCCTAAACAACACATTCTCCTTAACACCATATAGGTGTGTAATTTTCTCACAAACACCACACAATAGGCATCCCCACTAGTCAAAGAGTATTTAAATCCCCATTATCAGTTCAGCCCATTTTTTTGCTTCTCTCTCTCTCTCAAACCTCTCATTCTCTCTCAAAACCTAACCCTAACCCTAACATTAAACTCCACCACTACCTTATAGCACCGCCTCCCACCACCATCGCCACCAAAGGTACAATCTCTCTCTTCATTTCTCTCTTAACTTCTTCATCTCTCTAACTCTAAATATAACACAACTAAGAAAGGCGGTGAGAATGTGCTCAGCTCAGTTCGATTCGTTTAAGGATCGAGCTCGATTGGGCTCAGCTCAGTTCGATTCATTTGTAGTCGAAAATTAGCTGGTGCGAATATGGTGGGAACGCTTTTACAGTTCCCAATTATATCTAGTTAGTAAAGAATGGAGGCTATTTTAAAAAAAAAAAGAGCTCAGTGTATTTAAGTCTTCTAGTTCACTAATCCCTGAGGGCATCTGTAGACCCTTTCGTCTGAATAACCAGCACAACTAAGAGAGGTGGCTGACAGGAATTTACACATTGATGAGGGTTTGAACTTGTGACCTTCATATTTTGAGGCGCTAATCACTTGCCTGTCCACTAACCCCTGTGGGTCATAAACAGTGGAGGCTTCTGCCCTTAGTTTAATCAAAAGCCGGAATTTTTTTCCAGGTATTTAGCCGAATTTCTCTGGGCAGCCTTTCTTTTAAACGGATAGCCTTCCACACTTCATGGAGTTTAAAATGAATCAGACAGAGATGTCCTCGTTGCTGCTGGAAGAAAAGGAATCCAGAGCTTTGCTCGTAGAGCAGGGTCCCACTTCTTTCAACTGCAAGCCTCAGCCACATTTGGCAAAAACAATTTCATATGCTGTAATCAGTTGCTTTGTACTTGCAAATTTCCCTACCACATTGTTCCTAGTTGCTTCTTTGCTAACTGAATATACATCTACTGACCTCCAAGTCATTTACAATAATTTCAATTGATATTGGGGAAAAGAAGACCACCTCTTCCCCCCACCCCACAAAAAAACAGAAAAGAAAATGAAGAAGAACAATTAACAGTTCTTTTGTTAAGAAGCATGAGGAGAAAAATCCTTTTTCCCCGAATTAAAATGCATAGGTTGAGAAATCAATGAAAAACAAAGTGTTGGAAATGCTAGAGTTTGTCTAGGAAACTATCCAGAAGCTTAGTTACTAAACCTTTAAAACAACGGGCCAGCTTGAATTTGACGTAGTTTGGTAAATCTTGCAGAACACAAATCTGGGTTCATATTGTTAAAGCTCCGTAAGACATGTATATTAAAACATGGAAACATGTTCCGTAAGACATGCCATATTTTATGGGAATTTGGTGTAAATATTTGACCATCTTAGGCATAAATCATGCTTTTATGTTCCCTTTATACACATTATAAGAGCTATATATATATGGGCCTCCGATTGGAGAAGATAAACAAGGAAATTCAATTTATCAATTGTGTCACGGTATCAGCCTAACCCATGATCCTCTCTCTCCCAGGGAGCAGCCTCTTCCGTCCTTCCTTCTTCTTCTTCTTCTTCTTCTTCTTCTTCTTCTTCTTCTTCTTCTTCTTCGTCATCCCGACCACAACCCCTTCCTCTGCAACAATGTAACCAACACACTGCACCACCTCCTCCCTTTTCTCCTCTTCTCCGTACTATTGATCTTCGCGGTGCTATTCATCCCGATATTGTTCACTGTGCTACTGTTCACCAGGCTATTATTTATCGCAATATTGTTCACAAGACAACCCATTATATCAGATCTGAAAAAAACTACTTTTTCGCAATTTCAGCCCAAACCATGTCAACCAATACTACAAAAATCTCCACTGCCCAAAACCCTCCCACTCATATCCAAAGCCCCAACATTATCCATCTTGTCACAGTCAAACTAACCGATGATAATTTCCTTTTGTGGCCCCACCAAATTGATGCCTTTTTCAATGGGTAAAGATTATTTTTGATTTGTTGATGGCTCTTATCCTTGTCCCACCTCTGAACCAAAATGCACCGCTTGGTTCCGTGCTAAAAAAATTCTTATCAGTATCATCTCCGCTACTCTTTCTGAATCTCTATTGGCCACTGTGATTGGATGCTCAACCTCTGCCGAATTTTGGGCTATTATTATGCCTCACTTCTCTCAGAAGTCACTTGCAAATGCCTCTCTAGCGAAAAAGGCTCACAAGTCTCACTCACGACACTCGCTCCATTACGGACTACCTTCAGGAAGCCAAGTTTATTGCTGATGCTCTTGCCACTATTGGTGAACCTGTCTCCTACACGGATCTTGTTAACTCTGTTCTAAACGCGGATCTGGCCTGAGTTTTAGATTCTTATTACTTCCATTGAGCGCTTTGACGCTCTCAGTGATTTTCCTAAACTCCGATCTCGTGTGTTGAACTACGAGGCTCGCCACAAGTCCACTTTCATCACTCTGCTTGTTGCCCTCCTAGCCTCTCAGCATGCCCCTCCTTCTCATACCACCTATCGGAACAACTACCATCAGAAAGGACGACGGACCCCAAACTGCTACTATACCAACAACACTCGTTACCCAATGCTTGGCTTTCTTGAATCTAGTCCTACACAACAACTCATGGCCCAATGCCAACTCTGCTTTGGCTTTGATCACTCAGCCCGCACTTGCTCTCACCTCTCCACATTTACTCGGCCGTTAGTGCCCCGCTCCCTCAACTCTACCTTTGCTGGACTTCAGATAGCCCAACCTTCATAGCCCTCCTAGGACCCCAGCTTCCACCCACGTAGTCGGCAATCCTGCGCTCCTTCAGCAACGTCATCCTTATTCGGGACCAGACATCGTTCAACTTGGTAATGGTGATCATCTCCCCATCACTTATACGGGTAACATGGCAATTCTGTAAAGATAATAAAGTTCTTTGTGCTTTTAATACCTATCATATCTATATCTTTGATCTCACTATTGGGTCTCTTCTTTATCAGTGCTCTTCTATTCCGTGTTCAAGCTCTCTCTGCCTCCTACAGTTTCTTTATATTGTGGCATCACAGACTTGGCCATCCCTCTGCCAAAGTCATCTCTTATTTAAGCTCGCATTAATTTTTATCTCCTACCTTGGAGACTAATTCTTCCTTTTGTCAAGGGTGTGCCTTGGGGAAATCCACACACCTTTCCTTTCCCTAATCAAATGAAATAAAAAGTGCTGCTCCTTTTTTTAATACATTATGATGTTTGGCAATTTTCTAATCTTTCCGTCTCCAGTTACAAATACTATGTGCTTTTTACTGATAATTATACTCGTTTTTCGTGGTTATATTTTATGAAACGTAAAGCAGAAGTTCTTATGCACTTTAAGAATTTTGTCACCTACACATAGACACAATTCTCCACCTCCATCAAACAATTTCAAAGAATTTTGCACTTTCATCGACATTCACCGCCGTCTTTTTTGCCCCCCCATGCCCGCACAGAATGGTCTTGCTGAACGAAAGCATCATCACATTGGGGATATGTCCCTCACTCTCCTTCTTTCTAGTCACGTTCTCCGTTTCCACCTCCGTTTCCACCTCCGTTTTCACCTCCATTCATCTTATCAATCGTCACGCCTCTCCTGTTCTTAAATGGGCTTCCACCTTCTTCCGTCTCTATGGGCGTTCCCCCTCGTACTACGACCTTCGTAATTTTGGTTGTGCCTGTTATCCGCACGTGCTTATTTCACTAACAATTTATTGCCATGAACTGTTGAATGTGTGCTTTTAGGTTATAACCCACAACGCAAAGGATATCGTTGCTTGGATTGTTCGATAGGCCGTGTTTACATATCCCGCCATGTTCATTTAAATGAACACCACTTTCCCTTCTCTATTGCTACCCCCACCTCCACCCCTTCTCTATATATTCGTACCCCTTATTCCCCCTTTCCCTTCCGTACCATCGCCCTCCTTATCCTTAGCTACTCCTCGACCTTATCCTCATGAACCTTATCCTCTACACTATCACCGTCATTCTGCCCAACCACCTCCAGACACCCTCGCCCCTCCATCCAACCTTGCAAACATTTCCTCTTCCTTTTCCTCCACCCAGCATGCCATGATCACCCTACAACAAGACGGTAGCCGTAAGCACCTCCACCGAACAGATGGCACCATCAGATATTCGCTTCCCAAAGCCCTTTTGGCTCCCCTCCCCACCCCTTTCTTCGAACCCACGTGTTACTCTCAAACCTACCGCATTCCCGAATGGCGTCAGACCATGACTACAGAGTTCAATGCCTTACTTAAGAACTCTACTTGGGTTCTTATTCTTCCAGATCCTGAGTTGAGCTGCAAATGGGTGTTTAAGCTACAGTTTCATGCTGATGGTTCCATCGAGCGCCACGAGGCTCGCCTGGTTGCAAAGGGCTTCCACCAACCTATAAAGCACGGACACTCTCCCGGAAGCCACAAGTCGGCTTTGACACGAGTCCGACATGCGACACGCTCTGACACGTTGCCGACACGCCGGGACACGTAAAAAGACACGTTTTTTTTTTTAATATATATTTAATTTTTTTTTTCTTATGTGATGGTGATTCTGCTCTATTTATGATCTTTAATGTTAAAGTGTGTTTGAATTTTGTTTTGTATGGTGCATTTTCTTAATTTCATGTTAAGAATGTTCAAATAATGTATTTTATGGAAAAATCTATTTTATTTCATTAATATATATATTTAAATATATGTTATATATTTAAATATATATTTTATATTATATGTATCCTAGCGTGTCGTGTTGAAACATGTATTACGTGTCGAGTCCGTGCTTCATAGCCACCAACAAACGAGTGTTGAAACTTTCAGTCCGATCATTAAGCCCACTACAACTCGCACAGTTCTCACTATCTCACAGGGTTGGTCTCTTCATCAACTTGATGTGAAAAATGCCTTTCTCTATGGAATCCTTGACGAGACTATCTACATGAGTCAACCTCCTGGCTTCACTGATTTTGCACATCCTGATCATGTTTGCCTTTTCAAAAATGCCATCTATGGCCTCAAACAAGCCTCCCGTGCTCACTAGTTTTCTTCTCCAGTACAGGTTCACTCAGAGTCGTGTCGGTAACTCTTTGTTTCATTCACAAATCCGAGTATGCGGTTCTCAACCTTCTATCGTACGTGGATGATAATATTCTTACTGACAACACCCGAAACCTCCTCACTTCTTTCATTATCACATTGGGCAAGGAATTTGAGCTAAGTAACCTCGGTCCCCTCTCTTGCTTCCTTGGCCTTGAAGCCACCTACCCCCGTAATTGTCTTCACCTCTGCTAAATCAAATACACTATCGACCTTCTCCACCGCTTCAGCATGACTGACCGCAACTCTTGCTCTACACCCATTTGTGCCAAAATTCAGCTCTCAGCCTACAACGATGATCTCATTTCTGATCCCACAGAGTATCGCTAGTTAGTCGGCACCCTTCAATACCTCACATTCACCCGTCCTAACATAGCATACGCTGTCCATCATGTGGCTCAATTTATGAGTCAACCCCGTCACCCTCACCTCGTAGCTGCCAAGAAAATCTTTTGCTACCTCAAAGGTTCTCCTGATCATGGTTTTTTCTTTTGCCCTTCCTCTAATCCCTTTATCATCACTGCCTACTCCGATGCTGACTGGGCTGGATGTCCTGACTCTCGTTGTTCCACTACTGACCTCTGCATTTGCTTGGGCTCCAACTTTATCTCTTGGACTACCAAGAAGCAAGCCATGATTTCCCTTTCTCCCTAGTCCATGTCTGTGCTGAAACGACTTTGATTTCCCATCTCCTCATCGAGCTTGTAGTTCCCTCTCCTAAGCCTATCACCCTCTACTGTGATAATCTCAGCTCCACTTACATGGCCTCCAACCATGTTTTTCATGCCGCACCAAACACATTGCGCTGCACTATCACTTCATTCGAGAACGTCTCTTGGCCGACTCTCATCAAGTTCATTTTGTCCCCTCTCCGGATCAACTTACGGATATTTTTATCAGAGGGCTCCACAAGCATCGTTTCACGCTGCGAAGGTCCAACCTCTTCTCTCCAAGACAATCGAGTTTGCGGGGGAGTGTTAAAGCTCCATAAAACATGCCATATTTTATGGAAATCATTGATGTAAATATTTGACTATCTTAGGCTTAATCATAGGCATAAATCATGCATGTATGTTTCCTTTATACACATTGTAAGAGCTATATATATATAAGACAAGGAAATTCAATTTACCAATTCTTTTACATATATGTTATATGGCTCACATATGTGGCATTGAAGTTGTTACTTAGCTACGTGCATAAATTGATTTCATGCATTTCTTTCAGGATGAAATAAAGATGACAGAAAATACTGCCACTTATAGCAATGAAGCTGAAGGCGGACGATTGGTTAGGGTTCAGAAGAAAGAGAATATTATTGAAAAATCAATGGATAAGTTTAAAGAAACCACCACAGTAAGGATATCTTATCCCTATTCAATAGTCGAAGGATTCTTTATGGTCTAAAGAATATATTCTAGCATGCTCACTCGTGCTTAATTATCACATTTACCTGCCTCTATAACCTGATGTGTTCTTCCACACTGATGATGTCCTCTTTTGCAGTTCACTTTGATTAATTACATTCACACACATGCTTTCATTCACACACAAACTTATACCTATAAATATATCTTGATTTGTGTAATAACATAAAACGAACAATGCCCTTATGTTATCGTAATAAAGAAATCATATTGAAATCAGCTAGAACATTGCCCATGGATTTGGAGATGGTGATGTGGTGTAAGATCACAGAGCACCTATCAACCTCACAGGTAGGGCCGACCTCTGACATTTTGGGGGCTCGAGGTGAACTACATAACGAGAGATATTTTTAAAATTCAGAAATATATATATATATATATATATATATATATATATATATATATATATATACTGCTTGTTATTCATGGCAAAAAGTGATTGTTACGTGTTGCACCAAAATAACTTTAGGGGTATGGGGGTATGCCTGGTCCTAGGATTAAGCACAATGTAATTCTCGCAATTTACCCACTTCCAAATTAGAAGTTAGTACCCAAGGAAAGCATTAAGGAAAAAATTATGAACTTTGCCACTATGTAAGCCTCAAAAGTAAAACAATCCAGAATAATTTCTCTCTAAAATTCGAACTTCACTTGCAAACTAAAATCACTGTTTTAGTACCTACTACATCTATCTTCCCCTCCCTCCCTCCCTCCCTTAAACAAAAAAAAAAGGGCTAACATAATTCCTTCATTTTGGAGGGTGGTGTTGATATATATATATATATATATATATATATATCTACGTTATGTTTCTTGTTAATCTGCTCAAAGGCAAAGACATCAAGTAGTTTATTAATAGCCCGTCTATTTCGGTTTTAAACGGATATTAAGACGGTTTACAAATCCTCTTTTATGGCGGTTTTTTAAATAAAGTCATAATTAAGTGCTTCGTACTGGGCCCCCCTAAAAAATGTCAAAAATCGAGGATCTGACCCATCCGCCAATTCTGCCTGCCCCCAGGGGTGGCCCTGCTAATGGGAAGACTTGATAAATATAACACAGAGTGTTACACAGTATATACTCGAGGGACCATTAAATAACCCATTTAAAACATGAGAATGGTTCAAATGAGTTTGTGATGACTCCCCCCCCTCCCTTCCCTCCCTCCCAACACACACACAAAATAATAATTAATTATTTTAGAAGCTAAATGTGAGATAAATTGAGAAAAAAATAGACGAAATCATTGTGCTTGAATCTATATTTTGTAAGGGTTCTTTTAGGTTTGTGTTTCTTTTCCTTTCTGCGATATGCATCCTGTATACCCAGGTTCCACCCCCTTTGGGCAGGTTATTTGATATTATTTATAGACACGTGCCCTATTTTTTTTAAAGACCAAATCATTTAAGTTTTGTATTTATTATCTCCAATAAAGACCAGGAAGGCATTATTATGGAGGAATTCTATTCAAAGTAGAGTTGGTACCTTGGTGCGATGGCAAGTGCTCTCGCCCAAGCTACGGTTGGTCTCGGGTTCGAGACATGGGAGCAGCCTCTCCATATTCATATATGGCGATAAGGCCAACCGACATCTACCTCTCCCAGACCTGCAGTTAAGTGGGAGCCTTATGCATTGGGTACAACCTTTTTTATGGATGTGAAAAGTCCAAAATAACCCGTGAAGGAGGTGAAAAAGGCACAATGATTTTTGACTTAGTAGACTAGAGGATATGACCCTAAGAAGTAATGAATTTAACAAAGAACTCATGTAAGACTTCTCCCTTAAAACTTTGAGGGGTGGGGGGGGGGGGGGGTATATATTCATGCATATGGTTGTACCATGTTTTTAAGTTGATGTTGTCGACATATCACCAACTCTACATATTAGGTTATGCCATTCACTAAACATAAATTCCTGAACATTGATAACTGCACAGATGCATGTTTTTATAGATGGCATGAGATATTGCCTTCGGTAAAAAAAAAAATAAAAAAAATGAGATGCTCTCTTTGGTGCCATAATTCGGTATAATACTGTGAGAATGATTGTATTGCCAGAAACTGGAGCCAAAGCACTTAAATTGTCTGTAGAGCATCACACATTAATAATGCTGTTCTGCTTGTTAGTTTCAAACTTCTGGGGACTTGTTTTTTGTTTTGTTAACATGTAGGAGATTGGTATTGTTTCTATCATGTCTCCTTCCTCTTTTCTTTTCTTCTATTTTCATGCATTAGTTTCATATGAAGACAGAGAAAGGTGGTGTTTTTATCTTTATTTCCTTTACATATCATATCATGTTAATTTTGGTTCATTGCTTTGTACAGTATGCATAACTTTTATTAAGTGCATATGTAAAATGCATGCATATAAATGTGGTAGAAATTGATCTTATACTGCAAAAAAACCCATTTTTCCATCAACTGCTAACATGTATTTGAACATGCTTGTTGTGACCAATATGCAGGATGTATTGCAAGGCACTCAGCTTCTAGCTATTGACGTTGCTGCTGCACTGGGGTTGCTTAGAAGGGTCCTCATAGGGGATGAATTAACGGAGAAAGAAAAGCAAGCTCTCCGAAGAACTTTAACTGACCTAGCATCAGTGGTTCCAATTGGCTTTCTCATGCTCCTTCCGGTGAGTTATAATAATCTTACTACTTCAATTTTATTTGGGTAGTTTTTATCTTAAGTTTTTGAGTTTATTTTATTCATTTGTTATTGCATTATCTGAAACCGAACCTTAGAATTCATTTATAGTCTTAATTGAGTAAGTTCATGATATAATAGTGTTTTATTTTAATAAAATTATCATTTGCCCCTATATAGATCATGAAAGCATTGTTCAAAAGCTTTTAGAATCAGATGAACTAAACCATTTAAATAGTCGGCCATATATATATACGGCCAGGCTCTCCGACGGGCTTAAATGACGGGCTAATATCGTCCACACAGTTTGGGGACCACTTTTGTCTTTTTAGGGACCACTTTTGGGGACCACTTTGTCTTTTTATAACTTTGTTTTTTTCAAATGTTTTCGGAATAGAAATTTCTACCCCAATAATCTCTAGTCTTTAAGCTTATTTTAAAGTCTAATTTAATCTGGAAAGAAGAATGGTTTGGGGCTACCTCTTAAGCTTTCTCCGTCACTATTGTACTGTATTTCAGAATAGTGAAGATTATCTATATAAATATTTTCCTCAGGTCTAGAGATTTCAAGAGGTTTTGAATGAAAATAATCTAGCATTAAACACCTTATGCGGTATTGAGGTTTTATCTGTCTAGTCTCTTTATATATCTGATTAACAATATGAATTATATCGTTTTCTATAAATTTGTCTAAATCACTGTCACCGTAGGATGACAAAAATCTTCTATATGTTCTTGGTGAAGTTGTCTTTACGAATTTAAGGAGTGAATAAATTCCTTCTAATCTAATTATGCCAGTTCTCGTCTCAGCTAACCTTTTTTGCGTCTAATATACTTTAATACATCTATAGTATCTGTTAGTATTCTAGTATATTCTTGATATGTTTCAGGTCTTGAAAGTTCTTCTGCAAAATCTTCAGTTCTTAAATCTTGTTTGAAGAGATCACAGATCTCTGTTCTAATTGTTTCTATTTTAGGTACTTCTCTCGTTAACCACCCAATAATTTGGTCTATATATTTATAAGTACCTCCTGCGTATATAAAAGCAGTTTCCATAAGTAGTTTATTTGAGGGGTCTGTGAGAGTCCACTCGTGGATTTTTCTTGTTATATCAAGATTTGTTTGATTAACAAACGCTAAAAAGTCTGCAGTTATATGAAGGCTCATGCAAGTATTTTAAATTTTAACAATAATATATGAAATAGCTAGGGGTTTGGTTCGAGTTTATACCTTCCTTCTGATTTGCAATTCTTTGATCTTCTATTCTTCGTCTCTTCAGTTTGTTACTATTCTTCTCCGGTCTGTGCCTCCTGCAACTCTCTCTTTATGTGTCGTACCTCAATCCACTAGTTTGGCGTTCGACCCGTTTCCTGTTTGTACGCCACCACGCCTAATGCCCTCCTTGCTAACGGCTCACGACAAATCGGCACCTGACGACGGTTCAACAGTATAACACCTACGTGCTACACCAGAGGTTCCACATAATAGTTCTCTATGAACAAAAAGTTGGAGACGTTTGGAGAATAATAACTTAACATGAGAAATTTCTGGAAAATAAAATACTTTAATTGCATAACATAAGTAAATAGAACTCTCCCCTCTCCCCTTACCGTGAGAGGTTTACTCACTCATACATATTACTCTCTTTCTCTCTCTCTCTAAACTTCAAATATCTCTTAGTCACCCTGGACGCTCCCTTTTATAATTGTAAGGGTACATACAATTGACTGGCAACCGTTGGCTCAAAAGCTAACCGGTGAAAGAAGCACACATTATTAAAGTTTACAACTTTTTACTTTACATAAAGTAAATTTAACGTCTTTCAATTATTTTGTCCGTGTCTTTGTCCGAGTCTAAAGCAACTTTGTCGTCTAGTAATAATTTCGAATGAATCTTTGCTTTTCAAAAAGGGGCTAAATAATTGGGAGTCTAAATAAGGGTGTCCTCTGATTCACGCGTCTCCGTAGAGTTCATTTCTGTCTTGTTTGTTGTCTTTTCAGTCCCACTACTCTAATGTTGGCTGGTAAAGTTACCTCTACCATTTCTTTGGATTCCTTTTTGAGCAATTTGGAGTTTGGGCAATTTATGGTACACAGTATACCATCTTTCTTCACTTGTTACTAACTTCATAATTTCTATTGTCTCCATAGCTTGGGCAATTTGGAGTTTGGTTCTGTCCACAGTTAGGTCTTTAGTTTCGTCTTCAGATAAAGTTTCGATGTCTTCAAATGCAAAACTGGAAAATCTAATGAGTTTAAAACCTTCAACTTTCATTCCTCTACAGGAACTTGAAGCAATCTGGTAAATTCGAAATTCGGGCAAACAAAGGAAAAAATTCTTCTATCTTCTTGGCATACTCATGGACTATCTTTCCCAAGAGAAATTGAATCTTCTATGGTCTGTATTTGGATGGGTCCAATGAACCCATAGTCTGCAAGGGTTATGTGTGCAATCTCTGCTTTTTCAAAAAGATAAATTTTTATAACGTATTTGAAAAAGCCTCGAATCATCAAGGCATCTCCATTAATCTCAGATAATAACATATTGAAATGCTCAATAATGCCATCACCCTCTTTTTGACAGTCTTCTGAAAAAGGAAGATTATTATGACCAAATGGTATAACAGTCTTAGTCTTAAAAGTCTTTTGCTGATAATAAAAATTATCAACTGGTCTAGTTTTGGAGGACTCTCCAAGAGTCTGAGCACATGTTTGCGTATGAGGTCTAGGAATAGCAGTATTACTGAGTTGAGTGACTGCAAGTCTTTGAGTTCTCATGAATCTGGCAACAACTACCAAATTCTATTTGAATTCTACCCATAGTTTGTTCTTCACATTTCACCATAGGACGTCTATAAGAGTATTTTCATCATTAGTAAATTTTTTGTCTATATTTTATCAGGTCTGGGTATTTTTGGTCGTTGGTCTAGTCTATATTAGGAAAAATACATTTACCCAATAAGTCTATTCTGGGCAATGATTTCATCTCTAGATTTTTCAGGTGGAACTAGAATGTCATCAAAGTTTTCAAGTATTGGTCTTTCTTGAGAGTCTTGAATATGGGTCTTGAGTCTGTCTTTGCGTTTTACCAGCATTTGGTCTTACGCGTCTAAGATAGTCTGCAACGTCTTCTTTGTTTAGTCTATTTGTTCCGGAGGAACTCGTGATGTCTAAGTCTTCTGTTTGCAACATAAAGCAAGAGATAATATTAGTGTTAGCAAACATAGGTTCTCTAGATATGATGTCTGGAATGGTATTTTTGCTTCCCTTAATATGTATAACGGAGAAGTCATAACTATTAAGCAATTGTTGCCATCGAATAAGTCTATTAGTTCTTGATTTGGATAAATCTAAGTCTCTGAATTTTATTGCATAAGAGGAGTCAGTATAAACAGTAAAATATTTTGGTCTAAGAAAAAACATATATTTTTCTATAGCCCTTACTATAACTAAAACTTCTTTTTCATGGTCCGTGTATCTTCTCTCTGGACCAGTAAAAGTTCCAGAACTATATTTACAAAGTCTTTTCTTTTTATTCTGATGATCAATGACAAAGTATATTGCTCCCCATTGTTTATCAGATGCGTCTGTTTCTACTATAAATGGGTCTTTAACATTAGGCAATTCAAGTAAAGGAATATTTTTGACTGCTTCTTTGATTTGTCTTATAACTTCAAAATCGTCTTTTGTCCATTTAAAAGGATTAGTTTTTTAATTCCTTTTAATTTGGAAGTTAAGCTTTGTCTTTTTGAAGCAAGGTCTTTAATAAAGTCTGCAGCATAATTAAGCAATCATAAAAATGATTGCAATTGTTTTCTATCTTTAAGTTGGTCTGGAAATTCAAGAATCTTTTTGGTTATGTGTTCTGCTAAGGGTAACTTTCCTTTATTAATATGCATTCCCACAAAGTCTATTTCAGTCTGAAATAATTGCATTTTCTTCTTAGAAATAACAATTCCATGTTTATCACATTCTAAGATTATCTTTTTGAGGTGGTTTATATGTTCTACTTCAGTCTTGCTAGCAATAAGAATATCATCTATGTAAACAAGACAAAATTCTGAGTAAGGTCGAAAAATATTATCCATTCCTCTTTGGAATACTTGAGGGGCATTTAAGTATCCGAATGGCATTACTAACCATTCATATTTTCCTTGGGGTACACTAAAAGCCGTCCAAGTAATACTATCTGGGTGCATCTTAATTTACTAGAAGCTTGATTTACAATCAAACTTGCTGAATATAATTCTGTCTTCAATCAAATTGATTAGATTATTCTCATCTGGTATCTTATAAGAATCAAATTCACAATTCTTGTTAAGGTGTCTATACTCTATGACCATACGTCTTCTTCCTTTTTTTCGTTCAGACTCATTTTGAATGTAGAAGGCAAGGTTATTATGTCTACTCTTGCTTTCTCTAATAATGCCTAGCTTAAGCATCTCATCTATATCTTTTTTGAATTCTTCTCTATCTTCTTGTAAAAATCCTTTCTTACATGTTCCACCATCAATAGTGACATCTGAGTTGATAGGAATAATTTCACAATAACTTTGGTCTTTATCCCACTTAGCAATGGGATTTTCTCGTAAAGTAGGCTCTGCTAATTGCCTAATCCTTTTCTTTTTTATTTCTATATCCATCTTCTTTTGTTTGGATATAGCTTGGACCTTTAATAAGGTTTGTTGGGGGCATGATCTAAAATTTCTTGTTGTATAAGTGCTATTTGCTTATAACACTTTTGGGCTGGACACTTTCATTCTTTTTGTAAGGGTTTAGTTATTTCTAGGGCTTCTTGTTGGTTTGTATGTCTGGGTCTACTATGCTCAGCTAAAGAACTCTGATGGGATAGTGGTCTATAATTAGGCTTGACCTGCATAAGGTCAAAGGCAGTCTTGTGATCAATAAGAGTAACATTAATGTTAAATTCATCTTTATCACTAAGTAATATCTTATCATTATACTGAGTATAAGGATGATATTTACTAATAAAGTCTTGTCCTAATATAATTTTTCCTGTGAAACTAGGACGGGGATCCATAATCCAAAACCGATGATTTACAGTTTTGTTCGTCTGATTTCTTAATTTGAAATAAATAGGAATAGTCTGAAAAAATAAGGTATATGGTTCTCCATTAGCTACCTTACCATGGATCTCTTCATTACTTTCTAGAAAATAATCTTTAGGGAAGGTATTAGCCTTACAAATACTCTGAGAGCATCCTGTATCTATAAAAGTTGAAAGTCTTTTAGGATAATCTTTGTGTTGTATAAATAATTCTACAAAACAAGCATTATGTTTAGTAGAAATTCCTAAATTATTCTTTTCTAAAATAGATTTTCCTTTTTGAGGTTTATGGTGTTAAGCCTTCTGTACTACTATCAGAGCAATTTTCTTCTAAATCATAGGAAGTTTCCTTTCCTTTCAAGTCTTCATTTTCTTGTTATCTCTTGGCTATATTTCTATTAATATCTTGATAATATGTTTTAATATCTTTGTTTATTTGAGCATCATACTGGGTAGTATAAATTGCGCTAAATGTAGTTTTCCAACAGTTTTCATGGTAGTGTAATTGATAAATAACACAAACCATAAATAATTCTGTTTGTATAGTCTTAAAACATTCTACACATCTAAAGTCTTTCTTGCTACATTTCATTTGGAATGTGCAATAATGTTTTTCATCATAGTAGCATCTAGGTATATATATTTTCTTTAAAAATGGGCTTAATATACATTTATACCAAGCTTTTTCAAAATATATAAAATCATCTTCTTGATCAATTTGCATCATGTATAAATCTAGAGTGTCTTGGGAGTCTTCATACTCATCAGTATCACTATTATAGTCTTCTGAATCACTGTTTGTGTATGCAATATAGGTGTTGGCATTGCCATCATTTTCTCTGTCTGATATTTCTGTAGCATATAGAATATCTAATTCTTCTTGATTTGCAAAGTCTAGTAGTGCATTAATAATCTTAATACCTTCCTTATCTTTTTTGTTTGGACAATCCTTAGCAAAGTGTCCTTCTTTGTCACAAGTCCAACATTCTTTGGTAGCAGTCTTAGGTTGAGTTACTTCTTTTTTCCTTCCTATAATTAGGAACCTTCTTATGTTTATTGCTATTTTTCTTAAAATATCTTCTTTGGTTAAATCTATTTTTCTAAGCTCTGAAATTCCTTTACTTGAAGGTAGTTGATGGTTTGAATCTATATTTCTTTGGAAAACCTAAAGGTCTAGCCTTAAACTTATTTAGTTTCCAATTTATCTTATTCTTTTTGAATTTCTTATCTTTGGATTCACTACTACATCCCCATTAGATTGGAGCTATGTCTCTTTCGTCTTTAATTAGAGGAATCCGTTTGAAAGTTTCTTTAATTAAAATTCCTTGAGTTATATCTCGTCTTTTAGATATGATATAGTCTTTGTCAAAATTGATTCTTTCACCAAGGGAGTTATTCTTAACTCCAGTAACTCCTGGCCAATTCGTGTATTCATTAATTAGGATTTGTCCAATAGCTGGTATTTTTCTAAAATATTCATCTTTTAAGGCCTCACCAAATTCTTTAATTTGGTAATATAGCTGTTCATAATCATTGCTATATTCATTGATCATGTCTAGTTTACAAATACTAAGAAGAGCCAATTTAATTTTTGCTAAGTCTTGTTCATTGATTTGAGCTAAATATTCAGCTCCAATGAATACTGAAGTAAATAATTGAATATATTCTTCAATTGATCTTTCTTCTAGGTTTTCTTTCATTTTCTCAACCTTAGCTAAGGATTCTGCATCTGTAGCTTGTCTTAGACTGTCTAAATAATCTTTTGCAATACCTCTAATGCATTGCTCAGCATATTGTTTACATGAATTTGCATCCCATTATTCATTAGATGCAAAACACATATTCATTTGATTACGCCATTTATCTAAGGCTTTCTTCCAATCGTGGACATTGTCTAAATTAAGGTATATTTCAACTGGATTTATGGCTTGACTAGCCATGGTTTTAACAGGAGTAAAACTCGTCACTAGTTGGAAAGTCTTTTATATAATCAGGTTGGTCTTTACCAAAGTGTTTGAATAAATAGGAATATTTATTCCTATTGGTATACTAAAGAGTCTAGGAGCATCATTTAGCCTACTACTGGTTCCTATCTCTTGCTTATTAGGACCTACCTGTGTAACTGACATTAATCTTTCTTCTCCTTCTTCCATTAGTCTTAAGTTTCGAAGAAGTTCGTTAGTATTCTTAGATTCTTTTAATTTTAATATATGGTCTTGGATATCATATTAAATGTATCTTTGTCTTGGAACCTAACATAATGACTTTTGTTAAGATGTTCTTTAAATGTTTTCATGTCCAATTCTGAGGCTTCATGTCCAAAGTTTTGGATTCTATCCTTTTCTCTAACTAAATCTTTTTGTTCAAATGATCTTCTAGGTCTAATTATTGGCGCTTGTCTTAACAAGCTAGAGCTAGCTTTGCTACTATATTCTCCTTCTGAAGGATCATTGATTATGGCTTCTCCCATATTTCTAAATCTAATTTCTTCAATATGGAGATTTTTACTAGTAATCTTAGTAGGACCAAACTAGATAGTAACATTTCCAGTGACATCGTCTTGATTAATAAACAAAGATTTATTCTGTGTAGTCTTAGTTTCTTGAAATTCTGGCAATTGGCAAAGAGTCTTAGCTTTTTCTTTCATAGGTCCAGTATAAGCACATGATTTGTAAATGTCCGTATAGAATCTAAGAATTTCCACTTTATCCTATATCACCTTTAATATGTCATATACCGTTACATCTCAGCACGTCTTCACACGTTCTACCTTGACGCCCATCATCCGAATCTTAAGCTTCACGCATCATCAACACACGCCCATCATTGTCTACGTGCGTCGTGCATCGTCAACCGGCTTTATCCCACTAACTCTACTACGCTAAAAGATAAAGTGTTTAATTGGAATTATTAATGTTAACGTAATTATTTGGGATATTTTTATAAAAAGTTTTTATCAAAATTGAGGCATTTTTCTAAGTCAAAAATTATTTTTAAAGACCGGTAGGCGAGACTTTTTAAGAAAATATTTTCCGCATGTGTCGTTCAAACGACATTGATAAGTCGTTAGAACGACTGCTTTTAACGACAACAGATGTCGTTTGAAGCCTACATCAAATGACCCCGTACTGTTTTAGATTTTTTGAGTCGTTAGTAACGACATCAGATGTCGTTCAAACGACATGCAAAGATCGTTCAAACGACTTCCGCCGCTACAACTTTTTATTCAGCGTATTTATACCTGCTACGAAGTTAGGTTTTCCAAGTCTTTCAAAACTCCGTTTTTGCATATCTGGTGCATCAAAAGACTTCAATTTTTACGCTTTAAACCCTTTTTGATTGACTACAAAAATCCCAAATCATTTATGTGAATCATTGGTGACTTGATTATTCATCTTACTCATTTGGAGTAACCCTTGTGGAGAAGAAGGCTGTCTCTCCATTGTTGACCATCTTGGAGCTCTTGTTGAAGACTGCGAATCGACACCTGAGGGTATTTCGTCGTCACAAAAACGCTGTATTTCTGCTATGTATTGTAAGTTGGATATTTACAGTTTATAGAGAAATAAAAGGTTTTGCTCGTTCTGGGGATTTTTCCTCAATACTGGTTTGTGATTGTTTTTGATGTGCATGCTAGATTATTTATATTTTGTCAATCACAATTAGTTGCATGTTTTAGGGTTTTAATTAAAATCTGGACATACAATTGGAATTTAATTAAACAAGTTTATTCATTGATTGCAAGTGCACTCTAAGTATTTCTAATACTGTAAGTATGATTATAGTCTGAATTATTGATTTTAACTAATATTTCTTCATTAAGTATTCCATAGGAATTCCTGATTGCATCCCTTCATAGGGGAATTGGGAGAATTTCACATAACTTTAGAATTCTATGTTAATATTAGCATTTGGGATAATATAGTCTTCATAGCCACTAGTATATAAGATTAACTTAAAATGTTTAGCTGTGTCTACGGTTACTGTAAATGCCGGAATGACATTAAAGTATCATATATTGTCTGACATTTTTAATTGGGCTATCCCAATAAGGCTTTTCTCAAAATCTTTCCATCTTTTAACTATTAAACAACATAATATGATGAGTCATATTAAAAAAAAAAATATTATTTTGAGGTCTATGTGATCCTTGGATTCTTGCTTGAAAGAGTCAAAAGGTTGGGAACTGGAATTTTCTATCAGTTTCTCTTGGTCTTAGCCATTCCGAGTCAAAAACTTGAAGCTCAGTATAGGACTCGTCTAACACATGATTTCTACAATGATAAGTCATATTATAATTACGAGTTTTGGAACTGGCTCCTTCTTTAAGTAAGTCTATGTATCCATCTGCTTAAAGTTGTCCATTATGTATGGAGTCTTCTACAATTTTCCAGTCAACTTCACTCCATTCTTTCCACTGAAGAGGATTGGTGAAATTTCTTTCTTTCCACCATGTCTAACATTGGAGGACGAATATATAAGCCTTTGAAACATAAAATTATTATGTCCAATATTTGGGATATGGCTAGCTATCTTACTAGTCTTGTTTAATCCATCATTTATGATTCTTCTAGTTATGGTCTTTCCTTCCATAGTTCTTATAGGATGAGATTCTTATAGTAGGAGATTCTTCTAGTTGTGGTTACCTGTTTTTGTTCAAGTCTTTTTTCAATTCTTTCTAAAGTGTCTGAATAATCCCTTTGTCTTTTTATCTGATTAAGGATTTCCTCTTTAAACATCTTATTCTCTTTTCTTGTATTTTCAATAATTTTTTCATTAGGTTTGGCAAGAGAATTAACAAGGGAATTGACAAATTTTGCAATATAGTCTTCTACCTCGTCATCTTTTTCTTGTTGTTGCACAAATTCTTGTGTCATTCTAGCTTCTATAGATTCTGCAGTTTTTTCTATTTTATCTAAACGTGTTAGAATAAATGGAGAGTCTAATTATGCGTGGGAAGGTTTATTATATATAAACTTAATTCCCTTAATAATTTTTTCATATTTTTCTTTTGCTTGGCCTATATTTAATCTAAGTTCATTAACAATACTTTCCATTCTGGATAGGTTATGGCTTTCCATATTGTTAAGACAATTGGCTAAATTCTGTTGGAATTTAACAAAGTCCGTATAGAAGGTGGTTAATCCTTTTGTTTTAGCTTTTAAATCTAATTGTAAGTCTTTAACAAAGCTACTATTGTAGTCTTGTGTAGCTGCTATTGAGGTTGAGACTAAATTTAATCTTTTAAGTATAAGTCTTGATGCTTCAGCAGCATTGGCAATCTCATTTTCATTTAGATGATAATAAAATCTTTCGTCATTTATCTTTTCTAGAATTCTTTGTTAAAAGTCTGCTAAAATCTGAATGGAGAGGTTTCTAGGTACCTCATTCCAGTCTGATATAACTATTTTCATTAGGAAGATAATTGTTTAATCTTGGGATAAACTTAGCTTGTTCTTTAATGAGTTTAACCAACTCACTTTCTTGGTTTCTAGTTAGAATCTTAAGGCCTAAAATTTCTTTATTATGGACTTCTATGTGATTAGTCTTAATATTTATATCTTGTAATACTTGTACAAGGTTTATTGGGATTTGACTATCTATTTCTTGTATTCGTTTAGAGATATTTTTGATCTCTACTTCTAGGGTTTGGGTGCCTTTAAATAATTGTCTTAAAATGAGGATACACTTAATTTGCTTTAATATGCTATTAATAATACTGACAGTGATTTGTCTACTGTCTGCGTGTTTAGCTGGGATGTGTTCAATGTGTGAACAGCCGTCTATGTGAGAGATTAAACAACCTTCTGGATCTAAATCAGTTATGGGTATATGTTGGTAGTCTGGATGGGTTTCAAAAATATATTTGTAAATGCGTGGAATAAATTCTAAGGGCATTAAAGTCTTTTATTAATTTGGTTTTGAAAGGAGCGTCTTGGCTCTGATACTACAGTTGGGTTGGGTCGGAATTCGGTCGGATTTTCTCTTTCTAAAACACTGATACCAAATTTTGGGCCTAAAATATAAATCTATTAAATGTATGGTTTAAAAAGGATTTTACTATAAGACAAGAGGATACCATCAAGGGAAAATAACAAAAATGTCTTTGGGACCACGAGGGGACCATGTTAGGATAAGGACAAAAGTCCGTTAATCCGTTCTTCAAGAAGTCCGCTTTAGAGAATAGCTCTCTCTCTCTCTCTATATATATATATATATATATTTCATTTGTAATTCATCCTCCTTTTTCTTATAATGAAAACATATAGAAGCCATTAAAAAAAAAATAATCTAATTGACACTTTTCTTTACCTGTGAAACATTGACGTTGGCTTAACATTTATTTGCAAATATGGATTATTCTGAACAAAAACTGGATAGAATACAAAGGGTGTAGATGTGGGTGGATTTGCTGAGTATAGGAATATATAGTTACCGAAAAAGAAGTGTTGCTTTCACTTAATTCTTTCATTCATTAATCATAAGGGATTTTACATGACAGATAATAGAACAGTATGCCTCTAGTTCCTGACTAGTCCTTTTCTCATATTAACATAGATTTTTGAACTATAATTTGTATGTCCTTCAGGTTACTGCAGTTGGGCATGCAGCAATGTTGGCCGCTATTCAAAGATACGTACCTTCACTGGTGTGTAATTTCTGATTCTGAGTTTTCTCATCTAGTGTTCGTTCGGTTCGAGTTTTTGAGCTTTCCTATAATTCCGTATTGATAATGTTACACATGAAGTTTCTTACTTCATTTCAATAATTTAAATCACAGCACACTAATTGCTTCTCTAAATCTCATACTATACATGTGAATTTACAACATGATATATTCGAGGAATGAAAAGAAAAACTCGAACCAAACGAGCCCCTAAATTCTTGAATGAAGCTCAACCCAATGTTTACTGGCCATTTCCTTTGGGCAGATACCCTCCACATATGGACAAGAACGACTAGATCTCCTGAGGCAACTTAAGAAGGTGAAGGAATTGGAAACCACCGAGGCAAACCCCACCGAGGATGCTGCCAAATAAAAGCATCATTTACCCTCATAAAAGAGAACAATGTACTAGAAGGTAACAGTCATTTTCATTGTAACCTTGTTCTAAATCCCATTGACAAAAGATGAGAATAGAGAAGTTGATTCCACGTGTCTGGCACTCCAGGTAGGCACCAATGACTGCAGTCTTGTATGATGGGGAGTGGGGTCCCAGCTTCACGATGGATTGAAGGGTGACCGTCTTTCCTTAACTCTGTCAAATAAGTTATGTTTAAGAACCGGACCTTTCTATTTGAACTTGCCATCTGTTTTATTACATCAGAAATAAACAGATTATTCAAAGGCTCGGGTTCCAGCTTTGTGTTGTCCGTTTCTGGTGCCGTATTTGTATCACAATAACCGCCATCATTCCATGTTCCGTTCCTGCAATTTCATTTCATCATTCAATGTATGATTTGTATACTTAGGTAACATCATTTTATATCATGCTTGAGCCCCTAAGAATCTGTATGGCAATGTCATCTTAGAATGAGATCTCATTTATCTTCAAAGCTTACTTGCAAGCAATGTCATCTTAAAATAACTTTGCATTACTTGCCTGTAATGCACAGGTGAGTAGCTTCGGAAGAAGAAGTGAGCCCTTTCGGGATCCAAACTTTGCATCGCCCATGACTTCCACGTATCTAGGGACCTGCGAAATGCCTCCATGACATCCATTGTCATGTTCACTGTCCCCTCTTCCTGAAAATACCAGCCCCTGAAAAACAAACACTAGCCAATATCATCTCTTTTTAAGCCCCATTTGCTTTTTCGATTTATTTTCACCTGCATGAGAAGTAAAACGATGAAAAATATTTTAACCTATTAAAAAAGTTGTTTGTATAAAATTGTAAGGGCCTGTTTGGTTTGCAACTATAATTCTGTTTTCTGTGTTTAAATACAATTCTGATAAAAATCTTCGTTTGGCAACCTGTTTTTAAACACAGAATTATAATATTCCTGTGTTATAATCAAGTTTTTCAGAAAACAGATTTTGGGTGTTTTATAATATCTGTTTTTTTTATTTTTCAACTCAGAATTATTCATTCTTAATATTTTAAAGCAATTATACCTTAATATATATTATACATACATAATACATTAATGTGTGTAATTCTTATAAATAAAAAATGTATATGTACATATACACAAAATTACGTATGGAATAATATAAAGTTAAATAATATTATCAATAGATACATAATACTTATATATAGTTTTATACATATATTATTAATGTATGGAATAATATAAAATATACATATAGTACATATGTATTAAAAAATATTATCAATTCATGTATGTATATAATTTTATAGTGAATTATATATGCGACATCATTATATATATATATATATATATATATATATATATATAGAGAGAGAGAGAGAGAGAGAGAGAGAGAGAGAGAGTTAAACTCCCTAACATACCTCATTAAATATACCTAAAAATACATGATATTAAATGTACGTGTATATAATTTATGATGTATGTATGTATGTATATGTATACATTCATGTATCATGTATGTATGAAAGTTTTATATATATATATATAAACTCCACAACATACCTCATTAAATATACCTAAAAATACATGTTATTAAATGTACATGTATATAATTTATGATGTATGTATGTATGTATACATTCATGTATCATGTATGTATGAAAGTTTTATGTATGTTTATATGTACATACATATATATATATACACACACACACACACACACACACACACACACGCATATGTATGATATAAATATACATATTTGTCAATTTTGTCAAATTTTTCAAAAACTGTATTTAAAAACAACTTTACCAAACGCACACCAATAATTATAAACACAAAAAACTGAATTTTAAAATTGTATTTAAAAACAGTGTTTAAATCGAATTTTCTGAATAGAGAACCAAACTGACCCTAAATAACTATACATGCTACGATTATGTGATTTTAGAGACGAGAACAAAATTGTGTCAAAAAACCCGTGTAGCTTAAAAAATGTCGCTAGAAAGTCCCAATAATTAGTAAGAAAATCCATAATAAATGGGTGTTTCTTGTATTGGAAATAATTCAGGCGTGTTTCTTGTATTGGAAATAATTCAGGGGTGTTTCTTCTAAAATTTGGAAGTTGAGGGGATCTTTTTTGGCACTTCCCATCACATCCCCATTTTAATTTTTTTACTCATTTGTGAATATTTAAATACTTTTATTTTAAGCTAGGTGAAAAATATTTTATCCTGAACCAAGTGGGTCCGAATGCCCAAACTCTTCCATTTTGACACATTCAGTGTTTACACGCACAAAAAAAAGGGGTGAAAAAGCCTGTACATCTTTGTCGTTTTTTCTTGGTTCCACCAATGTCCTGCATTGAATATAAGAACATCTGCTCCTGCCCATTTGTTGGAGTACCAATGTAGCTTGTCAATTTTAATGGCACTTCTGACTTCTTTCGGTGCATTTGGAGGTGGCCGGCTGGTTTCTACTAGGAACGGCTCCCTGTAGTATTCGACTGTGAGGTTGTGTTCTTGAAATCGAATTGAGAGATAGCCTCTGTGTTTGGTAATGGGGTTTCCATTTTCTTCATACACTGTAGACAGGTTTGAAACTCCTTGCGCAAGCATGCATAACAGAGACTCCCATTGGTTTCTGCCAATGGAATCACCGGCAAACACTATCCGCCCGTTTCGGCTCCTTTCTAGGAAGTCAGTTGCATTAAATCTGAACCGGAATGGATAGAAAAGAAAAACAATTAAATAAAAGAAGTAGAAATTTGAGTGCAAAATATCTGTAATTGTCTGTATGTGAAAACAATTTCTATTCTTGATTCATCTTAGGTTTTCTAGTTTGTCATTATTTTTATGTTTATTTTTTCTTTTCAAACTTGTTTTCACAAAGAAGTTTGAAAGTTGATGAAAAAAGTACATTTTCTATTTTTTGAAAATAGACTTTTTAAAAGGTGAACGATCTCAAGTGGAAACTAAATACACTTCTAAACTTTAGCAATAAAATAGTGGTGAATATGTGTTTCTCACTTCACTTGTTGCAACTCTTCTAACGATCTCAACTCCAATGCATTGGCATACCCACACTTCTTTGTCATGAATGTGGATTTCCCACGGCAGTTGCAGGCTCAATAGACCATAAACTAAGGCCACTTTATTGTGTCTAACTACTAGTTTACCGAAGTCTCTATTTGAAGCGACCAATTGCTTGCAATCAATTTCATCATTAGTCTCTATCTTGAATTCATAAACATGTATTGTGGAATTTCCCCTAAATTCTACTCAGATAATGTCTTCTTCACCCGTCCAGTCCCTTGAATAGGGAGATTTTATACCCACCCATTGATTATATCTACCCACCCCGATTATAATATTTTATGCTTTGAGGGATTTTAAACATTAAAACACGAGATACTCAACTTGACCACCCCGGTTGTAGAAACATGTACATAACGCAATTTCTACATTGTAAGAATAAAGAAAACATTGAATCAAGAAACAACTCTCGGAAAAATCATAATGCTGCTACAGGCCACACACGAGACTTAAAATTAACAAAAAAAGATTCAATAGTCCCATCTCGTCACTCGTGATTGGAGGAGTTGGCACAAAGTGAGATATTTGGTTGATATATCTTGTAAAACTTAGGTAATTTTTGTATTGATTGGGACACATGTAAAATGGATGGTTTATTTGTGGATTATACCTCCACTATTTTTGTTCCAAAACACGAAACATAATAAAAAAAAATGGAACAAAGGTCTGCAGGTGATGCATTGTCCTTTGTCGTTTGTGATAAAGATAAAAATTCCTCCTATTGTGTATGTATGTTGCAACACACAAACCATTTAAAAAAAAGAAGAAATAAAGAAAACGGAACAAAAAAAAGTATGGGTGATGCTTGTCGCCTTTTACCTATTCTGATAAAGAAAGAAAAAAATACATCTTCTCGTGTATGTGAGTTATATCATACAAAACATAGACAAAAAAAAAGACAAAAGAAAGAAGAAAACCAAACAAAAAAAGTTGGATGGGTGATAACAGTAGTGGCGAATTGTACGTGTTGTGGCGTGATTTTTATCTTAAAAAAAGAAAAGAAAAGAAGCCTGATCAAAGATGAGAGAGTAGTTTGTCGAGTCTATTTTTTGT
The DNA here is from genome assembly GCA_949130495.1 of Sambucus nigra. NCBI lineage: Eukaryota > Viridiplantae > Streptophyta > Magnoliopsida > Dipsacales > Adoxaceae > Sambucus > Sambucus nigra. Next base: position 483,837,897 of record OX422208.1, on the reverse strand, counting down.
AAACCACACCTTGTGATGGGGTGAGTAAAACGAAAGTAAGCTCAATACAGGGGTTTAATAAAAATGGGGTGGTTAGAAAAAATAAGTGGGTTGAAATAAGATTACCCTATTGTTATCAGGTAATTGGATTACGATTATAAAAAAAAATGCAATGCGTAATATCATCTTCAATTCCCGAGATTTTTAAGGTCGAGGAGGAACAAAAGCGATCGCGTCGTCGGGGCCCGATACTCGAATGAAAGGATAATGATACGTATAGGGAGGGCACCTACGATTAATGAGAGATTATTTTGACGCGGAAGCAATTTATGACATCAATATATTCAGTCCTTTCCACATGCGGTGCTCCCTGATTCTCCGTATCCTTGAGGAGACATTTTTTACAACAACTATTTTGTAAGAAACGATAAACACGTGGAAATGGAGTTTTCAATAACCGCAGCTCTCTGAATGCTGGTTTATGAGTGCTCACCCGATTCACGAGTTTTTTCAAATTTCGGAGAGTACTACCATTGAGACATTAAAAGAGGTTTTTTGATGTAGTGTGTTTCGTGTATTAGACTTAGTATTTGAGAATATGTACAAGGCTATGACCCAGTGTGTCTAGCAATTACTTGCAAAATGGTTGCAACTGGTCCCTGTGTTGTTAGGTAGCATAGATTGTATGCATTGGGAGTGAAAAAATGTTCGGTAGCTTAGCAGGGGACATTATTGAGGTCACCAAAAAAGGCTACGATTACATAGGAGGTCGTAACTGATTACAATTTATACTTTTGACATGCATTTTTTTGGTATTTTTGGTTCGAACAATGATTTGAACATTTTTGACTAGTAATGATCGTTTATATGACCTAGGTTACTACCTCAGGGTTAGCACTGATTAACCATCCTATAACTTAATGAATAAGAAAATTAATACTTACTTAAAATAAATTAATTTATATTTAATAAAATAAGTTATAAAAATATAATTTAAATTGGATCTAAGTTGGCCTTACATTGATTGTATTTATTAAGGTTAGAATTTTGGTTTGATTATGATTGTATTTATATCTTTTCACACACATGCACGCACGCGCGCACCCGCACACACACACACACACACACACACACACACACACACCATATGTGTGTGTGTGTGCAGTCTTCCAGCACAAGAGTTCTATCCGGACTCAATCAGTTATATATACATATATGCCACCAAAATCTATTTAATAAACTAATGGAGAAAAAGGTGAACCATTTACCAATGACCCTCCATATCACGGGAGCAATCATATGAGCCAAATTGATGGTGTTTTTGAAAGATTTACTGAAGCGAAATTCATGTAAGTTGACCAAATTTCATTGTTTTTGCACCAAAACAAGGGTTCGTATCTTACTCCTACGCGGGAAGACAACATAGGAGCCTTACTCTCTCTCTCTCCACACACACACACACACACACACACACACACACACACACACACACACATATATGTATATTGTATTTTTTATAAAATAAATAAATAAAATTACGCAGGCAAGCATGCACAAAGACAATCTCCCCCTGCTTGGGAATTCTCCGGAATATCAAGAATGATATAGATGAAATAAAGCATGTGAACATGTGAGATATAACAAAGTCTCTCATGCGCATCCTTAACATGATGACGAACCAAACATTTTTCAACAAATTCCCAAGCTTATTTCTTCATATTAGGCCACCAAAATTTTCTCTCTAAGTCCGGGTACATCTTAGTGCTTCCAAGATGCATTGCAAATTATGAAAGGTCTTTCGAAACGACATTAAATTGTAAGAATTATAAGTCTTAAAACTGACATAAATAATACCAATCAACTACTGACATTAACTCTGTTCCAGTTGAGATGATATGCAGAGAATTTATGAGCACTCCTACCCGAGTAGCTCATATCAGGTATACGAGCCTGACAAGGGAAGATATCAAATGTTGTTATAGTAAATGAACTACTAGAGATATGATACAAAACGGTGAATATGTAAGCACGATATTCTCAGGGACTTTTCGTTTCAATGTTCGTAATGGGCGATTATTGAAGTCGAGCGTGAAGTCTCTCTTCATCGCCTTAATATCATAACCATAAATGGTTTTTTCCAAACAACCGCAGAGTCGCAAATTATAAATAGCAAAATAAGAACACTTTGTTGGGTCAAGGTGGTGCAAAAAGATGTGGAATGAGCTTTCAATGTTTTACAATCTTGTTTCGCCATTGTCAAATATCCAACTTGTGTTTGGTACTGTTACACATTATGATAACTTGTATATTTCTTCATAACATTATTTTCGAAGATGAATATGAAGCGCATCTTGAGCCGTGGGAACTCGAAATTCAAGAAGGTTAGTCAGAACTCATTGTACAACTCAACCGCAATGATATAAATATTACAGTGCATACATTTTCACATTTCGCCTTTGTGACTGTGCAACAAATCTTACTTGCATTTTGGTTATAAGAGCATTTGTAAAATTTACTTGGTAGCGAGTAGATTTTTTTATGCTTGTCTTACAGGTCAAAACTATTTATATTGACTTGAAACATCAAATTTGGTAATAGTTATTGACCTTGGGATAGTAAAATAAAAAAAATAAAAATAATAATTTGTTGTTGTCACGACACTCCAAGTACCATATTATACCTCCTATCGACGGTTTGTCTACCGCTCTAACTAACCCGTTGCTCCACTATAACTTGCAAAACCAAACATAATTTTTTTTCCAAACAACTGCGTAGCCACAAATCGCAAAATAAGAACATTTCATAGTGTCAAGGTGGTGCAAAAAGATGTAGAATGAGCTTTTAATGTCTTATAATCTTATTTCGCCATTGTCAAATGTCCAACTTGTGTTCGGTACGTAAAAATGTAGGACATATCATGATAACTTGTATATTTGTTCACAAAATTATTGTCGAAGATGAACAAAAAGTAGATCTTGAGTCGCGTGAACTCAAAATTCGAGAAGGCGAGTCATAAACCATTGTACGACTCAATCGTAATGACACAAATGTTGCAGCGTATACATTTTCACATTTTTGCCTTTGTGACTGCGTAACTAATCTAACTTTGCCCTTTGATTATAAGAGCATTTGTAAAATTTATGTTACAGTTCGAAACTAATTATATTGGATTGAAACATCAAATTTGGTAATAGTAATCGACCTTGGGATTGCAAAATTAAAAAAATTTAAAAATAATTTTTTGTTGTCATGTCACTCAAACTGCTATATTATACCTCCTAGTCACAGTTTGTCTACCGCTCTAACTAATTTATTGCTCCGCCATAACTTGAAAAATCACAAATAGTTTTCTCTAAACAACTACAGAGTCGCAAATCGTAAAATAAGAACACTTTGTAGTGTCAAGGTAGTGCGAAAAGATGTTGAATGAGCTTTCAATGTTTTACAATCTTGTTTCACCATTGTCAAATGTCCAACTTGTGTTTGTTACCGTGAAAATGTAGGACACATCATGATAACTTGTATATTTTTTCGTAATATTATTGTCAAAGATGAACAGGAAGCACATCTTGAGCCGTGAGAACTCGAAATTCAAGAAGACGAGTCAGAACCCATTGTACGACTCAACCGCAATGACATAAATGTTGCAGCGCAAACATTTTCACACTCACCTTTGTGACTGTGCAACAAATCGAACTTTGTACTTTGATCACAAGAGCATTTGTAAAATTTATGTAGTAGCAAGTAGATTTTTTTTATGTTTGTGTTATTGTTTGGAACTAATTATATTGACTTGAAACATCAAATTTGGTAATAGTAATTGACCTTAGAATTGTAAAATTAAATTAAATAAAATAAAATAATTTGTTGCTGTCACGACACTAAAACTTCCATATTATACCTCCTAGCGATAGTTTGTCTACTGCTCTAAATAGTATGTTACTCCACCACAACTTGCAAATTTGGGACATTTTGCTATTTTGTTTCGAAGACTCAAAACTAGCAAAATTTATTCAACCAAATAACATTATTCTATTTTGCTTGATGCGTTGGAGACGGTCTTAATATCATCACAAGTTGGCCCTAAGATTTAGGGTAATTTTTAATGTTGGATCAAGTCTTTTAATTTTGCAATGTTAATACTGTCGTTTTAATTATGAAGAAAGGTTAATTCTCTATTAAACCTTCGTTAAGAGACTTAATGGAATGACCGACAATCAATGTTGTATTTTGCGTGGCATTTTCTCGAATAAATTAGTCTCATGTGTTAAAGTAATTTATTAATTGGTAAATTACATCTAAAATTAAAAATGTCTAACAATCAATGTTGCATCATATATGATATTTTTTCAATAATTTTTTCCCATGTGGTAAATATAATACCCCGTATTTCTGAGTCTTTATAATTTAATTAATTCAGGTATTTTAAATTACACGTGAGTTGAAATTTAATAGAATTAAAAATTATTACGTATTTATTAAAATATTAATAGGGAGAGATAATGATTAATACTTAGGCAATGTAATTACTAAGTGAATAGTAATTGATTATTTTACGTCATAGCAAATGGTAGTGACGTGATAATGTTTTATCTCAATCGGGAGTTGCGTGTAGATTATATGAGTTCGAGATAGGAAAATATTATAGGGTGACTCGGATGGATATTTCGAGGTCACAGTTGATTCCGAAAGATTCAAGACAGACGAAATATGTACTCGGGGGTAGTAATTGGGTCCCGGGACCTTTTTAGACATAACCAGGTCCACACGAGGGTGTTCGGGTCATTTAAAGTTGCCTGTTAGCCTAATTTAGGGATTAGATATATTTAACCTAAGTTAGATAATTTGAGGCAACAACAAAACGCAATCTAAACCCTAGAATAGGAGAGAAGAAAGAAGGAAGAAAAAGAGGAGAACTTTAAGAGTCAAATTCAAAGAGGAATTAGGTGTGCCATCATCAATTAATCTTCTATAATGTGTAATTAGACTCTACGAACCATCTAAGGCAAGTAATTGACTTACACTAATCGCATATGTAGGGATTTTCTTTTCATATTATAGTAGGTGTAGACCTAAATGATTTTGGGAGGGCCTTTCACATGTAAAAAGGGGTTTTGGGAGACAAACCTAATTGAATAATGTATAGAAAGTTATTCCGAATTGTTAACGATAAATCGTCTTGTAATAATCTAAATTAATGTGAAGTAAATTTTTATTAGAGATGATTATTGTATAATTTTTCACAAAGAAAATTATGAGAATTTTAATAAGTATGAAAGTTAAGATTTGACGAACTTGGGATTTAATTGAGTTTTGTGGCAAGGTTTAAATCTTTAAGTTTTAATCTTGGATTTGATGTTCTTGTACACATATGATGATGTAAAAAAGGGTTAGAAACATTTTCCTATACTTAACTTGGGTTAGGGTATCAATTGGGTGATGTTTTGGAGCTTGGTTTGAGCATTACTGGAAGTTTTGGAGGTATCATCTTCGTCTTAGGTCGTCTTGATTTATGTATAAAATCGAATTAATTCATCCTAGTACCAAATTTATTCGGTCAATGGATTTATAAATCTTTTCGTTACGAATGCGTGGCTACCAGTTTCACATTTTTCTGATTTTTTTGAATTAGTTATGAATTTATTGCGGAAGGGTGTCTGAGACCGAAAACTTTAGTTGTAAATCAAATCCGTATTATTTAGGGATATCTGTAGATGAGTATAGGACCTTGGAAAATATTAAGGAACATTATTTTTACCTTGAAATTAGATGGGAATGAATTCGAGTATGGATTTAGGAGTGTTTAAGATGAACAACACTCGAAAATATGAACGGATTCGAATGGGAATTTTGGATGAAATTAGGATACATGCTTGATTGAGATGGGATTAGTGTCTTGAATAAAAATATGTTGCGATATATATAAATGTAAGTCAATACTTAAGGATTTAAAAGTCGAGAGTGTAGACTCGGGATAGTAGGTAAGTGCTTTGGGTGATAGGCATGGTTTAGCCGGATATATATATATATATATATAAATATATATATATATACGGGTATAAAGATAGTATATATATATATGTGTGTATTTTATGAATATCGGTGTGCAAGATATTTATGTGGAAGCATACCCCTCTAGTGCTATCATCGAATTTTACCCGATGTGGGTGTATTCCCTGGCTAGTGAATGCAGGGAGAGTTTAGTCCCGAGGTCATATCATCCATTATTTTATTATGTGATTTATTTTTGGACTGAGAAGTTTTAGGTATAATTCAGTTCCATTCTCCGGAAATATGACCGCCTCCACTACGTTTGCGATATTTTTACCAAAGTTCGGTGTGCGCTAGTCCGACTTGTGGTAACCGAGTCAGAGTGAGCATACCTGGGATATGATAGCATTTTATAGACAAGCATCCAGTGAGTTATTATTTGGGAGGATGGTTACTATATGTGACATGTGTGTGAATGTTGTAATATGCTAGTATGTATATAATACGAGTGAACAATTATATATGGGATAAATACATGAAATATGAATGTATTTCAGATATAACTAGTGTGAACGCTATATGATTAATTAAAGTAGAAAGGATTAAATAACTTAATGAGTGGAACAACTTATAAATCAAACTAAGGAATACTCGGGTCAGGGTGATAGAGGTTGTAACAAGACTAGTTAGGTGGGGTAGTATAACTAGTTGGCTTAGAAGGTCGACGTTAGGTGTGCACAATATATGAGGGGTGAGTAATACCGCAAGAGAGTACGACTCCCACTTAAATATGAAAAGTGTTAATACATATTTAATTGTTGAATTTTAATTACTTGCTAAGTATTTTTCAAATGGTTTTGGGCTCTCATCCGTGTCAAAAATATTTTAGGTGTCCAGCCATAGGGATGCCAAGCTTGATAACTCATTCCAGGGATGCGTGGCTACAACATTGTGGAGGTTTGCAGGACTTTGTGTAGACGCTTCAGTTATTCATTCCGACACTAAGTTGATGATACAATATTTTATTTGGGCATGTTGCCCCTTTAGATATTTAGTACTTTAGTTTATTGTTTAGACTTTATTGATTCAATTTATTATTTCAGACTTGTAGTTGGATTTTATTGTTGGGAATCGATGGTTTATTCGGTATTATTATTTATATATCTAACGTGTGATGGTTTAGACTTGTGTCGATGGTTTGGTTAATTAATTTTTATTCCGCATGTTATTATGTTAAATCAAAGATAATATATGGCACGAACTTAATTTAACATAGGTGGTTAGTAATTTAAAAAGCTTTGTACAATGATGCTAAGTACAAAAGTGTGTTCTTCACGACCATCAATCGGGGCCAAGGTTACTAGGTTTGAGAGATTGACGACCCCAACATGGCCGGTGGGGCCAGGGCTAGGGGAATGACACAGAGAGGTGTCTTATGTGTGGAGATTAGGACCACAAGGGTTGATCTTGTCTGCAGTGAGTTAAGGAACATGAGCGGGATGACCAACAGGGGCAACAGTTATGTAAGTTTTTTATTCAGTTTGGATGAGAGTATTATCTCCAGGAACCATTTGGATCGCCAATGTATAGGCGAGTAACAGGTTGAGTTTTATCCTCGAGTAAATGGGGTGAGTTCCGTATGACACGGGTGAGTCACAGTACTTTTGTTAGCACTATGTTTGCACTAAAGTTGGGTTTAATGGGTATATTGTTAGTGTTACTATTGTGTGTATATATTTATCGTTGGGCAGCGGAGCTCTCTTTGGTTCCATCCGCAGGGGAGAGGGTGCAGTCACTATGAGGATATGTTTTTGTGAATTTACTCATTCTAGAGAAATATGATATTCGATTATGATATTATCCTGGTATGGTTTGATCAAAAATGGTTCAGACGATGGTGGGATGTTATAGTAAGGCTTTCGTGTTCACTATTCCAGGGTAAGATGTGTTGTTTTTGCGATGCTTTCCTGAAAGAGGGTTGAGCCCGCATTTATGTTATACTATAGATGAGACTTAAGAGTGTATAGTTGTCTCGTTGTATTCGATTCCGATGAGTAGGGACTTTACTGATGTGATTCAGGGGATATTGGGTTTACCGTCGAGTAGAGAAAAACAGAGTTCGTTTTCAATTTAGCGTTGGGGACTTAGTGATAGTGAGAGCGCAATATTATATGACTCCTTTAGATACGTTGGAGTCGATGATTAGACTAATATGTCTGGGGCAGGGTTTTGAGTGTCATAGTTATATGCCTTGGACCTATGAAACTCGATGGTCGATAATGCTAGGAAGTAGTGTATCGGGGTGGGGGGTTCTTTGTTTGGATTTCACTTGCGAGACATCCCACGCATGAACCCCAACAGATGTCGAGAGTTGGGAGATATTTTGGGCACAAGGGAATATGTTTAGAACTTGGGATGCTATACATGTGTGTGGATAAAATCATGAGCTGAGAGATAGTATATGATATGAGATCGATGGGGTTGGGTAGTGATATGTGGGGAGCACTGGGAAAAACTTTTTCACAACTAGTTAATGGGTGGGGCAAAGTCGAGAAGATTTAAATTTCGAATTGTGGGGTGATCGAGAATACCTGGATGATATAGCCATGCCGAGAATGCGGGGGATGAACTTGAGATAAATATATAATGTGTGTGATGTTTATGCAAATATGTACGGGTTATAGAGTGTATGGGTGCCCTGTTTAGTTGATTTTCAAAGTCGCCCGAGATAGGGTGACGTGGTTATAAGTGTTTTGAAAATATGCCTGGGGGTGCATTAGAAGCAGAATTGAAAAAGTATGATGGACTGAACTATGGTTTAGAAAGGAAGATAGTCCGGACAGATAGAGTATGAAGAGCTATCACACCTGAGATGAGTTGAAAGACTGTGGAGACACATGTAAGGTATATCCTACAAGAGAGGACCAAATTATTTTGGGAAATTGATCTTTACCATATGAAAGGGATCTAAGAAGTGCTCAGTTTTGAAGAAGACGTGTGGGTCTCAGTTTGGTATACCCAGGGAAGGGGAGTAAAATGTACCACATAATATATAAGGTTGGACATGTGGATTAGTGTTGAGTGAGACATAGTGAAGTGGTCTTCGGGTGCACCACTCGTAGATGGATAAAGGTTGATCCGAGATGGTCAACCATAATATTGTAACAAATTGACAATTTCAATGATGAAATGGATAGGCAGACTGATAGATTTTATTATTGGACTGCCAACATTACGTAGAGTTCAAGATTCCCTTCGGGTTGCCAAACGGATTGATCGAGATGGAATTGTGATTGCTACCTTGGGTGAGTTACACTATCAGATAGTGTGGCCAACTTTTCACTTAAAGAAAGGAAATGAACCGGTACGAGGTGTTGCCCAGCATTGTTATGAATCAGGAAAAGTTCCTTGAGTCTCACCTCTGAGAGGAATTTTCAGGAGGCGATGGAGATAGAGTTGCGTTTTGAGCAAGACATGTCACCTGTAAGACGATGGTTAGACGGGAGGTTATTAAGACTTTGAAGAATGCGAGAAATGCGTATTTTGGGTATTTTTGGGTAATTGGAAAGAGTAATTTTCATTAGTGGTTTATTTCGGCCAGGGGCCTTTGAGAGTTTGGTGCGAGAGACCTTGTCATTCATATTTGATTGATTAGAGATAAAGGGATAAAAAATTTTTGGGCCGAAAGTGATTTAGAGTCCATTGGCAACGATTGAGTTATAAGAAACTATTTAGTGTAGTTCATGTATGTCGTAAGAGTTACATCCTCACAAACCGAATTTTTAAGGACTGAGATAACTAGTCAGGTGTTATTACAGTTTCTCCCACGAAATGAGTTAAGTGGCATGGAAAATAAGGGAAGTTGACACCGATGGATGTGGTCCCTTCCATCAGAATTGAGACAACAGAGCTAGTGATGTATAGGATCATCTTATTGAAATATTTTAGAAGGATCGCAATGTGTTTTGCGTACTGTTGTTAAGGTTAGACCTTAAGAATGTTAGAGAATATCAGTGTAATATGATTTGAAGTGACTTATCGCTAGACTTGAGCCATAGTGACACTACACCAAAATGGTCAAATTAGCACCCTTCAAGCGGCTAGCCTTGACACGGTCAATGATCGTGACCAAAAAACATGCGTTTTTTGTCACGGTCATTGACTGTGACAATGGCGTGAAAAATATTTATCACGGTCATTGACCATGACAAGATTGTGACATTTACGGTTGTCACGGTCTTGTCACGGTCAATGACCGTGACAAACCTTATAAACTTGTCACAGTTTAGGACCGTGACATGTCCGTGACAATTTTGTCAGTAAAAAAACTCTTCCCTCTTCTTTTTTTCCACTGATTTCTATTCCCTCCATTTCTCTTTCTCTCTCTCTAAGCGATTGCACTCTTCCTCTCTATGATTTTGGTACGTTTTCTCTCTCTATTTCTCTTCCATTTGTATATATGTGTGTGTATATGTGCATGTGTGTATATATGCGTGTGTGTGGTGGATTGAGGGGGCAGGGCTGAGTGTGGGTGGTGGGTGTATATGTGTGTGCACACGTGTGTGTATATATGCGTGTGTGTGTGTATATATGTGTGTGCGCGTATATGTGCGCGCGTGTGTGTATATGTGTGTGTGCGTGGTGAGCAGTGATAGGGGGGAGGGGGCAGGGCTGGGGGTGGGGTGGGGAGGCTATGTGTGCGTGTGTGTGTATATGTGCTTGTGTGTGTGGTGTGGGGGGGTGGGTGGGGGTGGGCCAGGGGAAATGGGGCGGGGGTGGGGGGGTGGTGGAGGGGGTGGGGTGCTTTTTAATTTTTTTGAATTAAATTTTGATTGGTTTATTAGATATTGGCCATCGTATACAAGTAGTGCCCCTTGTAAAAGAATTTATTAATTAAATATTTATTGGTCATTAATTTTTTTAGTAAATTAATAATTAGTGTTTTCATATGCAAGAAGGATTGCCCCTCATTGTAAATTAGTAAATTAATAATTGTATACTTTAATTGTTAGTTTAATTGATGAAATGAATTAATTGAGTAGATGAATTAGGAGTACGGGATACACATTTGTTATTGCTATTGCGGTTGGATTATAGTGGATCGATGTTCGGTTGGTTAATTGTAGAAGTGGCATAACCACTGGATTATTGTCCATATGGGGGTGGGATTTTTCAACTTTTTTTTTAAAATTACTTTGTATCACAAATAATATATATATATATATATATATATATATATATATATATATATATATATATATATATATATATATATATATATATATATATATAATTAAATGAAACATACTTGAAATTACATATAGTTCACATAGATACTAGTCTTCTAATTCTTATGCGTACACATTCAATAACCCTTAGACCTGTTCAAGAGTCATTATCCTTATAATGAGATCTCTCGAATTGTCCCGTTTGGACAGTTTGGGACTGCATAATTTCTGTATAATAATATTCTTAGTGGCTTAAAGTAGTTACTTTTGGATGAAGTTCTATAGTCGTATCCTAATGTTTTCTGGGTACATACTAAATTGACAAGTGTGACTGTTATTTCAATTGATCAATTAAAATAACACTCACACTTGCCAATATACGTCGTGTACTTGGACAACTACGGGGATATGCTGCCGAATTTTTCTTAAATCGTAACAATGTGCATGAGTTGTTAAGTATATTACAAAAATATGCGGTCTTGAATGGGATAGGATCACTCGCCCTTTAGCGGTCTTGAATGCCGAATTTAAAAATTGAATATAAATAAGACATAATTAAATGAAATATACTATAAATATTTCAGGAAATGAGCTCAAGTTAGTTATTTGGGTGGAACTACAGGTAATGTATTTATATTTATATTTATATTTCAATTTCAATTTTGATTTCGATTTCAATTAATATTTATATTTATATTTATTCGCTACTAGCATTGTATTTGTTGGACATGAACAATTCAGCCTGGACCCAAAACTACGCGATTCCGTCTTGGAGCAGTTAAGGGAGCAACACAAGACATGGATGAAAAATATGCGGACCCGGTACTTTGGGAAGACCCAAGACTCCATTATCCGAATGCGTGACTCCGTCCCGCCGAAGGAGCCGATCTCATTAGCACAATGGCAAAAGTTTATTAACAATGAGATTGGAGAGCGACAATTGACATCTCACCAATCGGGAAGGGAAAATCTGGCAAAAAAGACGGACATGCACTACTCCGGTCGGATGTCTTATGCCGAGGTGGTGCATAGGATGATGGTAAGATTTAATTTTTCTATAATTATAGAAATATGTTATTCTACATTATTTTACTTTGCGGGGCTGATACTAATTTTGCATTATTTTATTTCGGGGGATGGGGAGTGGCCCTGGGGGTATGCCACATTGGCTCGATACTTATGTGGCTATTCGGACGAAGAAGGGGAAGGATAAGGAGGTGTCCCCGATTGTCGTGTCCCCGATTGTAAGTAATCCGACAGTTTACTTTTTGTTAATTACGTTATAATTTTTTTATTTACTTATTTAACTAATCATGTGCTTTTTGTCGTTTCAGGCAAAGCTTAAGGAAGTGCATGAGTCGCATTCTGATACCGACAAGGTATCTTTGGCCACAGACGCACTCAAGCAAGTGCTTGGCGCTGATCGCAAGGGAGGACAAGGGGGGTGAGCTCGCGGGTGGCCAAATTAAGGATCATCGGATTGGAGATGAGAAACACCGGGTTGACTCGAATGGTGGAGTCGCATGACGCAAAGCTGTCCTGTTTGGAAGTGACGGTCCAATATATGTTCTTATTCATGAAGCGTTCATTGGGAGGAAAATCGTAAGGTAAAAGGGAAGGAGACGGTGTTAGTGGAGGAGGAGGACGAGGATGTGGACCTCGCTACTTCATCGCCGACACGTGTGGACTCTGATGATCCAGTCCCCTATTTGGTTCCCTTCGATCGACCGATGTCGACACTTGATGGACCGAGAGTGTTTATACAAGACATATTTAATGGCCAACGGATAGGGTGGGGGTTGTGGAACCCGAATACCATCAAGGGTATGCCAGCTCATGGACGTTTTCTTCAAAACATCGAGGCCAAGGTGCTCGTCATGCATGTGATACCCGGGAAGAAGAACTCCCCATTATTGTTGCGCAAATAATGCGACACGATGCATATTGCTGGGTGTATTAATTCGTATATCGTGTGGCCTACTCACCTCCTTAGACCTACCCCAGACATGCAGTGACATTATTTGAATTCAATTGTTTTAAGTTGTTACATTTGAATTATATCATGATGCATATTGTTTTTGAATGTATATTTGCATTATCTCTATTTTATTTGGATATATGATGTTTGAATAGGTACAACGTTGCTATAACATGTACAAATATACTGCTGGGCAGTGGCCATATTGCCTAGCAATTTTTTTTTCAATTCTGTCCAGATTTGTCATGGTCAATGACCGTGATACTTTTTATTATTAAATATCACGGGTTTGTCACGGTTAATAACCGTGGCTAATATTATCACAATCATTAACCGTGACAAGTCTAATGAACACAACAAACGTTGTCACTCCCTGACTTGTTATGATCATTGACCTTGATAAGTTGAACTTAACACGGCCCATAACCGTGACAATACGACAAATTTGGTGTAGTGTGAGTAGACTGTTAGATAGGTGGGCACCATAAACGTGGGTAGCGGAAGCAGTGTAATGTTAGAATGATTTGATTTTGGGTACTAGAGGATTCTGTATGGTGAAGGATCCTACGTTTTAGTATCGAGTATATTCGAATTTTGAGGACGAAATTCCTTTGTAAGAGGGAAAGTATGTAACACCCCGTATTTTTGAGTATTTATAATTAAATTAATCAGGTATTTTAAATTACACGGGTGCTGTAATTTAATGGAAATAAAAATTATTACGTGTTTATTAAAATATTAATCGGGAGAGATAATGATTAATATTTATGCAATATATTTACTAAGTGAATAGTAATTGATTATTTTTACGTCATACCGAATGGTAGTGAGTGACAATGTTTTATCTCAATCGGGAGTTGCGTGTAGACTATATGAGGTCAAGATAGGAAATTATTGTAGGTCGACTTGGATAGAGATTTTGAGGTCATAGTTGGTTCTAAAAAGGTCGAAATAGTATACTCGGGGGTAGTAATTGGGTCTCGAGACCTTTTTAGACATAATCGGGTCCACACGGGGGTGTTTGGGTCATTTGGACATGACCCGTTAGCCTAATTTTGGGATTAGAGATATTTAACCTAAGTTAGATAATTTAGGACAACAACAAAACACTATGGGCCCATTTGGTTGCGTAAATTATTTAATTTTATAATTTGATCAATTTGAAATGAATCGATTGTCAATGCATTAATTTTAAATGGGTTTAAATCTAATTTATGGTGTGTTTGGAAAAGAAAAATGGAGTTATTTACTTTTGATATATGCGTGTGCGTGTGTGTGTGTAGAGAGAGAGAAAGAGAGAGAGAGAGAGAGAGAGAGAGAGAGTAGTATGGTGAGAGTACTCTATGGGAGTGGTGCATGTAAGATTCATGTGGTAATTATAAATTGTGCAATTTTAAGCTTTTGGTGAAATGAACTAATTTAAGTTTTTGTGAATCAACATGAATTGATTCATTTTTGAATTTATTCATTCTTGTAACCAAACACTAATAATAAGGCAATTCATGAATGAGTTAATTTAAATTGGCTAATTTACAATTTTGAGGACAACCAAACAGGCCCTATCTAAACCTTAGAATTGGAGAGAAGAAAGAAGGAAGAAAAATAGGAGAACTCTAGGATTCAAATTCAAAGAGGAATTGGGTGTGCCATCATCAATTCATCTTCTGAAACGTGTAATCAGACTCTACGAACGATATAAGGCAAGTAATTTACTTACACTAATCTCATATGTAGGGATTTTCTTTTCATATCATAATAGGTGTAGACCTAAATGATTTTGGGAGGAGTTTTCATATGTAAAAAGGGGATTTGGTAGACAAACCTGGTTCAATAATCTATAGAAAGTTATTTTGAATTGTTAATGGTAAATTGGATTGTAATAATCTGAATTAATGTGAAGTAAATTTATATTATAGATGATCATTGTATAAGGTATAACAAATAAAAATTATGGGAATTTTCATAAGTATGAAAGTTAAGATTTGATGAACTTGGGATTTAATTGAGTTTTGTGGAAAGGTTTAAATCTTTAAGTTTTAATCTTGGATTTGATGTTCTTGTACACATATGATGATGCAAAAAAGGGTTAGAAACGTGTTCTTATACTTAACTTGGGTTAGGGTATCGACTGGGTGTTATTTTGGAGCTTGGTTTGAGCATTAATGGAAGTTTTGGAGGTATCATCTTCGTCTTAGGCCGTCTTAATTTCTGTATATAATCAAATTGATTGATCCTAGTAGAGAATTGATTCAGTGAATGAAATTGGAGGTCTTTTCGTTATGAACGTGTGGCCTCCAGTTTTGTAATTTTTTTGATATTTTTTTGAATTAGTTATGAATTTATTACGGAAGGGTGTCTGAGACCGAAAAGTTTAGTTGTAAATCAAATCCGTATTATTTAGGGATGTCTGTAGATGAGTGTCGGACCCTGGAAAATATTAAGGAACGTTATGTTTACCTTGAAATTAGATGGGAATGAATTCGGATATGGATTTTGGAATGTTTAAGATGAACAACACTTATATGCACGGATTCGAAATGATAATTTTGGATGAAATTAGGATACAGGCTCAATTGAGATGGTTTAGTGTCTTGAATAAAAATATGTTGTGATATATATAAATGTAAGTCAATACTTATGAATTTAAGACTCCAGAGTGTAGACTCGGGATAGTAGGCGAATTCTTTGAGCGATAGGCACAGTTTAGCCGGATACGTATATATATATATATATATACGGGTATAAAGATACTATATATGTGTGGATTTTATGAATATCGATGTGCATGATATTTATGTGAAAGCATACCCCTCTAGTGCTATCATCAGAGGTTGCGTGATGTGGGTGAATCCCCTGGCTAGTGAATGCAGGGAGAGTATAATCTCCAGGTCATATCGCTCGTTATTTTATTGTGTGATTTATTTTCGAGGTGAGATGTTTTGGGTGTGATTCAGTCTCATTCTCGGGAAAATATGACCGCCTGCACTACGTTTGCAATATTTTTACCAAAGTTCGGTGTGAGCTAGTCTGACTTGTGGTAACCAAGTTAGAGTGCATACGTGGGATATGATAGCATTATAGAGACAAGCATCCGATGAGTTATTACTCGGGAGGATGGTTACTATACGCAACATATGTGTAAATGTTGTGGTATACTAGTACGTGTATAATACGAGTGAGCAATTATATATGGGATAAATATATGAAGTGTGAATGTATTTCAGATATAACTAGTATGAACGCTATATGATTAATTAAAGTAGAAATGATTAAATAAGTTAATGAGTGGAATAACTTGTAAATCAATCTAAGGAATACTCGGGTCAGAGTAGGGTGATAGAAAGGTTGTAACAAGACTAGTTAGGTGGGGGTAGTATAACTAGTTGGGTTATATGGTCAACGTTAGGTATGCACAATAGATGAGGGGCGAGTAATACATCAAGAGAGTACGACGCCCGCTTAAATATGAAAAATGTTGATGCATATTTAATTGTTGTATTTTAATTACTTGCAATGGTTTTGGGCTCTGACTCATGTCAAAATATTTTTTTTTTCAAAAATATTTTAGGTGTTCAACCACAGGGACGCCCAAACTTGATAACTCATTCTAGAGATGCATGTATGCAACATTGTGGAGACTTGCAGGACTTTGTGCAGACGTTTTGATTATTCATTCCTAGACTAGGTTGATAATTCAGTATTTTATTTGGGCATGTTGCCCCTTCAGATATTCAGTACTTTAGTTTATTAATTAGACTTTATGGATTCAGTTTATTATTTCAGACTTGTAGTTGGATTTTATTATTGAGAACCTATGGTTTATTCGGTATTATTGAAGCACCCTATATCTTTGACTCATTTGAGTCTGCATTATATAGGAGCCTCATCTAGTTTGGAAATAGTGACAAAATTGTGTCTATCCCTAGATGAACCAAAAAGTCTCAGAACTTTCACAGCTTCATTGATATTCCTCTACAAGTAATTGAAGGTATATTACATACACTTATTCATGTGATGACCTTGTGTGAGTTAAATCCCCTTAAAATGCTTTTAAATAATTTTTGGGGTTTATTAAATATTTTCTAAGAATTTTAAATATTTTTTGGAAATTAAATTGGGAACTTAATAAAGGTTTAGGTTTGATTTGTAAATATTTCTCATGCCTTAAAACTGTCTTGGGTAGAAACCAATAGCGGCAGAAAATAATGTGGGTGAAACTGGAATTTTTTAGAAACTCAAAAGCACACGTTTGTAAGTTAATCTTGATCCTACACGTGTTGCACAAACAACGGTTTGATTTGTGTTTCTTAGCACTCACATACCTGTGACTTATTCTGGACCTTTGGATCGTCTTAATCTACGGTCTGCATGTATGTGAGTGCCCAATTATAAATAGATCGTCTTAATCTGTCAGAATTAGTTACAGCCTTAGATTTACATCGTTTTAACTGCTTTTAATCTCAACCCTTGAATTTGAACCATCGTTCCAAATCCTTCGATCACTAGTATAAATAGATGCCTTGGGTGAGGCAATTAGAGACTTTTTTGATTTCCTCGTTTGAGAGAAAAAAGAGAGAATAGAGAGAAGAGAGAGAAAGATTAAAGAGAGAAATAGAAACCCTAATCCAAATTTTATCAAACCCTAAACCAGAAATACTTTTCTAAGAGTTTAAACCTGAGTGTTTAGATCGTGTTTTGAGAAGTTATCCTCTCCTTTTCTTGATCATCCTTCCAACTTAGTCACGTTGGTAGAGTTTTTAGTTTCTCTATATAGAAACTTGAGATATCGTCTCTGTGATACAAATCACATAGATAGTTTTCTGTCTTGATTTCTTATTTCGAGAAATCTTACTTGTTGGTTATTTTAAAATTGATTTTATGTTTTCAAACCCTAAACCAACAATTTTCATTCTTATTTAATTTTACTCAAACTATCAGACTAAGATCTAGTTTTGAGATCTTGATTGGGGTTTGCACTTTCTACATAATATTTTCAAAACAAGAAAGTGTTAGGATCTTGGATATTTCACAACCAAATTCCCTCTTGATCTGTGGGTATTTTGAAAGGTCTAAAAGTCTAATTTAGTTTTGACTAAACTGATTTTGGAATATCTTGCATATCTAGTGATTCTGTAATTTGTGAAATCATTTTGTCTATATTAAATGTGAGTGTATTACATGCATATGTTAGAGAGCACATCACCACTACACTTTCCCTCTACCACACTTAAAGTGTTGGCTGCATGAACTTGAACTTGTTTGAGTCGACGTAAAGCTGAAATATAGTAAAATTATGAAGTTGCAGAGAACATCAATAGCAACAACCTTCAGAGAAGTCAGATCTAATCCAGAGGAGTTGATAATGATTCTGGACTTAGTTTAGGTGTGTTTGTGTGGTTTGATTGTTAAATAACATGTAATTTGTTACTCTAATTTTAGTGAATTTTTTGATTTTTGACGTAGAGGTCACCGTGGATGTTTCCCCAATTGGGTGGGGTTTTACCACGTCAAAAATTTACTTGTGCACTTCCTTATACTCTCAGCCCCTTCTTATAACCTAAGCTGGTTTAATAGTTTAAGTTTTATTTTTCAAAATTGGTTCATTCTTGATCTGAAATAACCCGTTCAAAATATTTTGATAATCATTTTAAACAAATCTTGTGTTAAGTTTTGTTTTGAATTAAGAGTTTCTCCAACAAAAAGTTTGGAGCCATTTTAACTGTTTAATCCCTGTATTAAACGTCTTAAGTGACATTTTTCAATTAGTATCAGAGCGTGGCTATTTTAAAATATTTTTGATCATGTGTTTTTGAATTTTTTTTTTCAAAACAAAAGTATGGATGATAAATTTGAGAGACTAGGTAACCTGTCCAGGCCCCCTCTCTTTGATGGAACCAATTTTCCTTACTGGAAGGTGAGGATGATTGCTTTTATTCAAGGAACTCTGGGAGATGATGTCTGGGAAGTTATAGAAAATGGTTACACTTTTCCTACTAAACTAGATGCTGAAGGAAGTACTGTGAGAATCAGGAAGTTACTAAGTGAATTCACTAAAGATGAGAAATAAATTTCACTATGTAACAATAAAGGCAAGAATGCCATATTTATGTCTATTAACGAACATGAGTTCAAGAGGATCTCATCTTGCACAACTTCTAAGGAAGCGTGGGATACTATTATAATTTCACATGATGGTGATATGAGAGTTAAAGCTGCTAAAACTCAAATGCTTATCCAACAGTATAACTCTCTAGTCATGTCTGAGACTGAATCCTTTGATGATTTCTACATTAGGTTAACTGACATTATAACTAAGTTGCATGAAACGACATAACCTATGATAGGAAAGAGACTGTTTCAAAAATTCTAAGATCACTTTCATAGAAGTTTGATAATAAGAGATATGCTATTGAGGAAATAGATTATCAAAATATTACCTCAGAACTCCTCAATAGTAAACTAAGAACTGTAGAAATGGAACTAGAATTCAAGAAACAATTAATCCAGACCAATAAAAAATAGGGTAATTCTAATCTTATTTTTTCATCAAAGTTGATTAGACCTGACCTTGACCTTAACTCTGATGATGGTTGTGACTTGGATAACTTGGATAATAAGATTGCTCTTATGTCTAAGCAATTCAAAAAGATTGTAAAATTTAGAAACAAAGTTGCCTCTAGACAAGGGAAACCTAATTACTCCCACACTTCTAATAATAGTCCTCATGAGAAAAGACATGACAAACAAAAGACTGATGATCACAAGAGATCTCAGAAAGACCTTAAGAATGTTGAATGTTATAGATGTGGAAAATTAGGACACATGGCTAGTGACTGTAGGGTTAACTTAGACAAAAATTTCAAACATAATAGGGCTCATATATACAAGACTTGTAATGACTCAAGTGACTCTGAAAATGATGAAACTGAGTCATCCAACTCTTACGAGCCTTGCATTTCATTCTTTGATAATATAATCTACAATGATGATGAGGAAATTGATCATACCATGACTGATGTGTCTGCTTTAATGCTTGAGAATGATCATAGTACTGAAAATCGTGTGTGTGAGAGTCAAAGTGAATGCCTTATTGATGATGGGGTATGTGAGTCCTAAAATTGAAGCGATAGGGAACACATCACACTGCTCACTTAATGACTCCGACAATGAGGACCTTCCTGACATTCACACACTTTACACTAAAACACTCAAGAAAAGCGCTAGACTAGAGAAGATTGTAAAAGATCTTTCTAAGAAATTAGAGTCCGTAAACCAAATAGCTAAACAAAATGCTAAAGAGTATACGTCTCAATGTTTAACTCATGATGAGGAAATCAAAGCTTTTTAACAAAGAGTTAAAGACTTGACTGAATCCAATAATGTTTTGGAAAAGAAGTATAAAGGATCGTTATTAGAATTGGAACAAACAAAAGAATAGGCTTCAACTGTCTTTAAAAATTTTTAAAATTTGAAATCAATTCTAATTATTTTGAGGACTGTGCTGCTGATAGCAAGACCAATTCTGACGACAGATCTGGAATAGTATTTTGCACCAAAAATATTAAGGAAACCAAACCTTTTGAAGCCATAAAGTTTGTTACTGGTGGGAACAAGCTTATGGATATTTGTCCAGACTTTCAATCTTTGAAAAATGATTTTGCTAAAAATCATCAGCAGTTAAACATTGGTGAGACAAGTACCTCTAAGCATAATGTTAAACTTAAAGCCAAGTACGTTTGTCCTCTCATTAGAAAGAGTGAGACCTCATTTCAAACTGTTCCCTCTAGAAATAATTCCAAAAGTCATAATTTAGGGAAACCTATGTTCAACAACTTTTCTAAAGACTTAACTGCAACGACCAATATTTATTGCTCATACTGTGATGTGCACGGGCATTCTTTAGATGGTTGCTACTCCAAATGTTTATACCAACCTATCTATCCCTCCTTTACCCATCAGAATTTTAACTATTCTAGGAGAAGCCGTAACAATTATGTCCTTCCTAAACCACCAGACATAAACTCTAACTTTAGAAAGAGAAAGACAATATCTAATACTAAAAGACAATTGTCAAGAAATAATCCTAGAGTCCTTTCTTGACCAAATAATCAAAATGTTTATAACAACAATAAACCTGCGCAAAATATGTATAGACAAAAATCTGAAGTTTGCAAGTTTAATTAAATACGAGCTAATAAGCACAAATTGAAAACCAGAGCTATTTGGATTAGAAATGATGATCCAGTACCCCAGATGACATGTAACATAGTGATCAGTTCTTTGAAAGCTAAACACACCACGTCTGGATGGTACTTAGACTCTGTATGTTCTAAGCATATGACCGGGGATGAATCCAAACTTTCAAACAAAACTAAATTCTTCGGAGGCAAAGTCTTGTTTGGAGATGGAGTTTCAACCCAGATCTTTAGCAAAGGAACACTCCGTGAAGAAGGATTACCTGTTCTTGAAGATGTTTTATTAGTAAAAGATCTTAAGGCTAATCTACTAAGTATTTCATGATTTTGTGACTCCAATCACACTGTCACCTTTTCGAAGAACAATTGTAAAATTTTAAATGAAAATGGTGAGTGCATCATTACAGGACTCCGTACTCCAGATAACTGTTACATAGTCAATCCAAGTACAGAGGTCTGGAACATTGCCAGAATGGATGAAAATGAATTATGGCATAACAGAATGGGTCACATAAATTATGACAACCTTAGTAAATTTTCCTCTCAGGAAATTGTTAGAGGTATTCCTAAAATAAAACTTATTTCTAACATATTTTGTGGTCCTTGTCAAGAAGGAAAAATAGTTAAGGCATATCATAAAAGAGTTAAAGACATTTTATCCTCTAAACCTTTAGAACGTCATCCATATGGACCTAATGGATCCTTCTCGTACTATTAGTCTTTGTGGCAATAGTTACATTCGAGTTATGGTTGATGATTACACGAGATTCACTTGGGTTGCTTTTTTAAAGCAAAAGTCTGAAACCTTTAGAGCATTTTTGAAAATCTTACTTCGTATAGAAAATGAAAAGGACTCCCAAGTAGATAAAATTCAGACTGATAAAGGAGGTGAATTCATAGATTCAGTTGTCATTGAATATTGTGACTATAATGGTTACAAACATGAGTTCAGTGCTCCCAAGACACCCCAACAAAATGGGATAGCCGAGCAAAAAAATAGAATAATTCAGGAAATGGCAAGAGATTTAGTACATGCCAAAGATTTACCTAAATACTTTTGGGTTGAATCAGTTCATACTGCATGTCACATTATTAAGAGAGTCTACCTTAGGAAAAATTTTATAAACAGACCCCCTATGAACTTTGGTATGGCAAGAAACCAAATCTTAAATATCTTAGGACTTTTAGTAGTACATGTTATGTCTGTAAAGACAGAGAACATTTATCTAAGTTTGAAACAAGAGGAGATAAATCTATATTTTTAGGTTATTCACCTAACAGTAGAGCCTATCGAATTTACAAGTTGTGTACTAAAACCATGATGGAATCCATTAATGTGATTGTAAATGACACTTCTGTAGAAAGTAAAACTACTAGACCAGCTATTGTGGATGAATCTGAAAGCCTTTTAAATTATGACTCTCCTGAAATAATTGAGCTTTTACCAACTGATACCCCTGAAGTGCCTAACTGGATTTCCAAAGACCATACTTTAAATAACGTTGTTGGTAACCCTATAGAACCTATTTGTATAAGATCTCAACATTGCTCATTTTGCATGTTTTGTGTCTCTTATTGATCCCCAAAATGTAAATGAAGCCTTGAATGACCCCTTATGGATTAGTGCAATGCAAGAGGAACTTCTTAAATTTGTCATTCATGATGTTTGGTATCTTGTACCCAGGCCGGAAAATAAAAGGGTTATTGGCACACGTTGGATTTTTGAAAACAAGACTGATAAGTCTGAGATGATCATTAGGAATAAAGCTAGATTAGTTGCCCAGGGCTACTCTCAGATTGAAGGAATATATTTTGAGGAAACGTTTGCTCATGTCACTAGCCTCGAATCTGTTCGTTTACTTTTTGCCATAACATGTCATTTACATTTTACGCTTTACCAAATGGATGTTAAGTCATCCTTTCTTAATGGAATTTTAACTGAGGAGAGCTATGTTGAATAACCCAAAGGGTTTATTGACCCTCATCACCCAAATTATATTTATCGTCTTAAGAAAGCTCTTTATGGGTTAAAACAAGCTCCTAGAACTTGGTATGAGCGTCTACCCACCTTCTTTTAGATAATGGATTTAGGAGAGGATGAAATGACCAAACCTTGTTTGTCAAACATTTTGACAACAATATCACTATTGCTCAAGTATATGTTGACGATATAATTTTGGATCCACCTCCCCTTCAGAAGCTAAGTCCTTCTCAGACAGTATGCATGAAGAATTCCAAATGTCGCTTATGGGGGAGTTGCAATTTTTCTTAGGTCTTCAAGTTAAACAAAACTCAGAAGGTTTATTTATTTCTCAATCTAAATATGCATTAGAGATCGTAAAATAGTTTGGCCTAGATACATCTAAAGAAGCTAGAATGCCTATGAGTACCTCGGTAAAACTCTCCAAAGATGAATTTGGTAAATCCATTGATTCTACCTTATACCGTAGTATGATAGGAAGTTTTATTTACCTAACTGCCTCATGCCTTGATATCATGTACTCTATTTGTGTATGCACCCGTTATCAAAATAATCCTATAGAGAGCCATTTATTATGTATAAAGAGAATAATTAAATACATAAAAGGCTATCACAAATTAGGGTCATAGTACACTAATGACACATTGAGAACTATAGTAGGATACACTGGCGATGATTGGTCTGGGTGTTCGAATGATAGTAAAAGTACTTCTGGCGCATGTTACTACATCGGTAACAACTTGGTTGGTTGGAACAACAAAAAATATAACTACACTTCTTTATCCACTGCAGAATCTGAATATATTGCAGCTGGAAGTTGTTGTGCCCAATTATTATGGCTGTAACTAATTCTGACAGATTACAGTATAGTATAAAAGAAGAAAAACTTCATCTCTACTGCGATAACCAAAGTGCGATCAACATCCCTAAAAATCTAGTTCAACATTCTCGCACTAAACATATTAAAATTTGATATCATTTCATACGAGAATTACTTGAACAAAAAGAATTAGAGATTAATTACCTACCTACTGATCTACAATTGGCTAACTTGGTTACAAAACGTTTGGATTTTAAGCGTTTTGAATCTTTATGAAAATCAATTGGCATGGTTTTGGTTGAATAATCCCTTGCTTAATTTGTATAACTGCCAGATTTTCACTTGCTTATAATCAATCTCTGAGGATGTAAGGCATGAGTGTTCGTATAATGACAAAGAACACCACTTATATCAATTTTATGTAGGAGATTTTTGTGACTTCTCGTTGTTTATTCAAGTTATTGCACATCTACATGTTTATAAATCTTCTGTTTGATTCTTGTTGCCCTTTGTCCATTTGAGATAAAATGGGGAGAAATTTGAGTCCACTTGGACACTTTTGTACATTCTCATCTAATGAACTTGATCCTAGGTATCTTATTACAGACTTCAGTACCTCTTTATTGCATCAAGATGTTGATAGGGTAATGGTTTGTACATAGTTGAGTTATGTAATTTTTCCATTTTTAGGAGATTGGGTAGATATATTGTTTGTATAAGAATAAGATTTTCTTATTTCTTTTTGTATCCCTACGAATTCTAGATGACTCAAAGGAGATTTTATCTCATATTTCCAAAGGGGGAGATTGAAGCACCCTTTATCTTTAACTCATTTGAGTCTACATTATATAGGAGCCTCATCTAGTTTGAAAATAGTGACAAAATTGTGTCTATCCTTAGATGAACCAAAAAGCCTTAGAGCTTTCATAGCTTCATTGATATTCCTCTACAAGTTATTGAAGGTATATCACATACACCACACACTAGGACTGCATACATATAGTGTGTTGTTCATGTGATGACCTTGTGTGAGTTAAATCCCCTTAAAATGTTTTTTTAAATATTTTTTGGAAATTAAATTTGGAACTTAATAAAGTTTTAGGGTTGATTTGTAAATATTTCTTATGCCTTAAAACTGTCTTGGGTAGAAACCAAAAGAGACAGAAAATAATGTGGGTGAAACTGGAATTTTTTAGAAACTCAAAAACATGCATTTGTAAGTTAATCTTGAGCCTACGCGTGTTGCACACATAACAGTTTGATTTGTGTTTC
Organism: Sambucus nigra; assembly: GCA_949130495.1. Classification (NCBI taxonomy): domain Eukaryota; kingdom Viridiplantae; phylum Streptophyta; class Magnoliopsida; order Dipsacales; family Adoxaceae; genus Sambucus; species Sambucus nigra. The sequence goes on along the minus strand of OX422208.1, from coordinate 483,812,453 downwards.
TTATCACTCACATACCTATGACTTATTCTGAACCTTTGGATCGTCTTAATCTAAGGTATGCATGTGTTTGGAATCAACCAAGTGAATTGGTTTTAACCATTCAGAGTTATCTTTTGCACCACTTCTTGAGAACCCTTGGATTTACATCGTTTTAACTGCTTTTAATCTCAACCCTTGAATTTGAACCATTTTTCTAGATCCTTCGATCACTAGTATAAATAGATGCCTTGGGTGAGTCAATTGGAGAATTTAATGATTTCCTCGTTTGAGAGAAAAAATATAGAATAGAGAGAAAGATTAGAGAGAGAAATAATAACCCTAATCCAAACTTCGTCAAACCTTAAACCATAAATACTTTTCTAAGAGTTTAAACCCGAGTGTTTAGATCGTGTTTTGAGAAGTTATCCTCTCTTGTTATTGATCTTGAACTTGTTTGAGTCGACATAAAGCTGGAATATAGTAAAATTACAAAGCTGGAGGGAACATCAATAACAATAACCTTCAGAGAAGTCAGATCTAATCCAGAGGTGTTGGTAACGATTCTGAACTTAGTTTAGGTGTGTTTGTGTGGTTTGATAGTTAAATAACTTGTAATTTGTTACTCTGATTTTAGTGAATTTTTTGTTTTGTGACATAGAGGTCACCATGGATGTTTTCCCAATTGGGTGGGGTTTTACCACGTTAAAAATTTACTTGTGCACTTCCTCATACTCTTATCATCTTCTTCTAAGCTAAGCTGATTTAATAGTTTAAGTTTTGTTTTTCAAAACTGATTCATTCTAGATCTGAAATAACTCGTTCAAAATATTTTGATAATCATTTTAAACACATCTTGTGTTAAGTTTTATTTTGAATTAAGAGTTTCTCCAACAAACAGTTCGGAGCCATTTTAACAATTTAATCCCTGTATTAAACATCTTAAGTGGTATTTTTCAATTATTATTTATATATCTTTCGTGTGATGGTTTAGACTTGTGTTAATGGTTTGGTTAATTAATTTTTATTCCACATGTTGTTATGTTAAATCAAAGATAAAATTTGGCACCAACTTAATTTAACATAGGTGGTTAGTAATTTAAAAAGCTTTTGACAGTGATGCTAAGAATGAATCAAATGAGATTCATGATTATTTTAATAAATGAATGATCACGCAGGGTTAAATAGGCAGGGTGTCACAGATGGTATCAGAGCATCAGGTTCTAGAGTCGTTAGGATCTGTACAGACTTTTTACATTTTCAACGTTGCTTTTCTTTGGTAGAGAGCCTTATGCTTAGGATTGTCGATCCTATTGCGAATTACGATCTCCTGCTATTGTGTATGATTAATTAGAATCTTATACGAGTTTGGTTGGGTTGCGTATGCCAAATAATGGAGGACGACCTGCGAGGGCCGTTTGGAGGACTGCATGAGGAGAGGTTCAGTTGAAGCAACAGAGTATTCTAGGAACGGTGACCATAGTAGAAATCACCACTATTATTGTTCAGGGAGTTGATGCGATGATAACCACTAGGGCGTAGTGGTTACCCATGTACCATCATTGAAACAGTGGTGGAAATTTCAGACTCACCCAATACAGTCGTTAAGGTAGAGAGTCAGAGGGTCTTTTCAGAAGGGCATTAAGGCAAGAATTCGGGGAAAGTGTGAAAGTGTGATAGGCCAATGAAAGGAGACTATCTTAAGTCATTTGCATATATTGGAGTACAGTGACACTAAGAAACAAACTTGGAAACTTTTGAGCCGTAAGAGCAGTGTTATAGTGGTGGGAGTCAATGAGCACTTATGAGAAGAGAGACATTATTATAATCGAGTATTTTTGGGTGCGGTTTGACCTTAAGTTCTTTCACCCGTTGTTACGACATATATACAAATGAAGTTTTTGGACTTATCACAGGAGGGCCGCTCAGAGGCCGATTGTGAGAAAGAATTTACTTGTTTAGCGATCTTTGTGACAGATGAGGTGGTTACAGAGGATAAAGTAGTCCTTGAGTTGGATGATGGACTCACGGGTAGATATCTCCATCACTTATGGGAAATAGGCTTGGATGGCCTAGGCAGATGGCGTTAATGCATACTTTTATAATGATAATGTTAACTCTTCCATGTGAAGGGAGCTAAGAAAGTTGGAGGATCTAACTAGAAGGGTAAGACTAGATGTAAGGGTGCTAATGAGGCACCATAGGGGGATACTAATTAAGGGAGCATTTGAATGATTCGGATCGAGGGAATTCCATCCGAATGGTGGTGTACTCAAACAGGGCCGTCAAGTACAAGTGTGTCTGCAGGGCCAGCAGAGCCAAAAAACAACGTGGATAGCAATCAGGGCCAAGGCTACCAGGTCCGTGAGAAGGACGACCCCAACATGGCCCTAAGAAAACTTTTTTTCAAATTTTTTATTTTTCTTTTGAAATAAACCTTCCAATCAAGCCATAGTAAAAAAAATTAGGTCAAAATACATTTTGTAGCAATTTTAAAAAAAAATCCAAAAAAAACTATTGGCGCAGACCCTTATAAATAAGTATTTTGAGCTGTTTTTGTGGATTTTTTGAAAATAACTACAAAATATATTTCTACCCATTTTTTTGAACATGGGATTATTGAAAGGTTGATTTCAAGAGAAAAATAAAAAAAATTGAAAAAAATTATTTTTAGGGCCTACAACTAGGGGTGATGTATGAATGATGTGTAGAGCATGATGTAGGTGAGAATTCTCCTCTCTCTCTCTCTCTATATATATATATATATATATATATATATATATATATATATATATATATATATATATATATATATATATATATATATATATATATATATTTCTATGTGTGTGTGTGTGTGTGTATAATGTTCTTGTGCGGACAGTCCCGCATTTTAACTATACACACCGAACATGTGTCGCTTGACGGTGAGCCCAAGAATTGTCAACTAAATTATAGGTGCACTCTCTCTCTTTTCTGGGCTCACCTCCAGGTGACACATGTCCAGTCCGTATTGTTAAAATGCGGGGCAGTCTGCACAAGGACATTACTATGTGTGTGTGTGTGAATATATATATATATATGTCTGTGTGTGCATGTGTGTGTGTGTGTGTGAGAGAGAGAGAGAGAGAGAGAGAGAGTTAGAGAGAGAGAGAGAGAACTGGCTAAAAACTCTCAAATGGATCTTTTTTTATTCTAAAATTCTCATTAGGGATGATGGACGATTAAGTCAACAATTCTCTTTTTGAATCAGTCACACATACATCCTAATATATGTTCCTCAAAGTTGAAGGCTTCCTCGAAAAAGGGGTGTATAAGTATTAAGGAGAGAACATTAAAACCGCATAATGAGACACCTATCCAAACGTTTTCATAGTAGAAGGATGCATGAACTAGTGCTAGCTCGGGCAATCACAGGTTTAGGTTTGGCCTCAATGGTTAAATAGTGTCACTAAATCGAGATATTGTGATTGGACTTGTGAATTGTTTCATTAGCTTCGAGATATTGTGATTGGACTTGTGAATTGTTTCATTAGCTTTCGAGCACAACCAATATCTCTTTGATCATTTTACCAATCATATAAGCATTTATGTCCAAATTGGAGCTATCTTCCTTCTTGTCTTGTTAAATAAAGTAAATGTAACCACCGTATTCAAGAAAAGCAAAGCGTTTTTCTATTAAATTTTCACACATTTCACTCAATACTATTTTTACAATTACTGATAAACTGTACTTGTGAGATTAATTTATTTTATGGTATTGTTTCATTTTTAGGTTTATACGTGAAAAATACTTGTATTTTTAAAATCATATTTTAAAATTATTGTACGTACAAATTATTTTATTGTGGACAAATGCAACTGAGTTGATTATTTATTTATTTATTTCCAGCAATCAAACAACCAACTGTAACAACCCTCACGTTTGATAGCATATTTTATATTTATTTACTATGTGTAGTAATTAATTATAAAATGATAGATGTTGAATAAATATTAATTTAATATGAGAAAGGTTAATATTTACTGAAATGTTGTATGATTACCTGATGAGTAGGTAAAAATATCCATGTGGTGATTTATGGTGTCATAAGATATAAAATGACATTTTGGTTTAATGAGAAATCAGAACTTAAGATGAGTTATAAAATTTTCAAATGATAATTTGGAGGGTGTAGTTAGTCCTGGTAGGTGCGAGACAGTCAAAATAAGTGCCATATTGTATTTTGGCATTTCGGACACTTTTGACTGGTTATAGCTTGAATGTGTAGTTGCGACTTATTATATCGCGTATTAGTCATTAAAGTTGGACATTTTAGACTAGTGGTCCGATTTAGTCTTGCTAACCTCATTATTTTCCTTATGTTCTCTTAACACACACAATTGTTAACCTAGAGAGAGAAAGGAGAAAGAAGAGAGCTTTGGAGAAAAGAGAGATTTGAGCTTGGATCTTGCTTGCATCTTCCTCAAATCTAATTTTCTACATCAAGGCAAGTTATCTACTTGCTATTATATGATTTAAGGAGAATAATTAGTTGTGATAGTTATGAATTTGTTGTGTTTAATCATTTTAGGGTTTTGTTGGATTTGTGGGTATTAACCCTTGGAAATTGATTTGGATGATTAATATTGTAAATGATGGTAATTAGACATGTTTGTGATGTATTAGTTCCATTAAATGTTATGGGATTCGGTTGTTGGAAGAAGAATGGAGAGTTTTGTTCTAGGTCTTCTATGACCGGTCGACCGCGGTTACCAGACCGATCGACCGGGCCTTCGGGAGAGGGCACACTGCTTTCTTTCAAAGGCATAAAATTTGAGGCGCGGTCGACCGCGGTCGACCGTGGTCCCCTTACCGGTCGATCGGCCCTGCCGAAGTGAGTTTTCTGCTTTTCTTATAAGTCACAAATGTGAGGCGCGGTCGACCGCGGTCTTGGGACCGGTCGACCGGTCCCCTGTTTTCTTCCTAAAGTTTTACTTTTGCTTTTAAATCTTTTCTTTTCATAGGGTTTTAGGAACCTTCTTGAATGAAGTAAACTTTGGCTTTTAGAGTCCTAGTTGAGTCCGGTTGTCACCCTAGAGTGGAACGAATTTCACTTGGGGTTAAGTCCAGAGGAGGGGGTGTTCCCAAGTGATGTTTAATCATCACTCTTTTTGTTACTTCCTAATAGGAGGATAGGGGTTGTAGGCCCATGTTTGGAGACTTAAGGGCTTATCAAGATTTTATGAACTTTGGGGACTTGTAGGATCACAATGATCATTTGGAGATTTAGTCGGGACTTATAAATTGAGGAATATTAATGACGATATTCGAGGGGAACCAGGTTCGTATAATGAACCCAAATGCTTAAAGATGATAGGTTCAACTAAAATGGCCCCATATTGTGTTAATGATGATTGGTTCAAATAGAAGGAACCCAGTTGTTTAATAATGATAGGTTTAAATAAAAAGAACTAATCACATGGGTAACGGAAATGGAGATTGGTAATGAATATTGAATATGATAATGAGATTTAAAGATGTAAATGTTAATTTACTGTTACACACCTCTCTAAATGACATCATAAGGGAAGTTCGCGCGCATGGTGATGCCCCATGGCTAATGAATGCAGGGTGGATATAGTCCTAGGCCATGTGAGCGTTTGTTATATATATATTTTCTGCGATGGGTAGGAGATTCCGGGTGTGGTCTTGACTATCCCACAGGCACATGGCCGCTTCCCGACGTCTTGCGTTGTAGGATCCCAGGTTGTCTTATGGTAGGCCCTGGAAGATGATGGTCATTTAGGGGCGCGCATAGTGGGGAAACCCGGACGGGCGGTCTTAGAATCGTTATATGTATATGAATATAACTATATTTTTATCAAGTGGGACTTGATGGTTGTTAAACGCCACAAATAGCGTATGATAAATGCCACAAAGAGCATAGATATGTGCCATAAAGAGCACGGGAATGTGATTAATGAGATATGTGCCATAAAGTGCACTTGATATTAATGGTATTCCTATTAAGGAAATGGAAAGATGAAATGGTAAGATAATTAACTATGGAAGTTAATAAATGGTTTTATTCCTATTAAAGAATATACAAGGCAATGGAAATTTGATAACTGAGGAAAGGTTTTAAATTTAAGTTATTTCTTTTCTTTCTTTTATGTAATGACATTTCATCATTTAGTTAAAGTGTAATGTAAAATTTATCATCCTTATCATTCTTGCATAACTGTTCATTTCTATCATGCTTTTTATTTCTTCTGGTGATTATATAGAACACGGCCCTGACCGGTTTACTTTCTTTGTTATGTATATGATTGTATCCGCTCAGGTGCTCCCCCGCAAGGACGCCAGTCTTGATGTTACCATTCCATTGCTTTCGACGAGCTGTAAGATTTTGCGGGTTATTACAGGATCTTGAATTAGACGCTTCCATCTTTGTGTATTAGATATGATCGGGTCTTTTTATTCGGGCGTGTGGCCCAAACTTTTGTATTTGATTAATGGATGTATTATGTAAGATATTTAATTTGTTGTATGTTGCTGGGGTTCGATAGCCTATTCGACCCTGCTGTTTACTTTCATCTTAGTTGTATTATATTTATTCGTGTGGAATTCCACTTGCTTATCAGATGGGGTTGTTTTAATTTAAATTTCTTAACAGCATTTTAAATTTCTAAAATTTTTGGCAACCTGTTTTCTGATGTATTGGGTGGTTTTCCCGTATACTCAGTTTATATTTTGTGATGCTGAGAATGATATCCATCCATGATTCCTGTTATATTTGGGTATCGGGCTGGCCACCCCTTATCTCGGATCTCGGGTTGTCACTCCAACCTCCTCCTTCAAACCACCGTTCCACCTATCTCGACATCTCAACACGGGAATTAGAGGATAAATCTTGAGGATTCGAATCCTTTGTAGTAATAAACTTGTAATATATACACGTACAATGAAGCGGTTTCATGTTTAAATTGAATGCAAATAGATTTCTATATATAGAATAAAATGAGCTACTTGATTTTTTTTAATCATTTAGCTACCCGATGTTAATTTGTGTTTGTTTAGAGAAAGACAAATTAAGATTGGGTCCTAAATTAAAGGAGTCAAATTGTACATACTTGTAATCTTTTTATTTTTATTTTAGTTTTTTAACTCGGTTTGATTATTAAGATCTCTCTAAAAAGTCAAATTACTAGTGGAGTGTGAACATCTCTCAAGATCGTGCACATTGAAATCATTGATCTTGAATTGAGATCATAAATTTATAATTTCAATGCATCCCAATACAAGATCAATGGTTCCCAAGTGGACTGCGCCATGCAGTGACTGTAAACGAACATAAATCAAGTTAAAAAGCTATTTTTTTTTTGTTTTAGCTTGACTTGTTTACATTGTAACTAGCGTATTATGTTAACTATATTATTGTATAAGCATCATTAAATTGTTTATTGTTTAACTAATTTTATTTATTGTTATTTTTAATACATAACATCATGTCATAAAATTAAGCTTAAAAGGAAAATCAAGTGTTTTAGGGTTATTTACAATGAAAGCACTTTCACTTACGAGGAAAAAAAATAAAATTTAAGCAATTTTTAATTAGAGTAATATAGGGCTCGGAATGCCACCATACAAGTTAATGTTTTTACTTAAATGACACAATTTCCAAGAACTTCATACACAGTTTCATGTCACCTAGAAGAAAGATAAATATGAAATAAGAACATGAAATACAAACATTATTAGGGGCGAGCTCGAAATTTTATTCAAGTGGTATGAAGCGTCGTGTTAATAATGAAAACTCTTATATTAAAAGAACAATTATATATTACAAATACAATAAAATTACAAATACCATATCTAATACTGTATTTAATAAATTCTTGGTGATCTCCCTCTTCCTTTAAAAAATATTATCATATTATAATGGAAGATTTCCACCTAACTTGTGATAATACAATACACTTTATGCACTATTACTCAATGTTAATTCTCAGTGTAAATCAAGATTCTTAAAAGGATAGAGAATGGTTTTGTAGGTTCATGATTAATTATGCTAGTCTTTTAAATCTACTATCATCCTCCCCAGGATAATGAACAAGATTTAATTTTGACTATTCCTTAGGTGAACCATTAAAAACCATCATTTTTAAATAGTGATTATTAATTTGGGGGCAAGGTAGTATAACTTTTTGTATTAGACAAAAGTCCTAATATATAATACTTGTGGTATAAAAAGATATTATTAGAATCATTTTTTCAATAAATATTATCCTTTGGCAATTTATATGAGTTTATTTAATAATTGATTAGTTATATTTATAATGATTTTGGTATTATAATTTAGAGATGCTTATATCCCGATTTCATTAAAATTTATAGATACTTTTATACAATTTATGGAAAGAACATGTAGTATCATATACACGAATTCATAGATACTTTATTAAAATTCATGAGAGCCAAATTACTAATTCTCCTAAAAATAACTAAGTTTCCATGACGAAAAAAATACATGGCAAGCACAACATTTACAAAATCTAGTTTAGTTCATATGATTCTTATAGTCCAAGTGATGCTGAATTTTTTTCAATTTTTTGTGATACCCCACCTCCCCCAAACATTTTTTGTGATACACTCCCTCCCCCCCTCCCCCCCACACGGATTCATCCATATTTCATATTTTTTTTATATGAAGTATAAATTAAATATTTATCAAAATATAAATCCATTTATCACGAGATTTACGTATTTATAAAGTTATTGATGAGATCTATTAAAAATATCTCAATTACTAATAGATAGTTTTTAAGTTCAAAATTTCGGGAAAGGATGCAAGAAATTTATTGAAAAATTTCTCACTGAAAACATCTCAGTGAACAATAGCTCATGTTTTGTTAAATATTGTGTTGATATCTATCAAATGGGATTGGGGCATGCATGAATTTGTGTGGGTGGATGTGAGGTGGTGTGACAAGTATGTTGCCAAAATTTTACTTATATACCTTCAAAATTTAATAAAACCAAGTTACCGTTGTGACAAACCGGATATAATTATGATAAATTATATTTAAATCATGCTTACCTTATGTGATACGAATAATGTGTTATTATTGTATATAATATTAAGTTATTATGTTTAGTCTAATCCTACCTTCATAACTCATGAAATATCGAATTAGTTATAAACACAAAATTTTAAAGTTTTTAGTAGGAATGTTCATGTTGGAGACTAGTTTTAACCCTTATAATATAATAACTGACTTAAGGTGAAAACTAGATAGCTGTAAATATATGAGTTAAGTTTGTAACACAATAAACAGTGTATAAAACAGAGGTGCGAGTAAGTAGTTATGCTAAAGTTACAAACCAAGGACAAATCTATCCATTCGTTAAGTGGTATTTTGTCTTATCAATACTCCATGTGCTGCGATTTGATTGGTTGGAAGGGGAGGATGGTTTGTCCTACTTTAAACCCTTGAAATAACCTTATCCTTAAGAATTCAGCCATGAGAGAGTTGGAGCTTGAGGAGAGAGAATTGAGAAGTTTAGGAAGAAGAAATTGAGGAGAAAAAATCGTAAAAAATTATGTAAAAGTCCCTAAGGTAATTCTATCCATAAATCTTGTTTATTTTCTTGTATTACTGATTGAAATGATAAAAATCATCAATTATTTATTAAACTTTCATGCCTTGATATATATGTATGGTTAGAAACAAGTTTAAAGAAAGTTGAAGGTGTAAACCTTTTTATATCGCTTCAATTGGAAACCTTGTGTGTTCAAACTTCTTTATCTTTTTGTTTACTTACTCTAATTGAATAATTTCAGCTGTAGATTAAAATAGACTCATGTATGTCTGTATATCATATCCAACAATTATATAAAAATACCAAGAAATGAATCTTGGGTGATAGTTTGAAGTTCAGGTATAGAATCTACCCCAAAAGTATAAGTATGCATACCATGTGTTATAGGTTTTTGCTTGACATAGCAAATGAACTCCAAAAATAACGAAGCTTTAATTTTGTATTATTCAGTATGTTTATTGAAATTGGGTGGAATATCATATAATTTTATGATGTAACAAAATTATGAAAATTCCCAGAAGTTGACTGAATGATAGAGGAGCCTATAGGGCTATGTGGTAAATAAATAGGCATATCTTGCTCTTGAAAACTTGAAATGATATGTCGTATTTTGTATTGGAAACCAAATATGATAAGGATTGGATTATCAAGAAAAAAGTAAAGTATGTCTGGGCTATGATTTGGATATGTTAAATATCTTAATATGAGTTTAGATGGAACATCATTTATAATAAATGTTTAGAATAAGATCATATGATGCTTAGAAATTGAGTTACCTTTAAGTTATTTGTTGGATTGTTAATATTATTATGATAATACTAATATTGTAAGAATGATAGGAAATGAAGGGTAACGAGTTGAGAAAGTGCCAGATAAAGACAAAAGAAAAATCCATTAAGTGAGCAAGGTGAGTGTACTCACTGGTAAAATGTCATTATACATGGTTATGGATATGATAAGAATATTACTCACTGGCAAGATGTAATTATACATGGTTATGGATATAATCAGAATATTACTCACCGGTAAGATGTAATTATACATGGTTATAGATATGATTAGAATATTACTCACTAGTAAGATGTAATTATACATAATTATGGATACGATAAGAATATTACTCAACGGTAAGATGTAATTGTACATGGTTAGGGATATGATCAAAATATTACTCACTGGTAAGATGTAATTATACATAGTTATGGATACGATCAGAATATTACTCACTGGTAAGATGTAATTGTACATGGTTATGGATATGATCAAAATATTACTCACTGGTAAGATGTAATTATACATGGTTATGGATATGATCAGAATATTAGTTACTGGTAAGATGTAATTATACATGGTTATGGATATGTTCAGAATATTATGAATATGAAATTATTCATTTCGATTTATCGAAATAGGAGGTTACTCCCCAACCCGGAATGGGGGAGATTTGTCTATTAAATATAAAGGGGTTACTCCTCGATCAGGAATGTGGGAGAATTGTCTAGTGTAGATAGGATATGTGAATCATGTTTCTAAAAGATTGGTCATTTATTATGAATGGGTCAGATAAGATTTGTCTATTAAATACGAGGGGTTACTCCTCGATCAGGAATGGGTGAGAATTGTCTATTGCAGACAGGATATTTGAATTATGATTCGGAAAGGTTGGTCATTCATTATGAATGGGTCGGATAACTTTATATAATATCACATGAATATGATTATTTGCATTCAATTTTATGCAATTGTCTAGTAAGTTTATATACTGTCACACAAATATGATTTATTGCATTTAATTTTATGCAATAGTGTAGTAGTGATGCATCCACTGAGCTATTTTGCTCGCGGTTCCAGTGTTTATGTTTTACAGGTAACGTGCTGTCACTGTCAAATCTAGGAGATCGAGTGGGGTTATCAAGGGATGCATAAAACCATGATTTTCGTCAAACATAAATGGGGTAATTTCAGCCTACTTATCCTTTAAATAAGTTCATATAAGCATAACTGCTTTAAAGTTGTGAATTTGTTTTAGTTTTATGGATTCATATTGATGGCTGAAGAAGGTAACTCGTGTTTATGGTTCGTTTAAGGCAATCATGGTTTGAATCACTTTGGTTTTCTAACTTAATTATAAGTAACCGGGTTAGGGTGTATCATCTTTTGGTATCAGAGCCTAGGTTTTAGTGGTTCTGTAGTTAGAAGTGCTTAGATTTGGGAGTGGACGTAGAAATTGTTGTGAGTCATAAGTATTTGATTTTAAATATACAAATAAGTATGTTCATGAAGGTTTTGTTATTAAGTTTTAAATTGGTTTTAGTGAATAACATCTGTGAGCTATATACATGTATTTTTGTTCGGGATATGTAGTGTAAGGATCTTACAGGAAAGAAAATATGATGTTGAAGTTTATTCGGGAATGACAGCGAATACAGGTATTCTAATATGAATCATTTCATTTCTTTATATGTGATATGGACAAACATGTCATTAAGGAAATTTTTAAAGACAAAATTTGGTAGTAAAAATGGTGAAGTATTGGAAGTGATCTCTTCCTATACTCGTATATGTGGACTTGAGTCGTGTTACTTACTAAACTATGAATGGGTGCGTGCCTCATTTGTATGGGAGAGTGATGTACGAGAACCCATATTCCATTAAAGGATGAGAAGTGAGGAGAATTACTATTACATGATTACGACGAGACTTAAATTTTTAGAGTGCGAATAAAATGAAGATTCACATAGTAAAGGTGAAGTGTGAAGATTAGTAGTTGTTTGTGTTTAAATTTAATATGTTAAATGGTTTGAAATTTAATTACTATTCAATATATCACAATTTATCCGAATATGGGTTCATAGTGAATTATAATAAGTAGAAGAAACGAGTAATGGGAGTTCAGATGTACGTCTTTAATAGTATGAGTATATGCAGTTGATGTTACTCTTGTGATGCTTTGAAATGCTTATATGACTAGTAAAGTTGACACGGGGTGTTAAAGAGTTTGAATTTAAAAATATTAAGGAGTCCTTTAAGAGTATGAGTTGTGTATGAGTATGGTAAAGATGCTAATCGGGTTGGACTATCAACAACTAATTTGGGTGGATACCGAGTTGTGTTTGTCATTGTACGTATGTGTCATCACTAAGGGTATGTCATATAATGAATATGGTTGACATTATAATGAATAACCAAGAAGTATGTGTAAGGATAATGTGCTATGTGAGATAACATAATCTGATACATTAAGGTACTTATACAGGCTATTTAAAATAAATACGACATATAATAGTTAGAGAAGTATTATGGGGCTGGTAAGTATGGCTAAGGTTTTAAGTGGTGATGTTATGTTTAACATCCATGTATCAAACGAGTAAGATGAGTTTATTAATGATGTTGCATACGACTATCATGTTAATAAGGATTGGGGTAAGATTATGGTTGTAAAGTTATTATGTTAGATAAATGACTTGTTAAGGCCATTGTACGTTTAGTTAAAGAACAATCAAACGATACTGAAAAGGAATATAGTGAGAAGTTATATGGAGTTCATAGTGCATGGATGTACAATATACATGAAAGTGAATACGAAATTTGGGTTATGAATAAACATTTAGTGAATGATTGTTTAGTTTCGATATATGAAAATTAGTGAAGCTCTATTTAGATTTAGGAATTATAAGGACGATATTTAACATACTCTTAAACTTCAGAAATGACATGGATAGTAGTTAAAGTCAAACACATGTATTTGGTATTGAATGGAAAATGAAAATATGACGTGTAATAAGCTAGTCTGGTAATATGATATTTATGATTTGAGATATTAAGTGAAAATTGGAGAAATAAAGTATAAAAAGCTAGTCTTGTAATAGAATAAATATTATTTAAAGTATTACACGATGATAAGGATAGACTATAGGAATGAAGGGAGAAACGTAAAGAAATGATACTAGGCTCATTAATAATGTTCACTCATTGTGAATATATGATGATACAACTGATAATCTATTATGTGTGAATGTTCGACATACGTATATAGAGGTATGAAGTAATATAAGAAATCATTAGATGATTATCCTTATGTATAAATGATAAAGAAACTGAAGATGTTATGAAAGAAGATTTGTCGTATATCCAGGAACCAGTGGAAACTCTTGATCATAAGAAACAAGTATTAGGGAATAAAGTTAGTCCCGTATTGAAAGCAACAAATGTATAGATTGAATCTTGGACTACTAACTCGATGGATAATTCTATAGAAGTTTATTACCAAAATAACTAGCATTTGCAAAAGACTGAGAAGAGGAAGTGGTTGTGGGCAATGAGATATCCTAATTTGAGGTAGGTAATCCATTTAATTTTGTACTTTTCGCATCTATTATGAAATATTGCGAACATGCTAATGCATTGTACGTTGAGTAAAAAAATGAGGGTTGCTTCAATGCCTAATAGTCACGCCTCCTCCGAGTTCAACATTTCTTCTACATTGGTTAATGAGTCGTATCTTCGCATTAGTACTATCAGTATAGTGTATCTAAGGGACGACATCGACCCTAAATATACCCAACCAAGGACTGCTTAGTCACTAGGGAGGTATGTTTCTAAAGAGAAAATAACTGCAACATCAACCCTTTAGTAACAATATCACATGTGAGGTCGTCATCTTCATCGAAACTTTACTTGCATTAACATGGTCCAAGTGAAATTTTGATCGACAACAAAAGAAATTGTTCAAGTATATATATATAAAATTCATGAATCATAAATGTGGGGACTATAATGTAATACCCCGTACTTTTGGCTAAATTTATTTTTGGGTTTAATTAATTAAATGCGTATTAATTGGAAATTAATCCGGGTTATAAATACTAATGAGATGCAAGTTGGTATTTGATTATGTGCATACGTGTTTTGATATATGTATTTGGTATTATAAAAGTTGTCGTGATATTTATATACGATATTTTATAAATTTTGTTGAGACGCGTGGGACCGCCGCGTCACGGTGAAATATTTTGATAATAAAAGTGAATTTAAAATCTATAATCCGTATGGTCATTTTGAGCACGCCAACGCGTTCGGAAGGGTCAAGATAGTCAGAAAACACTAGCCGGGGGTATAGTTTGGGTCCCGGGATATTTTTAGGCCATACCGGCAACTTAAAGGGTATTTTAGTAATTTTACATTTTGAGGAATTAAAAGTGACGAAAATTGGTTAATTAAATCTGATGTGGAATTGACCCACTAAGCCCATAAACAACCCATATTAACCTAGAAGGCTACATAGGTTATCATTTAGGTTTTCTAAGTTCCCCAAATCAAACCCTAGCCACCTTAAGCCACCATTGGAGAAGGAGCTTGGAGAGAGGAATTTCTGCAGAAAACTTCATCAAACCTACACCAAAATCAGAAATCAAACCAAGGCAAGTGACTTTATTCCATTTAAACTCAGAGAATGTCTTTTCCATGTTAGAAATTGAAGAATTTTGATTGTTCTTGAGAGATTAAATGAAAACCCATGTAGTTGGAGTTTAGAACTTGAAAATTTTGAAGAGAATTGCATGTAGTATGATAGGTAGATGATTTCCCTCATAATAACTATGATTAGGAGAAATTAAAATGAATTAAATTCTGGTATTTGATGATGATATAAAGTTAGGGTTCATGTTCTTGAGATATTGGGAAAAAGTGTAGAAATTTGTAAATTTAATTGATGTTAGGATGGATTGATCCCTTAAAAACATGTTAGGATGTGACTATATATGTTTAGTATTGATTATAGACCTTTAAATGATTGTTGGGACTTAGTATAGAAGATTTGAGGTGTTAAAATAGATGAAAAATGAATTGGGGAAAAATCTGGGCCGAAACTGGTCAGTCGTTAGAAGCAGTCCCCAGGTCGTTCGAACGAACTCGTTCGAACGAGCTTCTAACGAGTTGACCAGTCGTTGCTAACGAGTAGTGATTTCGTTCGATATCTCGTTCGAACGAGATATCGTTAGAAGGGACAGTTCGTTCGAACGAACTGGATCTCATTCGAACAGCCTCGTTCGAACGAGACTTCTAACGAGTTGAGAGTCCAAACTCGTTCGAACAGTCTCGTTCGAACGAGACTTCTAACGAGCTAGCAGTTTGGGCCATTTTGGACTGTTTTGATTTTTGGAGTTCCGTAAACTTATTTGAGAATATAGATATCATTCCGTAGATGTAGTAATGATAGAATTGGGACATTTGAGTATTTATGAGAAGAAATTTACATACGAGAGTTGTATTACATGGACGGTTTGGGTTGAGACGTGAGTGTCTACTACGACGTGAGAAATTATGGTGCGTATGATTACAAACCGGAATAGTATAAATTGTAATAATTATAGTTAGTACGAGAGTGCAATATGTACTACGATTAAAATACGGTATTACTAAGATGTGTGTTTACTTAGTATTGGTATATGAATTGTGTGTATGACATACCTACCATACTTGCTATCACGGGAGGTTGCGTTCGCTTAGGACCCTCTAATCCTTGTGTGCCTACGGGGGGGATATAGACTGGTACCTCGATGAACATAGGTCAGAGAAAGACTTATTGGGATGTTAATAAGTTCGCTGATCGTGGGAGCGTAGGTATGTGCGTGACCCATGTGATGTGACTGTGTTCGCCTCCACTATTTGTGATTTGTGTTATCTGAACTATTCCTGAGAGATTCGGAATGTGTGATCCTTATGTACGTGATGTACCGGGATGGATAACAGAGTATGTGTGCACCGCAGCTTAGTTCTCAGGGTGCTTGTATTGTATATTTATGATGTGAATAATATACACTTAATTAATGAGAACATTCATGTTAATGTTGTATAAATAATTACGGTATTGTTCCGAGAAACATAATGAGTTAGCTGATAGAGAAATATATTGCATATTGAGCATCTGAGTTTACATTAAATCTCTACCTAATTACGAGCGTTATATGTTAATAGGACCGGGTAATAAGGGTAGGAACTATTACAGTCTAGCTGGTTATGATGTCACTTAGCTAGTGGTTTATATCATTGTAGATGGGTACTTACGTTAGGAGTGCACAGTTAGACGAGAGGTGAGAATATCATGTGACTGTACGTACTAACATGTACTTTGCATTTAATGTTTTAAATTTTTTTAAAGCACTTGCAGGTTTTTAAAAATATAACTCCACATTTGGGCTCTGACCCGTTTGCTTTTCAAATCTTTTTCTTGTAAAACCATTTTAGGTGCCCAGCCACAGGGACACCAAGCATAGGATACTCATTCAGGTGACGAGCTGTAGCTGGTTGTGGAAGCTACATGAATTTGCATGTAGACGCTTCTATCGTTTGGATTCCAGAGTCACTATCTATCAGTTGTAGGGCATGTTGCCCATTTCTATTTAGAGACATCTTTTACATTTCAGTTTTCAGACTTTAGCATGTATTATTTCAATATTCGGTTATTCATTTCAGTTATGGGATTGTAGTGATGAGTTTTCCTCCAGAATTTATTTACTCTATTGTGATGGTTATTCGTTTTACTTCAGTATGGTGAATGGTGTTATTTATTTCTTCATTACACTTGTTGCATGTTAATCAGACTTAAATTAAAATTTGGAAACTTACTTTTTAAATACTAGGTGGTTAGTAATCTTTAAAAGGTTTTCGACAGTGATGCTATTAACTGAGCCAACTTGGCATTTTGAATTAATTTAATAAAGGAGTAGCTACCCGGTATTTAATTAGTCGGGGTGTTACAGGTGGTATCATAGCATCAGGTTCTAGTGTCCTTTAGGATCTGTACGGCTATTATGTTTCCTCTACGTTTCTTTGATTTAGAGCCCTATATTTTAGGACTGTTGTATTCTTTTTGTGTATGCTTCGTTCTTCAGCTATTTTAAGTTTATAAACAGCGAACTTATAAACTTTGTTCTTATTTCAGATGCCTCCACGACGTGCACGACGAGTTCCCAGGGATGCAACGCCCGAACCCCAGCCCGCTCCAGTTCAGGGTATGATGAACGCCGCTGAGGTTGCAGCTATAGTAGCCCAAGCGGTAAATGCCACGATTGCCGTGATTCAGCAGGCACCACCTCAGGCTCCGGTTGTCGCGCCGGTACAGGCAAATGCATTCCCGTCTGCTTGGGAGCGTGTACGTGACGCTTTTCAGAAAGCGCATCCGCCAGAGTTTGCAGGTAGCTCAGATGTGGTAGTCTCGAGCCAATGGAGGAAGGATATGCAGAGGAACTTGAGAATGCATGAGTGCACTGATGTTCAGAAGCAGGTGCTAGCCACTTTCAAGCTGGTTGGATCTGCACTGCAGTGGTGGGAGTCCATTACCACCGCGGAGGAGAGGGATGCTCTCACGATTCAGGAGTTCTGGGTGCGGTTCGACCGCAAGTACTTTCCGTCCGCAGTTCATACTGAGATGAGGAGGAAGCTGATGAGTCTGAGGAAGGAGGGTAAGACAGTGGCCGAGTATGAGGCCGAGTTCACGAATCTGTTGAACATCGTTCCAGACGAGATACCAACAGAGAAGAAGAAAATTGAGAAGTTCACCGACGGGTTGACTTGGAGGATCCGTCAGCATCTGCTAGGGAACCTATCATTGGCCACCTATTCTGATGTGGTTAACGCTGCATTGTTGCACTGCCAGGACCACCGTTTTCATATGGCCGAGGGTAAAAGGTCGGGAGAGTCTAGCCATCAGGGCAGGACCGGAGGACATGGTGCCAGCGGGGCACAATCGGGTCAGGGGCAGAGACAGAATGAGCAGGGCTCCCAGCAGGGGGATAATAAGAGGTTTCGGTCAGGGAACTACAGGCAGGGACAGGGAGGTTTTCGTCAGGGCCATCAGGGTCCAAACGGCCATTAGGGCCAACAGGGGCAGAATGGGCAGCAGTTTCATCAGGGCCAGCAGGGCCAAGGGAGGAACGGTAACGGCCACTAGGGCCGGGGACAGCAGGGGCAGAAGGGAGGGAACTTCCCAGGGAAGTGCTTTATTTGTGGCAAGACTGGCCATAAGAAGCAGGATTGTCCTGATAGGGGCAGGGCCCCACAGCAGCAGCAGCAGGGTGCTCGCCAGGAGCCACAAAGACCTATGTTTCCCGCCGCTCTTCCCGCACCGCCACAGATGGCAGCACTGCCACCCATTCCAGCAGTCCCAGCTCAGCAGGGGCAGCTACAGTATGGACGTGTCTACAACGTCCACCAGGCTGCAGTTCCACAGGCGCCGCCCGCGATCGAGGGTACGTTTCCTATCCATGGCACTATGGGTCGGGTGTTATTTGATACGGGTGCTACACATTGTTTTATAGCTACACACTTCGCGAAAGCTTTAGGATTTTTAGCTACGACAGAGAGCACAGTGACGTGTGTCGACTCACCATTGGGGAATGGGTCACTTATTTTCTTTATATGCCGGGGAGTGGGGGTAGAGGTCGGTGGTTTGGTATTGCCTACAGACATGTTAGTGTTAGACATGCATGTTCACGATGTGATCATCGGTATGGATTGGCTCGTAGCATATAGGGCCATGATTGATTGCTTCAGCGGGAGCATTGTTTTTGCCATTCCGGGGCAAGAGATGTTTGTAGTGGCGATGCCTCTCCCAGAGGGAGGATCGACCGCTCACCTGTATTACATTGAGGAGGATACCTCTAAGGAGGTTGTGATTCCTTTAGATTCCATCCCGATTGTCAGGGAGTATTCAGATGTGTTTCAGGAGATACCAGGCTTACCACCAAGTCGAGAGATAGACTTCGTTATAGATTTGCTACCGGGAACGAGACCTATAGCACGTGCACCGTACCGTATGGCTCCAGCTGAGATGAGAGAGCTACGGGATCAGATAGAGCAGCTGTTAGGTCAGGGCTTTATTCGCAGGAGTACCTCACCTTGGGGCGCTCCAGTTTTGTTTGTAAAGAAGAGGGATGGTTCACTGAGATTGTGTGTGGACTACCGAGAGTTGAATAAGGTCACGATACGGAATAAGTATCCGTTGCCTCGAATCGATGACTTATTCGACCAGTTGAGAGGAGCTTCTTTCTTCTCGAAGATTGACTTGAGATCGGGATACCATCAGTTGCGTATCAGGGAGGAGGATGTCTCGAAGACTGCGTTCTTATCGAGATATGGTTCTTACGAGTTTCGGGTTATGCCTTTCGGCTTGACCAACGCTCCAGCAGTGTTTATGGACTTGATGAACAGAGTATTCAGGGATTTCCTAGATCAGTTTGCCATTGTCTTCATTGATGACATTCTGGTTTACTCTCAGACAGAGGAGGAGCACGCCGGGCATTTGAGGCAGGTTTTGCAGACACTCCGTCAGAACGAGTTGTATGCAAAATATGAGAAGTACGGGTTTTGGCTGAAGGAAGTCCAGTTCTTGGGTCACATTATTTCCGACCAAGGGATATCTGTTGATCCGGGGAAGGTATCAGCGGTGAGGGAGTGGGGACAGCCCACGACACCAACAGAGATTCGTAGTTTCTTGGGACTAGCAGGATATTACAGGAGGTTTATTCGGGGTTTCTCGGAGATAGCAGGTCCTTTGACACATCTTACTCGTAAGGGTGTGCCATACATCTGGAGTGATGCCTGTCAGTTGGCATTCGATGAATTGAAGGACAAATTGACCTCAGCACCTGTGTTAGCATTGCCGAGACCGGGAGTTGAGTATTTGGTTTACACCGACGCGTCTTTGCAAGGACTTGGAGGTGTATTGCAGCAGGAGAGACAAGCCATAGCTTATGCTTCCCGTAAGCTTAAGCCTCATGAGAAGAATTACCCCACGCATGATTTGGAGTTGGCAGCGGTGGTATTTGCCCTACGGATTTGGAGGCACTATCTTTTGGGGGAGAAGTTCTAACTGTTCACGGACCACAAGTCTCTACAGTATCTGTTCACGCAGAAAGAGTTGAATATACGGCAACGTAGGTGGCTTGAGTTTGTGAAAGACTACCAGTTCGACATCCAGTACCACCCGGGTAAGGCTAACGTGGTAGCAGACGCGTTGAGCCGTAGGCCAGCAGATGAGGTGGCAGAGGTGTGGAATGAAAAGTGGAAGGAATTGGGACACCAGGATGCAGTGGCCCGATCTTTCATGTCTGTGATGACCGTTACACCGCAGATTGTCACGAAGGTAGTACGGGCACAGGCCGATGACTCGTTCTTTCAGGAGCAGATAGTTCGATTACTAGCAGAGGGAGCCGAATCCTATACCGTTAGCTCAGACGGGGGATTACGCTTCAATGGGAGATTGGTAGTTCCGGAAGGAGAGGAATTGCGACACGAAGTGATGGCAGAGTCGCACGGCTCACGGTTCGCGGTACATCCCGGAGGGGACAAAATGTACCAAGACATGAGACGGCAGTATTGGTGGAGCGGTATGAAGAGAGATATCGCTGAGTTTGTTTTGAAATGCGCCACTTGTCAGCTTGTAAAAGTGGATCATCAGAGACCAGCAGGATTGCTACAGCCATTGGAGGTCCCGGTGTGGATGTGGGAGAGCATATCCATGGACTTTATCACGGGGTTGCCTACGCCGCAGAGGGGTCACAACTCCGTTTGGGTAATTGTGGACAGATTGTCCAAGGTCGCTCACTTCTTACCCGTTAGGACTGACTACACTACGGGACAGTATGCCCAGCTCTTCATTTCAGAGATTGTGAGACTTCACGGTGTGCCCCTAAATATCGTGTCTGACAGAGACAAGATATTTGTTTCGCGGTTTTGGGAGAGTTTCCAGGAGGCCATGGGCACGGAATTGCGGTTGAGTACGGCTTATCATCCGCAGACCGATGGGCAGACAGAGCGCACCAATCAGATGTTGGAGGACATGCTACGCATGTGTATTATTGACTTCGGGGGTGGATGGGAGCAGTACCTTCCACTGGTGGAATTTGCTTACAACAACTCCTATCAGTTCACTATTGGCATGGCTCCGTTTGAGGCATTGTACGGTAGGCCTTATCGTTCCCCAGCATGTTGGTTAGAAGTGGGGGACAACAAACTACTTGGGCCGGAAGTGATTCAGGATACTTCGACAAGGATTGAGTTGATTCGGAGTCGCATTCGGGTAGCTCAAGACAGGCAGAAGAGTTATGCTGATGCGAAGAGGTTTTTCAGGGAGTTCCAAGTGGGGGACCAGGTTTTGCTCAGGGTATCTCCGATGAAGGGGATTATGCGTTTCGGGCAGAAGGGGAAGTTGGCACCGAGGTATGTGGGGCCGTTTCCTATCATTGAGCGGATCGGACCGGTTGCATATAGACTTGGACTACCGGAGCACTTGCATCGGATTCACGACGTGTTCCATATTTCCTCGCTGAGGAAATACCTTAGAGATAATTTGACCCATTCTCACATTGCTGTGGAGGACATCGATCTCCAGCCGGATAGCTCCTACGAGGAGGGGCCAATTGCTATTTTGGACCGAAGCGAGAGGAAACTGCGGTCAAAGATAGTCCCGTTAGTGCGTATTCAGTGGCGACATCACAATGTCGAAGAGTCCACATGGGAGCGCGAGGATGAGATGCGCGAACGTTATCCAGAGTTATTTTTAGCAGGTACTTTCTAGTTTCGAATTTCGGGATGAAATTCAGTTATTAGGGGGGAAGTATGTAATACCCCGTACTTTTGGCTATATTTATTTTTGGGTTTAATTAATTAAATGCGTATTAATTGGAAATTAATCCGGGTTATAAATACTATTGAGATGCAAGTTGGTATTTGATTATGTGCATAGGTGTTTTGATATATGTATTTGGTATTATAAAAGTTGTCGTGAGATTTATATACGACATTTTATAATATTTGTTGAGACGCGTGGGACCGCCGCGTCACGGTGAAATATTTTGATAATAAAAGTAAATTTAAAATCTATAATCCGTATGGTCATTTTGAGTGCGCCAATGCGTCCGGAAGGGTCGAGATAGTCAGAAAACACTAGCCGGGGGTATAGTTTGGGTCCCGGGATATTTTTAGGCCATACTGGCAACTTAAAGGGTATTTTAGTAATTTTACATTTTGAGGAATTAAAAGTGACGAAAATTGGTTAATTAAATCTGATGTGGAATTGACCCACTAAGCCCATAACCAACCCATATTAACCTAGAAGGCTACGTAGGTTATCATTTAGGTTTTCTAAGTTCCCTAAATCAAACCCTAGCCACCTTAAGCCACCATTGGAGAAGGAGCTTGGAGAGAGGAATTTCTGCAGAAAACTTCATCAAACCTACACCAAAATCAGAAATCAAACCAAGGAAAGTGACTTTATTCCATTTAAATTCAGAGAATGTCTTTTCCATGTTAGAAATTGAAGAATTTTGATTGTTCTTGAGAGATTAAATGAAAACCCATGTAGTTGGAGTTTAGAACTTGAAAATTTTGAAGAGAATTGCATGTAGTATGATAGGTAGATGATTTCCCTCATAATAAGTGTGATTAGGAGAAATTAAAACGAATTAAATTCTGGGATTTGATGATGATATAAAGTTAGGGTTCATGTTCTTGAGATATTGGGAAAAAGTGTAGAAATTTGTAAATTTAATTGATGTTAGGATGGATTGATCCCTTAAAAACATGTTAGGATGTGACTATATATGTTTAGTATTGATTATAGACCTTTAAACGATTGTTGGGACTTAGTTTAGAAGATTTGAGGTGTTAAAATGGATGAAAAACGAATTGGGGAAAAATCTGGGCCGAAACTGGTCAGTCGTTAGAAGCAGTCCCCAGGTCGTTGGAACGAACTCGTTCGAACGAGCTTCTAACGAGTTGACCAGTCGTTGCTAACGAGTAGTGATTTCGTTCGATATCTCGTTCGAACGAGATATCGTTAGAAGGGACAGTTCGTTCGAACGAACTGGATCTCGTTCGTATAGCCTCGTTCGAACGAGACTTTTAACGAGCTGACAGTCCAAACTCGTTCGAACAGTCTCGTTCGAACGAGACTTCTAACGAGCTAGCAGTTTGGGCCATTTTGGACTGTTTTGATTTTTGGAGTTCCGTAAACTTATTCGAGGATATAGATATCATTCCGTAGATGTAGTAATGATAGAATTGGGACATTTGAGTATTTATGAGAAGGAATTTACATACGAGAGTTGTATTACATGGACGGTTTGGGTTGAGACGTGAGTGTCTACTACGACGTGAGAAATTATGGTGCGTATGATTACAAACCGGAATAGTACAAATTGTAATAATTATAGTTAGTACGAAAGTGCAATATGTACTACGATTAAAATACGGTATTACTAAGATGTGTGTTTACTTAGTATTGGTATATGAATTGTGTGTATGACATACCTACCATACTTGCTATCACGGGAGGTTGCGTTCGCTTAGGACCCTCTAATCCTTGTGTGCCTACGGGGGGGATATAGACTGGTACCTCGATGAACATAGGTCAAAGAAAGACTTATTGGGATGTTAATAAGTCCGCTGATCGTGGGAGCGTAGGTATGTGCGTGACCCATGTGATGTGACTGTGTTCGCCTCCACTATTTGTGATTTGTGTTATCTGAACTATTCCTGAGAGATTCGGAATGTGTGATCCTTATGTACGTGATGTACCGGGATGGATAACAGAGTATGTGTGCACCGCAGCTTAGTTCTCAGGGTGCTTGTATTGTATATTTATGATGTGAATAATATACACTTAATTAATGAGAACATTCATGTTAATGTTGTATAAATAATTACGGTATTGTTCCGAGAAACATAATGAGTTAGCTGATAGAGAAATATATTGCATATTGAGCATCTGAGTTTACATTAAATCCCTATCTAATTACGAGCGTTATATGTTAATAGGACCGGGTAATAAGGGTAGGAACTATTACAGTCTAGCTGGTTATGATGTCACTTAGCTAGTGGTTTATATCATTGTAGATGGGTACTTACGTTAGGAGTGCACAGTTAGACGAGAGGTGAGAATATCATGTGAGTGTACGTCCTAACATGTACTTTGCATTTAATGTTTTAAATGTTTTTAAAGCACTTGCAGGTTTTTAAAAATATAACTCCACAATCGGGCTCTGACCCGTTTGCTTTTCAAATCTTTTTCTTGTAAAACCATTTTAGGTGCCCAGCCACAGGGACACCAAGCATAGGATACTCATTCAGGTGATGAGCTGTAGCTGGTTGTGGAAGCTACAGGGATTTGCATGTAGACGCTTCTATCGTTTGGATTCCAGAGTCACTATCTATCAGTTGTAGGGCATGTTGCCCATTTCTATTCAAAGACATCTTTTACATTTCAGTTCTCAGACTTTAGCATGTATTATTTCAGTATTCGGTTATTCATTTCAGTTATGGGATTATAGTGAGGAGTTTTCCTCCAGACTTTATTTACTCTATTGTGATGGTTATTCGTTTTACTTCAGTATGGTGAATGGTGTTATTTATTTCTTCATTACACTTGTTGCATGTTAATCAGACTTAAATTAAAATTTGGCAACTTACTTTTTAAATACTTGGTGGTTAGTAATCTTTAAAAGGTTTTCGACAGTGATGCTATTAACTGAGCCAACTTGGCATTTTGAGTTAATTTAATAAAGGAGTAGCTACCCGGTATTTAATTAGTCGGGGTGTCACATATAATTACACCGGCACATGCTCGACACGAACACCCAAGGTAGGTGTGCATAATGTTAATGAAGAGTCCATACCACAAAAGACTCCCATGTATCCATCACTTGGAATAATTGAAGTTGATAAATGATAGATTCAAACTTTGTCCATGAAATTAGTAGAACCCTCAACTTTACTTTTCTTTCTCATCAGTCGAGAAAGATCTTTCTCTTTGCCCGATGGGCGAGCAGGGGAGGTGACATGGTACCAACATTTGCAACAATCAGGTTCACAACCTTCCTCTTGGTCATGACATTGGGAGAAGCCACGGTAGAATAAACCAACGAAACATCTAACAGTTCAAAGGAAGATGGAGTCCCTTCTTCATCTGATCTCTCCTCTTTGAATTCTGGGGGTGGAAACTTCTGGGTCGTCCAAGGTAATGGGAATGATCAGTCGTTGTTTTACTAGACTCCTAATAAAAGAGGTGGTATATCTCTTGTAGACGAGAAGGAATGCCGCCGACTGGGGTAATCAACGACTCCAACCCTTTGTTGAATAGGCCAAACTATTCAAAGATCAGTGAAATTAACATTAACTTCGCGAGGAGTTTTCTTCTTATTTTTTAATGCAAAGAACAAAGAAAAGCATTCGATATTAGCCTACATCAAGAAGAGATTACAAAGTCAGAAATTTAATTACTTTCTAACCTATGCCTAGCCCTTCTTTTAGACATCTTGTCCCTCCATGGGCCTCACCCTTAGGAATGGGGGAATATTGTGAGTTCTTCACAATCAGTACATGATCCCAGTAATACTTATTAAAATTTAATTAGACGTTATTTTCATTCTTATTTAGGTTGTCCCATATTTCTCAATTAATATGGTTATATTAAATTTAATTAAATCTCTAAATAAAGACATAGATAATGAGTGCATTATATATCCATACACTGGACTTGCAAAATTTTAGCCAAGTGACTTTCATTATTGGCATAATTTTTGTGTTGCTGCCGTTTTGCAAGTTGGTCAAGGGGATAAATCCAAAATTAGTTAATGGCTAAAGTTTATCTGTTGGAGTTGGAGTTGGTCTTTGGATGAAAATAAGAGAGTCAATTTGTCGAACATGGTTGGAAGAAATGGAATTGGATTCAAGATTGAGTAATTTGAATATTTTATAAGGAAATATGGTGATAAGTCTCAAAACTCTTCAAAAATTAATGATAAAGAACAATCCTAAAACAATTTTGTCAACAAGACCACAGAAAAATGTATCTACATACTTGTTATCTAATTTTAATTAGTCTTTATACACTGCCACTATATCAATATTTAGGGAAACAAGCTACTTTGGGTGCTTAAATGTATTTATATTACAATAAACATATTTGCTTTGAAGTGTATATATTTCCTGTATGAAAATATATTTACATAGTTTCACAATGCTCAAATGAAAAAAAAAACTAATTTTATAATACTTTAATGCTTTAAAACAACTATGTACATATTGTTTATGTTTTGGTATTATAGATTTACCTTTAAAATACTTTTATAAAAGTGTAATGACATAGTTAATGAGTTTAGCGTTAATTAATACAAAATATAATGTCCTTAAGTACTAAGAATTTTTTTGTATGTACTTAAACGTAGAGAAGCGGAGAGTAAACCGAGTTAACGATAAATCTCCCTCATTAATGGAATTTTTACTAGTAGGTTCCATTTATTAAGATTATAGTCATGGATCCTATAAATTTTTCTGTGATCCATTTGCTTCTATTTAAAAACATTTTAGTCTAATAAGTCTCTTTATTTTCTATGCAATTTGTTTAGAATATATAATAAATATCTATTATCTTTGTTGAATATATAATATAATAATATTTAAGGATCAAATACCAAAAAATCTCTAAAATAATTTTTAATATACATTTAGTTCAAGCATTTTATTTTGTATCTCTTTAAAGGTAAGTGCCAGCGGCATGGTAAAACCTTTTTGGTATGGTGAAAGACGTTTTGGTGCAAAATAAAAAGACTTAGACTAAATGTGTATTAAAAAAAGTTCGAGAGAGTATTTGATATATCTCCAATATTTAATGCATGTGAATCTATTGACAAAGATTCTTTTGATGTGACTATTTAAAAAATATTTTATATAAAGATGACTTATTTATTAAGCTACCTATTAATAGTATTTAATTATAATAAACAGGACGTTCTTGAGCATGTGTCAAACGGGAGTATTTAACTACATCTCACTGAGCGATTATATATTGAGGGTTCATTTTTTTTTTTATATTAATACACATAATAAAAACATTTTTTTACGATATTTGCACCGAACCTTCTCAATTTTTATAAATAAATCTCGTGACCGGCCTAGACAATGAAAACGCATTGGACTCGAGCTTACAAACTATATTAAGCATTGCTTGTTATATTGGAAGTAATTAAAACTTTGTCCATCTCTCTCTCTCTCTCCAACGTCTTCTCAACAGATCTGTCGAGCCAAGATCGGAGATTCATGTTGAATGTTCGTCGAGATTTCTCTCTGACTCATACAAACAGTGGATATCATGCCTAAGAACTAAAATATATTTTATATATTCTAGTTTGTAACTTTTCGAGAGCTGTGGTTCTGTTGTTGCAATAACGGTTTTAGAGCAAGGAGATGGAAGACGCACCCAAGAAAATAAAATAAAATAAAACGTTGGCAGTACCTTGGAAGATTACACCCGTGAGGTTGCCATCGCCATTTGAGATAACCTTCATCTTGTCTACCACTTTGGTGGCACCGAAAACCCGGATCAAGAAACGGGCACTTCTCCCTGTACGTTCCGTTTGGATAACTTTCGTCCCACACCCATTCACCATTTGAATAATCACAAACTTTGGACAACCCATAATAATCTTGGCTCTTGGGTAAGATTTGAGATAGGAAACCAACACCAAAAAGAGATTGCCCCTCAAATGAGCGGGAGGTATTGTAGAACACAATTGAAGTTATCACCAGAGAGAGAAACAATAGTCCATACGTTACTTCTTTCTTGCTGAAAATTGGAAAAGAGAGGTGCAGCTTTTGTGGTTGATGAGAGGGTCGAAGATCCATAACATGAGGAATTTATTTAAGATATGGGTTTCCACTTTAAAGGGTTAACTTTGAGCCTATCTATCTATCTATCTATCTATCTATATATATAGAGAGAGAGAGAGAGAGATTTGTGGATGTGATTTGTTAAATAAAGTAAAGGACGGAAGGTTTGAGGGAGGGGGAATTATTTTTTTGTTGCCAAGGTGGGATGCTAACTTATTTTCTAGAATATTGACCTGAAATAAGAATTGGACATTAATTTGTTTATCGAAGCATTAGGCGTGTGTTGCTCCGCTACGCAAGGTGCATGCATGTTTTGATGTTTCATTATTATATTTTGTATGTCAACGTGGAGTACGTTTTACTCTCTCTCTTTCTATTTCTTTCCCTCCATGGGAAACGCTTGTTTGGCTTTTTTTGGGAGGCTATGGTTTTTATTTCTTCGTCCAATGAGCAAAGTATACACAACTTTTCATTGGGGAGAAAATTGGGTGGGTGACCCTTTTAAAAATAACGATTTTTCTAACTTATTATTTAATATTTTATTACGATATTTATGTTTATATCTCACTTTTTTATTTATTTATATTTGCAGCCCACCGTTAGTAAAATTCATTAGTTATAGTCAAAATTTTCAGAAAAGATCATCTTACCCGTGTTTTGATCCAAAATAATATAAAAGTTTTAAAAAATAAAAATTACATAATAAATTCTTAAAAAAAATTTTAAAATCTAAAAATTATAGAAAATAGTTAAAAAAAAATTGGAAATTAAAAAAATATTTTTAAAATCTGGAAATCAAGAAAAAAAATATAAATTACAAAGTTTTAAAAAAAATATTCAAAACTAAAAAATAATAGAAAAAATATTTTAAATTATAGTAAAACATTTTAAATTTAAAAAAAAACTTATAAAAAATAGGGAAAATCATCTTGTTCAATATATTTATTTTATATAACTTTATTCAAGAATCTCACGTAAATCATCTTGTCCGTATAGTTAACTTGTGCTTTAGTCATTTATAAAATTTATAACAGAATGTTCGGTTGGTCCATTCTTAGCATCACTGTCGAAAACTTAAATCCAATTAATTACCTAACATTTAATTAAGTTAGTGTCAAAACATTATCCAATTAAACTTGAAACCAATTGATTTAATAAATTTCTGAACATGTAATTATAAACCATACACAAGAATTTAATACTGACTGAATCAATTACTGAATAATTAAGACTGGATAAAAACCTCCAGTTCAAAGTCACAAATCAAACCATAATAAATACTCAATCCAACTGAAAAGAACTACAAAGAAAACTGAGTACAACTCCACTAATGAGAATGGGCGACACATGCCCGAACTGAGATATCTGAACTAGGAACTGAATGAACTGAGAGAAGCGTCTAATATCAATGATCCGCAACTTCCACAACAACTGCAGCTCGACAAACCATCCAAGTATCTAGAACCAGTGTCCCTGTGGCTGAGCACCTATACTAATATATATATATATATATATATATATATATATATATATATATATATATATATATATATATATATATATATATATAGCAAAAGAGAGAAGAAATGCAAGAGACGGGTCAGAGCCCGATGTTTTAAAAAGATTTATTAGCAAGTATTTAAAACTGCATTAAAGCAAGTATCATATGCATGTTAGTTCTAACTCTCACATGAGATTCTCACCTCTCGACTAGTGTGCACGCCTAACGTACATCTAATCAAACCTAGCCATCTGACACACTCTTAACTGGGAAAAGGCTTATCCTACTAGTTACCCCTCGTAGTAGTATCACGTATTTGATCTAGACATTTATCATTTTAAATAAATGTTGTCACACTAAAGTCAAGTATTTACTATTTACGTTACTGAAGATTTCACTATCTTAATAATCTGATATTATCTCATTTTAGGTATACCAAAAGCATACGTATATATCTTTCACTATTATATATGTATTAATCCAATCTTAATAGCCTACAAATATCACATCGTAAGTATAACACAAGTATAAATATATATATATATATATATATATTGTGACACCCCGACTAATTAAATACCGGGTAGCTACTCCTTTATAAAATTAATTCAAAATGCCAAGTTGGCTCAGTTAATAGCATCACTGTCGAAAACATTTTAAAGATTACTAACCACCTAGTATTTAAAAAGTAAGTGCCAAATTTTATTAAATCTGATTAACATGCAACAAGAGTAATGAATAACTAAATAACACCATTCACCATACTGAAGTAAAACGAATAACCATCACAAAATGTAAATAAACTCTGGAGGAAAAACTCCTCAATACAAATCCCACAACTGATAAGTAAACTGGAATAAATAACTAAAACTGAATACTGAGCAATACATGCTAGAGTCTGAAAACTGAAATGTAAAAATGTCTAATAGAATTGGGCAACATGCCCTACAACTGATAGATGCTGAGACTGGAATCCAAATGAGAGAGGCGTCTAAATGCAAGTCCCTGTAGCTTCCACAAACAGCTACAGCTCGTCTTCTGAATGAGAATCCTATGCTTGGTGTCCTTGTGGCTGGGCACCTAAAAAGGTTTTACAAGAAAAAGATTTGAAAAGCAAACGGGTCAGAGCCCGAATGTGTTATATTTTAAAAACCTGCAAGTGCTTTAAAAATATTTAAAACATTAAATGCAAAGTACATGTTAGGACGTGCACTCACATTATATTCTCACCTCTCGTCTAACTGTGCACTCCTAACGCAAGTACCCATCTATAACTACCCATACTACTAGCTAAGTGACAACATATCTAGCTAGACTGCCAAAGGTCCTGCCAATAATACTTGGTTCCATTTACATAATAATGCTCGTAATTAAATAGGGGTTTAACGTCAACTCAGATACTCAATGTGCAATATTTATAACTGTCAATTAGCTCGTTATATTTCTCGAAACAATACCGTAATATAATTACAACATTAACATGATGATTCTCATTAATTAAATGTATATTATTCACATCATAAATATACAATACAAGCACCCCACAACTAAGCTGTAGTGCACACATACTCTGCTATCCATCCCGGTACATCACGTACATAAGGATCACATATTCCGAATCTCTCAGGAATAGTTCAGATAACACAAATCACAAATAGTGGAGGCGAACACAGTCACCATCACATGGGTCACGCACATACCTACGCTCCCATGATCATGCAGACTTATTAATATCACAATAAGTCCTTCTATGACCTATGTTCATCAAGGTACCAGTCTATATCCCCCCCGTAGGCACACAAGGATTAGAGGGTCCTAAGCGAACGTAACCTCCCGTGATAGCAAGTATGGTAGGTATGTCATACACACAAGATTTTATGCTAAGCATTCACACATCTTAGATATCTCAATATTAATAAAGTCATACTCTACATCATTATACCATTATTCCAAATCCATATATTTCCAGTATCCCGATAATATATAATTTAAATGGTCGACACGTCTCACGTCGTAATCCCTTATCCTTAAAACCTATCTATAATAGATTATTAGGTTCCGATTATTCTCAAATATAACATCTTTATACCAAAGGTCTTTACTTCTGCCCTAAACCTTATTTCATCAACTTATTCCAATTGGTACTATTAACCCAATTATTATCTCACATAACGAATTTCAATAATCTAGAATAATTCCTCGAATTGCATTCTAATTAAAGTCCACTATAATAATCACACCTACTGGTCTTCCTTAAGGGTGAGGGTATTCATAAGTTCTCCAAACATATTCTCCGAGGGTTTCCACCATTAAAATCAAATTAAGGAAAATTTTACTCATTCTGGGAAGGTCGATCGATCGACCTATGAATATCGATCGATCGATATAGTCGATCGATCGACTGATGAATGTCGATCGATCGATCGAACAGGTATGGCTTCGGACTGCTTCGTTTTGCAGATTTGAAAACGTCCCAAAACTTATTTTTAAGGCATGATTCTCTAATATAACGTTATAGTAATGTCTCATAACCATCATACAATATTACTAACGTCCACAAACCAATAATTCAACAACTAAAGGCTACATATGGATCAATCTTCATCAAAAACCTAGTTTCCAGATTTTATCTCAAGAACATTCATAACTTCATCTTAAATCCGTATTTGATATCACAAAAGGCAGTATTTCTCTTAATATAATCGTCCAGTAACATTCTACATGCAACATATATCCCAAAATTAAACTAATAACTCCAATCTTATGGGTTTTTCATTATCTTTCAAGAACACACGAAGTTTTTTGAATAATCTAACATGGAAGAAGCATTCTCCGAAATTTAAATGGAATAAATCACTTGCCTTGATTGTCTCTGGATTTGGTGTTGGATTTGTAAGCTCTTTCTGCAGATTTTCTGCAGAATTCCTCCTCTTTCCCTTCCTCTCTAAGCTTTCTTCTTCCAAAGGTGGCTATGGTGGCTAGGGTTTCCTTTGGGAGAGTTGGAAGACTAAATGATAACCTACGTAGCTTTCTAGGTTAATAAGGGTTGGTTATGGGCTTAGTGGGTCTTATTCACATCAGATTTAATTAACCAAATTTTCGTCACTTTTAATTCCTCAAAACGTGAAATTACCAAAATACCCTTTAAGTTGCCAATATGGCCTAAAAATACCCCGGGACCCAAACTATACCCCCGGCTAGTGTTTTCTGACTATCTCGACCCTTCCGGACGCGATGGCGCACTCAAAACGACCATACGGATTATAGATTTTAAATTCACTTTTTATTATCAAAATATTATACCGTGACGCGGCGGTCCCACGCGTCTCAACAAAATTTCTAAAATGCCGTATATAAATCCCACGACAAATTTTATAATACCAAGTTCATATATAATCATATATGCACAAAATCAAATACCAATTCGCATCACATTAGTATTTATAACCCGGATTAATTTTCAATTAATACGCAATTTAATTAATTAATCCCAAAAATAAATATAGTCAAAAGTACGGGGTATTACATACTTCCCCCCTAATAACTGAATTTCGTCCCGAAATTCGAAACTAGAAAGTACCTGCTAAAAATAGCTCTGGATAACGCTCGCGCATCTCATCCTCGCGCTCCCATGTGGACTCCTCGACATTGTGATGTCGCCACTGAACACGCACTAACGGGACTATCTTTGACCGCAGTTTCCTCTCGCTTCGGTCCAAAATAGCAATTGGCCCCTCCTTGTAGGAGCTATCCGGCTGGAGGTCGATGTCCTCCACAGCAATGTGAGAATGAGCCAAATTATCTCTAAGGTATTTCCTCAGTGAGGAAATATGGAACACGTCGTGAATCCGATGCAAGTGCTCCGGTAGTCCCAGTCTATACGCAACCGGTCCGATCCGCTCAATAATAGGAAACGGCCCCACATACCTCGGTGCCAACTTCCCCTTCTTCCCGAATCGCATAATCCACTTTATCGGAGAAACCCTGAGCAAAACCTGGTCCCCCACTTGGAACTCTCTGAAAAACCTCTTCGCATCAGCATAACTCTTCTGCCTGTCTTGAGCTACCCGAATGCGACTCCGAATCAACTCAATCCTTGCCGAAGTATCCTGAATCACTTCTGGCCCAAGTAGTTTGTTGTCCCCCACCTCCAACCAACATGCTGGGGAACGACAAGGCCTACCATTCAATGCCTCGAACGGAGCCATGCCAATCGTGAACTGATAGGAGTTGTTGTAAGCAAACTCCACCAGTGGAAGGTACTGCTCCCATCCACCCCCGAAGTCAATAATGCACATGCGTAGCATGTCTTCCAACATCTGGTTGGTGCGCTCTGTCTGCCCATCGGTCTGCGGATGATAAGCCGTACTCAACCGCAATTCCGTGCCCATGGCCTCCTGGAAACTTTCCCAAAACCTCGAAACAAATATCTTGTCTCTGTCAGACACGATATTCAGAGGCACACCGTGAAGTCTCACAACCTCTGAAATGAAGAGCTGGGCATACTGTCCCGCAGTGTAGTCTGTTCTTACGGGTAAAAAGTGAGCGACCTTGGACAACCTGTCCACAATTACCCAAACGGAGTCGTGACCCCTCTGCGACGTAGGCAACCCCGTAATAAAGTCCATGCATATGCTCTCCCACATCCATACCGGAACCTCCAACGGCTGTAGCAATCCTGCTGGTCTCTGATGATCCACTTTTACAAGCTGACAAGTGGCGCATTTTGAGACAAACTCAGCGATATCTTTCTTCATACCGCTCCACCAATATTGCCGTCTCATGTCTTGGTACATTTTGTCCCCTCCGGGATGTACTGCGAACCGTGAGCCGTGCAACTCTGCCATCACATCGTGCCGTAATTCTTCCCCTTCCGGAACTACCAACCTCCCATTGAAGCGTAATCCCCCGTCTGAGCTAACGGTATAGGACTCGGCTCCCTCTGCTAGCAATCGAACTATCTGCTCCTGACAGAACGAGTCATTAGCCTGTGCCCGTACTACCTTCGTAACAATCTGCGGTGTAACGGTCATCACAGACATGAAAGATCGGGCCACTGCATCCTGGTGTCCCAATTCCTTCCACTTAGCTTTCCACTCCTCTGCCACCTCATCTGTTGGCCTACGGCTCAACGCGTCTGCTACCACGTTAGCCTTACCCGGGTGGTACTGGATGTCGAATTGGTAGTCCTTCACAAATTCAAGCCACCTACGCTGCCGCATATTCAATTCCTTTTGCGTGAACAGGTACTGTAGTGACTTGTGGTCCGTGAACAGCTGAAACTTCTCCCCCAAAAGATAGTGCCTCCAAATCCGTAAGGCAAATACCACTGCTGCCAACTCCAAATCATGCGTGGGGTAATTCTTCTCATGAGGCTTTAGCTTACGGGAAGCATAAGCTATGGCCTGTCTCTCCTGCTGTAATACACCTCCCAGTCCTTGCAAAGACGCATCGGTGTAAACCAAATACTCAACTCCCGATCTCGGCAATGCTAACACAGGTGCTGAGGTCAATTTGTCCTTCAGTTCATCGAATGCCAACTGACAGGCATCACTCCAGACGTATGGCACACCCTTACGAGTAAGATGTGTCAAAGGACCTGCTATCTCTGAGAATCCCCGAATAAATCTTCTGTAGTATCCTGTTAAGCCCAAGAAACTACGAATCTCCGTTGGTGTCGTGGGTTGTCCCCACTCCCTCACCGCTGACACCTTCCCCGGATCAACAGATATTCCTTGGTCGGAAATAATGTGACCCAAGAACTGGACTTCCTTCAGCCAAAACCCGCACTTCTCATATTTTGCATACAACTCGTTCTGACGAAGTGTCTGCAAAACCTGCCTCAAATGCTCGGCGTGCTCCTCCTCTGTCTGAGAGTAAACCAGAATGTCATAAATGAAGACAATGACAAACTGATCTAGGAAATCCCTGAACACTCTGTTCATCAAGTCCATAAACACTGCTGGAGCGTTGGTCAAGCCGAAAGGCATAACCCGAAACTCATAAGAACCATATCTCGACAAGAACGCAGTCTTCGAGACATCCTCCTCCCTGATACGCAACTGATGGTATCCTGACCTCAAGTCAATCTTCGAGAAGAAAGAATCTCCTCTCAACTGGTCGAATAAGTCATCGATTCGAGGCAACGGATACTTATTCCGTATCGTGACCTTATTCAACTCTCGGTAGTCCACACACAATCTCAGTGAACCATCCCTCTTCTTCACAAACAAAACTGGAGCGCCCCAAGGTGAGGTACTCCTGCGAATAAAGCCCTGCCCTAACAGCTGCTCTATCTGATCCCGTAACTCTCGCATCTCAGCTGGAGCCATACGGTACGGTGAACGTGCTATAGGTCTCGTACCCTGTGGCAAATCTATAACGAAGTCTATCTCTCGACTGGGTGGTAAGCCTGGTATCTCCTGAAACACATCTGAATACTCCCCGACAACCGGGATCGAATCCAAAGGAATCACAACCTCCTTAGAGGTATCCTCCTCAATGTAATACAGATGAGCGGTCGATCCTCCCTCTGGGCGAGGCATTGCCACTATAAACATCTCCTGCCCCGAAATGGCAAAAACAATGCTCCCGCTGAAGCAATCAATCATGGCCCTATATGATACGAGCCAGTCCATACCGATGATCACATCGTGAACATGCATGTCTAACACTAACATGTCCGCAGGCAATACCAAACCACCAACCTCTACCCCGACTCCCCGGCATATAAAGAAAATAAGTGACCCACTCCCTAATGGTGAGTCGACACACGTCACTGTGCTCTCTGCCGTAGCTAACAATCCTAAAGCTTTCGCGAAGTGTGTAGCAATAAAACAGTGTGTAGCACCCGTATCAAATAACACCCGACCCATAGTGCCATGGATAGGAAACGTACCCTCGATCGCGGGCGGTTCCTGTGGAACTGCAGCCTGGTGAACGTTGTAGACACGTCCATACTGTAGCTGCCCCTGCTGAGCTGGGACTGCTGGAATGGGTGGCAATGCTGCCATCTGTGGCGGTACGGGAAGAGCTGCGGGAAACATCGGCCTCTGTGGCTCCTGGCGAGCACCCTGCTGCTGCTGCGGTGGGGCCCTGCCCCTATCAGGACAATCCTGCTTCTTATGGCCAGTCTTGCCACAAGTAAAGCACTTCCCTGGGAAGTTCCCTCCCCTCTGCCCCTGCTGTCCCCGGCCCTGGTGGCCGTTACCATTCCTCCCTTGGCCCTGCTGGCCCTGGTGAAACTGCTGCCCATTCTGCCCCTGCTGGCCCTGATGGCCGTTTGGACCCTGATGGCCCTGACGGAATCCTCCTTGTCCCTGCCTGTAGTTCCCTGACCGGAACCTCTTATTGTCCCCCTGCTGGGAGCCCTGCTCACTCTGCCTCTGCCCCTGACCGGATTGTGCCCCGCTGGCACTATGTCCTCCAGTCCTGCCCTGATGGCTAGACTCCCCCGACCGCTTGCCCTCGACCATATGAAAACGGTGGTCCTGGCAGTGTAGTAATGCAGCGTTAACCACATCAGAATACGTGGCCAACGATAGGTTCCCAAGCAGATGCTGACGGATACTCCAATTCAACCCGTCGGTGAACTTCTCTATCTTCTTCTTCTCTATTGGAATCTCGTCTGGAACGATATTCAACAGGTTAGTGAACTCGGCCTCATACTCGGCCACTGTCTTGCCCTCTTGCTTCAAACTCATCAGTTTCCTCCTCATCTCTGTATGAACTACGGACGGAAAATACTTGCGGTCGAACCGCACCCAGAACTCCTGAATCGTGAGGGTATCCCTCTCCTCCGCAGTGGTGATGGACTCCCACCACTGCAGCGCAGATCCAACTAGCTTGAAAGTAGCTAGTACCTGCTTCTGAACATCAGTGCACTCATGCATCCTCAAGTGCCTCTGCATGTCCTTCCTCCATTGGCTCGAGACAACCACATCTGAGCTTCCTGCAAACTCTGGCGGATGCGCTTTCTGAAAAGCGTCACGTACACGTTCCCAAGCAGACGGGAATGCATTAACCTGAACTGGCGCGGCAACCGGCGCCTGAGGCGGTGCCTGCTGAATCACAGCGATCGCGGCATTTACCGCTTGAGCTACTATAGCAGCAACCTCAGCGGCGTTCAACATACCCTGAACTGGAGCGGGCTGGGGTTCGGGCGTTGCATTCCTGGGAACTCGTCGTGCACGTCGTGGAGGCATCTGAAATATGAACAAAGTTTATAAGTTCACGGTTTATAAACTTAAAATAGCTGAAGAACGAAGCATACACAAAAAGAATACAACAGTCCTAAAATATAGGGCTCTATATCAAAGAAACGTAGCGAAAACATAATAGCCGTACAGATCCTAAAGGACACTAGAACCTGATGCTCTGATACCACCTGTGACACCCCGACTAATTAAATACCGGGTAGCTACTCCTTTATAAAATTAATTCAAAATGCCAAGTTGGCTCAGTTAATAGCATCACTGTTGAAAACATTTTAAAGATTACTAACCACCTAGTATTTAAAAAGTAAGTGCCAAATTTTATTAAATCTGATTAACATGCAACAAGAGTAATGAATAACTAAATAACACCATTCACCATACTGAAGTAAAACGAATAACCATCACAAAATGTAAATAAACTCTGGAGGAAAAACTCCTCAATACAAATCCCACAACTGATAAGTAAACTGAAATAAATAACTAAAACTGAATACTGAGCAATACATGCTAGAGTCTGAAAACTGAAATGTAAAAATGTCTAATAGAATTGGGCAACATGCCCTACAACTGATAGATGCTGAGACTGGAATCCAAATGAGAGAGGCGTCTAAATGCAAGTCCCTGTAGCTTCCACAAACAGCTACAGCTCGTCTTCTGAATGAGAATCCTATGCTTGGTGTCCTTGTGGCTGGGCACCTAAAAAGGTTTTACAAGAAAAAGATTTGAAAAGCAAACGGGTCAGAGCCCGAATGTGTTATATTTTAAAAACCTGCAAGTGCTTTAAAAATATTTAAAACATTAAATGCAAAGTACATGTTAGGACGTGCACTCACATTATATTCTCACCTCTCGTCTAACTGTGCACTCCTAACGCAAGTACCCATCTATAACTACCCATACTACTAGCTAAGTGACAACATATCTAGCTAGACTGCCAAAGGTCCTGCCAATAATACTTGGTTCCATTTACATAATAATGCTCGTAATTAAATAGGGGTTTAACGTCAACTCAGATACTCAATGTGCAATATTTATAACTGTCAATTAGCTCGTTATATTTCTCGAAACAATACCGTAATATAATTACAACATTAACATGATGATTCTCATTAATTAAATGTATATTATTCACATCATAAATATACAATACAAGCACCCCACAACTAAGCTGTAGTGCACACATACTCTGCTATCCATCCCGGTACATCACGTACATAAGGATCACATATTCCGAATCTCTCAGGAATAGTTCAGATAACACAAATCACAAATAGTGGAGGCGAACACAGTCACCATCACATGGGTCACGCACATACCTACGCTCCCATGATCATGCAGACTTATTAATATCACAATAAGTCCTTCTATGACCTATGTTCATCAAGGTACCAGTCTATATCCCCCCCGTAGGCACACAAGGATTAGAGGGTCCTAAGCGAACGTAACCTCCCGTGATAGCAAGTATGGTAGGTATGTCATACACACAAGATTTTATGCTAAGCATTCACACATCTTAGATATCTCAATATTAATAAAGTCATACTCTACATCATTATACCATTATTCCAAATCCATATATTTCCAGTATCCCGATAATATATAATTTAAATGGTCGACACGTCTCACGTCGTAATCCCTTATCCTTAAAACCTATCTATAATAGATTATTAGGTTCCGATTATTCTCAAATATAACATCTTTATACCTAAGGTCTTTACTTCTGCCCTAAACCTTATTTCATCAACTTATTCCAATTGGTACTATTAACCCAATTATTATCTCACATAACGAATTTCAATAATCTAGAATAATTCCTCGAATTGCATTCTAATTAAAGTCCACTATAATAATCACACCTACTGGTCTTCCTTAAGGGTGAGGGTATTCATAAGTTCTCCAAACATATTCTCCGAGGGTTTCCACCATTAAAATCAAATTAAGGAAAATTTTACTCATTCTGAGAAGGTCGATCGATCGACCTATGAATATCGATCGATCGATATAGTCGATCGATCGACTGATGAATGTCGATCGATCGATCGAACAGGTATGGCTTCGGACTGCTTCGTTTTGCAGATTTGAAAACGTCCCAAAACTTATTTTTAAGGCATGATTCTCTAATATAACGTTATAGTAATGTCTCATAACCATCATACAATATTACTAACGTCCACAAACCAATAATTCAACAACTAAAGGCTACATATGGATCAATCTTCATCAAAAACCTAGTTTCCAGATTTTATCTCAAGAACATTCATAACTTCATCTTAAATCCGTATTTGATATCACAAAAGGCAGTATTTCTCTTAATATAATCGTCCAGTAACATTCTACATGCAACCTATATCCCAAAATTAAACTAATAACTCCAATCTTATGGGTTTTTCATTATCTTTCAAGAACACACGAAGTTTTTTGAATAATCTAACATGGAAGAAGCATTCTCCGAAATTTAAATGGAATAAATCACTTGCCTTGATTGTATCTGGATTTGGTGTTGGATTTGTAAGCTCTTTCTGCAGATTTTCTGCAGAATTCCTCCTCTTTCCCTTCCTCTCTAAGCTTTCTTCTTCCAAAGGTGGCTATGGTGGCTAGGGTTTCCTTTGGGAGAGTTGGAAGACTAAATGATAACCTACGTAGCTTTCTAGGTTAATAAGGGTTGGTTATGGGCTTAGTGGGTCTTATCCACATCAGATTTAATTAACCAAATTTTCGTCACTTTTAATTCCTCAAAACGTGAAATTACCAAAATACCCTTTAAGTTGCCGGTATGGCCTAAAAATACCCCGGGACCCAAACTATACCCCCGGCTAGTGTTTTCTGACTATCTCGACCCTTCCGGACGCGATGGCGCACTCAAAATGACCATACGGATTATAGATTTTAAATTCACTTTTTATTATCAAAATATTATACCGTGACGCGGCGGTCCCACGCGTCTCAACAAAATTTCTAAAATGCCGTATATAAATCCCACGACAAATTTTATAATACCAAGTTCATATATAATCATATATGCACAAAATCAAATACCAATTCGCATCACATTAGTATTTATAACCCGGATTAATTTTCAATTAATACGCAATTTAATTAATTAATCCCAAAAATAAATATAGTCAAAAGTACGGGGTATTACATATATCCACCATTATTATATATACACTAACACATCACCCCAAGGATATACATGTAGTGCATTGCATACTCTGCTATCATGTCCTGGTACATCTCGTACTCAAATAAGGACTATCGATTCAAAAATCTCCCATGAACCATATAAACAAATCACATGTATTGGCGGCGAAAATAGTTCACATACCTATGGATCATGCACATACCTACGCTCCCATAGTTAGCGACTTATCAACTCACAAATAAGTCTTCACAGTCCTATGTTCTGAGATACAAGTCAAATATCCCCCCGAAGGTCACTCAGGATCAGACCGTCTCTACACAACCCCCCGCGATAGCAAACAGCTAGGTATATCATACACATAATATCAAATATAGGTATACACACAACCCATCAAATCAAACGGTATACACACAACCAAATTTTATATTCCATACGTAGTATTACCATCACTAAATACTATCAACGTATTTTTAAATCACGATATTCCCCCTCTTGTAATATATATAAGGATAATCTGTCACCCGAAAATCCTTAATACATAATCATAAGAAGTCGCAAAAGTAACTACTAATTTTTATTCTTATAAGTTCCATATCGTTAGAACTAATATCGTAAGTATTTATCACTTAATACTCTCGACGCAATTATAATTACGATTATCTCTCTCTCGTAATCTTCAAGGTAAATTCACCGTTCCAAATATTTGAATCATTACACCAATAATTCTGCACTATTTTGGGTTCATCGAACATTAATTTTTCTCACTCAAATTGACTGTTTACTCAAATAGGGGCAAAATAGGAAATTCTCTGAAAATTAGAAATCTCGCTCGAACCAGAATGGATCTCGCTCGAACGACTTCGCGCGAAAATCAATCTCGCTCGAACAACTTCGAGTGAGATCTCGCGACCTGGGCTGTTTCGTCTTCAACCTTAGATAACCTCATTTTTCACCACTTTTCAACCCTAAAACCTCTAAAGATTAAGCCCAAACCTCCAACAATCAATACCAAATATTATTCTAACATGTATGTGAGATTTCCCATAATCTAACGTCATTAAATCGTCACCAGTCATCCATAAAATTTGAAATCCCCAATTTCATTTTCAAGAACCCTAGTTCTTAAATTAATATGCATAACTTCTAAATTAAGCCCGAATTGGTTCATAGAAATCACTCTAATTTCGTAGGTATCATCCTATCTACATATGATATTCAAATTCTCATCAAATCAGCCCTAGTTTTTTTATATAGTTCTCCAATTTCACCTAAATTAAATTTCATAACAAAGGTTTATTAACCTAGACTAACATGAACATAATTATCGCTAAAGAAAGCAAGAAATAAACACTTGCCTCGATTTCGAAGGTCTGATCCGTTGGTGTTATTGGTATGGATGCGTTCATCGCGTTTCGATCTACACGATGGTGGTGGTGGTTGTGCAAGGTGGTGAACATAGCTTCTCCTCCTTTGAAATTTTCTCTCCCTCACCTACTGTGGCTCTCTCTTGATTTTGGTGTAACCTATCCCTAATTGTCCCCAATTAGCTGATATATTATTTCTCCAATTTTCGTCCATTTAATTCCTCCAAAAATTCAAATTATAAAACTACCCCTACCGGGTGTCGGCTTGGCCTAAAAATATCCTGGAGTCCAAATAAAATACCCGGGTAACGTTTTATGACTATCTTGACCCCTCCGGACTCAACGGCACACTCGAAAAGATCATACGAGTTACTTAAAATAATTTACCTTTTTTATTCCACTTAATTAGTTCTGACACGACTCACACGCGTGTTTCGACTTAATATACCAAACTGTCGTATTTCTCTCTCACGACAAGTTATATAAAATCGTCATTCCATATTACTTATTCTCATAATAATATTAATAATTACTAACTTCTCGTCACGCTAGTAAATATTCAAATTTAATCCGAATTAATAATTAATTCTCACTTTTTAATTTAATTAATCCTACAATAATAATAAATCGCACAATTATTTAAATCTTCAAAAATACGGGGTATTACAACTTAGTATATAAGTTCATAACAATATCATTAATATCTTAGAATAAGTCTATGTCCTTCAATTGAAAAAAATGGTTTCGTACACCCTTGTCTCGCACACCCTTTCGTACAAAAATAATAAATAATTAAAAAAATCAGAAAAATACGAGGTCGGCGCCCACGCGATAGTAGCCAAAAGATCTACAAGCAGGTGTATCGAATCAATTCGGTAGGGAGGACGAATCGATTCGGTTCTCCCAATAAGACGAGAACATGTATTCTTCCAAGACGATAATTTTTCAATCAATTCTAAATGCATCAAATTTTATTCTACTAAACATGTAGTGGGAACATTATAAATAAGATTTCTCATCTAAATCATCCTCAAACATCAATAATTAAATTAAATATTTTCAAGAACCTTAGAGTATGCAAGTCTCATCTCATCTTCAATCTCAAGAACATAATTCCAGATTATAAAAGAGTCCTACACATGAGTTCTACACTGGATTTTGAAATTAAACATTCTACATTTAGATATTTGCATAGAGGAACACATGGATCTAAGATTATAATACGTGAATATCATCAAAATTTTATCAAAACTCAAGAACCCTAGACATGGTTATATTACATTAAGATTTAAATCCTATTCTAAACATGGATTCAACATTAATACAAGAATATAACATTTTGAATAAGAATGGAAAGATAATCCTTGCCTAAAAATAGTAGAGGAGCCTCTATTTTCTTCCTCCTAGGGTGGTTCTTCCTCTATCCTAAGGTGCGTGGCCTTCAAAAGTGGCGTGGGGTGATTATAGAACCCTAGGGCTGATCTAACCTCTTTTAAATATCATTTTAGTTGTGTTAAATTCAGAGCTTTCCAATGGGCTGAGACTAAGGCCCCTAGAACGGTATCTATCCATTCCCGGTTTAATTCGAAACTCTACCCAATGTCCTACCCAACTCATAGGTCCAATTTTAAAATTTAAAACACATAATTAGGTCTTTTAATTACATTAAAAAGTCTATAAATACTTCCTACATTTATTTGTATGTTCCATCATTATCATATACGCATATCCTCAATACGGCTTAAATAAATCAGCGACTCATCAATATATTTGCGACTATCTCCATTATTCACGATATACTGTCATAACATAAAATCATAACACTTGTATCACATATATGAAGTATCATATTTAAATTAGATACTCCCATATAATTAAACATAATCGTTTAATCATTATGTCAAATTAAA
This sequence comes from Sambucus nigra, assembly GCA_949130495.1. Taxonomy (NCBI): domain Eukaryota; kingdom Viridiplantae; phylum Streptophyta; class Magnoliopsida; order Dipsacales; family Adoxaceae; genus Sambucus; species Sambucus nigra. The sequence goes on along the minus strand of OX422208.1, from coordinate 483,768,092 downwards.
GATAAATACCATTATTTCATTTGAATAATAATTCCCATAATTTCAATTAAATCAATATAACTTCAATTTAATACTCATAAAAACACGGGGTGTTATATTCACTCCCCCTAATAATATAATTCCGTCCTCGAAATTCGCTAAGGCAATTCACATTTTAATATGTACCATTATTATAAGAGTATACCCAATTAATCCAGACTCATATCCCATGAGATAAATGAAAGGCTCTTCCTCGCCTGTCATAACGCTACTGAGACACCCATATATTCCACATACACATACACATACCATTAACAATTATGATTGACACATATACATTCAATCTGTACCATTCACACCAAGCATCTCCGCACAATCATCATGAGTAAATACTATCATAGTTCGCACTCGTATCCCATAAGATTAAAAGGAAAGGCTCACATATGCCTATAATAGTGTACTATCACCAGGGCACCCACACATCACAATCAGAAGCATGTATACATAATTATCAAACATGGCTAGCACATCCATATCCATAAATTAACTATACATATCATGTATACATATGAGGTATAAGTATATCTGAATACTCTACCGACCATACTCATACTCTCTGATGCTCGATGCGTACCCTCATTACATATGTACTAATTATTAAAAATAATGTCTCAAGGCTAAAGGTCCCTCAATTCCTTACACTTGCTACGTTTCTTGCGTGGGACGTCTCGTAAGCGAAATCTAAACAAGGAACCTTACCGATACACCACTGTATAGATTCGTCGATCACAGAGGCCCATTTAGCCTAAAATCAAACGTGAACCAATACGCTAACCATAAAAGTACAAAATTTGCCAATTTCCAAACAAATCACTTATCCTTCACAAGAGTTATCCCAAACTCCTTTAGAGTCAATCGACCCTACTATGACCAACACTTCAATCACCAAGACCTAGGTAGGACATTCTTTGTTCGTATTTAATTGTAATACCCCGTATTTTTATGCTATAATAATTTGGGGATTTATTAAATTTAATGTGACGGTTTATTTAATAAAAAAAAAAATCCAGAAATTAAATATGTTATAATTATTAACGTGACGAGAGTTAGTAATTATGGGAAACTTGTTGAATATTACTAATGAGCATAGTAATATATTATATTGGTTATATTGAATGTCATAAGTGAATTAAATGACTATTTCGGAAATTTAAGTCGGGACGTGCCCGTGTCACGTCGGGACTAATTTTGTTAAATAAAAAGTAAATATTTTATAAGTTGTTCGTATGGTCGTTTTGAGTGCTCCAAGGCGTCCGGAAGGGTCGAGATAGTCAGAAAAGTATACCCGGGGGTTTAGTTTGGGTCTCGGGGCGTTTTTAGGCCTAATTAGTACCCCGGGAGGGCATTTTAGTCATTTTACATAATTGGGCAATTAAACCCACGAATTTCAGCCAACCTATATCAGCCATTAGGTTAGCCTCTTAGGGTTAGAACTTTCACAAATCAAGTGACGGCCATTGGAGAAGAGGGGAAAGAGCTCCAAGGCAAATCAAGGCCAAAAAGCCACCGGATTTCACCGCCACCACCACCACCGCGTAGATCACGAGACAAGGAACGCAGCCATACCAAAATCATCCGGGAATCTGCATACCAAAAATCCTAGGCAAGTGTTTAACTTGCGTATTTTCGTTAATGCAATCTTCATATTAGTTTAGGATTGAATTGTGATGAAAATTATGGAAGAAAACCCAATCTTTGATAGGAAAAACCCATGTAGTATTGATGTACATGTTGATTCTGGAAACCCTTGCCATGTAGAGGTAATAAACCACGAAATTTGGTGATCATAATAAAGAAATATTGGAGAAAGATTCATTAGAAATCTGTTTAAGAAAATTCTAGGGTTCTTGATAATTAGGCATTATTTTAGGTTGAAAATCCATGTTTAATGATAGTTACACGCATGCTTTACGTTATAAACACCTGGTATAATGTTATAATGATGATAGTAGGATTTTTGGGGCGATTAGAATGGAAAAACATCGTTTTAGATGAAGAAGTTGGATGAAACCCGTAACTGCATTCTGCAGAATTTTGCCCAGACCTGCTTGATCGATCGATCGAGCCTAGGTTCGATCGATCGAGCCCCAAGCTTCGATCGATCGACCCCTCCTGGCAGACTCCTAATTCCCTCTTTAAATGCGTTAAATTCAAATTGTCCTGATATAATTCCTGGGCACTCTTGATAAATTGATTTGGGAGACATTGAGGACCAGTAGGGTATATGAATAAATGTTGGAACCTTTAATCTTTAACGAAAATGGTATTTATGGGATATTTACTTTAGGTTAGTGGATTTATTAATTTAAAGGGTGAGGTGCATAAGAGAGTTACGTTGGAACCTAATAAAGACACTTACTGAAATTCAGATTTGTGAGGATGTAGCCCATGAGTGTTAGGTAATAAGTAAGGAAACCCTTCGAGTTAAGGTTAGGAATGAAACCTTATGAGATTGATTTTATTGACTCCACTTCTATCACTCTCATTTATTGGGCACGTGTCGCCCTTTCCATTTCTATCACTCTCATTTTATTGACTCCACTTCTATCACTCTCATTTTTACCGCCCAATCGTGAGATAGACTTTGTTATAGATTTATTGCCAGATACGAGACCTATAGCACGCGCATCGTACCGTATGGCTCCGGTAGAGATGCGAGAGCTACGAGATCAGATAGAGAAGCTGTTAGGTCAGGGCTTCATCCGTAGGAGTACCTCACCTTGGGGCGCTCCAGTCTTGTTTGTGAAGAAAAGAGATGGTTCACTGAGATTGTGTGTGGACTATCGTGAATTGAACAAGGTCACGATACGGAATAAGTATCCGTTGCCTCGAATCGATGATCTGTTCGACCAGTTGAGGGGAGCAACTTTCTTTTCGAAGATATATCTGAGGTCGGGGTACCATCAGTTACGTATTAGAGAGCAGGATGTTTCAAAGACTGCCTTCTTGTCGAGATATGGGTCCTATGAGTTCAGGGTGATGCCGTTCGGACTCACAAATGCCCCAGCCGTTTTCATGGACTTGATGAACCGAGTATTCAGAGAGTTCTTGGATCAGTTCGTCATCGTCTTCATAGATGATATCTTGATATATTCACACTCCGAGGAGGAGCATGCCGAGCACTTGAGGAAAGTTCTTCAGACTCTACGAGAGCATCAGTTGTATGCTAAGTATGAGAAGTGTGGATTCTGGTTGCGATAAGTACAGTTCTTGGGCCATGTTGTTTCTGAGCAGGGGATTGCAGTTGACCCGAGCAAAGTGTCAGCGGTGAGGGAGTGGGGACAGCCCACGACACCGACGGAAGTGCGTAGTTTCTTGGGATTAGTCGGATACTACAGTAGATTCATTCGGGGATTCTCCAAAATAGCGGGTCCATTGACGAATCTGACTCGTAAGGGGGTACCATATGTTTGGGATGATGCTTGTCAATTGGCTTTCGACGAGCTGAAAGACAAGCTTACTTCAGCGCCAGTCCTTGCATTACCTAAGCCGGGTGTAGAGTACCTGGTTTACACCGATGCGTCCTTACGGGGACTTGGGGGAGTACTTCAGCAGGAAGAGAAGGCTATAGCTTTTGCTTCCCGCAAGTTTAAGCCGCATGAGAAGAATTACCCCACCCACGACCTGGAGTTAGCAGCGGTCGTCTTTGCTTTGAGAATTTGGAGGCACTACTTATTGGGCGAGAAATTCCGTTTGTTCACAGACCATAAGTCACTGCAGTACCTGTTCACTCAGCGAGAGTTGAATATGCGTCAGCGCAGGTGGTTAGAGTTTGTGAAGGACTACCAATTCGATATACAATATCATCCGGGGAAGGCCAACGTAGTTGCTGATGCGTTGAGCCGTAGACCGGTAGACGTTGTAGCGAACATCTGGAAAGCAAAGTGGAAGGAGTTGGGTCACCAGGACGCAGTAGCCCGTTCTTTCATATCCGTGATGTCAGTCACACCCGAGATTGTTACGAGGGTGATACAGGCACAGACCACAGACCCGTTTTGCCAGGAGCAGATTGTGCGAATTCTAGCCGAGGGTGCTGAGTCCTATTCTGTTAGTTCTAACGGAGGTTTGCGGTTTAATGGGAGATTAGTGGTTCCAGAAGGAGCGGAGTTACGTCATGAAGTGATGACTCATTCTCACGGGTCCCGATTTGCAGTACATCCGGGAGGTGATAAAATGTACCAGGACATGAGGCGTCAATACTGGTGGAGTGGGATGAAAAAGGACATCGCCGAGTTTGTGTCCAAGTGTTCTACCTGCCAGCTGGTGAAAGTGGACCACCAGAAACCGTCAGGATTACTTCAGCCATTAGAAGTACCCACGTGGAAGTGGGAGAATATTTCCATGGATTTCATTACAGGGTTGCCTACGTCACAGCGGGGCCACGATTCTATTTGGGTGATTGTAGACCGTTTGACCAAGGTGGCTCATTTTCTGCCAGTGAGGACAGATTATACCACGGGTCAGTATGCTCAGTTGTTCATCGCTGAGATTGTCAGATTACATGGGGTGCCCCTGAATATTGTGTCAGATAAAGACAAGATTTTTGTGTCACGTTTCTGGGAAAGCTTTCAGGAGGCTATGGGTACTGAGTTGAAGTTGAGTTCAGCTTACCACCCACAGACAGATGGACAGACAGAGCGTACTAATCAGATGTTGGAGGATATGCAACGTATGTGTGTTCTCGATTTTGGAGGAGGATGGGAGCCACATCTTCCACTGGTAGAGTTTGCTTATAATAACTCTTATCAGTTTACGATTGGTATGGCTCCATTTGAGGCTTTATATGGCAGGCCTTGTCGTTCTCCAACTTGTTGGCTTGAGGTGGGGGATAACAAGTTGCTAGGGCCAGAAGTGATTCAGGAGACATCCGCGAGGATTGAGATAATCAGGAGTCGTATTCGGGTAGCTCAGGATAGGCAGAAGAGCTATGCCGATGCGAAACGGTTCTTCCGGGAGTTTAATGTGGAAGATCAAGTGTTATTGCGTGTATCTCCTATGAAGGGTGTGATGAGGTTCGGGAAGAAGGGAAAGTTGGCCCCGAGGTACGTGGGACCATTTCCAATCATCGAGAGGATTGGGCCGGTAGCATACAGGTTGGGATTGCCAGAACATTTACATCGCATCCACGATGTATTCCACATCTCGTCGTTGAGACGATTTCTTCGGGATAATATGGCCCATACTCACATTGCGATAGATGAGATAGACTTACAGTCTGACAGCTCTTACGAGGAGAGACCAGTGGCTATTCTAGACTATAGTGAGAGGATATTGAGGTCGAAAGTAGTTCCACTTGTGCGAGTCCAGTGGGAGCATCATAATGTGGAGGAATCCACTTGGGAGCGTGAGGCAGATATGCGCGAAAGATACCCAGAGTTGTTTTTACCAGGTATGCCTTATTCTCCGAATTTCGGGACGAAATTCCGTTATTAGGGGGGAAGTATGTAATACCCCATATTTTTATGCTATATTAATTTGGGGATTTATTAAATTTAATGTGACGGTTTATTTAATAAAAAAAAAAATTCGGAAATTAAATATGTTATAATTATTAACGTGACGAGAGTTAGTAATTATGGGAAACTTGTTGAATATTACTAATGAGCATAGTAATATATTATATTGGTTATATTGAATGTCATAAGTGAATTAAATGACTATTTCGGAAATTTAAGTCGGGACGTGCCCGTGTCACGTCGGGACTAATTTTGTTAAATAAAAAGTAAATATTTTATAAGTTGTTCGTATGGTCGTTTTGAGTGCTCCAAGGCGTCCGGAAGGGTCGAGATAGTCAGAAAAGTATACCCGTGGGTTTAGTTTGGGTCTCGGGGCGTTTTTAGGCCTAATTAGTACCCCGGGAGGGCATTTTAGTCATTTTACATAATTGGGCAATTAAACCCACGAATTTCAGCCAACCTATATCAGCCATTAGGTTAGCCTCTTAGGGTTAGAACTTTCACAAATCAAGTGACGGCCATTGGAGAAGAGGGGAAAAAGCTCCAAGGCAAATCAAGGCCAAAAAGCCACCGGATTTCATCGCCACCACCACCACCGCGTAGATCACGAGACAAGGAACGCAGCCATACCAAAATCATCCGAGAATCTTCATACCAAAAATCCCAGGCAAGTGTTTAACTTGCGTATTTTCGTTAATGCAATCTTCATATTAGTTTAGGATTGAATTGTGATGAAAATTATGGAAGAAAACCCAATCTTTGATAGGAAAAACCCATATAGTATTGATGTACATGTTGATTCTGGAAACCCTTGCCATGTAGAGGTAATAAACCACAAAATTTGGTGATCATAATAAAGAAATATTGGAGAAAGATTCATTAGAAATCTGTTTAAAAAAATTCTAGGGATCTTGATAATTGGGCATGATTTTAGGTTGAAAATCCATGTTTAATGATAGTTACACGCATGCTTTACGTTATAAATACCTGGTATAATGTTATAATGATGATAGTAGGATTTTTGGGGCGATTAGAATGGAAAAACATCGTTTTAGATGAAGAAGTTGGATGAAACCCGTAACTGCATTCTGCAGAATTTTGCCCAGACCTGCTTGATCGATCGATCGAGCCTAGGTTCGATCGATCGAGCCCCAAGTTTCGATCGATCGACCCCTCCTGGCAGACTCCTAATTCCCTCTTTAAATGCGTTAAATTCAAATTGTCGTGATATAATTCTTGGGCACTCTTGATAAATTGATTTGGGAGACATTGAGGACCAGTAGGGTATATGAATAAATGTTGGAACCTTTAATCTTTAACGAAAATGATATTTATGGGATATTTACTTTAGGTTAGTGGATTTATGAATTTAAAGGGTGAGGTGCATAAGAGAGTTACGTTGGAACCTAATAAAGACACTTACTGAAATTCAGATTTGTGAGGATGTAGCCCATGAGTGTTAGGTAATAAGTGAGGAAACCCTTCGAGTTAAGGTTAGGAATGAAACCTTATGCGTAATTCTATAAATGTGAAATTAAGGATAAATGATATAATTACGGGTGATGAGGAGAACCTATATTAATTTGATGAAGTGGTATATTTATATGATTGTGTGTACATATATTATATGCATGTGAAAAATCATACCCACGCTACTTGCTATCCCTGAGGTTTCCGCGCTGGGACAAGTCTTATCTCGATGGGACCTTTATGGGGGATATTGACTTGTACCCTAGAAGATAGATGTCCTTGGTACAGGCTATCGATGTGATAGTTCAGACGGTCCTAAGAGACGCCGGTATGTGCCATCCTCTTAGAGACTTGGAATCTATGCTTCGCCTCAATATTATTTGTGTATTTATGTTAATACAATTCGAGAGTGATTCCGAATGTATTCCCCTTAATATGAGTGATATGGGGCTTTGGATAGTAGAGTATGCACGCACCGTTGTTTTATGTGGGGTGCTGTTATTTTATATATATTATACGAGTAGTTAATATATATATGAGATTTGGAAATTTGAAACCGCCTACTGTGATTTGATAAGTAGGACATGGTTTATGATTCTGATAATAAAGACTTGTTTTGAAATAGTATAATATGTTACTGAGAAACTTTTTATATTAATAAAAGCTAACACGAGAGTTGTGCTGTTTATCTGGGAACATTCTTTCTAAACTAAATATTGTTCGGTTTTGAAGTCTTATGAGTAAGTTAAGATACGCTAAATTATTGAGAAGATTAGTATGTTAATATTGATAAGAACAAACCAATGGGAAGGTTAGTGCGATAGGTGTGCACATTAGAAGAGAGGTGAGTATTTCTCAAGAGAGCGACGCACTAATATGTTATTGCATTGGCCTGTATCAATTTAAATACTTGCTAAACGTATTTTAAAATCAAACAGACTTTCGGGCTCTGACCCGTTTCTTTTTCTCTCTCTCTCTCTCTTGTATATATATGTATATTTTTAGGTGCCCAGCCACAGGGGCGTCTTGCTTAGGATCCCTTGAGAGGAACGTGCTGCAGCTTAGGTGGGAGTTGCAGGTCACTTGAGTAAACGGCTTCTTTTATTGACTCCACTTCTATCACTCTCATTTATTGGGCACGTGTCGCCCTTTCCATTATTTATTTGTTATCGGGACATTTATATTTCAGTCATTTCCAGTATTGTTCTTTGGGATTTATTCAGTATGGACTTGTGATTTTAGTTTTCATATGTTGGCATTCGATTGACGAATGTATTATATTATTGGGTTTATCGTGGTGTGATTCTTAATTGTAGAAATGTTGTTTTATATAAATAAATCTTTTTCTTTAATTAAAATTTGGAAGTTTGTATGAAAAATGTTTTTGACACTTAGCTTAATTATTTAGGGTGTTAAATTGGAAAATTTATTTTTATCGACAGTGATGCTGAGAATGAACCAACTGTTAACCTTGATTTAATTTAATAAAGGAGTGATCGCCCGGTATTTAATTAGGCGGGGTGTCACATTAATCTCTAGTGCACTTAGTCATTTCTAAGTCTCTAAAGGCATGCCCATTCTAATCAGGTCTACCATCACCACTTTAGTAACAACGTCACAATACAAATATTAAACATGAGCATATATAATCTCAATAATCGAAGATATCACTGGCCTTACTTCTACTTTGTTACCTATACGTTCTAAGGCAATAATTGTAATCCCCCGTATTTTTATGGCTTTTAAAATTGGGGATTTAATAAATTTAATTGACTTATTAATTTAATATTAATTCGAAATTGCATTTTAAATATTTACTAGCGTGACGAGAGTTAGTAATTATTGGTAATTTGTTGCATATTACTAGATGACTAAAGTAATATATGAGATTGATTTTATTAAAATTGCCACGAGTGAATAAAATGGCAATTATGGAAATTTATGTCGGGATGCACCTGTGTCGTGTCGAGATTAAATTATTATTATAAAAGTGAATAAATTATAAGTAACCCATATGATCATTTCGAGTGCGCCAAAGTGTTCAAAAGGGTCGAGGTAGTCAGAAATTATACCCGGGGGTTTAGTTTGGCTCTCGGGGCGTTTTTAGGCCTAATTGACATCCCGGGGGGCTATTATAGACATTTTATATTTTTGGGTAATTAAACCCACAAATTTTCCTAAGATATATCAGCCATTAGGAGTTGTCTTTTAGGGTTAACAAACACATAATCTAAGAACGACCATTAGAGAAGAAGGTGGAGAGCTTTCAAAGCAATCCAAGGCCTAGAACTCACTCGATTGCACCGCCACCACCATCAAAACGTAGATCGCACGACGAGGAACGCTATCATATCTTTTTCATCAATTAATCAGACCCTTAAATTCTAGGCAAGTATCTATCTTGCTTTGTTTTTAGTTAATGTTTCACCCATGTTAGATTAGGATTGATAAAAGCATGTTTCATGGAAGAATTTGATAACTTAGAGAATTTAATTCACATGTTTTAGAGTAAATAGATATGTTCTGGACATCTCAATCACATGTAGAGGATTACCACGAAATCGTATGGATTTAGAAGCAAGAAATCTGATTTTTTTTTTAGAAGAATGGAAGTTTCATTGAAAAATTAGGGTTCTTGATAATTATGTTAATGTACCCCATTAATTCAATACCTTGGATGAATTTTGACATGTTTCACGTAGTAAATCATATATATAGGTATATATAACTAGTAGTAATCTTGTTTGGGAGTTTGGGGATCATTATTGGCGTTTTGGAGAATTTTTTTGGATGAAACCCGTAGGTCGAAGTTGCAGATTTTGGGCAAGATCTGCTTGATCGATCGATCGACCAAGAGAATCGATCGATCAATCGATTGACCCCTTTCCTCGATCGGTCGATCCTTCCTGAAAAAGTGCATATTTCTTCCATTTTTGTTTAATCCGGTTAAAATACGTAGGAACCCTTGATTATTATTTATAGAGTATAAGGGGTTATGAAGAGGACCAGTAGGGTCTAAGTAGACTCCGTTGAGTAAAATTTAATATGGGATGAAATTGTGGAGTTATTCATACATTGAAAATTGTGTGTACATTCAGTAAAGAATTGAGACTCGTGAAAGATTTAGACCAGAAGGTAAGTGAGGGTATACCTACTGAAATTATACTTAGTGAGAGAGAATACTTCGAGAGATGAGAAGTAAGTATGAAGTAAATTATAAATGAGAATAAAAGAGACGAATCCGTTATGCGAGATAATTGAGTAAAATTTGTGCTAAGAACGGATAATAATAATTATGGGTCGTGAGCGAACCTAAATTTGAAAAATGTGAATATCTATATATATGATTGTGTGACTGTACATATATAGTATTATGTATCTATGTATAGTCATACCCGAGCTACTTGCTATCACGGAGGTCTCCGCATTGGGGATGTCTTATCTCGATTGGACCTTTATGCGGGATATTGACTCGTACCCTAGAAGATAGTATCTTAGATACAGGCTATCTGAAAATGATAGTCAGATGGTCCTAAGAGACACGAGGGTATGTGCTGACCTCTTAGTGACTTGGAACTATGCTTTGCCTCCATTTGTATATGTATTGTGTTAATACAGTTCGTGAGGGATTACGAACTAGTATTTCCCTTAGTACGAGAGATACGGGGACTTGATAGTAGAGTATGCCAACACCATAGATTTTATGTCGGGTGCCGATAGTATATATATATATATATATATATATATATATATATGGAGACGTTCTACTGTGTGTATAAGTAGTTAAGTAATGAATAAATGCTTCAGCTTTATAACAAGTGATCGTGAATTTTGTGACAGTACTGAGTGGTTTTAAGTAACGTAAGAAAATGGAAGAGATTAATTTTATAAAACTAAATATCATGGCCTGTGTACTTCTCGGGATAAAACTTTATGGAAAATAAGTTAGATAGACTTATGAGATCAGTAGTACGGTAGGCGTGCACACTAGATGAGAGGTGAGAAGTCTCAAGAGAGTGTCTCATACTAACATGGTTGTCACATTAGCCAGTAAACATTTTAAATACTTGCTAAACTATTTTTAAATTGTTTTACACTCGGGCTCTGACCCGTTTTTAACTTTCCTTGATATAGAGCCCTATGTTTAGGCTTGTTGATTTCTTTGATGAGATTTCGTTCTCCTTCCATCACGTATATATTAGTGAATCTTATTTGTGTTCGGACGTGTTCGAACAATGAAGTATGGAAGATGAGGTCCGTTGGGCGGATAGAGGAGGCCGAACTTAGTGAGGTTATGAAGTATATTCGAGGATGATGATCGTAGTCAAGGTCACCCCTATTATAGAACGAGAGGCCAGGACTGTAAAGACGGATAGGACGCACCCTATAAATTCCAAGTGCTGTTATAGTCAAAAGTGATGACAAATTTGACTCACCCAATGTGGTACGCTTGGGAGAGGGTCAAATGGAAAAATTAAGGAGAGTCGTCAGTTGAAGTTCTAGAAACGCGGTAATTGTGTGTTAACCAACGAAGGTAATATATTCAAAGGCTTGGGCATATGGTAGAGTGTGGTTAACTGGAAGTGAAAATTTGGGGTAAATTTTTTTTTTGAATCATCAGAGCAAAGTTATAATAGTGGGAGTCAACCACTACATTTTATATTGAAATGTTGCGTCAATGGAAGGATCTTAGGTACAGTTTGACCTTAAGTTACTTCATCAGATGTTCCGGTTAAGATGAGTATGCTGTTCTGAACTCATCACAGGAGGGTTAAACGGAGTTGTGAATTAAATCTAAACTGTTAATGAATCATGTATCGGAGGATGTAGATACAAATGGAGAAGAGGATTTCAAGTGGGAGATCAACTCGTGAGGAAAGTTAACAACACTTAAAGAGAATTATATTGAATAGTCGATCCATATGGTGACAATGTCAAGCATTGCCTGTAGAGTTGTTAGCGCTCTTATGTGAAGGGAGCTAAAGTAATCGAAAGATTTAGTTGGAGAGTGAAACTAGATGAGACGCAGTTAGCAACGCGCCACAAGGGGGAGACCCATCAGGGGGCTCATTCAAATGATTCGGGTATCTGAATTCTTACCAAGCGATGGTGAATTTAGTAAGGGTTATTAAAGATAGTAGCACGTTCCTTAGGGCCAACAAAGCTAAGGGAACGAAGGGGGTAGCCATCAGGATCGAGACTATTTAAGTCCGAAAGAAGGACAACCCTAATATGATCAGTATGACAGGAGATAAGTGGGTTGTGTGTTGAAGTATTTTGTGGAGAGTAAGACCACACGAGTTAAATTTTTTCGAAGCGAGTAAAAGGACAACAGTATGGTGCTTGCAAGAGAAATGGTTAATGTAATTTTTGGTTATATCCGGACAGGTGTGTTATGTCCGGGTAACCATTGGATCAGCTAGGGCGATTGGCAAGGTGGGAGTATGAGTTTGAACCTCCGAGGGTGAGGCGTATTTTTGTGTGACACGAGAGAGTCACTACATTTTTATTAGTGAAAGATTTGTATGCGAGACGAATTCAGGGCGTATATCAAGAACGTTATTATTATGTGCATGTTTTCCCTAGTATAGCGGGGTTGTCTTTAGTGTTATACACGGAGGATAAATGGGTACACTATTAGTGATATATACTTTATTGAGATTACTCATTTTAGTGATGTGATATGCAAGTATATTATTATACTGGTTATGGTTTTAGGTAAATGGTTAAAACGATAGTGGGCAGTGATTGCGAGGCTATCGGGGTTATTGCCCTAGTGCAGCATGTTTTGTTCTGGCAAAACCTCACCTACGAGATGGTCGAGCTCGCACTCATATTGTATATTATAGAGACGTCGAAGGGTATAGTGGTACCGAAATGTTTAATCCCAGGGTGTTTTGGAACTTTGTTGTCATGATTCAGTGTGTATTGGGTTTACCGTTGAGCGAAAAGATTTCGCTCATTATTATGTGTAGCACTCGGGACTTAGTGATAGGGGGAGCGCATTGTTATATTTATCCTTTAGAAATGTGGAAGTTAAGATTTATATTCATATGTTTGGAAATTGGATTTCGAGAGTCCCGATTGTATACGTACGAGGTTTATGGAATGTGAATTTCACCAATACTGAGCGATAGTGCAATTGGTGAAAAGTTCTTTGTTTCAGTAAAAATTGCGGGAGGAGATGTAGATTTTATGTCAAAAGATAGAATAGAGGGGCACAGGTTATGGATGGACGAACCAACGGATTTCGATAACCGACTATGCTTGGTAGTAGTGTATCGGGGGGGGGGGGGGTCCTTATTTGGATTTCGCTTTGCGAGACATCCCACGCATGAAACTTAGCGTAAGGTTGGAAGTAGAGAGATGTTTGGTCATTAGTCCATGAGTCCGGTACCTCGGTCGTCATAGGAGACGGTAATTATGATGGTAAGTTAGAGTTAAGTTACGATTTAAGGCCAGTGGAGCCAGTTGGGTGGTAGGAAAACATTAAAGGTTTTATTTTATCACCACGAGTTGAAGGGTGGAACGATGATAAAGAGGACTTAAAAATTTTGATTTTTAGGGTGATTGAAAGTACCCAAGTGCTGTAAACACATTGTGAGCACAAGGGAAATAAAGAATTGGGTGTTATGTGTGAAGCGTAGGTGATGCTTACACCAATATTCACGATTTATAGGGTGTGTGGGCCTCCTGGTTAGCTGTTGCTTGAATCGTCCGAGTTGAAGGGATATGGGAATAGGCGCGTGGAATATATGTTTATGGGAATAACATAATGACGTGGGAACTGGTAGAGTGGATTAATCATGGTGTGAAGGACGATAATTCATATATACGTGTGCGATCAGAGTAGCACACATGAATTTAGTTGGAAGGCTATGGGAAGTCATTTAAAAAGGGGTATTCCTTGAGAAGGATAAAATTTAACGATTATGGAAGACACTCAGAGCGGTGTTTACCTAGTCAAGTTTTGAGAGCGACTTGCGCGTTGGTTGAATGATGGTGTTAGTAAGGTATAAAGGTTTAGCAGTGCACATCGTGGAGAAAAGTGCACGGGTCGAAACTTTCGGTATACACTAAGGAAAGAAGGGGAGTATTAAGTGTCACTTAATGTGAGACATTACAAGTAGAAATTGATGTTGAGCAGGACAAAATGGGTAGTCTCCGCGGACACCACTCATAAATAGAAATCGGTTGGAATACGAGGATCAACTAGAGAATTTTGTAGCAAGCCTACAATTCCTAAAACGGAAGAGAGCAATTTGATGAAATTTCTTATATGGGGTGCCAACCTCAAGGTAAGGTCAAGAGTTCCTTAGAATGTGTGGAACAAGTTGACCTAAAATAAAGTAATTATTATTCTTTTGTGTGGCATACACTATTTGAAAATGTTCCCCAACCTTTCTTAGAAAATAAGAATCGCGCTGGTAAGAGGTTATTCCCGGTATTATTCTGAACTAGAATGGGATCATTGAACGACACCTTCAAACCAGGATTTCAGGAAGTAGTGGGGATAACGTTTAATTTTGAGTAGGTTGTATCACCTTTAGCCGGGGAGTAGGCGAGGTGATTAACAATTAGTGGAGCCACGTGAAAGAAATTTTGAATTCATGGTGATCATTTCATTTGCACAAAGGATGTAGCTAGCAAGTGACGTCTAGTACGGTAGCGTGCCGTGGAAGCACTCGTACCTGTTTATTGTGGACAAGCTGCTTGTTGAAGCTTTGAGTGGAAAAGCCTAAATTTTTTCCCCTCGAGTTGTTTAAATGCGAGCGGATAATCCTAAGTTTGGATTAGTCGAGTTAGATGATCCGATGACTAAAGTGGAATAACCACATAGTCTGAGGTATCCATTTATCTGTCGTAAGAGTTATGTCGTCGAAAATCGAGATTCAAAGAACTGACAAGGGTGGTCAGATGTTCGTATGGTTTCTCTTAGGATGGGAGTTTTGTGTTTAAAAAAATGCGAGTAATTATTACGTAGTGAGGTGCGACCTCCTAATAATATTGAGACAATGGGGGCTAATGATGTATAGGCTCGTCTTATTCGAATAACAACAGATTGGATCACAATGTGAAGTGCCGTTATTAAGGCGTGACTCTATAACTGATAGTATTGAGAATGTTAAATAAGCTTATGGTGAGGCGGGGAGGACTATAGAATTTGCCTTACCCGAAAGTCCGTTTTGAGTATTGATAAAGTATCCAGATCTATTTTTACCAGGCATACCTTATTTTCCAAATTTTGGGATAAAATTCCGTTATTAGGGGTGAAGTATGTAATACCCCGTATTTTTATGGCTTTTAAAATTGAGGATTTATTAAATCTAATTGAGTTATTAATTTAATATTAATCTGGAATTGTATTTTAAATATTTACTAGCGTGGCGAGAGTTAGTAATTATTGGGAATTTGTTGCATATTACTAGATGAGTAAAGTAATGTATGAGATTGATTTTATTAAAATTGTCACTAGTGAATAAAATAGTAAATATGGAAATTTATGTCGGGACGCGCCTGTGTAGTGTCGAGACTAAATTATTATTATAAAAGTGAATAAATTATGAGTCACCCATATGATCTTTTAGAGTGCGCCAAAGTGTCCGAAAGGTTCGAGGTAGTCAGAAAAGTGTACCCGGGGGTTTAGTTTGGGTCTCGGGGCGTTTTTAGGCCTAATTGACATCCCGGGAGGGTATTATAAACATTTTGTATTTTTGGTTAATTAAACCCATGAATTTTCCTAAGATATATCAATCATTAGGAGTTGTCTTTTAGGGTTAACAAACACAGAACCTAAGAACGGCCATTAGAGAAGAAGGTAGAGAGATTTCCAAGCAATCCAAGGCCTAGAACTCACTCGATTGCACCGCCGCCACCACCAAAACGTAGATCGCACGACAAGGAACGCAATCATATCTTCTTCATCAACAAATCAGACCCTTGAATTCCAAGCAAGTATCTATCTTGCTTTGTTTTTAGTTAATGTTTCACCCATATTAGATTAGGATTGATAAAAGCATGTTTCATGGATGAATTTGATAACTTAGAGAATTTAAATCACATGTTTTAGAGTAAATAGATATGTTCTGGACATCTCAATCACATGTAGAGGATTACCACGAAATCATATGGATTTAGAAGCAAGAAATCTGAAATTTTTTTTAGAAGAATGGAAGTTTCATTGAAAAATTAGGGTTCTTGATAATTATGTTAATGTACCCCATTAATTCAATGCCTTGGATGAATTTTGACATGTTTCACGTAGGAAATCATGTATATAGGTATATATAACTAGTAGTAATCTTGTTTGGGAGTTTGGGGATCATTATTGGCGTTTTGGAGAAATTTTTTGGATGAAACTCGTAGGTCGAAGTTGCAGATTTTGGGCAAGATTTGCTTGATCGATCGATCGATCGACCAAGAGAATCGATCGATCAATCGATTGACCCCTTTCCTCGATCGATCGATCCCTCCTAGAAAAGTGCATATTTTTTCCCTTTTTGTTTAATCCGGTTAAAATACGTAGGAACCCTTGATTATTATTTATAGAGTATAAGGGGTTATGAAGATGACCAGTAGGGTCTAAGTAGACTCCGTTGAGTAAAATTTAATATGGGATGAAATTGTGGAGTTATTCATACATTGAAAATTGTGCGTACATTCAGTAAAGAATTGAGACTCGTGAAAGATTTAGACCAGAAGGTAAGTGAGGGTATACCTACTGAAATTATACTTAGTGAGAGAGAATACTTCGAGAGATGAGAAGTAAGTATGAAGTAAATTATAAATGAGAATAAAAGAGACGAATCCGTTATGCGAGATAATTGAGTAAAATTTGTGCTAAGAACGGATAATAATAATAATTATGGGTCGTGGGCGAACCTAAATTTGAAAAATGTGAATATCTATATATATGATTGTGTGACTGTACATATATAGTATTATGTATCTATGTATAGTCATACCCGAGCTACTTGCTATCACGGAGGTCTCCGCATTGGGGCAGTCTTATCTCGATTGGACCTTTATGCGGGATATTGACTCGTACCCTAGAAGATAGTATCCTAGATACAGGCTATCTGCAAATGATAGTTAGATGGTCCTAAGAGACGTGAGGGTATGTTCTGACCTCTTAGTGACTTGGAACTATGCTTTGCCTCCATTTGTATGTGTATTGTGTTAATACAGTTCGAGAGTGATTCCGAACTAGTATTTCCCTTAGTACGAGAGATACAGGGACTTGATAGTAGAATATGCCAGCACCATAGATTTTATGTGGTTTGCCGATAGTTTATATATATTATATAAGTGACTAATATATATATATATATATACACACACACACACACATACTTATATATATGGATACTTTCTACTATGTATAAGTAGTTAAGGAATGAATAAATGTTTCAGCTTTATAACAAGTGTTCATGACTTTTGTAATGGTACTATGTGGTTCTAAGTAACGTAAGAAAATGGAAGAGATTAATTTTCTAAAACTAAATATCATGGCCTTAGTACTTCTCGGGATAAAACTTTATGGAAAATAAGTTAGATAGACTTATGAGTTCAGTATTATGGTAGGAGTGCACACTAGATGAGAGGTGATAAGTCTCAAGAGAGTGTCGCATACTAACATGGTTGTCACATTAGCCAGTAAGCATTTTTAATACTTGCTAAACTATTTTCAAACTGTTTTACGCTCGGGCTCTGACCGATTTTCTGTCATTTCTCTCTTATAAATATATATATTTATATATATGTATTATAGGTGCCCAGCCACAGGGGCGTCATGCGTAGGTTCTTTGGATTTGTCGTGCTACAGCTTATGTGGGAGTAGCTGGCCCTTGATTTAGACAACCTCATCATTGATTCTGTTCTTGCTTTAGTTCTTCTTAGTTAGGGCATGTGTCGCCCGTTTCCCTATTCCGTTTGGATTTGTCAGAGATTTATGTTTATTTATATTTCCAGTATTCAGTACTCTTTGGGAGTTATTTATTATCAGGATGATTTCATTTATGGTTCTTAAACTTGATTTGGTTTATCTAGATGGTTTAAATTCACGTGTGTTAATTGTCATCCTTAGCATTTATGTGATTCTTAAACTGTTGGTTATTAAAAAGGTTTTCGTATTTGAATTTAATAAAGATGAAAATAGGACTTTAAATTGTTTTGACACTTAGCATAATTATTTAGGGTGTTTAAATTGGAAATATTTATTTAACGACAGTGATGTTGAGAATGAACCAGCAGTCCACCTTGATTTTAATTTAATAAAGGACTGATCACCCAGTATTTAATTAGACGGGGTGTCGCAATAATTCCCCAATTTATACTATTACGTTATCTCGCAAATGCTTTCCACGCATAAAAGACCCTTGCCTTATCCTGAGCGTAACATGATTTATCCTATAAATTTTGAGTTTATTCTATCTCTTTCAGTTATTCAAATATCTAAATTACACCCACATGTTTCTTCCCCATGCATACCCATTTTTTTAAAAGTTCCTTTCACGACCTAAGTGTGACACCCCGCCTAATTAACCTCCGGTGATCAGTCCTATATCAAATTAGAACAGGTTTCTCAGTTAGTTCATTCTTAGCATCACCGTCGCCCTTTTAATTACTAACCACCTAAGTGAGAACATTAGACTGGTGCCAATTTTTATCCTTCATTAACTAAATTTAAAGACTCATGCGGAAACAAAATAATATAAACAATCACCATTAACTGAAATCAACCATTCATAATTAATTTAACTGACCGAATAAACCATCGGTTCAAAATCCAACAAAAGTAAAGACAAGTAATAAATCTCAACAGGTTTGACATAAGTACTGAAATAAAACTGTGAGCAACATGCTCGAATAACTGATAGGAAGTCTCTACACTAAGAATGAAAAGAACGAGGCGCCTATCAAACTCTCGCAACATCCACATATGCTGCAGCAACGGATCCCTGTAATGAGTCAAGCCTGGCGTCCCTGTGGCTGGACACCTAAAAGGCTTTTAATAGTTTTTATAGCAAGGGTTAGTACCCAAAACATTTGGAAAACATTTTGCAAATGATTAACTTGCAGTGATAAATATATATGCATGCTCTTCATATTTTAGTTATTACCGCACTCTCTTTAGAACATCCTCACCCCTTCTCCAATGTGCACTACTAACGCCTTAATTAATTTACCTAGTTATTTATCCCATGACTAGATAACTAATATAACCCCTTGCAACTACCCCACTCTAACCGAGTGTGTCATAATTATGATTTCTATGTTATTATTAACATTAACTCAATTAATCATTTCCCTTTTTAAAATCATATAACTTTCACACCCATTATATGTATAATACAATTCACGGCCTGTACTAACTTACCCGTATATAATTATTTACCTCATTATATACGTAGTTATATTACAACATTCACAAACATGCTGGAATAATAATTAATATTAAACATCCTCCCGAGTAATAACTCATCGGATGTAAATTCTCTAAAGTGCTATCCCACTAGGCATATTCACATAACCTAGTTACTCCAAGTCAGAATTTCTCATCAACTTGGATAATGCGTAAAAATTGGAGGCGGTCATATTTCTTTCCTGAAAGTGAGATGTCCCTCACCCATATAACGGACGCTATGACCTGGGAATATACTCACCCTACTCCTCAAGCTAGAGGATTCACCCACTATGCGCAACCTCCCCCTATAGCACTAGAGTATATGTAATAATAATATCTAGCCACTGATATTAATGCACACACCATATATATATATATATATATATATATATATATATATATATATATATATATATATATATATATAATTACACACAGTATATCTATAATTACTATCACACACCGTATACATATATATAATTAAAATAAACTATCCCGGCTATCCCGTGTACTAAGTCCGTAACACAAGCCTATTCAAATTATTATGAGTTTATGGTCCAACTCTAATTATTAATTAATTCACACATTAATTAATTAAATTGCGTTTGGTGTCGCCCCCAACCAATATATTCGGACTTACTCTCGTGGCCCGAAATAAACAATACCCGAGTCTAAATTCCCGACTCCAAATTATTTTGCATTCACTCTAAATAAAATTAACATTTTGGTATCGCTCAACCAATAAACTCGGACTTGCCCACTCAATCTGTATTTAATGATTTTGAAATATTATTCCCAAAATTTAACCATAGTGTGTCACACATAAATTTCCTCCAAATCCCAATTAATTTTAATCATGGTGTGACACACATAATTTCCTTCAAATCCTAATTAATTTTACTCATAATTAATTAGATTGAAAGTCCTATATTTATTTCTCATTAAATAAGGCATGGAAAATAATTTAACTTAATTTCCCCTTATATACATAAACTGGCCGAACTGCCAGAAATTTTGAACCATCGATCGATCGATCCCCAACCCTCGATCGATCGATCGTACAGGTCAGCGTCTTCTTCCCCCTTCTGTTTCAGTGATGGACGAAAAGCTTCAAACCCTAATTTCTTCTACAGTGAAACCCAAACCTTCCCATCAACAACATATATCAAAAACCTCATAAGGGACTCGTATAAAGTCTACAAATACCATTTAATTTACGTTCTCTACTGCTTTCATAAATTGGGGAAAAGTTCGATTTAACCTTTAACCCATTTAAACATCAAATCTTTGCCTCAAATTCGTTTCTAGTTCATCCGGATTACATCCTACTATATATATATATATATATATATATACTTCTCTCAGATTACACATGAATTTCTACATAATTTAGAAATCAGAATATTGGTTTACAAAAACCACATGTGTATGCCCTTTAAATCCCAAAACGAATTTTAATTATTCACATCAGATAAATATGAATCGAAAGGAAAATTAAATGCTACTGCAAGTCAACCACTTACCTTATGATTCGTAGGGACTGATTTGGAGTTGTGAATTTCCAAGGTTGGAGATGAAATTTCCTATTTTTTTGGCTCTTTCCTTCGTCCCCCAATTTGCCTTTGACTGCCTCTTAGGTTTTCCTCTCCCACTAAGTGTTTCCTAAACTTCAATCAGCCGTTTTCCTTTTCTCTTAATTAGGTAATTAGGCTAAATCCCATTTTTAGCCTAATGGGCCAAGCCCAAGTGACCCAAATACCCCCGTGTGGGCCCGACTATGCCTAAAAACGTCCTATGACTCGTTTACTACCCCGGGTACACTTTTTCGACTATCTCGACCATCCGGACTCAACCATACACTCAGAATTGACATCCGAATTAATTTATAAAAATCCTTATCTCACAACCAAATAAGTCTATACCGACTCCCGGTTAAGATAAGTACATACCCCGTCATTAATACCCCAAATGACGTAAATAAATTATCACTATTCACTTAGTAATTTAATTTCCCCAAATTTTTACCACTCACTCCCCGGTTAATATTTAATTATATACTGTCATAATTAATTCAATTAAAATTAGGACACATAGGTAATTTTGAATTCTCGAATTAATTAAATATTAAATGCACAAAAAATACGGGGTGTTACACTAAGTTCCCATTAAAATCCATCGCATCAAAACTAGGCTCACCCATAATAATTACTCACAATAACCCTCACGACTACGGTGAACACTAATTTCTAACCAATCTTGTCTTCTAGACATGACCACATTTCTTAGTAGCCCCCATAAAATTAACATTTTAGAAAAAATATCATACTCCGACATAGCTAACAAATAGGCCTAAGATAAACATAAGCCCCCCTGTATACATTTGTATACATCTACACACCAAAGTAACAATTGCCCTTCTCACCCACGATGAACCAGTGTAAAACACTATCCTAGATACGAAGTTCATCTTCTCCAATGCATTAACAGAGCCCCAGTTAACACTAAGTCCTAATATAAAAAAAACATATCCTATATATTTCCAAGTAGAAAAAAATTATCCTTTTCCACCGATACTATTACTGGTTCCTTTATTCACAATTAAATTAGTCTGTAAGTCGATGCCCTCACACTGTGGGTCTTAGCCTTGTCAGCCCTATTTGTTTCGACTACTGAAACTCTTATATCTTTTACATAAACTAGTCATTTAGAACCCCTAAAACTCTCTAGTCCTTTAATAAATGCCATCATCGATCTTGCCATACTAGCATGGCATCGTAAAAACTAAATCTCTTTCCCGTCTTTTTCTTCATCTGTGGGAAAACTTTCCCTCGAGCCTCACCTGAAACAAATCACTAATTAATTGGTCCCGCTCTTCCGGCATGGTGACAAACTTTTACTACCATAACGCCGCTCCAATTTAGTTCAAACAAATTAACCTCTACTTGCACATTATCGTTCATTATTACATCATTAATTTTTCTAAATGTCTTCCTTTCATTTACTAGGTACCAAATTGCCTGAACTTCCCACAATATTAGCGAGTGACCCACACGAAATTCTCTATGGCTATCTCTTCAAAACTAATCCCTTTCCCGAACGGGTAGTAATGACTCGCAACGAATACAATGATTCCTAATCATAGGGATTTAAATCAAAGGAAGCAACGCAAAACATAGCAAGCTCAAACACGAATCCTTAGGACACTAGAACTGGGTTCTGATACCAACTGTAACAACCTTCATTTTCTCACATAAAGGTTGGCTAAACACGATACGCTGAAGATGGAGCTTATAAATAATTTATACCATTCTCAGCACTGAGAAATAGAAATAGCCTTTGTTCTATATCGAAATTCACAATAAATAAAAAAATTTGAACCAAAACTGAATTAATACATGAATACAAAACTGAATCATCATACAACGTCCATAATATAAAGATAAGTACAAAATGATATAAATAAACTCTCGAGCTTATGCCCATACAATTTCTATATAGAATAGAATAACCAAATGAAGAAGTACAACCTATATTAGAATCAATGGAACATAATTCGCTACATCCGAAGAAACTGCAAGTCTGATCCATCTTCAGTACTACTATCAGTATATATGAGAACCTCCCTCCCCCCTGGGGGGGGGGGGAACATTTATAATTTTGGATCGGAGCCCTAAAGTTTCAAGGATTCTTCCCCAATAAATATGCAAAATGTAACTAACTCATACTTCACGTCTCTCCATCGACGCTCACATGTATCGAGTATCTCACATCTCATCTAGAAGTAGTCCTACTCATAACCTTAAACAAATACAAATTATGATTTTTTTCGTCTAATCTAACATGTAATGATAAAGTCATCTAGCTATGCATCAACTAAAAGGGAGTGTTTACACCTAACACCCTAGCCCTTAGATTAACTTCATAATGGTGCTCACTAAATTCTATATAAATATAGTGCAATATTTTACGTCATATAATGTTCCTTAACCTTAGTCTACCCCATCAGACTATTTTATTTTTAATTCACACCAATTATTGTTTACATTATTAGACTATAAGTTTTATTCTCTTTGATTACCATCTACATTCTTAGACTGCCAAATTATTATTCTCATTAATAATTGGCTACCGCATTAGGCCATTAAAACTTATTTTCATTACCAAGTATCCACATTGCTTTTTTAATCCAACTTTGTAATCATTAAGTATTGTCCACATCCATAGACTGTGAAACACATTCTCATACTAGGTACCCCACAATGTGTATATAGATAAATACATAAATCCGAAAATATATATGTATGACACACGAAAACAACTATCTTCAAAGTCCCGTTTGTTCTCTATCGATAATACCTGGAGAAGTCCCTCATCCCAAAATGGGTAACAATATAACACAAGAAAGTGGGGTGGTACTTATGCAGTACACCAGTTCACGGCCCACACCTAGCGGTGATAAAGGATCCCAGCATCTACACCTACCTCTCACAAGTGGCGCTTCTACGTAGTACTATAATATGAACTAAAACTATGCCTAGCCCACCTGTGCCGACGTGTGCTCACCCTAATCGATAGGACGGTCCATGAACCTAGGTATGTGCACACAAAATAATATAATACATACTATCATTTAATATGTATAAGCAGTTACTCTATAACCACTTTCACCCAAGGAATCTCTTTCCATATTAATATAGCCTTCTCGGCTTAGTTATAACATATTTGTCAGCTATTACATAACTCGTTATCCTACGAGTATACCCCAATGAAATATTAAGTCACATATTTTCCCTCCTAGGCTTAATAATCACATTTAATTCATCATTTATTTCTCCATAATATATAGGAATAGTTATCCCCAAACTAACCTTCCCAAAACATTTAATGATTTCAACATATTTCCATCTTGGCTTAGAATTTAATCCTTCTAGATTATTAATAATTTTTCACTTCTTATTACCTTTACAATAAGGTTTATACGTATATATATTAGGGATTCACTAATCTAAACAAGTAATTTCATCCCAACTACTATCGCAACCGATGTTAACCATCATAACTTAGCCCACCAGGCTTATAATACATTTCTACTTAGTATGCTTATACGGTAATAATTCGATGGAGCTAACCACTAATTATATTCTCAAGCATTTGACGTACTTCTAATAAGTAATTCTTTTATTTAAACTTATCCCATTTTAAATCATAAAGTTTTCATCATATCTTTTAGGGTCTTATCATCTACGTGTCCCTACCAAAATTATCCAATCATCTAGGTATATCCTGACCTTTGAATATATTTATTTCATGTAGCTTTATTCAAGAATGCCACGTAAATCATCTTGTTCGTATAGTTAACTTGTACTTTAAGTCATCGCTATATCATGAACCCATCCCGGTTTAACCGCATAAATAAGTTCATAACAATATCATTAATATCTTGGAATAAGTCTCTATCCTTCACTTAAACAAAAATGGTTTCGTATACCCTTTCGTAGAAAAATCATAACTAATTAAAAAAAATAAAAAAATACGAGGGCGCGCCCATGCGATCTTAACAAAAAGATCTACAAGCAGGTATACCAAATCAATTCGATAGGGAGGTTGAATAGATTTGGTTCTCCCAGTAAGACGAGTACATGTATTCTTCCAAGACGGGATTTTTCCAATCAATTATAAATGCATCAAATTTTATTCTACTGATTCAACAAACAAATTTATGATATGGTAATGAGGTCAAACATGTAATGGGAACATTCTAAATAAGATTTCTCATCTAAATCATCCTCAAACATCAATCATTAAATCAAAAATTTTCAAGAACCTTAGAGTATGCAAGTCTCATATCATCTTCAATCTCAAGAACATAATTCCAGATTATAAAAGAGTCCTACACATGAGTTCTACAATGGATTTTGAAATTAATTATTCTACAGTTTGATTTTTCATGGAGGAACACATGGATCTAAAATTATGATACGTGAATATCATCAAAGTTCTATCCAAACTTAAGAACCCTATACATGGTTATATTACATTAAGATTTAAATCCTATTCTAAACATGGATTCAACATTAATACAAGAATAAAACATTTCGAATAAGAATGGAAATAGAATTCTTGCCTGAAAATAGTAGAGGAGCCTCTATTTTCTTCCTCATAGGTTGGTTCTTCCTCTATCCCAAGGTGTGTGTCCTCCAAAAGTGGTGTGGGGTGATTATAGAACCCTAGGGATGATCTAAACTCTTTTAAATATCATTTCAATTGGTTTAAATTCGGAGTTTCCCAATGGGCCGAGACTAAGGCCCCTAAAATGGTCTCTATCCATGTTCGATTTAATTCGAAACTCTACCCAAGGTCCTACCCAAACCATTGGTCCACTAAAATGCATAATTAAGTCTTCTAATCATAATAAAAGTCTATAAATGCTTTATACATTTATTTGTATGTTTCATCATTATCATATACACATATCCTCAATACGGCTTAAATAAATCAGTGAGTTATCAATTTATTTGCGACCATCTCCATTATTCGTGATATACCACCATACCATAAAATCATAACACTTGTATCACATTTATAAAGTATCATATTTAAACTAAATACTCCCGCATAATTAAACATAATCGTTAAATCATTAGGTCAAATTGAAGATAAATATCGTTATTTCATTCGAATAATAATTCCCAAAATTTTAATTCAATCAATATAACTTCAATTTAATACTTATAAAAATATGGGGTATTACAAAGGTTTTCAAAGTACGAAATATATTGAAAAAAAACTCCGATAAATCCAAAAATATTAGAAAAAAACATTTAAAATTATAATAAAATATTTTAAATTATGAAAAACACAAAAATATTTAAAAAAATATAGAAATAACAAAAAAAATAAAAATAAAAAATTGGAAATACTGAAAACTACTTTTTTTTTCCTTTTTTTTCACAGTTGGGATATTACACCATGTTATTCGTCACTTTGCACCGACTCTGTATCTCTACGACTTTACTACTATTGTAGATAATGATAAGTAAGGGTAATGTTTTATTTTTTTATTATTATTTTCAAATATTTAATTTCAAAAGGACTAAAAATTTACATGCAAAGCAAAAACTCAAGTTCTATAGTGAGATTGAAATTTGTTGGGGCTAAATTTATATGCTAAAATTTGAGAATTTGTGGTAATATTTACATGTTTGAAAAATTGAGGGCTAAAAGTTGCACGCTGAAATTTTATTATCTAGGCCTTATATGTTTAAAATATCATTTATATGCTGTAAAATAGGGTTTGGATTTGATTTGATGTAACAACCCTTCCTTTTGGAGACAATTAAATTCCATAATTAAATATAAATTGGCAATTTGGAGAATTTCTCGAAATAGTGATTTTTGGAATATTCGAGGATTTAATGATTTTCGATGGATGTCGTAATTATTTTTGGGATTAATTAGGTTGAAGTATTTTAATTATATGTCGCAGTTGAGTAAAGCGACAAAAAGATAAGATTCTGATTAGAAAACCCGCATTTAATTTTATGGGTAAGAATAGTGATTTGCGCTCAAGTACCTCGGATAGAAATTTCGACCGCACCATGGTCTCGAAATGCCCGAGATAGCCTAAAAAGAGTGTCCGATTGTCGAAATTGAGTTTCAAAAATTTTTAGAGTTAAATGGGCTCGTAATTGAGTAAACGAGTCATTTTTGGGTTTTAGGGGGTTAAAACCCTTTTCTTCTTATTTAAAGAGGGAGAAGGGGAAAGAAAGAGAAAATAAAGAAGAGAAAAGAGAGAGAAGAGAGAGGAGGAGGAGAAAAGAGGAGAAAGGGGGAAACTCTGGCCAAACTCCGCGGGATTCGGCTCGAGGTCGTCGGATTTCATCCTCCAGGCAAGTGTTTACTTGCTTTATTTCAATTATGCATTTATTTCATATCATAGTTGGTAGAACCCTAAAATAAATTTGGGAAAATTTGGATATGAGTTTACATATTGATGTAATGTAAACTCTTAATGATTTCTAGTGTTAAATCCATGTAAATGGAGTAAAGAAATGGATTAAAATTGGTTAAAATCATAACTTAGGACTTTAATAGTTTTAGGGTTTAAATCTAAGAGAAATAGTTTAATACCCTAAATAAATTGATGTGTTAGTTGTAAAACATAGATTAGATGTTTATTGAGTTGTTGGATAAGCTTAGAAACAACAAAAATGGAGAATAATGGAGGTTTGGAAATTTTTTGAAGATGATGAATAGTGACCTGCATGTTAACCGAATCGATTCGTCCTGATGCGAATCGATTCGGCTCTTGGTCAAAAAACGAAATTTGTAGATTTCTTCGACGTGGTTGCGTGGGCACCGACCGCGTATTTTTCTAATTTTTTTTGGATTTATAGTAATTTTTCTACGAAAAGTTGTCCGAGATCGAAATCATTAGTTAAAACTTTTTGGAGATAAATATTAGGGGTTCTCAAAAGGGTTGTTAGGACCTCTAAAGAATTTGAGGAGATATTTAAACTTTGGGTTTGTAGTAATAAATCCTAGTTATAATTTAAATGGAGATTGGATTGAGTTTTGGGTATTTTGGAGATTGAAAAAAATCGCCTAAACAGTGACCCTCGAATAGGCCGAATCGATTCGGATCCAGACCGAATCGATTCACCTAAGAGGACTTGGGTTTCTACAGTGGGCCAAATTGATTCGGGTTTAGACCGAATCGATTCGCCATTAAGGACCTGTTTGCAGAAATACTTTCCGAATCGATTCGGAGTAGGGGATGAATCGATTCGCCCACCCGAATCGATTCGTAATAGGGGCGAATCGATTCTCTTTGGTCTGATTTGCGAGTTTTTTCCTCTTAAGAGTATGGGGAGTTAAATTACAATTTGGGGTTTTATATGGGGAATCCAAGTTATTATATTGGGACTCTTAAATGATGGTTTGAGGGTTAGTAAACCTTTAGATGAAAGAATATTCCAGTGGGCATTTAGGCCTATATAATTATGCGTATAGAAAGCATAATTATATCGATTATTGTTGGGAAAATCCTATGAGGTGATTAGGATGAAATTGAGAATATAGATGTATATTAAATTAGTGTAAAATGGTATAATTGGAGATATCCAATAAGTCCTTAGATATGATTGAGGTATATAGTGATTACTAAAGTAAGAAAATACTTTGGGTTTAGTATCATGCTCATATGAATGCATGATTATGATTCCTTGAGGGAATCTTTGGGATTAATAGTCATCGCTAGATGTACTTGGCATATGGCCATTTATATATTCGGGGAGGAATATATGGTATATATATATATATATACTATGTGATTAAAGTATATATATGATATGATGTTAATGATTTTGAAAATAAAATAAATGTTTTCAAAAAGGAAAGACAAATGATTTTCATAAAGAAGAAAATATGGATACACACCTCTCTAAATCGCTATTATAAGGGAAGTTGCGTGCATATGGTGAAGCCCCCTGGCTAATGAATGCAGGGTGGATATAGTCCTATAGGCCATATGAGCGTTTATTATATTTTTCTGCGCTGGTTAGGAGATTTCGGGTGTGGTCTTAACTATCCCGCAGGCATATGGCCGCTTCCCGACGTCTTGCAATGTAGGATCTCAGGTTGTCTTGATGATAGGCCCTCGAAGATGATAGCCATTTAGGGGCGCGCACAGTGGGCAAACTCGGACGGGCGGTCTTAGAACGCGTTATATATTTGTTAAAGCAATTTATGATAATAAATTGGCTTTAAATTACATTTCCTAGATGGAAGAAGGGTAATGGGATAAAGGTTTTGGCTTCGGTAACATTCCCGGATGGAAGAAAAAAGCATTTTTATGATAATAAAAATGGCTTTTAATTACATTTCCTGGATATAAGAAGGGAAATGGGATGTTTTAAAACGGAAAAGCATTTTTATGTTAATAAAACTGGCTTTTAAAAGTATATGATATGTTAAAGCAATTCATGCTAATGAGTTGGCTTTTAAATACATTTCCTGGATATGAGAAGGAAAATGAAAAGTTTTGAAATGAAATATGATAAGTATTGATAAATACTTTGTATATGAAACCTCAGTCCGGGAGATATTATCCGGATGTATATTGTAAGGTATATATAAAAATGAATGTGATATGTATATAAATATATAAGTATGTATTCATACTTTAGTTTTGTGTTAGGCGCCTAATGGATCTCAACCATTAACCCTGCCAAGTAGTAGTGTATCGGGGGGGTTCCTTGTTTGGATTTCGCTTCGCGAGACACCCCACGCACGAACTTAGCGCAGTGTTGAGAATGGAGGGAAGTTTAGCCCTTAGCACTTGGACTATCTAGGGTAGATAATGGTTGGGTGATAGACTAGTTTAGCAGGGTAGCTTGACTAAGATGTCTAGAATGTTCTAGATAGATGCACTAGGTGTGCACTGTTAGAAGAGAGGTGAGGTGTATCTCATGGGAGTGCGATACCAATTTAAATATGAGATAACACATATTTTTAAAATAAAGCATTTATGCACTTGCTAAATATTTTCACAACTCGGGCTCTGACCCGTTTATCTACTTTTCCTTTCTTGCTATATTATATATATATATATATATATATATATAGGTGTCCAGACACAGGACGCCTGGATGGCACATCTTTCGAGTCAGACGTCAGCTGCAGCAGCTGTGGATGCGTGCAGGTTTTCGATAGACGCTTCTACCTTTGTACTCTAGATAGGAGGTATTGTATAAACATTCGGGCCAATGGTCCAACTGTATTTATTTATTCTTTTAGAACCTCATTCGATATGGTTGTATAATTTGAACCGAGTGTTCGGTTATTTTATTTCATTTTATTTTTCTTTCAGTTTCATTTACGCATAAACTGTGTGGATGTTTTAATTGTATTCGTTTTAAAAAGAGTAGTAAAGTAAAATTTTGACACCGGCCTAATTGGTTATTAGTAATTAAATGGATTTTCGACAGTGATGCTAAGAATGATCCATATGAGACTCCTGTAATAATTTTATATAGGAGTGATTGCCCGATATTTTATTAGGCGGGGTGTCACAGATGGTATCAGAGCATCAGGTTCTAGTGTCCTTAGGAATCTGTGTGGACGTACTACGCTTTCAGCGTTGCTCTTGAATTGTTATAGAGCCTTATGTTTAGGATTGTTGAATTCCTGTGGTGAGATTTCATTCTCCTGCCATGTTAGAAGGTTATAGTAATCTTTTGATCGCTCGTTTGAGATTCGTGTGAGAGGCTTGGATGGCGTCAGGAGGTGGGGCTTAGTTGGAGCTATAAGATTGAAGCTTGTAGTGGCATTTCCTTCTAACGAAAAAGTTATGAGGACTAGTAAGATGATTGTAAGGAGCAGGGTAAAGTTGTTATTATGAGTTTTACCTCAATGGAGGAGGTATATTTGGTGTGACTAGATAAAGTCGAGGTGTTCATTAGCCCTAGACTCGTGTGTGTAATTTGAGTTTTGTGGTGGTATCGATAACATTATATAATGTATGCCTATGTGTTTTTCGCGGCAGCGGAATTTTATTTCCTCTCACTCATCATAGAGGCGGGTGTTTATATTTTGTGCATATATGTATGATATTATGGTATATTTGGAGCGATAGCAGGCTAATGATGGCAAGACTATCGTGTTCGCAGTTCCAGGGTGGAACATGTTGTTGCGATATCTCACCTGAATACAGGTTGAGTTCGCCTTTATTGATGTGGGTAAATGGAACTTCGATGAGCAGAGGTTTGCTTATCGTGATTTGAATGTGTGGAGACCTTATAGATATGATTTAAGGCCGCATGATTATTGTTGAGTTGTTAGATTAAGTTCATTATGGGTTTTCGCAAGGACTTGAAAATTAGTGCGAGCGCTGGTTAGTGTGACTCTTAGTTAAAGATAGGAGTTCAGGCCACCTTTTTGTTAGAATAGGGGATAGGGTTATCCCGGTTGCATGTTTGAAATAACGGAACTCCATGACCGACGAAGTCAAGTGTCAATATGTGGAGGGGTTCCTTGTTTGTATTTCGCTTTGCGAGATGCTCCACACATGACTCTTAACGGCGTCGGAGTGGAGAGCTGTTATAGGATGCAAGGATGTTGGTTTTGTGAAAAGTCTTATAGTGTGGATGAACCACTATAGACTATGAGCCATCTGATGATGGTATGCCTATGGGAATATTGTGCTATGGGAAAGCACTAAAGTAGTCGTTTCACCACAAGTTGGTGGGTGAAGCGGGACTTAGAGAAATTTTAGAGGTTATGGCCAAGCCTTAATGAAAAGGAAAATTTTGAAGAAGATATGTGTTGGGTATGATGTACGTAGTGCTCTTATAGAGATTGGTCACGTCGATTAGTTAGGTTTCCTTTCATATGGGCGGAAGGAGAGAATAGTAGGAATATGATTGTAGGTAGCTTAGTAGGATTTAGGACGTCCCGCTGGTGTGCCTTAGGTCGCTATATCTCGATAACCGACTACACGAGGGAGTAGTGTAATGGGAGGGTTCCTTGTTTGGATTTCGCTTCGGCGAGACGTCCCACGCATGAAACCGAGCAAATGTTAGAAGTTGAGAGAGGCCTTGGGCACTAGGGATATACTTAGGATTACACTAGATTCGCGTAGGTAGGACATAGCATAGACCTTAGTATTATTAGGATGTAAGTTTAGTAGGGTTAGTGGCGCCGTGGTTAGGAGATTGAATTTCGCGGGTTGGGAGGACCCATAGATGAGTATTACACCGAGGAATGGAGACCCTTATTGGGAGAGAGTGTTATGTGTCAGACGTTCACGATGGATGTGCAGATGTGCACGGGTTAGAAAGGTGTATGGGAACCTTAGTAAGTTGGTTTATATACCGCCTGAAATAGAATGTGCATAGTATATAAATTTGAAGTTTATGCAGTTAGGCACTAGAAATAATGGGTGCGATGTGACGATGTTGGAGTCACTTTACGACTGTGGTAGCCGTATGATATATGGTTGAGAACCATTGGGTTAGTATCGTTCCCCTTTGAGATATTAGGAGTTGGAGCGATTATAGGATTTGCGGTGTAGGTTGTATTTGAAGTTTGAGGACGAAATTCCGTTGTAAGGGGGGAGTATGTAACAACCCGTCCTTTTGGAGACAATTAAATTCCATAATTAAATATTAATTGGCAATTTGGAAAATTTCTCCAAATAGTGATTCTTGGAATCTTCGAGGATTTAATGATTTTCGATGGATGTCGTAATTATTTTTGGGATTAATTAGGTCGAAGTATTTTAATTATATGTCGCAGTTGAGTAAAGCGACAAAAAGATAAGATTCTGATTAGAAAACCCGCATTTAATTTTATGGGTAAGAATAGTGATTTGCGCTCAAGTACCTCGGATGGAAATTTCGACCGCACCATGAAAATCGTAATGCACGAGATAGCCGAAAAAGAGTGTCTGATTGTCGAAATTGAGTTTCGGGAAATTTTAGAGTTAAATGGGCTCGTAATTGAGTAAACGAGTCGTTTTTTGGTTTTAGGGGGTTAAACCCTTTTCTTCTTATTTAAAGAGGGAGAAGGGAAAGAAAGAAAAAAGAAAGAAGAGAAAAGAGAAAAGAGAGAGAGGAGGAGGAGAAAGGGGGAAACTCCGGCCAAACTCCGCGGAATTCGGCTCGAGGTCGTCGAATTTCATCCTCCAGGCAAGTTTTTACTTGCTTTATTTTAATTATGCATTTATTTCATATCATAGTTGGTAGAACCCTAAAATAAATTTGGGAAAATTTGGATATGAGTTTACATATTGATGTAATGTAAACTCTTAATGATTTCTAGTGTTAAATCCATGTAAATGGAGTGAAGAAATGGATTCAAATGGGTTAAAATCATAACTTAGGGCTTTAATAGTTTTAGGGTTTAAATCTAAGAGAAATTGTTTAATACCCTAAATAAATTGATGTGTTAGTTGTAAAACATAGATTAGATATTTATTGAGTTGTTGGATGAGCTTAAAACAACAAAAATGGAGAATAATGGAGGTTTGGAAATTTTTTGAAGATGATGAATAGTGACCTGTGTGTTAACTGAATCGATTCGGCCTGATGCGAATTGATTCGGCTCTTGGTCAAAAAATAAAATTTGTAGATCTCTTCGACGCGGTCGCGTGGGTGCCAACCGCGTATTTTTTTGATTTTTTTTGGATTTATAGTAATTTTTCTACGAAAAGTTGTCCGAGATCGAAATCATTAGTTAAAACTTTTTGGAGATAAATATTAGGGGTTCTCAAAAGGGTTGTTAGGACCTTTAAAGAATTTGAGGAGATATTTAAACTTTGGGTTTGTAGTAATAAATCCTAGTTATAATTTAAATGGAGATTGGATTGAGTTTTGGGTATTTTGGAGATTGAAAAAAATCACCCAAACAGTGACCCTCGAACAGGCCGAATCGATTCGGATCCAGACCGAATCGATTCGCCTAAGAGGACTTGGGTTTCTGCGGTGGGCCGAATCGATTCGGGTTTAGACCGAATCGATTCGCCATTAAGGACCTGTTTGCAAAATACTTTCCGAATCGATTCGGAGTAGGGACCGAATAGATTCGCCCACCCGAATCGATTCGCAATAGGGGCGAATCGATTCGCTTTGGTATTATTTTCCAGTTTTCTCCCCTTAAGAGTATGGGGAGTTAAATTACAATTTTGGATTTTATATGGGGAATCCAAGTTATTATATTGGGACTCTTAAATGATGGTTTGAGGGTTAGTAAACCTTTAGATGAAAGAATATTCCAGTGGGCATTTAAGCCTATATAATTATGCATATAGAAAGCATAATTATATCGATTATTGTTGGGCAAATCCTATGAGGTGATTAGGATGAAATTGAGAATATAGATGTATATTCAATTAGTGTAAAATGGTATAATTGGAGATATCCAATAAGTCCCTAGATAGGATTGAGGTATATAGTGATTATTAAAGTAAGGAAACACTTTGGGTTTAGTATCAAGCTCATATCAATGCATGATTATGATTCCTTGAGGGAATCTTTGGGATTAATAGTCATCGCTAGATGTACTTGGCATATGGCCATTTATATATTCGGGGAGGAATATATGGTATATATATATACTATGTGATTAAAGTATATATATGATATGATGTTAATGATTTTGAAAATAAAATAAATGTTTTCAAAAAGGAAAGACAAATGATTTTCATAAAGAAGAAAATATGGATACGCACCTATCTAAATCGCTATCATAAGGGAAGTTGCGTGCGTATGGTGAAGCCCCCTGGCTAATGAATGCAGGGTGGATATAGTCCTATAGGCCATATGAGCGTTTGTTGTATTTTTCTGCGCTGGTTAAGAGATTTCGGGTGTGGTCTTGACTATCCCGCAGGCATATGGCCGCTTCCCGACGTCTTGCGATGTAAGATCCCAAGTTGTCTTGATGATAGGCCCTCGAAGATGATAGCCATTTAGGGGCGCGCACAGTGGAAAAACCCGGACGGGAGGTCTTAGAACGCATTATATATTTGTTAAAGCAATTTATGATAATAAATTGGCTTTAAATTACATTTCCTGGATGGAAGAAGGGATGTGGAAGCATATGATATGGTAAAAGCATTTTTATGATAATAAAAATGGCTTTTAATTACATTTCATGGATATAAGAAGGGAAATGGGATGTTTTAAAACAGAAAAGAATTTTTATGTTAATAAAACTGGCTTTTAAAAGTATATGATATGTTAAAGCAATTCATAATGAGTTGGCTTTTAAGTACATTTTCTGAATATGAGAAGGGAAATGAAAAGTTTTGAAATGAAATATGATAAGTATTGATAAATACTTTGTATATGAAACCTCAGTCCGGGAGATATTATCCGGATGTATATTGTAAGGTATATATAAAAATGAATGTGATATGTATATAAATATATAAGTATGTATTCATACTTTAGTTTTGTGTTAGGGGCCTAATGGATCTCTACCATTAACCCTGCCAAGTAGTAGTGTATTGGGGGGGTTCCTTGTTTGGATTTCGCTTCGCGAGACACCCCACACACGAACTTAGCGCAGTGTTGAGAATGGAGGGAAGTTTAGCCCTTAGCACTTGGACTATCTAGGGTAGATAGTGGTTGGGTGATAGACTAGTTTAGCAGGGTAGCTTAACTAGGATGTCTAAAATGTTCTAGATAGATGCGCTAGGTGTGCACTGTTAGAAGAGATGTGAGGTGTATCTCATGGTAGTGCGATACCAATTTAAATATGATATAACACATATTTTTAAAATAAAGCATTTATGCACTTGCTAAATATTTTCACAACTCGGGCTCTGACCCGTTTATCTACTTTTCCTTTCTTGCTATATTATATATATATATATATATATATATATATATATATATATATAGGTGTCCAGACACAGGGACGCCTGGATGGCACATCTTTCGAGTCAGACGTCAGCTGCAGCAGCTGTGGATGCGTGCAGGTTTTCGATAGACGCTTCTACCTTTGTACTCTAGATAGGAGGTATTGTATAAACATTCGGGCCAATGGTCCAACTGTATTTATTTATTCTTTTAGAACCTCATTCGATATGGTTGTATAATTTGAACCGAGTGTTCGGTTATTTTATTTCATTTCATTTTCCTTTCAGTTTCATTTACGCATAATCTGTGTGGATGTTTTAATTGTATTCATTTAAAAAGAGTAGTAAAGTAAAATTTTGACACCGGCCTAATAGGTTATTAGTAATTAAATGGATTTTCGACAGTGATGCTAAGAATGATCCATATGAGACTCCTGTCACAATTTGATATAGGAGTGATCGCCCGGTAATTTATTAATCGGGGTGTCACATTTGAATACTTTAATTTGCTGCTGAAACTTTTTTGTTTATGTTTATTATGTTCAAAAAAATATTTAGGGTGTGAATATTGACATCCACATTGGTATGCTTGCACTACATAAATGTCGCTAAAGACAAAACTATTTTTTTAGCATATTATTTGTTTCTCTAGTATATTTCTTTATTTCCTTTAATTTTTTTTGGTTATTTCTTGAATTTTTAAATATTTTGGTGTTTTTCATAATTTTAAATGATATGTTTTTATAATTTAACATGTTTGACTATAATTTTATATGTTTTTCAAATTATTTCCGAATTTATCAGAGTTTTTCAGTATATTTCATACTTTGTAGATATTTTCCCTATTATTTTCATCCTTTTGAAGTTTTTTTGCAATTCTTATATGTTTTTTTGCAATTTAAGTTTTATACAAGTTTTCCCTATTTTTTTTGTAATTTTAGATTTTTTTACTATAATTTAAAATATATTGCTATTATTTTCGTATTTTTGAATATTTTTTAAATTATTTTTATAATTTATATTTTTTTTCTTGATTTCTAGATTTTAAAATATTTCCTTTAATTTTGAAATTTTTTAACCGTTTTTCTATAATTTTCAGGTTTCAAAATATTTTTTAATGATTTATTACATAATTTTTTTAATGCTTTTATATTATTTTTTTAATTAAAACATGGTAAGATGGTCTTTTCTGAAAATTTTGACAACAACTAGCGGATTTTACTAACGGTGTGGTACAAATACGAAGAAGTAAAAAAGTGGGGCACAAACATAAATATCATATAAGATGTGAGGTTGCGAGTTAAAAAGACATTTAAAAATAAGGTACACGGATAGCATTTAGAAAATGAGATAATATTTAATTTTTAAATTTTGTACAAAACTCAATGGGTATCATCCTATTTATATATGACAAGGTGAGGTATCGAAAAAGACATATATCGAGAATATGTGTGAACATCCATAAAAAGCACACATTTTTCAACACTCCCCTTGGATGTACAATATATCCACTATTCAATGATTGTAGCCTCAATAAAACCTTACTAAGGAAAAACTACGTGGAAAAATCAAAGTGAAGAAAAAATAGTACAACTTTTGTCATCATTGAATTGGTGTCGGACATGTTTGATGATGTCTTGTTAAAATCTTTACTGAAAATTCCCAATGGGAAAAACGTAGTTGAAGGAAAAAGAGTACATTGCACGTATATCCCCAAAGAGCATGATTTATGATCCTCCCCGTGGTAAGGTGATCCACCTAATTTGGATATCTCATATTGACTGTTGGTGAAGTTAGTACATTCCAATCCCATGTAAAGCTTTTGGAATGTTTCATTCGGAAGTGACTTGGTAAATAAATCCACTAAGTTGTCACTTGAACGTACTTGCCTGACTTCAATCTCATTTTTGTTATGAAATTAGACTTTGGTAAAGAGGGGTGAACATGTCACTTTATCAGATCTATTTAACTTCAATAGCATGACTGCTTTGGAGTTCACGTGTTGAATAACTCTTTTGGATTTTATGTATGTAGAAAAATTGAAATATATCGATCGTATCTCCTCCGATGTAATATCTATGAATTTGAGCTATATAAACATAATTTCCTTCACATTGAGTGGTAGCAACATATTTTACTGAGCGTAAGTCATAAGTGCTTTGATCGTTGCTTGTGATGAATATAGAGATAACCTGCATCTACATAACTAACTAACTAGAAACAGTTGATTAGATATAAAAGTATCACATAAAATGATTGATATTAGTCCCATGCTTTACAAGTCAATGATAATTGTAAGGACTAATTTTCAATGGAGTCAATTTGTATGTAATTGGCATTATTCAGACAAAATGTTTGAGTCATTGGATAGACTTTGTCTTGTTGATCCCATAAACCTATGACGTTATTTAATGAAAATGTATCGGCCATGCTTCAAAGATTGGATATGATGTGCCGTGTGTAGTGCCAAGATTGTCTTCACGTTTACTGAGAATCTCATAGGTATGAATGCGTATTAATGATGAGTTCTTGAAAATATTTTAAGGGTGATATTTTTTTATTTAAAAATGTTTGGAACTGTTTTTAATATTTTTTGAATAAAATTTTTTCTGAGTTTGTTTTCGTTAGAACGAGTTTATGTCTCGTTTGAACGACTTTGGGATTTTGTTAAAACTAGGATCAAACGAACATTAAACTAGGATGTTCTGCTAAGCAGAGCCAAATTTGTTTGAAGTTCTTCTAAAGCTGGTTCAAACGAGATTCCATTCTCATTTGGACGAACTCAGGTTTTTGTTCAAATGAGATGATATTCTCGTTTGAACGATCCTAATTTTTGTTGAACAACCCGCCGCCTCGATTGTGCGAACATTATTTAAGCCATTTTGGACTCAGAATTTGAAGAACTTTTGATGAAATATGATTTTACACCTGTTTAAGAAAGTTTCAAGCTCCAAACACTCTGAGATCTTAATATTGGGCACCAAAGTTTGTTTCTTTCATCTGGAAAGAACTCGTTTCGTGTGGTGGACTCCATGCATGCTATTTGTGGTGTTTGACAGTTGCTGAGCCAAATCGGTGGTTTGAGGCGCGCATTGACTCGTGTGTTGTGATAACTTACCTGGGTGGAATCCTGTGTTGCACTGTGGAGGAGCATTCGAAGATAGAAGAGCATTAGGGCTTGTGGTGGATCGAATCGTTATGTATGTCTACTATTTATACTTTGTAAAATCGTATCATATTGATCTATTGGTTGGGCCGTTCGAGATTTTTCCCTTTTTGATATTCCTCATACATCGGTGTCTTGTAAATTGTTTTATTTATTTTATCTTCTATCACCTTAGATGCATGCTTTAAGGTAAAAGGATAAATTTGGTAAATTATATTTTCACAAGAAATTTTTTAAATCGGTGCAAAGATTAATTGGGTTAATTTTTTTTAAAGGTTCAGTCTTTAAAATATTTGAAAAACTTAAAATATTGGACTTTGTGTTTATTTGAACTATCCTTGCCTAAGCACACATTGTAGGAAAATGCTCAAATTGGTACAGAGTCTAATACACTAAGTTATTATGTAATATCCTTATTTAGAGCTGTTTAGGGTGGTCTGTTTTATCCTTCTATCTCGTGTTGGTTTTTTGTTGTTTCTCTCTCAATGGATTGCCATTGTGATAAGTTGTCCGATGTGTTTAGTGATAACGATCTTGATATTAGGGATAAGTTTAATGAACTTCATAATCGTGTCGAAAATTTATCTCATTTGAATTTGAAGTTTGCTAAAAGAAAAAATTCTTGAAAAAGAAAATTTTCATTTTAAAAAAGCAATGAAACTTTTACAAACTGTTCAAACTCAAAGAGATTTCTTTCATGAGAAGCTTGTTGATATGGATCGTGATTTTAAAATTTTAGAAGTGTTAAAAAAAAGAATGTGGAAAGAGTCCGGGTTTTATAGAAGGAATTAGAGGACTCAAAAATTTCTAGGTTTAGTGTACGTGCCATTGAGGATAATGTTAAATTGATTTATGATATGCAGGTATGTGAGAAGTTTCTTAGGGATAAGTTCCCTTGCATTGAAGGGGAGAGAGATAACCTCTACGAATGATTAAGATTTAAAAATGAAGTCCTTAAAACTTGAAGAGTCTAATTATTTTCTTGAGTCTAGAATTTTGAAGTCTAAGATGATCTAAGTGACTCGAGTAGTGTTGGTAGTGATGTTACTAGTTTCTTTAATTCTAATGCTTCCGTTGCCAAAGTCAAGACCATTTTTTATTTTAGAGGGTCAACCACATTCAAGGACATTAGAAAATAGCAACCCATAGGTAACATTCCTCACGTTTATAAATGTTCGCATTGTGGTATGAAAGGTCACCTTAGGGCCTTTTTTTATGATCTTGGAAAAGATCCTAGGAAGTTGAAGTCTAGTGTTCCTTTGGTTTCCAAAACCCAACGCATTAAATATACATCTATTTAGGTTAGGAAATCTATTTTAGAGGTGCTAAATGTTAGACTGGTTGATTCTTGCATGCTTGCTCATGATTCTTTACATGCTATATCTTATCAGTGATTTCTTGCATATTTTTTTTTATCATACTCTAGTTGTGCTTCATGATATATGTTTGCTAGTGTTATGACATGTATATCTTTTGTATTTTCTTTTTTTCTTTTATTGAGTCTTAATGAAAAATAAAAAAAGATTTTGTTTGTGTTTGGAATTCTAGTCTGTTTTCAAAATTTAAAAATTTTGGTTTTTTTCTTTTGAAAATTTTAGAAAAACTAAAAAAGATTTTTGGTTTTTGTGTATTTTAGTTTCACACATTTAGTGCGGCATAGTGGTGTGTTTGAATTCAATTCACTCCGTACTTTTCATGTGACCAGGACATTTGATTATGATTGTAGATGCTTAGATTATTCTTAACCATACTATCATGGAGTTATTTTGAACTTGATTGGCTTAATGGATTTGACTTTGTATATGTCTCTGCACACACATGCATGAGCTTTTTGAATGTTAACTTCACATGTATATTTGAGCTTTGTGATATGTTCTTCCATTAATTTTGTCATCTATATGTTTTGTGACTATGGGGAGTTTGTGCATGTAAGAACTATTACCCATGAGAATGTATATATTGTATTGAAAAATATGAGAGTGCACGAGAAATTACTACGAAAGGAGCAAATCTCCTTCGCGAGAAAGTCACCGCTTACAAGCCTAATAAAATATCAAAGGTAATAAAACCAGAAAAGATTGCCACATCCCAACATAGTTTAGCTTGCATCATCTCCCAAAAGAAATAGATTTAAAAGAATTTAAAATAGAAAATATGTTATATGTTTATCTTTTGAGGGTGTTAAGGTGAAGATCAATGGGTTTGCACGATGAATCCTAGGTATGCTTATTTTATTATGACGCTATTGATTTGTAGAATCATCAATATTCTAGGCTTGTGTGCATTGTGCTTTTTTGTTCATTAAGTTCAATTTATCTTCTCACTTGAAGCAATATTAGTTTTGATAATGTTTCGCGATCAGTTAGAACTTATTGAACATATTTGAGTGTTTGGTTCATAATTCATTTGTATACAGTTCACGCCCGTTCATTCCATCCCACATGTTTATACTCATCGACACTATGCTAGCATGTAAATCTTATATGTTTTGTTGTTGTTTATACCTATATACGAGTGCTAGATTTTCATTGGTATATTTTGAATATTTTATACATGGTATCGTGTTTTTGAATCTTTGCGATTTACATTTAGTCAATGTATAGCATATGCTTGTTCGTTTGGATTAATTAAGCTTGAGTTTCCATATTGTGTGTTTCTACACTTTACATCGTTGCATGATTTATTCCCTTTTCCCTATATTTTTAAATTCTTGGTACAAATTTTCTTAAATTAGTATCTTACGATCACGTATTTAGGGGAAAATTTTATTCTAGGAGAGTAATTGTTTATGCTATCTTGTTTTGTCTATTCCTGAACAAAAAGGGGGATAAATTGTATCTTTGTTTTGCATGTTTAGTATCTTTATGTTAGAGGGAGATGTATTACCTAGGTTGAGATTGTTTTGGACATTGTTAGATGTTTATCATTTGCGAATTTATGCTTGTTATACTCTCTTTGCATTTGAAGGTGTGTTTAAGTTTTCATGACTACAGGTTTACATCAACGAGGTAATGTTTTCAAGTAAAGCAAAGATACTCATGTTTGTGTGTCCGTCGAGCATCTGTACTCTTTTTCCTTTTGGGGGTTGGAGAATTAGTCTTTTTAGAGATATTGACAGCCCAATGGATTTTTGTTTTGGTTTTTTCCGGAATATCCAAAAGAGGAGATTTGTATTGAATAATTTCCAATCAAGTCAATTTGTATGTAATTGGCATTATTCCGAGCAAAACGTTTGAGTCATGGGATAGACTTTGTCTTATTGATCCCATAAGCCTATGACGTTGTTTGATGAAAACGTAGTGTCCAAGCTTCAAAGATTGGATATGTTGTGTCGTGTTTAATGCCAAGATTATCTTCACGTTTATCGAGAACCTCATAGGTATGAATGCGTATTAATTATGAGTTCTTGGAAATATTTTAAGGGTGTTAGTTTTTTATTTGAAAATGTTTGGAACTGTTATTTAATATTTTTTAAAGAAATTTTTTTCTGAGTTTATTTTCGTTAGAACGAGTTTTATGTCTCGTTCAAATGACTTTGGGATTTTGTTAGAACGAGGATCATACGAAGCATTAGATAAGGCATTTTTTGTCAATTGAGATGATATTCTCGTTTGAACCCCCTAGTAACCCACCGCCTCGAATATCATGCAAACAGTATATAAGGCATTTTAGACTTAGAATTTTTAAGTATTTTTTATGAAAATTAATTTTATACCTATTTATAAAAAGTTCCAAGCCCCAAGTTTCACCCTATATGTTTAAAGATCCAAGTTCCATAATTCCTACACTTTGAGATCTTGATATTGGGCATCAAAGTTTGTTTCCTTCATCTTAAAAGAACTCATTTTGTTCGATGGACTCTGTGTGTAGTATTTGCAGTGTTTGACAGATGCTGAGCCAAATCGGTAGATACTGAGGTGCACGTTGACTTGTGTGCTATGACAACTTACGTGAATGGATTCCTGCATTGTACTGTGAAGGAGCGGTCAAAGATAAAAGAGAGTCAAGTCTTGTGGTGGATCGAGTCATTGTGTAACTATACTTTCTATACTTTGTAAAATCGTATCATATTAATCTGTTGGTTGGGTCGTGTGAGCTTTTTCCCTCTGTGATACTCCTTATACATCGGTGTCTTGTGAGTTTATTTATTTATTTTATCTGCTATCACTTTAGATGCATCCTTTAGGGTAAAAAAATAAAATTTGGTAAATTAGTTTTCCACAAGAGAAGTTTAAAATCGGTGCTAAGTTTAATTGGGTTAATTTTGTTTAAAGGTTCAATATTTAAAAAAATAAAAATATTGGACTTGTGTTTATTCGAACCATCCTTGCCTAAGCAGACACTGTAGGAGCATTCTCATTAATTATTTATTGCAAAGAGATTGACTGCAATTATTATGTCTTGTATATTATGTTATGTATGACAATATACTAGCGTACATGTATGGTACTCCTAGACCAAATTCAACAATGCAATAAAAACATGCTAATATGGTACTTCTCAATCAAATTTATATTTTTCACACTATTTCGGATGATAGGGATATTGTAATATCCAAAGACCAGAGAGTATGGGTATACAAAATGATGTTCTTAAGATATGCTAAAGTATTGTAGGAATTTTTAATCCATTTAATTTATAAATCACAGCCAGAATTATTCTCGGTCTGCAGGCTGAGACCATAACCAATTTCTCCAACGTCATTTATTTTTTTAATTCCTTATTTGAGTATTTTCCAATTCAATTGAGCTCTTCAAGATCACATCCTTTTAATGATATTTGTATAATGACATATTGGCTTATATGATTGTTTTCATACCTTTCCTTAGATAAGTATTTGCTAAGGCAGCTGTACATATTTTCATTTGGATCGCCTGTTGTCTAATGAACGTCTTAGTGCATTTCAGGATGTAATTTATATCTTTGCAACCTTGTCTAAGTGATGTATAAATACTTACTTACAATATTCATGAGTCTTATATATGATATATTTCAAAACTTCTAAACTATTAAGATATTTGAAAACTAT
The DNA here is from genome assembly GCA_949130495.1 of Sambucus nigra. NCBI lineage: Eukaryota > Viridiplantae > Streptophyta > Magnoliopsida > Dipsacales > Adoxaceae > Sambucus > Sambucus nigra. Next base: position 483,724,166 of record OX422208.1, on the reverse strand, counting down.
TTATGGCCCTATGGGATTGTAAGTTAGTACATATTCAATCTTTGGTTTCTACATGAAACCTTCTGCCATAAGTTGTGCACTTTTAATGAGTTCTTATTCTTCTTTCTTGTAGACACTCATTCGTAACATTCAGGGTTAACATCTCATGGGGTTTGTACTACAGGTATGAATACATCACGTTTATTTAGAGACTTGAATTATGACATCATGGCATTTTTTTTTATTTTGGCCAATATATTTATTTTTTGCACATTCATTTATGAAAATGGATTTGTATTGTCATCGACCTTTAATCTTTGTTTATCTGTAACATATATAATTATGCCATCAATGATCATTTTTAGTGACCCCCCTTTATTTTGTATACGTATAAAACCTAGAGATCTCATTAATATTAGGTACCTTTGCATACTTCGAGGCCTTTATAATCACTTCATGGACTTGTGTCTTTTCATAGACAATAAACTTTTATGGGGTTTTAGAGAAGATGGATAGTTTATTCATAACCTATTCTTAAGCATTATATATAATCTCTTCTGGAGTGTTATTTAGGCATGATTTATATAACCTTCATTATTAGGGAGTCAAATAGTTGGGACCTATAGGTTTTCCACACTCCTCTTGTGCAACGAATTTATTTGCTGTCCAATTTATTTTGTCCTTATGGGATAATGATTTTGGAAAGCACATTTGCAACAAGTCCATGTGACTACGTCTCAAATTTTAATTTTGAAATCATTTGATATTGCAATATCATTATTCACTTCAATTTTTCATTGAGTGATATTTGGGATTAAATGAGACGAAGTGGAAGTATTCCACTATAATTTTTGTCATTCTTTAGGAATGGACTGTTCTTCAGGAACAATTTTTACTCCAGGTACATTCTTCCCCACCCTTTGCTGACTACGTTGGGTGAGACTGAAATTGTACCACTGTTATCTACAACAGTGCTTTGGGAGACTATGGCTCCCGGGTGATTATTATATCCCCACTGGACGGAACAATAATCAAGGTGATTCCTATCACGATCACCATTTCCAGAAACCCTATGTATTCTGTTGATCCTCTCCTCCTGAAATTCTCCTATAGCCCTCGTTGGTCGCCCCAAAGAATGTTCGGTATACAAAGCCCAACCGAACTCGGGTATGAATCACTTCACTATAGTTGATAGCAGGAGAACGTAACTCGCATATGTAGAGGAATACAACAATCCTATCATAAGGCTCTACATCAAAGAATGCTAAGCTAAAACGTGAAAAGTCGCACAGATCCTAAGGACACTAGAACCTAATGCTCTGATACCATATGTGACACCCCGCCTAATTAAATCCCGGGTGATCAGCCCTAAATTAAATTAGAACGGGTTTCTCAGTTGGTTCATTCTTAGCATCACTGCCAATACTTTTTAATTACTAACCACCTAAGTGAAATTAGACTGGTGCCAAGTTTTTATCTTTCATTAATTCAACGAAATACTCATGCGAAAATAAATCATTAACAATCACAAGCTAACTGAAACCAACCATCACATATAAATAAGAAACTGGTCGAATAAATCATCGGCTAAAATCCAACACAAATATAAATACAGATAATAATGGATCTCAAGTATCTGAAATAAATACTAAATAAAATCGTGAGCAACATGCTCGGATATGTGATAGAAAATCCCTACACTAGGAATAGAAGGAATAGAGGCGCCTATCCAAATCCTGCAACATCCACATATGCTGCAACAGCGAATCCCTGGAATGAATCAAGCCTGGCGTCCCTGTGGCTGGACACCTAAAAGGTTTTGAAAATATTTTATAGCAATGGTTAGAACCCAAAACATTTTGAAAATATTTAGCAAATGATTAACTTGCAGTAATAAAATATGCATGAATGCGCTTCATATTTTAGTTAGTGTCGCACTCCCTTGAGGGCAGACTCACCCCTCAACTAATGTGCACACCTAACGTCTTCTTTATATCCCACCTTGTCCTCTACCCTGAAACTAGATACTTGATGTAACTCTTGTCAACCGTCCTACTCAATCCCAAGTATTTTAATGTATGACTTATAAGTTACTTATCGCCTTAACTTAGTTAACCGTCTTTCCTTGAAACCCATATAACATTTACTAGTTATATAATTAATACACTTTCTCCATGTATTTTAACTTCCCGTATATAATTGTTCACCCATTATGTACGTACAGTTATCTTACAACAATCACATATGTTGAATGTGAATATAACCCATATATAATTAATACAAATCACTACATGCATTTAATGACCCGTATATAACTATTTATCCCATTGTATACGTAGAACCATATTACAACATTCTCACATATGTTGAATATAAATATAACCAATCCTCCTGAGTAATAACTCACCGGATGTATTCTCTAAAGTGTTATCACACTAGGTGTACTCGCATAACCTAGTTATCCCCAAATCAAAATCGCTCACTAACTTGGCCAAAAACATAAACATAATGGAGTCGATCATATTCCTTCCCTGAAAGTGAGATAAGCCTCTCCCCCATATAAGGGACGCTACGTCCTGGAGATATACTCACCCTACTCCTCAAGCTAGGGGATTCACCCACATCGCGCAACCTCCTCCGATAGCACTAGAGTATACATATTAATAATATCTAATCACTGATATTTATATGCACACACCATATATACACTATCGCACCCCGTATATATATAAATATAAAATATCCCGAATTTACCGTGAACTGAGTCTGTAACACTAGCCTATACTTAGCATCTCGAATTTATGGTTCAACCCTGATTATTAATTAAATTGCATATTAATTAATTAAATTTATCATTGGTGTCACCTAACCAATATTTTCGAACTCGCTCTCATGGCCCGAGAATAAAATAATACCCGAGTTTAAATCCCCGATTCCGAATTAATTAGCTTTCAATCTTAATAACTTTAATACCTTGGCATCGCTCAACCAATATACCCGGACTCGCCTATTCGATCCATATTTAATTATTTTGGAATATTTTTCCCCAAAAATTAACCATAGTGTGTCACACATAAATCCCTCCCAATCCCAATTACTTTCCCTTATCATTGTTAGGAAATTATGTTCCATATTTATTTCTCACTAAATAATGTATGGGAATTAAATTTTAAATTAATTTCTCTTATATAACAAAACTGGCCGACTTGTCAAAAATCCTGGACCATCGATCGATCGATCCCAGCCATCGATTGATCGATTGAACATGTCTTTGTCTTCTCCAACACTGTTTCATCCATTAACGAATTTCTCCCAACTCCAACCTCTTCTATGGTTCAACCCAAACGTAGACAACATTTTTAACACATGGGAACATGATTAGGACCTCCCCTAAAACCTTAAACATGACTTAATTCACACAAATCTCTACTTATTCAGAAATTGGGAAATTTTCTATGCTTTCTTTGTTCAGTCCCAATTTCATTATTTTATCCCAAATTCGTTCATCAGTCAAAGTTAACTATCTACTCAAAATCATGTAACACGATAAGTTCCTACACAAATTATCCTTTTGGTTTTCCAATTACAAAAACCCCCATTTTTTGTACCCGTTTATACCCAAAACGAATTTTTGATTTCCACATCACACAAATATGAATTGAAAACATAAATAAATGCTACAGCAAGTTAACCACTTACCTTATGGGTTCGTAGGGTCTGATCTGAGTGTGAGATTCGCGAGGTTGATGATGAATCCTCCAAATTCGTCCCTAGGCTTATCTCCAAAAGGGTCCCCAATGCACTCTAACTGCTCCCTATAGTTTTCTCTCAAAACTTAGGATTTAGATTTGTGTTTTTAGTCGTTTACCTTTTCTTCTAATTAGGTATTAAAGCTAAATCCCATTTTTAGCCTAATGGGCCAAGCCCAAGTGACCCAAATAGTCCCGTGTGGGCCCAGTTATGCCTAAAAACGCCCAGTGACCCGTTTACTACCCCCGGGTACACTTTTTTGACTATCTCTGTCCATCTAAACTCAACTGTGCACTCAAAATCGACATCCGAATTAATTTATAAAAATTCTTATCTCACTCCCAAATTAGTCTATACCGACTCCCGGCTGAGATAAATAAATGTCACGTCACTAATACATGTTATGACGTAAATAAATTATTACTATTCACTTAGTAATTAAATTTTCCTAAATATTAACCATTCACTCTCCGATTAATATTTAAATAAGTATTACCATAATTAATTCAAGTAAATTACGACACACAAGTAATTCAAAATTCCCGAATTAATTAAATATTACATGCATAGGAATATGGGGTGTTACAGTTTATTTCGTTGTATCTCAAAGATCTTCTTTTGTACAAGAAAATTTGGTCACGTTGATCTTCTATTTCACCAAAATTCGTTGATTTCTCCGTACAAATTTACAATAGGAAAACTCATATTCGTTATAAGATTACTGAAGGAAAGATTGGTCATAGATTTGGAGAGTTTTCTTTTAGGAAAAAATGAAAACCTTCAAGCATAAATATTTGACCAGGAAGAAAAATGGGAAAAAGTAAAGTCTAAGAGCATATGGCATGAAAAGAATATCCAATTTTAGTACCTCTAATGGATAGATCTCAATAGAAAACTGAAAGGTAATAGAAATAAGTGATTAAGTTTAGTAGTTCATCATATAAAATTATTTACTTTAGGGATAAACTAATATGTAAAATAAAAATTATTTTAAGCACCGATAGAATCGGAAGCACCCCTTATTTCAAAGAGAATAGGATGAGTTATTCACATTTCATTTGATAGTCAAAGGTGAATTTGGTTCTTTTCTCTTTTCTTATTTTTTTTAGTTTTAATGATTCTTTTGTCAATCATATCCTTTTCTTTTCAAAAACTGAATTCAATTGAGTTCAAATGACATGATGATGTAACTAAATGAATTTGTGATCCAAGTAAGATAAGAACATAGATCACAAGAGTTCGAATTCAAAAACGTAGGGAGGGCTTTTCAGCTTATGCTCTTTGACTTCATATTGAAAGAAGTTAGTTACTTGGAAAAAAACAAATGTCCCATATCTATTTAAAATCCTTTTTTTTTGCGAATCAAAATATGAAAGAGCCTATATTCACTATCTCTTATTCCTTATTTATTAAACTTAAATGAGGTATCCCCGTTATTAGTGTCATGCATATCTCTTGAATTCTAAACAAGAGCAAGAGCGAGTTCTTATGACTAATTAAATTTACTCAAAGGGATTAAGTATTTTCAGACTGGGATAGGGTAAAATCAAAAATAGGAGCAAGGACTTAATCTATACTTGTTTATCTTTTTCCATGGACAAGAGATTATGCATTACATGAAAATGATCATTTTTTTATAATGTTTTATCGAAACATATAAATATTGACTGTCCAACATTGAATTTAGTAAAATATAATGGTTGAATAATTGAAAAATGAAATTATTCAGGAATACATATTGAATGCAATGGCAAGCACCAGTTTAACTTGGGGTCGGTGATTTGGTAGCAGCAGGTGGCAAAGTGGCTTTGTAACCTATTCCATTAGTATCCGCATATATTTTGGTACATCATAGTCATGCATTTATGTGCAATGGTATTGATACTCTTGAAAGGTGTTGGTACTACAATCAATGGAGGAAAAATAACTAATCATGAGGATGCTCCAGAATCTATTCGATTGCTCGTTCGAGAATTATAATATTTATCTTTAGAACTTAATTATTTCCTTATAGAAGAATTTCCAGATTAATAAGAAGGAATTTTAATCGAAATGAATCAAAGTTATTCTTCTATGATCGATCGGTATAAACAACAAAAATTCCAAATTGGATCAGTTTCTCCACAACCAATAAGTACTTGGGACAGTACAATCCTACCTAATAGGCAAATAGTTAGAGAGGTAACAAAACCCTATAATTTTCATTACAAAACTAGGTATAGGAACCAGTGAAGATACTAAAGAAACAAGAACAACAACTACTACTAATTCATCATCTAATATGTTTCTGGAAGCAAGTGATTGTGTTTAGTAGTTTCTCATATACAATTATTGACTCTAGAGATAAAGTAATATGGAGAAAACAAAATTGCTTCAAGCACCGATAGAACTAGAAGTGCCCATACTTTCTAAGAGAAGAGGTCGAATTATTCACATTTCATTTGATGGTCATATGCAAATTGAAAGTTAGGTATTGGTATTTCTAAATATTCCCCATAGGAAATAAAGATGTCTCTTACGTTACCCATAATTTTTTGAAGTATCGGTGTAATTTCATAGAGTCATTTAGTTTGAATGCTGCATAAAAAACATAATACAGATGATGGAATGAGAAGACCTTGGATGTAGAAGATCATAACATGAATGATTAGACATATTTGGATTCCCATACATCCACCTATGTGGAACTTCATTATCCAACATATATTAGATCCATCTGTATAGATATCATCATCTATATCTAGAAATTTGTATGCTTTAGATGAAGCTTGTACAATTTGGGAAGGGGTTTTAATTGATCAAAAACAAGGGTAAAGAGACATCTACACTAATTAATCTTAGACAGTTTATTTCTAATAATGTGCAAATAACCAAAAATGGATCACAATTAATATTGGGTCAAGTTTTAATTGTTCAAGTTGACTCGGGAGTAATATAATCAGTTAAGCTATTTAGCCACCCCAAGAGCAACTTTTCATGGCCATTATGGGGAAATCCTTTACCAAGGAAATGCATTAGTAACATTTATATATGAAAAATTGAGATCTAATGATATAACACAAAGTCTTCTTAGATATGATTTAATTAGAGTAATAACTCATGTTTATATTATTTTTCATGTTTCACTTAGGACTATATGGATAATATTGTTAAAAACCCAAGATAAATATATTTTGAGTCTGTACTTATTGCATATATGATTCGATTTATAGTTAGAATTCTTGATTTATGTGTAATTATTATTAATTAATTGGAAATCGTATTTAAAGTTGAACTAAATGAAGAACATGTTAATCTAATATTATTACCCCTTATTAATGGAATTAAACATTGATAATAAACATTAATAGGTTGACTTTTGATTTACGAGTGATTAAAGATCATAATAGGGTGTTTTGGAAGTGTTAGGAGCTTTAGTATGGTCTTTAATGGAGAACCGGGGCTTCAAAATTCATAGCTTAAGACTGGTTGAAGAAGGAGCATTAGAACTACGTTATTTGAGGACCAGAGTGAATAAGGTTGAGATTGCAGCATTTTATGTTATGATTGCTGGTTGGGAGGCCTCGTTGAGGCTTTTTATCCTGTGATCATGGGGTGGTTAATTAGGCCATAAGTTGGGGTCCATTTAGGCTTCGATTGGCTTGTTTTGTGGGCTATATAGGACTTTTAATAAAGCTTTTTATGGATGAACTTACGACCTAATTAGAGTGGTGTTTGGAACATTAGAATACGTATTGTTTAAATTTATAAAAAAGGGTTGTGGATTTGAACCTTATTTTAAAATATGAATATGCGTGTTCCGAAAAGTACGTCTGGGATGGTGCACTTTTAGTGTATATATATGTATGTATACACAAGTTTTAAGGATTATTCAAGTAACTAGCTTGGGAATATATGCATGTGTGTGTGTGTGCCCGCGCGTGTGTGTGAGACAAACTTAAGTTAGGATGTGCAAATGACAGAATAATAGTGTTAAAATACACGCTTGCGGTGGGTTAATTATAATGAATAAATAATGTTTAACAATACATACTTATGGTACATTCGTGAATTATGGATTGGTTTTGAGTAGTTTTACTCTCTCTATGGTCTAAGGGTGGGCATGAGTTAGTTTATTACTCGGTAATAGATGGCTTAAGGTTTAGTTTATTCATTTATACGATATGATGGTATGAGTTCGATGATTACCCTATGTTGAGGCAGTCCAAGATTGGTTAATTACTCTGAACCAATATAAGAATTTATATTTTGTTGTATAATCTTTTGCATAGGATGGTTTTGGATCTAGTTGATTGTTATATTAGGTTATTGGTTGGGTACTTGTTTTTTAATATGAAATAAGCTAGTCCTCATTGTTAATTGTTATGCATACGGCAAGTTTAGATTATTGGTGTTGACGTAAAAAAAACTAGATTTAACCTAATTATTTAATCACAGATAAAAATAAACAAGACAAGAGATTTTTAAAGTAGTTCAGCCTTGTTTGAATGGCCTACATCCACTGTTTGTGTTATTGCTGACTGTTTGCAGAATTCTCGATAATGGGTTTACCAAGAAATTCCGAGTCCCCTGCTAATGAGGAGGTTACAATGTATTTATAGCCTTGAGGCGTTAGAAATGAAAGAATAATACACAGCTGTCTAATAGGCGTATGCGTCTGTGTGATAATAATGAGCATTAAATGCGCAGTCATCCTCTTGATTATCCGAATATGAATGCTCTGTACGAGATGTAGCTCGGACTGCCTAAGTAGCTCGGTATACATGAGTTGCTCGGTACAATAGAGTTCCTCGGAGAACACTTATTGCTAGGAGCGTTCTGAGTTAGTCGAGGAGGTTGAGTTCCTCGGAGTCAAGGTGTTGTTCAACAATGTTTGCGGGTGCCATGTAAGTTGACACGTGTCTCCACATAATCGGTCCACGTCAGCAGACTAAATTTGGTATCAACAAAAGCCCCCAATGTTTTGTAGTTTGATGTTGAAGAAAAGTATGGAACATTACGCTGCCTAAACTTTATGGATTTTAGACAAACGTTCGTTGTTTATAGACCCCTTTTTTAGTGCATAGCATCAGGCTTTTTAAAGTATTTCGAATTTCAATAATCGCTTCGTGTTTCGTGCCTTTTTCTTCTTTTTAGTCTCCGAATACGCAATCGTCCATCTTGGTAATCATTGCTTTTCTCCATTCTCGAGGTAAAGCATTTAAACGCTTCAGAAAATTTGATCATCTTTTACTTTTTCAAATCTGCATCTTTAGAACTTCTTCACTTCTTCTCTCTCTTGTGCGTTCGTTTCTTCCATTATTAGTTGTCACCTGATTCATCTTTTTCCTGTAAGATCTTCTTCCTTCTCTTTTATTTCTTTTGTTCATCATGGTTTACCTTGTTGAGTCACTTGATAAATTTCATTCTGATTTTTCTATTCCTTCCTGGGTCATATTGGAAGAGATTTCTGAACCTTCTGACTATTTTCGTTTGGCTGAGGGACATTGGTTCCCCAGTCTCTTTGTAGCTGAATGTGGCTTTTCTTTTCCTCCAAATCCCTTATGTTTGGAGTTCTGTCAGTTTTTTGATGTTGTTCCTGCGAAAATAGCCCCAAACACTTGGAGAATAGTTAATGGAATTCATAGGTTAAACCAAATTCATGGAACTCATTTAGGAATTCCAGAAATTATGTTTTTGCTATAGATGGGTTGTTAGTGATAGCACATTTTATTTAAAAACTAGGTTTTTAAATAGGGCTTTAGTTGTCAATCTCCCAGATGCCAACAGGGATTACTTCGAGCATGGGGTTGTTATGAAAAATTGGCAACATGCTCCATTACATGGAGATGATGTATATCAGGGTCCTAAGTGTCCCCCTTACGGCAATGGGATAGGTTGTTTTTATTTTATTTTTGAAATTATGTTTTCTTTATGTTTGATAAAATGCGTCATTGACATTTTAGTTTTTTGTTTATTTGCAGTTGATAGCAAAAGAAAATCCCTTAAAGAAACTGATGTCAATTTGAGGCACTTGAAACTTATCTGGAGTTTGCACCAAACTGTTGCTGACGAACACATTAGATCAGCTTCTTATTTGTTGCAGTATAAGAGTTACACTTCATCCTTTACTGCTCATCCAGTAGTAGGTGACATCGACCCATTACCAGCCTCTGAAGGTTCCTCTCCTGAATTAAATCTTCCCCTCAGTATCAGAATGAAGAGACGAAAAGCTCCCTCATATTTTGACAAACCAGATTCTGCCTCTATAGAGGTAAAGAGAAGTAAGCAAGATGTCCTAGAGGAAGGGACAAGAAAAATTAATGCACCCCCTCCAGTAATTATTAAAAAGGTTGCTGAGAAGCCCTCAGTGGCTCCGAGCAAGGTTGTTGCTATCTCTCCTCCCAGCGAGGTTATAGTTATATCACCGACCAAGACATCATCCTTAGTTGAGAATGTTCCTGCTCCTACGAGGAGGTTGAAGAAAAGTTCCTCAGACAAAATGGCTGAATCTATCTCTCAACCTCTAACTGCGGGAAGTGGTGTGCCCACTTTTATTGCTCTGAGCTATGCCATGAGCTCGGTGAAGTCTTGGATTATCCTCGAGATCTAAGGCATTGCAGACAGTATTTCTCGAGATAGGGTTACCACCTTGGCAGCTCAACACATTGCCTCAGTAAGTATTATTAATCTAAACTTTCATTTTTCAATGTTATGTCCCTGCACTGACTTATAATTATTTTCTTTTTCCAGCTGGTAACCTGTTTTAACACTATTCTGAAAAAGGATGAGGCCATCAAGGCCTCGAGCTCCTCAGGAGGTGTAGAGGAAGCTTTTATGGGTCTGACACGGTCCTTAAAGGATTCTCGTCATAAATATGACGAAGATAAGGTTTCCTGGGAGAAGCAACTAAAATCCATCGAGCAAGAGAGAGAGAAAGATGTGGAGGCCTCTCAGGAGTCGGAGAGGAAAATTAAAGAATTTGAGAAGAAGAATACTGAGCTTGAGGAAAAGCTCAAAATACTGGAGAGCTTGAGACTAAGCTCAAAACTGCTGAAGAGGAACTTGGCAAACTCCATGAAGCTGATCGTCAGAGGCAGGAGCTAGAAAGAAAAAAAAGGCTGTCGAGGAACTTCATACTGAGAGGATTTCCTCAGAGAAGGCAAAGAGAAAACTAGTTGTTAAGAAGTCCTTCAGCGCTGGCTGGGACAAGGGTTGGAACAAAGTCCTAGCTTCCATGTCCTCTCAGATGGAATTTGCTAGCCTTAAATTCTTCAAGGACGGATGGATTACTGCTCTACAGGAGTTAAAGGTCTCAGAGAGTTCTGAACTTTTTCAGTGCCATGTTCATGGTCCTCCTCCCTCTCCTGGAGAAGAAGAAGAGGACGAAGCTGCCTCAGAAGAGTCTTTGATGACAGCTGGGGATCAGGTTCCTACTGTTGAACTTCGTTACGAGCAGCCCCAACCAACCATCATGTCTACCGATTAACTTTATCTGCCCTCCGAGCAACCTACCTCTTCGTCCAAGCCTCCTGAGGAAATTTTAGGAAGCAAGAAGAAGGTGTACAGTTGTTCGGACCTCTCTCTTTGCTTTTTATTTTGTTGTTGAATGTAATTCTGAACCATATACCTCTTTTTGTGATGTAATAAAATTTAAAGTTTTAGTTGTGCATCTTAAATCCCTTTTTCTTGCTCTGTCTGCTTTCTTATTGATTCTTTCTATCTCCTCTTTTTGCTAGTTTATGGCTAGAATGGAGCTCTTGTCAGCCCACGATACTGAACTGATGAAAAAATGTAATGAGTACTTCAAGGCTGGTCATGATGACTTGACTGAAGCTCAAATCATCGACATCCTTGGTCCAGGCACTTCGAAATGAGCAGTCGAAGCCTATCAATATTTGAAATTCTTGCTCGACCGTGCAGTTGCCAACAATGTGGCATATCATGAGATGATTGAAGATCTCCGGGGTATCATCGAGGAACTTCAGCAACAATACAAGGAATCTTCTGCCCCTTTGCATCAGGGGTATGAGAAAAAGTATTAGTAACTAAATGCTGACAAAGGATATGATAAGTTAGTCGCTGCTTATGATATTAAGGAGAGGACTTTGAAGACCGAGGTTGAAGAGCATAGGCAGATCGTGAAACTGCTGGAGCAAGAAAACAATAACTTGCGAGGAGAGATATCCCAACTAAAATCTGTAGCATCTACCTCGGGAGCCTTGGTCCCTGTCAATGATGAAGGTTTCTCATTTTTGGAGGTTGAAAATGCCAATTTGAGAGACGAATTGGAAACTTTAAAGAGAATTTGACCCTCTACATCTTATCACGGACGAGCAGAGTTTCTTGGGGACGAGCAAGAGTTGCTCGGGTTACTATTGAAGAGGCGAGAACTCAAGCATCTTTGGAAAATCAAGAAGTTCAGTTGGTTGCGAAGAATAAAGCTCTGGCAGAGATGTCCAAGAAGATTCTGGACCTTAACGAGCAACTTTCCACACAAGGATCCGCCTTGGAGAATAAAGAAATTTTTGTGAAGAATCTCCAGGAGCAGCTGGAAAGGTTGACTTACCAATTCCACAAATAGCCTAGAGAGTTTTGGATGGATGGCTATAACGAAGCCCTCTACCATCTTGATGATCGAATCCAGCAAGCGAATAATGAGGGTTATAAACAAGGATGGTTGAATGCATTAGGTGTATTAAAATTGGAGCAGGGCCATTATCTATGGGATTGTCATAACCCTGGATTGCTCGAGTTGCCCGTGCCACCTTTTAAACTTGATATGAGCTGGATTCCTGCTCGGACAATCCCTCAGTGCTTAATCTCCAAATATCTCGACGACTACAGTCTTCATTCTAACGTTGATATTTCTTGCCCTAAGCATCTGCCTGATCGTCCATCAGTGATGAATGTTCGAATGCTTCGAGATCTGAATTTCATAAATTCCCCTTATGCCTTAGACGATCCTCCTACTGGAGTAGAACCTGTTTCAAAGGACCAATAGAATAGGATTTTATGTAATAATTTCTACTTTCCACAACATATGTAATCCTTCTTGTTTTGAATGAAAAATTTTGGTAATACATTTCTCACGCCATTTGTAATTTTACTTAGTATGAATGAAATTTTGTCTTTTGTCATTTCATTTTCTTTTAAATAATTTATAGATATTTTTGCTTGTTGGTAGGTAAATATATATATATGCTTGTGACCACTGTTCTAAAAAACCCGCCTAGGCACGCCTAGGCTTGAGGCTTGGGAGAAACGCCCCGCCTTAAGATTTTGACGCCTTATGCTTGGTAAAATCCTTAAGGCGTACTTTTTCTCTAAAAACAACAATGCTTTAGTGAAACGATATCGCCTTTTAAAGATTTTTTTGCAAATCGGACCATTATCTCATCCAAAATAATCAAATAGTATTTTTATTTGCAAATATTTAGACATATTTTTATGATATGTATAATTTTAGTATTTTAATAGCCTTGATATGGTTAAAAAATATTAAAATATATTAAAAAGACCTAAACGCCTTTTCACGCCTTTTTACGCCAAGGCCCGCCTAGGCTTCTAAGGCTTAAGGCTTGGCCTCCACGCCTCGATCACGCCCCGCGTTTTTTAGAACCTTGCTTGTGACATACTGATCTCATTGCAGTGATTTATCAATTTTTAATTCTAAATAATAGAACAACTTACACTTCATGGTATTGCCTAATTTAAACAACCGGAGTTGATTGAAATTGGCTTACCGACCAACTATAGGGTTGAGATTTTTGTTTCCGACCAACCGAAGTTGGTGAACTTTTATTCCCCGACCAACCGCAGTAGGTGGATTTTATTTTACCGACCAATCGTAGTTGGGGGGATTTATTTTACCGACCAACCGTAGTTTATGGACCGACCAACCGTAGTTGGAGGGATTTTATTTTACCGACCAACCATAGTTGGGGGATTTATTTTACTGACCAACTATAGTTGATGGACCGACCAACCGTAGTTGGAGGGATTTTATTTTATCGACCAACCGTAGTTGATGGACCGACCAACCGTAGTTGGAGGGATTTATTTTACCGACCAACCATAGTTTATGGACCGACCAACCGTATTTGGAGGGATTTTATTTTACCAACCAATCGTAGTTGATGGACCGACCAATCGTAGTTGGAGGGATTTTATTTTACCGACCAACCGTAGTTGATGGACCGACCAACCGTAGTTGGGGGGATTTATATTACCGACCAACCATAGTTGATGGATCGACCAACCGTAGTTGGAGGTATTTTATTTTATTGACCAACCGTAGTTAGAGGGATTTATTTTACCAACCATAGTTGATGGACCGACCAACCGTAGTTGGAGGGATTTTATTTTATCGACCAACCGTAGTTGATGGACCGACCAACTGTAGTTGGAGGGATTTATTTTATCGACCAATCATAGTTGATGGACCGACCAACCGTAATTGGAGGGATTTATTCTGAACTTGATGCGTAGTATGTAGCACTAATACTCCGAAAAAATCTTAACAAAAGGAGAGAATTGGGTAAAACATCCAAAGCTTTATTCATTTCGAAGAAAACTGCATTACATAAGGATTGAACTACTGATAATATTTGCGCAGATGCTCTGCGTTCCATGCATTCTTAAACTCCTCTCCTTCTAAGGTTTCAATCCTATATGTCCCTGGTCGAACAACTTCTGTCACTCTGTAGGGTCCAAGCCAGTTAGCTTCCAGTTTGTTGTGTCTTTGAATTACTTTCTTTAGCACATAGTCCCCTTCTTTCAAGTCACATTTCTTTACTCTCTTGTTGTAGAACAGAGCTGTTCATTGGTGGTATGCAGCATTCCTAATTGATGCTTCTTCTCTAACTTCTTCGAGCATATCTAGATCCAATCGCATCATCAAGTCACTGATAGGAGAATTAAAATTCAGCACCCTGTGTGTGGGGAGGCCCAACTCGGCAGGTATAACAGCTTTGCTTCCAAATGCCAGCATGTATGGAGATTCTCCTGTTGCTTCTCGTGGTGTAGTACGATAATCCCACAGTACAGAATGTAGCTCGTTGATCTAATTTGCCTTCGCATCATCCAGTCTTTTCTTCAAACTATTCAGCAACGTTCTATTCGTCACCTCAGTTTGTCCATTGCTCTGGGGATGGCCTGGTGCATAGTGGATTTTCAATATGTTTGACTGATGACAATATACAGCGAACTCCTCGTTATCAAATTGAGTTCCATGGTCTGTGATGAATGCATGAGGAAGACCATATCTACAAATGATGTTCTTCCATATAAATTGATACACCTTGTCGTATGTCATATCAATGAGGGGCTCAGCTTCCACCCACTTAGTAAAATAATCCATCCCGACTACGAGATATTTAAATCTTCCCCTAGTCGTTGGAAGTGGCCCGACCAAATCAATTCCCCACATGGCAAATGGCCAAGGGGAAGTAATCGGTGTTAACAATGCTTGGGGAGTTCTTCGGATAGAGGAGAAGCATTGACATTTATCACATTTTTTGGCATAGGCTATACAATCAGCCCTCATTGTTGGCCAATAGTATCCTTGCGTCATTACTCTTTGCAAAAGCGTCTGACCTGCTACATGAGCTCCACAAGACCCTTCATGGACCTCTTCAATCAAGTCTTTCACCTCGGAAGGGTGCACACATCTTTGCAGACCTGCTATAATTCCTCGTCTATATAAAATACCATTAGTCAATACATAACGAGCATCTTTAAACTTCAGTTTCTTGGCTGCGAGTTTATCGGTTAGTAATTTCCCTTCCTCAATATATGCCCTGATGGGATCCATCCAAGATGGTCCTAAACCAAGGGTAATAAAGTTCATCATCAGATCTTTGTCTATGCTTCGACTAGCCAAGACTTCTATTGGGATTGTTCTTCGTAGCTCGGTGCTTGTGGCTGAAGCTAACCGAGCTAAGTCATCCGCTCTTGCATTCTCCAATCTTGGTATTCGAATTATCTGTACTGCGATCAGGCTTGATAAAACCTCCATTGCTTTTTCATGATATCTGATCATTAATTCTCCTTTGGCTGCATATACTCCCAGCATTTTATTTACGATCAATTGCGAGTCACTGAATACGATAACCTGCTCCGCCCCCATGGTTTTTGTCAGGCCAAGTCCTGTAATCATAGCTTCATATTCAGCCTCATTATTAGAAGCCTTGAATTGGAAGCGCAAAGCATACTCCACATTGACCTCACCCGGTCTTTTCAAGATAATCCCTGCCCCACAGCCTGTAATGCAAGATGATCCATCCACATATAGATTCCATATAGGTACCTCATCCTTAAATTTTTTATCGGATAAAGTTCCTCGGTGGAGTATTTGTTGCTTCCTTTTATCCTCCTCTAGTACTTCTTGCTGCTCGTCGACCATCTCCCCCTGATCGTCAACTGACTTAAATTGACCGGGGTTTAAATTTGATGATCCTGTAACATCCACGGGTTGGTCGGTATTCAGTTTTTGCTCCTCGAAGGTATCAGGATAAGTGAATTCTACAATAAAATCTGCTACTGCTTTCCCTTTAAGTGACGACCTAGGCTCATAAATTATATCATATTCACCAAGTTCTACTGCCCAGTACGTCAATCTCCCTGATTTTTCTGGTTTATGAAGAGCTTGCCTCAGTGGCATATCGGTATACATTACTATGGTATGAGCTTGGAAGTACAACCTCATTCTTCTACTTGCTTCGATCAACGCTAGTGCCAACTTTTCTATTCTTGGATATCTGATCTCTGCTCCTCGGAAGGCCTTGATAGTGTAATAAATTGGTTTTTGCACTCCATCCTCCATTCTTATCAATGTCGAGATAACTGCATTTTCTGAAATTGCCAGATACAAGTATAATCTGTCTCCCATCACTAGCTTGGACAACAGTGGGGGTGATCCTAAGTTTTTTTTTAACTCTTGAAAGTCCTTATCGCATTCATCATTCCATTCAAACATTTTTCGGAGTGTTTTAAAGAATGGGAGGCATCTATCAATTGCTCGTGATATAAATCTATTAAGTGCTGCAACTCGCCCTGTGAAACTTTGCACTTCCTTCTTCGTCGTTGGAGATTGTAGCCCCAATAGAGCCTTGATCTTTTCTGGATTTTCTTCAATACCTCATTGGTTGACAATATACCCGAGGAACATGCATTCTCGTACTCCGAATATGCACTTGGTAGGGTTCAACTTCATTTGATATTTATCTAATTGATCAAAGGTTTGACCTAGATCAATTAGATGGTCAGCAGCTTTCATGCTCTTCATCATCATATCATCAACATAAACCTCCATGTTGTGACTGATTTGTTCTGCAAACACCTTGTTCATCAGCCGCTGATACGTTGCACCTGCATTTTTCAAACCAAAAGGCATAACATTATAACAGTAAGTTTGCCTAGGAGTAATAAAAGAGGTACTCTCCCTGTCTTCAGGTTTTATTTTAATCTGGTTGTAACCAGAATAAGTATCCATGAAGCTCAACAGCTCGTGTCCCGAGGTAGCATCCACTAATTGATCAATTTGGGGCAAAGGAAAATGATCCTTTGGGCATGCCTTGTTGAGGTCGGTGAAGTCTACACACGTCCTCCACTTGTTGTTCTTCTTCTTCACCATCACCACATTAGCTAACCAGTCTGAATATTTGACATCTTCAATAAAGCAAGCTTTTTGTATCTTCTCGACCTCCTCTTGTATAGCTTGGTTCTTCTGGGGGCTGAACACTTTTTTTCGGTGCTTCACAGGTTTGATTTCCTTGTTCACATTAAGTTCGTGACACAAAAATTTGAGTCTATTCCTGGCATATCTTCGTGGCTCCATGGGAAAGTTTGTTTTCTGCTTTTTAGGAAGGATATCAATTCCTGGTTTAGTGGGGTGTCCAACGATGAACCGATTTGGTTGTTCGTTCCAGGTGTTCATCGTCCAGAATGACATTTTCAGTAGCTTCCACCACCTGACCTTTTACGAGCTGCGACTCGTCTCCAGGATCTAACGTTTCAATTTCTGCACCTTCATCCACTTGATAGGTGGTAGTCTTTTTCCTGGATTCTTCCAGATCTTCTTGCTCAGCAGATGAATAGTAGCATTCTCGAGCTACTTTTTGGTCACCCTTCATAATTCCTACTCCAAAGTTGGTTGGAAATTTTAAGCATTGATGTACAGTAGATGGTACTACTTCGAACTTCTTCAATCCTACCCTTCCCATGATGATATTGTAAGCTGATTGAACATTCTTATCCATCACAAAAAAGCGCACTCTTTCTGTTCGACAAGCAGGCCATGTACCAATGAACATATCCAATTTGATGGTCCCAAGTGGGAAAACTTTCTCACCAGCATAACAGAGGAGGGGCCTGTGATAAGGCTCCAGCTGAGACAACTTTAAATTTAAGCTGTCGAAGCATGAGTAGAATATGATATCTGCTGAGCTGCCATTATCCACCAATACTCACGAAATCACTACTTCCTTCATCCTCATTTTGATCACCAATGGGTCATCATGAGGATATAGTACACCTGCGAGGTCATTCTTAGAAAAACCGATGAAAAGTTTATCTTTGTTCACCTTCCTCGAGCGATCTTCTTCAGCTAGATTTATCCATTGAATATACGAACAAGCTTGAGCCTCGTTGAGGTAAGCTTTCCTTTCTGCAGTAAGGTCTCCACCTCCTGCATCTCCACCGGTAATAACATTGTAATCAAATGACCTAAAACGGATAGAAAATACCTCACGTTCTGGCTGTTTTGGTCTTTTGAGGAGATCGGGGTCATCTTGATCATATTCTCGATCTTCTTTATGATTTCTCTTCTTATCTTCTTTGGCTCGACGAGGAGATCTAGACCTCTGCCTTGCTCGATCGCTGCTCCTTCCACCATTTCGGTGATCCATATACTTGTTCAATTTTCCCCGCCTGATGAGCTCTTCAATTTTATTATGGAGAGCTATGCAATTTTTGGTTGTATGAGCATGGTCCTTATAGAACTCGCAATATTTGGACTTATCCCTCTTGTCAGGATCTATCTTCATTTTTTCAGGCCATTTTAACTCCTCGCTGTTCTTTATCTCTTCCAGAACATGGTTTATGTCTACTTTCAAAGGAGTATAGTTTCCAAATTTCCTCATCTATTCCAATGCTTGCTTGGCTCTTGACTGCTTGTTACCACCATTATTCTTTTGATCCTTCTTCTCAATCTTCTCGACCTCAACTTTGGTCTCCTTAGTGTCCATGCTCTTCTTTACAGCCATAGCTTCCTTGGCATTCATGATTTTGGTTGCTTTTGCCATTAATTCTGACATGGTCCTAGGTGGATCTTTGGCCAGAGTATAGTAAAATTTATTTGGCAACAATCCACTCATCAGAGCAGTGATTGCTGTCTTTTCCTCATAATCAATAACTTCGAGCTTCTCGTTATTGAAACGAGTAATATAATCCCTGGTGCTCTCACCTGCTTTTTGTCTAACACTTAACAAGTGTGCTACTCGCTTAACTGCTTTTGCTCCAAAACAGAAGTTTCCAGTAAAGAGCTTGGCCAGTTGAAAGAAAGTTGTAATCTTCCCTCGAGGAAGATTGTTGTACCATATTTGAGCAGATCCAGTGAGAGTTCCTAAAAACGCCCTACATCGCATCTCTTCTGAAACAGCATAGATATCAACAGCTACTTGATATTATTCTATACGGAGAACAGGATCAGTTTTTCCATCATATTTTGGTGTTACCACTGGGGCTTTGAACTTTGATGGTGTGGGAAAATCCATAATTACTTGGATAAAATGTGTCCCTTTGACAAAAGTTCTTTGTAGAGGATTTTTGGCCTTAGCTATTTCCCCTAGTCTATCCTCCAACCTCTAAATAGAGACTTTCCATACGTCATTTGCCTCCTCGGGCCTGTTGGTCCAAGCAACTGATCGTGTTGAATTTGCCTCTTGGGATCTTTCACGACGAGCAGCTGGTCGGGATTGGGCAGAACCTTCCTTTAAATCAGAGAATCGTTGAGAGTTCCTGGACACCATCCTAGGGGACTTTTATTCCTCCTAGAACCCAAACGATCAAAGGGAGACACTCTACTCAATCTTTCAATAGCAATGGTACTTTCTAGAGATAGAGTGACGTTTTGTTCAGTATCTGTGGCTCGTACTGATGAAGTTCGGCCAGGTTGATAAGAAAAATCATTAGATCTATCAGTGCGATATGAATCGACATGTCTAGATCGAGATTCCTCTGGGAGTAATGTTCGTCTAGTTTGCGAGGAAGGCAATTGGGTATTTCTCTGAATGTTTCATTGTCCTGACTGGGCAGGTGCTCACCCTGGATAGTTTACATGAGTTGTCGCATGGTTTCTTGCAATGGCGGTCTGGACCTAAGCTAAATTAGCCATTATTCCAGCCAGATCTTGGACACTTGGAGGAGTGGATGGATTTGGGGGATTTCCAGCGTTTTGATTACTGGATTCAGGATTATCAACCATTGGAGATGAATTGTTTTGGTGAAAAACGATAGTTTTAGTCGCTTCCCACAGACGGCGCCAATAAATTGATGTAAAAAAACTAGATTTAACCTAATTATTTAATCACAGATAAAAATAAACAAGACAATAGATTTTTAAAATGGTTCAGCCGTGTTTGAATTGCCTACGTCCACTGTTTGTGTTATTGCTGATTGTTTGCAGAATTCTCGATAATGGGTTTACCAAGAAATTCCGAGTCCGCTGCTAATGAGGAGGTTACAATGTATTTATAGCCTTGAGGTGGTACAAATGAAAGAATAATACACAGCTGTCCAATAGGCGTATGAGTATGTGTGATAATAATGAGCATTAAATGCGCAGTCATCCTCTTGATTATCCGGATATGAATGCTCTATACGAGATGCAGCTCGGACCGCCTAAGTAGCTCAGTATACATGAGTTTCTCGGTACAATAGAGTTCCTCGGAGAACACTTGTTGCTCGGAGCGTTCTGAGTTAGTCGGGGAGGTTGAGTTCCTCGGAGTCAAGGTGTTGTTAAAAAATATTTGCGGGTGCCATGTAAGTTGACACGTGTTTTCACATAATCAGTCAACGTCAGCAGACTAAATTTGGTATCAACAATTGGTATTTGTTTAGGGAGTCAAGTAACATTGATTCTAATAAATAATACGGCCAAACAAAAGTGTATTGGTGAGTTCATTTTTTGGATTTCATTCATGAGACATCCCACATATGCATTTTAGTTTGATCAAGAATTAGGATATATATTGGACATGAGACTCTTAGTACGAATCTAATAAAGATTCGGTGGAGGTTACTAATTGTGTATTGCTTATAGGTACGATGTACCGAGTTATGGGATAGTTGCCTTTAAATATTAAGATTAGGTTGGATATGAATAGTTAAAATTGTCTTAGGTTAGAGGATAGATGAGTTATTTTTATCTGAGTGTCAGTGGGAGATGGCATGAGGCATACATGGGTCATGTTTAATATTTAGAAGTAATATAAATATTTCTTACAACTTTAAGCACCTGGTCCAAATTTATAAAAATCTTTTTCCAAATATTATTAGGTGAGAGTAACAGAGCTGAGAAGTTAGACTTGTGTTGGTTGGATATCCAATTCTTCATCCTTAGGGTATGATTGGTTGTTTCATTTCAATCGACATTCCACTTATATATCATGTAAGATTTTATTTATTGGCTGAAGTAGTTACAAATTGTTTACATTTCAGTTTGAGACTATTAAGTATTCTGGAATTTTATTATACTGATGAATTCAGTTTTAGGGGAGACTCTTTTATATTATTACATCTAATTTACGTATATTCTCCATTATTTTATGTCGTAAAAAGTTTTAATTTTTTATCATTTTATTTATCGCTCATGCTGAGGATGATATAAATTGCATGACGTGCCCTATCTTCAGCGTGTTATCCTGATAAGAAGCACAGGGAAATTAGGGCATGTTACAAGAATTAGGATTCTTAATGGGATTAATTCTAATTAGTGGTGGACGGAAGCTAAGTTTAAGTTTTAATCAAAAAATTTATTCCCACATATTTAATTGAAATCTATTTCAATGATAATTCTCAGATTTATGAATGGGCTCAAATTTTATCCCACTCTCTCGATCCGTGACACAGATAAAGATTGTGTTTAGTCCTTAAGTAGTTCAATTACTCTCTCCCGTGTGTTTCTCATCCCAACTATATCTTATTTTGGGGACTATAGCATTGTCAACAATGGTAATCGGTCGTTTCTAAGCCATCAAAACCCTATTACATATCCAATCATTCAAATGGCATTATATGTGTCATCATACGAACCTTACAATAATAATAGTTGATACCACCAAAAGGTGGAGTTAAGATAGACAAACCACCATCCATCTCACACAAAGGATCAACTCTAGGGGTTTAAGCCTAAAAAGAATTAGACCTGCTTTGATATCAGTTGAGAGTGTGAGCCCTCGAAGGTAACTATCCAATTAAAAATTGATTAGAAACTTTAATAGATTATTTTATTTTTATAACAATAAAGGGTATATAGCATTCAAAAAGTTTATTTGACAAAATGTTTTATCAATTTTAGAATCTAACAAATTTTATCTTCTTATTAACACAAGTGATTCTAAAAATGTAAAAAGATAAAAACAATTTGCACAACATATGATGTATGAGGAAAAAACCATTAATAATAAGAACATCGGGATGAAATGAACGACAAATGTACTATGATAAAGATTTAAACAAATAGGAAAAATGACTTACAATTCACTAACTTACTATCAATTTTTGCACCATATTCTCCGAAGAGAGCGCCAACAGCTAAAGTGCAATACACATATGCGATCGATTTTGGTTTGCAACCAATTTCTTAAAATCTTCCACCAATTAATTATTTTTTAAAGTGGAAGAGCACATTTGTTCCAAGGCATTGAAACCATCGAGTAACCACTAACTACAATCTAGGATGTGTAAGGATATCCTACGACTGGAAAAGTTATTAGGAAAGTTTTGGTTTCTCTAAAGACTCACAAAGTGTTTTTCAAGGGTTTTAAAAGTAGACCGTATTCAAAATAAAACTATTTTGGAAAATAATTGGCCAAAACAAGTTTGAAAAACGCGTGTAATATCGATTTAAATTAAATTCGCAAGTTTCCAAGAACCCTTATTTAATTAGCATCTACTTTTAAGCCAAATAAAATCAACCCTTAAACATGCATTTAAATCAACCCATCAAATATAAAGCATGCGACACAAAGTTAAGGAAAAATCCCCGAAGGGCAAAACCTTTTATTTCTAGAACTTTAAAGAATTTACAAGACCATTGACTTACATACAACCTGATAATCGCCCACAAGTGTAACGCACGGTGTCTTCGGTAAACCTTCAAAGCAACGGCTAGAAACAGTGTGACACAGAAATACCCGCAGGTGTCAGTTCCTATGTCGGCGGCTGGAATTTTCCTTATCCAGGAGGGCAGCAATGAAGAAGAGAACGGCTTCTCCACAAGGGTTGAACAAACCAAAGTTGTGTTCTTGGGTTACCAAAAAGATTCACAAAGGTTTGGCAATTGTGTGAATCAAAACATGAGTCTTGGGACTCAAAAAATATGAAGACTAGAGTAATTTGGACTCTCAAAAACGTCTTCTAAAGTCTTGCAAAACAACTCCCCCGAAGTTGGTATTTATAGGAAAAAATATGAAGAGTCCCATGTTCTTAAAACTCTAAAATTCTATCCAGCGTTAAAAAAAAACAGCATTCTTTAAGGAATTTTCTCCATCTTCAAAAGGTCATAACTCCTTCACCGTAGCTCGAATTGAGGTGCCGTTTTTTCCAGTATCTTCGTTACGGCGAGATCTTCAACTTTCCAGTTGACCAGACCTCCAAAATATGGATTTGAAATTACGAAAATGCCCTTGAACTCGCCTATCGTGCCTTTTTTCACTGTTTTGACTTCCCTTGCGTACCACTTGCATTAAGTCCCTAAAATCTTGGATCGTGAAGTCGTTGAGGCAGATGTGGGACATATTAATGGAGATTTTGAATGCTTGATTCCCAGAATTCGGATTGAGGCCGTCGAGTGACATCTTGAGGTGACGTGCCAAATGTAGCGGCGTACGACATACACAAATGAAACATGTTGGACATGAGAAAAATGTCCTTACAAATCTCCCCCTATGTCTATGCCGGTACATACATAAAAAATCCGAATTATCAAATACGAAATTGCCTATACAAATCTACCCTCCCATGAACCCAAAACTGAAAAAGGTACAAATGAATAGGTCTACAGCGTTTGGTCTTCAATTCTTCAGGAATCATCAAATCTCAAAGCTTTTCTCATCAGGGTGTGCAATCCAATGATAATCCATGTAGTACCTACACACATGAGAAAAAGCAAAATACCAAGTGACATATCGAGTTTGAAATGAGATAATATATGATAAAAACATAAGCAACATCTCAAAAACTCCCCCAAAATTCAAACTCCCCCATAATATGATAATTCTTTCTCCCCCTTTTTATGATGTCCCCAAATAGACAAATAAGAACAATGAATCAAACAAGCAAAATCGGGTTGTCACGGTATACAAAAAATACACAAACTATTTTTGTTTTTTTTCAATTTTTTATACAAAAAATAGATACCATTTTGAAAAAAATGTAAAACATGATACAAAAATCACACCATGGATTTAGACTCAAACAACCAAGTCATGGAAATGGAATGAATGGGTGTGAACACATTCGATAGGTAAATCAACTCATCAATCATATGTGCACGATGCATATGTGTACTCCTAACGAATGAACATCAAAGGTATCCTTAGGTGTAAAAATTTGTTGAATTTAAATGACATCGTCTTATGCAAACCAACAAATCAAAGTCAAATGATTTCCACACCAATAACGTCCAAAACAATTTAGCGCTTTTTCAAGATTTTCGAGGACGTGCAAACCCGTTTTAAATTCTCCAACCAAACTCCCTCATATATATATTCTTTTAGAGGTAATCTAAATTCTCAAACTTTGGAGAATTGGTGCAAAAACCTAAATGGCCCATAATTGGCATGAATTTCTTTTTATTGCCTTTCAATTTTTTCGGGCTCTTTTAACCTCTTTGGACCTCGGATAATAAAATTCCTCAATTTTTTAGGTCCAATTTAACGGTGGCTTAGTATTCGCAAAGGTAAAATGAACCTTTCGCAGCCCTTCCCCGTTTTTAAAGAAAGCACACAAACTCACAAAACGGTTTTTATATGCACAATTTCCTTATAAAAAATTATCGCGCTTGGTTCGTTTTAAGGACAGGATTGAAGTGAAAACACCCAACCAACATGTGATAAGACAAGCACAATAATCAAACAAATTCGTGCATGTGTGCAATAAAGGATAAAGTGAGTCAAACATGTAGGAAGTAACACTTAATTACATCTTAATGACTCCAAACATTATAAAGAACAAGGATGAATTGACCTATTGTCTCAAAACACTATCAAATAGTCACATGAAAATAATGGAATGATGTTGTGACTCGGTCATCCAAAGTGTTCATCCATAAACGGTGCAACAAAAAAAATCTTTTTGTATTTTTCAAAAAAATATATACAAAAAGTACATGTCACAATGCTAGCAAAAATATATCAAAAAGCATAACTAGCGTATGACAAACATGCAAACACAATCATCTATATGATATGGCAAGAGAAGAATCATGTGCAAGCAAACGGGAATCAACTTGTCTAAAATCTAGTTCCTCCAAAAGTGATTTCCTAACCCAAATGGATGAAACACGTCGACAAGGGGTTTTGGGAACCAACAAAATACTAGACTTCGAATTCCTAAGACCTCTTCCAAGATCAAAACAAAATCGCCTAAGGTGACCATTCCTACCACAATATGAGCATGTGTAAACAGGTGGGATGACACCGAAAGTGTGATCTTTTCTAGCGTCCTTGGAATTAGTTGACCCTCTAAAACAAATAATGGTTTTGGCTTTAGCATTAGAAGCATGAGAACACGATGAGCCATTACCATCACTATCAAACCTACTTGAGTCTATCAAATCATTTTTTAACTTCAAAATTTTTGACTCAAGCAAAGAATTAGACTCTTCCAAATTAAGGGACGCCTTCTTCAAATTATCAATTAAACTTAACAGTTTATCACGCTCCCCCTCAATTAAAACAAACTTATTCCTAAGAGTCTTTTCGCGTGCCGTAAAATCATCGATTAATTTTTTATCCTCGACGGCACAAACGGGAACCCTAGAATTTTTTAAGTCCTCCAATTCCTTCTCTAAAACTAGGACTCTCTCATCACTCTTCTTTTTGGCAATTTTTAAAGAATCAAAATCAGTACACAAATTACCAAAGTGCTCACGACAAATATCACTTTGAGTTTGAAACTCTTGCAAATATTCAATCTTACTTTTAAAGAGAGAATTTTCTTTTTCTAAAACTTTAATTCTTTTGCAAAGTTTCAAATTCAAACTTTTTAATTTTTCAGCACGGTCGTGAAATTTTTCAAAAATAGGCTCCTCATTAAATGGGCGTTCCATTGAAAAATTGCGATTTTTCATAAAACTGATTTTTAAAAAAATAAATATCACACAATTTTTGCGGAAAATAGGAATACGCGATAAATTTGCGCAACCTGCTCTGATACCATTTTGAAAAACGCGTGTAATATTGATTTAAATTAAATTCGCAAGTTTCCAAGAACCCTTATTTAATTAGCATCTACTTTTAAGCCAAATAAAATCAACCCTTAAACATGCATTTAAATTAACCCATCAAATATAAAGCATGCGACACAAAGTTAAGGAAAAATCCCCGAAGGGCAAAACCTTTTATTTCTAGAACTTTAAAGAATTTACAAGACCATTGACTTACATACAACCTGATAATCGCCCACAAGTGTAACGCACGGTGTCTTCGGTAAACCTTCAAATCAACGGCTAGAAACAGTGTGACACAGAAATACCCGCAGGTGTCGGTTCCTATGTCGGCGGCTGGAATTTTCCCTTTCTAGGAGGGCAGCAATGAAGAAGAGAACGGCTTCTCCACAAGGGTTGAACAAACCAAAGTTGTGTTCTTGGGTTACCAAAAAGATTCACAAAGGTTTGGCAATTGTGTGAATCAAAACATGAGTCTTGGGACTCAAAAAATATGAAGACTAGAGTAATTTGGACTCTCAAAAACGTCTTCTAAAGTCTTGCAAAACAACTCCCCCGAAGTTGGTATTTATAGGAAAAAATATGAAGAGTCCCATGTTCTTAAAACTCTAAAATTCTATCCAGCGTACAAAAAAAACAGCATTCTTTAAGGAATTTTCTCCATCTTCAAAAGGTCATAACTCCTTCACCGTAGTTCGGATTGAGGTGCCGTTTTTTCTATTATCTTCGTTGCGACGAGATATTCAACTTTCCAGTTGACCAAACCTCCGAACTATGGATGTGAAATTACGAAAATGCCCTTGAACTCTCCTATCGTGCATTTTTTCACTGTTTTGACTTCCCTTGCGTACCACTTGCATTAAGTCCCTAAAATCTTGGACCGTGAAGTCGTTGAGGCAGATGTGGGACATATTAATGGAGATGTTGAATGCTTGATTCCCAAAATTCGGATTGAGGCCGTCGAGTGACATCTTGAGGTGACGTGCCAAATGTAGCGGCGTACGACATACACAAATGAAACATGTTGGACATGAGAAAAATGTCCTTACAAAGTTTGAATATGAAATCCCAACTTTCTTTGATTCAAGAATGAACAAAAAAAAGTTGAAGAATACAAGGAGAAATTAAAGGTTTTTTCCTCTTGAAACCAAGATAGTTTCACTCTTAAAACTTACTTCTCTCCTCTTGGTTAGAGCACCTGGGAAACTCTTGAATATATACAGAGATGTATAAAAATAAGAGGGATACACTGAAGTGTTAGAAAATCCTTTGTTCAAGACAAGATCAATGTGGTTGTCCAACCATAATTTTATCTTGGCACAACTACCAAAGCATTATCTTGTAAATATATTTTTAAAAGTAAAAAAATTTGCAGTCTCGCAGATGCTTCATAGTCGAGAAACTGTCTTCGATGATGCGAAAGTTCAACGACCCAAGGTCGCGCTACATACCAAAGATTTTTTACGGTGTCTTCTATGATATCGCGACTAGTGAAGGAAACACTTCATGAACGTGATGTCCTTCTTCACTGAGGCGAACAGTCAGCGACCAAGATCGGGAACAAGGCCAAAGTTTGCTAGTTTTACATATTTTCACAAAACTCAAAATTTTTTACTCCAACATATGACCAAATAAATTATAAATGCAAATAATGAGTGTTAAACATAAGTTTTATATAGGAGGAACAAATTTTAATACCCCGTATTTTCATGGAATATAATTATTATTTATTAAATCATAAGTAAATTAATAAATAGGACTAATAATTAATCTGTGATTTAGTAATAATAAATTGGCATTATTTAAATAATAATTAAATTTTTCATGTGGTGTGATTTTTGTAATGTGTGTTTGGAATAATTAATTATTTATATTAATTTATAATTGTGAACTATTGATACGCGTAGAATAATTAAGTGGATAATGTATTGATGTCATGAGGTATTACCGTGTGTTGTAGGTAGAATCATATAGACTGGACTTTGGGGTCACACAAATGTCCATTTATTTATTTTTACCACTTTAAATTGGGCCTGAAGGGTAGTTATACCCTGAGGATGAGATTCGAGTCAATCCGGGTAGTATTTTTAGCTTATTTGGGGACCCGAAAATAGCCATTTAATAGAGATGTGAGTATTTGAGTTTTTAAGTGGGATTAAGGGTCAATCATTACCATTTATTCTAAGGAAAAGAAAACCCTAACATCCATGGGTTTTAGTAAAAGCAAAGAAAATTCCAAGGTGGACAAACCATAAGGATTCAAGACTACACCGCGTCTTCTTAGATTTTCAAGCAAGAATATCTTGCAATCCTCATTATAAATCTATAATTAATCTATTATTTGTGTTTTAACCTATTATCAATATGATATTTCAAACATGTTTAGAGATTATTTTGATTATACTAATGACATGTGTTTATTAAGAATGATATGAATCGGTCGTACATTAAATACTTATACCCCAATGATTAAAACATGAAATTTGATGGATTAAATGATGTATATCTTAAATATATTAGGATGAAACTTCATTATTACAAATTTTCCCCATGTTCATTTGATGCTTAAGGCTGGAGTTAATGAGGAACAAAACCTAATAAGATTTAACAATAAGTTAAGTTGAAAATTTTTAATCTTTAAGTTTGAATCTTGGATTTGATATTCTTGGACCCATTGGATGGTTAAAAAATCTTTAAAAACATGTTCCCAAACTTATATTTGATTTTCGTATTGACCGGGTACTAATTTGGAGCTTAGTTTGGGTATTAATGGAGGTTTTGAGACTTCATCTCCATCCTCGGGTCATTTAGGATTTTTCCCATAACCGATTTGATTCGGCCTAGGGGAGAATCAATTCGGACCATAAAATTGTGACTTTTATTGCGAATGCGTGGGCGCTAGTTTTTTATATTTTGGGTTTTTTATTTTTATGAATTTTCTACTAAACGGTGTGCGAGACCAAATTTTGAATTGGTGATCGTGGGTTGGACTTTATTTTAGATTGGTCCACCTATTTTATTAAAAGATCAAATTTGGTTAATATTTAGGATATTTATATCTTTGTACTATTCTAGTTACATTCGGTGTTAAAATTTGGGTTAGTTCGAGAAAACGAGCGAGTGAGCGATAACTTAGGGTTGTTATAAACGTTAGTCCGGGAAAGTGAATAGCTAGAGTATTCTGGGTAGTTACTTATAGTCTTGAGAGGTTAAGGGACATATGATTAAATTATAAATTAAACATGGAGAATTATATGTAGGCTACAAGAGAACGTATCAAGATGTATAGCCAGACACTCATAGTTTAGATATTTCTTATAAACCTAGTAATGTGAGAAACAATTAGGCGATAGGGATTGGGACAGTTTGGGATATGCGTGATAATTCGTAATATCTTATGTAGGTGTATACATTTAGTAAGGTTTTGAGATAAAATAAACCAATTTGAGATGACAACCCAATATTTGGGAATTTGGATGTCTTAGGTATACTCAAGTGTATGTGTTATATATATATATATATTGTGTTGATTATGTGAACATACATTTACTCGTGGTGAATATATCAGTTGGGGGTTTGCGTTCGATATCAGGATCGTGTACCACACGCTGGCTGAGATGGGAATGACGTAGTGGAGGTTATTATGTTAGATACAGTCAGGGGTCACCGCTTTATAATAAGAGTAGGAAGGATGACTTGATCCATCGACATGGTCTGGGTATGGGTCAGTAGTGTTGTTACTACATAGTGATCGCCTCATTATTTATTTGTGTGTTTTGATTAAGCTCGTTAGGCGATGGATTCTTACAAACTTATCGATAGAGCCATGAGATAGACACCGAAGGTAGTTGCCTTTGTGTGTTGTAATAACTGATGAGAAATAGTTAATATAGTCTAATGATAGACAATTGATAATAAAACTTATGTCACGTAAAACATTGTATATGCTTTATTTATATTCTTGGGGGTGACATTGTGGCGGTTAGTATTCGGGTTGTATTCTTATATATGTAGATAGTTAGATCCGACTGCAGAATACATAGTTGTTATCTATCATTATGGTAGTTCGGGAAAGAACATGTTTAATTAAAAGATATTAAATATAGAGAGAATGTTATTTTTATAATACTGTGAGTAACTTAATAAAATATATGTGTGGCTTTGAGGTGTAGTCCTATTTGGTAGTCAGTTACATTCTATGTTAGTTATTCATTACGTGAAAGCAATTGTTAGTCTAGAGATAGATATTTTTAATATAGTTATGCATTGGGTTGGTATATGCGCATAGTATTGCACTTAGATGAGAGATGAGGTACTTATTTCATATGGGAGCCAATGTGGGTTATATTTATTGTATATTAGTCGCATGATTTATCTTATTGTATTGGAGATATTCTTACAACTTTATGGCGTTAACCCAAATTTATAAAATCCCCCCCCCCCCACCCCCCACCCCCGCATTATTATTGTATATACAAGTTAACAGGATTGAGCGATCAGGTGTGCAGTAGTGGCGATCCAGCTTGGTATCTATAAAATACCCCGTATTTTTCCTTTAATTATGGATTAATTAAATTTAATTGGGATATATTAATTTGAGATTAATCCGGATTTTTTTTTAATTGAATATTTACTAGCGTGACGAGGGTTAGTAATTATTGGTAAGAATTATGTTGAATATTACTAGATGAGTAAAGTAATATATGAGATTGAATTTATTAAAATTGTCACGAGTGAATAATATGGCAATTATAGAAATTAAGTCGGGAGGCGCCTGTGTCGTGTCGGGACTAAATTATTATAATAAAAAGTGAATAAATTATAAGTCGCCCATATGGTCTTTTCGAGTGCGCCAACATGTCCGGAAGGGTCAAGATAGTTAGAAAAGTGTACCTGGGAGTTTAGTTTGAGTCTCGGAGCATTTTTAGGCCTAACTGGCATCCCGAGAGGGTATTATAGTCATTCTGTATTTTTGGGTAATTAAACCCATAAATTTTCCTAAGTTATATTAGCTATTAGAGTTAATCTTTTAGGGTTCTCAATCATAGAAACATAGAACATCCATTAGAGAAGAAAGGTAGAGAGCTCTTCAAGACTTGATTACAAACTGTAACACCTTTTTTCAAGAGTAACACCACCGGGGCATATATCGTAAGACGAGGAATGTAGCCATATCTTCATCACCAAAAGATCAGACCTTCGATTCCCAGGCAAGTATCTATCTTGAAAATTCCTAGTTGATATTCCATCCATGTTAGAGTAGGATTAAGAATACATGTTTGCATGGAAGAATCATATAAATTAGAAGAATTAAACTGCATGTTTTGGGAGTAAATCATGAAATCTGGACACCTTGTCATATGTAGAGGATTACCCACGAATTTGTAATGGTTTAATGGGAAGAAATATGGAAGAAGAATGAGAATTTGGAAATTTAATAAAAAACTAGGGTTCTTGATAATTTTGATTAATTGGCCCCTTAATTCGATATCTTTGATGAATTCGTACATGGTTTATGTAGAAAATCATGTAGGTAGGTATATCAAATCAGTGGTATACTTGTTTGGAGTTTGGGAATCATTTAGGGTGTTTTGGAGGGATTTCTTGGATGAAACCCGTAGGTTGGATTAACAGATTCTGGGCAAGAACTGCTCGATCAATAGATCGACTCAAGAATGTCGATCGATCGACTAATCGATCGATCGACCCCTTTCATCGATCAATCGACCCCTCCTAGAAACTGAATGTTTTTCCTTTTTTGTTTTAATTCAGACAAAATGCATAGGAACCCTTGAATATTATTTAAAGAGCATAATGGGTCATGAAGAGGACCAGTATGGTCTAAGTACATTCCGTTGAATGTAACTTTATATGGGATGTAACCGTGGGTTAACGGGGGTTTGACACATATTGGAAATCGTGCGTACGTTAACTAAGGAATTGAGAGAATTGTAAATGGCTTAGACCAGTATGTTAGAGAGGGTATACCTACTGAATTTACCTTTTGGATGAGAGAATACTTCGAGGGACGAGAAGTAATTATGAAATGACTATAAATGAGAATAAAAAGAGATGAGTCCTTTTTACGTAAGAATTGGGTAAAGTTATATTATGTAAGGTTAAAAATATTATTATGGGTCGCGGGCGAACCTAATTGAAAAATGTGAGTATTGATATATATGATCGAGTGCATGTGTATATAGGATATATTTTTGTACAATCATACCCGCAACTGCTATCACGGTGCTTGCCGCGCCGGGACAATCTTATCTCGTTGGGAATATTGACTTGTACCCTAGAACATAGGATTCCTTAGTACAGGCTATCTGAGAATGATAGCCAGGCGATCCTAGGAGACGTGAGGGGTATGTGTTGACCTCTTAGTGACTTGGAACTATGCTTCGCCTCCATTTTGTGTTTATTGTGTTAATACAGTTCGAGAGTGATTCTGAACTAGTATTTCCTTTAGTACGAAAGATACGGGAACTTGATAGCAGAGTATGCGAGCACCATAGATTTTATGTGGGGTGCCTATAGTATATATATATATATATATATATATATATATTATATGAGTGTTTAATATATATACGTATATATGGAATTCTTCTATTGTGAGTATAAGTAGATCAATATTGTATAAATGCTCCATAATTATAGTAAGTGTTCTGGAACGTTACAACAGTATTGATAAATACATAATAGACGTAAGAAATCGTTACTAGAAAAATCTCTAAACTAAAATCATATTCTTGTGGCCTGTCAAAATAGAATTTATGGAGATGAATTAGATAGACTTATGAGGCATTTTAGTAGTACAGTAGGCGTGCGCACTAGATGAGAGGTGAGAATTCTCAAGAGAGTGTCGCGTACTAACATGGTTGATATATTAGCCAGTAAACATTTTAAATACTTGATAAACTATTTTTAAAACTGTTTTACGCTCGGGATCTGACCCGTTTCCTGTCATTTTCTCTTATATATATATATATATATATATATATATATATATATATATATATATTCAAGTGCCCAGCCATAGAGGCGCCAGGAGTAGGTTACTCGGACTGGACGTGCTGCAGCTTATGTGGGAGTTGCAAGCCTTTGTATTAGACGACCTCACCTTTGATTTTGTATATGTTTTAGTTCCTTAGTAGACAGTGCATTTGTCGCCCATTTCTTATTTTTCTGTTTAGCCTTATTAGAGATTTAGTATTCATTTATGATTCTAGTATTCAGTATTATTGTGGGATTTATTTTGTTGTCATGCAGACTTACGATGTGGATATTTGCTTGGTTTGAGCAATCTAGTGACATTCTTATGCATGGTTATTTTAAATTATCTCGTGTATTATTCATGTTGGGTTATATTCCAAAAAGGTTTTGATATGAAATTTAATAAATAAATAAATAATTATAAATTGTTTTGATACTTAGCTTAATTATTTAGGGTGTTTAAATTGGGAAAATTTTATTTTGTAATAGTGATGCTAAGAATAAACTAACTGTTCACCTGGATTTAATTTAATAAAGGACTAATCACCCGGTATTTAATTAGGCGGGGTGTCACAGGTGGTATTATAGCATCAGGTTCCAGTGTCCTTAGGATCTGTGCGGCTTATTATGCTTCCAGCATTACTTTGTTTGATATAGATCCCTATGTTTAGGATTGTTGATTTATATGGTGAGATTATGTTCTGCTATAACGTATGTATATTATTGAATCATATTTGCATTCGGGCGTGTTCAAACAATGAAGTGTGGCAGACAAGGGCCGTTGGGCGGACAGCAGGAGGCAGGGCTTAGTTGAGGTTATTGAGTATATTCGAGGATGATGACCATAGTCGAGGTCACCCCTATTAAGGCACGAGAGGATAGGACTGTAAAGATGACTAGGGCGCAACAAATCATTTCCAAGTGCTGCTATAATCGAAAGTGGTTCCAAATCAGACTTACCCAACGCGGTAGGACTGGGAGAGAGCCAAACGAAACATTGAGGAGAGCCATCAGTGAAAGATCTAGAAATGCGGGAATCTTGTATGTTAACCGACGAAGGTAAAATATCCAAAGGCTTGGGCATATGGCAGAGTGTGATTAACTGGAGGTGAAAATTTGGGGTAAAATTTTCTTGACTTGTCGGAGCAAAGTTATAATGGTAAGGAGTCGACCACCGCATTGAGTAGTGGAATGTTGTGTCAATGGAAGGATCTTAGGTACAATTTATGATTTCATCGCAAATTCCTTCACCAGATGTTCAGGATAAGATGTGAATGTTATTCGGAACTCATCACAAGAGGATCAGACTGAGGTCCATCTGTGAAAATGAATTTAATTATTTACCGAGTTTTGTGCCAGATGGAGTTATACAAATGAAGAAGAGGGTTTCAAGTGGGAAATCGATTCGTAAGAAAGGTTGACAATACTTTAGGGTAATTCTAATAGACGGCCGATTCATATGGTGATAATGTTGCATTTTTCAGTAGAGATGTTAATGCTTCTTTCTAAAGGGAGATAAAGGAATTGAAAGATTTATCTGGAGAGTAAGACTGGATAAAATGCAGTTAGTGAAACACCGCAAGGGGTAGACCCATAAGGGAACCCATTTAAATGATTTGGGTAGCTGAATCCTTACCAAATGATAGTCAGTTCAGTAAGGGTTGTCGAAGCCAGAAGTGTGTTTCTTAGGGCCAATAAAGCTAAGGGAACAACGGGGGTAGCCATCAGGAATCGAGCCTACCAAAGTCCGAGAGAAGGACAACCCTAAAATGGTCAGTATGATCGGTGATAAATGGATTATGTATAGAGGTATTTTATGGAGAGTAAAGACACATACGTTAATTTTCCCAAAGCGAGTGAAAGGAAAAGGTATGGTACCTAGCAAGGGCAATGGTTAATGTGGTTTTCGATTTGGTTAGGACAGACATGTTACGTCCGGAAAGCATTTGAGAATCCAAGGCGATTGACAAGGTAGGAGTATGAGTTTTATCCTCGGAGGATGAGGCGTTATTTATGCGACACGAGCGAGTCACTACATTTTGTTTATTGCTAGATTCGCATGTGAGACGAGTTTTGTGCGTATATCTATAACCTTATTATTATGTGAATATTTTCCTTAGTGTAGCGGGATTATCTTTAGTGTTATCCACGAAGGATGAATGGGTATATTAATAGTGTTATATACTTTATTGAGATTGATTGTCGTAGTGATGCGTTATACGAGTACGATATTATCCTGATTATGATTTTATAAGTAATGGTTAGAATGATAGTGGGCAGTTATTGCAAGGCTATCGGGGTTGCTTCCCCTAGTGCAGGATGTTTTGTTCTGACCAAGCCTCACCTATGAGAGGGTTGGGCTCGCATTTATATTATATATTATAGAGACTTCGAAGGGTATAGTGTTTTTTTTTTTTAGATAAGAGGGACTGAATCCCCACAGATATTATTCAACCAAGCCTAAAAATAAGGCAATAACTCGCACATAATGAAAACTAGAGGTTGAGCCCAATGCTTTAGACTTCGAAGGGTATAGTGGTATCGAAATGTTTAATCCTGGGGTGTGTGGGGACTTTATTGTTATGATTCGGTGTGTATTGGGTTTATCGTTGAGCGGAAAGATTGAACTCATTATTGTGTTTAGCGCTCAGGACTTAGTGATAGGAAGAGCGCATTGTTATATCTATCCTTTAGAAATGTGGGAGTTAAGACTTATATTCATATGTTTGGGGACAAGATTTCGAGATTCCCAATCTTATGTGTACGAGGTTTATTACCACCAATGCTAGGTGATAGTGAAATTGACTAAAAGATCTTTATTTAAATGTAATTGCAGGATGAGAGGTAGCCATATGTAACGGGACGGGAATATAGGGGCACATTTTTATGGACATAGTACCTAAAGGAATTCGATAACCGATAATGCTAGGTAGTAGTGTATCGGGGGGTTCCTTGTTTGGATTTCACTTTACGAGACATCCCACGCATGATACTTAGCATAAGGTTGGAAGTAGGGAGATGTTTAATCATTAGTCCATGAGTACGGTACCTCGGTCGTTATTGGAGTAGGTAATTATTTCTTTAAGTTGGAAGTTAAATTATGATTTAAGGTCAGTGGAGCCGGTTGTATGGTAAGGAAGCATTGAAAGTTTTGTTTTATCACCATGAGTTGAAGGGTGGAACGATGATAAGGAGGATTTAAAATTTCAATTTTTGGGGTGATTAGGAATTCCCAAGTGTTATAGTCGCATTGTGAATACAGGGACAACAAAGAATTGAGTGTTATGTATGATACGTGTGGGATGTTTATGCCAGTATGCACGCTTTATAGGGTATGTGGGCATCCTGGTTAGCTGATGTTAGAATCGTCCGAGTTAAAAGGACGTGGGAATAAATGTGTGAAATATATGCCTGGGGGACTAATATTACGAAGTAGAAATGATAAAGTGGATTAAGCATCATGTGAGAAGGACGATAATCCATATATATGTGTGCAATCCGATAGCACACCCAAATTTGGTTGAGAGGCTGTAAGAAGCCATTTAAAAAGGGGGTATTCCTTGAAAAGGGTAAAATTTAACTATTATGGAAAACACTTGGAGCGGAGTTTTACCTAGTCAAATGTTGAGAGTGACTTGCGCGTAGATAAAATGATGATGTTGGCAAGGTATATAAAAGGTCCAGAAGTACACATCGTGGAGAAAAGTGCATGGGTCGAAACTTTTGGTATGCTTCGAGGGAAGAAGGGGAGTATTGAGTACCATTTAATGTGAGACATTATAAGCAGAGGTCGATGTTGAGCGGTGCATAGTGAGTAGTCTCCTCATGCACCAATCACGATAGAAATCGGTTGGATCAAGATGATCAACCATAAAATTTTGTTACAAGCCGACGATTCCTGAAATGGAAAAAGGGTCGTCAAGTTGTTAAATTTCTTTGATGGGATACTAAACTCAAGATAAGGTCACGAGCTACTTCGAATGTGTGGAACAAGTTGACCTACAAGAAAGTAATTATTATTCTTTTGGGTGATTTAAACTATTAGGCGGTATGCCTAGTCTTTCTTTGAAAAGAAGGATCGCACCGGTAAGTGGTCCTACCCGGCATTGTTCTGAACTAGAATGAGATCTTTAAGCCCCACATTCAATACAGGATTTCAGGAGTAGTGGGGATGACGTTTCGTTTTGAGCAGGTTGTATCACCTATAGCCTGAGGAGTAAGGGAAAGGTGATAAATGACTAGCGGGGTTGTATGAATGTAATTTTGGACTCATTGTGGTCATTGCATTCTCGCAAAAATTATAGCTCGTAAGTGAAGTAGAGTACGGTACTTGGGAAAAGATATTAACAAATGGTAGAGTTGGGTGTAAGCACTCATACATGTTTATTGTGAACAAAGTGATAAATGAAGTTTTATGTAGAAGAAACTTGACTATTCTCCCTCTGGTCGTTTAGAGGTGAGCGGATAATCATAACTTTTGATTGGTCAAATTAGAGTCTGATGACTATAGTGGAATTACCACGGATTATTTTAGGTGGCTTTTGAATTACATCGCCGAAAATCGAGATTCGAAGAACTGACAAGAGTGGTCAGATGATCATATGCTTTCTTTCAGGATGGGAGTTTTGTGTTTAGATAAATACGAGCAATTGGCATGTAGTAAGGTGCGGCCTCCCAATAATATTGAGCCAATGGGGGCCAATGATGTATAGGCTCTTCTTATTCGA
Organism: Sambucus nigra; assembly: GCA_949130495.1. Lineage (NCBI taxonomy): Eukaryota > Viridiplantae > Streptophyta > Magnoliopsida > Dipsacales > Adoxaceae > Sambucus > Sambucus nigra. The sequence goes on along the minus strand of OX422208.1, from coordinate 483,686,063 downwards.
ATACCGACGAATAGGAGCACAATGTGAAGTGTTGTTATTGAGGTGTAACCCTATAACTGATAAAGTGTTGAGAGTGTTAAATAGGCTTGCTGTGAGGCGAGGGTTATAGTGATTTAGCGTCGTACTCTGAAGTTAGTTATGCATACTGATAAAGTATCCAGAATTGTTTTACCAGGTAGGCTTTATTTTTCTGAATTTCGGGATGAAATTCCATTATTATTTTGGAGACTTTATGGAATTTGAGTTTTTGAGAAGCCTATTGGAGTTTTGAGTTCTACTTATGGTAATATGGATCGTGGTGGAAATTTAGGCTAATATAATGACCTTATGAAATTTTGTGCACCGAAGAGAGAGGGAAATGGATTGCTGAGTTTTAGAAAAATATAAGGATTTTGATGATTAATTTATGTGTGGATTAATTCCCATTAGAAAGTTGAAATGGTGTTTTTCTTATATTTGAGCAAGGTTCATTTATGTTGTTAAATCCATTTATGATTAAAATGATGATAATATGAGAGTGTTTGGCTAGGAACAGGTACAATGATTTTGACTTACATCATGGATATGTCTATTGGAGATTATTTACGAGGTCGGAATACTTATATGAACTCTATGCTAGTGGTGACATACTTTATAAGATGTCTACCCGGGATGGTTAGTCGTTGATGGATTTATCTTAGTATGTAAGTGTAGACACCCCATTCTAGCACCCCCTGTATCACCACGGACCTAGGTAATACCCCGAGTACCGACCTAGAGGCCATCGGGCACTCCCAGGCTCCGTTTGACCAAAAGTCAAACTCCTCAGCTCGATCGAGACAGAATGAATCTTCAAAGTGCACTGAAACCCCTTTCCAACGGTCTGCCCCATTCGTAATTCTGACTTACGGTGCGGACGAACGACCTATTTTCCTCCGAAACTTAATCAAGAGGCCACCGGACGCTCCTGGGCTCTTTTTGACCAAATTCAACTCTTAACCTCGACTGAGACTTAATGAATCTTCAAAGGGCGCTGAAACCCATTTCCAACGGTCCGCTCTGGACCCAATTCTGACTTACAGTGTGGACGAACGATCCGTTTTACTCCAAAAGGTCACCAAACTCTTCCAGGCCCCGATTAACCAAAGTCAACTTCCCAAAATGAGTCAAACTCTTTGGAATGTCTAAGTACATATCCTAACCTTACCAAAAATCCGCCCCATGTGCGATTCTGACTTACCATACGGACGAACGATCTGTTTGCGTCTGAAGATCCCCTGTCCAAAGGACCGATGAACGCTTATGAGCCACATTTGTTCCAAAGTCAACTCTTGGTCCCGAGAGTAGTCCGAAAGACTTTCGAAGGTCTCTGAAGTACCTTTCCAACGGTTCTCCCCATACGTGATTCAAATCAACGGTTTACGCTCTACGACTGATTTTCGAAAGGAAACTGAAAAAGACTGCCAAACGGTAGGTTCCAAACCCTGCCTATCGGCAGTGTGCCTAAAAACACCTGCCGATTGGCAGGACTAGGACTATGCCGATCGGTAATGCTCGTGGCCTATAAAAAGGAGGGCCTGACCTCATTGCAAAGGGAGACAAGATCTTAAATCCATCACTCTCAGCGAGCTCTGAAAACCCTCTGGAAGTCAGCGTGATTTCCAGATCCAAATCCCTTTCCAACTTTCACCTTTCATCATCTTTTTCATCAAACTTGGTGAATTAAATACCCTTCATCATCATCCAAGTGTAAGGGTTGCTCTCCAATATTCAAGATCAAGCTCAAGATCTTCAAGAAGGTCTAATTTTCTCAACTCTCTCTTTAAATTCTCCTAAATTCGTATTAACTTGTTTTATTACTTAGCACTTTTATTCTCTCTATCTCACATGTCCCAATATACTTTTTATTTAGTATTATTGCACATCTCCTATTTTCATATAAATAAAACCCAAAAAAATAAGAGAAAGAGGGTTTGCTCCTAAATTCCAAACGGGAATTCTCGCACTTCTCTCACACTTGTCTCACAACTAAAACACCTTTTTACACACACACACACACATATAAGAGAAGTCCCTAGTTGTATTTGTGGGATAAATCCCACCCCTCATTTTGCATACGAACTACGTGGACTTTGATGCCTCTATAGGCTACATAGACGTCTCGTGGTAAAACCCGAGACTCGAGTCCTATTCCTACTTTTCTCCCATTTTTTATTTTTCTATATTCTTCAAATTGATTCTCCTAAAATCTATATGTTTACATATACATATATTTGTTCTTAGTAGCATATTATTCCGTATGCGTTATCGTTCCATTATAATGATCAATGCTACGATAATTTCATAAATTTTATTTTTTAATATTAAATTTTAGGAACATTCCTACGGATGAATCACTTTATCTCTTCCATGATACAAGTCGATGATTCCTATCTTCACTACATATACACATACACACATATCACGGGGAAATAAAGGTAAATAGCAACAATCCATGAGAGACCGCAAGGGCGGAATGGGTGCCTAACACCTTCCCATTTCGTAACTTAGCCTCCGCATCCTTTTCGAATCATTTTGGTTTCGTATGTATCAGTATGCCTTTGGATGCTGTCCTTTGGGATGGCTCCCTTTTCTTTTGTCTATTTTGAGTAAAATAGACTGGGGACTCCATCTCTCTACATTTTTCACCTCATCACCGACATCGGTTGAAGCACTTCCGAGAGGGATGCGCGGGACCAAGATCCTTTTGACATGAAGACACCCTCTTCTTCATCCCTCCCACCGCGAGGATCGGGGATGGCCACAGTGATGAATCTGCTGGGGAACCCTTATTTTGAGGGCTAGACTCTATTTACATGGGTGTTATATTTGCTTATATTTTCCCCTATTTTTCATACCCCCTTTTACTATTCATGTGTACCTCATGCTTATGCTTCTATTCACACACTTGTAGAAGATTCTCCATGTACACTTCACACCACGTGCACCTAGCATCACATATGTACACATGTTGCACGCATCACCCATCCATACTTGTTATACCATTGGTACTTGTGCTTTGCTCCCTGTTGGACATGATCAAGAAAGATACTCTCATCATAAGATACTAATAAGAGAATAATGCATGATTCACATGACATCACCAATGAGCATTCTTATTGACCAAATTTTTTCCAGTAACTGGAGGGTCACTTCGTGATGGGCGCTAGTCCGGTAGGGCACAGTTAGCCTAAGCTATATGACTCTCACCTATCATTGGCCAAGTGCCTTTGAGGTATATCGAACGGTTCCCCCTCATCGTACTGCTTGACCGAAGTTATGACGGGAGGTATAACACAGGGAACTCGTTCACGTACGCCAAGTATATCAAATTCGCTCTTACACATACCGTCCCCACGAGGTATATAGTAAGGCAATTCACGTACACTCAGGTATATCAAATGGCTTGTCCACACGTACCTATTGTCCTCAAAAGCAAGACGTATATTGTGGAAGTCACACCAAAGGGGGGAACCCTTTTCGATTCACCCAACCAACTGCATACCCACATATAGATGTCAAGCCTAGGATATACATGTTAGATTGCCGGTTTCGACCCAAAACTCTATCGAAATCCCGGGTCGGCCAGACGCCCAAATTTTTGCGTATTTTTAAAATGGGACCCTACCAGTGAGCCTATTTACAAGTCCAACTATAGCTTTGCATATGTTACAAATCCAACTTTTTCAGACTCGGGTCCCGTCTGACATTTCATTTTTGCATTTAGGAAAATTTAATACAAGTGAGAACATAATAATTATAATAATAATGCTCAGACCCGTCTCCCAAAAATATTTCCCCCTTTTGTATCAAAAATCCGAAAATATTTCTCCCTTCTTTATCAAAAATCCAAAAATATTTCTCCTTTCTTTATCAAAAATCAAAAAATATTTTGTCTTTCAATCTCAAAAAGAAAAAATGTCAAAAATATTTTTGTCCTTTTTTGTCAAAAATAAATCCCATTTTACGCCTTCTCAGGTCGATCGCATGCCCTTGACCTGGCTCCTTATTAGCTTCGATCTTCAGTTAAATCACCCTGGAGTTCCATCCGTTTCCCTGATACTTCTTTCGAGTTCGGTATCCATCCACTTTCCATGGATAACACAGATCAAGTACCAGTTGTGTAGCCAGATCTAGTGGCAGTCTTAGCTCAGCTTGTGTCCAAGATTGACAACCTCCAGACTGAGGTCCGAGAGATGCAACGAAACCAGGTTCCTATTCCTCAAGAGCCCGAGGCCCTATTCCCTCATGCTATGGGTCCATTCGAGCCTATCTGGGTTCCCGAAGAGTATCAGCATGCTCCACGTGCCCCTATTGCTAATGGGCCGCCACCCGTCCAGCTTAATATGCCAAACCTTTCCCAGCATGGGGCTAAATTGCATGCGATCATTGATCCAAAAGAGGAAGAGTTGAACAAGGTCAAAGAAGATCTCAAAATGCTAACTAAGAAGTTTGACCAAGTCAGAATCTCTAGAAATTACATAGACTTCACCCACATGTCTCCTTATCCGAAGGCAAGGTTACCCGAGAAGTTTAAGATGCCAAATATCGAGAAATTCGAAGGAAGTGGACCCCTGATTGTTAATTTTCACAGTTATCACCATTTTATGACTCTCTTAAGGGATTCTAAAGAAGTGAAGGCCCAATTATTTCATCAAACTTTGAAGGATAGCGCCCTCTGATGTTTTTTGTCTCTCGAGGAGTCCATAATTCGTAGCTGGGAGGATGTAGCCCGTGAATTCATGTCACAGTACAAATACAATGAAGATATTGAGGTCGCCTGTCGTGATTTAGAGCTACTCAAACAGAACTCTGGGGAATCAATCTGTAACTTCATAGCCCGATTGAGGGAAAAAGCATCCACCATGACCAATCGACCATCCGAGGAAGAACAAGTCAACATAGTAAATAATAACTTCTTACCCCATGTTCGAGAAATAATGGGAGGACAATACTATCCCCACTTACGGTCTCTCAAAGAAGGCGGAGTAGAAATCGAGGAGGGTCTTGCTAAAACAGAAGTTGAACCAAAGAAAGTGTCTGGACAGTTCACCCCTAGAAAATATGACAAATCTGTTAGTGCTGCAGTCTCAACCATCAACAACATCTCTCAACCAACCACCTCTTGGGACCATAAAGTCGCCATGTCCCAGTCCAAAAGGAATACACCGAGCTCAATGGTTCCCTCTCCAAAGTTTATGAGGCCCTGTTAAGCCGAAACCTTATCAAACCCTTGGATCCCCGTCCATTGCCAAATCCACTCCCAAGAAACTTCAAGGCAGATGCCCTTGCACCTTTCACCAAATTGCTGGCCATACCACCGTCCAATGCTTTCACCTTTAAAACATAATCCAAGGTCTAATTGACCGGGGTACCATTGCTCCACCAGCCAATTCTAAGCCAAACACTACCTACAACCCACTCCCAAATCATGCCAATGACATCTTCCTAGAAGGGAACCCATAATTTGATCCCTCAACTCAAATCACACCCATACACCCTCTCAAACCTCTCCAAGCTTACCCATGTTTCCTCCTATACCCTGTTAGCCTTGTTGATCAGGCATTGTCACTCCTCACCAGAGCATGCATCACTGTCCGTACCCATTCTAAAAATGGAAGTATGGAATTATCAAAAGTGTTAAACCAAATCCTAGAGTTCAGGCTGAAATTGTACTCACAGATGATCATTGATTGCCAGAGGTTCAGTATGCTATTCTTATAAGCACAGAAATGGGCCCGAGACTCAGACAGTTAGGTGGTACCAACCGATGAAGTCAGCCTAGATGACGTTGTTTGGATCATGGTAGAATTATTCAGGCAAACCAATAATATTTGTAATATAACTGAATTACTTGATACTCTAAAGCTACAAGGGTGCCTGGTCCCTTCACCCTTACATCTCCCCATAGAATGGGAGGACCTGTACGAATAAGACATTGAAGTTGTGGAATGCATTAACTTTTTATGAAAAGACAGAATTATTTCCATTAGATGGGGGGGAGAATTTGAAGATTCAAATGAAGAGTAAGCTTTCGATAAAACTAGCTCGGTAGCCGATATGCGTGGGATGATTTCATTTGAAGAACTCCTCGAGGAAATAAAAAACGTGGCAGAACAACCCGAGATCGATGAAGAAATAGGGTTCATATTTTTCCCTTATTCAGTAAATCACATGACCAGATCAGGGAGGTATTACCAGATCCCAAGCTCACTACCAGCCAATGACAAAGGGAAGGGCGTTGAGAACCTTCCTATGCCAGAAATGACCCTCGAGGAAAGAAAGATCCTTGATCAACTGAAGAAAACTCAAGCTAATATCACTCTATGGGGGGTTTCATGTCTTCCCAGCTGCACAGAAATGCTTTGGTCAAGTTGCTCACTAGACCCACAGTTCCTCCTTCTACCACACCAGAAGAAGCGGTAAATTTAGTCGAATCCTTGAACTCTACCCGAATGTTATCCTTTTCCGAAGAAGAAATCCCAAAATTGGTCCAAACCACAATCATGCACTCAACATCTCCGTTGAAGTTATGGGAAAGATCGTACCACTCTCTCTTGTCGATAATGGATCCACCTTGAATGTCTGCCCATTAAAAACCTTTAAATGCTTAGGACTGAAGGAAAGTGACCTCGCTCCAACCTCCACTGTTGTATGTGCCTACGATAATACTCATCGAGAAGTGATGGGATCCATAAAACTTGTAATAGGGGATGGCCCTATAAACCATTCTGTTGAATTCCAAGTTATTGACATCCCAACTTGTTTCAACCTGTTGCTCGGACGACCTTGTATCCACAGTATCAAGGGTGTGTCCTCCTCACTCCATCAGAAATTGAAATTCTTCGCCGATGGACGATTGGGCGACGACGATAATGCCAAGGGTGCAATCACCAGCAATCCAATCCTTGAGATACAACACGGGTCAAATGATATGCTTCTATCAGGATTTCGAGTTGAACCAATTCTATTCCTGATAGGGTATAATTTCAAAGAAAGGGTTTGTCCGGAATACGACCCTCATGAAAATATCAATGTGATTCAGATGTTCAAAAACATGCACTTCATGCCCGGACTAGGGCTAGGGCAAAAAAAGCAAGGGATACTTGAGCCCATTGTACTGAAAAAGTCTTTCCCTCCTTATGGTTTGGGGTATCAACCATCAAAACAAGAGCTCAGAATGATCCGCTAGTCTCGACCAAAGAGAAGACTAGATTGCATCCAAACTATCCCTGTTAACTCCTTGAATGGACGATTCATCAAAAAGGCCGAAGACTTCCCCTTTTGTGGCTTCCCAGAACCATGGTATGACCATACAGACAAAAGATGAAGCCTGGAATGGAGATCTTTTTCCAAGACAGCTACCCTTGGGCCAAAAGTTCCCAACACCATGTACAATCGCTCATCAAAGATACCGAAGATTCTAAGGGAAGTGACTCCGAAGATTCCTTCAACTTACAAATAATAGGTCTGACACTCTGCATGGTTCATTCATGCACTACATCACTGGATCCATCCCACCTGATTAAAGCTGCTGATACACCTCTCCTCAATTGGCATGCTTCGTCGGTTCTGGTTCTACCTGTTAAAATCCCACCTAACCCCAATGTTTACCCCATTTCTTCTTTTATTGTCTATCCTTGCTCAAATGTAATCGAGACCTCCTTTGATGAGGTTCTCAATGTTGTTTTTCCTATCAATGAAATAAATGAAGATTTTGAGTATCTTGTTGTGCCTTACATTAACTATTTAGATTTTAATCAAACTTTTGATGATGATGATTTTGCAAATGAACAATTCTTAACTGATCTAAATGAGGTTAATAAAAAACAGCATAATCGCATTTAAGTTAATAAAGAAGAAACTATTATTGTTGACCTCGGTTCTAGTAGCCAACTGCACGAGATTAAAATAGGGGCTACCCTCGACGAGCATGAGCGCGCACAACTCGAAGAATTATTGAAGGAATTCATGGATGTCTTTGCATGGTCCTATGATGATATGCCCGGCATTGATCATGAAATAGCTCAACATAAGATCCCCACTCTTAGAGATTACAAGTCGATTAAACAAAGGTTGAGAAAGCTCTGCACTGAATGGTCGCTCAAAGTCAAAGAAGAGGTGGTCAAACAGTTGAACGTGGGCTTAATTCGCGTGATCGAATATCCCACGTGGATAGCCAACATAGTGCCTGTACCAAAATCAGGAGGGAAAGCTCGAATGTGTGTAGACTATCGGGACTTGAACAAAGCCTCTCCGAAGGATGATTACCCGCTACCCAATATCGACATAATCGTGGACAACATAGCTAGTCATGCTCTCAAGTCATTCGTCGATGGGTTTTCCGGGTACAACTAAATCAAAATGCACTCAGATCACCAAGAAAAAATTGTGTTCATCACCCCATGGGGAACCTTTTGCTACACTGTTATGCCATTTGGTCTCAAGAATGATGGGGCTACCTACCAAAGGGCTGCCACAACCATCCTGCATGATCTGATTCACAAAGAAGTCGAGGTCTATGTGGATGATATGATTATCAAATCCAAAACTAGAGAAGGTCATGTTCCCGCTCTCCGAAAGTTCTTCGAACGATTGTAACAATATCAGATGAGAATCAATCCATAGAAATGTGTCTTCGGCGTTACAAAAGGAAAACTCTTGGGATTCATGGTCAGTGAGAAAGGGCTAGAAGCAGATCCTGCCAAGATAAAAGTCCTACTTGAGATTCCACCTCCCCGAATGGAAAAAGAAGTTTGTAGTTTCCTTAGGAAATTTTAATACATCGGTCGGTTCATCAGCGAGCTAACCTCCATCTGTGAACCAATTTTCAAACTCCTTTGAAAGGATTCAACCAAAGTTTGAAACGAGGCCTCCCAAGAAGATTTTGACTGAATCAAACAATATCTGACCCAACCTCTGGTACTCATGCCACCACAGCCTAGTCTTCCCTTGCTTTTATACCCAACCATAACCGATACTATAGCTGGGGCTTTTCTATCCCAATACCTTAAAGATTCCCATAAAGAAAGAGTTATCTATTATGCCAGTCACAAATTGGCTGGGTAAAAAGACGACTACACTGCTTTGGAAAAGGCATGTGTTGTGCTTGTCTGGGTCACCCAAAAGTTGCGACACTATATGCTCGGCTTCCCCATCAAACTTGTATCCCAAAAGGACCCCATCAAGTACCTGCTTGAGAAACCCGCTTTATCTAATCTAATGGCTCGATGGTTGATGCTCCTAGCAGAGTTTGATATCATGTATGTCACACAAAAAGCCATGAAAGGAAGAGCCATCTCTGACTACCTCGCTGATTACCCCATGGAAGAAGATGATGACTAGATCTCTGAATTCCCAGATGAAAACATCCTCTATGCGTCTCAAGACAACCTTCGATGGCAAATGTTCTTTGACGGCGCTGCCAGATGGTTCCCACACTCCCATCCCTATCAAATTGGATTTCCCCTACACCAATAACATGACTGAATACGAGGCATGTACGGTAGGCCTCAAAGTTTCTCTCAAGAAAGATATTCAATGCCTATATGTCTATGGGGATTCCTCCTTCATCATCGGTCAAGTGCTCAGAAAATGGAAAGTCAAGGACGAGAAACTCCAACCCTTCCATGCCCACTTAAAATAACTAGCCTCCCAATTCCAGGATATTACCTTCCACTACCTACCTCGAGTAAAGAATAACCTAGTCGATGCCCTTGCTACCTTAGCCTCCATGGTCGACATGGCCGAAGGAATAGCAAAGGCCCCCTTCCTAGTTCAAAAGCAAGATAAACTAACCCATTGCTACCACATTGAGCTCATCACCAAAGAAGATCCTGAGCTAGCCAATTACTGGTACAATGATATCTGGCACCTCCTCAAGCATGGTAGGTATCCCGAGGGTTCCAACAAGAGAGACCGGGCAACCCTCCAAAGACTAAACGCCTAATATATCATCTATCACAAAGCTCTATTCAAGAGAAACATCGATGGAACCCCTCTACACTGCATTGCAGGGGCTGACAATGAAGAGATAATATAGAAAATCCACAGCGGGGAATACGGGCCCCATATGAACGATCACATGCGTGCCAAGAAAATCATACGACAAATCTACTACTGGACCACCATGATCCATGATTGCACTGCCTATGTCCGAAGATGCCTCAAATGCCAACAGTTTTCCAACGTTCAACGCCTGCCTCCACGAGAACTGTACAACATGACTTCTACCTTGTCGTTCTCCACTTGGGGCATCGACATCATAGGGAAGGTTACACCCAAGGTTTCCAACGGGTATGAGTTCATCCTAGTTTCCATTGATTACTTCACCAAATGGGTCAAAGCTGAGTCATACGCAGTTATGAACGCCAAGAAAGTGGCCAAATTCATCAAGAAAAACATCATCTGCCAATATGAGGTCCCGCACGAGCTAGTGTCAGATAATGGGTTGCACTTCGAGGAAGAAGTCACCAAAGTGTAAACTAGTACGGGATTAAGAGACGCAAATCTTCTCCTTACCGACCTCAGACCAACGGTGTAGTCGAGGCCGCCAATAAAAACCTCAAAGCCATCATCAGTAAGATGATCGAAAGCTGTCGAGATTGATCCGATCGAATCCCTTACACCCTTTGAGGCTACCAAACCTCAATCCTAACCTCTACTGGGGCTACCCCTTAATCTCTAGTCTACGACATGGAAGCAGTCCTACCCGTGGAGATAGAGATCCCTTCACTTCGTGTCATGCTCGAAAGTCAAGTCAGTGAAGAGGACTGGCATCAAATCCATCTCGACGAGCTGTCACTCTTGGACGAGAGGAGACTGAAAGCGATGTATCACATACAAGGGTATTATCACCGAATATATCATTAATTTAATAAGAGAGTCAAGTACCGCGATATTCGAGAAGGGGATTTATTCGTCAAAGAAATAGTAGAGCCCATCTGGGACCCCAGAGGGAAATTCAAGCCCAATTAGAGCGGCCCATATATTGTAAAGAAAATATTATCCGGAGATACCGCTATGCTCACCGACCTAGATGGAGAAGAGATGACTCATCCAATCAACCTGGACCGTCTTAAGAAATTTTACCCCTAGTTCGAAATCTCAGCGCGCTACGACTCTTCTCATCTCCCTTCTATTCTAAAAATAAATAAAAAAATCTCTTCATTTCCCTCTACCCAGAACTACGTGGGCTTGATCCTACGCAAAAACCATTTGTAGAAAAATTAAAAAAATTCAAAAACCCCCAGAGGTACGTAGGCAGCTCATACGTCTTACATGAGCACGACCCTTTCTTCTTCACAAAAAAACTATTCTTTTCTTATCTCTGGGAACGACAGTTTATTCTAACATATATTTGAACAAAAGGATTATGCATGCCTTAGTGATCGATATAGATGATTTAAAATACAAAATTCATAGATGATAAAAAAACTTATTTATTTCACTAATGAGAAATTACGATACAATTACATAAGAAAAGTAACGGATAGATCCCTTCCCCTACCTTCCTAGAAAGCCAAATAAAATCCCTAAATTTATTCCCCATTACAAAAACAAACTCTCCAAGAGTCCTGCCCACAGCTACCATAGGAGCCCGCTCCGTCATCATCTATATCCTGGGGTCCCCATGCTTTCCCTTCCTGAATAGAGTGCTACAGACGCTCCATGGACAGATAATCTCGAACCAGCCTCAGAAAAAAACTACAACACCTCCCTCCATGGTATCGGATAAGACCCAACATCTTGCTGACCACTATTCTCCACAAACACTTCATATAATTCCCAGGGATGTGATAAACTCTCTCAATAGACCGATAAGGACGGGTCGACGAACATCGACTCTCCCACAAAGAGCCAAGCCACATGCGTAGATGCTCTGTCAGATCTTTTACCGGAAAGAAATCTAATGTCCGAGGTGGCATGACCTGCTCCCAGCCAAATTAGCGCAGAAGCCGCCAAGGGAAATAGAAAGAGGTATGTCTGAGACCAACCAGTTGGACATACGAGTATTCCACCAGCTCGAGAATAGGCAGTAATTGTGCCCACCAAGGCACTGACCAGCATAAATTTAGAGCCCCATGCTCCATAAACCCGTTCTCCCAGCTCTCAATGTCCAGACCAAAGCTGATGAAATGGCGTGAAAAGAACTTGGGTACAGTCGACAAAGGGTATTCCGGAGGAGTCACTAGGCGAAGTCTTTCTGATAACCGCATGAACAACATCATAGTGCTGCCCCTCAGAAAGTCAGAACGACCTTCTTGCCAGGCATCCAGGCCATTCAAAGTCTCCGCTAGTATCACTGCCGCAGGATTGCGACGGTATGACATCCATGAAGTGATGGCGGCAAGTTATGGGTCCACCAGCAGTTCCCCAGTCACCAGCAGCAATTTGGAAACTAAGCCCAGAACGAAGGCTCTGGCATATCCAGCATCACCAACCTCCTGTAAATGCACAGACCGCAGCACCGTCGGAAGAGAAATCATTTCTCCAATAACCAAGAATCTACCCACCGAGGGCGAGACATGGAGAAGTTAAACCAACAGCTCTCGAGGAGATCAAGAAAACTCGGGCATAGCAGTCGTCACAATGGGATTTACTCCCAACATGGCAGAAAATTCCTCATAAGTCGGATAGACTTCTTCCAAGCCAAAGTTAAATACATGGTCTTTGGGGTACCAAAATTGTACCGCCGCCATCAGCATGTTCCATTCTATGGGCCGATTATGCCATAAAGAGACTTGACGTATGTTGAAAGCATCGTAGTCGACGTTATAGGAGCACATCGTCTCCAATCTCGAGGTAGTTGGAAAACTCAACACTACCAGGGAGATCCATCTCACAGAATAAGAAAGTTAGGATGTGAAGGTGTGATGAAAACACTCCACCCTTACCCCTTTTTATACTTGAAAGTCCTCACAAAAAACATAACCCCTGCAGAAATCGGAGGGAACCCTGCCCCACAAAGTACCAAAGGCTGAAGTGGGTACCAATCAAAGCTTTGAGTGATTATACTGGACTGACCTGCCGATAGGCAGGACAAGTTTTTTGTCGATCGGCAACCCCCTATTTTTAGAAAGTTACCTTTTTCCTCTTTTGTCAAAATCAAAAAACTCAATAAAAATAAATTAATATTCTTAACAGAATTTCAAAATCCCCTTCCATTTTTATATAAATTCTCATTTTAAATAAAACTTTCCTTCAAATCCCAAAAATATTTCTTTTTACGGTCTCAGTCGCAAAGTAAAAAGCACATATGCATTCATCCATTCATTACTAATAGAAGATAAATAAATAAACTCCATTGCATTGCATAGATATGTTTCTGTGTTACATCATTTTGCAGGAAAATAAAGAAAAGAAGAAAAACAACGAGACTCAGCCCAAATCCACATTCTCTCTCTCTCACCTAACCTTCACCTCTCTCTCTAAGAGCTTCCATCCCTACGATGCGCTCTCTTTCCCCTGTGGTGAGATGACGCACCACCGCAACCCGAACCAGACTCCTCCCCGGATGAGGCAGATGGCACCAAGCAAGAAGGAACAGGAACCGCGTCCCGAATATGGGCAGTCGCCAAATATATCCATTCCCTAATATCCCTCAGCCAAGTGGTGGAAACCCGAACTTGCTGCAAGGAAAGGCAAAATCAGTATCAAGCAGAAAAGATCAAAAGAAACCAAAAAGAAGGAAAAGAGAAGAACAGAAAGATATACCAAAGGATGAAGAACCTCCTCTATAAAGCCTAACTCCTCTGGGTCCATCGCATGAGGATGATACAACATAGGCACCATCCCTCCATCAGTCGGACGAATGTTGTATGAAGGGGTATGCAACCTCAAAGGGAACCTCTGAAGTCGCCATCGCCGCAGATGTCGAAGAACTGCCATCGCTATGGGAGGACCCCACTGGCTGACTCGAACCTGCAGGAGGGAAGGGTAGTGCATCATATATGCTTGGCTCCATCAGCCAACTCATCACGAAGTCCATATAATCATACGACACAGCCGTATCGGTGTACAACAGATAGGACTCACCAATCATCGCCGCGATCCTCGCATCCTCTAGAAACATCCACTCCCACCTCACAGACATAGGGGGCCTTGCAGGTGGTATCACCACCTCCTCCTCGTCAATCTGTCGAACCACCCTCTCCCCAAGATACCAAGAGTGGTCAAACTCATGCGTCAGTAAACTCCTCATCTGTGCATTCACCCCAGTCAACCCCGTGTCCTGAACAGCCGTCCTCCAAGGGTAAAAGGTCACCTAAAAACCCCCCAGTAGATATAAGTCAAATACAGAATCAGAGCACACAAAGACCAGGACTAAAGAAGAAAAAAAAGTCTTACCCTATCACTGGTTATGCCATTCAAGACTTGACGCACCGCCTCCAGAGAGAGAGACTTCCTTGATTGCCGATTGGCCTTCCGTCGCCGATACAACCAGCAAAAGTCCCGAATAGTCTCATCCTTCAGAGAAATCAGCTGGGTATTACATCCAATCACCTCATAGAACCATGCCTGTCAAAGACAAGAATCCGCAATCAAAAAAGAGACGCACAAGATAAATGTGAATGCATGAAAAGAAAATGTGTAAATTAAAGAATACCTCAAAAAGATACGTGGCTCCAGTAAAATTCTTCTAGTAGCACTGGCTAAATGCATCCAGAGAACAATAAAGGGTCGCCAAAGTTAGGGTCCCCCATTCATAGAGAGGGATGTTCGAAAACATCCTCAAGTATGGAAAAAACCATAAGTGGACAATGTCGCTGCTTGACGCCACCAGAAATCCCCCCAGCACCAGCAAGATAAACAACCGGGCCATCTGCCTCACCTGCAGCCCGTCCTCCACATCAATCACCCTACTCAGTAAAACATCCCTCGGTAGTGACAGACGAATAGATTCCCCAGACACTATCCTCCCCACATCACCTAGCGCTGCCCGCACCGCCTCTGGCCTCACCCGTAAAGAGCGATCAACCTCTCTCTTCTCTCCATCATAATCCATCCCCAGTAGCTGTTGCACATCTATAGGAGTCACAGTCATCTCCCCAAAACCAAAATTGAAGGTATGGGTAGTGTCCCACCACCTCTCCCCCAGAGCGCATAAGACTGTCGTCGAATGAGGCGTCTCATCCAGCACAGACGCCAGCCTCCCAAAGCCTGCTGACGATACTACCCAATGCACCACAGGTGGAAGGTGCTCTTAGAAATCCTTAAGCCCCATCGTCCTGCGGTCACGCATAGTCGACAAAGAAACATCAGACTGTTGAAGAAAAACCTTGTCAAAATCCAAGAAAAAAGGAAATCACCAAAAAAGAATGCCAAAGGTCATTTTTTTTACTAACATAACCACCAGGGTACACCATCTTAGAAGAACGATGACGCGATGGCTCCCGCAGCAAAGTCCGCTCATACGCAATTGGCTCAAATACATCAAAAGAGTTCTCACTCCCCAAAGCAAGAGGCGCCTTAGCCCTCCACTCCATATTCTCCCAGTCATCAACAACCAACCACTCCCTGTGTACCACAGTGCTCACGAAAGCGGCCATTTTTTAGATTGTGGAATGCTAGAACGATTCGCAGAAGAAAATCACAGAAAGAGAGAAGGAAGGAACCTATGAAAAATGAGGGGAACCCGCCCCTTTTTATAGGAAGCCAAGGGTCATGCCGATTCTTGAGGTAGTCCAAAAGTCCATGCCACTGCCGAATGGCACCCTCCACACCATGCCGACCGGCACCCCCCTAAGTTTTCGTACATAAAATCCACAAAAAATACCAGAAAACCCTAAAAATTCCTCAGAATATTCCTAAAAATCCCAGAGGGGATTTAGAACATTTTCACCAAGAAAATTTCACACTCCCTCAAGTGGAACCCCTATTTCCCCAATGAAACTCTCAAAATCCAAGTGAATCTCTCCCCGACAACGTCCCCAGAGGACCCCTAAAGAATCCTAAACTTCAGGATCATCTTCTATTCCCCAAAGGTCTCAAATTTCCCCGAGCAATACGTCCAAACCCTAAACCACCTAATCACTTCCCCAGTGGAATTTATAGCATCAGATTGGTTATTCCTCCATAAAGTCTCCAAAAGATACAAGGATTTTCCCAACAATCAGCTCCCCAGCTCAAATCAAAATCACGAGGTAATTTCCCTAACAGATTTACCCGAAAACATCTCAATTTAAGCCCTCAAAATTGGCTTCGACCCGCAGAATTAGTCATCGCAACTTAATCCCTCATTATTTGGTTTCAACCCGCAAAATTGGTCATCTCAACTTAAGCCCTCAGAATTGTCTTCGACCTACAGAATTGTTCATCTTAACTTAAGCCCTCAGAATTGGCTTCAACCTGCAGAATTGGTCATCTCAACCTAAGCCCTCAAAATTAGCTTCGACCCGTAGAATTGGTCATCTCAGCCTAAGCCCTCAGAATTGGCTTCAACTCGCAAAATTGATCATCTCAACTTAATCCCTCAGAATTGGCTTCGACCCGTAAAATTGGTCATCTCAACCTAAGCCCTCAGAATTGGCTTCGACCCACAGAATTGGTCATCTCAACCTAAGCACTCAGAATTGGCTTTAACCCATAGAATTGGTCATCTCAACTTAAGCCCTCGAAATTGGCTTCGACCCGCAGAATTGGTCATCACAATTTAAGCCCTCGGAATTGGCTTCGACACGTAGAATTGGTCATCATAATTTAAGCCCTCGAAATTGGCTTCGACCCGCAGAATTGATCATCATAATTTAAGCCCTCATAATTGGCTTTGACCCGTAGGATTGGTCATCACGACCTAAGCCCTCAGAATTGGCTTCGACCCACAGAATTAATCATCACAACCTAAACCCTCAGAATTGGCCTTGACCCTATGAATTGGTCATCCTCATCCTTAGGTCCTCATAATCAACCTCGACCCTCTGAATCGATTATCCTCATCCTTAGGTCCTCCAAATCGACCTTGACCCTCTGAATCGGTCATCCTCATCCTTAGGTCCTCAGAATCGTCCTCAACCCTCAGAATTGGTCATCCTCATCCTAAGGTCCTTATAATTGGCCTCGACACTCTGATTTGGTCATCCTCATTCCTTAGGTCCTCAGAATCGGCCTCGATCCTCGGAATTAGTCATCCTCGTTTCCTTAGGTCCATAGAATTAACCTCTTTCAAATGCATCATGCGGTGTCTATTCAATGGCTATCATTTATTCCAAAGTCACCCATCGAGGGGCTCTGTAGACACCCCATTCTAGCACCCCCTGCATCACCATAAACCTAGGCCATACCCCGAGTACTGACCTAGAGGCCATCGGCCACTCCCAGGCACCATTTGACCAAAAGTCAAACTCCTCAGCTCGACCAAGACTGAATGAATATTCAAAGGGCACTTAAACCACTTTCCAACGGCCCACCCCATGTGCGATTCTGACTTACAGTACGGACGAATGACCCATTTTCCCCCGAAACTTGATCAAGAGGCCACCGGACGCTCTCAGGATCTGTTTGACCAAAGTAAACTCTTCAGCTCAACTGAGACTGAATGAATTTTCAAAGTTCACTGAAACCCCTTTCCAATGGTTCGCTCTGGGCCCAATTCTGACTTACGGTGCGGACGAACTATTCGTTTTACTCCGAAAGGTCACCAAATGCTTCCAAGCCCCGGTTGACAAAAGTCAACTTCCCAAACTGAGTTAAAATCTTTGGAATGTATAATTACATCTCCTAACCTTTCCAACGATCCACTCCGTGTGCAATTCTGACTTACCATATGGACAATCGATTCATTTGCGTCCGACGATCCCCTGTCCAAAAAACTGACAAATGCTTTCGAGCCACATTTGACCCAAAGTCAAACCCCAGAGTGGGGAGTAGTCCAAAATACTTTCGAAGGTCTCTAAATTACCTTTCCCATGGTTTACCCCGTGCGCAATTTGGATCAACGATTTGTGCTCTACTACCGATTTTCTGAAGGAACCTGAAAGAGACTGCCAAATGGCAGGTTCGAGACCCTGCCTATCGGCAGTGTGCCTAAAAACACCTGATGATTGGAAGGAGTAGGTCTATGCCGATTGGCAATGCCCTCGTCCTATAAAAATGAGGGCCTGACCTCATTACAAAGGGAGATAAAATCTGAAATCCATCACTCTCAGCGAGCTTAGAAAACCCCTCTCGAAGTCAGCGTGATTTCCACATCCAAATCCCTTTCCAACCTTCACCTTTCATCATCTTTTTCATCAAACTTGGTTAATTAACTACCCTTTATCATCATCCGAGTGTAAGGGTCGCTCTCCAACATTCAAGATTAAGCTCGAGATCTTCAAGAAGGTCCAATTTTCTCAACTCTCTTCAAATTCTTGTAAATTCGCATTAAATTGTTTTATTAATTAGCACTTTTATTCTCTCTATCTCACATATCCTAATATAGTTTTTATTTATTATTATTGAACATCTCTTATTTTCATATAAATAAAACCCAAAAAAAATAAGAAAAAGAGGGTTTGCTCATAAATTCCAAATGGGAATTCTCGCACTTCTCTCACACTTTTCTCACAACTAAACCACCATTTTACACACACACATATAAGAGAAGTCCTCGGTTGGATTTATGGGATAAATCCCACCCCTCGTTTTGCATACGAACTACGTGGACTTTGATGCCTCTATAGGCTACGTAGGCATCTCGGGGTAAAACCCGAGACTCGAGTCTTATTCCTACTTTTCTCCCATTTTTTATTTTTCTATATTCTTTAACTTGATTATCCTATAATCTATATGTTTACATATACATATATTTGTTCTTAGTGGCATATTATTTCGTATGCGTTATTGTTCTATTATAATGATCAACGCTAGGATAATTGCATAAATCCTATTTTTTAATATTAACTTTTAGGAACATTCCTACGGATGACTCGCTTTATCGCTTCCATTATACAAGTCGATGATTACTATCTCCACTACATATACACATGCACACATATCACGGGGAAATAAAGGAAAATAGCAACAATCCATGAGAGATCGCAAGGGCGGAATGGGTGCCTAACATCTTTCCATTTTGTAACTTAGCCTTCGGATCCTTTTTGAATCATTTTGGTTTCGTATGTATCAGTATGCCTTTGGATGATGTCCTTTGGGATGGATCCCTTTTCTTTTGTCTATTTTGAGTAAAATAGACTGGCGACTCCATCTCTCTACATTTTTCACCTCATCACCGACGCCAGCCGAAGCTCTCCCGAGAGGGATGCACGGGACCAAGATCCTCTTGACATGAAGACACGATCTTCTTCATCCCTCCCGTCGTGAGGATAGAGGATGGCCACTGTAAGGGTATGCGTGATGAGAAGAATTTGTATTGTAAACATTTTGGTTATTTTGAGAATTTTATGGATAATGGCAGTCTCGGTTACATAAAGTTGGGTATGGTCATGTATGGAGTCAGCCTAGTGACGTTATCGGGGCAACTGTAGATATTAG
Source organism: Sambucus nigra (assembly GCA_949130495.1). Taxonomy (NCBI): domain Eukaryota; kingdom Viridiplantae; phylum Streptophyta; class Magnoliopsida; order Dipsacales; family Adoxaceae; genus Sambucus; species Sambucus nigra. The sequence goes on along the minus strand of OX422208.1, from coordinate 483,666,572 downwards.
ACCCTTTTTGAAATGGTTAGATGTTCATAGGTTTAGGAGTGATTAGGCATTCTATTGGATTTAAAGATGGGCAGAGGTTGTCCTACCAGATGTTTGAGAAAACATTGATATATTTAGCATTATTGGATCAATTAACTTAAGGGGTTTGGTATCACTCTTGGAAGGGGTGAACCTTTTATTGGAATTGTCAAAAGATGAGATTTGTGTGGTTAGTGCATTGTTTTATGTGTGGTCTGAGGCCAATGAACCTCAATAACCGGTTGGACTAGGCAATAGTGTATCGAGAGAGTTCCTTATTTAAATTTCACTTGCGAGATGTCTTACGCTCGAAGCTTAGTACATGTCGAGAGTTGAGAGACGTTTGGGCTCTAGGAAGTTTGGTTTAAAATGTTAGACATTACTTGTGTGGATATATAACGCATCGAACGGTGATATATTATATGATTTAAGGCTAGCAGGGATAAATAGTGCAGTGTCGAGAGCACTTAGGAATGTTCGGGCAACTGGTTGAATAAGTGGGGAAATCTTAAGAACCGTTGAGCTGCCATTAGTAGAGTATTCCAGTATACCTTTACTTTCTAGTTATGCATTGAATGTTTGGTTCACTTTTGGATTTTTATATGTGTTATACGTATGTAATGTTGTGCGTGTGTACACGTGTTATACAGTGTATGGACGCCCTAGCCATGGTACACTCTGGTAGGCGTATGTGGCCCTTTTTCTTTTATCTCGTGGGATACGAGTACGGGCTAATTGAGTATAAGCCTATGATATTTGTGTGGATTACGTTTTGACAATATGCTTTAGCGAATTCCGAGGATGGAATTCCTTTATTAGGGGGAAAATGTAATCCTCGTATTTTTGTGGACTATATTTATTATTTATATAGTGAGAACGAAATTAATAAATTGAACTAATTATTACTTTTGTAGTTTAGTAATAATAAATTGGCATAATTTAGATAATAATTAAATTTCTCATGTGGTATGATTTTTGTAACATGTGTTTGGAATAATTAATTAGTTATATTATTTATAGGATTCTAGACTATGTGTATGCGTAGAATAATTAAGTGAAAAATTTATTGACGCCGTGAGGTATTACCGTGTATTGTGGGTAGTATCATCTAGGCTGGATTCTTGGTTGACATGGATGTTCGTTGATGTAATTTTACCACTTTAAATTGGATTCGGGGGGTAGTATACTCTTAGAATGAGTTTCGGGTCAATCCAGATAGTATTTTGGACCCTTTTGTAATGACCCACCTTTAATTTTTTTATTGTTAAAACTTTAAAGTGAGTTAGTTATTACTCGAAACGACAATTTAAAACCAAGTCGGCTATAAATAAATATTTTTTTACCATTAAGTACCAAATAGTCAATTTTAATTATTGTCGTAGTTTATCTTAAAAAATCAAGTCGGATAATATATATATATATATATATATATATATATATATATATATATACGTCAGACCCCGTTAAACCATTAAGCCCCGAGTAAGATTTCCTATAAATTTTCACGCGTATAACTACCGTGTAGGTTTTGAATGTTTTATTCAATTTAAACCAAAAATCCTAATTTAATCTTAAAACCCAAGTTAAAGCTTATATGTTGTTATTTAAATAAAAAAAAAACTTAAGGGCCTAAAGTTAAGTTTTAAACTTAAAATATTTAGGAGATAAAATCTAAAATAACAAAACTTATAAAAAAAATCTAGATATCTATTTTAACCTTATCTCATTAATTTACCTACATGCATCCTCCTATATCCCCCTATATTACTAATATGTATCTGTTAAAAACTAAGAAACCCATAATTATCTTACCAAATGGAAAGGTCGAGAACAAAAGAAAACACAAGAGAAAACCCAACCAAACTTTACTCCTACCCAACATCCACGAACAAGAGGAAATGAAAAAGGCAACACAAACCAAACTCCATCTTCTTCCTCCTCAAATCAAAACCCACCATGGGAGGAGCTTAAAAAGGATATGTGTCTCCTTGTTTTTTTCCTCGTATATATATAACTTGCTAAAGAAAAAATAGAGGATATGTTGTGTGTTTTTGTATATATACATCCGTGTATACATACACATATATAAGTAAATGGGTTTTTTTAATGGAAGTTTTTTCTTTGTTTAGGTAGCCAAGGAAGTTTTAGCAGGTGTGTGTGTGTGTGTGTATATACATATATCCAACTTGAATAAAACAAAACACACACTTATGTAGACATATATATGATTATGAGAGTGGATATGTTAAAACAAAAATTAAAATGAGTATATATATATATATAGGTATATGTGTGTATGTATATATCTCTATATGTGTGTGTGTTACGAGGAACGAGAAGAAAATATCGAGTCTCAATAATGTAATATTGGTCGGAATAAAATATTGTCTATACAAATATTTTATCGGAGAAGAAAGAAATTATTCTTTTTAAACCAATGGTAAATATAAACACCCATTAAAAAGCCAGTTTTTCTATCTTTAAAAATTCATATATTTTAAACTGATACTCAGAAAAATAAGCGGAACATATGTGGGTTCGCAGTGTCAAACGGAACATTTTAGTATATAAATATTTTATAGTTGACACTATGTTTAACGACACCAAAATTAGGCATTGTGTCAATTAAGGGTCCCAAATTACTAGTCAAAATTATAATTTTATCTTGTAAAGCTTGTACCATAAATTTTTCTGCATTACTTAACCTGTTTTACTATGAACCAAAATACTCATTTATAAACTTCCAAAATATTATTTTATTATATTTTTCAAAAGTTATTATGATGAATTATATCGTTTTATAAAAACTAGAAGTCAGTTCCAACAAGAAACTATATATACATATTAATCTAATACCTGAATATCCAAGTCAATTTAATTCAATTTTGAACCGAACTACGAAAATGAAAAATATTTTATCACAATATGGAAACAACGGATGTTATTAATACACATAAACTAGTAAATATTTGTTTTGTGATTATTGTTAGTAACATTTTCATTAAAACTACAATCAAACATGACGAGTAACAAAGAACCAATCCAGTTAAACTCCAAGTTCTAGTTGGCTTTGCCTTTTCAATAGGAATTTCAGCACACTTGATGTAATTGCTATTGATATAACATTGCGATAGCCATTAATTATTCTTAGTATGTGCATGTTATGATACTACCATACTACACATGTTGTTAAATATCATTTATAATTGAATATGGATCGTTTGGATCAATTTATACCCTTCTCATCTAATAGTTGAATTCATGAGATTATTGTGATGATTGAATCAGTTCACCCATGCACCTATATGCTAGTTATCTTTGTACAAGCATCAGTATTAACTTGGGAGTAGACTATTGTATTATCCCACGAAACTTTTCTAGTTGGCCTAAGGTCTCAGATGTTTGAGAGCGTGGTTTTATCGCTACATACGTATGAGTGCCACTCTAGTTAGTGTGCCTAGCTATTTATTTCTTCCCCAAAGGTTACGTGTTGACATTATTATTTGGTTATACTGATCATGCTTAATTATCTCTATACTCTTAGTAAGCTAGTAAGTATGGGATTATAGATTTAAAAATCCTTGACTTTCTTTAAGAATTATTGTTTATGCTTCATTTCACCAATACCTAAATCCATACACACTCAATATCTACATATATTTGTTATGGAACTAGTTAAAATCTACTCAGCAACTTTATTGATTCCTTTCCTTCCAGTTATGTTGAATAGGTACCTATAGGCAATTATGAACGCTTCAAGAATTACTTAATATATAAACACAAGGAGAGATCTTATTAGAGAGAATGGAACATATAACAACCAGAGAGATACAAATAGAAGTTTCATATAAGAATAAGTTAGTAAATTTCAACTGCAACGCATTTGGGCCTCAATAAATCTCTCAATTGTTTAAGTATTCAGGCTTATTTATAGTTTAGCATTATTTTGAGATGAAGCTCTCACTCAAAAAGTTAAGATGTGACAAGTTGGTATTCCCAACTAGATTTAAGTAGCTTATGTAGGACATGAGTTGAGCTTATTATTATAGGAGTGTTTCAGATCATAAGGAGAATGAGGGTAAGATGTTTAAACTTGAGTAAGGAAAAAAAAGCGATCTTCAAATCACATGTGAGAAATTGGGACTTAGGGAAAGGTTTTTTAAAGGTATAAGTGGTAGTTGGTAAGGTGAAGATATTTATATAGGGATTATGAGAATAAATCCTTGAATTACAGTTTTGAAAAATGTGATTAAGGATTTAGAGGAATACTTAGAAAGTTATTTTTGGAATGGATTATTTACAATATACTCCAAAAGTTTGTACGTGCAGCACAGTTCTTTTGTCTAAATTATTCAATATATACTCCCCTTGAAAATGAATTAGTTCATTTGGAACTCCACTTTTCATCTTTGAAACTTACCACACTTCTAACTGATCTTTTTATTTTTGTCTTCTGCATTGTACTCTTGTTATACTGTATACCATTCCCACTAGATTACGAGAAGAAATTATTTATGTTAGAATGATACTTGAATAGGATTATATAGGATACTATTAAAAGAAATCCTTAGGGAACATTGAGATTTTCTATAGAAAAAAATTTAGGGCATTAACAATGTTACGATTAATTGTTCTACTTTTTAGAAAATAATGATATTAATTCCCAGTTCACCATGATTTAGGATATTACTGAAAATTTAAATATCACCAGAAAAATTATGGGTTCCATAGTGAAACATAATTCTTACCCATAAACAACTAGAATAATTTTGATTAAATGAAACCTTACATAATCCCTCTACATGATCTTGATAAACACCAATGTGTTTTACTTGTAAAATCATTTTAAAAAAACAATCTGAAACCCAGATAATCTTATTAATGAGTAGCATGGTAGGTGATTCTTATTCAATATTATTTCACGCAATACTTTTGATTAGGTCAATTGTTCATATCACCGTGTGATTGCCCCGTTTATCTTATTCTCATTTATGAACTCATTTGTGTAGTTCAAATTACGTTACACTTGATTCGATTTTAAAAATCCTATGTTGATTTTAATACAAGGATATCAATTTATTCTGATTTCATTGAACCTATTCTATTATAGCATACATTATAACCAGAGAATAAACTACTGATATGCCCACGACAGTATTAATTGTCCTATAGGAGTCAGCGTATTGAGCATTTAGTTTATGCTTACCATATGGATGCCTTTTAGTGGCTCAACACGGTTACTTTCTCTCCAAAGGTTTTGGATTGTTTTGTTATTTATATGGCTATTAACCCCAAACCTCTATAACAAATAATTATCGGTTATCTTATTTTAGAAACTATCGGCAACATTAACTGTTCTAGACTTGATATTTCTAATTGTAGCAATATCACCGTACTGATTATTATACAGTGTTCGGATAAACTATTGAATCCAATTTCTTATATTCACCTACTTCCACAGAAGTTCTTATCCAAAATAGTAATATGTTTAGTTTAATTAACAAGAGCTTTATAACATATCCAGCATTATAAAAAACCTTTAGCCTCACATTACTTGTCCCTTTCCTTATTAAGTTACTATGAATCATTAGGAAGTTACTTGTTAATGGTAAATCGATTTATAAATACCTACACGGATCTCATGCTAGAGTTAAAAAGAATGCCATAAACACATCTGACATCTTACTTTTGGAAACCTGTATTTCCATTACTTAAATCTTACATTATCCAGCTCCTTATTCTATGTAATTCTTTTACTTTCAAACTATGTAAGACCCTCCAATAAATATTTTTGATAAATAGTCTATTAATTTTAAAACTCCGTGGTAATTATATCTACGATTCCTCCCGAAATAATTATTCAAATATAGTACCCCTTTAACTTGTAGAGTTTTAGGCACCGGCTGATTAGCAATAAATACCAACTAAAGCCTTTATAATGTTAAAATTTTGAAATTGTTACAAGTTTGTTTATCAATTATATATCGTAATTATCCAAATTAAAGTAACCATCAGTTCAAAACCCATTTCAATTTCTTACATCCACACTATTACCAGTGTCTCAGATATCTAATTAGCACCATATTTTGCATATTTGTGCTATCCCCCGTATAAATATAGGAAACCCTGATCTTCTATCATATAGTGAGGAATTCCAAGTAATTTTAGGTCACACAAGTTTGGAATACATCTTTCCCCAATAGGAGTTGAATTTGATACAGGGACGTTAAAAAGAAATTTTTGAAAATTACATATTCAAGTTAGACTACCCTCCAGAAAAGTAAATGTTGTATTTGACACTTTAAAGTCTAACCCTGTTGTAAGACTTAACAACCTGATTTCCTATGATATTACTACTACCATAGATCAATATGATCTTCAGTCATCCTAGGCTTTTTCAAAATTCAGAAATACCATTGCTTATTCGAACATGAGAAAGAAAATCTTAGAACAATAACTCCAAGATACCTTTTTGAGGAAACAATAAACCAAAAGTGAAACCCAAGAGTTATCGTACAATAGGGAAACAAGTCTACAAATTTTGAGATAGATTTTATGTAAGTGATGAATTGTCACTACGATAAGCGATATCACAAGATTCATGATATACCCCGAAAACTCAAAAATGTATCATATACTGAAGAAATAGCATTGGCGGCCCAATATGAGAAACGAAAACTGTTAACTATTTCCAAAAACTCAATACTAGTATTTTACTAAGGTTATGAACATGAACAATCAAGTATTTCATTTGATTAAGTAATAGATATACCTAGAATCTCAGATTACATCGAATATTGGAATAAGGACATGTTGTTTTAAATTATACAAATGTAACAACCCGCTCAAAATAATAACGGGTGGCCAGCCCTATAGTACATTAAATCAGGTATTCCAGATGGCTCAGACTCAACATCAACTGAAAATACTAAACAATATAAGGCTAACTACCCGAAACTATTAAAAGCGGATTGCCAAAAATTTAAAACTTTTATTTAACACCAAATAAAACCAACCATATACCAACAATACAACATCTAACTATGATGAGTGATACATGCAAACTCCATTAATATAAAAGAGTGCAATACAATGAACAAGTAAAATACCCGAATATGCTGACGGGTCACAGACAATACAAAAATCTGAGAAAGGAAAATATAAAAGTGTTAAACTATAACACTTGAGTATAGACCCAAATATACAAACTGAATCCTAATCTAAATATACAAAAGATAGGAATCGACTAAGAAAGTTGCCGCAATAGTCCACTACTGCCACAGCTCCACGAATACACTGGGTGGATAAACATCATTGGCTCCTTGCGGAGGGACACCTAAAGTAATACAATATATATATACATGGAAGGAGAAAATATAAACGGGTCAGAGCCCGAGTTGAAAACATTTTATAGCAAGTGCATTAAAATGCATAATAATTATAAATGAATTATTACATGATTTAATGGAGTCGCACTGTCTATAATAATCCAACTCACCTCTCAACTAAAGCGCACAACTAAACATATGCACGTGATCTCCAATTAAATGCCCAACTCTACTTAGGCAGGGTAATCTAACTTAAAACCCAATTTAAACTTATCTAGTTTGCCTCAAAGTTTACTTTCAATTAAGTTTCCATAAAAAAACATATTATTTAATTTCTACTATTAACCCTATCGGGTTTTCATACTCTTTTCAACATATAAAACACACATCATTCATAAACATTCTCTTTACTAGAATCTCTCATTTTCTAGTTATGCCATCAATATATACATATTATTATATATGAGTTATTAGCATCTAAGTGCTAAGGACTAAATTTCTCCCAATTCTCAATACTGCACTGCGTTTCGTGCGTGGGACGTCTCGCAAAAGCAAAATCCAAACAAGGAACCCCCCATTACACTACTCCTGATAGTATGGATTTTCGAGATTAATTATGCCCTCAATGCATGATGCATGTAACCCAAGTTCTTATTACTCCATTTTAATTAATTATTATTCCCAATTCTCAACAGTACACGGCGTTTCGTGCATGGGACGTCTCGTCGAAGCGAAATTCAAACAAGGAACCCCCCCGATACACTACTTCTTGGCAATGTCGATCGTCGAGAAGTATATACTATATATATATGAGCATTAAGGACTAACTTCTCCTCATTCCCAACATTACACTGCGTTTCATGCGTGGGACGTCTCACCGAAGCGAAATCCAAACAAGGACCCCCCCCCCCCCCCGTTACACTACTCCTTGCCAATGTTGGTCGTTGAGGTCCATCATGCCCTCGATACCCAAGTAACCAATCACATCCATAATATAATAACTATCCAAATGAGCTATAACTCGAGGACGCAGGCTCACAATGCTATCATCTTCCAGTTACCCAAACCACGTAGGAAACTGGGGACCAGTTGGTGGGGAAAAACGACGCCCACCTCGTGATCACTCACATACACAACGTTCGAGAAGCGGTCATAGTTCCTAATCGGCAAGTGAGAACGACACATACCCATGACTTATCACCCCCAAAATATAATGTAAATCACATAACAACACAATGGACGACTATGACCTGGGGAATATCCACACACTGCTCATCGAGCTAGAGTGCTCACCCTCATAGCACGCAACTTCCCACTGAAGCAAGGAGGGGGTATGCTTCACTATATATATATATATATATATATACACCATCACATAAGGTATATATACATCATCACATCATATAAAGATATGCCATCATATAAGGTATACCTACCACATCATTTACATATTCGTATTACGCACTTAGGCGTAGTTGAATTAATATCATTATATAGTATATCTCTCTCTTTTGATATACTAACCGTCAATTCTCACACATATTCCCCACATAGTATACTCTATACTATTTCTCGCTTGAAGCTCACATATCTCTTCTATTGACGAATTATCTCTCAATTCTATTTAAGTTAAGGATATTCTCTATCCTAATGCACCTCAATTAGCATTTCTCATTATGTGAGGCATCTCCCAAATCAATCATAGTTAAGGATATTTCTATATCCGTATGCACATTTATTAGCATTTATAATTCTCAATCCATAATATGGTTCAATCAATTATATGAACCTTTAAGTTTATCCCATTTGGGATTTGATACCAAAATTCAATATCACTAAATGCATTCTCTCTCTTTAATATAATTTCATAATTATCTCCAAATAGAATTTCCAATGTTAGTGGGCTTCCCCACTTAGTGTATACGATATTCTCTGATCGGTATTCCTCAAATTTAGTCAATAAGACTCCAATAATTTCTTATAAGGGAAACTCTCTAAAATTCTCCAAAACATACTCCACATAACTCCTATAGAGGTTCCCAATCAATAACCTCAAATGAAATGGAATTAAATTCTCCCTTGAAAACATTCCCCCAAAATGCCCTGTTTATGAATCGATTCGGGCCAATTACGAATCGATTCGGCCCTGCAAATCGATTCGGCCTCCAAGGTGAATCGATTCGGGTCATCAGACCTGGGAATCTGTCTCAGGCCGAATCGATTCGGCTGGGGTCCGAATCGATTCGGTCACTCAAACCTGGGCAACTACATACTTCCAAATCGATTCGGTAAGGGGCCGAATCGATTCGGCCATTCAGAAAGCTCGAAAATGGCTAATTTTTAGTAAGCCAAAAATCCCAAAATTCATTTAAATCATTTTCTCTTCATTTCTCTTCAACCCAATCACATATATATCATTAATACTCATCCAAAAACATATTTAAACTAATTTCTAACCTTAAATCTATTTATACACTATAAATCTAAAGTTTTCCCAAAAAGTTAGGTTTTGATAAACTAAACCTAAAACCCATAAATTTAATCCACAAATCATGCAATAAATGGTACACAACAATTATTTAGCAAGTTTAATCACTTGCCTCAGCTTCGTAGGGTCTGAATCCTCTTCAAGATCGCGTATTGTCCGGAAATTTCCCTTTCTCTCTCTTTCTCTTCTTCTTCCTTCTTCTCTCTTTCTTTCTTTCTATTTCTCTTTCTCTCTTTGGAGAATTAATCTCTCGTAGGCTTAATAAGCCTTTTCTGCCAAGATACACAACTTTAAATGATAATACACACTTTAAATGACTCGGTAACTTTAATTTGAGTCAAACGCACATAGATTATTTCGAAACCTAAATAGACCCCAAGTACAGTCATTTCGACTTTCTCGACCCTTTCGAAAATAACTACACCCTCAGAATTACCATTCGACACACTTTCTAACAACTTCAAATTTTGACCTCAAGTGCCAATTTAATAATTCCCCAAATAAAATAATATTTATTTCTCCCAAAATAAATAAATTATCGTCTCTAAAACCTCGGGTTGTTACAAAAAACCACCCAAAGTGAATGAGTATAGACTAAACATCATTATGAGTTAATGAGTCCTATCATAATTTCAAAAATAATTTTCTAATAAGGTTCCAAACATTAGTAACTACGACTTCATAAACGCTCGCATTTAACTCAGTTAAGTTTTGTATACTTTTATAAACATACTCCCAACAGTAGTATATTCATTTTAAACTATATAGATATTTGTAACTTGATTCATATAAGTTGTACAAATTACATTTTAGAAAACCCCTTTTTTATTCTCATTAGTACACCCTAGACTACTTAAACTATGGGTGGCAATTTTAGAAACGACACGAAAAAACGACACGAAATTGACCCGAAATTCACACGATATTTCGTGTTCGTGTCGTGTTCGTGTCGTATTTTTTTGACACGAAGTCGTGTCGTGTCGTGTTCGTGCCTTAATTATGAGTCGTGTCGTGTCGTGTTATCGTATTTTTTAAGCCTGAAATTTAAGAAATTATGGTTGTCGTGTCGTGTCGTGTTATTTTTTATTCGGGTCGTGTTCGTGTCAGCTAAAAAAAACACAAAGTCATGTTGTGTCGTGTCGTGTCGTGTTCGTGTCCGAAAAAACCTTATCGTGTCGTGTCGGGCCAAAACACAGCCCGTTGACCCGAATTGCCACCCCTAACTTAAACCCTGTCCATCTATCAGGTCCAAATTACCCAAATTTATAGGGTATATCTAAAGTAGCACCGATGTACCTTAAATAACACTTTTGCCTTTGTATGTCTACGGTAGATTTCAAGCAATTATTTCTTTAATATTAGGCAGCATAATTGTAGTAACCCTTAGAAAAGTCATGCAAACCTGAGAACCAATCAAAGCAACAGGCTTATTGGAAATATCCAAAACTATCAGAAGATACCTTTTATCCCAAAATATTGGCTTAATAAAATTCAAATCCTACAAATATATTAATCTGGTATATAAAGAGTTAAGTAAACATCACGTCAAGATTCCAAATACATTTTCCTTCAGTATGGGAAATTTTTAAATCAACCTCTTTACAAAATTATCAACTGCAATAAATAATTAATGTATGTTCCCGACTAACCAGCACGTGACATCACAACCACAATAAATGATCTAGTAGTTCCTAAAATTATCCACTACTAATAGAAATGTCAACGGAAGAAACAAGACCACAATAATAGGGCTTATAATTCTTATAGTAGACTTGGTAGTCTACATAGAAAGGGAATTTTCTTTGATCAATTACGAGAATTCAAAGAAATTTAAAAAAACAAGACTTATGATTCGGTTATCATCACCTTAATGTTGGTTGAATTAAAGAATTTAACCTTTAACGATTCAAATATTCGACCGACATTTTTCAAAGAAACTTATAGCTCCAATTACCCATTTTATAACCAGATGTAAAATACCATTTTCACAAGATCAAGATTCAACCTATAATACCCTTTTACTCATATCCCTTTTATAGCACGAAGTATATTATGTAAAACGAACTTCAGGCAACCAAACTACACATAAACGCATGTTACAAAAAACCTCGGTTACAATACACGATACATATAAAGCTTGTAAAAAATGTCGATTAATTATCTAAACCCGCCTTTGTTTTCAATTCTGATTACATCATTATCCTTTATATGGTTATGTTGCATAAACTAATCACGAAGGAACAAATTTGTTAAAGCAGTGATTACCGTACCAACTTCGAAACTCATAAGTCAATAAGTTATCATTTCGAATGTACTATCTACCTTGGATGATGTAAGTACTATGAGAATTAAAAACTTCAAGAATATAGGAATTTTGATGAAGAATGTTTTTAAGGTAGGTAGATTGTAACAACCCACCTTTAATTTTTTCATTATTAAAAATTTTAAGTGAGTTATTCATTACTTGAAACAACAATTTAAAACCAAGTCGGCAATAAATAAATAATTTTTGACCATTAAGTACCAAACAGTCAATTTTTATTATTGTCGTAGTTTATATTAAAAATAACAAGTCGGACAATATATATATATATATATATATAAAGAGAGAGAGAGAGAGAGAGAAATAAAAAATTACGTTAGACCAAGTTAAACCATTAAGCCTTGATTAAGATTCCAACAAATTTTAACGCGTATAACTACCACGTAGGTTTTAAATATTTTATTCAATTTAAACCAAAATTCCAAATTTAATCTTAAAACCCAAGTGAAAACTTATTTGTTGTTATTTAAACAAAAAAAAAAAACTTAAGCGCCTAAAATTAAGTTTTAAACTTTAAATATTTAAGGGATAAAATCTAAAGTAACAAAACACATACAAAAAATATCTAGATATTTATTTTACTCTTATCTCTCCAATTTACCTACATGCATTCTCTTATTTCCTCCTACTGTGTATATGTTAAAACTAAGAAACCCAAACTTCTCTTACCAAATGAAAAGGCCACAGACAGAAGAAAACACAAGAGAAAAACCAAACTAAACTTTTCTCCTACCCAACATCCACGAATATGAAGGAACAAGAAAGCTAACCCAAACCAAACTCCATCTTCTCCTCAAACCGAAACCCGCCATGGGAGGAGCTTAAAACGGGTATGTGTTTTCTTATTTTTTTACTCGTATATATATCTACATAGGTGTATGGTTCATATATATATATATATATATATATATATGAAAGTAAGTATGTTAAAAAAAAGATTAAAATGATTAAATATGTATATCTATATTTATATATCTCTATGTATATGCGCGTGTGTTACGAGGAATGAGAAGAAAAAATCGAGTCTTAATAATGTAATATTGGTCGTAATAAAATATTGGCTATAAAAATATTTTGCTGGAGAAGAAAGAAATCATTCATTTTAAACCAACGGTAAATATAAATACGAGTTAAAAAATGAGTTTTTCTATCTTTAAAAATTTATATATTTTAAAATCGTTACTCAGAAAATCACGTGGGACGTACCGTTGGGTTCGCAATGTCAAGGGAAAATTTTAGCATATAAATATTTTATAGTTGACACTATTTTTAACGACACCAAAATTTGGCCATTAGGCCAATTAAGGGTCTCAAATTACTAGTTAAAATTATCATTTTATCCTGTAAAGCTTGTACCATAAATTTTTCTGCTACCTAATTTGTTTTACTATGAACCAAAATACTCTTTTGTAAACTTCAAAAATATTATTTTATTATATTTTTTAGAAAGTTATGCGTATGTATTATATCATTTTACAAAACTAGAAGTCGGATTCTACAAGAAACTGTATATACATACTGATCCAATACGCGAATATCCAAGTCAGTTTAATTCAATTTTGAATTGAACTACGAACATGAAAAAAGATTTTATCACAATATAGAAATGACATATGTTATTAATACACATAAACTAGTAAATATATGTTTGTCATAATATTTAGTAACATTTACATTAAAATCACCGTCGAACATCACAAGCAACAAAGAACCAATCTAGCTAAACTCCAATTTCTAGTAGGTTTTGCCTTTTCAATAGTAATTCAGCGTACTTGATATAATTTCTATTGATATCACATTGTGATAGTCATTAATTATTCTTAGTTAGTGCATGTTATGATACTGTCATGTTACGTATGTTGTTAAATATATTTTATAATCGAAAATGGATCGTTTGGATCAATTTAAACCCTTCTCATCTAAGAGATGGATTCATGAGGTTATTGCAATGATTGAATCAGTTCACCCATGCACCTATGTTTTAATTATCTTTATATAAGCATCAGTATTAACTTAAGAGTAGACTGTCGTGTTTTCCCACGAATTTTTTCTATTTGGCCTAAGGTATCAGATGTCTAAAAGCCTGGTTTTATCACTACATACGTATGAGTGCCACTCTAGCTAGTGCGCCTCGCTGTTTATTCATTCCCCAAAGGTTTTAGGCTGACATTATTATTTGGTTATGCTGATCATGGTTAATTATCTCTAGACCCTTAGTAAGTTGGTAAGTATGTCTTTATCGATTTAAAAATCCTTCTTTATGAATTATTGTATGCTTCATTTGGTAAACACTTAAATCTATACACACTCAATCTCTACATATATTTGTTATAGAACAGGTTAAAATCTATTATGTGACTTTGTTGATTCCATTCCTTCCACTTATTTTGAACAGGTACCTATCGACAATGATGAATGCTTCAAGAATTACTTGATACATAGAGATAAAGAGAGATCTTATTAAAGAGAATGGAACGTATAACAATAAGAGAGATACATATAGATGTTTCATATAAGAATGAGTTTGTAAACTACAACTGTAAAGCATTTTATCATTAATAAATATCTCAGTTGCTTAAGTATTCAAGCTTATTTATGGTTTAGAATTATTTTAATATAAAACTCGCACTCAAAAAATTAGGATGTGACACATTTGGGGTCCCAAAGGTAGCCATTTAATGAAGGTGTGAGAATTTAAGGTTTTTTTAGTAGGACTAAGGGTCAATAATTACCATTTATTCTAAGGAGAAGAAAACCCCATCATCCATGGATCTTTGTGAGAAGCAGAGAAAAGTCCAAGGTGGAAAAACCACAAGGATTCAAGCCTACACCACATGTTCTTAAATTTTCAGACAAGAATATCTTACAATCCTCATTATAAATATATAATTTATTTATAATATGTGTTTTCCCTATTACAAATCTAGGTTTTGAAACATGTTTAGGGATTAGTTAGATTAGGTTTAATTTTACTAATGACCTGGGTTAATTAGAAATGATATGAATCCGTTGTGCATTGAATACTTGTTACTTAATGATTAAAACATGAAATTGATGGATCAAATGATATAGATATGAATTTTATTGAATATTTAGAATGAAACTTCATTATTATGAATCATTCCCATGTTAATTTGAGGTTTAAAGCAGGCATTAATGATGAACAGACCTTAACATGATTTAACAATGAGTTAAGTTGAAAAGTTTAAATATTTAAGTTTTAGTCTTGGATTTGATGTTCTTGAACACATAATATGGTGTAAAAAGATTTAGAAACATGTTCACATACTAAAATTTGGCTTTGGTATTGATTGGGTACCATTTTGGAGCTTAGTTTAAGCATTAGTGGAGGTTTTGAGACTTCATCTTCTTCCTTGGGCTGTTTAAGGATTTTGCCCAAAATCGAATCGATTTGGCCTAGGGGTGAATTGATTTGGATCATAAAATTGTAGATTTTTTAATTACAAATATTTGGGCACTAGTTTCATATATTTTTATTTTTTTATTTTTTATGAATTTTCTACTAAATGGTGCGCGGGATCAAAATTTTGGATTGGTGATTGGTGGAAGGACTTTCTTTTAGGATTACTCCACCTATTTTATTAAGAGGTCTGACTTTGTTAATATTGAGGATATTTATATGATCTTTGTACTATTTTATTTACATTCGGTGTTAGAATTTGGATTAATTCGGGAAACGAGCGAGTGAACAGTACTTTACGGCCGTGTATATATGTTGGGTGTGGAAAGTGAATAGCTAAAGTATTGTGGGTAGTTATTTCTAGTCTTGAGAGTTTATGGTTGTAACACCCCGCTTAAAATAATAACGGGTGGCCAGCCCTATACTACATTAAATCAGGAATTTCAGATGGTCCAGTCTCAACATCAACTGCCAGTACTATATAATATAGGACTAACTACCCGATATCATATAAGCGAGATGTTAAAATAATTTAAAAACATGCAACAACTAACAAACCAACACCATAAAACTACTAATAAATAAGAGAAAGATGCAAGAAGAACTATGAGAAATGAAATGCTAGAATAAAATGAAATAAATAACTACAACTGAATATACTACAAAGAAGTAAACCCGAATAAGCTATCGGGTTACAGCCAATACAATGACTGAATGAAATAAATATACGCATTTATACATATCCCTTGGGTACAAACCCGATATATAACATGAATCCTACCTAGAATTTTGAAAGTAGGAGGCGCCTACCAGATACATCCCGCAACAGTCCGCACCTGTCACGGCTCCCAAGACTCTGGATAGAAGGTCATCCGGCATCCATGCGGTAGGATACCTGTAGTATTATATATATATATTTATATACAAGCAAGAGAGAAAAGTAAACGGGTCAGAGCCCGAGTGTGTAAAATATTTAGCAAGTGTGTTAACCGTGCATAATAAATATCGATGCACTTATTTCATAATTAAAGTGGAATCGCACTCTCGTGGAACCCCAACTCACCTCTCATCTAAAGGCGCGCACCTATTCGCGTCCTCAACTTTTAGTTAAATTACCCCCATTTTTTTTTAGGACAACCTAACTTATCATAGGCCTAGCCTATACCCACGAGATTTACCTTCCTATCATACCCCAAGAATCCACTCCCCATTTTAACCACAGTTAAGTATTTATTTTCAATCATAAGTGCCTTCTTAGGCCTAGTGGATTCCGGTTTATACTTTAACCATTTATAATTTAATAAGTTACCCAATATGCATTTGGGTTGAAACATATGATTTAATTTCTAATTAATAAGCATGCAAAATTATTATTGACACAACTTCCCTCCAATTTCAACGCTGCGCTGCGTTTCGTGCGTGGGGTGTCTCACAAAGCAAAATCCAAACAAGGAACCACCCCGTTACACTACTCCATGTCAATGTCGATCCTGGAGATCCATTATGCCACACTTAAATATTGACAGAACTTCTCTCTACTCTCAACAATGTACTACATTTCATGCGTGGGGTGTCTCGCAAAGCGAAATCCAAACAAGGAACCACCCCGTTACACTACTCTTTGACAATGTCGATCATAGAGGTCCATAATGCCGTACATACCATAATTGGCAGAACTTTTCTCCAATTTCAACACTGCAATGCGTTTCATGCTTGGGGTGTCTCGCAAAGCGAAATCCAAACAAGGAACCACCCCATTACACTACTCATTGACAATGTCGATCCTAGAGATCCATAATTCCATGTATACAATATTATACTACTACTACAACTAACATCTCTAATAATATCCTTGGGATGATGTAACCGAAATATTCCTTAAATGCGATACATCAACCCCCATCAATCTAGTACACCATAATCATCCAAGATGTACACCACAAAGATTCTATATCCTTTCATCTATAGGATATATAAATATATATATATAGGCATTTCATTCTAACCATATATATATACACACCATCATCCAATCCCATGACCATGTATATATACCATATATGATGTACAAAGACCATGCACAAATAAATACCCGGCTATATATAGCGCTGATAAACTGCATCAATGCTATCATCTTCCTAGTGCCCGGCTCACGTAGCAATACTGGGGCCACTATGGTAGGACTAAACGACACCCATCTCATGGTAAACTCACGCACACGACGTCCCGGGAAGCGGTCATAGCTCCTAACCGGCAATGAGACGAAACGTACCCACCACGTCTCATCCCAAATATATATATATATATATATATATAGATCATATCATATAATAACACACGGGACGACTATGACCCGGGGAATATCCACAACCTGCTTTTCTAGCCAGGATGCTCACCCTCTACGCGCGCAACTTCCCAATGATAGCATGAGCGGGGTATGCTTAACCACATAAGTATATATATCATTCACATGCACAATATATATACATCCATATGATCCAATCATATAAATAAACCATCACATACGGTTTATATATCCATACCATGTATGTCCACAATATAAATATATCCATATATTCATATCTATATAGATATATACACATATTCACATATCCCTATATCTATATATATACTAATTCTCGTTCATAAGAATAAGATATATAAACCCGACTATAAGTATACTTAATCCTCAATATACAAGCCGTCACCACAATTCATTTAATTTACCTCGATATGTGAGTACAATCCCTCACTTGAAACATATTCACTCATTTCTACTATGATGAATAGTCTCCCAAACATATATGTTTATCTCCAATATTAGTGTTATCACCCAAGGCTGAGTGTAAGTAACAATCACTACATATTCCATATATCTCCAATACCAGTTTCGACTATTGATGTATATGTACATAACAATAGTCTATTACCCTCAACTTAACCCAACTTTATTTCAAGTATGGGAATCCCAAGGATTATTTCCACACAATTATAAATAAACTATCCTAACTGGAATTATACTACCTTGCATTTTAGTTAATAGTACGATCCAATCATTCCCAAATTTTGCCTAAGGTTCAATTGTTCTCGTGAACCCTCACTCCTATCGCATTACCAATTGTTCCTTAATGTAAACATTTCTAAGGGTTCGTGACCCCTCTCTCTTATTAGTCCCAAATTATAACTTAATAAAATCCTATCGCTATAAGGATTCAATATGAATATCGGCCTATAATTTCCCAACATACCTTCTCAACTCTCTCTCTAGGAGTTCTAAACCTCCTATCGTATCTATAATTACTTTGGATTTATAATTAGGATTTTAAACCCTAACGAGGTATCCCCAAAATTCTCTATACACGACTCTAATACATACATGGAACTATTTCTCCCCAAATATTCCAAGGAGTCCTAAAATCATAATATGTAAGAAACCCCTTATGTGTCTTCAAAAACATCCCTCTTACAACATTTGAGAAGACCCCAAATCAACAAACCCAACCAAAAAGGGTTTGAAATCACCACAAAGAAAAATTCTCAAAATGTCCTGTTTCCGAATCGATTCGGCCCCTCCGAATCGATTCGCCACAATAGCGAATCGATTCGTCCCATCCGAATCGATTCGGTCCAAGCGACCTAAGAGTCTGTAACCTTTCGAATCGATTCGCTAGGGATGAATCGATTCGGCCCTAAAGACCTGAGGCTTCTGCAACCTGGCGAATCGATTCGGTGGGGGCGAATCGATTCGGCCAGTTCAGAAAGCCACGAAATGGCTGGTTTTTCTACAAACCCAAATTCTCCAAAATTCAATTTATACCTCTACTATCCCTTAATCTTCAATCCCAACATGATTTCCAACATCAGAACCCATCCTACACCTAATCTCATCAATTTATATCCCTTAAACCCAATTGATATCTTTAATCTCAAGAGTTAAACCAAATTTAGGTTTTGATATTTATACCCAAAAACCAATTCTTTAACCCACAATTATGAAATCAAATACACAAATAACTTATTTAGCAAGATTAAACACTTGCCTCAGATTTGTAGGGGTTGGATCATCCTCGATAACGCGGTTGGACCGGAAATCTCCAAGCTTTCTTCCTCTCTCTCTTCCTTTCCTCTTCTTTCTTCTTCTTCTTTTTCTTTCTCTTCTATTTATCTCTTCTCTCAATTGAGAAGGCTTAATCCGTAAGCCTTTAAACCCTTTAAAATAATAAACCCAATTTTAAAAGTTAATACACACTTTAAATGACTCGTTTCCTCTAATTCGAGTCAACTGACTTAAAAATAATCCGGAACCAAAATAAAACCCAATGACAGTCATTTTAACTATCTCGACCCTTTCGGGATCGATGGTACACTCAAAATCATCGTTCGGAATACTTTGAAATGTTCTCTATTTTTGGACCTCAATTCCCAAATTTTAGTATTCTCCAATTTAATTAAATTCTATCTTCCCAAAATTTAATTTCTCAGTCTAAAAAATCATGGGGTGTTACAATGGTCCATGTGATGAAATTATAAATTAAATAAGGAGAATTATAAGTACGCCACACGAGAAGATACCGAGATGTATATCCAGACACTCATAGTTTAGATATTTTTTAAACTATGAGTTGAGTATGTTAAGGTTTAAGAATTTATAAACCTAGTAAAGTGAGAAACAATATAGCGACAGGGATTGGGACAATTTGGGATACGAGTGAGAATTATTTATATCCTATGTAGTTTTATGCATTGTAAGATTTTGAGATATAACAAACCTATTTGAGATGACAATCTAATATTTGGGGATTGGGATGTTTTAGGGACAATTAAGTGTATGAGTTATCATATATATATATATATATATATATATATATATATATATATATATATATATATATATATATATATATATATATATATATTGTGTAAATAATGTGAGCATACTTTTACTCGTGGTATATCTATCGATTGGGGGTTTACGTTCGATATCGGAATCGTGTACCACGGGCCGGCTGAGATGGGCAGGACGTAGCGGAGGTAATTATGTTAGATTATACGGTCAGCGATCACCTCTTTATAATGAGAGAAGGCATGATAACTTAATCCACTGACATGGATTGGGTATGGACCGTTGGTGGATTTACTTCATAATGATCGCCCCATTGTTTATTTGTGTGTTTTGCTTAAGCCCGTTAGTCGATGGGTTCCTAAGTAGAGGCACTAGATGGACAACAAAGGTAATTGCCTTTGTGTGATGCAATAACTAATATGAAATGATTAATATAGTCTAATGATAGACAATTTATAATGAACCCTATGTCTCATACAATATATTATGTGCTTTATTTGTATTCTTGGGGGTGACATTATGGGGGTTGGTATTCGGGTTATATTTTTATAAGTGTTAATCGTTACATCCACATTGCAGGATACATAGTTGTTGCTTGTCCTTCATGGTAGTTAGGAGAACAACATTTTTAATTAAAAGATATTAAAAACAGAGGGAGTGTTACTTATATGAGACTGTGAGTAACTTAATAAAATATATTCATGGGCATTAGGGCCGCGTAATCCTAATTTGGTAGTCAGTTACATTCTATATTAGTTATTCATTACGTGATAGCACTTTTTAGTCTAGAGATAGAGACTTTTAATATAGTTATGTCTTGGGTTGGGGCGTGCTCATAGTATTGTACTTAGATGAGAGGTGATGTACTTATTACATGTGTGTGTCGATGGGTGAATATTTATTATAAATTTATCGCATAATTTATCTTGTTGTATTGGAGATATTCTTTAAACTTTATGGTGTTGACTCAAATTTATAAAATGTTTCTCCTAGGCATTATTATTGTATATACCGGTTAATAGGGCAGAGCAGTCAGACTTGCAGTGGTGGCGATTCAACATGGTTTTCGTAAAGTTTTCGTTCATTATATTTGTTCATATATATTCAAGAGTTGTATTAATAGGAGGTTATGATTGTACTCTATTTTAATTAGTTGGATAATTGAAATAAAAGATTTGATATAGTGGATTCATTTATTAGAGTTCAATTATCCTTTGTTGAGTTTTTATTGTGGATGAATTTTATTTATTGTAGTTTTTGGTTTATCATTAATGCTGAGAATGATATAAATTATTTTAGCACTCTCGACTTTTCGTGTCCATCCTAATCAACTGGGCGTGAAAAATCTGGGGTGTCACAAATAGTATAACTATTTTGGCAAATCTAATCAATCATAAGGTTAAATTAAAGTATATTTAAATTTATGAAAATGTTTAACCAAGAGGGTGAATCAAAGTCCTCTAGAAAATATACATTTATCCTAAGTGACTAACTTGGGGCAATGGCATTAATGGTACGATATGAATTTTATGAATCTTTCAAATACCTCTTGTACTAAACTCAAAGTGCATTTTCAAAACGAAACAGGACGATCTAAGTGATGTGGAGCACATAGGTATATTTATACTCTTACTAATTTCTCGACGGGGATCCCCCCCTAAAACGAAGGAAGGGAATGATTTAAAGCTTGAATGGGTACGGCTTTATCGACCCCCACCCCACCCGGAACCATCCTTAATATCCACTTTTGAGGATCCATAAATGAGGCCCTAGCGAAAAAGGCACAAATTTATTTGCTTTATATGTCATTGAAATGTATAAAACTTATGATTTTAATAGTATTACTTATATAAGATGATATGTATCTCATGTGCCCTCTACTCATTTTATTATATTCATTATCTTGACCAAACCACACGTTGAGTCGTAGTATATATTGATCCAAAAGCTCCGTGTCCAAGATTTCAAGACTGGACTTTTCATCTCAACCGAGAGCTGACTCGTGACATGCCAAACAAGAATGTCACTTTACGGTAAAGATAAACGACTTAGATGACTTGGAAACACACATGGTTGACACAACTAAAATTTAATTATCTTAAATTGAAAAAATAAGTTAAATTATGTGTGTTGTAACACCCCAAGAGGTGCTACTAAAACATAATAATAAATTAGAGAATTTTATATAGAAAAAAGCCATTTAGATTGATTATAAATTTACGGAAGCATAAATGTATAAATCAACTAAATAGAATGTCTCAATTTTACTAAATCTCAAATGTCCTTTTACAAAAAAATATACAATAAACAAAGTGGTAAATTTAAATTTTGAAAATAAATATTCAGAGCTTCTAATGACGATTCAAATCCCAACAATTCCATAAGTATCATCTCGCGTCAAACCCGAAATACAACAAGCTATGGGTGGATGAGCGAGAAACTCAGTAGCTCATATAAAATCTCCAAGTGTAACTATACATACTCATGCGTGTGCATCATCTACAAGAGTGTATGCAATATTAACACTCAAACTAAAATCCCAATAATATAATCATAACCTAGAATCTCACAGCGGGAACTACAAAACCCAAGACCCCACATCAAAAACCCTGTCGCACTTCCCACTGTACGATATGGACTATTGTCCATTATCCTGTCAATTATCCTCGGAACAATATAATGGCCCCCCAAATAAATAACATAACTTGGTTGCATGGACCATTATAACCTGGCATTACCACCATAAAATTTTGGCATCACTTCCATATAATATTGGCATGCTCTCCAACCGGTTTCCATGGTCTTGTCTTCGGATAATAAATAAAATTATAGCCGACAGTGCACCCCATCCAGCGGGTGGTTTGTCTAAGGAATGCCTATACATTCTTTAATAATAATAATCATAATATATTTCTCTCAATTCAAATAAATTTCAAATTATGTTCCCATAAATCAAGTGTACATGTATTCTAACCAGTTTCTAAATCTCAGCATGCTCGTAAAATAAACTAACTTCATTACCCCAAACTATACAGCATGAAAATATCACATAAAAATTGGTGCAATAACGAATATAGTATACGAACATATAACACATATAAATGCAACATATAGCATGGATATAACTATACAATCGAGGTTGAATATGTGTAGCACACTAAATTAACAACGAGAGAACGAAATTACTTCAAGAGAGTCACAATCCATATTGGTGCAATAATGAATATAATATACGAACATATAATACATGGAATGAAAATATCACATACAAAATTGGTACAATAACGAATATAGTATATGAACCTATAATACATATAAATGCAACATATAGCATGGATATAACTATACAATCAAGGTTGAATATGTGTAGCACACGAAATTAATAACGGGAGAACGAAACTACTTCAAGAGAGTCAAAATCCACAATTTGTAGGCCTGTTTTAGAAACCAAGAAAAATTAGATACAAATATCATCCAAATTCCGACTTCAGATTTGGATTTTACATGAAAAATTGGATAAGGCATGTGTTTTGATTTTTTTCTCAAATCTCATCCGAAAGCACTCAAAAGGAAGATCTAAAAAACTGCAAACTAATTCTTCTCATTCCTTTAGTTTTTGCCTCTTTGGATTTCATTTTTGGACTCCCTTTTTCATCTTACTTTCCTTATAATCAGCCATAATATTCCTTGTATATCTCCTCTCTTGAATCCTAGCGTGGAGCCTAAGCTAAAACATGTTACCTTATTGCTATTTAATTCAAAATTGTCTACCTTACATAGTTAAACCATTAAAAATATCCGAAACCATTTATATTTAAATTTAAATGTTTGATTTGATTTCAAACCAAAATACATTTTTTCAAATATAATATCAACAAAAGTATTTTTTACTTAAAATTATTACTGAAATCTTATATTAAATTCTTAAATAAACCATCAAAGGTGTTGTATGTGTGTATTTGTTGTTATGGTTTTAGGTATTGGTGTAAAAGTATGAAATATATTTTTCATATATAAAATCTATTTTAAGAAACATTGCATAAGTATATCGAACGTTTTTTTATAAAAAAATCTAAAATACATAGTTTGTATTTTCCCTTTTAATAGTTTTGGAATACTCGCAGATCTGTTGCTTCAACGAATCAAGACTTTACGTCTGTGAAGTTCCTCTATCGCTGGTCACGAATTATTCAAGAGTTTTTTATCTCAATTTTGATTTATCTCCATGACCTCCCTTATTGATCGTTCGCTTCTGCGATGCAGGTCTTCACATTAGAGAAGATGCTTATTTTTCGTTAAATACAACTAGACAGTAGATCTTTTAAAAGATATTTTACTCTTATTTTTTTATAAACCTTTAAGACTTTTATTATCCACATCTCTTGGCACTTAAGTGTTTAGATTATGTTATGCAATCACTTCTCCCAGTTTAGCCTTGTATCTTCGATAGAGTTTTTCTTCAAATCATTTTCTTAGTATTGTTGAGATATCATTGTTTTAACTAAATTCTACAGTTACTTGAAGTCTAAGTACTTCTTATAAAGATTTGAATAAATATTTTCCAAAACTTTGTTCTTTATATACTTTAAGTAGATTGATATCTCAAAAATAATTATGAGTTTATTTTGACTAGCCAAACACTTTTATACAATTCCAATAATCTTAATATATCTAACATCCTATGAAGTTAGAAATGCATTGGTGCCTTCTCACCTGTTCCATTGGAACAAAAGTTTGCTTCAACTTCAAAGAAGTTTTGGAGAATGGGTCAAACATAGAATTATCAGTGAAGTTGACATCTACGACATGGCTAATGGTTAGAGAGTGATTGTACTTTCTCTTCCTAGTAGAAGATGGAAAATGTGGATTACGGAGGTTGTGTATTATTTAGTCTAGGGTGAAGTCCATGTGTCTAAGTCATCTTTTTATTTGTGTAAATATCCAATATTGTTTCAAGTGTCGGTTTGGCATGAGTTTTTCTCCTGAAAGGGTTTCCTCATATATATCCCCGCCTCAAGTGTATGATTTATTTTTCTGTATTTTGATTCCTTTACATGCTTAATGAACACATGTTACAAAAGAATCATTTTGTAAATCACGTTTGTTCCTTTTCTGTTACGATTAATTTTTTCCCGAATTTGGATTAAAAGTAAAATATCAGCTTAACTTTGGTAATAATTTTAATTTGGGTAGTTTCTCATAGCCATCTTTTTCCCTGGTTTTTACTTAGTCCCATATGTTATGTTCACGTGTTTTAACAACTGGTATCAGAGCCTTTCCTCGTTGTAGTAGGTTTAACCACTAAAGAAGATCTAATTATGTGTGTTATAATGGTATTTGATAATAAAATTTTATAAGATGCACCTTTCTACAATTTGATCATGCATTTATCGAATTTTTGTTTCCGATCAATTTTGTGTGTTGATGGGAGATTATGATGAAATTTATTCTTTGTCATAATAAATGTTACCTTGATGATATTTTTACGAGTTGAATAAATTTCAACATTTTGAAAAAGTTATTCTTAAACGAAAATCCCATATGACTCAAAATGTTTTCTATATGAATAATTTTATACCTAAGCCCGCTAAAAATTCGATTAAAAATAATCAAGCACCTTTTGGAAAACGGATCGACAAAAGAAAGGTAAAAAGAACTTCAAAATGTGCCTAGTATTCCACCTTTATCCAAATCTCTTCGTGTGAGTCACGTATGGGTATGGAAGGACACTTCGGATCGAATTGAAATTAAAATGAAAAATAATTCGAAATTAGTTCCCTTCATCTTCAACGTTAGGGTGGCTAATTTTAGCAATAGCCTTTGTTAGCACTTCATTTTATATATCTTATGTTAGGCTATGGGCTTATGATTCATATATGAGATTTGTATATCATGGTTATCATCCTTGATATCTCACATGTGAATTATGTATCTTCTTGATTTGTTATTTCTTCATATCATGAATAATTTATAAATATTTTATTTTTGAGAATGGTTTTTTTGTTTGGTTGCTCCAACAATATGCGTTTAGGATTGTCGCATCTAGTTGATTAATTAATTTATCCATATATGTTATATTCATTTTTATATTAGAGTGTTTTTATGCCTAACTTGAATTGATATTCTTTATATATGAGTAGTATTTGTTATTTGCTTATTTTTTATTTAGCCCTTGCTTGCTCTCTTAGTCAAAACCTTTAGTGATTTCTCTAGGTTTGTATATCTTGGTTATTTGTATGATTGTTTGATTTTGTACAAACTTTTTTAGGATTATATGCGACATCTATAACTTTTAATCCTATAACATACTCTTTTGTGGTTATGTATATCTTTCATTGCAAAATTCAAGAATATGTTTTTGATACAATCATCTTTATGCCTTTTAGAAGATATACACCATGACATATATTCATATCTCAAAATGGTTTGTTTGATATTTTTTTCTTTTATTTGGAAATGTGATATGTACTTCATGAGATGGATTCTATTTTGTAAACTCCTATAAAGTTTGGAAAAAAATCTTGAGAATTCATGATCATATCATGTTGCACTTTATATTACACTACACATTGTTATGATACCACTTTATAAGTGATGACAAAGTTTCATGATATTTTGTAAAGGCGCTTCAACATACTTGTGAAATAGTTTCCAATTGCTTATAGTGTATATATGCATTTTGCAATTTATGAGTTGGAGAAGTTGAAAAATTTAATGCTATATCGTAAAAAATCATGAGGGAAAAGTGGTTAAGGTTATACAATTGGAATGTGTGATGTTGTCGCTTATTTGGAAATAATATCTCATCTTTGTTTTAGGGTGAAAGACGTTGCTTGCAAAAGAAAATAAGTCAATGCCTCAAAGATTCCTATCTAACCAAGATTGGGTAGCACTAAGGATAAGAAAGTAAATGCATTAACCAAAAATTACTTATTGAGGGAAAATAATAGTTGAAAATGCTTTTAAAAGGGTGTTGGAGATTTTACTTGAGTCAAAGCTTTGAGTCTTTTGTTTTATGATTTGTAATTCTTAATTGAAATTAATATTTGACCTTTCTCTAAATGGTGTTCAGTTTTTTATTTTGCACAAACGAGGTATGATCTTAGGTTTTGGTTAATGGTCTCATAATGTTATTTACCTTTTATAGACAATCTTTTCTTTATTATGAACATGGGACATTAACTCGAATTTGGTATGTGTGATAATATTGGCTAAATTTTTACTTATCAAAATGGGTCGTGGAGTTGCTCTATTATTTCATTAATTTTCTTGTGACTTAATATAAAACCCTTTGCTGAAATAAGATTCTAAAAAAATTAATATCATTTTATTTTCATCTTATTCTCATTTTTCCCATGTGATACATCTTGCACGTTTCCTTATTGTATTAGTTGTTAATATAATTTCATTATATTTGTTCAACTTGGAGTATCATATACTAGAGTTTCAAATCTTTGAAGGGTATATTCTGCATGATTAGGGATATTGTGTCTTAATGACTGATAATTTTATTTGGTGTATAGTTTCTCTATTTTAGTCTTAATTAACCTTAGGCTTGAAGTTGTTTATTCACGTCTTTAGAGTGTGTGATATTATATTTAACATTAATATTGATATTAAATTGACATACATTTAGTATCATTATGTTTAAATTTGGGATATTATACTTGTAGTCTATGTTACTTGTGTATCTATGTTATAAGTATGCAAAATTTATTACGATGTTGTCATAATCATCTTTGTTTTTCATAATGTTTTTAGGATGCTAGGATAATATTTAATTATATTATATCCTTGGTAGTTGCTATTCATTATAGTATTCATTCTTCATATATGCATGTTTAATGACCTTTGGTATGGTCATAGGTTCTTAGAAATATTTCATGGATACTTGTTGCATCGTGATCTTCTCTAATTGATATCTAGGCTTATATTCAATGAGATTGTGATTTGAAATCAATTGTATAAACAAATTATTTACATATCAATTGGTATTTTTTTATAATCCTAAACTCTTCGCTCATTGTGCTTATTTTGGTGTTAAGTACATTTTGATTATTCACGCTAAAATGTTGATAATTGGCTTGTTATATCCTCACTAATCATTTATTTTGATGTATAATATACCATGTGATTTGTATCTCATGTTACTACCATCTCCTTATGCTTATTGTCATACATAACATGTTTTTATACACAAAGCTTAACTCCTTTACTTGTTTCTTATAGTTGCTTTGCTTGTGTTTTTGTTGAATTAATTTTTAATATTTTCATCTTTCCAAAGAAGATATAAATTTTCAGAAGGGAGAGAACATTTTATTAAGGGGAGGAATAAATTTGAGATAAAAGTGGGATAACTATAAGATAGAGGCAAGGGAAATGTTTGTTCTTAGATTTTACTTTTTACATTGCACCTTTTAGAAGCGTTTATGCTATAACATATTGGAGAGTGTTTAGTAAGGGGGAGTAGGTATTAACGTTTGGTTATATATATATATATTTTCTTGTTACTTATCTCATAGTTATATTTAGTTTCACCCTAAAACCCCTAAATTTATCTTAATTATATATTGTCGTATGTTGATTTCAATCCTTTGGATGATATTTTCCTTGTTCACTTCTTTATAAAATGTTTCATTACGTTCTTAATTATGCTATCTCTCGATTTTATAGTCTTTTTCTTTGTCGATTTCATGACAAAAAGAACGTTTAATTAACATAGAATATCATTATGAAATGCCAGGGAATAGTTTACGTGGAAATGAAATAGTGAAAGAATGAACATAGTGAGTGAAATTTATTTTAACAGTATCTTGTAGAGATTTTAGTTAAACTCGGTATATTTTCTTTACTGAATTGATTAACACTTTACATTGTTATATCTTGTATTCATATTATTAGTTATGTGTCACTGTCATTTAATGACGCATTAATATCTTTATGAGTTTCCCAGTGCTTAAAATGAAATAGGTTTCAAGAGTTCTGAATGGTTGAGGAATCTCTTGTGATTCATTTGAGTTCGTCTTTCTATCTTATGTGCCTTTATCCAGGAAATGTCATGTGCCCCTGGCTCATTTGTTTGTCTTGATTCTATTGACCAAAATACACTTTGAGTCATAGTCTGGGTTGATTCGTAAAGCTTTATGTTTAAGATTTTAAGATCATACTTCTTCATCTTCATTCGAGAGCTACCTCGGACCATAACTAATGAGAATGTCGTCGTAGGATAAATGTAATGGACTTAAATGACTTAGAAACACCTACGGTTAACACAACTAAAATTGGAGTTTCTTATATTTGATAATGTGTTATAATATGTGTGTATATTTGTTGATATGGGTTTTGGTATTGGTGATATAAGTATGCAATGTATATTTCGTATACAAAATATATCTAAAGAAACGTTGCATAAGTTTATCATATGTATTTTTGGTTACAAAAATAATAAAAAATACATATTTTTATTATTTGCCCCATACTAGTTAAGTGATACTTGTGGATCCTGTCGATTCAATAAAGAGGGATCGCGCATCAATGAAAGTCCTCCATAGTTGATCGTGGATTGTTCCAAAAGATTTACTTTTTAAATCCCAAGATTTATTTATCTTCACAGCCTCCCTCATTGACCGTTTGCATCAGCGAAGATGCTTCGTTGGTCACGAATGCAACAGGAAAGTAGATATTTCAATAGATTGTTTACTTTACTTTTTAAAATTCTATGATGACTTTGTTATAGCCATATTTCTTAGCAAATAGTGTCCTGATTATATTGTGTGGTCACCCCTACCACTTGCGCCCTTGAATCTTCCTCGCGAAGGAATAATACGCATATTTATATATTGACACAGAGATAATTTTACACAATAACCAATTATCTTTGTATAAAAACTCCAATAGCACATATTAAGATGTTTTCATAAAGCTTTCATTAAAATAACTTTTTAGTATTGTTAAGATATCATTGTTGTAATATAATTTTAAGGTTATTTGAAGTTTAGTTACTTCTTCTCAAGACTTGAAAAAATATTTGCCAAAACTTTGCTCTTCATGTACTTTAAATCTTTTAATATTAAAAAAATACTTATGAGTTTATTTTGATTAGTCAAACACTTCTATACACTTTCAGCAGCCACTAGTATTCAACATCATAGAAAGTTAGAAATACATTGGTGGCTTCTCACTTATTCTATTGGAACAAAAAATTTACTTCAACTTTAAGAAGTTTTGGATATTGGTTCAAACACTACATTATCAACAAAGTTGACACCTACGACATGGTAGGTGGTTGGAGAGCGATCCGTGCCTGCTTTCTCTTCTAAGTAGAAAGTGGAGAGTGGATTGTGTGGGTTGCGCGTTATTAAGTTTAGATAGAGGTTCTAGATTGTAAGTTATTTTTTTCTTTGTGTAAATCTTTACCTATATAATAAAAGATGTTAGTTTGCCCGAGGTTTCCTCCCGAAAGGTTTTTCTCGTATAAATACTTATCTCAAGTGTATGATTTACTTTTCCACATTTTATTCCTTTGTATACTTAATTAACACATGTTAACAAACGAATAATTTTATAAACTTCATCATTTGGACGTTAGGATTAATTTTATCTTGAATTTGGATTAAGGAAAAATACTGTCTTAATATTAGTAATAATTTTAATTTCGGTATTTTTTTGTAGTCGTTGTTTCATCCAAATTTTCCTTATTCCCATATGCTACGTGCATAAATTTTTAACAATTTCATTCATGGATATAATTTACATTTTTAATTTATGACCCCCTGTGAAATCCAGAAATATATTGATCACTTCTAATATAAAAATCACGAGAGTAAAAACTAATTAGTAACATGTTAAGCATAACGAGAAAAATGAAAACTATATAACTAAAGACAATGTTAATTAATAAATAGATGACTAAATTAAAACATCTCTTATACCATCCAAGTAACAACAGAATAAAACACCAACTCTAGAATAATAATCTCAATTTAATACATCTCATACAAATCTCTGACTCGAGAAATCTGAAGACAAACAACCGAATGAAAATTAAAATATAAAATAATACTAGAATATAAATGAGTTATAATGCTCAACACATACATACTAGGAAATGATAAAGAACTGGTGTTGGGGAGACTCTTTCAACGAGTAGCTTAGGTCTGCGACTAAGACTGAGGCCTAAGACCTATAAAAGCAGTTCCACAAAGAGGATTAAACTTAACAAGTTTATAGTGTATAAGAATATAACTACATTTGGTCCACAGTAATAATAAAACATCTTCCTCCAATATGTAAGTTGATTTTAAGTTATTCCCAACCCAAACAACCTAAAAAAACATGCAATTCTAAAAATTATCCCGAATGAGGCCCATGTGATATAATTTCGTCTTTTAATTAAGTATTCATTACTATAACAATTTAAGTTCATTTTTTGGATAAGTATATCTTACTCTACCATATTCTCTTGCATTAACGGTATCTCACTTACTAAACATTAATCTCTTATTTTAACAATATCAAGTTATGATTCTAAATGCACATCTCTAATGTATCACACTTTAATGTTCCCGAGTCACAGTTCAATATATACATCTCTAGTATATTTTATAACAGTATTCTTGAGTCATAATCTCATGGTTGTACATTAATAATATAAATTATAATCCAGTACAATCATCTCAAGATACATGCTAATGGAAATCACACAATCCAGAATATACGTGAGTATGCTCAACTCACATAAAATCATATGGGATATGATCAAGCCCCCAAATAAAAGTGTGAAGGCCTATCCCTAATGATTTCAGGGATCACACATGATATTACTAGCTATAGTTATATGACGTACCATATAGACTCAAAGTAACAACAATAAAGGAAATTACTACGCCATCACCCCAAATTCACATACCCATACCCAAGGATATATGAGAGGATTTGATCGCATTGTCCCAGCGTGGGAGACTGGTACCTCAACACATATGATCGGGATAAAAAGGAACTTGGTAAAGACCGTCTCTATCACGGGGAATACCACATGCAATCAACATTGCACGCGCCATATCAAATCCCTATCAGTAGGTTACCCATGAGTATACACATACACTCCAGGTATAATTGCACATAAATCAAATAAATTAGCACAAACCCTACTCAAATGTGTTATACATATAGTGTTTTTTATTACAAGTTAATACGCACATTTAACTTTAACTATTTATATATTTTTTTTCCGAACTCCTAATGCTCTAATGTCTAGGTATCGCCTTGCCTTACCGTGTATGATAATCATTATAAATATAAAACCTACCCTAGTTGATAAGTAATTAATACGATTTTGCCTATCATAGAATCTAGATAATAGTTACATAGTAACGGACATTATAAATCTCGACCTGAAACCCAAGCCCCTAAACTAGGTGTAAGTACCTAACCTATTGCTTTTATATCTAAAACTTAAACCCGTCAAAACCTGAACCAAACATCTCTTAAACAAACCTGATTCGTGCAGGACATTAAAGCTAAATTGATTCAATCCGACGGGACCAGGGTCTTCTCTATCCTTTTGATTTCTTTCATTATAGCCATGGCTCAAAAACCTCAAACCCTACAGCCTCTAATATAACATTTTTTATCCCTTCTCCTTCATATATCAACAACATATCATTACTAACAAGCTATTTTATAGGCTTTAAAGGATTAATAATTTAAATAAGGGTTTAATCACAAAAATTATAAAAGTAACCCTAGGTTTATGTTCTACAAATGAGAATCCAATTAAATTATGAATTATCATCAATTATCATGATTACATTAGAATTTTTACAAATTAAAACAAGTATGAATCATATCTTACAATATCTAAGTCTGAGTATAACATTTCAAGACTTGATATTTTGATTTCTTGATAAAGTTACATAAGTTCTTGAAATACAAAACTAGGTTTCGTATCTTCTTGATCTTAATTATAAATCAATGTTTGATTATGAACTAAAATCAAATTATAATATTATCTTCACATATTCCAACATATTAATATTATTCTAACACATATCTAATTACATTCTTAAACAAAGTAAACTTTTCTTGGATAGATTGTAGAATCAATCCCTAGTTTCCCCCAATTCTCTAAGCCAAATCTTTAAGCTAGGGTTTCTTCCTCCTCTTTCTTACCAGCTAGCGCTCTCCCAATATTTTATAAGGTTTTTAGGTTATTTAAATAGGATAACCCAAAATTGGTCTTAGGCCCCAAAATAGCCTCGACCCAAAAGGCCCAAAAATAAGCTCTAAATGGCCTAAAACACAGCCCAGTCCATTTACCAACTCAATGAACCAATATTCCGCTATTATAAGCTCAAACCGGACTTTCTAAACATCTCACGAATCAACCCAAAGGTTAATATATTCTGCAAGCTAATTATCTTATTAAATTAATTCATTAGCAAAAACACATAGCTTATGTTTAAATCTTAAATATTATTTAATTAGATTATGACTCGATATTATAAGAACCTACTTCACGACTGGTGGAACTCAATGCCGAGAGAATAATCAAAATAAGGAAACTCCCTACACCCATCCCCTGACCATTCCAGATCCACCCATAATACTATGTCACTTAAACATTTATCATAATGGTTTAATATAAGTTCGCCAATATCTATAGCAATAGTAGTCATGAAACTCAAATATATAATACGACATATGTTACATATCAAAATAACTTCTCAATCAACTAAATGTCATATAGAAAGTCCTACATCTCAAATCACAAAATGATATGTAGCATGTCATATGAAATAACAACTCATAAATATCCAATAATCAATTTAACAATTTAATAAATGCCTTAAAAATACGAGTTATTACATAATTTTAATCGGTATTAGATTAATTTTGACTTTTATAAAGTTAAACAACTACAATAATCATTTTATTGAATTTAAAGAACAATATATTAGTTGTTAATTATAATTAGTATTGTTCATTAAATTTTAGTTAATTTTAGTAGGGAAAAACATTGGAGTGATAGTTGGAATGCTACGTGATACTACACATTGCCACACCAGTTATGAAAAATCCAAAAGCATAGCAACCTCATTTGTTTTTATTTTATCTTAGTTTGCATAATGTTGTAAAGTGTTGTTTTTTTATTTTGATCGATGTTCCAGGCATGGTTTTATATGGCTATTGTAAGAGAATTATCACCAAAGCGTAGGGGTATTGAGGTCCAATCTAGTGCATTTTTAGGAATTTTTTAGATCAAACCGGATAAATTGGTCCTCATTTTTCTAAGATCGATACCAATCGATTTAAATCAGTCCAAATAGGGTCAATTTTAGTCTACATTCGAGTGTACCATTAGTTACGTTAAAAAATTGAACCTTTTTTTTAATACAGGTAGAACATTTTTCTAATACAAACAATATTGAAACCACTTTTATTAAAACGGTCACTTTTTCCATTGTAGTTGGTAAAATCCTACTAATATTAATTCAACACAATCAAAGTTAAGAAGTAAACGTAGGCACAAGCACACAAGAATATAGTGTACGTGGTTATATAATGTATTTATATCCACAAATATTTCTCTTCTCCGTATTAATCGATTGATGATTACAAATATTAAGTCTCCCTTTTCTAGGGTAGAGAGTTACATTTATTGAGAAAAAAGAGGTTGGGTCGTGAGGGAATCCATGCCCTTAGATAGTCTTTACTGGCCATATCCAATTTCGAGATTTCCATTAATCGTCCTCAACTATGATTATCCTTTTGAACCGTAGTCGTTGATAGGACTAAAGGACATGTGTGATCTCAACGATGTGGTTGATTAATTCCCCCATAATTTCCCTCAAAGCTTTGCAGCTAATTAGGGAGCAAAAGTTTGTCCATCTTTTGGACATAGTCTTGATCGCGATTTGTGGTGGCACGTGTTCATCTACATATACCATGTTTGATAGATATTTACAGTTGTATTTTTTTAGTTGCTAACTTCTTTAATTTTATCTATTATTGGAGTGTGAGGGTACACACGTCATTTTCCCTGGTGTTTTAAGGGCATGCTGGTAGATATGCATCGATTTTCCCCAAAAGAGGTGTCAGGCGTCATTTGGGGACGATCCTACAATTATGGAAACTACCTTGGAAGTTGAAGCACACACTTATGACTTTTAAACTGTAATTTGGTCTTTTATCTTCCCATTTCATCTTCAAGTCATACCAGAGCTTCATTTGTGTCGTTATTCCCTGTAAGTTCATCTCTCTCCCGATCTTTTACTTTTTACAGATTTTTGTTGAAAATTTTCATCATTATTCTTGCCTTTTCTTGAGTATATATTTGTAAGGATGATGTACTCAATTAACGGCCATACTTTAGAGGATTTTTGGAGGCATTATATCCTTAGATGGGTAGTTATTAAACTACGGAATCATCCCAACGATTACTATAATATTAATTGGGGCTATTGGGTGTTCCCCCAATTTGTTATAAAGTCGGTAATTATATTTTTCCCAAAACCAAATCTTCTTAGAGTTTTGCAATTTTTTTAGCGTAGTTCCTATTGGATGTTCTCCGAAAGACTGAAGAATAGTGAATGGAGGATCGATGAATTTTATATGACCAGTTGAGGGATCCCAGAGATTCGTTACTGTTATATGTGAGTCGGGTCTAATGAGAATTTTTACTATCTTAAGGCAAGGAAGGTCAATAAAGTTCTTATTGTAAACTTGTCATATTCCAATAAAGATTACTGATCGCATGGTTTTGTTGTAAAGGATTGGGAACACCTACCCATTCTAGAGGGTGGTGAACCCTATAGGGCTATTGGTGCCTAGATAGAGCATATGAGATAGGCTTAGCCTTGATTAAAATATTTTCTCTTGTTAGGCCATGACATATTTGATTCTTCTAATATTGTGGTCTTTATTTGTGTAGAAGTCAAGTTGAAGAAAGAGAACGCCCAAACACAAGCCAATTTTGGTGAGTTGAAGAAAGCTTGGAAACTCAGGCAACCTTGGACTAATTCTGCTAAATATCATTGGTCGTCTTATCTATTGATGTCCTACACATCTACAACCACATCATTCATTGCTCTACCAATTGACAAAGAGCTAAATATCCCTAAAATGCTTGGTGAGCAAGAATCTTCATCGGTGAGGACTTTAGAATCATTTTAAATTCATTAATATAACCACCATCCCTACCGTTGTCCCTTTAACATCTGAGGAGGAAATGACACCAATAGGAAAGATTCCAAACTTGATGGAGGGGACTTTACCCCCAGTTCACCAAAAGCACAACCTTTAAAGAGAAAGAATATTGGGGATTCATCCGACCTAATCAACATGAATGATTCTTCTAACAAGACGCAGGCCCCACTTGCGAAGAAAGGAAATACCATCTTAAGTCTTGTAGTAAATCTGCCCACCCAGAAGAAAGAGAATTCCCTAAGGGGAAGCACCCTAATGAAGGTTCAGTGGTCAAGAATGCTAATTTAAAACTGGAGAAGGATGTTAAAGAGTCAACTCAGTCACGTTTGGGTGCATTAGAAGCTAAGGACAATGCCTATAAAAAGTTTTGGGAAGAGACCTTTAGTCTATCCAAAAAATAACTGGACTTTGTTCGCAAGTATTTATTTAAGAAAGGTGGGGATAAGGCTTTAGAAAATGTTAGGGTTCCCTCAAAGTTTGAAGTGTTCATTAAGCATCCGCCTAAATTTTTCCCCCAACTTGGAGGAAGATAGTGATGAGAAAGTTGCCTAACTATGATCTTATTATATTTTTGGATTCCATATATTTTTTTATGTTATCTCATAAGGGCTTACCCCGTTCTTCATTCAATGAAATGATTTCTCATTTCTATCTCCATTATGCTTTGTTCAGCTATAGTTTCTTTGCTTTATTACTTGTATCTAATTTTTTAATATCCCCCTTTTAAGTTTTGTAGTCTGATAATAACTTGGTGCCAATATCCTAAGAGAGTGAAGATCTAGACTTTATCCTTAGTTAATATGATTTTGATAAAGCTTGAGCAAGTGTGGTCGCTAGACTTCAGGTTAAGCTTGGGGTCATCAGAAACATAGTTGGTTTTTTATAGAATGAGAATAATTCTCTCAGGGAGGAGATCGGTAAGGCCGAGAAATCCTTTGAGAAGATTGAGATAATCAGACAAAGTTTGCATCGCCAAATCATGAGGATAAAGTATCAATATTGGAAAGTTCCTTGTGTAATCTGGGTTGTTGGTTATAATGAAGGTTTCATGGGCACCTCACTGCACTTAGATGAAGCCAGGTAGGTTACCTATTAGCATAGTTGGCTAAACGCATTAGCTATCTATAAGATTTCTAAGGACTCTTAGTTTTAGTACTAGAACCAAGTGGATTCTCCTTTTACTCTGTCTCCTCCCCTTGGGAGTGATGAATGTTGGATTCCACCTGACGTTATTTAGTTACAATAGATGATGAATTATTTTCTTGCTCATAATAGTGACGACGAGTTCAGGCCCAACCCTGATGATGGTCCTCGTGCTTTCATAATCGAGTAGATGACTAGCCAAAGATGACAGTCTGCTTTCCACATTTTTTAATCTTGTACTTTGTTCATTTATAATTTGGTTGACTATGTTCAATCTTGTATTAAATGAACGTATATGAATGAAATTATAAGTTAATTTTATGTTCATGTATTTCCATTTCCTGTGTCATGTATGTGTTATCATTAGTCTTACCTTTAGGAAAGTGTCATCACACCACCTTAGGTCTAAAACCAATATATGGCTAAAATGCCCCTGGTCATTGGGCCATCCACCCGTTTAGGATTTTAGCTGACCAATGTAGGAAAACCTAGTGTCTAGGTATCCCCGTAGGTCTTTTTCTTGTCTGGGAAATTTTGAATTCTTTTGTGTTTGTTGATAAGGAAGCATGTAACTAATCTTACTAAGGCATAAATAAGGTGATAAGATTTTGGTCAGACAAGTTTAAACAAATTTGCATTGATGATGGACTTTCCATAATGATAATCATAATTTTAATGGAAAAAAAAGATAATCATAATTTGAATGGACAAGTTTTTATGATGTCAGCCTGCCATTTGGAATAATAAGAAAGCTAATTACATTAATTGAACTTAAAATATCCAAGAAGTTGGAATGAAACAAAATTAAAACTTGCGTAAAGATAAAACTTTATCAATATAATTTCCTAAGGTTTGTCTCATTTTAGGACCTAGGTATCTCCCTTCCCCCTATTTTTTCCAAATGGTTGGCTACTTGGAGGTCGTCCCTGGTGACTTTGAATGGTACATCTCAGTTAGGTCCTAATTTTTCATTTGACAACTTCCTCATGTTGTCGATCACCTTTCTTAACACATAATCTCCGATCTAAAACTTCCTCTGATTGATGCCTTTGCTGCATGGCTTGGCCAACTATTGTTGGCAGGATACTAACATAATCAAGTCTTGTTCTCTTCTTTCCTCCGCCAGGTCAATCTCAATCCTTATGATTTATGCATTCATGCTTTAATCGACAACGGTGCTCTTTATGATCGTCAAGCCTGCATCCAATGGAATTATGGATTTTATTTCGTAAGTCAAGACAAACTATGATTCCTCGATCGACCTCCCAGGTGTTGTTCGATATGCATAAAGGACATTGAAAATCTAACCCACCCAAACACCTTTCACTTTATCTAACCTTTTTTTCATTCCTTCGAGCACGGTTTTGTTGGAGGCCTCAGCCTTTACTTTGGGTATTGTGACAACCCGCAATCCGAGATAAGGGGTGGCCAGCCCGATACTCAAACGTAACAGGGATCATGGATGGATATCATTCTCAGCATCACAATTAAAAACTGAGTATACGGGAAAACCACCCAATAAATCAGAAAACGGGTTGCCAAAAAGTGTAAAATTTTAAAAAATACGGTTATGAAAATTTAAACTAACAACCCAGTCTGACGAGCAAGTGGAATTCCAAGAGATAACATATAATATATAACTAAAACGAATGTACACAAATGGACCGAATAAGCTGTCGGTCCACAGCTACATGAGACAACGTACCACAATATAAAATGTCTTACATAGCACAACCATTAATCAAATACCATAGTTTGGGACACACGCCCGAGAGACAAGACCCGATCATAACTAGAATAACAAGAATGAAAGTGTCTAATACAACATCCTGTAATAACCCGCAAAGTCTTACAGCTCGTCGAAGGTGCAAGGAACTTGGAAAGTCAAGTCGGGCGTCCTTGCGGTGGAGCACCTGAGCGGATACAATAATATATATACAACAAGAAAGTAAACCGGTCAGGGCCGGGTTCTATATGATTTCTAGAAGAATAAAAAGCACGATAGATATGAACAGTTATACATGAATAATGGGGATGATCACATGACATGCTAGCTACAATTACAAGCAAAGATAGAAGGTAAATCATTTTAATATAAAACCCTTCCTTATTAACACAACTTTCCATTTCCTTCAAACATTCCTTATTAGGAATAAAACCATATATATTTGGTTAAGTCAAGAAGTTATAATTTCTATTCATCAATTAAAACTTCCCATTTTATCTTTCCATTCCTTATTAGGAATATCACTTACATCAAGTGCTCTTTATGGCACATATATTATTCCCGTGCTCTTCCTGGCACATATTTATGCTCTTTATGGCATTTAACAACCATCAAGTCCAA
Source organism: Sambucus nigra (assembly GCA_949130495.1). Lineage (NCBI taxonomy): Eukaryota > Viridiplantae > Streptophyta > Magnoliopsida > Dipsacales > Adoxaceae > Sambucus > Sambucus nigra. Next base: position 483,626,455 of record OX422208.1, on the reverse strand, counting down.
CTTGATGAAAATATAGTTATATTCATATACATATAACGATATCTAAGACCGCCAGTCCAGGTTTCCCCGCTGTGCGCGCCCCTAAATGACCATCATATTCCAGGGCCTAACATAAGACAACCTGGGCACCTAACGGAACACGTCGGGAAGCGGCCATGAGCCTGCGTGGTAGCCAAGACCACACCTGGAATCTCCCTACCCCCGCAGAAAAATATACAACCATAAACGCTCCCATGGCCTAGGACTATATCCACCCTGCATTCATTAGCCAGGGGGCTTCACCTCACGAGCGAACTTCCCTTATGATGTCATTTAGAGAGGTGTGTAACAGTAAATTAACATTTACATTTATCATCATTTTATTTCCAAAAATCCATTTCCATTAATCATGTGATTGGTTCTTTATTATTAAACCTAATATCATTAAACAACGGGGTTCATTCTAAATTGAACCTATTATCTTTAAACACCTATGGGTTCATTTTATGCGAACCTAATTCCCATCGAATTTTATCATTTATTCCTCAAATTACAATCCCCGATTAACTCTCCAAATGATCATTATGATCCTACAAATCTCCAAGGCCTATGTAACTGGACAAGCCCTTCTAGTCTCCAAGTTAGGGTACCTAACTTCCAAACTTCTAAGAGTTTGAATAAAAGAAGAAATGCCTTAGCATTTCCTTTAAACCTCCCCGAAACAAACCCCAGATGAACCCATTTCTAGTCCAGGGTAACGACCAAACTCCATAGCTACTCTAGGACTCTAAGTTTACTTCATTAAAGAAGTTTCCTAGGCCCTAATCCTAAAGAATAAGGATAAAAATCAAAAGGAAAAAGACCCCAAAACTGCTGGAACCGAATCGATTCGCCCTAGGGGCCGAATCGATTCGCTCTGAAAGCGAATCGGTTCGGACAATAAGACTTGGTTTCTGCAATTGCCGAATCGATTCGGTCTAAATCCGAATCGATTCGGACAACACGACCTGGGATTCTGCATCTATGCGAATCGAATCGCCCAAGGGGCCGAATCGATTCGCCCTTGCAAAAATGCCAAGAATGGCTATGGAGTCTTGAACTCCAAAATTCTAAACAAACCCAAACCAGCCAAACCTAATTGATTCAATGGAACTAGTACACCAAAAATACACCCAACTACCATCATTTGTCATGTTTATCATCCAAATCCATTTCCAAGGGTTAATACCCAAAAATCCAACAAAAACCCTAACATTTCTAAATCATAAATACCAATGCAATTTATTCTACTTAAACCATAAATTTGCAAGTAGATTACTTGCCTCAAGGTAAGAATCTGATTTGATGAAGAAGGAGGCAACAATCCAAGCTCCAATCTCTCTTTTTCTCCCAAGTTCTCTTCCTCTCTCTACTCTCTCTAGGGCTCAAATGTGTAAAATGGAAGAATGGGAATAAGGGTGGGGGAAATAAAACGGGGCTTAAGTCTAAAAGCCCAACTTAAAATGCTAATACGCGATATACTAATACGTGACTACACTATTTAAGCTAAAACCAGTCAAAAGTGCCCGAAATGCCAAAATACAATATGGCACTTATTTTGACTGTCTCACACCTACCGGGACTAACTACACTATCCGAATTATCATTTGAAAGTTTTATAACTCATTTTAGTTCCGGTTCCAATATAAACCAAAATGTCATTTTAAATCTTTATGACATAATAAATTACCACATGCAAGTTTTATCTACTCACGAGGTAACTACACAACATATTAGTAAATATTGACTTGACATATCAAATTAATATTTACTCAGCATCTTATCAGATAATAACTAATTACTACACATGGTAATTAAGGATAAAATGGGCTATCGTAAGAGAGGGTTATTACAGGTATATGCCATCGAATTGCAGTAGTGCTTGATGTTGTGACTGTTGTAGAAGTCTTGAAATGGTTTGCATTCAAATTGCATTTCGTTGTCAGTTATGAGTGTTCCTGGCATACCAAAAAGGGTCACTATATTTCTCCAAATAGAACTGATTATATCGGTGTCCTTTATGTTCGCCAGAGGTTCAGCCTTCATCCATTAAGTGAAGTAGTCCGTGACGACCAAGAGATACTTTCGATTCCCAAGCACTATATGTATAGGGGGATATAATTTCCAACCCCCAAAGGCCATGGGTTCATCAATGACTTGAGGTCGTTGGCTGGTTGATAGAGCATAAGTGAGAATACTTGGAATTTCGTGCACTTCCTTACGTATGAGACTGTATCCTTGCACGTGTAGATCCACTAGTACCCTACTTTATGGCTCTGAATGCTAAATATATTCTCGCTACATGACTCCCACATATTCTCTCATGAATATCGTATATAACTTGATCGATGTCATTGGGTTGCATGCACTATAGGTATAACCTAGTGAAAGATCGTTTATAAAGATTCTCCTCACGAGACAGGTAAAATTAAGCAACTTTCACTTTAATCTGATAAGCATGATTCCTGTCGGTAGGTAAAATGTCTTCTTGCAAGTATGAATTGATTGGGTCCATCTAGTTAGGAGCCTTTTGTATGGAGATAACTTCATCAAAAAGAATATGCTTTATAATGTTCGATTAAGCTATATATTCCATTTCAATCATTTTTTTCAGGTCGGAGTCGACAGCTGAGGCCAGAATGGATAAAGTGTCTACATAACTATTATTTCCTCGAGGAAATTATTGGACTTGAACATACTTGACTTTGGATACAAAGTCCTAGGTGATCTGGATATACATTAGTAAGTGCTCATCCCTGGCATCATAGTCTCCTCATATCTGGTTGGATACCAACCTTGAATCGCAATTATTTTCAAGGTGACTAACGCTAAGGGATAAATCCTTTTTTTAATTTTATCGATGAGGGCTTCATACTCGGATTCGTTATTATATGCCTCAGAGATAAGTTTAATACAATACTAAAGCATAATAGATCTGGTGTTACCATAATGATCATAATTCCGACCCTTTTGAATTGGATCCCCCATTAATATAGACCATCCACTTATTTAGTTGATCAGATTCTTTGTTGGTCGCTTAAATCTCCTTCTTGTCGGGCCCCTGCCCTCCATTGAATTCAACAATAAATTTTGGCAATACTTGTCCCTTAACAGCAGTTCTCAGTTGATAACGGATACCATACCTCACCAGTTCCACTGACTATTTGGACGTCCATCTAGAGAGGCAGTCCTTTCGAAGGACTGCCTTTAGCAAAAATTAAGTGACAATAACAACGAATTGGGCCTCAAAGTAATGCTTCAACTTTTGTGAGGCGATTAGCAATGAGTAAGCCATTTTTTCTAGAGGGAGGTAACGCCTCTCGGTGTCTAATAATGTCTTAATAACATATTAGATCGAAACCTAGTGACCCTCAGTCTCTCATAGTAAAGTTAAGATGACTACGTGGTCAGGCACTAAGAGATACAGATAGACTGGATGGGCAGAATTGGTCAGCTCAAATAGAACTTAATTATTCAAGTGTTTTTTAGCATTCCTCCTTCTAAGTCTGGAAATTCTCATTCTTCAAGAGTTGGAAGAATAATCGACACTTCTTAAAAGATCTAGAGATAAAATAGCTGAGTGCTGCCAATATCCCGATTACATTTTGAACATCCCCAACTGTCTTAGGTGGATGGATAATATTTATCGCCTCGATCTGATCGGGATTTGCTTCAATTCCCCTTTGATTGACTTGGTAACCCATAGACTTCCTGGTCTAGACTCCAAAAGGTAAGTTATTTGTGTTGAGCTTTATTATGTAATGCCTAAGGACCTCAAACATCTTCACCAAGTCTATCAGATATTCGCCCCTGTATCTAAACTTCGTGGGTTGTCATCTATGTATACCTCCATGGTATTGCCCAACTAACACTTAAACATCTTGGTGACCAACTTCTAATAAGTTGCTCTTGCATTTTTTAGCACAAACAGTATGATCGTGTAATAGTACAGGCCAAGGGTGGTGATAAATGAGGTATTCTCTTGATCGAACCCGAATACATGGATTTTATGATACCCCGAATAAGCATCCAAGAAGCTCATTCGTTTATGGTTAGCTATGGCATCGAAAATCTGGTTAATCTTTGGTTGTTCATTTTAGTGAAGTCTATGCACACTCTCCACTTCACAATGCTCTTCTTGACAACGACTGAATTTGAGAGCCACTTGGAGAATTTCACTTCTGTAATAAACCTGGTCTCCAGAAGCTCCCTTACTTTCTCCTCTATTGCCTTCATTTTTTTTACGGTTATTAGACGTGCCTTTTGTGTGATTGGTAAAACTGTTGGATCCATGTGAAGTTATTGACACAAAACTATGGTATTAATCCCGAGCATATGATATGGATGCTAAACAAACACGTCCTAGTTATCTTTAATGAGAGAGATCAACTCTTCCTTTTCGTGATTGGTGAGTGAGCGTCCAATCAAGAATTTTATTTTTAGGGTGAGGGTCGTTGAACATAAATTCATTCCATGACTCTGTATGCGGGGGGATACCCTCATTTTTTTTTACCCTGACATTCCATACTTTAGTTATTATTTGAAGAGGTGCCTCCCTTCGTAATCGCCTCTCTTGTTCCCACCTTTTATTTATTTTTCTCCTGCTTAGATATGATGGTAGCGATAAAGCATTATCGAGCAGCAGCCTAATTTCCATCTATCTCCATTACCCCTAGTCAGTAATGCCTTTAATATCTTAATAATAGGTGGACGGAACTCCCTTTACGGTATAGAACTATCCTCGCCTCAAGATCATGGCGTAAGGTGAGTCTATGTCCACTACTAGAAACTCTATCAATTTAGATACATTTCTAGTACGCACTAGGAGTGACACCTTTCCAACAGATATTGTCATCCTATCATAGATGCCAACCAAAATGGATGGTCCCTTTCTTCAAATTCTTCATCTTGAGGTAGATTTTATTGAACATCATTGGGTACATCACCTCCGAAAAACTCCCCTGGTCAGCTAGATTACTAGCGTGTGATGATGTAGAGTTCTGATTCCGATTAGACCTTCCTCGATGAAAAATATATTCTTGGCATAGTCAATATCTTTTAGTCGGTGACGTTGCCTGAAGAAGTTTTGGCAGGATCAATTTCGAAAGCCTTCATGATTGCAGTAACTTTTTTTAGTTAAATTGTAAGACATTATCTTAAATCCGATTTGAAATTGAGGCTCCATGGACGACAACGAGTTCATGTCCCAACTCATCATCATTAAGAACTTTATCGGGCTTTTGATCACGTTCCACAGGAACCCTTACGTTATTTTTTCTACATAGTCATCTAAGTGGCCTTCTTGGTCCAGTTCCTCTAGGTGGGACTTGAGCGCTTTACAAATCTCTATTTTGTGTCCATGATCCTTGTGCCAGAAACATCAGAGGACAATGTTTCTCTTTTACGAATCTAGTGTCATCTTCCTCGGACACTTGAAATACTATTGAACTTTCACCTTTTTCAGGACTTTATAGATTGGCTCTTTGAATAAAGTGTTGATGGCGTAATAAGATTTGGTGGGGTCAACTTTGTTGTCTCCCTTTAACCCTCTATTCTTTCTTTTTCCCCGATCTTAGTATCGTTCTCTATGTCTCTGTTCTTGCACGCCTTCAATATACCATTGTCCTGCTGAGTGTTGGCCACCACGTCTTCCACTTTAGCATACTTCTCAATCCTTGACTTGAGGCGACGATGGCGTTGGCCTCCTTTTTGGAAGAGGACTGGTGCATCATATAACTTCTTAGTATGTTGATCTAAAATGAGGCCACAACCACTTATTCGAAGTAGTTATCCATCTTGTTATAGGTTTCCTAATATCACCAAGTGTATTCACTCAAGGTTTCCTAGGTTTTTCTATGTCGTGAGGAGAAAATTCATCCTCTTTGGGTGGGAGCTTCTAGTGATGAATCTGGTGATAAGGGCCTCCGTAATCTTCCTGAAGTTGTCACTAACCTATGTGAAACTTTTCAAACCAGTTTTGTGCGACTTATTTCAAACTAGAAGGTAATATATGATATAAGACGGCCTCATTATTTCTCTAGAAGGTTATGGCTTGCCGATATTAGCGAACATTATTAATGAGATCGTTCTTCCCATCATAAATTTTGAATCTGGGGCAAAAAACCTTTTGGAGGCACAAAATCTCCAATCGACCTCGAAAAGGGTGATTTCATTTGATTGAAGAAGGCCCTTTTGGCTAGTTCCATAGTGGATCTAGCCCTTCGATGAGCAGGGTGGGTGCTCATCCATCTCTTGTCAAGTGAGATTAATGTCTAGCGAAATCCTATATCGGGAGTGATCCTAGTTGCACTATAAACTCCTTCCTCAACTGCGAGTTTTGCTCGCGTGAGGGCTAGTGGTATAAATGTGTCATTTATAGTTATCACTATGGATCTTTTAATCCATTCTTTCTAGGCGATGCTGAAGGAAAGCATTCTCTTATTGTTGTAGGAGTGTGGAACACTCATGTTGATGGAGTTGACGTTTATAGACATCCACTAACTTGGACCTTGGTGGTAGGGGTGGACAAAAAAAAGACCGACCCGATTGACCCGATTGGACCGGACCGGACCGGACCGGACCCACTTTTATAGGCTTTTCTATAAATCGGTCCTAATTCGGTCCTAAATTAAGAGACCCGAAATATTCGGTTCGGTCTAAAATATCCAATGTAAATTCGGTCTTTGGACCGGACCGGATCGTTTAATTTAATATTATATAATATATATTAATTTTATTTTTTATAAATATATCATATAGTATATAAGTAAACCCTAATCTAAAGACACGAGCACAACACACCATATCAAAAAATACATGGCGTCGCTCTCTCCTCTTTTTTCTCTCAATCTGAGATTTCCATTTCCAAACAACACGGTTGTCCTCCAACCCCATGGCCACGGTTGTCCTCCAACCCCACGGCCACTGTTGTCCTCCAACCCCACAACTGATCTCAAACAGATCTCCAACCCCACAACTGATCTCAAACAGATCTCCAACCCCACAACTGATCTCAAACAGATATCCAACCCCGAGGTCATTAGATCACCGCCAACTGTTCGGTCCAACTGTCCGGTCTGGTAGGTCGACCACCACCATGAACACGCGATCTGGTGCTATAAACACCAGATCCATGAGCCCAAAACACATGGAGATGGCGGGGACTTTAGATCCGGCTCATCTCCCCTCCACCACAGTTGTTCCGGTTCAGAAGCACAACTCCACAGGGCTTATTCCGGCGACGGAGAGAAATCAGATAGCCACTGAGGTATATTCTGATTTTCATTTTTTTTTCTTAACTACAATATTCTGAATTTCAATTTTTTGTTCTTAACTTAAGGGTTAACTACATTTTTTTCTTCTTAACCCATAACCATAGCCAGTAGTTATACCAATATTTAGATACGCAAGAAATTAAAAACACTACAATGACATGATTAAATTAGTGATAAAATAAAAATTATGAATAGTTTATTGCTTCTCAAGAAAGAAAAAGAAAAGGAATTCTTGAGTTTAGAATGAATAGACAAAAATATTCAATATGATCCACTATAATAAGTACCAAAAATCAACAAAAAAAACTGTAACTTCTGAATTATCTACTCGCTGGGGGAAAAATCTGCATATATATCAGCTTTAACTACAAAAGGATAGTTGAATGCTAAATGGGTGTAAAGATAAGGTTTGGGAGATTAAATTATAAAGTGGGATACACCTGGAAATTAAGTAGGTGACTTTTACAATAACAATGAGTAAGAAATATGTTAGAAGTTAATATACCACTGAATCAGCTTTAAGGTTAATGATAGTTCAAAAGTTATAATTCTCACACAATGCAAGTTGCCTTGCTACAACTCTCAAAGTGCAGCGATGCATTTGTGAATTGACGAGTGATGATTATATAATTTTCTATGTGTGGATTTAAATTGATGATTCTATATAATTTTCTATTTGTGGATTTAAATTGATGATTCTAAAATTTTCTGTTTAAATTGATGTAGATGGATGGAGTGAGTGAAGATCCAGAAAATGCTACTTTACATGCTACTTTACATGCTATCTCGTATGGCACGAGATGTATTAGCTATCAACATTCGAGATGCCATGGATGAAATTCAAGAAATGGAGAAACTTGATTCTGGTAATAGTTAATTTTAAATTGTAAAGTATATTTTTCATAATTTAAATGTTAAAACTTTTGTTATTGAATTTTTATTTGACATGATCTTTGTTTTGTATTTTTTGTAGAAATATTGGGAGAGAGATTCAAGACCTCAATTTCAACTATTGAGGTGGATTGATGCGCCTTTTGAAGGAGGTGGAGGAGACTCACTTTGTTTTATTTAGCTTACTTTTGAAGCTATTTTGTTTTTATTCTAGACTATGGGACTTGTAATGGTGGACATGTAATATTTTCTTAAGGTGGACATGTAATATTTTTTTATGGTGCTTGCTTGGACATGTAATATTTTCTTATGGTGGACATGTATTACTTTTGAAGCTATTTTAATGTTTGCATATTATTAGGCAAAACAACATTTTATTCTACCAAAATTATGCAAAACAGAACAACACATTTGAAGGAAAAAACAGCACCTTAAATGGAGCAAAACAGCACCTTATATTGTGCAAAACATGACTATTTCAATAGCAAAACAGCACATAAAGGTGCAGAAACAGCACCTAAAAAGTTCAAAACAGCTTTTAAATAGTAAAACAAACAAAAAATAACAGTTTTTTATTTAAAAATAAAGTAAATAAATGTAAAAATGGACCGATTATTAACCGAACCGGACCGAAAATAGCCTAGACCGATTAAATAGGCTAAACCGAATAAATCGGTCCGAATTCGGTCTTCTCAAATATAGGACCGAATAATTCGATCCGACACCTAAAATGATATAAAACCGGACAGGACCGGACCGCGCCCACCCCTACTTGGTGGTTCATTTCTCTCCATAGTATGTTCTTCCTGTGGCCAATAACGTGAGCTAGGAAGGTTAAGAATCATGTTATGATGGATTTTAGAACTAACTCTATGAGCTTCATTTCCATTATTATTGTCTTAACGACTGTCGTGATATAGCATGCATGAGCTATGTGAGTGAGACATAGTTGCTCGTTGGCTTGTCTTGGCTGAGCAAAAGAAATCGCTTCCCATAAACAACGCCAATTGTAGGTGGTAAATACTAAAAATATAAACTCAACACAATTAAAGCCCATAAAAGTTAAGCATACACAATCACACAAGAATAGGATATCCATGATTCGATATTGTGACGACAGTCATGGGTGTTGCTCTTCTCTTTATTAATCGAATAATGATTACAAAGATTTCATGTAAGGATAAATTTCCAATTGAATCAATTTCTTCGTAATTGGATTTTCTAGACAAAACATTTGAATCATAGGTTAGGCTTTGTGTTGTTGATCCCATAAGCCTATGACGTGTTTTGATGAAGACGTAGCAGCAAAGCTTCAAAATTTGATACATTATGTTGTGCTTATCGTGAAAAGTTCATCTTCACATATATCTAAGATCTCACATGTATGAAAGCATATGGAATATGGGTCCTTGGATATTATTAAGGGTGTTGTTTTTAACTAAAAATCATCTGGAAATATTTTTAAATATTTTTTTAAGAAAAATATTTTTGGGTTTTAATCTCTTCATAATGAGAATTGAACTTGTTAGAATGAAATTTAGTTTTCATTTGAACGACTTCTGATCTAGATAGACAAAATTAGAATCTCGTTGGAATGAGCTTCGAATGCCATCAAATGAAAATCCTCTGTTTAACAGGGCCAATGTCGTTGGAAAGTTGTTATAAGCCTGTTCAAACGAATGTGAATTGGCATTTATTGTTAGAACAAAACTGGTATTTTTGTTCGAATGAAGTTGTGTTTTTGTTCGAATGATATAGTCGCCTCGAAATTTGTGTTTTTTTATTTAAGGCGTGTTGAACTCAGATTTTTGAAAAACTTTTGGCGAAAAATGTTTTCTTATATATTTACCAATGTTCCAAAACCTTAGCTTCACCATTTGAGTTTAAAGATCCAAGTTCCTCATATATATATGGTTTGAGATCTTTAGTTTGGGCACTAGGGTTTGATTCTCTACATCTGAAGAGAACGTATTTCATGCGGTGGATTCCATACTCGATGTTTACACACAATGGACTCCGTGTTTATAGTGTTGTAGTGAAGAAGCGGTGGATTTCATGTTCCTATCTGTAGACATTAATTGAGCCTCATTAGTGGATACCGAGATGTTCGTAGACTAGTACATTATGGTATCTTGCGTGGGTGGACTCCGCCTTTGCATTATGGAATAGTGGTGTAAGATAGAAGAGCGTCAAGGCTTGTGGTGATCGAGTCGTTGAGTAAATCTATTGTCTATACTTTGTAAAATCGTACCATAGTGATCTGTTTGCATCTTTTGGATGATTTATTTTATCAGCTTATCAGCTAGATGCATGTTTAGGTTAAAAAGATAAAATTGGGTAAATCGGTTTTCCACAAAAAAAGGTTTAAAATTAGTGCTAAGTTTATTGGGTTAAATTGGTTTAAAGTTTCAAACTTTAAAAATCTGAAAATAATAAAAATTAGACTTTTTTTTGGAATACCATCCCTGCCTAGTGGGACAACATTCTCAAATTGGAATCAGAGCTAGAACACTAAGTTATCGAGTTTAGATCCTGTGTTGTTAGACATGAATTTAGGAGGATTTGATGGTATTAGAACCCCAATGTTTGATGGGTCGAACTACGCATACTAGAAAATGCGTATGAAGTTAGCACTTAAGGCTATAGATGAGAAGGTTTGGTTAGTTGTTGTTAAAGGGTGGTCTCCACCTGTCACTAGAGATGGAGAAGAAATTCAATTAAAACTCGTAGATTCGTGGAGTGACGCTGAGCATAGATTAGACCATTTTAATTCCCGAGGTTTAAATGCTCTAGTTTATTCTATCATCCCGGAGGAGTTTCATCGTATTATGACTTGTGATACATTTAAAGAGGCTAGGGATATACTCCAACTCACCCATGAAGAAACTAGTGATGTTAAGGCTTCCAAACTCCAAAATCTCACCACTCAGTTTGAAACTATCAAGATGTTTGAGAATGTGTCCTTTGATGAGTTCCATGCTAAATTATCCAATATAGTTAACTCGTCTTTCAACTTGGGAGAGAATATACCCGACAATCGAGTAATCAAGAAAATCTTAAGGTCATTGCCTGAAAGATTTAACCCAAAAGTGATTGTTTTGAATTATTTGGGTTCTTTAGATCCTACGAAACTTGAAGAGATTGTAGGTGACTTACAAATTTACGAGTTTGACACGTTTACCTACAAAAATGAGAAAAAAAAAAAGATGAGGACATTGCTTTGAAAGCCCGGAAGGAGGAAACACATATTTCTAATGATGAGTCTGACATCGAGTCCGAGGATTTAGCTTTGATGGCTAAGAAATTCAAGAAATTCCACGAATTCTAAAGCAATCAAAAGATGCAAAAAAGTTTGAGAAAAATATGCACAACGAGGCCGATCACTTCTCTAGGAACCGAATGAGAACTTTAAAAGGGATGAGTTCGAGATATGTTATGGCTATGAGGGTTATAGACATAGGGTATCTGAGTGCCCCACTAAGCTAAGGAAGGAGGGAAAGAAATCGATATCATTTCATGCCATCCTTAGTGATAGTGATCCGAAAGAAGAATCTAATTTCCCTATTGAGCGCAACTTTATCGCGTTCATGGATAGTCATGTGAGCTTTGAAGAGAAATCTTCCCATATTGATATTTGAAGAGTGCGCCTTTGTTCAAACAAAGAAATTATTTAATTAAACCCAATTTTTCAATTAAATCCTAAAACATGCATCAAGGTGTGATTGAAGACAATATGATCATGCAAGAACATTCAATCACAAATAAACACACAAATGAGGAAAAATTCCCCAAAGGGGCAAAACCTTTTATTTTCACTATAATTTGTAAAGAACGGTTTACACGGATTACAATGAAAACAAGAGTGACATATGAAATACCCTCAGGTGTTGGTTCTGATGTCGTCGACTGGAATCTCCCGCAAGAACTCCAGATGGGCAGCAATGGAAAAGAAACGGCTTCTCCACAAGTTACTCCAGATGAGTAAAAACGATCCACTTGAAGGTTTAAATATTCACATGCATATATGGGAGTGGTTATGTGAATAAAGAAGGCATGAAACCTTAAAACATGAAGTCTGTTTTTTAGGTGGTAAAATGCAGAAATCGTGTGTGAAAAAGACTTGGAAAACGTGTAGAATGAACCGAGATATTTATACAAAAATCAAGGCAGCAGCGACGCTCGAACAAGATCGCGCGACATCCTTATGTCGCTTGAACGACAGAGAGATGTCGTTCGAACGAGTTCGCGCGACATGCTCATGTCGCTGGAACGACAGAGTGATGTCGTTTGAACGAGCTCATCAACCGAGGCAAGTCTGCTTCTACACTTAGAAAAAATTTTGCTTATGTTAAAAACGAATCAGACTTCGAAAAAATATTTTAAGAAAAATTCCCAAATATTTATGAAAATATAAACAACTCTAATAAATCATTTTACCAATTACGCGAAGTGAAGTAGTGGGAACGGGTGAGCAGCACATCGCATGAAGCATGATGCACGTGTGAAGATGGTGGATGTATGGATTCGGATCAAGGCCGTCGTAGATGATCGTGTTGACGTGCAAAATGTAACGGTATCAGACATACATACTGTGATCTATGACAAATAGAAAATTCCTAGATTCTACCCCGGACATTTATAAAATTATGTCCTTAGAAATCTCCCCCTATGTCTATGCCAGTACATACATAAAAAATTCGAATTATGCTATCTCCATAAAACAAATTACATATAAGATAATATCCCCATTAAACCCTCAAACTGATAATACAAAATGACATGTCGTCAATCAAACTTCAACATCTTCAGCTTCAACTTTTTAGAAACTCTCAAAGCTTTTTTCATCAGGGTGTGCAATCCAATAATCATCATTTTTGTACCTACACACATGAGATAAAGCAGATACCCATGACACGCAACAGTTTGAAATATAATGATATGGAAATATCAAAGATCAATTAAGCTTAAGAAAATCATTGATAAATCATCAACAAAAAAAATTCTACCCCAAATTCATTCTCCCCCCTTTTATGATGTCCCAAAATAAATAGATATGAGAAGCACGAATAAATGCAAATAGAGAATGTCACAAGGTAATAAACTTTTTATTTTTGAATTTTTCAAAAAAATTCACACAAAATATACAACAAAGAATCACACATGAACAACACAAAAACAACCAAGTCGATGATTGCGAAAATGTAGGGATATGATCAAATTCGATAGGAAAATCAACGCATACCCATGACATATGTGCACGATGAATATCGGATACTCCTAACGAATGAACTCAACATCTTCCTTAGGTGAAAAATAATGGAAATATGAGACATTGACTCAATCAAATCAGCAAATTAAAGCTCAAAGTGATTTCCACACCAATGACGTCCAAAACTATTTAATGCTTTTTCAGGACTTTCAAGGAAGTGCAAACCCGTTTAAATTCTCCAACCAAACTCCCTCAAATTTATATTTTGAATAAAGGTGATCTAAATTCTCAAACATTGGATAACTGATGGTGAAACCTAATGGCCCATATTCGGCATGTATTTCTTTTTATGGCCTTTAAATTTTTTGAGCTCTTTTAACCTTTGTGAACCCCGGATAATAAAATTCCTCAATTTTTTAGGTCCAATTTAAAAGGTGGATTAATCGCAAAGGATAGATAAGAACCTTTCGTAGCCCGTCACCGTTGATAAAATACCACACAATCTCACCAAAAGGTTTTTTACATGCATTCCAATCTTGTCAAGTTTTATCGCATATGGTTTGTTGTATAGACAGAATTAAGATGGAAACACTCAAGCCAATGTGTGATAGACAAGTAAAATTATCAAATAAAGCCGTGTATGTGTGCAATAAAGGAGATAATTAGCCAAACATGTAGAAAGATATCACTAATCACATCTCAAAGACTCCAAAAAATATAAAGCACATGGATGCAATGATGTAGCATCTCAAATCACTATCAAACAGTCACATGGATAAATGGAATGAAAGTTGTGACTCGGCTATCTTAAATGCTCATCCATAAAAGGTGTAAACAAAATACAAAAATATTTTTGCGCTTTTCTAATTTTTTTATAAAAAGAAAATCTTTTTGGATTTTTCAAAAAATATAAAAAGCAAACATATGTATACAAATGATACAAACTAGCAATAGGAATCATATGATATGATCATGACAATGCATTATATCCTAGATAAAGACCATCCCTCAGTCAATAGTGTAAATCCCCAAAGACTTCCTAAGAGTCTCGAATCTAAGGACATCTAAAGGTTTCGTGAAAATATCGGCTAACTGAAGGTCAGTGGGTACGAAACTCAGATATACGACTTTCTCCTCAACTAACTGACGTATAAAGTGCTCGTGTATCCTGATGTGCTTTGTGCGCGAATATTGGACCGAATTATGAGATATGTGTATCGCGCTCGTGTTATCACAGGAAATGGTCATGGTATCCTGTGAAATCCCATAATCCTCCAACATTTGCTTCATCCACAAGAGTTGTGTGCAGCAAATTTCGACGGCTATGTACTCAGCCTTTGCAGTGGACAAAGATATGGAGTTTTGCTTCTTGCTCAACCAAGAAACAAGAGCAGAACCAAAGAAGAAACACCCACCAGAAGTGTTCTTACATCTATCTGCATCCCTAGCCCAGCCAGCATCCGAGTATGCGGACAAATGGTCAGTGATATCAAAGGAATACCAAATGCCATGGGAGAGAGTCCCACTCACGTATTTGATAATACCTTTAAGAGCGAGTGAGTGTGACTCTTTAGGGGACGCCTGATATCGCGCACATACTCCAACACTAAAGGTTATGTCGGGATGACTGGCAGTCAAGTAGAGAAGACTACCTATCATACTCCGATACAAGGTTTTCTCTACGTCCTAGCTTGAAGTGTCCTGACTAAGCTTGATAGAAGTACTCATAGGTGTACGTGTATGCTTAGAGGAGTCTAAACCAAATTTCTTCACTAGGTCTCAAGCATACTTGGATTGGGAGATGAACATCCCATCCTCTAGTTGACAAACCTGAAGACCAAGGAAGAAAGTAAGCTCACCTACCATGCTAATCTCAAACTAACTTTTCATCTCCTCCTCAAAGTGGTGAGCATGCGGGGAGCACGTGGATCCAAACACTATGTCATCCACATAGACCTGGGCAACTAAAATAGCACCGTCATTTCTCCTGACGAACAACGTTAATATCAACTCCCCCTCTTTTGAAGCCACAAGTAATTATAGGAAGTAAGCATCTCGTACCGAGCACGGGGTGCTTGCTTCAAACCATACAAGGCTTTCCTGAGATAGTAGACGTGTTTCAGGTTCTTAGGATCTTCAAACCCTTTTGGTTGTTCCACGTAAACCTCTTCCGGTAGAATGCCATTTAGAAAGGCAATCTTGACATCCATCTGATATAACTTAAAGCGTAGATGACATGCGATGGCGAGTAGTAAGCGGACGGACTCAAGCCTCGCAACAGGAGAAAATTTCTCCCCAAAGTCTACACCTTTATTTGTGTGTAGCCTTGAGTGACCAACCTAGCCTTGTTTCTGATTATGGTACCATTTTCATCCATTTTATTCTTAAAAATCCACCTGGTACCTATCACATTCATCTCACTAGGTCGGGGGAAAAGTTCCCAGACATTGTTCTTTTTAAACCGAAGCAACTCATCCTGTAGGTATCCAGTGTTCATCCTTGAGTGCTTCTTTGTGATTCTTGGGCTCGACTGTGGACGTGTAGAAAAAAGGACTAACAACGTTCTCTAGCTGAGCATGAGTCTTGACCCCTAAGGTGGGATCACCTACAATTGAGGTAGGGTCATGACTCTTACGAACCCAAGCAGGTGTGTCCCCTAACACAGGATTAGGGTCCACCCTGGATGTGGGAGACACAGTGGGATCATCAAAAAGGGGTATGTCATCCTCACTCAAATGGGAGGAGTCAACAGACGTCGAAGGTTCATCATCTTGCATAGTAACGTTTATTGACTCCATCACTTTAGAAATCTTCAGGTTAAAAACTCAGTACGCTCTTCTATGTGATGAATATCCTAGCAATATTCCCTTGTCGCTTCAGGAGTCAAACTTTTCTAATTGCTCTCTATCCTGTAGGATGTAGCATTTACTCCCCACAACACGGAAATATGCAAGGTTGGGATTCTTTCTAGCCCATAATTTATAGGGCGTTTTAAGTGTGTGTGGACGAAGGTAAACCCTATTCACCGTATGGCATGCAGTAGACACTGCCTCTGCTCAAATCTCCTAGAAACTTTACGACCTAAAAGCATAGATCTAGACATTTCCTGAATCGTCCTGTTCTTTCTCTCAATAATAAAATTTTGCCGAGGAGTCTTCAGAGCAGAAAACTCATATTTGATTCCTTGGCTATCACAGTAAAGATATACTTTTTGCTCCGTAAATCCAGTGTCGTTGTCACTACGAATTCTATTAATAGTGACTCCGTGTTGGTTTTGCAAGACACGGCACTTGGTCGTTAAAAACTCTACAGCATTGGATTTCTCTCTCAGAAAACCTACAATCGAATATCTGGAGAAATTATTTACCATCACTAGGATGTACCTCTTACCACCCAGACTCTCAGTACGAGTAGGACCCATGATATCCATGTGTATTAACTCAAGTACTCATGAAGTGGTAATGGAATTCAACTTCTTGTGGGGTCTACGGATTTGCTTTCCCAACTGACAGGGTCCACAAACCGTGGAAGTTAGCTTTCCAAGTGTTGGTAAGTGTGACACCCCGCCTAATTAAATATCGGGTGATCAGTCCTTTATAAAATTTATAACAGAATGTTCGGTTGGTTCATTCTTAGCATCACTATCGAAAACTTAAATTCAATTAATTACCTAACATTTAATTAAGCTAGTGTAAGAACATTTTCCAATTAAACTTGAAACCAATTAATTTAATAAATTCTGAACATGTAAATCTAAACCATACACAAGAATTAAATGATGACCAAATCAAATACTGAATAGATAAGACTGGATAAAACCTTTCAGTTCACAGTTACAAACCAAACCATAATAAATACTCAAACCAGCTGAGAAGAACTACAAAGGAAACTGAGTATAACTCTGCTAATGAGAATCGGCGACACATGCCCAAATTGAGATATCTGAACTAGGAACTGAATGAAATGAGAGAAGCGTCTAATCTCAAGTAACCCGCAACTTCCACAATAGCTGCAGCTCGGCAAACCATCCAAGTATATAGAATCGGTGTCCCTCTGGCTGGGCACCTGTACTAATACATATATATATATAGCAAAAGAGAGAAGAAATGCAAGAGACGGGTCAGAGCCCGATGTGTAAAAATATTTATTAGCAAGTATTTAAAACTGCATTAAAGCAAGTATTATATGCATGTTAGTTTTAACTCTCACATGAGATTATCACCTCTCGTCTAGTGTACATGCCTAACTTACATCTAATCCAACCTAGCCATCTGACCCAGTTTTAACTAGGTTAAAGTCTTATCCATCTAATTACCACTCATAGTACTATTTTGATTTTAGATCTCAACGTTTATCATTTTAAATAAGTGTTATCACACTAAAGTCAAGTATTCACTATTTACGTTACTGAAGATTTCACTATCTTAATAATCTGATATTGTCTCATTTTACATATACCAAAAGCATACATATATATATCTTTCACTATTATATATGTATTAACCCAATCTTAATAGCCTACAATTATCACATTGTAAGTATAACACAAGTATATATAAATATCCACCACTATTATACATATACTAACACAGCACCCCAAGGATATACATGTAGTGCATTGCATACTCTGTTATCATGCCCCGGTACATCTCGTACTCAAACAAGGACTAGCGGTTAAAAAATCTCCCACGAACCATATAAACAAATCACACATATTGACGGCGAACATAGTCCACATACCTATGGGTCACGCACATACCTACGCTCCCATAGTCAGCGACTTATCAACTCACAAATAAGTCTTCACAGTTCTATGTTCTAAGGACAAGTCAAATATCCTCCCGAAGGTCACTCAAGATAAGACTGTCTCTACACAATCCCCCGCGATAGCAAGCAGCTAGGTATGTCATACACATAATATAAAATATAGGTATACACACAACCCATCCAATCAAACGGTATACACAACCAAATGGCATATTCCATACGTAGTATTTTCATCACTAAATACTATCAACGTATTTTTAATTTATGATATTTCCTATCTCGTAAAATATATAAGGATAATATGTCACCCGAAAATCCTTAATTCATAATCATAAGATGTCCCCAAAAGTAACCACTACTTTTTATTCTTATAAGTTACATATCGTTAGAGCTAATATCGTAAGTATTTATCACTTAATACTCATGACGAATTTACAATTACAATTATCTCTCTCTCGAAATCTTTAAGGTAAACTCACCGTCCCAAATATTTAAAGTATTTACCCTCGTATACTTCTTAACAATATTTTACTATACTGATTTCCCCAAAATATCATTTCCTCATTCAGATTACTGTGCCACACTAATTTGGACCATTCTGTAATTTCCCAAAAATGTAAATTATGGCTTGAACCAGATTTTATCTCGTTCAAATGAGATCAAGTTGTCGGTTGAACCACATCACGCGAGATGTCAATCTTGCTCGGACCAGACTTCGCGCGACATTCCATTATCGTTCGAACCACTTCTCGCGGGATACCAATCTCGTTTGAACCATTACGCGTGACATCGCGCGACCTGCACTGTTCGTCTCCTTCACTAGATTTCTACAATTTCCTCCATTTTTAAGCCTAAAAACCTCTATAGTTTGATCCCCATGTTCTCATCATCAACCCCAATAAATAATAACAAGATGATATATCATTCACAACATCCTAGGATCATTAATTCGTCATAAATCATCAAGATTACATGAAACCCCCAAATTAATTCATAAGAACCCTAGTTTCCAAATTTTCAATTAAAGAACCTGACCAACCCTAATTCGTTCATTAATTTTATTTCCAATTTCGTGATAAAACCTCAACATACATGAAGGAATTAAACTACTAAACCAATCAACCCATAATCATAAATTAATTCTCCAATTTTCACCCGAATTAACTTTCATAACATAGGTTTATTAACCTAGACTAACATGAAGATAATTATCGCTAAAGAAAGCAAGCAATAAACACTTGCCTCGATTTTGAAGGTCTGATCCGTTGGTGTTGTTGGTATGGATGCGCTCCTTGCGTTCCGATCTACACGATGGTGGTGGTGGTTGTGCAAGGCGGTGAAAATAGCTTCTCCTCCTTTGGAAATTGCTTTCCCTCACCCACTGTGGCTCTCTCTTGATTTTGGTTTAACCTAACCCTAATTGTCCCCAATTAGCTGATATAATATATCTCTAATTTTCGTCCATTTAATTCCTCCAAAAATCCAAATTACAAAACCACCCCTACCGTGTGCCGACTTGGCCTAAAAATATCCCGGAGTCCAAATAAAATACCCGGGTAGAGTTTTCTGACTATCTCTAGCCCTCCAGACTCAAAGGTGCACTCGAAATGATCATATGAGTTACTTAAAATAATTTACCTTTTTATTCCACTTAATTAGTCCTAACACGACTCACACGCGCGTCTCCGACTTAATATATCAAACTGTCGTATTTTTTTCTTACGACAAGTTATATAAAATCGTCATTCCATATTACTTATTCTCACGGTAATATTAATAATTACTAACTTCTCGTCATGCTAGTCAACATTCAATTTTAATCCGGATTAACAATTAATTCTCACATTTTTAATTTAATTAATCCCGTAAAAATAATAAATCACACAATTATTTATGTCTTCAAAAATACGGGGTATTACAGTAAGCCACGTACTAGATCCTTTTTAGCTAATCGCGTCAAATCTCTAATGTTCACATGACCTAGACGTTGGTGCCACAGTTCCATAGGAGTGATCGTGGCGCTATTGCAGACAAGTAAGGATTTGGGCACGGTCCTATAGTAGTTATCTTCTGTCCTCACCCCTTGCACTAAAAGTTTACAGACTTAATTATAGACATTACACGCGTCGCGATCAAACTTTACGGCAAAGTTAGCGTCGCACAGCTGGCTAATGCCGAGAAGGTTTGTTTTCAAACCTTTGATATACAAAACATTCTCTAGCTTAGTAAATCCTGATAACTCTACTGTACCTCGTCCTATGATGCTAGACTTTCTCCCGTCTCCAAAGGTGACTCTACCTTCCTTATATTCCTCTGGGTAGGTAAAAAATGAGACATCACCGGTCATATGTCTTGAGCACCCACTATTGAAATACCACTGTGAGGTATTATGTGCTTTGAGAGCAACATGTACAATAAGGGCCTTTTCGTCTTTCTTAGGTACCCAAGAAGTGGTAACCTTTTGTTTACCCTTGTTGTTGTTGGTTTTAGCCGGGATGCGGGAAGTATTCACTGATGATAAAGACATCCGTCAGAATTTCTCCATCAAACTCTGTGATGTGGCGACTAAAAACTCAACACGCTCCCTCAGACTGGTAAAATCATCAGTACGATGTTGTGGAGCAGTAGTACATCATGTTCGACCCAAACTATAGCAAAATCCTCTCAGGTGGCTTTTTCTTTTGCACTACATATAAAAGAACAAAGTCTTAGGAGGACCTTGGTTTGCTTTTCTTGGTCGAACTCTCCTTTGTGATTTTTGATGATGGCCATATGGAGTAGTAGTAAACTTAGGAACTGGTCCAGGTGCAATTTGGGACGTGGAGGCACCATCAAAATCTATTCCCTGCCTATCACCAAAACCTAAAGCGGGACCGAGGAGCATCTTTCCCATCTTTCCAGATCTGTCCTCGATTTGAACCTTGACTTCTCTTGCTCTCTCAAGATCATGAGTAAGTTGGGCTACAAGGGCTTCAAGTTTCTTCCGAGTCTTCGGGGTGGAATGGAGCTCACTCATAAGACTAGCCACTTGTTTAATCAAGTCCCCTTTATCTTTCTCAAAACAACTCTCTCTCCAAACAGTCTCTCTCTTTCTCTAAACTGACTTTCTCTCTCAACACAGGCAGACTTTCTCTCTCTCTCAAGGTAGAGCAAGTGGAGGACTCTCTCTCTCTCTCGCTCACTTTTCCTAAATCTTCCTCTAAAGTGGTGATCCTAAGAACTAACACTTTGTTATGCTTTTTGGTTTTAAATGAATCAGAATATAACTCAGCGTAGGCGCGTTAAAGATGACTCTCGCTCTCACTTGCATCATCCTCCCCCTCACTCACTTTGTTCTCACTGTCGAGGTGTCCCTGTGAAGCAGCATCCTCATCGTCGTGAGGATCACTAGAGGTACTCACATGACTAGCCATGAATGCGGTGAAGTTACACTCATGCGGTGACTCGTCTCCAGAGTTCACCGACTCGCCTCACTGTCGTCACTAAGGGTAGCGTTAAAGATAACTTTGCCCTTTTCTTTGGCAAGTCTGTTCAGCCTGGTAGCACACTCAAAAGTTCTATGACACTTACCGTCACAATCATAACATCTCTCACCATCTTTCTTAAAAGTGTCTTTAAAATCTTTTTCATTTTTCTTTTCAAACTTATTTTTCTCAAAATTCTTTTTCTCAAAATTCTTTTTATCTTTGAAATTTCCATTTTTCTTAAATTTGAGAATTTTCTTGAAATTTTTTGCAAACAGTGCCAAATCATCTAAATCAAGGTCACACTCGGAATCAGACGTTTATATCTCCCTTTTTCTAGATGACTCTACCCTCTTTCTTGCCGACCCCTCACTCTTCCTATCATGGGCATTAATTGCAATTCCCATATCTTTAGACTTGACAGATTTAGGAAACATATCAATTTCATACGTTTGTAAGTCTCCTACAAGTTTCTCTAATTTAAGCATGTTTGAATTACCCATAGAATTTAGCACAGTGACTTTAGGGATAAAACGCTTAGGCAGTTATCGTAGAATCTTTTTAACAACTCTAGCATTAGGAATGTGTTTACAAAGATTAAATCTAGTGTTTACAATATCAGATAACCTAGAATAAAATTCATCAAAACATTTAGTCTCAAGCATGGTGATAGTTTCAAATTGAGTTGTTAAGTTTTGCAGTTTTAATTCTTTCACGGGATTAGTTCCTTCATGGGTAAGTTGGAAAACATCCCATGCCTCTTTTAATGTGGTACACGTCATTATCCGTCGAAACTCGTCAAGTGTGACGGATCCAGAAATAGCACTTAGACCCTTAGAGTCCATGTAGTCACAGATTTTAAATTAGTCACGTTATCAATAGTGATGGAGGGAGGTGTCCACCCTTTTTCAACCAAAATCCAAACTCTTTCATCAATGGCTTTTAAAGTGGATTTCATGCAGGCTTTCTAGTAAGCATAATTTTTCCCGTCAAAAACCGGCATTTTATTATATAATTTCTCTATTTTGAACACACCCTTTTTCAAAAATTAATTTTTCAAAAAAATGATATCTTAGAAAAAATTTACGAAAAATTACACGGTATAATTGTGTAATTGGCTCTGATACCAATTTGAAGAGTGCGCTTTATTTCAAACAAAGTAATTATTTAATTAAGCTTAGTTTTTCAATTAAATTCTAAAACATGCATCTAGGTGTGATTGAAGACAATATGATCATGCAAGAACATTCAATCACAAACAAACACACAAATGAGAAAAAATCCCCCAAAGAGGCAAAACCTTTTATTTTCACTATAATTTCTAAAGAACGGTTTACAAGAATTACAATGAAAACAAGAGTGACATACGAAATACCCTCAGGTTTCAGTTCCGATGTCGTTGACTGGAATCTCCCACAAGAACTCCAGATGGGCAGCAATGGAAAAAAGATAGGTTCTCCACAAGTTACTCCAGATGAGTAAAAATGATGCTCTTGAAGGTTTAAAGACTCACATACATATATGGGAGTGGTTATGTGAATAAAGAAGGCATGAAACCTTAAAACATGAAGTCTATTTTTTGGGCTGTAAAACGCAGAAATCGTGTGTGAAAAAAACTTAGAAAACGTGTAGAATGAACCCAGATATTTATATGAAAATCAAGCCGACAGTGGCGCTCGAACGAGATCGTGCGACATCCTTATATCGCTTGAACGACAGAGAGATGTAGTTCAAACGAGTTCGCGTGACATGCTCATGTCGCTCGAATGATAAAGCGATGTCATTTGAACGAGCTCATCGACCGATGCAAGTCCACTTCTACACTTAGAAAAATTTCTGTTTTTGTTAAAAACGAATCAGACTTTGAAAAATATTTTACGAAAAATTCCCAAATATTTATGCAAATATAAACAACCCCAATAAATCATTTTACCAATTACACGAAGTGGAGTAGTGGGAACGATTGAGCAGCACGTCGCATGAAGCATGATGCACGTGTGAAAATGGTGGATGCATGGATTCGGATCAAGGTCGTCGTAGATGATCGTGTTGACGTGAATGGAGGAGGAGCATGAACTCCAAGATGCCTTTCGTGAGTTGTATACGGAAATGTTGAAAGTAAATAAGGCTAACTTAAAGTTGGAAACTAAGATAAAAGAACGTGCTATAGTAAATGATGATAGTGCTTTGATTGAGGATCTTAGGGCACGTGAGAGGACTCTTCGAAAGAAGCTAGAGTACGTTGAGGGTGAGAGAGATAGTCTTCAATGTTTTATAGAGTCTATGAATAAATATCTTCTAAAGTTTGCAAAGTCTAGGCATTTACTCGAGTTGAGGATAGTTAAGCTTAAGAAAAGATTTAGAGATTCGAGTCGTGTCAAATTTGATTTGGATTTTGGGTCAGAAATTTGGATAAGATGTTAGGCACCGTCCAAATCAAAGATTATAAGGGTGGAATTTCCTTCGATGATCATCATGATTTCTCTACCCAAGCTAAGACAATGCGGTTGAGAGAGTCTACTAGGAATGTTAGGAAAAGTCAACATTTAGGTAACATCCCTCGCCCTATTTTCACTTGCACTCATTGTGGTAGGAAATGTCACCTTATAAGGTCTTGTTATGATCTTAAAAACGGACTTAGAAAGTGTAATAATAAAATCACCATGGTTCCCATATTTGATTGCATCACGTTACACCTACAGGGGCGGACCTACTCCATCCCGAATGATGGAGTCCTCACCCACGGAGTTTTCGGGATTTTTTTTATGAATATGGTAATAAAAATATATTTAGGGGATTGAATGTAAGTTTCTGGAGTTAAAGGCAAGCATATATGAGCTACTTGAAGTTGAAGGGCGAAAAAATGTAATTATTTTACACTTCTAAGAACACGTTCACTTTGAGTCCCTCTTTTTAAATTTCCAGAAAAAAAAGTAGATCTAAGAAAGTGTTCTTTCTTTCTTTCATCTATTCTCAAATCTCGCCCCTGGCCGGCATTCTCCCTCTTCTCTCCGGCGTCCTGGCTAGTGTGTGTTTGGGGGAACTGTAGGCTCCAACACAAACCATCTTCTTTTCCCAAATGAGATGAGGTGTATAATTCTCCAAATCTCAATGCACCAATACTAAACTTGGTCTGCTGCTGAGCCATATGTTTGTTGCTTTTGGTTTGGTTAAGAGGTTTGTGAAATGTGTGTGATGTGATTTGGACCTTGTTTGTAAGTTTTCTTCCTTCCTTTTTTTTTAAATATTTTTAATTAGTTTTGAATTTGATTGTTGTCGGTGAAGCATTTGCTAGGGCTAAATAATTGTTGAAGTATATTGACCAAATTATTAGTTTGATAACTTTTATTTGCTGAAATTTTTGTTGTTGTTTTTTATTTGATGAAATTTTATTTATTAACTGAAAATTTTAATTTCACAAAATTCAATTGTTTTGGTATAGCAGCTAAAAGTTTATTTGAATATTGTTTCTGACTTAGGCAATTATGCCGAATTATTATGGGTGAAATTATTTCACCCATAAATATTCATCACAAGATTTTTAGGGTTAAAAATTGCAAAACAAGTAAAACTAACCCAAAAAAAATTGCCTCGAGGGCTCCCGCCCCCGAACCCCTGGCATTTGTAAAAAATTCTTGCACCCATACACCAAAAATCATGGGTCCGCCACTGTACACCTACATGGGTTAGGAAAACGAATTTCAAGGCTTTACATATTAGAATTGTTCATTCTCGTTTGCTTGCACATGATACTTACCATGCTATATCCAATGGTTGATTTTGTTAGCTTATTTGTCATACTATAGTTTATGCTTCATTATATATGTTTGCCAGTGTTATGAGATGTGTATTTATAAGAGAAAAATTTCTCATATTACTCATAGTATAGGCCTTGTATAGTTTTAGGCGAGTTTGGCGTATCCCATTACAAAATGCCACGGCAAATCGACATCAACACTCAAGACTTTTCGACATCCCATAAAGGTATAAAAGCAATTTAGTATTTAAATTAATTCACAGACTTTATTTTTGGGATGTTTATTTTTATTAGAAAACGAACAAGGGCTTTATTTTAAAAAGAAAAATATTTTAAACCTCGTTTAAATGAGATCTTTATCTCATTCAAATGAAAAGGGTGTTTCGTTATAAGAGTCATTTGAAGTTTTTATCTAACGAGCATCGATTGAAGGCGTACTGGTTTGACTCATCAAAAGTTCATTTTAAGCATGTTCAAATGAGAATGTATTCTCGTTCAAACGAGCCTATGTTTCGTTCTAATGAGTTATTTTTTTCGTTCAAACGAGCCTCAAATTTGTTTGAACGATTCGTCACTTCAAAAATTGTGAATGCCCTGTAAATTCATGTTTCGTGTTTATATTTTTCAAGACTTTTGCCAGATCATTTTTTGAATATCTTTTACATAAGTTCTTCTTTGTTTAGTGTTTAAAAACACTTTTAATTCACAACATACATCCTAAAAATTATTCTTGTGAATTCGTTTAAACCCTAGAAAGTTTCTTATATTCTATATACACCTTTGTGGAGAAGGCATCTCCTTATCTGACCATTGTGATTCTCAAAGGAACTCATTACTGAAGACAAAGGTTGATCGGTGGATACCGAGCGTGGAAGGTCGCGTTTGTATTGCTCATCACCGAGTAGTATTCCTTAGAGATTTGCGAAGGCACTGCGCATTATACTTATGGCTGGTATCAAGTCATATGTAAGTCAATAGTCTTTTAAACTCTCTAAAGTGTTAAAAATAAAGGTCTTACCCAAAAGGTTTTCCCCCCTCAAATTGCCTTTGTTAGATGTATGTTTTACTTTATATATTTTATAGCCTAGATGCATGTCTTAGGGTAAAAAGGTAAAATTTGGACATTGTGTGTGTTGGACACTTAATTATATAAATATTCCATTAAGAGCCTGATAGCACACTCTCAATATCTTTTCTATTTTGATTTATCATTTATTAAGTCATATTGAAAAAATACAAAAAAATATTTTGTTTATCTTTTGAGTTAGAATTTGTTTTCAAAAATTTGCAATTTCTTTTAAATTTTTTTAGAAAAACTCAAAAAGATGTTTGATTTTTTATGTATTTTAGTTTTACACATCTTGTGTGGCATAATGGTGTGTTTGAACCCAATTTATTATGTGTTTTTCACGTGGCTAGGACATTTGGTTATGATTGTTGATGCTTGGATTGGTCTTAATCATGCTTGCATGGAGTTGTTTCGAAATTAATTTGTTTTAAGGATTTGACTTTGTATATGCCTCCGCGCAAACATGAACAATCTCTTTGGATTTTAACTTCACGTGTATATTTGAGCTATGTGAGATATTCTCTTATCAATCTTGTCATCTACATATTTTGTGATTATGGCAAATTTATGAATATATATATATATATATATATATATATATATATATATATATATATATATATGTGTGTGTGTGTGTGTGTGTGTGTGTGTGTGTGTGTGTGTGTGTGAGAGAGAGAGAGAGAGTGAGTGAGGGTGTGAGGGTACAGGGGAAAGGACGGCGAAAGGAGAAAATCTCCTTTGCGGGAAAGCCAGCATTGGCAAGAGCTTAATGTAAGGATTAAAGGTAATAAAAGTAGAAAAATTTCCAAAGGCAATATATTTAGTGTGTTTGATCTTTCAAAAGCAATAGCTTCAAAAGAATTGAGAAAAGAAAATATGATATATGTGTGTATTTTGAGGGTGTTTAGCTGAAGATCAATGAGTTTGCACAATGAATCCTATTTATGCTTATTTTGTCATGACTCTACTGATTCATAGATACATTAATATTCTAGGCTTGTGTGCATTGTGTTTGTTTACTTATAAAGTTCACTTAATCGTGTCACTTGAGGCTAAATCTTAGTTTGATAAAGTTTTGCAGCCAATTAGAACTTCTTGAACATATTTGAGTGTTTGGGTCATAATTTATTGGTATCTAGTTCACGCCCATTCATTCCATCCCACGTATTTAGACTCATCGATACTATGCTAGTGTGTAAAGCTTATTTATTTTTGTGTCTAGTTTTATGGTTGTTTATACATATATATATGTCGATTTTTTCATTGGTATAATTTGCATATGTTATATATGGTATCGTGTTTTGAGCCTTTGTGGTGTACATTTAGTTCATGTTTCCCATATGCTTTATCATTGGATTTTATTTGGCATACTTCATGATCATATTGATGTTTCTCATTATTTGCTCTGAAATTTACGTCTTATTTTGGTATTTTCCATTTGGAATTAAACTCCGTTCCTTATTCATATTAGTACTATAAGAATTGATGTTGATATTGTTCATCATAACTTGGATTATTTATGCTTAAGTTGCCATGTTGTGTGTTTGTTACACTTTACACCATCGCATGTTTTATTCAATTCTCCTTATGTTTAAAATTGGTATTGTATGATCAAATATGTAAGGGAGATTTGATTTTCAGGGGGAGTAATTATTTTATGCTATCTTAGCTTGTGTATTCCTGAACATACATGGGGAGAAATGGTATATTTCCTTGCATGATTAGGATATCTTTATCTTAAGGTAAGACATCAAACCTAGGTATAGATTAATTTAGACATTGTTAGATGTTTATTCATTTGCAAATTTATATTTGTTATATTATCTTTTCATTTGAAGGTGTGTTTAAGTGTGCATGTTTACAAGTTTACAACAATACGTCAAAGCTTTTAAGTAAAGCAAAACAACTCAAGTTTGTGTGTCTCTCGAGCATCTGTACTCTTTTTCCTCTCCGGGGTTAGGGAATGAGTCTTTTTAGAGAGCTTGACGGCCCATAGAATTTTTGTTTTGGTTTTGTCTCAGAATAGCCAAGGGGGGATTTGTAATGACAATTTTCCAATCAAGTCTATTTGTCTGTAATTGTCTTAATTCCAGACAAAATATTAGAGCCATAGGTTAGGCTTTGTGTTGTTGATCCTATAAGCCTATGACGTTTTTTTATGAAGATGTAGCGGTAAATCTTCAAAGTTGAATGTGTGCCGTGTTTATCGCGCTAAGTTCATCTTTACGTTTATCGAGGATCTCGCAGGTATGAATGAATATTAAATATGGGTCCTCGAATATTTTTAACAGTGTTGTTTTTGAATTAAAAATCATTTGGAACTATTTTATATGTTTTTTAAGAAAAATATTTTTTAGTTTTAATCTCTTTAAAACAAGAATTGAACTCGTAAAAAACGAAATTATATTTTCATTTGAACGACTTCTGGTCTCGTTAAATCGAAATTAAAATCCCATTAGAATGAGCTTCGAATGCCATCAAATGAGAATCATTTGTTTAATAGGGTCAATGTCATTTAAAGGTTATTAGTAGACTGTTCGAACTAATTTGGGTTGGCGTTTGAACGAGGTTTAATGTCGTTAGAACGAAACTGATATTTTCGTTCGAACGACCTCATATTTTTGTACGAACGAAATTGCCACCTCGAAATTCATGTTTTTCTATTTAAGGCATATTGGACTCAGATTTTTGAATAATATTTGGCAGATTTTTGAATAATATTTGGCGAAAAATGTTTTCCTATCTGTTTAACAAAGTTTCAAAACCCTAGTTTCACCCTTTGAGTTTAAAGATCCAAGTTCTTTATATACATATGGTTTGAGATCTTTAGTTTGGGTAATAAGGAATGATTCTCTACATTTGAAAAGAACATGTTTAGTGTGATAGACTCCATACTTGCTGTATACACATGGTGGAATCCGTGTTTGTGGTGTTATGGTGTAGAAGCGGTGGATTCCACGTTCCTATCTGTAAACGGTAGCTGAGCCTCATCGGTGGATACCGAGACGTGCATGGACTCGTGCAGCAGCTTGTGTGGGTGGACTCCCACATTTCACTATGGAGGAGCAGTGGACGATAGAAGAGTGTCAAGACTTGTGGGGATCGAGTCGTTGTGTAAGTCTAGTGTCTATGCTTTGTAAAACTGTATCATAATGATCCATTGGCTGGTCCACCTGAGGTTTTTCCCTTTATGGTTTTCCTCGTACATCGGCGTCTTGTGGATGATTTATTTTATCAACTTATCACCTGGATGCATGTTTTAGGTTAAAAAGATAAAATTGGGTAAATCGGTTTTTAACAACAAAGGTTTAAAATTGGTGCTAAGTTTTATAATGCTAAATTGGTTTAAAGTTTCAATCTTTAAAAATCTAAAAAATAATAAAAATTGGTCTTTTGTTTGGAATACCATCCTAGTGAGACCACACTCTCATCACATGCCCCTTTTCCCATGGGTGAAGGTTACGTTTATAAAGAAAAGAAATAGGTTGGGTCGTAAGGGACAGCATGACCTTAGATAGTAATCAGATATTAATCAGAAAAATCCAGTTTCGAAATTTCCGTTGATCTGCCTCCAACGTGCTTATCCTCTTAAACCATGATCGCTGATAGGACTAGAGGGCATGTGTCACCTCCATAGGTTTGGTCGATTAATTCGCCCACAGTTGTTATAAATTGACTATGTTTTTTATGTTAAACTAAAGTTTTTATATATATATATATATTACTATAAAAATTAGAGCTCCTTTATATTGAAAAAAAACTACAATTCAACATTAGGTTTGGGTTTACTACAAATTTAAGATAAAAAAAACATATCTTTTGGCAATAAAAAACTGAATCACTTTTCTTTAAGTAAAAATTAAACTAATGCAAGTATAAAAGCATACTTGAAATTTAAAAATGTTTAAATAAGTCCATTACAAATATAACTAGTGCAAGTAAAAATAAAAATTAAAAGTCCATGCCATTACAAAATAGTTTACTGCCATTGCATAATTGATACTCTAATAATCAATAAAAGGAAAAAAAATATTATTAATATAATATAAAATTAAAAGTTGACAAAAAAGTACATAAAAGGATATGACTCTTAGCACTCTACTTTGATACTCAAATACTCCAAAATTATTTATGGCATTTTATAAATGATTTTTAGAACACTTTTGATAACACTCGTGAATTGTTAATAGTTTTACCCTAAAATCAAATTGCAAGTATTTGTTGAGTATAATATTGTTGTGGATTGTATTAGGCCAATTTGGAAAGGAGAAAGATGAGAATATGTTTGGTAATGGGAAGATGAGGAGAGAGAGAAAGGATAAGTCACAAACTCGCAACTTAGTGAGAGAATATATTACTTCTTTTCCTTAGCCAAAATTATGAGTAAGTTAGGTTTGTTTATGAATCTATGCTTATAGGTCTAAAAATATAGTGTTATATATATTGAGGGGATATTAAACCCTCAATAAAATCAATATTATAGTTTAGCCCCAAAATATGAATGTAGTGAATAAAAGACACGGTATATATAGGGTTCAGCAGGTCGTCCTGCCCACGTCCATGGGGAAGGGAGGGGGAGTTGTTTATTTCTTGGAAGAACAAAGGACAATTGGAGTGCAAGAGTTTCTAACTGAGAGTCCAAGTCGCCATGAGAAAGATACAAATTAAAACCTTAGTTGAGGCCGCCCTTCTTTATTAAGACAGGGATCATATGAATCTAGGTCTCTGTACTTTGAGCTTATCCTTAGGTGGTAGAGCCATTTTATAATGAATAGCTCGGTGTGCATGGTGATCCCCCTAGATTCTAAACCAAGATATCCTTAGTATTAGGATAACTACGTCCATTGACCTTTAGGAGCCATGTGGCATAATCAGCTAAATTTCCCTTCAATTACCCTAAGACTGGGGTAATCGGCCTTATATGTCTGATCAATCGATCTTGTCTTTATCTAGACACATGTCGCTATGGGTTACAACCATTAAATTATCATGTGCACTATCCCCGCAGTTAGGATTCCGTCCATTGTCAGTTATATGCATCGTTCAATTATTGTGAGTGAGGGCATGGATGACGTTGCCATTGGGACAGGCTCCTTACCGAATGCCCATACTCCGATTGATTTAATTTCAGCGACATATGGTATAAGGTCTTAAAGAACTTATACCTTCATAATTTTACCAAATTAGAAGGTATACTACATTTCCATTTCTCTCTCTATAATATGCTCAAACCAGAGAACCATTGTTTCTCATTTTCTCCATCTCTTCTTGTAAGGATAAATTTTTGATAAAGTCAAATTGTATGTATTTTTGCTTTACTTTGTGTTGGGACAAAACTCTTTGAGTCTTAGGTTATTACTTGAAAGTGTTGACATTTCAAGCCTATGCCGTGGATTCTTATGTCATGACCCCGACCCAAATATTAGTAGGGAACGAGTGTCTTGACATGCCATCAAGGCAACATATATTCTGACATAAATTATTTCCTTAGATAAGTGCAATGAAAATACAATCACATGGTTATGAATCGTAAAATACTGAAAGTAAAGGAATTACATCATCAGAGCTTTCTAAAGGAAACTTCATTTATATTAAAAGTAACGATGAATTACAATTTAAGACAAAATTGAAAAACTTATTACAAGAGAGCCAAACATGCTCTAAATAATAAAACAAACATAATAACAAAATGAGCTCTAAAAGCTAAATCTTCAACATAGTCCTTGTATTTTCTCTCCACATGTCTACTTATTTCCTAAAAAATGGTTATTTATACAGCATAAGCTAAAAGCCAAGTGAGATTCAATTTCCAGACATTCCAGGGTTTTTCAAAAAATTGATACCTACTCAATTTATAACAAAAGTCATGTATCTAGAGACAGGAATTTGCAGTAATATATAATATAAAGTAATTGACAGGAAATATTTTCAGAATAAACAGTTCAGAATAGAATAGATAAAAGAATTGAGCAATATGCCAATTATTCAATTTTATTTTGATGGCCATGTACGCTCTAATACCCAGATAAACAGATAGTGTTACCAAATGTTTTCACCCGACAACAACACAGACAAAAAATCATGATCTCTGGGACAACGCCTTATTTAGGGCACACCAGCGATAAACTAGCTGGGAAGGTACCACTAAAATATTTTCATCCGGTAGTCAAGGCCAACATAGTAAGAGAGTTTCCATAGACCGAATTAATAATTTTAGAATTCAAATCAGATGTATATATCGAGAGTTATATACATATAACAAACGACGGAATCATCGCTATCAAATGTATTTTGAGGATAAAACATTTCACAAAATAGATATAGTTTGCATAATATCATATAATCAAAATACGCAAGGAATGTCACAGATTACTCACCTAGAACAGAAGTCCGAAGTCACAAATGCTGAGTCTTAGATCACTCATTAATTCTTAAGACGAAACTTCTTCTTAAACTTCCTCGCACTTTCTCTCACTATTTATTTTTTATATTTGGAATGAATTTCGTGTAAGAAATGATCCTAAGGCTTCTATTTATAGTTTCTCGAAGTTATCTGGGTGATGACACGTGTCCCGATGACTAAGCATTCATTTTGGTGAGTCGGCGTTAGCGTGCCGCGTAACGGAGCTGTCTTGCAGTCTTAATTCACCGAACGATGACACGTGTATTGGATTTCTCTAATTGCATGACATGTGTTTTATCCTTTCCTTTAAAGGCGACACGTGTATGGTTGAGGTCTCACTTCATACGCGACCACCAATACTATCATCGCAGATCCTGGTACATCTTATCCCCACCGAGATGTACCATAAATTTTGACCCGTGCGAATCTGTCATGACTGCATGTCTCAAATTTTCATCCTCGGGTACTACAAGTCACATATTGAACCGAAGTCCTCCCTCTGAGCTGATGGAGTAGGACTCTGCCCCCTCGACTACTAACTGTCGTACTCTGTCCCGACAAAACGGGTCCTCTGCCTGTGCCCTCACCACCTGTATAACACTCTCGGAGGTGATAGCTAAAACTGCCATGTATGCTCGAGCTACCTCATCCTCATGTCGAAGTTCGTTCCACTTCGCTTTTCAGACCTCTACCAACTCTCCTGTGGGTCTTCTGCTCAACGCGTCTGCCACCACGTTAGCCTTACCAGGATGATACTATATATCAAGCCGGTAGTCTTTCACAAATTCGAGCCATCTCCTTTGCCTCATATTCAGATCCTTCTGGGTGAAGAGATACTGAAATGAATTATGATCCGTGAATAGAGAAAACTACTCTCCCAGAAGATAATGTCTCCATATCCTCAAAGCAAAGATGACCACTGCCAACTTGAGGTCGTGGGTGGGGTAATTCTTCTCATGTGGCTTTAGATTTCGGGATGTACAAGATATAGCCCTCTCCTCCTACTGTAACACACCCCCAAGTCCCTGCAACGATGCATCAATATAGACCCGATACTCCAATCCACTCCTAGGTAATGCAAGTATGGGTGCTAATGTCAACCGTCCTTTTGCTCATCAAACGCTAACTGACAGTAGTCGTTCCACATGAATGGTACTCCCTTCCGAGTTAAGTTCATTAAAGGACCATCAATCTTTGAGAACCCCTCGATGAAGCGATGGTAGTAACCAGCCAATCCCAAAAAGCTCCAAACCTCGGTCGGTGTCGCGGGTTGTCCCCACTCTCTCACCACTGATACCTTACATGGATCGATAGTTATGCCTTTGTCGGACACAATGTGGCTAAGAAGCTGAACCTCTCGAAGCTAAAATCCACACTTCCTAAATTTAGTGTACAACTTATGGTCCCGTAACGTCTGAAAAACCATGTGTAAATGCTCGGCGTGCTCCTCCTTCGTGCAAGAGTAAACCAAAATATCGTCGATGAATACAATCACAAACTGGTCCAAAAACTCCCTGAATACCCTGTTCATGAGGTCCATAAACACTGGAGGCGCATTAGTGAGCCCAAACGACATCACTCTAAACTCGTATGACTCGTACCGAGATAAGAAGGCGGTCTTAGGTACATCCTCCTCTCGAATGCACAACTGATGGTAACCTGACCTCAAATCGATTTTTGAGAAGTATGCAACCCCTCTCAACTGATCAAGTAAGTCGTCAATTCTAGGTAATGGATACTTATTACGTATCGTCACCTTGTTCATCTCCCTGTAGTCTAGACACAAACGGAGCGAACCATCCCTTTTCTTCACAAATAACACCGGCGCACCCCACGGCGATGTACTCCGCCGAATGAACCCCTGTCCCAAGAGCTACTGAATCTGCTCTCTCAACTCTCGCATTTCTGAAGGTGCCATGCGATACGGTGATCTGGCAATCGGTCTCGTCCCTGGTGCCAAGTCGATAACAAACTCAATCTCCCTACTGGGTGGTAACCCTGGTATCTCCTGGAAGACATCCTCGAAACCCTTCACGATTGGGATTGAGTCCAGAGAAATAACCACATCCTGTGAGGTCTCCTCCTCAATGTAATACAAATGAGTGTGCGATCTTCCTTTGGGAAGAGGCATCGCCACTAGGAACATCTCATATCCCAGAATGGCGAACAATATAGTCCTCTCATAGCAATTTACCATCGCCCTATAACCCGTCAACCAATCCATGCCTAGGATGACGTCATAACCCTCCATGTCTAACACTATAAGGTCTGTCGCTAGACTCAATCTATCGATCATAATGTCCACACCCTTACAGATCAAGTGTATAAGGTACCCACTACCCATCGGTGACTAAACACACATAAGATGAGTGTCGGTTGTCTCTATAAGGCATGTTTCTCGTGAAAATCTAGTGGCAATAAAAGAGTGTGTCACACCCGTATCAAACAGAATACTACCCTCATGCCCATGGATAGGAAACGTACCGTAACTGACGATGATGCTAGAGGTGCTGGCTAAAAAGGCACGTCTTGAACATTGTACACACGCCCTTAGTGCATCTGGCCTGGCTACTGCTGTGGGGCTTGTGCTGGTGTTGGGGCTAATGGATCTTGCTTCCCCGATTGGGCACCTTGTTGTTGTTCCCTATCTCCCTTTGGACAAGTCCTACTTTTGTGACCCTGTTGGCCATATGTGAAATACTGGAATTGTCTCTACCCTTAGCCTTATTAGCCCTGACAGCCTTGGCCCTAACGACCTTGGCCCTACTGGCCTCCCCCTTGGTTCCCTTGGCCCTGATGGCCTTAAGCCCTGCTGGCCTCCTCCTTAGTTCCCTTGTCCCTGACGGCCCTGAGGAACCTACTGCTAGGAACCCTGTTGTCCCTGCCTGTTAAATCAATGTCGCCCATGACTAAATCTCTTGGCAGAGTTCCCCTGTTGATAATCCTTCCCCTCCTGACCCATTATCCGTTGATGCGGTGTGCTGCTGTCACTACCCCTATTTTCCCTGCCCGGCTGGCTGGGCTCACCCCTCTTGCTTCCCTTCACATGAAAGCGATGATCCTGACAGTGCACTAGTGCGACATTGATGGCGTCTGTATAAGTCAACATTATTGGGTTACCGATCAAATATTGCCTAATCTTCCAGGTCAAACCATCCATAAACTTGGAATTTTTCTGCTCCTCGTTGCTCACCTCATTTAGCATAAAATTAGTCAAGCGGGTGAACTCCTCCTCATAATCAGCCACTGATCGATCACCCTGAACCACCTCACTAAATGTCATCCTCATCTCTGACTCTACTGCAGGCAAAAAGTACTTGCGGTCAAATCGCACCCAAAACTCAGAAATCATCATCAAGTCTCTCTCCTCTGCAGTAGTAACTGACTCCCACCACTGTAAAACTGCGCTTTACAGATGGAAAGTAGCAAGAATCTGCTTTTGCACCTCGAAACACTCAAGGATGTGCAGATGGCGTTGGATGTTCTTCTTCTTGTTGCAAGCCTCTACCACGTCAGTACTGCCCTGAAACTCAGGCGGATGTCCCTTCTGAAAGGTCTCCCTGACTCGCTGCCAAGAAGGTGGCCCTGTCGAGGCCTGAACTGCTGGTGCCACTGGAGGCTGTACCCGGGGCTGAGGAAAATGGGCTGCCATGGCCCTCATGGCTGTCTCAACTGCCTGAGCCACTATCACTGCCACCTAGGTAGTAGAAATCAGCTCAAGGGGATGGGGGTGGCGGTGCCTGTGGCTCCTGATGAGCCTCCTTCACCTTATCTCTAGCCTCGACCTTCTCTGCTCGTTGTCTCCTTGGTGGCGTCTAAAATAGATCGGATTGTATAAGTACACAGTTTATACAAAATCTAATATCAGAAGTACAATATCTTAAACACATAAGGACAAAAGCAACATTCCTAAAATAGGGCTTTACATTAAAGTACGAAACGCTGAAATCGTAGTAAGCCGCTCAGATCCATGAACAATAGAACATGATGCTCTGATACCATTTGTGACACCCTGCTTAATTAAATTCCGGGTTCTAAATTAAATTAAAACAGGTTTCTCAGTTGGTTCATTCTTAGCATCACTGTTGAAAAACTTTTTAATTACTAATTACTAAGTGAAATTAGGCCGTTGCCAAATTTTATCTTTCATTAACCCAATATAAAATACTTATGCGGAAGTAATTAATAACCATTCACAGTAAACTATGAATCAAACCATGTAGCAATATATAAAGGATAAAGTCTGGCTGAGTCAACATTCGGCTAAAAATCCAAAACTGCTAAATAAAATCCACATAATCCAAAATTGAAATTTGAAATAAAGACTGTGGACAACATGTCCCAATAGAGAATACTATAATGAGATCCTATACTAGATCTGAATAGATGAAGAGTCTATGAAAAGTCCTACCAGCCTCCACAAAGCTGCAGCTACGAGTCCTTGGATAGAATCTTCAAGTCTAGCATCCCTGTGGCTGGACACCGAAAAAGTTTTGAAAATATTTTTATAGCAAGAGTTAGTACTCAAAACGTTTTGAAAATATTTCGCAAGTGATTATCACAAGAAGATGAGTTATTGATTACACGTGTTAAGATTTCGTGTGGACTCTCTTGATTACCTCACCCCGTATCTATCGTGCACGCCTAACGTCCCGTACCCAGCCCACCTAGCTATACTACTCAAGCTAACTGAACTATGGTATCCAACTGAACTCATCTATGCTACTAAGTTCTCATTTCACCCACTTAGTATGTAATAATAATGATATCTCATGATTTATATACTTAGATAACTATTCACGTCTTGTTATCTTTCCCCATTTTATAATTAAGTCTTCCTACTTAATTTGATTTTAGATGTAATTGTGGCATCTCATTATCCAATAACTCGCACAAGTAGATTATTAATACAGTATATATTTCACACACAACACATACTTATAAATTTAATTATTTCTAATATGTCCTCGAAACACACATGAAGGACTTTTGGTTCAGAATGGTCTATCGACACCAAGTAAGAGTTTGGTTCGGAATGTCACCTCGACCCCAAATTCTTTTCATGAAGTGGTACGGAATAATCACCTCAACCCCACTAATGAAATTTATACATAGGTTGGTTTGGAACTCTTTCATCACGACCCCAACTTACTATTTTCCATATATTAGTTCGAAATCCTACCTCGACCCTAATATAGGCAATTATACTTTAGGTATTCTCACCACCTAAGTATCTATATAATTCAGTAGGTATACACACAACCTAATAATAGAGTTCTTACGTATAATTTTCTCTTTAATATTCACCGTACTTATTTATTTACGATTTTTCTTGCTATCATATTTTAATTGAGTATTCACACAACTCTAAGGGCCCTAGTTATCCCTCTATTCATTTCAATAGTTAAGATATCTCTAACCTACTGATATCCCCCTGAAATTACGTTTACTCTCTCCGTAACTCAAATCCCAAATTTTTTATATCCTACTCGTTCGGTTTCTCCTTATCGGTCCATCACTTTCAATCTTGCACTTTATGATTATACAGACCTCCACTATACACCAACTGGTACTCTCTAAGTCCTTACATAGGTACAACATCATCCTTAAGGTTTCCCCAATCATTAGCAAATGATTAGACCTCAACCAACAAAAGAACCCAGAATCAGCCTAGGTCGATCGATTGACCAGGACCATCGATCGATCGACTCCATCGATCGATCGACATTCAAGGGTCAATCGATCGATCGAGCAGATGCAGGTGCAGTTCGTCTTCTTCATGCGTTTCTCACCATTCCCAAATTTCCAACTTACATGATAACACATCAAACTTGAAACCAATGATTTCTAACCCTTCCTACATACTCTAGGATGATTTCCAACGATTTAAACATCATGAATCTTCACGAATTTAGTCCATAATAATACCAATCCTCTAATTATTCAACAACCCTATAAATATGTTCTTCCCATAATGTAAATCATAAACCCAGATTTTAATTCGTATTAACCATCATGATTCCTCTGATTTTCAATCCTCTGCCGATATAAATCTAACTACATTCTATCCCTACCCAAACATGCAATTAATCAATTCTTTTTTCTCCAAGAATATTAATCAAAATCGATTATTCATAAATCCTACGCATGGATATTTATAAATAACCACTTGCCTTATTCATAGATGATCTCATTTCTTGCTTTTTGTTGGCGATTGATTGTCTTTCTCCTCCAATCTTCCTTCCCAACTAGTTTGTGGTGCAGAACCCTTTGAATCCTTCATCAATTCTTCCTTAAGCTTTTGAGAATAATCTATCTTCTCTCTCTAATGTCTTTCCTTTGTGTTATGAGGTTTCTAACCCTGACCCCACTTTCAATCAGCTGATAAAACACTCCAAAATTCGTAGTTCTCCTTACCCTCATGTGCCAAAAGACTAAAACTCCCTCGTACGGTCCCGGTTTAGCCCAAAAATGCCCCGGTACCCGACTAGTACCTCCGGGTATACTATTTTTACTAATTCGACCCATTCGGAATCATCTGTGACCTCTAAATTATCATTTGAGTCACCAAAAATATTTTTCCTATCTCATCCTCAATTTAGCCTACGCGCGACACTCGGTTGAGGTATAATCAACTACGATCATATCTCTCGATATGTCGTACAATTTAACTATCAACATTTACTATTCACACTTAGTAAATTTGAGTCATAATATTAATCAGTATCTATCTCTCGATAAATATTTAATAATCACAATCATTATTTACGCTTAATAATCATAATTATTATTAAATCATATTAAATTACTCTACACACGTAATTTAAATTAAAACGAATTTTCTAATTAATTACTCAATTAATTAAATTCTAAATACGCAAAAATATGGGGTATTACATACGTCCACTTGGTGTTATGCTAGTCTTTAAAAAAATCATATAAAAACCAAAAATAAGTATCTATTGATACCGGGGAGGAATGCCATATTAGTGTTTTACACATGCCTCACCTAGGGTTTTAGAAGCATTCTATGGATATAGTATTTTGAAGAAATATCAAACCTAGTTGTTTAGAATCAGTTAAAAATATAGTCTTTGTACATGGATGGCTCCTTATCTATACAATAAATAACCTAGATGTGATGATGGGATTTACGCTCTTCAATTGAACGAAGACTGACCAAAGGCTTCAGCCTCTTATGGCAACATGGGGCAGACCACTACACAATGACTAGAATTACATAGCTTATCAAATTCTACGAGGAGAGTGACTCTCCAAATGAACCAAGATAACATCACATGGACACTATAAGGAGGCAGAATTCTATACGAAACTGGAGACCTCTTCCTAGTTAGAAACTTGTATATTTACAGGTAGTACTCTACAATCTTTTAAAGAATCTATAAGGATATTCCTTACCATCTTCTACAGGGATCTATATCGGCCCACCTTTATCCTTATAATCCACACACAATAGTTATCTCAGAAAGACAATGAGAGGTTGTACCCAACCACCATCAGGAAAAGATCTAATAACCATTTCAATAAATGTAGGTCAGACCTAGGCCACATGGATAAATATTTACGTCACGTGTGATTGTTTGTGGTGTTTCTTTTATTATAATTCTTAAAGTGTCGACTTTTTCGACAACATAATGTTTTAAAAAATCGTAAACAGAGAATAGGACTGGTTGAGACTGTTCAATGTTTTATTCGATATCAACATTCACCAAATTCATTTCCCATCCAGTGAAGGAGGGACAATAGTCTTGGCTATGCGAATTCCTGTCCAATCAAATAAACTTTCAATTTTCAAACACAAAAATCCAACTCTAGTCACTCTCTGTCTTTCTCATGCACACACAAACACAACACTAGATGAAAAAGGTTTTAAGAAAGATATGGCTATCTTGGTCTTACAATAGTCTCTATATGGAATTTTAGTCAATATTATATTAAATGTATAAAGATAATTAAAGGTTGGCCAACCGATAGAAACACTATCATTACCTTCCAAACCATATTCAAATAAGCAAACTTATAATCTCATCTATGATCTTTATTTTAGCTGTTTATAGTTATCTAAGACAGACACACAAAAAGAAAGTTATATGTGTTATTTTTTTCTTTCGAAAGTAACATTGGCATAGGTAATTCCCATAGGCATGAGTCGTTACTAGGCATAAACTCAAGTAGATTAGTAGGCACGTATAGGTTATAACATCATCTGATAAATTTAAGGGAGTGGTGGGGTTCTAGGCTCGGGTTATTCGTCATAAGCACAAACTTGGCTATAACGTAGGCATAAGATAATGTCACGTAGATAATTTCTTATTTTTGATAAATAAACATAGTACTGAAAATAGAATTCTAATAACATTTCATTACATGTAGTCCTTCAAGTGTCTAGC
The DNA here is from genome assembly GCA_949130495.1 of Sambucus nigra. Taxonomy (NCBI): domain Eukaryota; kingdom Viridiplantae; phylum Streptophyta; class Magnoliopsida; order Dipsacales; family Adoxaceae; genus Sambucus; species Sambucus nigra. Next base: position 483,585,192 of record OX422208.1, on the reverse strand, counting down.
GATTCAAATCGATCATATATTGTGGATTCATTTTGAAAAATCTTTGTGGGATTTTTTTCTTTGGGGGGGAGGGGGGTTGTTTGAAGTGTGGTAGTGAAGGATCGCTTAAACATTTTCTTTATAATTTAACCACTTACATATGTCATTATGTGCATGTTTTTTATTTTATTTTTCAATAAGATTATCATATACTGTCTCTTCCTGGATCCGAGATTGTGTCAACTGTAAATAATCTGAGAGACAACAATAAATGCGCTCAGGATTTTAAGAAGATGAATAAAGCAGAGCAATGTTTCTAAAGGTAATTGAGTAGATTCGAAGAAACTATTAAATGTTTGTGTAAAACAGAACATATTCATGTTTGCTTCGTTTAATTAAAAAATATTGGCTATAATTTTTGTTTTGTTTTGTTTTTTTTGGGGGGGGGGGAATATGTAGGTAATAAGATTATAGGGCAGTAAACTTCTTAGAAGAACAATTTAAATTAAAAAATAGAACAAACTTGGCCAAGACAGTTAGGAAACCCATGTGATTCAGATGGTAAAAAGCCTAAACAACCATGCACACCCTGTCGAACAAATATTGTGAATCTAACAAAACAGAGAAAGTGTCAGTGCAGGCTGTTAAACAACAACGTTGATTGTGACATATATTTACTAAATAATTTTACATGCTAAGGGACTAGGCACTAGGTGTAGAAAATACTGAGTGTTTGATTCAAACATGTTCACATCAGGGACCTAGGCGTAAATTCTTATGATTTTAACACTGTCGGGTAGAAGATTAAGACAAGGGAATACCAGGATTTTCAAATAACACTCAAAAAATAATTCTCGCAATGATCACAATTTGTATTAAATAAAAACATCATTATTAAGCATAACACGTCAAATATGGTCGTTTCCCAATACCATAGCTATACTCAATCCTATATTCAATACTTATATAAACATTTCAGCAGACAACAAATGAGAAAAGCCCGTTTACTTCTTCAGTCTTAAGCTTTCAAAGATTGGTTTCTCTTTTTGAATATGTTTGTACTCGAATAATGACAACTTTTTCCCCATAGCCAGATTCTATATCTTTATTTGCCTTTACATTATACAAAGAGTATGATGTTGTCTGCAGGCCACATAATTGTTAGGAATAAATAGACATTCTAAAGATTTCTTTGCCTTTATGTTATACATGAAGTTGGCTGCAACTTAAGTCCATCCCAATCACGTGACCCGTCCATCGATCGCACATGACGCCAGCCCACGTGCAGCAATTGGTACCCCTCTTCAAGTACATCATCTTTGGTTAAGATTAAGTATAGTCATCACACTCCCCAAATGTAGTACTATGTATGCTAAAATTTTGCTTTAACTGAAGCACTAAAATTTTCTGTATGCACTAAAATGTAGTACTATCTAATAATGTGTGTGCGTGTTTTTTTTTGCAGATCGAAACCAAATCAACCTACTCAGGTATGCCTTTTTCTCTCTTTCTCTGATTGAGATTTTATAGGCTTTTTTGGTTCATTTTAAGATTTTTTTTGGATCTACATATCTAAAGACTTTGAACCATTGAAAGAGTGGTCCTTATGCGTGTGTTTCAACTCAAACCAGTTTTCACCAAAAAATTATCCAACTTTTAAATAGCACCAAACCAAGTTGTGAAAAACCAATTTTTTTACTTTAAACCAATTTTATCTTGATTAATCATGAACATGCATTTAGTGATTAAATCAAGTAAAATAAAGTAAAGAATACTCGCAACGCCAGATGTACGAGAAAAAACCCAAGACGGGAAAAAAAGCTCGGACGACCCAAGCCAAACAATCACTATGAATGTGAAATTACAATGAACAGACAAAAGACTCACTCAACGACTCGATCCCCATGGGTCTTGACGCTCTTCTAATCTTCAACCACTCCTCTCATAGTGCCCACGCAAAAAGTCCCTCTTCCATGATACCTGTCCACAACACACGCGTCCACGTATGTCTCGGTGTCCACTGAATGGCTTTGATACGTCTACGATGTCGAACAAAAAGTCCTTTTCTTTTCTTCACCCTAAAATCCAGATGTTCAAGTATAGAACAAACGTTCTTGGTGCAGCAAGATCACATAAACATATAGTGATGATAACTCGAATCTTTGCAAATTCTAAGGATGTGTTTAAGCTTTGAAACCTTAGAAAAACATGGGCAAATACATTTCTGGATCGTAAACTATTTTTCCAGAATGCACGCTCGTAAATTTTGATGAAACCCCGCTTTAAATAGGAAAACTTGACAGCCTCAAAAATAGTGTCGCTCGAATGAGATCGACATGTCGTTCGCGTGACATGGCTATCTAGCTCGAACGAGCAGAGATGTCGTTTAAACGACGCGCGTGTCATTTTGACTTTTTCTTTAAAACGTTTCTTCCAAAAGAGAACCAATTAAGTCAAACTCTATTTCAAGCTTATCAGAATAAAACGTAGTTTAAAACATTTAAAACACTTGTAAAAACATTTTAAAATATTTTTCTTATAAAAATTACATCCTTATCTTTTATAAAAACAATTCTGAATCTCATTAACAATATGTATTCATACCTGTGTGACCTCGGAATGCAATTAACTTAAAAACGAATAAACTTGTTGGGCATGATTAATTCATTGAAGCTTTGCCGCAACGTCTTCAATTTCTTCAATACGTCATAGACAAAGTGGGATCGTGACAAAATAAAATCTCCCTATGACATATTACAAGCACAGCTTTGTTCACGGAATTAAGTCAAAACAAAGTGAGAGTTAGATATATACTACAAAATAAAATCTCCCTATGACATATTACAAGCACAGCATTAGCTTAGAGTAAGCTTCTTCCTTCATATATATACTTTGGGACTTAGATTTTTTTTTTAAATTATATCTTCTAATTTTGTGTTTTTGCTCATGCTTTTAACGTTGGATGTTTATAATATGAAGATACGATGTTATAGTTAATATATTTTGCAAATTTGATCATTAATCTTATCAACAAATTTTGTATGCCTCTCAGGTGTTTGATACAATTCTGAAATGGATGTTTTGCTTATTTTCCTTAATCTTTTATTGGTTTATAGGCAATGGGTTGTGATTATTGATCAAATTATTATTTTCCTCGATTTAGTTGTTAACTAACATAGAATTTATGTGACTTTTTAACTAATATATAATTTACGGTGGTTTTCTTAGGATCGTTACACAGTTTGCTACCAAAAACCAAGCTCGACCATATACGGATGACTATAACCTATGTGTTCTTCTTCTATCTTTTGCAACTGCTTTGATAAACCTATATTGATCTTTTATTAAAGGAACCTCTCTGTATTTAACTTTGGGTTTATTAAAGATCACTATGGACAATCACTTCTCTCTTCAAATGTTGTAGATTCAAATGTTAATTGGTTTGTTTTACTTTTCTTTTCAATGATTCTAATGTTTTGTCTTGGACCGAGTATGTATTTATTTTGGGTGTTTTTGCATCGAAATATAATTGAGTTAATCTTCGAGAGACAAAGTTATGGAAATATGAAAGAGGCTACGAGAATAGCAGGACCAACAAGTAAGAGTAAATTATTTTGTTTTTTTTCAGGGCTGGATATGAGAATATCATCTTCTCTATTACAAGGATGATTGTAGAAAGAACAACTGACTTTACTCTAGTTCCTCTTATATGGCCATTTGAATTGTATATAAAATATGTATCTTCAGTGAGAATATCGCATTCATCATGCTCTGGTCTCGGTGATAAGCTACTTTAAGGCTATTTGTGAAAAATATTTAGTTGCATAACAACAATTAAATTTGGTGTAGGCATGACAATTGATATACAATACCCTCATGGGTTGATACACATTTTGTGAACCCCAAATGGATAGGAAGGATCACGAACTATCTCCTTGGGTACGTATTTTTTTCATTATTTTCTCTTTTCACACATTAGTCTGATTGTCAACGCTTATTTGCACACACAAAGCCAAATGGACATGTAGATTATATGATATGTCTATCTGCACATAGAACTGCTATAGGAGCTTTTTTTGGGGCGTGGCCTATGTCACTTGATTGGTAAAAATTCTAGAAGGAATGGCCCATTTGTGTGAGTTATAGAGTCGTTGTTGGGTACTTGGTTGGAACGGTGGGATCCTTTTATTTTATATTCTTCCATGTTTTATGGCAGCGCATGAAAGGAGACTAATCAGCTAGCAGTTTTTAGATTATTATCATTTTGGAATACTTATTCATAGTTTTTTCATATTATCAAGTGAGTTTTGTCCTACCTATAACGATATTTCCCCGGGTTGAACTATGTGGCTTACTACCTACAACGATCATTTTACCTCAATGTAGTGTATAACAGATACAAATTATTAGATGAAGGCAAAGGAGGTTATGTTCGCACCCTTGAATCCCTCTTTTGTTACTTTCATTCTTTATTTTTTTTGAAACATTGAATCGAATACTCTATTTTATGTATTCCTCATTGTACATAAAAATCACATCTACTATATCCCGGCATACAACATCGTTGACCAAATATGAGGAATATGCTTTTTGCATTAAGGCGTGATAATGGGAGCAACGTCTGCAAAATTTATAGAGTACACTCTATGGTGTACGATAATGGACTTGGTCCTATAATTTCATTCAACTTGAAAAGACCATATAGATCATGGTTTGACTACAGTGAGATTAAAAAATTGGCTTCTTTATCTGGAATCCAGCTACGGGTAAAGATTGAGATTTGAGAAATGATGATTTGCTCATAGTTTCTGCTGTTATATTGAAAAAAATATATTCTATTGATTGTTATCTTATCAGACATTTATGTTTATTAGTGCTCACGGCGCATATGAAATCTTACAGTTGTTTAATATATACATATTAGAATTTGAATTAATTATATTCAGTTAATTTTGTGATTCAATTCTGATGTACCTTCATTGTCTAATAATTTCATTTTTTTAGAGCGAGATGTTGGTAAGAACAGGACACTAAATGCACGATGAAGGGACAATAGTGAGAACGAGCTAATAAGCACAAGTTATGCTATATCGGACTAATTTACGGACTAACACTTTCACTTGTTCCCTTTATTTACGGCCACGTCGGATTAATGTAATTTGCAATCACATTTAGGCTGGAAATGTAGCAGCAACATCTATAGGAAACCCAGCAGCAGTTACTCACCAACTAGTACTTCTATAAGCCTATGTGCTTCATTATTTCAGTTTCTTTTATTTTTAAGAAAGTCTACAGTTTCACTGAGGAGACACTGAGTTTCCTTGATGGTTCTTTGACGTAGGTTGGTATTGGCCATTGAAGATGATCGATTACAAAGTACGCAAAGTATGCTGAAAATTGGTATTCATGTATGCATTTAGTTTGGAAACTTAGATTTTCTTATATTTTATTTCATTTATAAGAATTGACAAGTGTAAACTTGGTGCTGAGCAGGTATCCGTGGCCGGTCCAAGTTAGTTTGGAAATTATTTTCAAGTGTTATTTTACGATGATGTTTGAAATGATTCTGCACCAAATCACTCTGAATTGGTATTTGTGATGATGTGTGAAATGACTCCAACAGTTATTTGTGATGATATTACAATTCATGTATCTTATATGAGCAGTATAAGATGCAAAAGTTTCTTATCTTTTAAGTCAGTATAAGATGCATATACCAGCCAATCAATTGAGAAAACAATACACTGAGAGGGATCGCTTATTATCTATTTTCGAGGCTATGGAGTTTGGTCTTATTGATGGAGTATTAGAAACAGAATACTGTGACACCCCGCCTAATAAAATACCAGGTGATCAATCCTATACCAAATTAAAACAGGAGTCTCATATGGTTCGTTCTCAGCATCACTGTCGAAAACCAATTTAATAACTAATAACTTATTAGGATGACGTCAAAATTTTATTTAACTAATCTTTTTGATCAAACGAATCAAGTAAAACATTCACACAGTTTATAAGCAGCAACTGAAATGAAATAAAATAACCGAACACTCGGTTTAACATGATACAACCAAATCGAATGCCCGTACTAAAAGACGGTGAAAGAATAAATGAGTACAGTTGGTCTACCGGCCCGAATGTTTCTACAGTACCTTTAATCTAGATTATAAGGATAAAAGCATCTACAGTAAACTTGCATGCATCTACAACTGCTGCAGTAAACGTCTTACTTGAAAGAATCATCATCCAGGCATCCCTGTGTCTTAACACATAAAATATATACATATATAGCAAGAGAGGGGATGTGACACCTCGACTAATTAAATACCGGGTAGCTACTCCTTTATTAAATTAATACAAAATGTCAAGTTGGTCCAGTTAATAGCATCACTGTCAAAAACAGTTTAATCATTACTAAGCACCTAGTATTTAAAAAGTAAGATGTCAAATTTTAAATTAAGTCTGATTAACATACAATAAAAGAATTATGAAAGAATATCATAACCATACACCATAAAGTCTCAATAAAGTAACCAACAAATAATAATAATAAGTCCGGAGGAAAACTCCTCACAACAATCCCACCACTGAAATAAATAAAACAGTATATCCTGAATTAATTACATGCCAACAATCTGAATAACTGAGATATGAAATGTCTCTAATAGAAATGGGCGACATGCCCTACAAATGATGAAAACTGAATAGAGTCAAGATAAAAGAAGCGTCTACTAGCAAGGCCCTGTAACTTCCACGAACAGCTACAGCTCGTAACCTGAATGGAAATCCTATGCATGGTGTCCTTGTGGTTGGGCACCTAAAAAGGTTTTTACAAAAAAATAGATTTGAAAGCAAACGGGTCAGAGCCCAAAAGTGGAGAGTATTTTAAAAACAGCAAGTGCTTTAATAACATTAAAACAATGAATGCAAAATACATGTTTGGACGTGCTCTCACATGAAATACTCACCTCTCGACTACTTGTGCACTCCTAACGTACAGTACCCATCTAAGTGGTATTTATATCTGACTAAACAGACATAAGTTCTAACCCATCTACTCGTTCACAATATGAATTCCCAATGTTATCACTTGAATAGATAGCTTTACTTAAACTCGGATTCTCAATTATTAGCATTACCATTTACTGGAGGTTATCCCCTTATTTATCTTCTCAAGGAGTTACTATAAATTATTCTCATAATTTAACATGACAAGTCTGTTCATTTAACCATATATCATTCACATCATAAATATACAATACAAGCACCCCGAGACTAAGCTGCGGTGCACACATACTCTGCTATCCATCCCGGTACCTCACGTACATAAGGATCACGCATTCTGAATCTCTCAGGAATCGTTCTCAGATAACAACAATCACAATCAATGGAGGCGAACACAGTCACATCACATGAGTCATGAACATACCTACGCTCCCATGATCAGCAGACTTATTAACTTCCCAATAAGTCATTCTCTGACCTATGTTCTCGAGGTACCAATCTATATCCCCCCGTAGGCACACAATGATTAGATGTCCCTAAGCGAACGCAAACCTCCCGTGATAGCAAGTATGGTAGGTATGTCATACACATAAAATCATATACATATACTAAGCATGCACACATCTTAGTAATTACCATAATTTATTAGTGGTATACTTCTCATTCTGATACCAATTTATAATTTTACACCTTTCATATGTTCGGTTCGTATGTATTTAAGTCATCAATTATTCTCACAACGTGATTAGTCACTCGCGTCCTAATCCACAAATATTATTTGGTTCCAATCACACTTCTATATTTTACTCCGCAATATATCCCAAATATCCGTTAATACAAATATTTAAGCCGTCACTTGTTCTCACATCGTAATAGTCACTCACGTCCTAATCCACAATTATCATTTGATTCAAATCACACTTCTATGTTTTACTCCTCAATATATCCCAAATATCCCAACTATATCAATTAGTCATCAAGGGAATGTTATCTCTACAATTAAACAAGGTTACTAGACAATAGAAATCAAATCAGGCCAAAAAAGCAAATCTGTCAACTCGTTAGAAGTCTCGTTCGAACGAGAGTTCGTTCAAACGAAAGGGAATCTAACGAACATCCAACTCGTTAGAAGGCAAACTGTCAACTCGTTAGAAGCTCGTTCGAACGAGCTCGTTCGAACGACCTGGGCAGGTCTTCTAACGAGGTGAGAGTTTAGAGCCCAGAATTTCTAAATTCGTTTTTCCTCCAACTTTCTCTTCTCAAAACTCATCCAAACATTATCCCAACAGTGTTTTAAGGTTCCTAATCATTCCTAAACATACTTAGGTCGTATTTTAACATATTTATGGGGTCAAGTCTCCCTAAACAACACCCAATTATCAAATCTCCCAATATTCCCCCAACCCTTATGAATATGAACCCTAGAAAATTAAAGTCATCAATAACCACAATTAAATCCGTTTTTGTAATATAAAAGATGTATTTCTAACAATATAATCGCCCAAACATAGTTCTACATGCAATATCTTTATCAAAATATAAATTTATAACTCCAATTACATGGGTTTTTACAAGTCTCCCAATACAATGCAATTATATCAATTTCAAAGCATGGAAGAAGCATTCGCTTGAAATTAACGTAATTAAACCACTTGCCTTGTATTATTCTCTAAATTTGGTGTTGAATTGATGAAGGTTGCTCTCTCTCCTTTTTCTCCCAAGGTTGAAGGTTGAAGATGAAGGTTAAGGTTTTCTCTTTTGGGAACCTCTCCTAACTTCTCATGAAACTCCTGTTGCCCTCTAATCAGTTAATTGTTGGTAATGGGTTAGTGGGTTATTAAATTTCCTATTTTAAACTCCCAAAATTCGTTGGTCATAAAATTCCAAAATCTCCAAAATACCCTTTTAAGTTGCCGGTATGACCTAAAAATGCTCCGGGACCCAAACTAAACTCCCGGCTAGTGTTTTCTGACTATTTCGACCCTTCCGGACGCGTTGGCGCACTCAAAATGACCATACGGTTGATAAAAATAAAATTCAATTTTTAATTAAAATAATTATATTCCTGACGCGACTGTCACGCGCGTCCCAACAAAATTTCCCAAATTGTCGTATTTCAATCTCGCGACAATTTCAATAGTTTCAATATTCATATAACATCATATGTATACACATTATAATCAAATACCAACTCACATCTCGTTAGTATTTTATTCGGATTAATTCTCAATTAATTCCCATTTAATTTAATTAATCCCATAAATAAATATCCATAAAAGTACGGGGTATTACATACTTCCCCCCTAATAACTGAATTTCGTCCCGAAATTCGGATAAGTAAGGCACACCTGGAAAAATTAGGTATCCTCTTGTATTCAAAACAATTATAAAGAAAAGCCCAAATCACTGCTCCACAATAAGCTTGTTTAACATACTTGATACCTTATCAGAATAATCTTCGATAAATGCACCTCACGTTGGGCTCTTATTAAACAACATTCGAATAAAAATAGCCTATACATCATTAGCCGCATTATTATTTTTTTATTAGTATTGTGAGTCCGTACCTCACTACTAACTCCCGCGTTTATCAAAACTCCAAACTTTCATCCTGGGATGAATCAATAACACATTTGACTACGCTTATCCATTCCTTGAAATATCCCGACGTTGTGACTTTTACACAAGGGAAAACCACTTCAGCCTAGCCTGTTGGTGTCACACAAACCTTTGTAAGTACCTTGTCCACCATAAATAAATACGGGTGCTTTGTCCCCCAACTCTACCATTAGGTAATATCTCCTCCTCATGACCACAATATACCTCACTAGTTATACCCGCTTTGGAATTGAAAATATCGTAATGAATCCAAAATTTCTTTCATACAATCCATCAGTCGTTAGTCACCTTGCACCTGCACCTCGGGTTATAGGTGATACAACCCTCCGTTTGAATCGTTATTTCCCACTATTTATTGTCGCCCCACCTGAATGTGGATTTCGGGGATTTCATCCCAGTTCTAAATAATACTACGTCGAACCACGTATCGGCGTGTTCACTATCTAATAGTGTAAATCACCCCAAGTATATAACAATTTCTCTCCTTCTGGACAACATGTCCCACATAATCGAAGGAACTCATTACTTATCAATAAGTTGGCTACCTCTTAAGAAAATTCTCCAACTTGACCCTCCCATTCTTGGAATCGTCGGTTGGATACAAAATTAATTGGTTAATCATCTAACACCCAACCGTTCTACTACTTACTACACCCCTTTAAATGATGACTTTCTTGTAAATGTTCCTTCCCGTTAAGTGATACTTAACGATCCTCTGCTTCTCTTGGCGTATGCCAAAGTTTCGACCCTTACACTTTCTCACCTCTTTGTGAAAATCCGGACTCCTTATATCTTATTAGCATTCTCACTCTATTTACTCTTGAGTCACCCACAACATTTGATTAGTCGAAACTCTACTCCAAATTGCACATAATAATTAAATATTTGCCTTCTCAAGAGATATCCCCTTATTAAATGGCTTTCCATTGTTTTTTTTCACTACATTCGGACGTGTTACACTGATTACATATGAGTATACTCATTAACACCTTCTTTTACGACGCTAAATCCTATAAGTAATAATTTCACCCAACTATGTTCCCTCTTCCTTTGATTTACACTTTAGCAAATCAAGATATCTACGCCCCTTATAACCCAACCATACGGTTTTTAAACATTATATGCGCTTCAGACAAATCCCAAACTCTTTATTGTCACTGTAAATACAACAGTGCTATACCACTTGGGCTTCTCAATCGCTTCTGAATTAGAAATCCTAAATCCTCCTTATCCTCAATGCGTCCTTCAACACGCCGTGACAAAACCAACATTATTAGTACTTATATCGTAATTTACTAACAACTGGCTCTAATTGCCGTACATCATAATTTACTCCTTGTAACTTCCCGTTATAACTACGTACTCCCATAACGATAGAGGTATCCCAATCATGAACGAAGGGCCACACATTTCCTTACTACTAACCTTACGCTAAGTTTCATGCGTGGGGTGTCTCGCAAAGCGAAATCCAAACAAGGTTCCCCCCCCGATACACTACTACCTAACATTGTTGGTCATCGAAATCCGTTAAGCCCTGTCCATAATATGTACCCCTACACTCTCGTCTTTTAACAACAAAGTTACATCTCCTTTCTCAATTTAACTTAAACAAGGAACTCCTTCCGAAAGATACTTTTTCTTGACATTGATGGTAATCACATTCCATATACACTATGCAATTATACTCGGGGCTCTCAAAATCCCGTCCCCAGGTACACAACTATGATTATAAACTCCCAGATCTCTAAATGGCGATAAAATAATGCACTATACTTATTACGACATCCTGAGTGTTAATTATAATAACCAGCTAAACCGTTTTTCTAACTAGTAGATAAATTACATACTAATCATATCATTTAGATCTCCACGCATACTAGGATTAAGTATCCGAGACCATTATGCCTTTGAAATTACAGCAATATTTATATATATATACATATATACAATAGTACAATTTTGAGCCCGGCCCTCTCACACATGCGGCCTCTCCAGAACCAAAACATTCTACCCCAAGGTAGTAACTTCGATAAACTTGTAATACCAGCACACTATCGGTACAATTATATAAAAACACAATTTGGATAATATCATACTTGTATAATACAGCACTAAAATGAGTAATTTCAATCAATCAATCATGTACTACTATCAATATACCCATTCATCCTATACGGATAATAATATAAGGAACCCCACACTATCAGCGAAAAATGTTCACATAAACAAAATTGCCGATACTCACTAAACTCAACTCTCAGGCAAAAGTGACAATAACAACAATAACCATTGTAGTAACCTATTTATATCACAACCAACATGCAACATCATCTGAGGATATAACTCCTACTTCCATCCTGATAATCGTCCTGGCTGCTCTAATGGTTTCTGGTCTTAACACCTGTCCGTACCACACCAAATATTTCAATAACTGTCGCCCTTGCCAGGCCTAATACCTTTATCCCTACACTTGCATCGGGAAACATTTATAATGTACGGGTTTTCACTCCCACAAAGTACCTCTACACATACTCCACTTATTTTCGGTCACCCTGACCATGTTAAAGTGGTCCTTTCCTCGGACGTTGGTAGTCTCAGCTCTGAAGACTATCTCCATTGTTCCCTTAAGATGTACCTAAGGAACACACTACTAGTTTCCCATCTCTCTTACTGAGATTACCATCTCTCGGTAGTAATTTCGCTATCGAATTATTTTAACGGTTTCTCCGTTGGGTCTTCCTCCTTGTGGTGTTTCTCCAACACCATTTTCCCAGTCTTATTCTATAAAAAAAATTTGATTTTTGTATCTCCCTACCCAAGGGAACATTTACCTCCAAATTTACACCACGCGATATAATTACTATCTATATTTATCATCCAAGCAGAATTCCCCATAAGAGCTAACAATTCTTCTTGTATGTAGATTCTCCCTTTAACATCCTCTTCTCCATACCACCTTCTCCACCCGGTGTAAGGTTCGCAACAACATTAAATTTCTCCTCACAAGTTAACCCCTGTTTGGCCCTCTTATGTGAGTTCAGAATAACATTCGCCTTTCAACCTGAACATCTGATGAAGGAACTTATGGCCAAACCATACGCATACACCCTCTCAACATCACATTCCACTTTTAAGTGGGTTGCTTGTTTCTCACCATTGAATCTCCGCTCTACGAGTCAAGGAAAAATTTCTCTAAATTTTCACTCTCAATTGGTCATATCCTGACATATGTCCAAGCCTTTGGATACATTGCGTTCGTTTGGCTAGCACATGTCGTCTTCGCCTTTCGAGTATTGCTACTGCTAGTTCTCTTCAATGTTACACCTAACTCTTTCTCTCCCATTCCAACCTTGTTGGATGTGTCTAATTTGACCCCATTCTTACTATAGCTATACCCGGAAGTCTCAAGTCGCGCCTTAGCCTTCTATATCATCCAGGACTTCCGTGCCATAATATAGGTGACTTCAGCTACGGTCATCCTTCTTTAAATAAATCAGTTAACCTCAATATATATTTGCCTCTTGCTATTCACCCAACTGTCTTCGCTTGACGTACTACATTGTTCGGCACACGAATACACCCGATCGCAATACGATTTGCTATCATATACATCATAGCAGGAGAACGAAATTTTACTAAAGGAATCAACAATCCTAAACATAGGGCTCTATATCAAAGAACGTTACGCTGGAAGCATAATAGGCCGCACAGATCCTAAAGGACACTAGAACCTGATGCTCTGATACCACCTGTGACACCCTGACTAATTAAATACCGGGTAGCTACTCCTTTATTAAATTAATACAAAATGTCAAGTTGGTCCAGTTAACAGCATCACTGTCGAAAACAGTTTAATCATTACTAACCACCTAGTATTTAAAAAGTAAGATGTCAAATTTTAAATTAAGTCTGATTAACATACAATAAAATAATTATGAAAGAATATCACAACCATACACCATAAAGTCTCAATAAAATAACCAACAAATAATAATAATAAGTCCGGAGGAAAACTCCTCACAACAATCCCACCACTGAAATAAATAAAATAGTATATCCTGAATTAATTACATGCCAACAATCTGAATAACTGAGATATCAAATGTCTCTAAAAGAAATGGGCGACATGCCCTACAAATGATGAAAACTGAATAGAGTCAAGACAAAAGAAGCGTCTACTAGCAAGGCCCTGTAACTTCCACGAACAGCTACAGCTCGTCACCTGAATGGAAATCTTATGCATGGTGTCCTTGTGGTTGGGCACCTAAAAAGGTTTTTACAAAAAAATAGATTTGAAAACAAACGGGTCAGAACCCGAGAGTGGAGAGTATTTTAAAAACAGCAAGTGCTTTAATAACATTAAAATAATGAGTGCAAAATACATATTAGGATGTGCTCTCACATTAAATACTCACCTCTCGACTACTTGTGCACTCCTAACGTACAATACCCATCTAAGTGGTATTTATATCTCACTAAACCGACATAAGTTCTAACCCATCTACTCGATTCACAATATGAATTCCCAATGTTATCACTTGAATAGATAGCTTTACTTAAACTCGGATTCTCAATTATTAACATTACCATTTACTGGAGGTTATCCCCTTATTTATCTTCTCAAGGAGTTACTATAAATTATTCTCATAATTTAACATGACAAGTCTGTTCATTTAACCGTATATCATTCACATCATAAATATACAATACAAGCACCCCGAGACTAAGCTGCGGTGCACACATACTCTGCTATCCATCCCGATACCTCACGTACATAAGGATCACGGATTCCCATCTCTCAGGAATCGTTCTCAGATAACAACAATCACAATCAATGGAGGCGAACACAGTCACATCACATGAGTCACGCACATACCTACGCTCCCATGATCAGCAGACTTATTAACTTCCCAATAAGTCCTTATCTGACCTATGTTCTCGAGGTACCAATCTATATCCCACCGTAGGCACACAAAGATTAGATGGCCCTAAGCGAAAGCAAACCTCCCGTGATAGCAAGTATGGCAGGTATGTCACACACATAAAATCATATACATATACTAAGCATGCACACATCTTAGTAATTACCATAATTTATTAGTGGTATACTTCTCATTCTCATACCAATTTATAATTTCACACCTTTCATATGTTCGGTTCGTATGTATTTAAGTCATCAATTATTCTCACAACGTGATTAGTCACTCGCGTCCTAATCCACAAATATTATTTGGTTCCAATCACACTTCTATATTTTACTCCGCAATATATCCCAAATATCCGTTAATGCAAATATTTAAGCCGTCACTTATTCTCACATCGTAATAGTCACTCACGTCCTAATCCACAATTATCATTTGATTCAAATCACACTTCTATGTTTTACTCCTCAATATATCCCAAATATCCCAACTATATCAATTAGTCATCAAGGGAATGTTATCTCTACAATTAAACAAGGTTACTGGACAATAGATTTCAAATCAGGCCAAAAAAGCAAATATGTCAACTCGTTAGAAGTCTCATTCGAACGAGAGTTATTTCGAACGAAAGGGCATCTAATGAACATCCAACTCGTTAGAAGGCAAACTGTCAACTCGTTAGAAGCTCGTTCGAACGACCTGTTCAGGTCTTCTAACGAGGTGACAGTTTCGAGCCCAGAATTTCTAAATTCGTTTTTCCTCCAACTTTCTCTTCTCAAAACTCATCCAAACATTATCCCAACAGTGTTTTAAGGTTCCTAATCATTCCTAAACATACTTAGGTCGTATTTTAACATATTTATGGGGTCAAGTCTCCCTAAACAACACCCAATTATCAAATCTCCCAATATTCCCCCAACCCTTATGAATATGAACCCTAGAAAATTAAAGTCGTCAATAACCACAATTAAATCCGTTTTTTTAATATAAAAGATGTATTTCTAACAATATAATCACCCAAACATAGTTCTACATGCAATCTCTTTATCAAAATATGAATTTATAACTCCAATTACATGGGTTTTTACAAGTCTCCCAATACAATGCAATTATATCAATTTCAAAGCATGGAAGAAGCATTCGCTTGAAATTAACGTAATTAAACCACTTGCCTTGGATTATTCTCTGAATTTGGTGTTGAATTGATGAAGGTTGCTCTCTCTCCTTTTTCTCCCAAGGTTTAAGGTTGAAGATGAAGGTTAAGGTTTTCTCTTTTGGGAACCTCTCCTAACTTCTCATGAAACTCCCGTTGCCCTCTAATCAGTTAATTGTTGGTAATGGGTTAGTGGGTCATTAAATTTCCTATTTTAAACTCCCAAAATTCGTTGGTCATAAATCCCAAAATTCCAAAATCTCCAAAATACCCTTTTAAGTTGCCGGTATGACCTAAAAATGCCCCGGGACCCAAACTAAACTCCCGGCTAGTGTTTTCTGACTATTTTGACCCTTCCGGACGCGTTGGCGCACTCAAAATGACCATACGGTTGTTAAAAATAAAATTCACTTTTTAATTAAAATAATTATATTCCTGACGCGACTGTCACGCGCGTCCCAACAAAATTTCCCAAATTGCCGTATTTCAATCTCGCGACAATTTCAATTGTTTAATATTCATATAACATCATATGTATACACATTATAATCAAATACCAACTCACATCTCGTTAGTATTTTATCCGGATTAATTCTCAATTAATTCCCATTTAATTTAATTAATCCCATAAATAAATATCCATAAAAGTACGGGGTATTACCGGGGAAAGATAGTGAAACGGGTCAGAGCCCGAGTTTTAAAAATATTTTGCAAGTGCTTAAAAGCCATATTTTAAAATATGAAATCTCTTATATTTAAACTGGTATCGTACTCTCGTGAGATACACCTCACCCCTCTTCTAATAGTACATGCCTATCGCATACCTTTTTAAACAACCTAGTTAAGCTACCCTGCCTAACTAATCTATTTCACCTATCTTCTAAGAATCCTCATAAACCCGAGTACTAAGGGCTAAACTTCTCCCCATTGCATGGGGTGTCTCGTGAAGCGAAATCCAAATAAGGAACCCCCCCGATACATTACTACCTGACAATGTTAATCATCGAGATACATTAGGCCTTCAGTACATAACACACACACACACACACACACACATATATATATATATATATATATATATATAGTTCTCACTAGAACCTATGATTCATATTCATATAAATCCGGATATAAATATACCGGAAGGGGAATAACTCTTATTTATTCTTTTCACTCTACACAAGTTTACTTTATATGATATCTCATCGTCATATACAAGAAATATGCTATACACAACAACAAGTATAATTATACCTATTACAATCATAAGTATAATGACCATCCCACCGAGATATATAACTCGAGGATGCAGTCTCATAGTGCCTATCCGCATCCGGGTTTACTCAATCAACCACGGTAGCAAGTCAAACTCACTCATGGTCATGGTATAAATACACAACGGTGGAGGCGATCATATTCCCTTCTGAAAGTGGAATAACAATATCGCACTCATATGCGGGACGATATGACCTGGGATATACTCTCCCTGCTCCTCAAGCCAGGGGATTCACCCAATAGCGCAACCTCCCTAGATCGCACTAGAGAAAATATATAATATGGATGTCCATCCCTATGCCCGGGGAAGACTGTGAAACCAGACTCTAAAGTACAAATATACCAATCACACACAGATATATTTATTTTTGTATCATATCATATATATACTTTAACAACTCTCGTATATATTATATATCACTTCTCAATATTTTATGGCTATAATCGCCGAACTCTTATAGCGATAGCCAATAACCCGAATGTTCCCATTCGTATTAGTATATAAGTATTCAAACACTTAATATATAACTCGCACCTTAATCAATTTTAAGAATTTATATATAATACTGAATATACCAATTTGTAATAATCAAATAAGCATACTATCGACTTATTATAGTCCCATAGGTATCACATCACCTACAATAGTAGTTGTCAACCGATACCGGATAGCCGCTTAAGCATCTCTAGACCCTATCCTAAATTCCATCCTACTCACATCCTAGGATTTACTCAAATATATAGGCGGTATATAAATATATTTTTGACACGCATAATATATATACAATCTCCCGCCGAAATACTACCCCGAGTGTTACTCGTCCCGAACACCTCTGAATTAGTAAGTCCGGGATTTTACTTTCAACTAACCCAAGGTATACATCTCACTCAAATAATAATTTAGAAGTCGCCACACTATTTTTAGGAACCCCTAATTTTTCTCCACAATGTAGTTTTCCTCAAAACTATACGTTAAGTGCACCATAATTTTGCACCCTCCTAACCCCAATTAACTCCCGTAAATGACTAGGAATAATCTCCCTTAGTTGGTTATTTATTTCCTCAAATAAATAAGCTAGAAATGATTAATTTAGGAGTTTATCCCATTTAAATAAAACAAGCCAAAACAGTCAAAAATTCTGAAGGTTCGATCGATCGAACCCTGGTCGTCGATCGATCGATCGATTAGATCAGCTGCTTCTCCGAGACTCTATTTCGGCAATTAACACCCCCCAAGCTTTTATTTCTTCTCCCAACCATATTTAATCACAATCAACTATATATCGTCAAGGAAAAATAGGTTCTAATCATCCTAGAACTACGAATCAATAACTAATTTATAGAAATCCCAATGTTTTCCTAATATGAGATTTTATCCGATTTCAATCGTTTAACTTCCGAAAAATCCATTTTGATTCAAGAAAACCTAACTCGAGAATCTTTATAGTTTATTAATACCAACTACGATATGAGAAATAAACACACTAAATCATCAAAGCAAGTTAAACACTTGCCTCGTGGATAAAATCCGACGACCTCGAGTCGAATCCCCCGGAGTTTGGCCCAAAATCCCCTTTTCTCTCCTCTTTTCCTTATTCCTTTATTTCTTTCCTCTTTTCTCTCTTTTCTTTCCTTTCTCTCACTCTCTCGTGCCTTTATAAGGGAGATATAATGGCTTGTCCCTTATAAACCCAAAAATGACTCGTTTACCCAATTGCGAGTCCCTACTAGTCCAGAAATCCCCGAAACCTAAACACTGCCCCCGGATACTCTATTCTGACTATCTCGGCCAGTCCGAAACCAACCATGCACTCAAAATCTCCATCCGAGTTACTTAAATAAAAATCACTAATCGGACCTAACACTTCTCAATACGCGTGTTTTCCAATTAAAATATTATCCTTTGTCGCTTTAACCAACTGCGACATGTAATAAAATAATCCAACTTATTTACTTAGTCCCGTAAGAAAATATAACCCATGTAAATATTAATCCGACACTTGCAAACTAATATTTACTACTCACTTTAAATTCTCAATTTATCAAATTATACTCATAAATTCCAAAATTACTATTCACAGTAATTTCCTCCAATTACCAAATCACACCCACATATGTAATTTAAATATTTATAAAAGTACGGGGTATTACATACTTCCCGCCTCACAACAAAATTTCGTCCTTGAAATTCGGATATAACCTGTACCACCAACCTAGGATTGCTAATTACACTATGTCCTAGTACACCAAAGTCGAAAGGTACTAACACAATGGTCCCCTACCATGTACCACCTATCTCAAGGCTTATATTCTAACACACTAGCTTGACGACAAGCTTATCTAAATCTCCTTATGGTACGATGCTACCTCGGTTGTAAGATTGACTATGACAACGTCACATCGCACCTAGTGCTTCTATAACCGCATATAAAGAAAATGAGCCTAGAACCGCCACTCTAACTTATTGATTCCATTGGAGATCCGCTACTCCAAGCATCCACTCATCTACATCAGGAAACTACACTAGCACTTGACTACTCTTGATAACTTGACTTTTGTGTGTAGTCGTTGTTGCAAGCCAAGTCAATCAAAATCTCAAATACCAACAAAATAATATATAACTCAAGTGTAGCAGTAAGTAAGGATGTCAATCCACATCAAGGGGGTAAGCTAGAAACAAACTCAATTGCACTTCAATTTTTATTCTATTTTGGAATTTTACTTTTTTTTTTAGCTTTTTTAAATATTAAAACAATTAGGGTGAGGATGTAAAATAACACTAAACTGAAATGAAAGATCAAATTACAAACTAAAAAGTGACTAAAATGAAAAATAAAGTCTAACACAAAAATATGAGATAAATGAGGTAAATAAATGTGAGAACAATCAAGGAGTGGGATTACACCACAAATTTTAGCTATTCTAACTAATTAATTTAATTAATTGAATCCTCCCAAATTAATATCAAAATTACAAATCAACTCTCGTTGCAAATGTAATTTTAATAGCAACTTTTTAGAATATTAAGTTTAACACCCCACAACTCTATAAAAATAGATCTACACTCCTTTTAATTAATCACCCGCTAGGATCGATTTATCAAAATTTGTATAAATCATAGAAATTAAAATTAGAGTTGAAATTCAAGGAATAATACCACACTTAAGAAACCCCTATCTCTAGTTCGAATCTAAAATGGGTATTATAACTTAGAATTTCGATTTTCTCTCGAAAATCATTTACCCTCTCTCGAGGCGTAAATTCAAGGGTGAGGGATCAAAATTAATATTCAAAGGGAATTTTCAAGTAATCAAACTAATTAAATTAAAATAACATCAAATAAGGGTTCCCCCCACCCCTTGAAAGGGGATTTATCCTAACATGGTATGAGATTTGACAATTAATAATCAAAGGCATAAAATAAATGAGAAGAGAAGAGAATAATTAAACCCAATCTCTTGATGCTTAATTGAACTTCAATCCGTGAGTTAAAATTAACAGCCCTCAATTTGAATGATCCAAACAAAATTACATCAAAATTTCACTCAAATTAATCCTCACAACAATTTATTTTTCCCTCACTATCTAAAAAAATAAAATAAAAATTATTATCTAAAAAATTACACTAAAATGGTATTTCTCTCTCTAAAACCCTAGATGGAGTTTCTAACTTCCTCTTAAAAATGATCTTCATCTTCTTTTTATAGTAGGCATGGATCATGGGGTTAATTTGGCTAGGGATTAAATGGATATGAGGGGTGTGAGGATAAGTTGGGGTCAAAATATGGAAATGCACAAATGTGCATGGGTTGTGTGAGGTCATGTGGATGAGCGGTGAGGGAATAAAATCAGATATGGTTAAAAGAGTGTTTGGGGGCATTTTTGGAATAATTTAAGGTAAAAGGTTTAAATGGTTTTAAGTGGTTTTAATACGACACATGGGTTTTTATTTTGTTTTGGCTTTGTGCTTTTGAACAGGTACACGATTTTGTCATTGGGTTGAAATGGGTTAAAAGGCTTTGGGGATAAATGGGTTTGGTGAGTTTTGGGTTTTCGGGTAGGGACGCGGGTCCGTGGTTATCCGGCGCGGGTTGGACCAGGAGGGCTGCCTGGTTGGGGCTTAGTGCGATGGGGCAGTGGGAGTGGGCCGACGACGGTAGGGACGTCGGGTTTGAGCTCGGGTAGAGTCTGGGCTTATCGCGATCGGGTTCGTAGCAAAGGGGGTCAAGGGGTTAGTTGGTTTTATTGGAGTTATGGGTGGATGGTTGGTGGGTGTTGGAAATGTGTGGTAATGGAGGTGAGGAGAAAGAGAGTGAGGTGTTTGGGGAAGAAGATGGTGTTGTGTTTAGGTATGTGAGGGTGTAGAAAAATAGGGGTGTGGGTGAGTTATGTGTTGTGTGTGTGTTAGGTGTAGGTTAGTTGGGTGTGAGGGGTTGTGTGTGTGTTTAACTTATGACTCCTAAAAAAAAAAAAAAAAAACAAAATAAAAATTTAACTAAACTAAAAAAATAAAAATCAACTAAAATAAAAATGACACGACACGATACACTATTCAAACTCTAAAAAAAACTAAACACAACTAAAATAAAAACTATAAAAATAAAAATAAAAAAATGAAATAATAATAAACTAAGTAAAAATAAGAAAATATAAAAACTAATACACGACGCGATAAAATTATAAAAATCCTAAAAATATATACATAACTCAATAAAATAATAAAATAAACCCTAAAAATAAAATGACACAAATAAAATAAAATGGGACAAACTAAACACACAAGGTTCGGGACAGGTTTAGGGTAGGCTAGGATAAGGGACAAGGGTAATTAGCTTCATAATCCGCACAATTGCCTTGAAATACGCGTTTGAACACCCCAACGTGCATTCGACCTACAAAATTGACAATAAAGCGTATAAGACCCAAATTACCAAGATTTAGCAACTAAAATACGTCTATTCGGGATATAAATTGTACACTTTTGGGTGCTTATCACACCACCCCCAAAGAGAGCGTTGCTAGTCCTCGAGAAATAATATAGAGAGAAAGATAAGTAAACAAAAGTGTACCACTTTCGCGAGTACTTGCGATTGCACTTAGCATGTACAAAAAGCCTTTAAACCTATAGGTTGCCCGACAGGAGGAGTTTTGTCTCGTGAGGGTTTGCAGGGAATTTACCCATAAAATTCTTATTTGCAAACAACAGTCAATCTCTTATTAGACGTAAAATAATCGCACACTCCATCATGAGAAAAATATTTTGAGAAATGCAAGATAGAATGTAGAAAATTAACTACAACTCTCTTTGAGATGGATACATGATGAGTGATGCAATAGAAAATTAACTACAACTCTCAAAAGATGGATGCAATACACTTTAGGCACAAATGTCTTTATTATATAAAAATTAACTACAACTCTCTTTTTCTTTTCTTTTCTCTCTCTCTTTTTTTTTTCTTCTTTTTCTTTTTATATTTTTCTTTTTTTTCTATTTTTGCTATTTTTATCTCTCTTTCTCTCTCTTTCTCTCTCTCTCTCTCTCTCTCTCTCAAATTGAAGACATTTAACATTTGAAAACACTTTTTTTTCTCAAAATTGAAGGATGAAATGTGAATGGAGATAGGGTATGTATATGGATGGTGTGGGGAATATATGGAAGAATATGAGTGAAGTGAATGCTAAATGGTATGTGTAAAATCTAGTATTCGGGATAAATTTCAAGACACGCATTTCTTACAACTCGAAAGTGATGTCATTCTCAGTGATCAAGCCAAAATTTAGTGAAGGATAATGAGATCATGCAACAATTTAAGTGCGAACTCAAACGAAGTTGAATCAACTTGTGACTCGGAGATTGCGTAAAACTCTCTAAAAGGTGAAAGGCACGAATCTCACAAGCTAAAGTCTCTACTAGTGATCCTTAAGGTTCTCTTAAGAAGTATAGTACTCTTCAACTCTGAACCGCAGTGACGTGATAAGTGCGCAATTTTTTATTGAGTCTAGAAATTCATGGTGCAACATCCCTTGTTACGTATTACATAATCTATTTAGAAAAAATAAATCTCTAGTTTGATTCCTAGACTTTAAAAAGATGGATGATAGAAAATTCACATCAATGAGTGAGATAAAAGAAACTGCACGAAAATTTTAAAAATCGGGTTTAAAACTCAATTTTTTTCAAAAGATGTACGATTTGATAAAATTCCCCACTCCCAAACAAAAAGGAACATCGTCCTCGATGTTAAGTAAAAGGATTTTTAAAATTGAAAGCAAAAGGGAGGAAAGAGATTACCATAATCAACCGCTAATGAAGTGAACAGATGTATCCAAGATAAACCTGAATAAAAAGTAAGATAACAAAATGCGTACAAGTCTAAAAATAGGGCAAAACATAGGGTGATGTGAAACCCCACCCCCAAACAGGATGAGACTAGTACAAGAAACGCGGGTTGCCTCCCGGTAGCACTAAGTTTAATGCCTTCAGCCAGACCGAAATCTCGCCCTAAAGATAAGATCTATGAAAGCGCAGGGCAGCAGAAAAATTGGGTGATGATAATTACCCCCAAACAAGACTGAAGCATTAGCCTTGTTGGATCAAGGCTAAGAATGGTCAATGCACTTGTATGGAAAAGTGAATCACACGATGCAAAGCATCGGTAGATCATGGGTGGGTGGGTATTAGCGTAAGGGTAAAGGTGGAAAGGGTGAAGAGGTATCGGCCACGGGCCTTATTGATCTTAAAGTTGAGGGTTGGGCCCTATAGGCATGATGATTAAGTTGGATGGGAAGGCAAAAGGGTTTGGTAAGTGGAATGGGCTGGGCCTCATAAAAATCACACGACCATTCTATGAATGGGCGATGATAATGGTTGCTCCGTGACACACCAGGGAGCTGACAAAAAGGAAAATTAACACCGTAAGGAAGTGGTGTCCATGGGGTAACAAGCTCGGTGTCATGGGGGAGAGTAGCACCAAAATACTCTCATGGATGGTGGATGATGGTTTAAGGTGAGGATCTAAAAAGGTAAATGGAAATATGAAAGGTGTAAAATCAAGATCCAAACCAGGTGGTGGGGTGTACGGGATAATGGGTGGGTCAGTGGGATAAATGGTGGAGGAAGATGATCCAAGTCAAGCGTGAGAGACACACACTCATTGGGAGGAGTAAAGGAATACTCACAAGGGAGTGTGGTTTCTAAAGATGGAGTGGGCAACTTCTCCATAAGAGTAGCATCAGGAAAAGTGGTAGGTGGGTAAGACGAGACACCAAGATCGGAGATATAGGGAATACAAGAAATATTGGGCTCAAAGGGAGCCATGCTTGGTGGAACATCATCCATATCATGATAGTTAGGAACTATCACGGATTATATCTCAGAAAAATGGTGAGCACTTGTAGTCGGAGCTAACCTAGGATAAAGTGGTTCTGTAACAACCCAGGCTTTTGAGCGACTATTTTATATTATTTTTCCTGATTGGCTAATTTTATAAAATAGGGGATGCTGGAGTAAATATTATTTCTCGTGATATTAAGGGATAATATTTACTATGTTTTGTCTATTTACCGTTATGAGAAGGTAAATAGCATTATATTGTGCTTTATTGCGTCGTTATATGTAAAACGACGGTTATGACCTATATTTAAAGTTGGGTATAATTAATGAAATAAAATGAAATTGGAACATAAAAATAGTCCACGTTATTTCGAACGCCAAAATAGGGGGTGCGGTTGTTTTTAGAATAGTCGAGATAGTCGAAATAAGTGCCAAGTTGTATTTTTGAGATTTGGGCATTTTTAAAGGGTTATGACTCAATTAAGTGGTTACGAGTCATTTTAATGGTGTATTAACACTTAAAAGAGGGGAATTATGTTTTAAGACCCGTATAAGTTTCCCACCCCTTTTTATTTTCTCATTCTTATGTTAGAAGCCAAGAGAGAGAGAGAGAAAGATAGAGAGAGAGAGAGAGAGAGAGAGAGAGAGAGAGAGAGAGAGAGAGAGAGAGGGATAAAGAGAGAGCTTGGGAGAAATGGAGAGAAATAGAGAAAAATGGAGATTTGAGGTCGAATTTCGTTGCTACCGGAGGAGGATCCGAGACTACAACCTCGAGGCAAGTTTCTTACTTGCTAGATGTTGATTTAATGTGATAAATTTCATGTATAGTTAGGTTTTTGGAGATTTAAACCATTTATGGGTTTTAGGTATTTTTGGTGTATAACCCTTAAATCTTTGATTTAATTTGATTGGAAGAATACATATTAGTTATTAATTGGGTAGAAGTAATTTGGGAGAATAAATTGTGGTTGTTGTTGAAAGAAATTGGAAGTTTAGGGTTTTGGGGATTTTAGGGTTCTTCAACCCGTAGCCCAACTTGGGCCTTTCTGCAGGGCCGAATCAATTCGGCCCAGGGGAAGGATACAGGTCTGGGAAAACCGAATCGATTCGGGTTGGGGCCGAATCGATTCGGCTGAGGCAGAATGCCAGTTTTACTCACCAAATCGATTCGCTTTTAGGGCAAATCGATTCGCAACCGGGGGCGAATCGATTCGGCCCTAGGGCGAATCAATTCGGTTGCCCTGTTTTTGTGAGATTTCTCCTAGTTTGATTTTAGCCCTTTTTATTTTAGGTCCAAGGTTTAGGGACCCTTCCTTTGGGAAGTAATAAGAGTTCCTAGAGGGTTGAGTTGGGTAGACTAATGTCCTAGGATTAAACGGAATAATTGGGCTTGCCCCGAGGGCTAGTTTGTGTAGGTTAATATCTTAATGATGTAGGAAGTTAACCTAAAAATGAATTGGAGATAAAATGTGAATGATGAGACTTTTAGGAGTCAATTGTTGAGGGAGATGTAACAACCCGTCCTTTTGGAGACAATTAAATTCCATACTTGGATATAAATTGGCAATTTGGAGACTTTCTCGAAATAGTGATTTTGGGGGATTCTCGAGGATTTGATGATTTTTATGGTTGTTGTAATTATTTTTGGGATTAAATAGGTCGAAGTATTTTAATTATATGTCGTCATTGAGTAAAGCGACAAAAAGGTCAGATTTTAATTAGAAAACCCGCATTAAGTTAATTTGGGTTAGAATAGTGATTTGCGGTCAAGTACCTCGGATGGGAATTTTGACTGCGCCGTGAGTCTCGGAATTTCCGAGATAATCGAACAAGAGTGTCCAATTGTCAAAATCGAGTTTCGGGAAATTTTAGAGTAAAAAGGGCTCGTAATTGAATAAACGAGTCGTTTTTGGGTTTCAAGGGTTAAACCCCTTTTCTTCCTATATAAATAGGGAGAGAGGGAAAGAAAAGATAAAGAGAAGAAAGGAAAGAGAGAAGAGAGAGAGGAGATATATGGAGATCTCGGACCAAACTCCGTCGGATTCGACTCGAGGTCGTCGGATTATATCCACGAGGCAAGTGTTTACTTGCATTATTTACTTTTTTTCATATATATCTCATACCGTAGTTTGGTATAAACAAATCTAAAGATTTTGGGTTGGGTTTTCGTGGATAAAACGGGTTTTCTGGAGTTCAAACGAATAAACCCCTAAAAATTTCTTAATTGGAGAAACTCATAAATTAATCGAAATAAATTGGTGGTTTAGGGTTCTAGGATGTTTAGAACCCTTAATATATGTATATTTGTAGTTGGTTGAGGTTGTAGGACGTTGGGTGAGACGACAAAAGCTTGGGAGAAGCTTTAATGACCGAAACCGTCTCGGAGAAGACGATGAATAGTATAGGTAGCGTGCTTGCAGAATCGATTCGGCCTAGAGATGAATCGATTCGGCTCTTGGTCAAAAAATAAAAATTGTAGATCTTTTCGAATCGATCGCGTGGGCGCTAACCGCGTATTTTTTTGATTTTTTTTGGATTTATAGTGATTTTTCTACAGAAAGTTGTCCGAGATCGAAATCATTAGTTATAACTTATTGGAGATAAATATTAGGGGTTCTCAAAAGGATTGTTAGGACCTCTAAAGAATTTGAGGAGATATTAAAAAACTTTGGGTTTTTGTAGGAATAAATCCAAGTTAGGATTTAAATGGAGATTTGATTGAATTTTGGGTATTTTGGAGATTGAAAAATTGCCCCAACAGTGCCCCTCGAACAAGCCTAATCGATTCGGGTCTAGGCCGAATCGATTCGCCTAAGGGGATCTGTGATTCTGTAGTGGAACGAATCGATTCGGATTTAGACTGAATCGATTCGCCATTAAAGACCTGTTTATAGAACACTTTTTGAATCGATTCGGATTGGGGGCCGAATCGATTCGCCCACCCGAATCGATTCGCTATTGAGGCGAATCGATTCGCTTTGGTCAGAATTGCTAGTTTTCTTCCCTTAAGAGTATGGGGAGTTAAAATAGAATTTGGGATTTTTATGGGAAAATCCTAGGAGGTGATTAGGATAATTTGGGAATATATATATATATATATATATATATATATATATATATATATATATATATATATTCGCTTATTGTGGAGTGTTATAATTGGAGATATCCAATAAATCCTTAGATCGTATTTAGGTATGTATTGATTATCAAAGTAAGAAAATACTTTGGGTTTAGTATCATGCTTATATGAATGCATGATTATGATTCCTTGAGGGAACCTTTGGGATTATTGGTCATCGTTAGATGGTTTGGCAAATATGGCCATATATATATATATATATATATATATATATATTCGAGGATGAATATATGGTATGTATATATATATACTAGGTGATTAAAGTATATATATATATATATGATATGATGTAAATGGTTTTGAAAATATAAAAATAAATGTTTTCAAAATGGATAAAGGAAATGATTTTCATAATTAATAAAATATGGATACACACCTCTCTAAATCGCTATCATAAGGGAAGTTGCGTACGTATGGTGAATCCCCCTGGCTAATGAATGCAGGATGGATATAGTCATATAGGCCATATGAGCGATTATTTGTTTCTGCGCTGGTTAGGAGATTCCGGGTGTGGTCTTGACTATCCTGCAGGCATATGGCCACTTCCCGACGTCTTGCGTTGTAGGATCCCAGGTTGTCTTGTTTGATAGGCCCTGGAAGATGATAGCCATTTAGGGGCGCGCACGGTAGGGAAACTCGGACGGGCGGTCTTAGAACGCGTTATATGTTAAAGCAATTTATGATAATAAATTGGCTTTAATTACATTTTCTGGATGGAAGAAGGGAAATGGGATAAATGTTTTGGCTTCGGTAACACTTCCCGGATGGAAGAAGGGAAGTGGAAGCATATGATATGATCAAAGCATTTTTATGATAAGAAAAATGGCTTTGGATACATTTCCTGGATATAAGAAGGGAAATGGGATGTTTTTAAAACGGAAAAGCATTTTTGTGATAATAAAATTGGCTTTAAAAAAAGTTATATGTTATGTTAAAGCAATTCATGATAATGAATTGACTTTTATATACATTTCCTGGATATAAGAAAGGAAATGGAAAGTTTTGAGAAAAATGAAAAGTATTGATAAATACTTGGAATATAAATTTTCATTCCGGGAGATAGATCCGGATGTATATGGAAATATGTATATATATATGGATAAATCGAGTACTGAGGGTCTAATGGATCCCGACGATCGATCTTGCCGCGTAGTAGTGTATTGGGGGGGTTCCTTGTTTGGATTTCGCTTTGCGAGACACCCCACACACGAATATGGCATTGTGTTGAGACTGGGGAGAAGTTTAATCCTTAGCGCTCTAATATTTAGTATTTCTTATATAGTGTATGTATATATATATGTTATGCGTTGAGGGTCTAATGGATCTCGACGATCGACCTTGCCGCGCAGTATTGTATCGGGGGGGTTCCTTGTTTGGATTTTGCTTTACGAGACAACCCACGCACGAACTTGGCACAGTGTTGAGACTGGGGAGAAGCTTAGCCCTTAGTACATTACTTGGACTATCTAGGGTTGATAGTGGTTGGGTGATAGACTAGTTTATCAAGGTAGCTTGACTAGGATGTTTAGAGAGATGCGCTAGGAGTGCACTGTTAGTGGAGAGGTGAGGGGTATCTCATGGGAGTGCGATACCAAATTTAAATATGAGATAAAATATTTTTCTAAAAATAAAGCATTTATGCACTTGCAAAATATTTTCAAACTCGGGCTCTGACCCGTTTATCTACTTTTCCTCTCTTGATATTATATATATATATATATATATATATATATATATATATATATATATATATATATATATATATATATATAGGTGTCCAGACACAGGGACGCCTGGATGGCACTTCTTTCGAGTCAGACGTCGGCTGCAGCAGCTGTGGATGCGTGCAGGTTCTCGATAGACGCTTCTACCTTTGTACTCTAGATAGGAGGTACTGTATAAGTATTCGGGCCAATGGCCCAATTGCATTTATTTATTCTTTTTAGTACAGCATTCGATATGGTTGTATATTTTGACCGACTATTCGGTTATTTTATTTTATTACCCTTTCATTTACGCATAAACTGTGTGGGTGTTTTATTTACAGTTGTTAAAAAGAGTAGTTAAGTAAAATTTTGACACCGGCCTAATAGGTTATTAGTACTTAAATGGATTTTCGACAGTGATGCTAAGAATGATCCATATGAGACTCCTGTTTTAATTTGATATAGGAGTGATAGCCCGGTATTTTATTAGGCGGGGTGTCACAGGAGACTCACTTTTATGGTTCATGAAATTGTATGAACTTTTGGAGGCTAGTTTGAGGATAATAGCGCTTTGGGTCTTAAGTCATTAATAAAATATGACACTAAGAATAAGAATTGCATATTATAAAATATTGTACTAAATGAATAAGTACACATGGTTTTTGAGAATGTAAAAGTGGATGATTTCAAAATGAAATAATGATTTTAATAAATGTTAATTTATGATTACACACCTCCCTAAATCGCTATCATAAGGGAAGTTGCGTGCATATGGTGATGCCACCTGGCTAATGAATGTAGGGTGGATATAGTCCTAGGCCATATGAGCGATTGTATATTTAATGCACTGGTTAGGTGATTCTGGGTGTGGTCATGACTATCCCGCAGGCATATGGCCGCTTCCCGACGTTTCTGTAGGTTCCCAGGTTGTCTTGTTTGATAGGCCCTGGAAGATGATAGCCATTTAGGGGCACGTCCAGTGGGGAAACCTGGAGGGACGGTCTTAGATTTGTTAAATCAATTCATGATAATGAATTGGCTTTAAATACATTTCTCGGATGGAAGAAGGGAAATGGGATAAATGGATTGGCTTCGGATACATTTTCCGGATGGAAGAAGGGAAATGGAAGCATATGGTATTAAAAAGCATTTTTTATGATAATAAAAAGGGCTTTTTGTATACACTTCCTGGATGGAAGAAGGGAAGTGGGATTTTATGAAAAGGTAAAGCATTTTTATGATAATAAAACTTGCTTTAAAAATGTATTTTTTTCCTGGATGGAAGAAAGGAAATAAAATTGGTAAAGAAAGTTTTGAGATGAGATTTATTGGTAAACATTTGATAAAATGAATTTACCATATATGTATATTCCTAAAGAAAGAAATAGGAATTGCGCCCTAAGGTTGTGAATGGATTTATTTTATGTCTCCTTGAGTAGTTGTAGATGTAACCTCCCATGCATATGCATACATACACATATATATATATTAATTTCGTGCTGAGGGTCTGATGGATCTCGACGATCAACCTTGCCTAGTAGTAGTGTATCGGGGAGGTTCCTTGTTTGGATTTTGCTTTGCGAGACACCCCACGCACGAATAGGACATAGTGTTGAGACTGGGGAAAAGTTAGCCCTTAGTACTTGGGTTAACTAGAGCATCTCATGATATTGCGCTAGATTGTGCTTTTAGATTGAGAGGTGAGAAATATTATGTTAATTGCGAGAGATTTACGTACTTAATTGTCATGCATTTTAGTCACATGGGAATCATATCAAATCGGGCCCTGACCCGTCTATATTTCTTTGTTTTTGCATATACTCCTTGCCGTACAGGTGCTCTATCGCATGGACACCCGTATTTACATTTCCATTCCAGTTGTCATGGAGCTACAGCATATTGCGGGTGTTGTAGGTTATTTGTATTAAACGCTTCTCTCTATTGTACCCTAGTTATGTTTAGTTTATTTATTCGGGCGTATTGACCAAGATTTGCATTCACTTATTATATTGTAATAATTTATTTGTAATACTCGGTGAGACTAATTGTATTGGTCTGTTCACCAACAACTGATTCGGTGATTATTTATTATATTGTCATTATTTATTCGTTGATTTTTTATATTCACCGTTTTTGCAAATGGGATTGTCTAAGTGTTTTTCTTTTATTTCCAAAATTTTAATTTTGACAGTCTGTTTTCTAAAATGACGGGTGGTTATTTCGTACTATTATTTTAATCGACAGTGATGTTGAGGATGGACCATCTATAATTCCTGTGATTATTGGAGTATTGGAGTGGCCACCTATTATTTTAGTAGGCGGGATGTCACAGGTTCCTCGGGAACACAAATGGTAGGCTCAATGGGTGTAGACTCGGGTATTTTTGTGGATTCAGTGGGAGTGGGAAGGTGAACCTCAATGGTAGGATCTTTTGGACATTGTGGGATTAGATCAGTCTCATTAATGAAAGGAAATTCAACATCATTGTCGACTTGCGGCCCGGACCATGGGATGGTCTCAACTTCGAGATTCTGAGGGTGGTAGGGTTGGTCAGACTCAAAATCTGTGTCATGAGAGGACACATCATCATCACACTCGGGTGCAACAATGGGTTGACTTGGGGTGAAGTCCGACTCTCGGTCACACTCAATTTCATTTAATCTTTGTTCAAGCCGTTGGAGGGCTTCATTTTGAAATTGAGTGGCTTGCACTTGCTCGAGTATGAACTTTTGCAAGAGGCTTTCGAGATCGGATGTGGATGGTGATGTTGGAGTGATGGGTGGTGGCGATGGTTGAGGTGGACACAACTCTCTATGATCATGACTATATGCAGAATACTCAAATGAAGTGGGTGGAGTGGGGCCAAGTTCATCATACACGAAAGGATTGCCTTCATGGTGGACAAATGGTTGATACTCATGGGGTGCATAGTGAGGGAACTGATCGTGAATGGGTGCACAAGGTTGCCATGACGACTGTTGGAATGTGTGAGGATCCACAACATCGGGTTAGGATTCGTATGGCGTGAAAGGGTGATCAGGCCTCCACGAATAGCTCGGGTACTCACACAACTCGGGATTAGGTATATCGGGATAATAGGTCGAGGTGGGTTCCGAAATCGTGTCATGTGGATACACATGTTCTACGGTGGGTTCGGATGGATATGGAATGTAACGGCACTCATGGGACATGTGATCGACATAATAACAATGTGTGCACAACAAAGTAGGAGACAAGTCGACACTTGACACCGAGGGTGATGGAAAATGAGGTGCGTGCATGGACGGGTCAAGAGTATCCACGGTTCGTGAGAGAAGTAAAACCACTAAAAATATCATAAAGAGACGGCTCGGGATCACTCTCACACGTGTCACGTGTCAATGAAAAATGACCAAAGTAGTCCTGTAAGGGACGTTCGTCGGCCATGTGGAGAGAAGTATTTTTTTGAGTTTTTTAAATTTTTTCAAAAGGAAAGAAAATATTTTTGGATTTTCTAAAAATAATGGAAGAAAATATTTTTGAATTTTTGTGGAAAATAAAGGAAGAAAATAATTTTAGATTTTTATTATAAAAATGAAAGAAAATATTTTTGGATTTTTTGGAAAAAAAGGTGGGAAAAATAGGTGGACTCTCTGAATTTGACAAACTCATTAAAACTGACAACCGAAAAATTAAATTGGACACACACACGTCAAGAAGAATTCCTAACTAGCACATAGCCAATTTTTATCTTTAAATTTAGTGAAAGGGTAGTCAAATTTTAATTAAGTCCGCGGGCAATAAAAATTCACGGAATTCTTTGTGATTGCCTTTGCAAAAATATCCTCCTAGTGGGCTACCTAGTTGATTGATTTTAAATTTAATGATGGCTAGGGTAGCACACAATTGGTAAGCTAGTGAGTCGGGTGATTAAATTCCTTCTCGTGAATGACCAGGTGTAGATCTTAGTAATTTAATTCATCACACCATTCGAAAATAAATGCAAGAATGAAATCACACAAGAGCACGTAGTCACACACAAAAATTGACTCGCTAACAGGAGAGGCGCGAGTGTTCAAAAGATGTACCTCCCATAGTTTTTACGTCGTGGGGTACCGAAAATTTGAGTTGACCGGGGAAAGAGCAAGCCTATCTCATTCGTACCCGGGAGTCCTATAGACCCAAAGTATAGAGGCATCAAAATTTCACGCCAAGGGTGCTCTCTCTCTACCTTGTCCTGTTTCCCTTTTTGCTTTTTTTAATTAATTATTACAAATAATTGGTGTCCAAAGCACCACGAATAAATGTACAAGGCCTCAATATCCTAAATACAAACAATCTATGGAAAATAAAGAATGTATAAAAATAAACAAATGTGCAAGTCTTCAAAATGCTCCTCAACTCGAAAAGTCGACAACGGCACTTCGTGAAAAGTCAATCGCCAAAGTTTGAGCAAAGTACAACGCTTAAAAAGCCGGCAATGGTGCCATTTGATATCTCGCCTTTTGTGTATATATCGTTGTTGCAAACCAAGTTAATCAAAACCTCAAATACCTACAAAATAATATCTAACTCAAGTGTAGCGGTAAGTAAGGATGTCAATCCACATCAAGGGGGTAAGCTAGAGACAAACTCAATTAGAATTCATTTTTTATTCTCTTTTTGAAATTTTACTTTTTATATTTTTTTTAGTTTGTTAAATATTAAAACAATTAGGGGGAGGATGTAAAATAACACTAAACTAAAATGAAAGATCAAATAACAAACTAAAAAGTGACTAAAATGAAAAATAAAGTCTAACACAAAAATATGATGTAAATCAGGTAAATAAATGTGAGAACAATCAAGGAGTGGGATTACATCACAAATTTTAGCTATTCTAACTAATTAAATTAATTAATTAAATTCTCCCAAATTACAAATCAACTCTCGTTGCAAATGTAATTTTAATAGCAACTTTTTAAAATATTAAGTTTAACACCCCACAACTCTAGAAAAATAGATCTACACTCCTTTTAATTAATCACCCGCTAGGATCGATTTATCAAAATTTATATAAATCATAGAAATTGAAATTAGAGTTGAAATTCAAGGAATAATACCACATTTAAGAAACCCCTATCTCTAGTTCGAATCTAAAATGGGTATTATAACTTAGAATTTCGATTTTCTCTCAAAAATTATTTACCCTCTCTCGAGGCGTAAATTTAAGAGTGAGGGATCAAAATTAATATTCAACGGGAATTTTCAAGTAATCAAACTAATTAAATTAAAATAACATCAAATAAGGGTTCCCCCCACCCCTTGAAAGGGGATTTAGCCTAACATGGTATGAAATTTGACAAATTAATAATCAAAGGCATAAAATAAATGAAAAGAGAAGAGAACAATCAAACTCAATCTCTTGATGCTTAATTGAACTTCAATCCATGAGTTGAAATTAACATCCCTCAATTTGAATGGTCCAAACAAAATTACATCAAAATTTCGCTCAAATTAATCCTCACAACAATTTATTTTTCCCTCACTATCTAAAAAAATAAAATAAAAATTCTAATCCAAAAAACTACACTAAAATGGTATTTCTCTCTCTAAAACCCTAGATGGGGTTTCTAGCTTCATCTTAAAAATGGTCTTCATCTTATAGTAGGCATGGAGCATGGGAGTAATTTGGGTAGGGATTAAATGGATATGAGGGGCGTGAGGATAAGTTAGGGTCAAAATATGGAAATGCACAAATGTGCATGGGTTGTGTGAGGTCATGTGGATGAGCGGTGAGGGAATAAAATCAGATATGGTTAAAAGAGTGTTTGGGGGCATTTTTGGAATAATTGAGGGTAAAAGGTTTAAATGGTTTTAAGTGGTTTTAATAAGACACATGGTTTTTATTTTGTTTTGGCTTTGTGCTTTTGAACAGGTACACGATTTTGTCATTGGGTTGAAATGGATTAAAAGGCTTTGGGTAATGGGTTTGGTGAGTTTTGGGTATCCGGGTAGGGACGCGGGTCCGTGGGTATCCGGCGCGGGTTGGACTAGGAGGGCCGTCGTGTTAGGGCTTAGTTGCGATGGGGCAATGGGAGTGAGCCGGCGACGGTAGGGACGTCAGGTTTGAGCTCGGGTAGAGTCCGAGTTTCTTGCGATCGGGTTCGTAGCACAGGGGGTCAAGGGGTTGGTTGATTTTATTGGAGTTATGGGTGTATGGTTAGTGGTTGTTGGAAATGTGTGGTAATGGAGGTGAGGAGAGAGAGAGTGAGGTGTTTGGGGAAGAAGATGGTGTTGTGTTTAGGTATATGAGGGTGTAGGAAAATAGGAGTGTGGGTGAGTTATGTGTTGTGTGTGTGTTAGGTGTAGGTTAGTTGGGTATGAGGGGTTGTGTGTGTGTTTAACTTATGACCCCTAAAAAAACAAACTAAAACTAAAAATAAAATAAAACAAAATAAAAATTTAACTAAACTAAAAAAATAAAAATCAACTAAAATAAAAATGACACGACACGACACACTATACAAACTCTAAAAAAATTAAACACAACTAAAATAAAAACTATAAAAATAAAAAATAAAAATAAAATAAAAAATGAAATAATAATAATAAACTAACTAAAAATAAGAAAATATAAAAACTAATATACGAAGTGCTAAAAATATAAAAATCCTATAAATATATACTTGACTCAATAAAATAAAATAATAAAATAAACTCTAAAAATAAAATGACACAAATAAAATAAAATGGGACAAAATAAACACACACGGTTCGGGACAGATTTAGGGTAGGCTAGGATACGGGACAAGGGTAATTAGCTCCATAATCCGCACAATTACCTTGAAATACGCGTTTGAACACGACAACGTGCATTAGACCTATAAAATAGATAATAAAGCGTTAAGACCCAAACTACCGAGATTTAGCAACTAAAATACGTCTATTCGGGGTATAAATTGTACACTTTTGGGTGCTTATCAACTCCCGTTAGTCTTCTCGCTTATCTTAGGTATGCCAACTCTTGTTGCACCTACACAATTGGGTTATCGCGTGCCTCCTACGACGTTCAATCCAACCCATAACTGCTCCAAAGCATATTCTTTAGCTTTATATACTACACCCCTCCTATTTCAGACGGTATATAAAACCAACTCATCAGGGTCTCCATACACCTTTTTAACCCGTGCATATCTGCACAACCACTGTAAACGTCACATACGTAACACTTTCTCTTAAAATAAGTCTCATTTCCTCGGCCTGGTACTAACACCTGGGTACTCTCAACCCGAATAACTCAAAATTCAATTCTTCCCATCCCTGGAAATTTAATCCTTCCTAAGGTTAACATACCAATCTTATAATGGTTAACTCACTACAATCTTCCTAAAACAGCGCCACATGACCCACTGGCCTTATCTCTTAGTAGTCCTAAGATCGGTGTGTTTTGCTACACACTTGAAATAAGTACTATCCTAACTCTATCCCTAGTGCCCAAAACATTTCTCAACTCCCGGCATTCGCTTGGTTTCATGTGTGGGATGTCTCGCAAAGAGAAATCCAGATAAGAAACCCTCCCGTTACACCACTACTTTGCATTTTAGATCATCAAGATGTAATGAACTAAGGCACATACCCGGTACGCTCTAAATTCTACCTCATAAACACACTAATGTGCTCCTACCACTATGTCCTTCCATTTCGGTGAAATGGAAAGTCTAACTAATCGGGGTGCCTATACTCTGCACAAGTATTACTAATATCATAACCAAAGCATAATACCTCAAAATTTGCTTTTTAATCAATGCCTGGCTATAAGCCTCAAATCAATTCTCTAAATCTTACCTCACCTATTACTTACGGTGTTAGAACCATTACAATGCTTTTCCATAGCACTTCCATCTCCATAAGCCTCCAATCATGACATGGCTCTCAGTTTATAGTGTTTTCTTCACACTAGGTAACTTATCATCAAAACCAACATCCTTGCATCCCATAACATCTCTCCGCTCCCGACGTCGTTAAGATTCGTGCGTGGAGTGTCTCGCAAGCGAAATCCAAACAAGGAACCCCTCCGATACACTACTACTTAACTTTGTCGGTCATAGAGGTCCGTTAGCTTCAAATATGCAATCGGGATAATCCCATTTTATCTATCAAAAAAATGTGGTCTGAATTCTTACTTCTTTCAAGGAGCCATACCCCAAAGTGCTTGTACTAACACTAAGTCCTTTACGCAACCAACAACAAGCTTAAACTCGTCGCTTAACACTAAATCCTGCATACCTTAAATCATATATATAAGGCCGCCATGACAAAAAAAATCATGGCAATGAAACATCTACTCATCGAAGTTCCATCTAAACATATAATAAAGGTGAGCTGAGATATCGCACAAACAACCAGTTCCACCCTGGAACTGCGGATACGATAGTTTTGCAATCATTAGCCTGCTATCGCTCCAATAATACAATAACATTACTCTTATAATAGTACCATGCTCTTATAACTCATACAAAATGAGCAGTACAAACCAAACATAAGCTCAAAATACCAGCACCCGCTTTCACAACGAATGAAGAAAAATAGTACCCCATATTACGGAAAAACATATAGACATATTATATAATGTTACTGATACTATCAGTAAACTCAAATTACACACGCTAATCTAGGGCTAATAAAATACGGTGACTCAATCTTGCCACACAGAATATACCTCCTTCGTCTGAGGTGAAACTCATAAAAATAACTTTGCCACTCACCCTAGCTGCTCCAAATGGTTCCCAGACGTAGCATACTTGTCTTAACCGAACCAAAAACTACATTGATCATTGCCCCATCTAGGCAACCTACTCTCGTCCTTTAACTCCTACTGGGTAAGGACTAACCATGTGGTTCTACACTCCACCTCACCAGATTCTCCCTCGCTGGCCACCTTGACCATGTAAAGGTTATCACTACCTTGGGATCTATAGCCTCGATCCTGATAATCACCTTTATAGTTCCCTCAGCTCCTCTACTAAAGGAAACATGCTACCAGCCTCAACTACCCTGTTTCAATGAATTCCCCGGGTGGATGTCCACCAATGGCGTTCCACGAACACAAATTCTCCATAAGTGTTAGCAACACTTACGGGTGAGCGTATCATTCCACCGAAGGACTCTCTACTCGTTGTACCTACCTTAATTCGGTACAAAGTTTACTTATCTATATAACTATTTATTCATTGTCGGCCTCTGACCGATCCTTATGTGAATAATCCAGAAACCGCATTCTCTCCATTTCTGATAAATCAAAGGAACTTGCGGTTAAAACCGTCCGTAAGATTCCTCAAGGAGCAAAACATCCTGCTCCCCCAAATATAGTGACTACCGTTCCCACCCTTTTCGACATTGCTCCAACAAGTGAAAAAAAAATCCTCAAATTTTCACATGGGCATTCCTATACCCCGCTCTAAGCCAAAGCTTCTGAGCCCTATACTTCCACTGAATGAAGCTACACTGCCTCCGCATGACTTAACTTCAACATATGGTCCTTACCAAAGACCCTTTCAAACTTTTTCCCAATTTACTTCACTAGATAATTCAAGTTTGTCACCACTCTCTACTATAGCGGTATTTGGATAAATATAACTACTACACTCTAGTAGTCGTTGCAGCAATTCATGAAGATGCCACAAAGGGAGCGACCTCTATTGCGGTCCTCATCCCCGACTTCAACTTACAGCTCTAACTCAGCCACGCTTCCTGCTGCCCTCATCACGACCTTCCCTGGTCGCCCTTCATCGATCAGCACACGAATCTCGAATGAGCTTGCAAAAGATTTACTATAATCTTACATAATAGCAAGAGAACAAAATCTCACAATAGGAATTAACAATCCTAATCATAAGGTTCTATTTTAAATAGAAAGCAACGCTAAAAGCGTAGTACGTCCGCACAGATTCCTATGAACACTAGAACCTGATGCTCTGATACCATCTGTGACACCCCGCCTAATAAAATACCGGGTGATCAATCCTATACCAAATTAAAACATGAGTCTCATATGGTTCATTGTCAGCATCACTGTCGAAAACCAATTTAATTACTAATAACTTATTAGGCCGACGTCAAAATTTTATTTAACTAATATTTTTAATCAAATCAATCAAGTAAAACATTCACACAGTTTATAAGCAACAACTGAAATGAAATAAAATAATCGAATAATCGGTTTAACATGATACAACCAAATCGAATGCCCCATTAAAAGATGGTGAAAGAATAAATGAGTACAGTTGGGCTATCGGCCCGAATGTTTCTACAGTACCTCCTATCTAGATTATAAGGATAGAAGCATCTACAGTAAACCTGCATGCATCCACAGCTGCTGCAGCAAACGTCTGACTCGAAAGAATCATCATCCAGGCGTCCCTATGTCTGGATACCTAAAATATGTACATATATAGCAAGAAAGGGGAAAGATAGAGAAACGGGTCAGAGCTCGAGTTTTAAAAATAGCTAGCAAGTGCTTAAAATCCATATTTTAAAATATGAAATCTCTTATATTTAAAGTGGTATCTCACTCTCATGAGATACACATCACCCCTCTTCTAATAGTGCACACCTATCGCATACCTTTTTAAACAACCTAGTTAAGCTACCCTGCCTAACTAATCTATTTCACTCATCTTTTAAGAATCCTCATAAACCTGAGTACTAAGGATTAAACTTCTCCCCATTCCCAACATTGCTCTACGTTTCGTACGTGGGGTATCTGTGAAATCTTAGCAAGGAACCCCCCCCCCCCCCAATACACTACTACCTTACAATATTGATCGTCGAGATATATTATGCCCTCAGTACATAACACATATATTAAAAATCCGATATATATATATATCACTAGAACCTATGATTCATATTCATATAAATTCAGATATAAATCTACCGAAAGAGGAATAACTCTTATTTATTCTTTTCACTCTACACAAGTTTACTTTATATGATATCTCATTGTCATATGCAAGCAATATGCTATACGCAACAAGTATAATTATACCTATTACAATCATAAGTATAATAACCATCCCACCGAGCTATATAACTTGAGGATGCAGTCTCATAGTGCCTATCCGCATTCGGGTTTACTCAATCAACCATGGTACCAATCCAGACTCACTCATGGTCATGGTATAAATACACAACGGTGGAGGCGGTTATATTCCCTCCTGAAAGTGGAATAACAATATCGCACTCATATGCGGGACGATATGACCTGAGGATATACTCTCCCTGCTCCTCAAGCCAGGGGATTCACCCACATCGCGCAACCTCCCTAGATCACACTAGAGAAAATATATAATTTGGCTGTCCATCCCAATGCTCGGGGAAGCCTGTGGAACCAACCTCTAAAGTACAAATATACCAATCACACACATATATATTTATTTTCGTACCATATCATATATATACTTTAACAACTCCCGTATATATTATATATCACTTCTCAATATTTTATGTCTATAATCGCCGAACTCTTATAATGATAGCCAATAACCCGAACGTTCCCATTCGTAATAGTATATAAGTATTCAAACACTTAATATATAACTCGCACCTTAAACACTTTTAAGGATTTATATATAATCCCAAATATACCAATTCGTAATAATCAAATAAACATACTATCAACTTATTATGGTCCCATATGTGTCACGTCACCTATAATAGTAGTCGTCAACCGACACTAGATAATGTTGTTTTAACATTTTATAATCTTTTTTACATAGATTTGTAAGTATATTATAAGTATTCCCATGACACATATGCAAATGTTATGAGCCAAAACCTTGAGTTGTAGAACATGCGTCTTTGGTTTGACATACCTGTGTGTAGATGTCTAATTCAGTCTTTTTCCAGTTTATTGAACTCACCATTGATTTTACTGCTTTGAGTATATGATTCTTGATCTTCTCTATGTAATGGATACACATGTAATTCTATTTAAAATTAATTTTCAAAATTAAGAAATGATTTTTAAAAAGAAAACAAAAACAATGTTGAGGAAGCTCGTCTGGGATTGTACCACTTCCTGGATGACAAGTTTACCTAGCCAATGTTGAGGAAGCCCAATGTTTTGAAATTATTTACAATTATGTGTTGAAAATTATTTATCTGTTGCGAACTAAATATGACGTATGGTCCTATCAATGACATACACTTTCAAAAATTTGCGTCGTGCCTTCAGGCACAGGCATACCCTAATATATATATATATATATGTATGTGTGTGTGTGTGTGTGTATGTGTGTGTGTGTCAATTTTACCTTAAAAGAGACTAACTAACTATCTCAAATTTATTATGTAATGATTTTGCTACATCATATATTTTGTTATGTTATAACTTTTGGATTAGTCTGCATACCACTCAATTCACCTCATGCCTAACACCCCTACCAGCAATCACCCAACAAAGTCTAGGACGAAGCACCCCTGCCACTAGTCACCAAACATTTCATGCTAGAAAGTTTGCTGAAATAACATAGGGATGCCATCCCCGCTGAAAAATAGTTTGTCCAATAATATTCGCGGAATATATTATTAGTGCTACGAAATCTCACCCAAGCTTAGCTTTGGTCAAAATGATGGACTCCTCGGATGTCTAAAATGAAAATTGAGATCAAGTGCCTTTTGGGTTGGATTTCTTAGAGAGGTCTAATTGGTATTATTAATAAATAAAGAAAACATCATTTAATATGTTATTAACCATATATACACGTCAAAATTGGCTATTATTTTAGCATTTTTTGGGTAAAAAATTATTTGTTTTAAGAGACTCTTGAAATGTTGTATTAGATATGGTATCAGTATTTTGCTTAACCAAATTCGGCATTACAGATTTCAAAGGGGTATCATATGTATCAATCGCAATTCCTTCCATATTTTTTTACAATGACATTTTTCATTATCCTTTTCAATGTTAGGGGTCTCCTAGTAGCAAAACCAATTATTTTTCAGTTCAACATAATAATAATAATAATAATAATAATAATAATAATAATAATAATAATAATAATAATAATAATAATAATAATAATAATAATAATAATAATAATAATAATAATAATAATAATAATAATAATAATAATGCAAGTGATTGTTACACATGCGTGTGTTGGGCCCTATAACATGTGAAGTTCTCCCACATGGCTGCCACTACAAAACCTTTTGACAAAAGGAAAAGTATTATATTTAATATATGTAAACATATAATCCAAGAGCAAGGGTAAATACGTACATGATATCAACATATGAGAACTCAATTTTCAACATTAAAAAGTTCATAGAATGACCCAATATCATGCCTTATACTCAATAGAATATAACACTATTTAACACACATATATTACTCAAATGTCATGTAGGTAATTCACTAACATATCTAGGCTTACATTAGTTTCTATCTATGATATCACACAGTCCATTTTAGACATATATGTTGACACACATTTGAAATTTAGAATTAATCGAAGAAAATTACAAGTAATGTTGTTTAGAGTATAAATGAATTTGAGGCTCGTATCTCACGAATTTCTTTAATGCTAATTTATTCCAATTTTACTCTGTTCTAATAGTGCCAAAACCAAATATATGATATTCCTAGTAAAAAGCTTCACGATTCCCCCCCTAATGCCATAATTGAACACTAGATTCTCGAATCAGAACAGTGAACAAAATCCAAAAGTAAAACAGGTAGACACCTTTGTTAGACTTTGTCGATATCACATACGTAGATAGATTTACTTTTAGAAGTTAAAATTTATTAATGGGTATTTTAAAGATGAATTTTATAAATTGTGTAATGAAGAGTGCAAGCTGAGTCTTTTACAGGGTCATTTACATACCGAGATTCGTACACATCGTTATAGCTATTATTTTATCGAAGAACTTGCATTTCACCATTTATATATTTTTTTGGATATTCTTTTGACGTAATGTGATATCTTATTTGGTAGAAGTATTGTAGTTCAAAGCTGGTGCTTATAAATATAGT
Organism: Sambucus nigra; assembly: GCA_949130495.1. Lineage (NCBI taxonomy): Eukaryota > Viridiplantae > Streptophyta > Magnoliopsida > Dipsacales > Adoxaceae > Sambucus > Sambucus nigra. Next base: position 483,542,059 of record OX422208.1, on the reverse strand, counting down.
TCTAGTTAAATTATAATTTTATTTCAATACTCACATTTTGTTTCAATGTCACCTTATGGTCTGCAAGTAATGGTGGAACTATATGGGTGTGATTTTATGCCTATATCTTAATTTGACCTTTAGCTATATTGATCTTATGACATAATTTGGTCTTAAAGTTAGCTTTACTCTGGCCATAATATATATGGCAAACGTGGAGTCACTTGAAATAAACCAAAAGCAAAAATTAAAAATGAGAAAGAAAGTAAATAAATTCTGACTATATTTAACAATTAAAATAAATGTCCCTCACTCCACAAATTTCTCAAAATAATTTTATAGAAAGTTTTGAGTGGTTTAGCCAAAAAAATTATATGAATAAATAAAAGGATATACCAAAGAACAATTTGGTTAAATAAATAACCTTCAGAGCCGAGCCGAGCTATGAGAGTAATAATATTATACGGAAAAGTGCTAGCATGAGAAAAAAAAACAAGGTCACAAGCAAAATAAATATCAAATGGTTGGTAGGCATACCGGTAAACTAAAAAAATAAAAGAAAAAGAGTAAATTGCATAAGTTACGCATACCCAAATGGGGAATCACAACTCTTTTTTTCTTTTCGAAGGAATGTTCAGTGTGTTGGTCGAAACATTCAATAATTTATATTATTCATCTTTCATTATTAGTCTAAACTCATGTACACAATTCTCCTCGTGAAATCAAAAATAAATAAAATCAAAGATAAATGTATTTATTCGGTTCATCAGGTTTTTCGAACAATACATAAATTCAAATAAAATCAAAGAAAAATGTATTACGTGCCAATTTTCAATCCACCACGTTTATAATGAATCAGTATATCAAACAAAATAATTTTTACACGTATCATAATAGAATAACAATAAATAACATTAATACCTGAAGATTGAGTTTACGATCTTATCCAATAAACTTCTGCCAAGATGAAAGCAAGGTAATTAATATGCTTCTAATTAGAAAGGGTTTAAATGGCAATTGAACGAACATAACTAGGGTTAAAAAAACACCTCGTGCGATTGCCTTTATGTCAATGAGGCTGGGACTTGGGGCGATGAGGTGGCAGAGATAAGAGGTGATAACAAACTGGAAAAAAATATACAAATTCTATGCAGAGGAAAGAGAGGACGTGTGAAGAAGATAAGGGAGATGGAGGGTCAAGGTTGGATATGGAGGAGTGGCATTAAATTGTAATAAAGGGGACGATTTTTCTTTTGGAAGGGAGAAACATACTTTAACGTGTTTCATTTAAGTTGCTTATAATTAAAAACGTTGTATAAATCATCAAATAAAATTCATTTAGGTCGGCTAAATAAATGAAGGAGCACTTTACAATGGTACACTTTTAGAAGTGTCTTAAATGGATATTTTTCTTGTAGTGATGTAAGTACCAAACAACTTTCATTCTAATGTTTTTCAAATTTTTCTTTCACTGGTCCAACCATTGATCAGATACACTCATGCTCACGATGCTCCCATTCTATAAATAAAATTTGAATATGACACACATCACCATAAACACATTGGACGTAGGAAAGTTGGTACCAATGAAATGTCTTCTTGCTTTATAATTTTTTTAAATAATCCTTTACCAAACTTTCAACCTGCCACTCCTCATCACATGGACTGCGTTTGTATTTCCTATCAATTTATTTCAAACGACAAAAGGCTTCTTTTATAGTACGGGTTATCTCAAGCATTAAATATGTGGAAATCCATATATATTGCATATCCATGGGAAATTTCTTCTTACACTTCAACTTAACCTGATTATATGCACCATCAAAATTTTGTTTTATGTAACGAGACTTACTTGAACACCTTAATTTTATTAAGTAGTCCCCCTATTGCCCTCGAACTATATTGTGCTATTAAATTAAGGATATTTGCACTACAATGCACATGAAATGTCTTACCACCTAAAGGAAGCAAAGCCTTGTCACAAAGCCAATGTTATAACTTTCTAACAATTAGATCATTTGATGTTGCATTATCCAAAACCATTGGAAATAACCTTTTGTTTATATTCCACTATAAAAGCAAATTATAAATGAATCTAAAAAGGGTTTCCCCATCGTGTGGATATTAAATTAATTTATTGTTAGTGATTTCCTTTTTCAATTGCCAATCATCGATGAAATGTGTAGTGACACATGCATGTATAATGTATTAATGATCACTAGTCTATAAATCTATCGTAAGTGTGATCTATAAGAGAGATCATATAAAAGAGTATATATGTCGTCTCTCTCCTCTTTAAACACACTTACGATATCCAATCTAATTGTGTTCAATGATACAAGTTTGAATTCGGGGTTAATAACCTTAACAAAAATCTCAAAGAACTCATTTTCCTTGTGAAAAATGGATATTTGTGTTTTATGCTCATGATTGCAAGATCTCTCCTGCTTTTCTATTGATTAAATTTATAATTTTTAAGCTTTATATTACCATCACGACTCCTTTTAAGCTTGTAAAGGTTATTGACCTACACCCCTTTGCCCCTTTCCTTTACAAACTATGGACAAGTGTTTTCTCAAATGGCTTGTGCCTTTACAACTATATCCAGACAATTGTTACAGTTATGACGTTTTGAAATATCTTCACCGTTGAGATATTTAATTTTATTAAAGTCATTTTATACTGAAGAAGTTAGTCGTATATGCCTTTGCTCAATTTAACTCTGAATACTTTTCGGAGCATCTTCATTATTTGCATCTGCGCTACGATACTGCCTGAACTACCACCACCAAGTGTTGGATCCGTATACATTATTTGCTCCACAAAAAATTAATAAATGACCAAAATATAATCAAAATTATATTATACCAAATACATATAAAAGCACAAACCTCAACCAATACAACTGAAAAACCCTAAAGTATACCAAGTTACCAATAAATCTCTACTATTAATTGTTCCAAACCAACAAATATTATGGTTACTAACAAATATTACAAGTTTTGAAATGATAAAAAAAGATCATTACTAGTTTACAAATTTTGAAAAGATTAACTCATTGAAAAGGGTATTTATGTTTACACCACTGAAAACTTTTTACAACCCCTATTTGAGAATGGGCAAGATTTTAATGAAAAATATAAAAAAGACACAAATACCCTTTTTAATTCCCACTGATTAGTTTAATCAAACGACTTTGTAACTATACATAATCAGGAAAGAACACAAATCAACAAATAATACTACATTCTCAATGCACATATCGTAACAAAAGCGTCAAATGATACAAATCCTTCAACACACAATTCAAAGTAGTCCAAAAAATTTGTTATCATAAACGTCCTTATAGACATAGAATTTGGCATCTGTACATATTTTAGTTTTTTCACACTCTGTGGAAATTGACATCACATTGAGCCCATCTGCCATAAAAATTGCACTCCATACAACCTTTATTCCATTCCCAAGAGAAAGATAGATGATGGAAAATAAAAGGTTTTTTTCATCATCGACATCTCAACCGAAGCTTCACTGTGCTTCAATAGCTGACCATAACTTATTGATATTTAACGAGAGAGAGGATATAAAATAAGTTTTTTTGGAGCTTTTTTCGATATTCTGAACGAGTGTTTGTTGGTGCGAATTATGCCCATTCTTTTTAGTTCCGATCAAACCTTGACAATGAAGATGGTTGTTCTGGGTTCATGATATTTGAGGGGAGAGATGATGGAATAGAAGTCTTGTAAAAGAGGGTAATGTTCGAAAGTGTTTGTCCGAATATTCCTATCTACATTTTTTTGACAAACCATGAATAGGGGAAAAGGTTTGGGAACCCAACTAAGGTGTAGTTTATTTTTACCTATTAAGCTTGAATCTGAACCATTCAGACTTAAGAGGTACTAAATATTGTTTGTTTTTTTAAATGATTAAAAGGTTAACGACTATTTTTGTATTTGAATGATCAAAAGGTAAATGAACATCTGAAGCCTGAATCTGAAATCTAAGTCAGTCTAAAGACATTAATTCAAAGGTCCATTCAGACATAAAAATAAATATATTTTTGAAATTCAAATTTAGACTTTAGATCTTAAATTCAGACTCCAGAATCATTTAAAAAATAAATACAACTTTAAGTTTGATTATTAAATGTCGGTGGGTATTAATACAAGGGGATTTTATGGTCTAGTCCTTGGACTAACAATTTTGGATAAAAAAACCAGGCCCAATAAATTTTAAACGATTAGGTCCAACATATAAATACCCCGAAATTAAAACAAACACGCACTTTTCAGAAATCGAAGAGCCAAAAATACTATATTCTCTCTTGAATCAAAACCTTATTCGTACCATCTCTTCGATTAAAATCCAAAAACGAATCTCATTCTCAATCAAATTTTGGTCAACAACATCATATAAATACTCCTGATCAAAGCGCCAAAAACTCTTTGTGATAAAAAATCTAACTCTCTTTGATCAAAACCCTAACTCTCTTCGATCAAACCGTAATCGTTGAAGTTCTACCGAGAATTGTACATTCTCATTCAAATTCTTCCAAACACCACTAACAAGTATGTATACATTCTCTTATCACCTGCTTGTCCTTGTGTATTTGGTGTTCTCATATGTATAAATTTATAGACACATGGACTGATGAAATCACGTTCTTCTTCTTCATGATATGAAAAAATGTATTTGTTTCCATCATTTTAATTGCAAAACACACTTTTTGCATGTTAGATATGTGTATTTCATCATTGTACTTTTCCTCCTGTATACATCATTTTTCGAGTGTTTTGCGTGTACTATGTGTATTTTGCATGTACTATCAAAAAGTACACGCAAAATACACAAAGTACACACACATTAAAATTGAATTTCTCAATTCAATATGCGTGTACTTTTATGTTTTATACGTGTACTCTATAAAATATATATTTCAAATCCATATTTGATCAATCCTATGTTATTTTGGTCCGCGCCAGCGGCATTTGAATGATATTCCATGAGTTTGTAAGAAGTATTATTATTGTGTTAATATTTAGGAGTGTTTTGGACCGCGCCAGCGGCATTTGAATGATATGTTATTAGCTTGTCATCAGTATTATTGCGTGTACTTTTTCATTTTTTGCGTGTATTTTGTTGAAAGTACACGCACTTTAAAATTTAATTTGTTCAATCAAATATCCATGTACTAATGTGTATTATGAGTGTACTATTTTGTATTGTTTTGTTATTGTTTAGGAATCATACGATCAAGCATGTTCAACTACAAAACTGCTACTTGCACGTTCGAAGATCTTAAGAATAAAAAACCTTTCACATTGAGAGTCAATAGTACTAATGATGACGAAATTCATTTTCTCCTTCGCATCAATGATAGAGCTAAAAGGTTACTTGATTTCTACTACTAATATGAAGACATTTACTGCACTTTTGATGTGCAACAGCTTCAAGTAACTGAATCGAAGGCGAAGGATTTAGCTAAACGAATTGAGCAGTATTGCTTAAGGAGTTTTGATAATGTTGGAGCTTTTAGCATACAGCTATTGTATCACTTCTTTACTGAATATGTTAGGAATAGAGAATCTTGGTTTTTGACTTATCGAACAACCTCTGTTAGGTATTACCATGAAACTGATGATATATTATTGCCTTTAGCATGTATTTTGTTGAGACTTGTATAAATTATTTTTGAGAATATTGCATGTACTTTTGTTAAATACGCTTGTATTTTATTATTTTAGTCTATGTTTTATCCTAATTCGCATGTATTTTATTTTTTGTACATATCATTATAGGTTAGTAATTTAAATTTTGTTTATAGATCAATATAATGGGGATGAAGATGAAGGCAAGAAGAGGAAATAAACAAAAAAAGAGCAGTTCTGATAATAGTTCTTCATCCAGTTCCAGTTTTAGTTCTAGTGTGGCATTGAAATTTAAACGTCATGCAAAGAAGAATGACCAATATCGATCAAATATTGTTAGCTTTCTCCATGATTTTCATCAGATTAAAGATAAAATAAACAATAGCCATATTGAACTTCTTAAGAAGACTCCGTTTTGGGAGCTTTTCAATGCCTACTACAGTGAGAAAGTAGTAGAAGTGGACCATAAGAAGTCGGATAAAAATATTTTATCAATTATCCAGCCGTACAATACGAAAACCAAAAGTTTCCGTATGAAGAGTAGGATTGCAATAATGCCAATAGATATAAGTGAAATATTTGGCATACCACTGGTTGAGGGTTTAAAATCAATAGAACTGAAAAAGCGATCGAATACTGCTAAAAAAATGGAGTACAAGCACGATACTTCGCAAAAATAATAGGAAAGTCATAAATATTGAATGGTTTGAAGAAATCAATTGAAATGGAGACAGATGAAGGCATTGTCGATTTTGTAAAAATTGTGTGTCTCCACTTCTTGAACACGTTGTTTTTCTCCAACTCAAACTTCACCCTTGCAGAATTTTGGTTGAAATACATTGACAATATTGGGAAAATGAATAAGTATGATTGGGCATCTGCTGTGCATGAGTTTCTCATACATTCACTTGACAAATCAGCAAGTTCAAAACCTAGCACAGTTACTGGATGTGTCATTTTCCTTCTAGTGAGCAAAAAAACATCCTGATATTTTAAAATTTACATACCAATACTCACGTGTACTTAATAAAAATCATGTGTATTTTCAAAATACACGTGTATTTTGAAAATACATGTGATATTTTTACATGTATTTTGAAAATACACGTGATATTTTCACATGTATTTTGAAAATACACGTGATATAACAAGTGTATTTTCAAAGTACACTTGTTATATTTACAAAATATAGTACACGTGTACTTTGTAAAATACAAGTGTATTTTCAAAATACAAGTGTACTTTATAAAGTAGAAGTGAAGTTTCAAACTACACGTGATATAAGACGTGTTCTTTCAAAATACACATGATATTTTCACTTGTATTTTCAAAATACACGTGATAATTTAACGTGTATTTTGAAAATACAGGTCTTATATCACGTGTATTTTTATAAAGTACACTTGTATTTTACAAAGTACACGTGTACTGTGTTTTGTAAATATAACAAGTGTACTTTGTTTTATAAAGTACACTTCTACTTTACAAAATACACTTGTTATATTTTTTGTCAATATTATAAATGTACTTTAGAAAGTATACGTGAACTTATATTGACAAAGTACACGTGAACTTTGTAAAAATCACGTGTACTTTCAAAATACAATTGTAAAATTTGTAAAGTACACGTTTAAATTTTGGGTGTATTTTGAACAAATCACTTGTACTTTCCATTATGAATACCTAGGTAATACAATTATTAATATCATTTTATTTTTTGTATGTTCACAGTATTGGGCATGTGAGAAATTTGAAATTATTTCTATTGTTGAAGAATTTAAAGATAAGACGCCAAAATTCCTGAGGTAGAAATTGTCTTCTTTGAGACAATGGTTTGTGAATAATGACATCGCAACAACAACTTCGAAGCAGACTACAAATTAACCAGCTTGTAAGGACAGTTCTGTACAAAAGGAATCTCAGTTTGAAGGGCCAAGTTACTCTTTGAACATTTCTACAGAAAGTCCTATACATGCTGTTTCATCATCAGAAAAAGTTGCTGAAGATATTAATGACAATGAGTTTTCACATGGTTGGAATATTCCCCTTAGAAACATTGTGACTCTAAAGAAAAATAAGGGAAAAGATCAACCAAATGTTAATTTGGAGGAACAAATTGTTGTTTTGAAAAGGGAATTGTTGGAAAAAAATAACCAACTATCTAAAGCAGCTGGAGACTTTAATGGTGCACTTGAGAAGGTGACCTCTTTGGAGGTGGAGAGTGTCATTTTGAATGTACAGTTGCAGGTAGATCGTGATTCACTTTTTGAAGCCCATGAGGAAATGAAGAAGTTAAAGGTGGAGAATTCCAACCTTTTGAAGGAAAAAGATTTACTAAATAAGTTGGAGGTGGAAAATGCCCAACTACTTGAGTTAAACAATTCTTTAAAAGAAAAGCTTGATCAAGTCACAATGAGTGACTAAGATAGAATTAAAGAATTGGATGAATCACTGAAAAAACAGGCAGAATCAACATGAATTTTTGGAACAAAAAAATGGATATCTGTCTCTGAGTAATGAAGATCTCAAAAAAAAGTATGATGATACATTGCAAAAATGGAAAGATGCTGACATAGAAAAGATGACATTGAAGCAGAATATTGAGGAGTCAGAATTGAAAAGAACTCAACAGGTACTTTTGATTATAAATAATGCACAGTACACGCAGTTTTCCTAAAGTACACGCAGTTTTATTTCATAGTATTTTTAATGCAGTTTTATTTGATATTAGAAATAATGAAGAGTACATGCATTATTTGATTAAAAATAATGCAGTTTTATTCAAGTATTGCTTATAATGTAACATTCTTTTTGTATAACAGGAAAACAATAATAAAATCCTTAATGACGAAATTTTGAAGTTGAAGAAAATGCTTGATGAATCAGCATTGAAAAAAACTAATCAGGTATCTATAAAGTACCATAGATATATAGTACACGCGTTTACTTTCTAAAGTAAACGCAAATTATGTTGAAAGTACACGTGTATATTATAAATTTTATAAAGTACACGTATTTTATAATACATGCGTGTATATTATAAAATACACGCATGTATTAAAATACACACGCGTACTTTATAAAATACACGCAAGAGAAAATGAATCATTGTTTTAAAAAATGCTTACATTTCAATATTCCTTGTTAAATATATCATGCAAACACTAATAAACAACTCATGGACGAAATTTCGAGTTTGAAGATTGAACTAGCCTCAAAGACACTTCAGGGCACCCCAAAAATATCCAAAACAAAAGGGCCTCTTACAAGAGGACAGAAGAAAAGAAAAGTTGACAGCGAAACCGAGAAGCATGAACCAATTAAGAAACAAAAAGAGTCAAAGCTGAGAAAATGCCCTCTAATAATAGCTCAACAAATGAAAGAAACTCACTTCAAGCTTGAAATAATCAAAGTATATAAATACCTCGATGAAGCTTCGAAGAAAAAGATTGAAGAGTTTATTCAAAAGGCTGAGCCAAGGTAAAGAGTATTGTTTTATGATTTATCATTCGCTAATTTATATTTTTTTGTGTGCAAAAGAATAAGGTTATTATTATTATCCAATTCTTATTGCTTATATAAAATGCAGGGAATTTATTTTCTAAGGGCTGGTTTCGTATGTCCCATGGAAAGATTTTGTTGAAATCCTCAATAATCAAGAAATTTCAATCCAAGTATGTAGTCCAAATATTAGACATTCATTAAATTTCAACATTATTATTTCCTCACCATTTTATATTGTGTGAAACAGATAATACTTGCCTTTAGTGAAGTATTGAGGTTAAAATTGTCAGAGGAAGGGCTCTCCTACTCACACACTTGTTCTGATTATTATTGGGTAAGTACAGTTAAACCGAAAGCTTTGTGAAACAAAATTTTAGTTTTTTTTATTAACACAATGTCTATAATTTTTATTCAGTTAGAAGCTTGTAGCACAAATGAAGTCAATAAGAAGGGGGTGTTATACAGAGATTTATTTGAATACTTAGGCACTTGTAATAATTTATTCATTGTACTAAGACAAAGCGTAGGACATTTCACATTACTTGTGATATAAAAAATAAAAAATAAAAAATAAAAAAAGTGGTCCACATGGATTCCCTTCGACCGAACGACAAGGAAAAAAACACAATATTCTTCGATGATGCGAAAAAATTAGTTAGTGCCTAAACTTAATTAGTAATGTTACATGTACTTATATTATACACGTGTACACGTGTATAATATAATCCGTGTACTTTGTATTAGTTTCACATAATCACCCAGATTATCCAAGTACACGCATCATATTTTAAAATACACGTGAAATGAATCAATACAAATTACGTGTACTTTAATATTATGCGTGTACTTTTAACTCTTTAGGCAAAGTACACGCATCATATTTAAAAATACATGTGATATGAAAAAATAAAATATGCGTGTACTTTAATATAATGCGTGTACTTTTCACTCTTTAATCTTCATATACTCTTTTATTTGTATACACTAAATATTTGTCTTCTTAACAGTTTTCTGTCTTCCCAAAAATACTGTGCCTATTGAAGACTGAAGCAGAAATAATGAAAAACAATGGTTTTAAAATTCAGAGGAAGTTTGATGAAGGTACATCAAATGAGTTTATATTGGATGATGATCCATTGACAGAGCAAGAAAAAAGGACAGTAGATTTCTTGTTGGAAAGTGATATCAAATTTGACCTAATAAGAGATCATGAATGCCATAAGAAATATAATGGGTAAGAAAAACTTCATTTCTAAAAATTACTAATTTGTATCTTTTCAAAAAATTTCATTCACATCATACTAATTTGTATATTTGTTTTATTTTAATTTCAGGGTTGACTGTGGGATGTTCTGCATGTACTACATTGAACAAATTAGCAGAAATAATGAAATGCAAAAAATGTTTCAAGACCCTGACATGCTAAAACACAGAGCATATGTACTCAGGGAAATTCTTCTATCAATATATTTCTTCCCCCGAAAGGAGAAAAAACTTCTATAAATTGTGATTCAAATACAAACCATATTATTAATTTATTTTGTGTTATATTGGTTATTGTTTACAATATTTATTACACCAAAATGGTTTATTTCTGCTGGCGTGGACCACAATCCACGTAAAGTTTAGACAAACAATGCACTTGAGTGTTATGAAACAATGTACATGCATTTTTCACGAAAACTACAAGTGATAATTACTAAGTACACACATGAATTCTTCAAAGTACACGTAGTTTGACTAAAGAACACGCACTGGTTAATATAATAATTTTTTTATTTTTAATTGAAAACTACTTTAAATATTTATTCAGGACACAATAACTAAAATCAATTTATTAAGCTCAACTACTCACTTCCCAACTACTTCTGGTCAAGAAATAAATAGCTTTAACTTTTCCTATAAAAGAGTAATATTTATTTCTTTCTTAACCATTACATCTAGGGTAAAGATAACATAATGACTATTCGAGCAGAAAAGTTGCGAGATACTTTTGAGATAGATGAAAGTGACACAATAGATGCCTTTGACAAACTTCCCTAATAGAAGACTTCTTTAGTTTTTTCAGCTTTTGTTATGTGAAAAAATTGTACTTTACTTTTTTATTTTTAATAAAATTTTTATTTCTTTCATGCATGTATTCTCACTTATGTCATATACCAAATATAGTAAAGTACACGTGAACCTTTATAAAAATGATCACGTGTATTGTAAAAAATGTAAACATTAATATCATTTATTGTAAAAAAAATTGGTATGTCAAAATATGATTCTATCTATTATAAATTATAATACACGCAAGTTTTTATAAAGCACACTTAAGATATTGTCCCAAACAATTATATATATGCGTGTACCTTATATATTACACGTGTACTTTATAAAGCACACGCATAGTCTATAAAGTACACGCTTATTGAAATACTTGTATAATAATGCAGCTGACGCGGACCATAATACACATAGAAATTTAAGAATATGAGTGACCCAAGTGTCTTTTATAAAGTACAAGCATATTGTAATGTCCAAAACCATCTTCCAAATAGTACATGAATTTATATACGTCTACTTGGTAAAATTACATGCAGAATACATAAAGTACACGTATATTGAATTAGATATTTGTAATATCAATATGCGTGTACTTCATAAAAACATGCGTGTACATGTATATTTAAATGCGTGTACTTTAATTATTATGCGTGTACTTCATAAACTACACGCACATTTCACCAAGTACACGCATATTATATTTATATTATGCGTGTACTTCATGAGTGTACATCATAAAGTACACGCATATTTCATCAAGTAATCTAAATTAAATGTCATTAATAAAGTACACGCATGCTTTTATACAGTACACGCATATTGAACTGACCAAATCCATTTTTAAATGCGTGTACTTTATATATTCTACGTGTACTTCATAAAGTACACGCATATTTCATCAAGTACACGCATTGATAAAATTTCTTTGGACATCAAAATGCGTGTGTACTGTACATAATATGTGTATACAAATGTAAAGTACACGTAAACATCAGGAAAAATGATCACGTATATTTTATGAAAAATATGTATACAGCTACACAAAAAAAACTAAAAAATGAGACTAAAAAATAAAATTACATTCATTTATGTGAAACAAATCGTTTATTACTTAATTTATTCAATCAAATGGTTAAAATGAATGAATTCAACAATTTTAAAAGTACTCAAATGGGTTCCTTACAAGTAGACCTGTAATGACCCGTTTTACTACACCTCGAGCGAGTAACTTCCCTTACTGTGATCTCACCAGAAGACTTTATTCTCTTATTTCTTGGCATGTCTGTCGGTCTCTTAGTCATTGGTGGAAGGACAGATGGATTTTCAGGTATAGAAATATTTAAGGAAATCAAATCAGGAAGAGGAACTATAGGTATCGAGTATGATTTTCTGTAGAAAGATACCTTATAGTACTCCTCAATATAATCATAAATACTGGTCACTTTCCTCCGCACAACACAAACAGCATGAGAACATGGAAAACGTCTAATCTGCCAACTATTACAAGAACAAGTCCTTTCTCCGAAGTCAACTGTTGCTCGCACTTCTGAATGAACTTCAAATACATTTTGAATTGAGCGACTAATAGTCCAATGTCGGCTTTTATTCCAATTTTCATTCAGTAACTTTTGAAAAAAATGACATAGCTCATTTGTCCAAGTGTCAGACTCAACAAGTTTGTTTGCATTGAAATTCATAATCTTCACTCTCAATTTATCAAGCATATTCATTACTGGTAAATGTCTTTCCTCCAATATCCATGAATCGAATGACTCTGCAACACTAGATGCCATGTCACCATACCGTTTACTAGGGAAATATGCACAAGATCAATTCTCGGGAGGCAAACTATCAATGAGATCAGCAATAGCAGCTCCTTCTTCCTTCTTCAATGCTTCAATATTCTTGTGAAATACATCTACTGAGACAGCATATGCACAAGACAAAAAATCTTTAACAATTTTCCTCTGAAATCCAGCACAATTCCCACGAATTTTCTTTTTTATATTCCCTTGTAAATGATGTATACAGTAGGAATGTTCAGACAACGGGAAGACCCTCGAAACAGCTTCAAGTAATCCATTGTTTCGATCTGATATAAATGTTATGTTTCGATATTGCTCAATTACTGCACTATGCAAATTGATAAGAAACCACATCCAGTTATCTTCGGTTTCAGAATCAACAACATTATATGCAACAAGAAAAAGGCCTGAAATATAAAAATATATCAAAATTAAAATAAATAACATATTCATGTACAACACTTCGTAAATTGATGGTGCTGGTGCAGACCTTAAAACACATGGGAAATATATTATGTGTTTAATTTAAATTGTTTGTAAATAACAAGACAAAACATAAAATGTAACGTACACATGATAAAGATAAAAAGACATGCACGTTTACTTTTCAATCTTTTGCTTGACTTTATTATTAACAACACTAAAATCAATGTACACGCATAAAAATGTAAAGTACAGGTGAACTAAACAAAATCATTCAAAGGTACTTTACATTTTTAACGTGTACTTGGCTTTATTATTTCTAAATAACAACACATATCATCAAAGTACACGCATAAAAATGAAAAGTACACGTGAAATTAAGAAAAATATTCACGTGTACTTGACATATACTATGCGTGTACTTTAGTTTGTATTCAACATAACAACATCAACATCAAAGTACACGCATAAAAATGAAAAGTACACGTGAAATTAAAAAAAACATTCACGTGTACTTGACATGTACTATGCGTGTACTTTAGTTTATATTCAATATAACATCATCATCATCAAAGTACACGCATAAAAATAAAAAGTACACGTGAAATTAATAAAAACATTCACGTGTACTTGACATGTACTATGCGTGTACTTTACTTAGTATTACACATAATATCATCTTCATCAAAGTACACGCATAAAAATGAAAAGTACCCGTGAAATTAAGAAAAACATTAACGTGTACTTGACATGTACTTGCGTGTACTTTACTTAGTATTACACATAATAAGACATATCATCAAAATACACGCAGAAAAATGAAAAGTAAATGTGAACTAAAACAAAGACATACAAAGGTACTTTATATTTTTATGCTTGTATTTTGATGAGCTGGAATGGAACAAACAAAATGTCAATGCAATACACAAAATAAAATATTTAGAATGAATTTACCATTGTTCCCATTCCTTGCAGTACCTGACAATATTGTTCTACGGTAACGACTCTTCGAAAAGGCGCCATCAAGAAATAAAACAGGTCTGCAGTATTAAAATTCATAAATACATCCTCTAAACATTACAAATATTCTCTTGAATTTTTTACTCTCATGTTCCACGTCAAGGATGCAATGCGACCCAGGATTATACTGCAATAGAAGGTCACGATAATTATTCATTAATTCATAAGAAACCTTTTCATCACCATGTATATCAACAACAACCATCTCTTTCGCACGCCACGCATGTTGATAACTAGATTAAGACCATAATTCTTCTTCATATCTTTAACTACATCAATTGGTCTCAATAGCGGGTTATCTCTAAGATCATCAGCTACCAATGTTGAAACCAACTTGGAGGCTATCATTTTGGCTGACAAACTACGAAAGACACCTCTATATGTATGCTCATTATTCAAACTTCGTATGTAAAAGTATCCATTTATTGTAGATAATGAAACATGAATTCTCCACATGCAATTCTCAGTAGTCTTTTTAGAGCATTCAGCCGTCACTCGAGTTTTATCATTTTTCAAATACACATACTTGAACCCAACCTCAATGGCATAATTTCGTAATTTATCCCGAAATTCCACTACACCTCCTTCAAAACACTACTTGTTGATACCAAAATTAGTATGCTGATGTGGACAAATAATAAGAAGACACGTGTCAATTTACGAGGCACAATAGCAACGAGGAAGATCATTCCCCCGACCAACATACTCACTCCGAGCAACAGGTATACTCCGAGGAACACCAGTCTTCCGAGGAACTCCAATGCTCCGAGCAACTAAGGCGGTTCGAGCTGCATCTCGACCGCAGCATTAATTGCCAGATAATCAACAGTTCAACTATTCATTGAATGCTTATCATCTTGACACACACGTCTGAAGAACATTAAATGAATTACCCTTTCATATGTATATCATTTAATGTATCACCCTTTCATGTACAGCCTAAAGGCTATAAATACCTTGTATCACACTCATTCAAGGGGACCGAAATTTCTTGAGAGCACTTGTAATCGAGAATTCCCAAACACTCAGCAATAACATAACAGTGGACGTAGGCCATTCATATAAGGCTGAACCACTTTAAAATCTTTTGTCTAATTTATTTATCTGTGATTAAATAATTAGAGTAATCTAGTTTTTTACATCAACAGATTGGCGCCGTCTGTGGGAACGATTGTTATTATCGTTTTTCACCAAAAATCATTCATCATCAATGGCAGATAATCCGGAATCCAGCAATCGAAACGCTGGAAATGCTGGAAATCCTTCAAATCCCTCGGCACCTCCAGATCTGGCTGGGATTATGATGAATCTGGCTCAAGGACAAACCGCCATGCAAGAAACAATGAGGCAACTCATACAAACCCTTCATGGCGGTGCACCTGCACGTTCAGGACAACGAAGTGGTCAGAGGCAAACTTATTTACTTTCTTCACGATCCAGGCGTACCGAGTCATATTGTAATGAGGAGTCTGATGATTTCTCTTATCAACCTGGGCGAACTTCGTCAATAAGGGCTACAGATACTGATCAACGTAAGACTCTCTCTCCAGAAAGACCCAGCGCCTTAGAAAAACTGAGTAGGGTGTCTCCTTTCAGTCGATTAGGCCCTAGGAGGAATAGGAGTCCACCTAAGACCATGTCGAGGAGTTTTCGACGACCATCAGATTTAAGAGAAGGATCAGCACAATCACGACCAGTTGCTCGTCAAGATAGATCTCAGGAGGCCACATCAGAACAATCAATTGCTCGAACTAATAAGCCCGAGGAGGGAAACGATGCATGGAAAGGTTCCATTCAGCGATTGGAGGATAGATTGGGAGAAATGGCCAAGGCGAAGAATCCCTTACAACGAACTTTTATTCAAGGGACACCTTTTGTCCAGGCCATTGTGGGTTTTCCTACCCCATCGAAATTTAAAGCACCAGTAGTGACCCCCAAATATGATGGAAAGACAGATCCTGTTCTTCATATAGAGCAATATCAAGCTGCCGCCGATATCTATGATGTCCCCGACGAGATGAGATGCAGAGCATTCTCAGGAACTCTTACTGGAGCTGCCCAGATATGGTACAATAATCTTCCTCGGGGTAAGATTTCAACTTTCTTTCAGTTGGCCGAGTTGTTCATCGGCAATTTCTGTTTTGGAGCAAAGCCAGTAAAACGAGTAGCACACTTGTTAAGTGTTAGACAAAAATTTGGTGAGAGTACTAGAGATTACATAACTCGTTTCAATAACGAGAAGTTGGAAGTCATAGATTATGAGGAGAAAACAGCAATCACCGCCTTGATGAGTGGGTTGTTGCCCAATAAGTTGTATTACACTTTGGCGAAAGATCCACCTAAAACTATGTCAGAGTTGATGGCAAAAGCGGCCAAAATCATGAATGCCGAGGGAGCTATGGCTGCAAAGAAGAATATGGATAAAGACACCAAGGTGGAAGTCGACAAGTCTAAAAATAAAGAGCATAAGGGCAATGGCGGTGACAAGCGTTCCAGAAATAATAAGTCATCATGGAAAGTCCTGAAGAAATTCGATAATTATACTCCCTTGAAAATGGGTATTAATCATGTCTTGGAAGAAATCAAGAATAGCGAGGAGGTAAAGTGGCCGAAGAAACTGAGGTCAGATCCTAATGCGAGGAACAGGGATAAATATTGCGAGTTCCACAAAGATCATGGCCATATGACTAAAAATTGCATAGCTCTTCAGAACGAGATTGAAACACTCATCCGAAGAGGAAAGCTAGCAAAGTATGTTGATCGGGGAGGTGAAAGAAGAAATAATGATCGAACTAGAGAAAGATCTAAATCTCCTCGTCGAGCAGAGGAGAAAAATAAGAGAGGCCATGAAGATGATGTCGAGGATGACCCCGATCTTCCCAAGAAACCAAGGCAGCCAGAACGAGAGGTATTTTCCATACGCTTTGGGTCATTTGATTGTAATGTTATTACAGGAGGATATGCGGGAGAAGGAGATCTTACTGCAGAAATAAAAGCTTACCTCGGAGAGGCACAAGCTTGCTCGTACATTCAGCGAATAAATTTGGCCGAGGAGGATCGTCCGAGGAAGGTAAACAAAGAGAAGCTGGTTATTGGCTTTTCAAAAAATGACCTGGCAGGTGTTCTTTACCCTCACGACGACCCTTTGGTGATCAAAATGAGGATGAAAGAAGTAGTGATTTCAAGGGTGCTGGTAGACAATGGCAGTTTGGCAGACATCATGTACTATTCCTGCTTTGACAGTTTAAATTTGAAATTATCTCAATTGGAACCTTATCACAGACCTCTTCTGGGTTTCGCTGGTGAGAAAGTTTTTCCACTTGGGACGATCAAGTTGGATATATTCATTGGAACTTGGCCTGCTTGTCGAACAGAGAGAATGCGCTTCTTTGTGATGGATAAGAATGTGCAGTCAGCCTACAACATCATCATAGGAAGAGTTGGTTTGAAGAAGTTCGAAGCAGTCCCATCTACAGTACATCAATGTTTAAAATTCCCAATAAATTTCGAAGTGGGAGTGGTGAAAGGTGATCAAAAAGTAGCTCGAGAATGCTATTATTCATCTGCCGAGCAAGAGGAGCTTGAAGAGTCAAGGAAAAAGACTACTACTTACCAGGTGGATGAAAGTACAGAAATTAAAACACTTGATCCAAGAGATGAATCCCAACTTGTAAAAGGACAGGTGGTGGAATCTACAGAAAATGTTATTCTGGACGACGAACACCCTGAATGAGTAACCCAGATAGGTTCGTCATTGGATGCTTCAATAAAACAGGAGTTGATAACTTTCTTGAGAAACAGAAAGAAAACTTTTGCGTGGAGTCATGAAGACATGCCAGGAATAGATTCAAACTTCTTATGTCATGAGCTCAATGTGAATAAGGAGATCAAGCCTGTAAAGCAGAGAAGAAGGGTATTTAGCCCCGAGAAGAATCAAGCTATTCAAGAGGAGGTCGACAAGCTCCAGAAAGCTCAATTCATTGAAGATGTGAAGTATCCAGACTGGTTGGCAAATGTGGTGATGGTAAAGAAGAAAAACAATAAATGGAGAATGTGTGTTGATTTCACTGATCTCAACAAGGCCTGTCCAAAGGATCACTTCCCATTGCCCAGAATTGACCAACTAGTGGATGCTACCTCGGGGCACGAGCTGCTCAGCTTCATGGATGCTTACTCTGGTTACAACCAGATCAAAATGAAACTTGAAGATAGGGAAAGCACTTCTTTTATTACCCCCAGGGGAACTTATTGTTATAATGTTATGCCTTTTGGTTTGAAAAATGCAGGAGCGACATATCAACGGCTGATGAACAAGGTTTTTATCGAACAAATCAGTTGCAACATGGAAGTCTATGTCGACGATATGCTGACAAAGAGCAAGAAAGCTGCTGAGCATCTAGTTGACTTAGGTCAGACCTTTGATCAACTGGATAAATACCAGATGAAGCTCAACCCGACGAAGTGCACCTTTGGAGTACGAGAAGGAATGTTCCTCGGGTACATCGTCAACCAGTGAGGCATTGAGGCAAATCCAGCAAAGATCAAAGCTCTTTTAGGGTTGCGATCTCCAACGACGAAGAAAGAAGTGCAGAGTCTTACAGGACGAGTTGCAGCGCTCAATAGATTTGTATCTCGAGCAACTAATAGGTGCCTTCCATTCTTCAAAACACTCCGAAAAACTTTCGAGTGGAATGATGAATGTGAAAAAGCCTTTCAAGACTTGAAGAAATATCTGGGAACACCTCCACTGCTGTCCAAACCAGTGATGGGGGAAAAGTTGTACTTATACCTGGCAGTATCAGAGAATGCAGTCAGCTCGGCATTGATCAGATTGGAGAATGGAGTCCAGAAGCCAATTTATTACACAAGTAAGGCTTTCCGAGGTGCAGAGATTAGGTACCCAAAGTTGGAAAAATTGGCATTAGCATTAATTGAAGCAAGTAGAAGAATGAGGCCTTATTTCCAGGCCCATACCATCGTCGTATACACCGACATGCCATTGAGACAAGCCCTTCATAAGCCAGAAAAATCAGGAAGACTGATGTATTGGGCAATAGAGCTTGGTGAATATGATATTGTATATGAACCCAGATCGTCATTAAAAGGACAGGCTGTAGCAGACTTTATAGCAGAATTTACATATCGTGATACCCCCGAGGAGCAAAAGTTGCTCGCTAACCAACCTGTGGATGTTACAGGATCAACAAACATGAGTCCAGATCAACTCCGGTTGGTAAAAGGGCTTGTGGATGTAGAAAGATCATCAAATTCAAACCCAGACCTACTCCGGTTGGTAAAAGGGCAAGAAGAGATGGTCGACGAAGAACAAAAAATACCAGGGGAGGATGAAAGGAAACATCAGATATTTCACCGAGGAACTCTGTCAGAAAAGAAATTTAAAGACGAGTTACCTACATGGAGATTATATGTAGATGGGTCATCTTGCACAACAGGTTGTGGGGCAGGGATTGTTTTGAACACCCCAGATGAGATTGACGTGGAATATGCCTTACGATTCCAATTCAAAGCTTCCAATAATGAGGCTGAGTATGAAGCCTTGATAGCAGGTCTTAATTTAGCAAAGATTATGGAAGCGCAACAAGTGATGGTATTCAGTGATTCTCAATTAATTGTAAATCAGATGATGGGAACGTATGTAGTTAAAGGAGAATTAATGGTCAAGTATTATGCAAAGGCGATGGAGTTGTTGGCAGAATTTGATGCCATTCAGTTGATCAGAATACCAAGAATGGAGAATGCACAAGCAGATGCACTGGCCCGACTAGCATCAGCTACTCGTACCGAGTTGCGAAGAACGAAACCAATTGAGGTGTTAGAAAGTCGAAGCATAGATGAAGGCCTGACGATGAATGTTATTTCCCTTGATTTAGGACCATCTTGGCTGGATCCCATCAGGGCATATGTCGAGGAAGGAGAATTACCGGAGGATAAGATCGCTGCCAAGAAATTGAAGTTTAAAGCTGCTCGGTATGTACTAACTAATGGTGTTTTATATAGACGAGGAATTATGGCAGGTTTGCAAAGATGTGTACTTACCTCCGAGGTGAAAGAATTGATTGAAGAGATCCATGAAGGGTCTTGTGGAGCCCATGTAGCAGGGCGGACACTGTTGCAAAGGGTGATGACGCAGGGATACTACTGGCCAACGATGAGGGCTGATTGTATAGCCTATGCTAAGAGATGTGATAAATGCCAACGTTTTTCCTCCGTCCGATGAACTCCACAAGCATTGTTGACACCCATAACTTCCCCTTGGCCTTTTGCCATGTGGGGAATTGATTTGGTTGGACCACTACCAACGAACCGAGGAAGATTCAAGTACCTCGTCGTCGCAGTGGATTATTTTACTAAGTGGGTAGAAGCTGAGCCTCTGATTGATATGACATACGAGAAGGTGTACCAATTCGTTTGGAAGAATATCATCTGCCGATATGGTCTCCCTCATGCCTTCATCACAGACCATGGAACACAGTTTGATAACGAGGAGTTTGCCGCCTATTGTCATCAGTCAAACATTTTAAAGGTTCATTCAGCACCAGGCCATCCTCAAAGCAATGGACAGACTGAAGTGACGAACAGAACATTATTAAATGGTTTGAAGAATAGGTTAAGTGAGGCTAAAGCTAATTGGATTAATGAGCTACAATCAGTATTGTGGGCTTACCGAACAACTCCCCGAGCAGCAACTGGAGAATCACCATATATGCTGGCATTTGGAAGTGAGGCTGTAATGCCTGCTGAGTTGGGTCTCCCAACACACAGAGTGCTGAATTTCAATTCCCCAGTCAGTGACTTGATGAGAAGATTAGATTTGGACATGCTCGAGGAGGTTAGAGAAGAAGCAGCCATTAGGAATGCTGCATATCAACAACGAACAGCTCTGTTCTACAACAAGAGGGTGAAGAAATGCGATTTAAAAGAAGGAGATTACGTGCTAAAGAAGGTCATTCAGAAGCACAATAAGTTGGAAGCAAATTGGCATGGACCTTACCGAGTTACAGAAGTTGTTCGACCAGGAACTTACCGAATAACAACTCTAGAAGGAGAGGAATTCAAGAATGCATGGAATGCTGAACACCTACGCAAGTATTATCAGTAATGTAAAATGTAAAGCAGTTCTATCAATATGAATAAAACAATGATGTTTCACCATCTTCTCTCCTTTTATTAAAAAAATTTCGGGGAATACTAGTGTACAACACTACGCTGCTCGACAGCAAAAAGAAGACGATAGTTCAGACCCACGACCAACTCCGGTTGGTAAAAGGGCAAGAACAAATTATACTCCTTTGGTTAGGAGGCATACACTAGCGTGACCAACTCCGGTTGGTAAAATAACTAGTGGACATTGATAGTTCAGACCCACGACCAACTCCGGTTGGTAAAAGGGCGAGAACAAACTATACTCCTTTGGTTAGGAGGCATACACTAGCGTGACCAACTCCGGTTGGTAAAATAACTAGTGGACATTGATAGTTCAGACCCACGACCAACTCCGGTTGGTAAAAGGGCGAGAACAAACTATACTCCTTTGGTTAGGAGGCATACACTAGCGTGACCAACTCCGGTTGGTAAAATAACTAGTGGACATTGATAGTTCATACCCACGACCAACTCCGGTTGGTAAAAGAGCGAGAACATGTGATTCCTAAAAATGCCAATATCGGTTGGTTAAGAAACAAAATATGCCAACTTATGTTGGTCAGAAGGTAAAACTATTCCAGAAAATATAAAATATTCCAAACTGAACCAAGTATGGTTGGTCGGGATCAAAATCCACTAACTGTAGTTGGTCGACGAGGATAAAATTATCGACCTTGGTTAGTCGGACACATTTTATGAAAAAATTTACCAAGTATGGTTAGTCGGGGATAAAAACTCTCACTAATTATAATTGGTCGACGAGCACAATTTAACAACCTTGGTTGGTTGGAAAAATTTTAAACATTTTTATACTCATTACTTTATTATTAAGTGATCGAGCAACATTACTGATACTTGTAACTTTTTAGATTGGTCGATGAACCACAAAGTATTGTTATGCAATCACAAATATAAAAGTGTTAGACAAGTACAAAACAATAGCAATACAGATTTGCAAACAGAAAATGAAAGTCTTTCATTAAAATTCAAAACGAATTACAAATTATATGTATACTAACTATTACATTGAGATCCCTACTCTATTGGTTTCTTTCCCTCAGCTTTTGAAATAGGTTCCTCGCCAGCAGGTGGATCATTTAAAGTCTGAGGAGAATTAATAAAATTCAAGTCCTTCAGCATTTTGACATTCATAACTGAAGGTGTGTCCAATAGATGCTCGGAACGAGATACCTCGATCTGAGAATGAAGATTGTAGTCACCGAGGTATTGTGCAATTAAGCTCCGAGGAATAGCACGAGCTGGGATCCATTCCTTGTCCATATTGAACGGTGTCAAAGGCAAGTCAACTGGTACGCTTGAGTTTCCAATGTTGACAGAGTACGAGCTTCTTCAATACTACGAGGAGTTCTTGATCGACTCCGAGCAGGGGAGTACTTCGTTCCTCGACAACATCCTGGGCAACTCTTTCTCGCCCACGAGAACCTCTTCCTCGTCCCCGAGTAGAAGAAGAAGTACCAGATCTTCGCAGGATATCCAACTCTTGCCTTAATTTGGCATTCTCAACCTCTAAGAAGGAAAATCCCTCATCGGTCACTGGGATTACCGCTGTTGAAGAAGAGGCTGCAGACTTATATTGTGCTAGCTCTTTCTGCAAATTATTATTCTCTTGCTCCAGCAGTTCAACAATTTGTCTACAAGCTTCAACTTCTCCCTTTAGGGTCCTTTCCCTGACATCATACCCAGTAAGGAGTTTGTCGTAGACCTTCTCGGCAGAAAGCTGTTGATATTTCTTTTCATACCCCTCATGTAACAAGGCATTTGACTCCTTGTACTGAGTCTGAAGATCTTCTAGAGTATATTGAAGCTCCTCGATCATATCATAGTAAGCCACGTTGTTGGCCACAGCTCGATCAAGTAAACCCTTCAGGTATTGATAAGCTTCTACTGCCTGCTCTGAAGCACCATGGCTAAGGATGTCGGCAACTTCTGATGCACTTAGGTCTGTGTGACCAGCTTTATAATATTCATGGCATTGCTGCATCAACTTTGTGTCATTAGCAGACAGAAGATCCATCCTGGCCAGAAACTAACAGAGAAAGAAAAAGAAGATCAAGACAGAGTGCAGATAAAGAAGAGACAATCATATGGAAGAAAAGAACTCAAATTTTATTAGATCATAAGGCAAAGTTACAAAGATCTGGGATACAAAGTACAAGTAAAAGAAAAACAGAAAGAGAATACCGAACAACTTCACACCTTTTCCTTGTCTCCCAAGACTTTCTCGGGAGGCTGGGACGAGGAGCTTGGTTGCTCGGTGGAAATAATGAGTTGGTCGGCAGGAGCTGGAACTTGTTCTGGAGGAGCTGGCAGAGATGAAAGCTCCTCGTCAGCAGGCTGGGTAAGGATGAGATCACCACTACCAATGAAGATTCTTCTGAGGCAGCTTCGTCCTCTTCTTCATCCTCGATGGCTGGGGGAGGACCAGGGAGATGCTGTTGAAATAACTCAGAGTCCTCGCTCACCTTCAATTCTTGCAAAGCAGCAACCCAGCCATCTCGGAAGTATTTCAAACTTCCATATTGCACCTGAGTCATCATGGCAGCTACTCCCTTGTTCCACCCTTTGTCCCAACCTGTGTTGAAAGACTTCTTTATTGCCATCTTTCTTTTCATTTTCTCCGAGGAGAGCTTCTCGGATAAAAGGTCCTCGGAGGCTTTCAGCTTGGCCTCCAACTCCTCCTTCTGACGATTTGCTTCGCGCAGAAGGGTCAGCTCTTCCTCAGCTGATTTCAGCTTATTTTCAAGCTCCCCGAAAGTAGTGAGCTTCTCGGCGTATTTTTTATTCTCTCTTTCCAAGTCCTTTACTTTATTTCTCAACTGCACCTTCTCTGCTTCAGATGCAGCCAATTTCTTCTCCCATTCACCTTTATCCTCGTCGTACTTTTGACGGGATTCCTTCAGAGATTGGGCCAAACCCTGGAATGCATCCTCTACTTCAGACGAGGAGCTTGAAGCCTTGAGCGCTTCATCTTTCTTCACAATGGTGTTAAAGCAACTCACCAGCTGAAAAAAGAAGGTAGTGATGAGTTAGTGCCGAGATACATATATTGATAGAAGGAAATAAGAATTCAAGATAAGAAGAAACTTACTGAAGCAATGTGACGAGTAGCTAGGGATGTCAGCATATCCCTAGACATGTTTTCCTCGATGCCTTGGACTTCAGGAATAGTCCAAGTCTTTACCGAGCTCATTACAGGGCTTGGGGGAATAATGGTTGGAACACCAGCTCCACTAGTTTGGAGCTGGGGAATGACTTCAGAAAAACTAACAGAGGAGGACTTCTTCAATCTCCTCGGTGTTTTCTCAACAACCTCAACCAAAGAAGAATTTTTGGTTGGAGAGATAGTGATTACTTCCACAGGCGTATCCTTCTGTACATGAGCCACTGGGGCTTCTCGGCGGCCTTCTGAGGAGCAGCAGAAGGGGCAACATCCATTTTCTTTGTCCCCTTTGGGACATCAGCTTTATTTTTCTTTCCATCTCCAGCAGAGGAGGTCTCTTCAAAGAGAGCAGTAACTCTTCTCTTGCCCATCTTCTGACTCAAAGGAATGTGAGAGTCTGGTGAAGAGTCTTCAGAAGCTGGCAATGGTTCGCTAATGCTAGCCACAGGACGAGCAGTATAAGAAGATGTATAGCTCCTGTACTGCAGCCAGTATGAAGCAGACCTAATGTGCTCGTCTTCAACCTTCTGATGCAAACTCCAGATATGTTTTAAATGCTTGATATTAACTTCTGTTTCTTTTGGAGTTTTTCTCTTGCTGTCAACTGCAAATAAAAACATAGTGAAATATCAGTCATACATTTTGTCAAACACAATGAGATCATAATTTCAAAAAACAAAATAAGATGAAAATAACCTATCCCATTGCCATATGGGGGGCATCTGGGACCCTCATATATTGCATCTCCAACCAAAGGGGCATGTTGCCAATTTTTTATAACTACTCCATGTTCAAAATAATCCCTGTTAGCATAAGGGAGGTTGACTACTAGAGCCCTATTCAAAAATCTAGTTTTTAAATAATAAACATTGTCTAAAATAGCCCATCTATAACGGTACATAATCTCAGGAATTCCTATACGAGTTCCATGAGTTTGATTTAACCTATACACCCCATTAACTATTCTCCACGTGTTGGGGGCTATTTTTGCAGGGACAACATCGAAATACTGACAGAACTCTAAACACAAAGGATTTGGTGGAAAAGAAAATCCACATTCAGCAATAAAGAGGCTAGGGAACCAATGTCCCTCAGCCAAATCAAAATAACTTGAAGGCTCAGAAAGACTTTCCAAAGTTACCCAAGAAGGAATAGAAAAGTCAGAACGGAATTTCTCAAGAGATTCGATAATATAAACCATGGTGAATAAAAAGAAATGAAGGAGAAGGAAGAAAATCTTACAGGAAAAAGGATATCTGTTGATAAACAAACGAAGAAAGGGGTGGACGCACAGAAGAGAGAAAAGCTATAGAAAACTCGAAAGCAGAAATTGAAAAGGTAGAAGACGATGGGATTGCCTCTGAGGCTTAAATACTTTGCCTTGGGAAACGGCGAAAGAAATGATTACAAAAAAGAAACTATTACGCTACCGGCGGCTAAAAGGACAAAAAGGGCACGAAGATCGAAGTGCTTATAAAAATGCAAAAAGGCGGATTCTGCGAATTTGGAAGGAAATTCAAATATGAAGAAAAGGCTCCTAAAACCCAGGAAGGTCATTTAATATTGTCATATACCGAGAAAGAATGTTCCATACTCCTCAAAGTTCGAAATATGAAACATTGGGGGCTTCTGTTGATACCAAAATTAGTATGCTGATGTGGACAAATAATAAGAAGACACGTGTCAATTTACGAGGCACAATAGCAACGAGGAAGATCATTCCCCCGACCAACATACTCACTCCGAGCAACAGGTATACTCCGAGGAACACCAGTCTTCCGAGGAACTCCAATGCTCCGAGGAACTCTTGGACGACGAGCAACTAAGGCGGTTCGAGCTGCATCTCGACCGCAACATTAATTGCCAGATAATCAACAGTTCAACTATTCATTGAATGCTTATCATCTTGACACACACGTCTGAAGAACATTAAATGAATTACCCTTTCATATGTATATCATTTAATGTATCACCCTTTCACGTACAGCCTAAAGGCTATAAATACCTTGTATCACCCTCATTCAAGGGGATCAGAATTTCTTGAGAGCACTTGTAATCGAGAATTCCCAAACACTCAGCAATAACATAACAGTGGACGTAGGCCATTCATATAAGGCTGAACCACTTTAAAATCTTTTGTCTCATTTATTTATCTGTGATTAAATAATTAGAGTAATCTAGTTTTTTACATCAACACTACTACTCATGACTTATATATGTCTTCCAATCATTCGGAAGATAGACTTTCGACTTACTTGGCTCCACACCTCCAAGACAAAAGTCATTTTCAATGCAACTATTAAAATCATTTGCAGTGCCTGATGATAAATACTCTAACCTCTGTGTATTTGTATCACCACTGTCAACCCTCTCAGAACTTGTATTACTGCAGTCAACCCCTTCAAAAATTTGATTAGAGCATTCAACTTGTTCACGACATGTATTACTTGGCAATGGTAATGAATCAATGCACTACACCAAATCTGCCCATTTGTCAAGGTCATTGACCTTGACAAATTCACCTTGTCAAGGTCAATGACCGTGACATTTCGAGGCGAGACAACTTTTTTTGTCACGGTCGTGTCACGGTCAATGACCTTGACATAAAACTCGCATTTTGTGTCACGGTCGTGTCAAGGTCAATGACCGTGACACGTTTGTCACGGTTATAAACCGTGACAAAGCCGTGACCCTTTGTAAAAAAATTGTCACGGTCAATGACCGTGACAATTCTGGGCAGAATTAAAAAAAAACTGCTGGGCAGTATGGCCACTGCCACTGCCCAGCAGTATATTTGTACCTGTTATAGCAACGTTGTACCTGTTCCACACATCATATATCCGAACAAACTAAAGATAATGCAAATATATATTCAAATAAGAAACTATTTAAAAAGAAACAACATCACCATCATTTTATCTCAAATCTACAAACTATTTGCATGGAAAAGAGATTTTGTACCGCGACGCTCGGGAACACCTCCTTATCCTTCCCTTCTCGTCCGAGTAGCCACATAAGTAGAGCATATGCGGCCTACCCTTAGGGCCACTCCCTGTCCCCTGAATTGAAATAAAGTAAAATTAGTATCCGCCCCTCAAATATAGATAAATATAAATTGTAATTGAAATCGAAATTGACATATAAATATAAATACATTACCTGTAGTGTCACTCAAGCAGCTAACTTGAGCTCATATGGCACCTCCTTCCAACTAATGTACCCCGGGCAATCGTGTCAATTATAATTCTCTTCATATCTAAACACTAAGAGATACCATAATCCTATGGAGGTATGCGTTTCAAATTCCTTCCAACCGTTGTGTAGCCAAAAATCAGCAGTTGAAGTTGTCAACTCCACCTTTGAATGGGGTATGGAAAGTGGTGGGGTATGGAAAGTGGAATTGACAACTTCAACCGGTGATGTTTGGCTACGTAACGGTTGGGAGGAATTTGCAGAGCATCGCTCCATAGGATTATGGTATTTCTTAGTGTTCGGATAGACGAAGAGATTCAGTCTCCTCTCCACAAATAGGACACCCCAAATAACTATGTACTAATCACCTATTAAAGGTAAGAAGCGTATATTCATGGATTAGTATAAACAAAACTTAGATGTAGTTGGAATATTTATGTATTAATCTCCTCTCCACACACGCAAACTACAGAAGAGTGAAAATGATAAAGTGCAGATCAAGTAAAAGCATTAAAAATGGATGTTTCGGTACAAATTGAAATAATTATTACAAATTGAAAAATTGTTTCAAATTCGGGTTATCATCAAAAATGGATTGATATTCGGTAGGAGCAGCCAAGTCATCCACACTACTATTTAGACGCCTTGGCGCGTGTTGGACAATTGACCACGGCTCGTTGTTGATATACTCCGAGTAAAACACTTGCTTAACCTTTTGAAATGCACAAACAAACGGCTCATCGCTCACGTGGTCGTTGCTCTTCAACTTGGACAAGTCAACCATGATCAAATTGGTGACAGGATCAACTTTAGAAGCATTTTTATCCTCAACTCTTACCCATTCACAGTAAAATACAACCTCTTTGAAGCTTATATAATCCAATTCAAATATATTTTGAATTACACCATAGTAAGTCATTTCAGCTTCAACGAGGTTTTTATCTTTTGCGCTTGCTCGAAAGAAAGTAAGAGCCTTGTATGAAATACCCGAGTTCTGTACATTTGTACTTTCCTCGTACACTTTAGCGCCGAAAATGTAACCGTTCAATCGATTGTACTCTTGTGCCACGAACAAGGGTCCAGTGGCTAGACGAGCAAGCCTTGATGTCGCATCACCCATCTTTAGGAGCTGAGAATATAGATAAATTAATTATATTAGTGGTAAAATATGAGTGTAATGTAACGTTATATAACGACTGTTTTCATTGTAATTACCTCTTGTGTCAACCATAGCCTAAATTCGCTGTCTGATTGTACCACTGTTTTTTGTCTTTTATTGTTCTCACAGGCTTCATATTTACTGCATATTACAAAATTAATCATGTATAAAATAATCTAAAATAATGTTAAACATTATAATATTCGAAACTTACTTTTTCCATTCTTCGACATCTTCATGTGTGTCAAATAGATAACGAGCTACTTGTTCATGTTGCAAACTCGTTAATTTCACTCGTTTTCCCATCACATTACCACCATCATCGAGGAATTCATCAGTGTCATCAACGCTGGTAGAGTCAGTCATATATTCCCGAGTATATATTGATGACTCCACGGTGATGTATTCCTCTGCAATTGATCCTGCAATGTATCGCGTATTCTTGACGTAATCTTTAAAAACTTTCATCAATCTTTCAAACGGATACATCCACCGATATCTAACTGGACCACAAAGAAGTGCCTCGTCGCATAGGTGTACCAACAAGTGAACACTTATGTCAAAGAATGTTGGGGGAAAGTACTTCTCCAATACACAAATCGCTTCGTTCACAGCCAATTTTGCGGCCACTATGTGTTCTCGATTCACTACCTTCTCACACAAGAGGGAGAAGGTAATACTAATTTGCATAATAGCCCTACGTAAATCCTTGTGCTTGGAGAAACAGTGCTTAAACAATAGAGGAACCAATTGCATGATCACATGCCAATCGTGGGACTTACACTTATGTAAATCATGAGTAGCATAATTCACAATCCTTTGCAAGTTGGACGAAAAAGTAGATGGGCCCTTCAAATTATATATTGTGTCTAGAAGCACCTTCCTTTCCTCACTCGTCAAAGTAAACGCACCAGGGGGAATTATTGTCCTTCCCCTACTATCTTCTTTCAACCATAGTTGTGGTTTAAGTTTTAACGTTTTAAGGTCTTTTCGTGCATTTTCTCCATCCTTCGAATGACTCCCCCCAAGGCAAGTACCCACAATATGTTCAGCGAAGTTCTTCTCTGCATGCATCACATCCAATACATGGCGCACCGGGTTTTTCTTCCAATAAGGCAAGTCAAATAAAATTGACCTCCGAGACCATGCCTTTCTTATCTCAGTTTCATTCCCAGTTGGGGTCTTCTTATGCTTGACATTCTTAAATTTGGGATTCTTACCTGGCATATTTGGGCCACATTTAGAAGATTTACTTTCAATTTCTGAACCCGAAAGTTGTCTCGGCGGTAGCCTATGTTCAACTCCGCCCAATAAAAAATTGGAAGCTTTCTCAAATCTGAAACTATGAGCTGGGGGTAAAAACCTCCTGTGGCAATGGTATACATTTTTTAAGCTGGAGGATAGACGAAGAGATTCAGTCTCCTCTCCACAAATAGGACACGCCAAATAATCATGTACTACACATCCGGATAATGTCCCATAAGCTGGAAAATCATGAATTGCCCACATCAACATAGCTTTCAACGTAAACTCTTCTTTTCTAAAAGAGTCAAATGATTGCACACCATCTTCCCACAACTCATTTAATTCTTCTACCAAAGGAGCCAGGTAGATATCAATGTCTTCACTTGGTGCCTTTGGCCCAGGTATCAATAAAGTCATCATCGAAAATTCAGGTCTCATACACTGTGAAGGAGGGAGGTTGAGTGGGGCTAGGATCACTGGCCATACACTCTGATTGGTGCTTAGATTTCCAAATGGATTGAAACCATCTGTTGATATAGCCAAACGAATGTTGCGTTGTTCTCGAGCAAAATCGGGATACTCATAATTCATCCTCCGCCAGGCAGTAGAATCAATAGGATGACGCATGATATTATCCCCTACTTCTGCCCTAGCATGCCAAGTCATTGCCTCTGCAATCCATGGTACTGTGAAAAATCGCTTTAATCTAGGCCCAACGGGAAAATATTTCAATACTTTTTGAGGCACTTTTGAGCTTGTGCCTTCCTTACTAGTAGATTGGACATATCTAGGTTCATCGCATACCGGACAACGATCGAGATTTTCATACTCCTTTTCGGTATAGTATGCAGTCATACACACAAGCATGAATCGATTTGTACTTCATTCCCAAACCTTTCAAACTGTTCTTCATAACAGGATAGCTATTTGGAAGTGTATTCACCTTGGGTAATAAGCCCTTCACCCATTTCAGAATTCCCGTCACGCTATTGCCAGACAAACCGTACTGCGTCTTCAAACTGTGCAAACCAACCATGGCATGTAAAGTTGTTTGATCTTTATCACAGCCAGAGTATAACGGTTGGGTCGCCTTAAATTTTAAACTTTGGTAGTCATCGTCAAGTTTTATCGTGTTATCTTCACGAGCACTTGAATCTTCTACATCATCAGTAACCTCATTCTCCTCAGCTTCATAAACTCCGTACGCATCATCAACTAAATCCTCTAACATATTATGATCTACGTCGTCCCCTTCTTCATCTATTCTACTTGTTGAAGGATGTTGTGAAGGTTGGTCAGGGACAAAAGGAACTTTCAATTCACCGTGAAAACTCCAAAATCGATAACTATCTTGCATACCCGATCTTAACAAATGTAGTTCAACTGTTTTCCACTCAAACACCTTACCATTCTTACACCTAGCACACGGACACGGAAACTCTTCATCATTACGACATCTCTTTGCATATTTCACAAATTCGTTAGCACCTCTGCGAAACACATCCCCCATTCTATTAGTCTCACCCATCCACTCTTTGTATTTCGGATATCCCATCACAGCTACCACAACTAAACACCTATTAAAGGTAAACAAAACTTAGATTTATAGTATGTTTTTTTTAATTATCCCATCATTTAATTATCCTATTAAAGGGTATGTGGTCCTATCCCATTCAAGAATGCATTTTTCTGTAATATACTTAACAGCTCATGCACATTGTTACGATTTGGAAAAAATTCGACAGCATATCCCCTTAGTTCTCCAAGTACACGACGTAGATTGGCAGGTGTGAGTGTTATTTCAATTGGTCAATTAAAATAACAGTCACACTTGTCAATCTATTATCAATTATTTATTTTGAATGTAAATAATATTCAAAACCCCACCCACCCCCGCCCCCACCCCCACCTCGTCAGATTAATTCAAGACATAAGACCCTAAAGGGAATCCAAATTATTTCTTGGACGTGAATTCCTCCAAATTATGATCTCATACCTATTCACACAATGATGGGGGAGGGGGTGGTGGAGGGGGGCAGGGGGTGGGGTGGGTGTGTGTCCGTAGGTGCGTAGGTGTGCGTGTGTGTGTGGCGTAGGTGTGCGTGTGTGCGTAGGGGCGTAGGTGTGCGTGTGTGTGTGGCGTAGGTGTGCGTGTGTGCGTAGGTGTGCCCACCCCACCCCACCCCCTCCCCCCCTCCACTACCCCCTCCCCCATCCTGCCCCATCCCGCCCCACCCCCACCACACACCACCACACACACACACACACCCACCCCACCCCACCCCCTCCCCCTGCCCCCCTCCACCACCCCCTCCCCCACCACACACCACCACACACACACACACACACCACTCTACCCCACCCCCTGCCCCCCTCCACCACCCCCTCCCCCCCTCCCCCAAAACACACCCACCCCACCCCACCCCCTCCCCCTGCCCCCCTCCACCACCCCCTCCCCCACCACACACCACCACACACACACACACACACCACTCTACCCCACCCCCTGCCCCCCTCCACTACCCCCTCCCCCCCTCCCCCAAAACACACCACCACACACACACTGCACCCCACCCCACCCCACCCCCCTGCCCCCCCCACCGCCCCCTCCCCCACCCTGCCCCACCCCGTCCCACCCCCTGCCCCCCTCCACCACCCCCTCCCCCACCCTGCCCCATCCCGCCCCACCCCCCACACACGCACACACATACACACACACATATATATATACACATACACACATAAATATACAAACAAATATATATATAAATGGAAGAGAGAGAGAGAGAGAGCAGCGTCGAGTCGAGAGAGAGAGAGAGAGAGGGAGGGAACGGTGGGAGGGAAAAAAGAAGGGGGAAAGTCATTTTGCTGGAAAAGTTGTCACGGTCGTGTCAAGGTCTTTGACCGTGACACGACCGTGACAAATTTAATTGTCACGGGCTTGTCACGGTCAATGACCGTGACAATTCGTTGTCACGGTCGTGTCAAGGTCAATGACCGTGACATAAAACACGTGTTTTTTTGTCACGGTCAATGACCTTGACAAGGCTGGCCGGCTGAAAGGTGACAATTTGCCCATTTTGGTGTAGTGATGACATATATCCAAATGAAATTAGCTTTCACGATCAATTGGGATCGCAACATATAACAAACATCGTTGTCACAAACCAACATGAACCGACATTCATCACCAGATGAATACCTCAATAAAAAACTCCCACTTCTCAAATTAGTAAACCTAATACACAACTCATTGCATATGAAATCTAATGAGCTATCTTCAAATATTTCAATACAAGCCATATTATCCAAATAACAACACCTTGCTATTACACTACTTACTATAATGTCCTGTAGTAAAACAGAGGCTAAAAATATTTACTTCAAGGTCAACAATTCTAAAAATGTGTGCAATAATTTAATGCGTGAAATATCAAAATATTTATTTATAATTAATATAAAATTACAGGCACTATTTAAAAACCTATACATAAAGCAATAAAGCAGACACATATTTTCAAAAAAACAATCACGTCTACTTTATAAACACTGCGTGTACTTTAAAAACTGATATCGAACTAGTTATTTCCGCTGGCGCGGACCTATATAAATACATGATTCAATACCAAATCAAAATCAAGTACTCTTAAAATTAGAATGAAACATCAATAATATTCATTCAGCACATTCAACTAACAATTATAAATATTGATAAATATAACTTATATATGAAGAATCCAAACATAAATGCATAAAAAACACAAAATCAAAACATATACATATAAAACATATAAAAAGTTATTAAATCACATGAATGAGTATTACAATGAGTCTTTTGAATCAAAACAAAGGACATACACTTATTGTAATCGATCGAAAATAGAAAAACCAACTGCTGATAAAAATAAACTTACAAATGATAGAGCCAAGTGATACAGGTAGAAACGATTAAGAACACTGTAATCGATTATTAGCAGACGAAAAAAGCATAAGATTAATGTTATTTTCGATTTCGGAGAATAGTCGTTAGTTGAAGAGAAACCTCCAATAACCGATTAGGTTTATGATTTTTTTAGATTGACAGTATTTATATGTTGGACCTAATCGTTTAAAATTTGGTTCACCGATTTTTTTGTCCAAAATTGTTAGTCCAAGGACTAGACCGTAAAAACCTATTAATACAATATGTAGGTGTTAATAGAAACTCCTAGAAAAGATTAGTGCTAGTTTTGAAATGATAAGAAAAGAAAGGGGAAAATGTGCAAATAAGATTAGCGTACAACCATTTCCCTCTTCACGCTTTGATCTTGGTCTCCCTCTCAGCGTTAAACACTCTTGCACCTCACCCAACAACCGCCTGTAAGCCCTAAACCACCAAAAGATTTCATTTTTTAAATTAAACAATTTTGTTCATGAATGTTGAGCCTCCATATACATAACACATCTATGTATAAATGGATGTTTGTGTACATATTTATTGTGATGTGAGAGTGTACTATAACAGAGAAAAAATGTGTGTGTGTGTTTGGAATGAGAATTTACTCGTGTGTGCGTAGATTAAAGAATATATATATATATATATATATATATATATATAGACAATTACGCTCTCATGCGGTACTACCGTATTTTGGTGATTCCGGACTATTACCGTGTCACAATAAGAAGAAAACACGGAGAGGAGACTGGAAAGAGGAGAGAGGAGAGAGGATAACAATTATGAAGTTTTTATACACGTTCTCTCTCTTCCCTAGCCCATGTCAATGTCTGTCAAAGTCTACATTTATGAGACTAACTTTTACTTCTTTCAAAAACAGATATGAGCAAACAAATAGTACTAATTAGAGGCCCAACATAATTCAATGGTTAAAAAAACTTTTACTTCTTTTAATAATTCAGACCGATTAATAAAAAAATTCAAAAGTAAAAACTAACCACATAATTCATTGGTTATGAGCCTTTTAAATACTTGAAAATAATAGGGAAATAATAGAAAAAACAATTAAAAAGTTTGGAAAACATTGGAAAAAAATTAAACATTTAATAAAACAATAATTCTAGGGCGACACCGTGACGTGTCACACCGGTATTGACTATTCCCTTATGGATGTGGGTCCGCGCCAGCGGTACTAGCCAATACCGGTGCGATATGTCACCGTGTAACACTAAATGTGTTGCAAATCTGTATCGGTGTAGAAGGACTCTTAATAAAAACAAATTTCGAATAATTAAACTTGAAAAACATAATTTTAATTAATAAAAAAATCTAATAAATAAAAATCAGGTTTCAAGTTACATAAAAACAAAAAATTGTGATTTTATTTTATTAATTAAAATAAAAACAAAAATTTGTAATTGTAAAAAATGAGTGCCAAACATCCATAAAGGTTTTTTAATTTGTAATTGTAAAAAATTTGTGTTGGTATTGGTTGTGTCATCTATACAAATTTGTACTTTTATTTTATTTTAAACCTGATTTTTACTTATTGGAAGTTTTTTTATTAATTAAAATATTATTTTTCCTATTTAATTATTCAAAATTTATTTTTATTAAGAGTCATTTTATACTGACACAGATTTGTGACACATTTGGTGCGACACAATGACGTGTCACACCGGTATTCACTAGTGTCGCTGGCGCGAACCAACATCCATAAAGGAATAGTCAATATCGGTGCGACATGTCACTGTGTCTCCCTAGAATTATTATTTTATTAAATTTTTTATTTTTTTTCGAGGTTTTTTCAAGTTCCTTTTTTCCAATGTTTTCCAAACTTTTTAATTGTTTTTTCTATTATTTCCCTATTATTTTCAAGCATTTAAAAAGCTCATAACCAATGAATTATGTGGTTAGTTTTTTACTTTTGAACTTTTTTTTTTAATCGCTGTGAATTATTAAAAGAATTAAGTTTTTTTAAACAATGAATTATGTTGCACCTCTAATTAGTACTTGCTGAATCTGTTTTTGAAAGAAGTAAAAGTTAGTCTCATCAATGAAGACTTTGACGGACGTTGACATGGGCTAGGGAAGAGAGAGAGAACGTGTATACAAATTTAAATATTGTTATCCTCTCTTCTCTCTCCAGTTTCCTCTTCGCCTTTTCTTCTTATTGTGACACGGTAATAGTCCGGAATAATTAAAATACGGTAGTACTGTATGAGAGCATAATTGTATATATAGAAAGAGAGAGAGAGAGAGAGAGAGAGAGAATCACAAGTGAACCAAAAGAATGAACTTTTTAATAGACTTAACAAAAAACATTAATAATTCATTAATTTTAATTCCTATAATTTAATGGGTTCGCGCCAACGGCACCCAATACCGCCACCCCACCTTCACCCCTAGGCCAAACCCCCCCCCGGTACCTTTCTCTCTCATAAAAACAAAAACCCACTTCGAACTGACAACCCCAAAACCCAACGGACACCTGATTTGTTCTTAGTCCCCTTGCTGGCGACACCTCACCATTGCTGGCGAGCCTATTCCATCACAACCCCCTACCCACCCCCAACCCCATCTGCCATTCCCTAACAACGTCGTCTCCAGCAATTCAAAGGCAACAAGGTTAGTAACTTAAATCCCCTATTTTATTTTGATAAAGGCCAGTCGACCACTTCAGGGGTTAGAGCTGGGCGGGGTTGGGCCGCCATAACTGGCCGGAGGTACTGGGTTTGGTGTCTCCGGCGTGGATGGTGGGTTGCCGGCATGAAATGGGCAGTGGGTCGCCGGTCATGGGTGCCGGCGCTTGCAGCAGATCGGGTTATGGTCTGATTTGAAATGGGTATATGGGTTCGCCGGAGATTGGGCCCGGACATGGAGGACAACAGTTCGAATGCTGAGGCAGAAATGGCATTTGAAGTGGGTATATGAGTTAGCTGATTTGGGTATGTAAATGGTGCCGGATTTTGGATGTCGGGTATGGCATTTGGAGGACAGCAGGGTGGGGGTGGGTGGGTAGGGGTGGGTGGCTATGGTAGGGGTGGGTGGGTAGGGGGGTAGGGGTGAAGGTGGGGTCATGGGTCTCGGGTGCCGCTCGCAGACCCATTAAATTATAGGAATTAAAATTACTGGGTTATTAATGTTTTTTGTTAAGTCCATTGGCAAATTAGTATGCTTTTTTGCTAAGTTAACGCTTATGTTTCGCTTATGTTTCATCAGTCGGTTATCAATTTAAAAACTTTGCATATTTGAGTCTTTGAATGCTTTTTCATTTAGATCGAATAGGAAATATTTAGGGGTTATTTTCACATGGGATACACAGTCTTTTTTGAGTTCGTTATTTGTTCTTTCAGATTTTGTAAAGGTCGGCCCCCATCGTTAGCGGTATACTTGTGTATTGTTATATATATATATATAGCTGTCAGACTCAGCAAATCCCTCTCCCCCCTCCCACTTCGCATTCGCCCTGTTCTAACATAAGTGATAAGTTTTTATTTAAGAAATGGTGTTCAATCTTATTTGATTTTTACTGTTCGTCTGTCCATGGAATTTGAGAATATCTTTTGTTCTTGCTTTGATTTATACTTGTGCGTGGAGCTCTGACTCCTCTCATTATGTATTTGCTCGATGCTATTATAAAAAAACGTACCCAAATTTTTTATATTTTGTTTTGGTTCATTCCCAATTATTGCTTTCACATTTACTTTGAAATTAGGTTTACAAACTTCCCTCTTACATTTTCATAATAGACAACTTGCCTATAGCTATAGCCACTCAAGTGAAGGGTGTGTTCACCACTTTTTTATACTACCTCTGTCGCCATTTAAAAGCGTGGGCTTTAAAGGATTTATCATTTACTCAATCATTGGGCAAGATCAAGTCATGGAATTTACTTAGTTGATTATGACCAAAATACGAAAGCGGCTATTAATTCGGGACGGCCCCAAAAGGAAAGTAGGGCTATTAATTTGGGACGGAGGAAGTAATATTTTCTTACTTTACCCCAATAATCTCCTGCTTTTCAAAAATTATACTTGTGCATCATCCCGCATATGAGGGGGTAAGTCTAATTATTGAAGTCTTAAGGGGTATATCTCTAAATACAATATTATCTTGGCGGTAAAGTAAAAAAAGCCTTTTTTTATAATATGACAGAAATGTATTTAAAATGACTTGAAAGTTGGTATATAGCAACCCCAAATTGTTAGATAACAGTGTCGTAATACACACTATATTATACTCCCTCCGTCCTGAATTAATAATCCACTATACTATTTTGGGTTGTTACAAATTAATAGTTCACTTTCCTTTTTGGACATAATCAACGAACCAAATTCTACGATAATGAACAATTGTTGATCTTGGCCATCGATTGAGTGTATCTTTAATCTAGACAAAAAAAAGAAAAGATAGGGACTCTTAAATGGGATGGGGGGAGTATTAAATTATAAGACCTCTACCTAAAGCCCAAAAGTTGTGTTGTTGAGGGTTTTAGGGGTTTAAGACTAAAGGCTCCTCTTCATAAATATGCTGATTTCCTTTTTAGTTAGGACGTGTGTATTTGCATTTCTTATTTTTTTTGGGGATGTGTATGTCTACATTCTGGAGAGACAATCACGGCAGAAAATAAGTAACAGACTAGGGAAATGAAAGAGGGTAGACCTGAGCTATGAACTCCCCAAGACTCATGTAAATGACATTACAGAAACAAGTAACAGACTAGAGGCTTGTCTTCACTCTTTTTTTTTGACTTCTTGATGTTTTGTTCTCGTTTTGGTGCTTATATATACTCTTACTTTCCATTACAAAGGCTTTCTTTTTAACACTTAATGTACTATGTTTAAATTTATATATACTCTTGCTTTCCATTACAAAGGCTTTCTTTTTAACACTTAATGTACTATGTTTAAATTTAACACTTGTCCCAATAAGTTTTGTCATGATTTTCTCTTTGGAAAAGAATAGGAATAATATTAATGCTTTCACTTTTCTTCATTTCTTGGCGGAATTTGTTCTTCGCTATTTATTTTGCAGGTTTTGCAAGGTACGATTGGTCCCAGCGGTATACTAGGCAGAATCTCATTACAACAATGTGGAGCCGAATAGATAGCCAATATCAGTGCCCGGCAGCCAACTGACTAATTTTCCATCCCTGTATCTATCGATCTGTCTGTCCTTTGACAATAACAACTATTGGTATGTTTTCTCTCGATTTCTTGATGATGCACATATATAATCTTGGCCATGTACCTGTTTTTTCAGCATCTTTAAATTTGAAAAATTGGTACAAAGGTATGCATTAAGTTATAATTTATAAATATAGAATGTTAGCTTAGAAGGTCATGGTTTTGAAAATATCTGGCCATTTCCACTTCTATCTATGGTTCGTTTAGAGCAATGCTACCCAGTTTTTAGACTCAATTTTTAAACACGGTGATGTGTCATCATCACATTAGATGATGTGTGTAGATTGTGTGATGATGAAACATCACCGGGCTTCAAAATTGGGTCCAAAAAGTGGGTCACCCTAGCATTTTTGTTCCATTTAAGACTCAGAATGTGGATTTGTAAATTGAAATGCTAAAATAAGCATCTATCTACTATTTACCTAACACCACCCCCACCTAGGGGTAGCAATTCGGGTCATCGGGTCGTGTTTCGGGTCGACACGATACGACAAGGTTTTTTCGGACACGAACACAATACGACACGACACGAATTCGTGTTTTTTTTAGTTGACACAAACACGACCCGAATAAAAAACAACACGGCACGACACGACACGACACGAATACAAAAATTTCTTAAATTTCACGCCTAAAAAACACGATAACACGACACGGCTCATAATTCAGACACGAACACGACACGACTTCGTGTAAAAAAAACACGACACGAACACGACATATCGTGTCAATTTTGTGTCGTTTCTAAAATTGCCACCCCTACCCCCACCCCCACCCCCCAACAACCCATTTTGTGTTAAATTTGAATAAGATTCTATCTACGGTTCCAATTAAGACTCAGAATGTGGATTTGTAAATTAAAATCCTAAAATAAGCATCTGTTTACTATGTACCTGACCCTCTTTTGACTTCTTAACCCCCCACCCCCCAAACAGTTTATGTTGATCTAATTTAAGGATCAGGATGAAGCTGAAGGTAATCTGGAGGAAAGTGTCCGATTATGTTCGCTATGATCTGAAAGAAATTGCATTCCCTTCGTCTTTGCCTGACCCTCCTCACATAAAAAAGCGACGCAAATTAACTTGGAAAGAGCGATACCTTGTGAGTGTTCCTCTCTGGAGAGTAGATTATGTGGTTAAAAGTCTCATTAGATATTCGAAGATCTGTTCTGCTGTGATTCATTCAGCTCTTGAATTATCTTTCTTGTATTTTTATATCTTATTTGAGCATATAAAGTTCACCCATTTCTTGTTATATATCCCATTTGTGATTGTGGATTGGCACAAGTTGTAATCGTAGCATAAACAGAGGAATCTCTATGGGTCATGTTAAATGTTCCATTGGGGCAAGAATTGTTGTTAGGAAGGGATAGTATGCATTTTACAGCTATCCACTAGAACTGCATGTCCAAAGTATTGAAGTATTTGGGACATAAATTTTCTCTGTTGAAAGGTGCATCTATAATTGCTTTTGTGTTCTGCTATCCTTCTCTTCTCTTTCAAATTGACTTGAATCTTTCTTCTATAAAATCATTTATGACAGTCTCACGTGTGAATGTGAATGAATATATCATGCAGTTACTGATAAGTGATTAGTCCCTTCTATAATTGTCCGTCAGGTCTTGAAGGAAGCATCCAGGCTCTATGCTGCAAGCTGGGTGCGGGATATTGGTCCTGAGCTTCGCCCAAATGATCATAAGAAAAATAAAGAGAGTGAAGATATGCTCAGTGGAGCTAATGGGGTTACTAAAGAAAAAGAGCCCTCAACGTTGGAGGATCTTGGTAAGAGCCCTGTATCACAAGCTACTGAATCATATATATATATATATATATATATATATATATATATATATATATAGATAGATAGATAGAGAGAGAGATAGAGAAAGGCCCAGGAATGGATGTGTTCTTTGCCGAAAACACGGATCCAACTTCACCTCTCTTTTTCTCCCCCCTCTTTCCATTTCACTCAATCTTTTTTTCCTCCCTTTACTTTCACCCTAAAAACCCACATGAGAGACACCACCACCACCTCTCTATAAAATTCCAAATGAGACAACAAAGCAATCTTTCTCTCGCCCTCTCTGAAAACCCACGTACTTTTTTGCTCTGCTTTTTCCAACCCTCTCCCTCTCTAAACCCCATGGCCATAACTTACCTCCTCCTTACGCCCTCTACCTCCGCCTTCAACACCACCATCACCGCCACCAGAAACAAAACCCAGCAACACCATATACTTCAGTCCACTTGGAACCAGCAACACTATATACTTCAGTGCACTCATAACCACCAACACAGTATGTATATATGTGGATTTATATGTTCGGTAAGAGAGCATATAACTCTGTTTCCTTATTCTGAAATGGCTGTTGTATGTGGGTATGGGTGCGTGAGCGTGAGACAGCGCTCAAGAATGAATAAGAAGAATGAAACAATCGAAATACCAGAACTGGAATCTCCAGCTTTGAATTTACTGCCCGTCAGTCTTTTGGCTAGGAACGGACATCCAATCCTGAACCTCTCTCTCTCTCTCTCTCTCTCTCTCTCTCTCTCTCATATCTATATATAAAAAGAGGTCATACCTAGTGCACAAGCCTCCTGCATAACTGCAGGTCTGGGAGAGGCGGATGTCGGTTGGCCTTACCCCCTTATGGAGAGGCTGCTCCCATGTCTCGAACCCGAGATCAATAGTAGCTTGGGCGAGTGCACTTGCTATCGTACCAAGGTATATAATATAGGATTCTGTTAACACCTTAGGGGCATATGTTAAAAACTCATATATGGAAGGGACAAAGGGGATTCATATATTTCTGTGCACTGTCATGTGCGTGTCTCCCACTTGTCCCTTCCATATATGAGTTGCCCACGTGTATCCCTAGGGAGCAGATTAACATTATCCTATTATAAGTTATATTAGTGACTAATACTGGCAGCTGACTTAGTCTCAGAATTATGCATTATGTTATGTTACATGAATGGCATGCTTGCTTATAAGAATAAAGAGGCTATATTGTTTAAATTGATTATGAGAAAGCTTATGGTCATGTGTTAAAATTTTCTTGATCTTGTGCGGAAAGGAAATGTTTTTCAATAGGTGGAGGAAGTGGATCATGGGTTGCATTAATTTGGTCTCTTTTCCGTTTTTGATTAACGGGAGATTAAGAGGGAAGTTTAAGGGATCGAGTGGGTTAAGGCAAGCTGACCCACTTTCCCTGTATTTTATTTTATTTATTGCGGATGTTCTGAATAGAATTATAAAGAAAGGTGGTAGTGGAAGGCTTCCAATGAGGGAGAGATTAAGTGGAGGTGTTGCACTTGCAATTTGCGGACAATTTAATTTTCTTTTATTTGAACATTATAAGTTTGAAGATCTAGTGCCTTGCTCTAATATAAAAATCTCATATCTTGCATTAAGTTGTATTATGAAGTATCGTGTTTAAAATTCAATGTCAAAAAGTTGTTGGCAGGAATTCGTGTGGGTAGAGCACCTTTAGAGGATCTAGCGAGGAGGGAGGGTTGTTGCATAAAGGATTAGCCTTTGTCCTATTTAGGCTTGACTTTAAGAGCAAAATCATTTTTTTTGGGACCCATTTTTGAAAAAAAATAATACAAGATTGGATGGATGGAAAAAAAAGGTGTTTATAGTGATAGGCTTACTTTAATCTCGTTTGTTTTAAGTAGCATTCCACAATATTTCATGCCCATTTTTAAATTCCGGTTGAAGTGCCAATGTAATAGAAAAAAGGATAAGAGGTTTTCTTTAGGATGGTTGGGGTGCGGGTGGGGGTGGTAAGAAACAAGATCATATAATTGAATGAAAACAAGTGTCAAGTTCTAAAGAAAAAGGATTGGGGATTGGCAATTTAGTTTTAAGGAACAAAGGTTTATTAGCTAAATGGTTGTGGAGGTTTCCAAGAGAGAGAGGGGCTTTGGTGCATAACTATGAGGCAAAAGTATTGTGTGTTGTTGGGTGGGTGGGTGGGGTTTGTTTGAGAATGGGTGGGATCTAAAAAGTGGAACAAGGATAATATCGAAATCGTTGAAAAAATATATCCCATGGAATCGAGTCTTTTTTAAAATCTCTTTGAAGGTGGGGATGGGACATAAAATCTATTTTTGGGAAGACATTTGGAAGGGGAAGTGTGGAAGCATCTTTTTGATTCTCGTTTCCTAATCTTTATAGAATGTCTTTGAATCACAACTCTTCCATTGCTTCTTTTCTTCCGTTCCATGTGTATCATTCAAAGTGATATGGAAAACTAGAATTCCAAGTAATATACACATTTTTTCTTGGCTTTTGGTACGTGGAAAAGTTAATAATTGTAACATGTTACAAAAAAGTCATTCCAAATGTTTATCCCCTATTTGGTGCCATTTTTGTAAGAATAATGGAGACACTTTGAGTCACCTATTGATCCAGTGTCCTTAATTTCCTTTGGAATAAGTTTTTTAAGGAGTTGAATATTTATGGTGTTCTGCCTAAAGATGTGGTTGATTTGATGGTTTTAAAGGCGGAAAATATTTGATGTAGATATGGGTGGGGTAATAATTTGAATAAAAACTACAAGGGGCTTAATTGAAAAATTTCTTAGTTTTACTGTTTTATTTTGTTGTTTTTGTTAGTTAGATTTTATAGTTAGTCTACTAGATTCTAAAAGGTACCACGAGGTGTCATGGATGCCAACTCATGGACATGCTTAGCTAGAACCCTCTCTTTAGGTCTATAAATGCAATGATTTCCATTGGGATTGACAACTATTATTTTTTGGCTTGTTAATATAATTTTTAGATTTGTTCTTGTGATTTTGTCACTTCTTTGGACCCAATGTTTGGTGTTTGCATCAAGGAACCCTTGGGGTGTGTGTCCTCCCATTGCATATCCATTAATGGCTTCCAAGAAGAAAAATCAGGCCAATTCTGAAAATAGATTGGCAGCCCTAGAAAAAGCTATGGCTCAAATGACGAATCAATAAACCATAATTTTGTCAAATTTGGATAGTTTATCTTTTTCTCCACTAATAACCCTCTCATTCAAACCCTAGCCCAATTTTGAACCCTAATTCTGATGTTCACGAATTATCCCATTCTAATCGAGCCAATAAATAGAACCTTCCATTGCCGAAGCCAACAAAACTCCTCAAAATCAAATGAAAGGGAATTCGTAGCCCT
Source organism: Sambucus nigra (assembly GCA_949130495.1). NCBI lineage: Eukaryota > Viridiplantae > Streptophyta > Magnoliopsida > Dipsacales > Adoxaceae > Sambucus > Sambucus nigra. Next base: position 483,497,393 of record OX422208.1, on the reverse strand, counting down.
AGGGCTGTGATGAAGAAGCAAAAAAAAGAAGAGAGTAATGAAATCCTCAAATCTCATCCCAATTCTGGTCCCGGTATAAAATCAAAGATGGAGAAGTCACATAAGATGAGATTGAACACCTGGTTCCAAAACGGCATTCACAGTAGCTTGCGTAACTTTGGCAAGCCACAAAGTGCCTCTGCAAGTCTTAGCAAGGCCCACAAAACTCGATAAAGCCCTTGGAGGAGACCTAGGGTTTCATAGTTCCATTTTGGTTTTTGATTTAGGAGGAAGAAAATCTGTCACGGTCACGATCGAGATGGAGAGAGAAGAAAAGACCGGGAACTCACCAACGGTGGGTGGATTGGCTTGTGTGAGCAGTAAGTTTTCTTGCATCTGGGAGTAGCTAAGGAAAGGATGTGCCTGTTTGTTCATTGCCGAAAAAAGTTCAGCAGCAGGTGGTGGAACAATTTTTAGCTCTTTCCCAATTTTTTGACAAAATTATTTTGGGACCACAAAATTTTTCCTTCTCAGCTGCATATTATGGAAATCTCCGACTTTCAAAGTTTGAGGACGAACTCTTTCAAAGGGAGGTGAGAATGATGTAGATATGGGTGGGGTAATAATGTGAATAAAAAGTACAAGGGACTTAATTGTAATATCTCTTAGTTTTACTCTTTTATTTGTTGTTTTTGTTTAATAGATTTTGTAGTTAGTCTAGTAGATTCTAAAAGGTATCATGAGGTGTGATAGATGCCAACTCATGAATGGCACGTCATGCTTAGGTAGCACTTTCTAGAACCCTCTCTTTAGGCCTATAAATGTATTCATTTCCATTGGGATTGACAACTATTATTCTTTGGCTTGTTAATACAATTTTCAGATTTGTGCTTGTGTATTCTCTCTTCTTTGGATCCTATTAGTGTTTGCATCAATATTGGCGAAGCTTCTAGAGTGAAATGCCTTTGGAGATGCATAGGCTATGTTTTAGGCCTGGAGGAATGAGAATTTTTTAAGGAAAAAAGACTAGGAGTAGTTGTGGGAGAGAATTAAGTTTAGGGCTATCTTTTTGTGCTTCTTACATTAAAGCTGTTTAAGGGTACCCTCATGTATTGTTACAGATGAATTAGGTAGTAATGTTTAAAAAGGCGGTTGAGGCATATGCCTCGAGGCGAGGCAGGCAAAAATGCCTCGAGGCTCAAGTCTCAGGGTTGAATTTGAGGTTTACGCCCCAACGCACCTCGAGACTTACGCCTCGATGCGCCTCACGCCTTTTTGCCTAGGCGTGTTGGGAAAAAAAAAACTTCTTTATCTTCTTCCATCACGAAGTCTGCATTTTTAAAGATTAAAGTTCTTTCATTTTTCTAAAATTGCACTTAACTTTAAAAAATGTTGTTTTAATCTACTAACTCTTATTCTTTTTTTTTTTTTGTTTTAAAATTGCACTTAACTTGTACTATTTACTATTGTAACTTGAAAGAAATTTTAAAAAAAGAACCAATATGTGAATGAAACTTAAAAAACTGATTTTGTCAATTTGATTTTGCGTTGATTAATTTATTGTCATAGTATAAAATAACCAATGTGAATGAAACTAAAAAAAATGATTTGGTCAATTTGATTTTGCATATATTAATTTATAGTCATATTATAAAAATAAGAATATGTAATAAAGTCATCTAGGGGGAACAAAAACATGTTTAACTATGTGATAAAGTCCTCAAAGATGTTTATTTTTGCAGTTTTATTTTACATTTCTTTGTTACTTTATTATTATGGTTTTATTAGTATTTTTTTAATATTATTTTGCTCTTTTTTGTTTTTTGGTGAGGATTACGCCTCAATACGTCTCGAGGTTTACGCCTCGCCTCGCCTCGCTGAAGCCAAAACGCCTCGCCTCGCGCCTTTTTAAACATTGTTAGGTAGAGGCTGTTTTGAGAGAGAGCCTTGAGGTTGAGGGTTACCCTCGTGCACTGTTACAGCTGAACTGCGCATCTTTTTGGGCATCTTACATTAAACCTTTAACACGATTTTCTTTGTGAAATGGCATTTAACACCCCTCTGGCTTTCATTGATCCGTCACATTTCCTGACTCCACAAAACCATTTCTGGCTTGAAACAAGTCTCTGGCCACGGTTCCATTATGAAGTACAGATATTTCATTATATTTTCAGGACCAAATCTTGTCTTCTGGAGCAAAAATGTTCTAATCGTATTTCCCTATCCAGTGTTGATGTTGAATGCATTTCACTGGCTCTTGACTGTGCTGAAACAATATAACTTGCCTTCTCTCCTTCATGAACTGCTTCAAACAACCAATCACCTGCCCCACGGTATGTTACCATGATAACTTAGCACTACATGCGGAGTTCAATCCGGTGTTTCATGCTCAAATAAAACATATCATATTTTAATATTATTTCGTCGCTGAATGGGTCGCTGCAGGGATTCACCATGTGCAATATGTTCTAAATGTTGATCAAACGACTGATTTTCTTACCACCTCCCCTCACAAACAACACTTCCTGCTGCTTTTGCTGCAATCTCACCTGTCCAGGATTTTCAAGGTTCTGTGACTGTAAAATCACATGTCAAACCAGTCCCCCAGTCGAGGACATTGTCTCATTCCCACTACCTGTTCAACTACCCAACAGCCACTTCTCATTGCTCACTTTTTGACTGCAATCAATTGATTCTACTATTTTTTTTTATATTAAAGAAAACCTGCATTGGGGGGGAGAGGGAGGGGGGGGGGGGGTCAGAACTTGAGTATACACAGCATATACAAGGATAAAAAAGGGCCCTGAAAAAACTAGCCCTAGCCAAAACAAAATCTGCACAACTAGGTGATAAAATCAAGAGTCCCAAGAATTCCACAAAAGAAAAAAGAAATACATGACCAGGGTACATTTTTTTTATTCGTAAAAAATGAAGTACTTAATGGATCACTTATTTATTTTTCTTCAATTGTCCTCAAATTTTGAATATTTTTCTCCACATAAATTCACATGGTCTATCCGCATTTCTTATGAAGTATTTAATTGACTTGTTGCTCATATAAGATTAAATAACTGTGACCATCTTCAAAGGGAAGTTGAAAGATTGGGCTTATCTCCTAATTGGTGTTTATGCGTTTCTTGAATAATAAAACCATAGAGATAGGGGACATACCTGTCCATATCATCTGTCAAATCATCCATCCAGAACTCGTAATTCAGCTACCTAGTTTACTGAATCATTTTATGTCAATTGCAATCACCAATTACTGTCCGTAAAATTTGATTTGATGCCAATCTTGTAGAACAAGTTTGATATTGTATAAAACTCTGGAAGGATCGATAAAAAATGTAAGTTTTGAACTCTTACAAAAGATCTAGATCCATACCTTTTGGTTTGCAGGTGAACATTAAAAACCTACACCAATGGTTAGGAATGAGAACAGAAAGTCCTTAAACAAGAAATCATCTTATCTGCTTATCATTTATCCAATTATGGATCAAATTTGGTTGTGGGACTGCCAAGGCATCCTGGGCAGGTGTGAGCTGGTTGGCTCAATTACGAAGCAGATCGGCTCACAAATCAGGTGATCAGCTCCTCGAGAGTTTCTCCCTTGGTTCATCTGCAAATGTCACAAGAAGCAATTACTTGTGAAAACTGTTTACATTAGGGTACTGTTTGGTTCACAATGAATCAATTGAAGTTGAAGGTTAAGTGGCATGAAAATATTTTGTGCAATGGAATCAGATTACCTTCCTTTTTTTGGAAAGTGGGGGGAATTAGTATCTATTTAATATAAGTAGGATTTCTACTTTCCATGGGAATCTTTAGAAAATATTTTCTCAGAAGACAAAAAGACCATAAAATAATATATAATTAAAAAAACTATCTTGTGCAATAATTTGGTTACCCTAATTTACAATATAGATATTCTATTTTTGGGTGAATTACTATATTTTGTAGCAAATTTGGGTTGAACTATGTATAAATGGTGTACCATACCATATAGTTGTGCTTTAGTACATGTTAAAAGAAATAAATTTATAGCATATATACAAACAAGATTGCTAAAAGGGTATTATGGGTATTTAGTGTAAATTTCTATGTCACTTTATCATGCATAGACCAAATACTTGATTTTGATTCCGGCTAAGAATTCACTGATTGATCAAACGGACCTGTTCATGACAATCACTTTCCTTTTAATCACAATCCACCTAAAAATTCACCATAGACCAGGTGGGGGCCTAGGTGATAAGCTAGACATTCTAAAGATAGTTTGCTAACTCTGAATGAGGTTCAATGAAATTAGATAGCTAAGTGAAGGGATAACATGCACTGCAATCTCTCTTCATAGCAACCAAAAGCAATTTAACAGTTGGTCATAACTCATAAACAAATTTGAAAGGAAGGTACGAAAAAACCACAAATATGGCATCTCATGAACTATAAACCTTATATATATATATATATATAGGCCCCCTCCTATAAGGACTCCTTATGATGCAGACCCGGTACATACCATTCTTTTAAAATAGTAAAAAAATGATTTTTTTTGATGAAATTTCATGGATATGATCTCCATGGTGAGAAGATCATCTCCAATTTTTTTCATGAAAAAATTCAATAAAAAAACCATTGAGATGAGATGATATGTAAAAAAAGGGTATAAATATGCATTTTCGACTGTTGAAATGTTGACGATCATCTCACCCACTTTTGATTGAATTTTTTGACGAAATTTCATGGATATGATCTCGACAGTGAGAAGATCATATCCATGAAGTTTCATAAAAAAATTCAATCAAAAAGTGGCTGGCGCCGACCCAACATTTCAACGGTTGAAAACGAATATTTATACCCTTTTTTTACATATCACCTCATATCAACGTTTTTTTTATTGAATTTTTTGATGAAAAAAATTGGAGATGATCTTCTAACCGTGGACATCATATCCATGAAGTTTCATCAAAAAATTTATTTTTTTACTATTTTTAAAAAATGGTATGTACCGGGATCTGCACTATAAGGAGTCCTTACAGGAGACTTTATGTATATATATATATATATATATATATATATATATATATATATATATATATATATATAACAAGATTTCTATACATCATGCTTCCTACATCACTCATACATCACACCTAGTTCTAGGCTCTAATTTTTTTTTTTACCTATGGAGTTAACCTTCCAATCAACACATGTTCAAAAAGTTAGGTCAAAATACGATTTCTAGTTATTTCTTTAAAAAACCAACAAAAAATTGCTGAAAATACATTGTTTCTAATGGTCTGCGCCAGCAGAATTTTGTGAATTTTTTAAAAATAGTTTGAAAATGTATTTTGACCTAATTTTTTGAACACGTGTTGATTGAAAGATTAATTTCAATAGAATACTAAATTTTTTGAAAAAAAGGTTTCTTAGGGCCTAGAACTAGGTGTGATGTATATATATAAGGTCGTACCCAGTGTACAAGGCTCTCGCTTAACTGCAGGGTTTGGGAGAGGCGGATGTCGACTGACCTCTTTCCTATATATATATATATGAAGAGTCTGCTCCTATGTCTCGAGCTTTGCAGGTTTGGGTCTGGGAGAGGCGGATGTTGGCTGACCGTACCTTAATATATGGAGAGGCTGATCCATGTCTCAAATATATATATATATATATATATATATATGCTCTTGCCCATAAAACCTTCATTAAATAACAAAATAAAGATTAGAAACCTTGAAATCTATTTGGAAATGCCTAAAAAACATTTGAATGAGTGAGAAGATAAATTTATTATACCTGTGATACTTCACCTTTGATATTATCTTTATTCATGCACATATTTTAGTTTAAAATGAATTTTAACAGAGTTGAGCAATGTTTACAACGTCATTACAAAAATATCCAAAAGCAATTGCAAGAATAATAATATTCAAAAGTAAAATGATATAATTTTTCCTGATCTTGACTGTCTTATAAATGTATTTACATAGGTTCTGGATCTTATCATACTGAAGAATGACCTCAAAATCGTCTTTATGGATCCTCATTTAGTTGACCCAGAAGAAAATGTTTTTGTTGAATGTGGTATCTAAAGTTGTGTTGTTTACTGATATATTTATTTACTTCTGGGATTTCAATTAATAGCCGTGGCTGCCAGAGGTGGAATGGAGACACTTAAGCCAGCTTTGCAGCGAGTGTACATGACAAGAGCTTCTGCTTATAGAGATGGGCTTAAAAGTTTCGTACAAGGTTATCAAGAAGGTATACAAGAAGTCATGGAGAAGAAGGCTGCTAAACCTCACCAGGAAGAGGATACTCCAAAAAGTTCAGCTTGAGCTTGATCACTCTAGAGGAAATTTGTGAGTTCTTTTGGGCATATCTACAGTCGGCACAAGATGTACAGTTGCAACATAATTTTGTTTGTAAGAAATTGCTTGCATGATCCATCCCTTTTGTGATTTGTATTCGTTAATCAAAATATTGATGCTATGGATATATTGGTTGTATGTCACATCTTTGCTTCTGATACTTATCATCCATTTCCTATTCTGAGTTGTACTTACTGTGCTTGTTCTTTTAGTTATTTGATTTTGTTTCGGCAATCGCTTACAAGTACACTATTGCCTATAACTCAGTGGTGACTTCCAATGACGTAAACGGTGTCAATGGCTCACAAAGAAATTACACTAAAACAAAGAGTAGCAATACTCAAAATTAACTATACTTGAATGATTTTCTTTAAAGAGGTTTTACACTATTTATAGGGATAAGAGAGAGATCTAGAAGGCCCATTACTTGCCCATTAGGGAATGCTTAGGTCACATGTAATGTCATGAAGTGGCATCACTAATGACTACAACTAAAAAAAATGTAAAATAATAAAAGGAAAATTACAATATTAAAAATCAGAAAATGCGAAAAATGCCAAAATACAGTTCACATCACACTCCTCCACTTAAAACTAAGCTCGTCCTCGAGCTTTTAAAAATTGGAGCCGAGTGAAAAGTATCAAAATATGTGGCGAAGAAGAGAATTTTGGGTCCCAAAAATAATTCTGTCAAAATGAGGGAAGGCCCAAAATTTTATCATCCAAAAATTCCCCCAAATCTGGGCGAAAACAAAAATTTCTAAATTCCAGGTCTTCAATGTCCAAAACAACACTTAAAATTTCTAAATCGGGGACCAAGACGAAACGTAGTACCATACCTGCACTTTCCTCTCCCGAGCAATGTTTAAAAAAGCGTTTGAGACTTACGCCTCGAGGCGAGGCGGGCAAAAAATGCCTCGAGGCTTAAGTCTCAGGGTTGAATTTGAGGCTTACGCCTCGATGCGCCTCGAGGCATACGCCTCGGTGCGCCTCACGCCTCGCCTCGCGCCTTTTTGCCGAGGCGCGAAAAAAAAAGTCTTGTTCTTTTTTTTTTTTTTTTTAAACTGCACTTAACTTATACCATTTGCTATTGTTACTTGAAAGAAATTTTCAAAAATGACCAATATGTTAATGAAACTTAAAAAACTGATTTGTCAATTTGATTTTGTTTGAAATAAATGTACTAAATTAACTTCAATATGACTTTTTAAAAGTTTTTTGTTTTTTGTTTTTCAACTTAGATTAATATGTTATCTTTAACTAGACTGAATATATATTAAGAAACTAATATATTTTGCTGTTTTTTTTAATATACTTAGGTTGATATGTTTTATTATTTTTTTTTTAATAAAATTGCTGTTTTTTTAATCTTAGCTTGAAAATCAATGTTTTTTTAATAAATTTGCTTGTTAAGTTGCATTGATTAATTTACTGTCATATTATAAAATAACCAATATGTGAATGAAGCTAAAAAATGATTTTGCATTGAATAATTTATTGTCATATTGTAAAATAACCAATATGTTAAAATTGATTTTCTCAAATTACTTTTTTTTTTTAAAAGTTATCTCGGGGGGAACAAAAAAATGTCAAACTATGTGAGAAAGTCCTCAAGGATGTTTTTTTTGTAGTTTTATTTTATATTTCTATGTTATTTTATTTTTATGGTTTTATTAGTATTTTTTTAATATTATTTTGCTCTTTTTTTTCCTTTTCGGTGAGGGTTACGCCTCAGATGCCTCGAGGCTTACGCCTCGCCTCTCCGCGACTAAAACGCCTCGCCTCGCCTTTCGCCTTTTTAAACATTGCTCGCGAGTCTTACTGATTTTTCCGACTTGGTGGTGGGAATAAAGCATGATTGCGAACTACACTAGGTGCAGATAACCTCGTTAGCGGGAAGAAGAACGACTAGCAGTACAAGGAGGCGATTCAGCAAGAGAGTCACACCTCCGCTATTGACCCGATCAATTTGTTTTTACTCGACAAAACCCAATGTACTCGTATTCGTTGCTCCACTTTGAAAAAGGAGTTCATAAAATGACTTTTTCTCTTTAAAAAGGTTACACTCAAAACCTAATTTAAGAGAAATATTAGACTGGCCAATAGCAACCCATTCTCTCCGCTATTTAACCATAACAAAAATAAGAGAGTCCAGCCAGTTATAGGCCCAGATACTCCACAGCCCAAGCCCAAGACTAAGTGTAAGAGGTGGTTATTTAAATTTGCATTCACATGTGAGCTTGAACTCCCTTTTGGAGCGAAACAACCACTGAGCTTATTCTCTTTGGGGCTGGTTTTAATCCATTCAGCCTCGTCCAGGGTCCTCAAATGAAACCCTAGACACGACTAAGCTTGTAATTGGGCTCGAAAAGGGAGCTCGCCGGTGGCTAAGAGGCGAGAGGGGCGCTTTAGTAGTTTCCTTCTAACGGCAAAGCTCCGGCGACCGAGACAACACCCGGGTCAAAAATCATCCTAGGGCTTCGAGCCTTTGGACTAGCCTGTTCATGGCCATCGCTGGGCAGATATAAAGTCGTCAACGGTCGCCGGAGAACAAAAAAGGTCGCCGAAGTTGTTACGATGGCGGGGCGGGAAAATTCTGTCCATTTTCTGCTCGTTTTTGGCTCGACTTTCTTTTCTCTCCTTAGTGGAACTCGGGCTGGATTTTAGCCCCCATTTCTGCTGTCTTTCACGTGGATGCTGGGTTTTGACAGGGTTTTTTGGTGGGGTTAGTGTTATGTCGTGGTGTTGGTGTGATGGTAGCGGAAGCGTCAGATGGTGGTAGTTCTAGGCGGAGAATGTAGTTGAATTTTACTTTGAGGAGATTAACTATATCCTCCAATCGAGTGGATGAATCAGCAGAAATGGTGGGGAAAAGATGGCATGGTGTGGTTATAGGTTGAGAAGGCACTCAATTTTCTCAACGAGGATGGCAACCAGCTCCTCCAATCGAGTGTTACGATGCTCGACTTGGGTGTTCTTCTTCGGTGCCATTGTTGTTTTGTTTATGATTTTTTCTACACAACAACAATAATAGGTGAAACGATCTGTACTTGCTCTAATATCAATTGAGGTAAACGGTGTCAATGACACAAAAAAAAATAACACTAAGACAGTTGTAATACTCAAAATTAACTATACTCGAATGATTTGCTCCAATGGGTTATTACACTAATTATAGGGATAAGAGAGAGATCTAGAAGACCCATTACTTGCCCACTAGGGAATGCTTAGGTCACATGTGATGTCATGAAATGACGTCACTAATGACATCACATGGAACTAGAACATTCTCATTACAAATTGCTTATTCTAACCCTCGTTAAATCTATTAACTACAACTAAAAAAATGTAAAATAATAAAAAGAAAATTACAATATTAAAAATAAGAAATGGCTAAAAATGCCAAAATGCAATTTACATCATCCAAAGTATGAATTGTATGTATGTGATTTAGTGTAATAGCTTGGATGTGGCCTAGCAGGTGGTGCGACTTTAAAGAGAGAGAAGATAGCTATATTATCGTATTTATATTTTAGTTGTGTGTATGGGGTCTTTGAGATCTAATTGTATTGTATTATATTGTCTTTATGTTAGTAGAATAAGGAAATATCATTGTATATTCACCACTAGTTGGGGCAGTATAGTATTTTAGTATAAATAGGGCTAGTTGCTTGGGACCTCCTTTTGTAGGAACCTATCAATATTGAGTTCGGTAGATATGATGCAAGACCTTTTGTAGGCACCTGCCCATATTCTGATTGAATGAGATTGGTTAGAGAGAGACTATAGTTTCTAGTATCTGTTATTGTTCATGCTTCCGCCTGTTAACATAAAATATTTATTTAGATTTAATATCCCTAATTCGGTATTAGGGGACATGATGATTGATATGGTACTTCCCAAATTTTCTTTGTAATCACATATTAGTATTTACTAAAGTAAGTAAGCAAGCCTCTAGGTTATAGCTGCAATTTTTATTTTTATCATTTGAGTATTCATTTACTATAAAATTTGGGTTAGGGTGAGGTAAATGAAAGCATTTTCACAACAACAATAACAATTATTTAGACGCCAATGGCCTAATTCTCTTTCATATCCAAAAGTGAATACAAAGAATGGCCAAAGGCCTTATTTATAGCTAAGGGAGTCTTGCTAGCCAAGAAACCCTAATACGGTAAAAGACTAAAAGGGGCACACTAAAGACATTTAACGACAATGTCACCTTAACCTAATTTAACAACTAATAAGAGAGAAATAACCTAGTAAAATAAAAATAACAAAAAGTACAAATAAATTCCGGAACACGTCACACTTCCCAACTGAGAAAAGATGGACCACGAGCGGGAAAACGGGAGAGGGGACTGTCATTTGAGACATGTGAACACCAGCGTTCTCCCCAACTAAGAAGGCAAGCTGTAGACGGTAACACCCAGTGTATTGGCTAGCAAACAGTCGATGACGACGACGACTCATCAGAAATTCCAATAAAGGCTGGTGAACATAAACTCGCCCTCAGAGCTTACCACAATGGTCACCATCATATTAACTCTTCATAAGGGGCGAACGATGCTAGATGAGGGTCAAGTCATCCATAATGAACAACCTTGTGGCCATGCGTTGAAATGCAACCTTCGAACACACCTTGTACCCACCCAGAATGGGTCCATATATTCATAAACAATCACATCATCCCATAACAATGAATCAACTCAAATCTACCAGCAGAACGCGCCTCAACAAAATCTTCTTTGTTCTCAAAGAGCGGGAAGAAGTCTCCAATATAGTATGACTCCACCTCTCTGAATTGAGTGCGAGTCACCAACCCATGGTTCAAAGTTTCGGTATCGGTACCGAAATTGGAATCCTGAATCGGTCGCGGTATCGGGCGATACACAAAGATCGCTATTTAGAGAGCGCAAAAACATTCTGGAAAAAATATAGAAAATTTTAAAAAATAAGATTAACAATGTGGACCAATGAGATACATTCAAACCCATCATTCAATATGCATTGCATTGTAGAATTGGTTATACGGAAGCGCAACGAACTTGTCAGATTCAATATTCCATAATAAACCAATATTAATATTGAAAAACAATCTAAAGACATAGAACTTGATAAAAAATTTACATTGAAGATAAATAGAAATGTTTTTTTATTATGTTATTTTTTTCAATAAGGATACAAATACTATTATTTTCGTAGAATTACATTTTTTTTAAATGATGCAAATGCTATTTTTTTACAAGAGTTAACGTATTTAGAAAATTAACTCTACTAAAAAAAGGGGCATATATCAAATAGTCACTCGAACATTTTTTAATACCGGTTTAGTCAAAGCCTTTTTATTTGTTCCAAAAAGTCCCTCAATATGTTGCTAGCACGAACTTTTAAAAATAAGAGAATATTGGTTAAATGGGTGTTTGAGAGACTTTTTGGAACAAAATAAAGATGCTTGGACTAAATATGTATTAAAAAATATTTGAAGGACTTTTTAATAATTGATCCCTAAAAAAATAAAATTTGCATCCTTTTAAAAAACATACCTCAATTGTTATTTCTCTAAAAACGTTAACTCTTGCAAAAAAAAAAAACATTTAGAGTTACTTTTTTTAAAGAAAATATGCAAATGATATTTTTTTACAAAAAATATACAAATACAGTTTTTTTTAGTACGATAAATTGTTAATGGAACATTTTTCTTTAAAATAAAAAAAAAACACTGTTAAATGATAAAAACATTTCTCTTAAAAAAACAAAATAAAAAAAACCCTCATGCTAGAACTTAAAAACATAAAACACACCCACGCTAAAGCAAAAAAAAAGAGGTTAAAACAAACCCATGCTACGCTCACTCACACTAACGACGTAAAAAAAGTTGTTCTTAGCCACGCACAGTTCAAAAGAGAGAGAGAGAGAAAAAGCTACTAACCAACTAGGTTTTCCCCTCCGGCGAGATAGCGACAAAAAGTGGTAGAAAAGGAGGTTCCGGTGAGTGACTAGCTAGGGTTTTCTGCAACTAAAGGTTAGTTTATTCTTGTTTTTTCAACTTTATGCCCATACCCTGTTCCCTATGCAGAAAATAATTGACAATCGACCCTAATTTCTTCATCTCGGTCGATATATCGTCCCCTTGTCTCGGATCGGCCGATTTATCAACGAGTTAAGCCGATATCAACCGTATCTTATTTTTTTTCGTATCGCGACCCGGTATCGTATCGTTCATTGCAGAGTCCGAGTCAACTCGGCCGCGAGTCTTTGAACCATGCACCAACCTATCCTCATTTAAGATATTGAAAAGTCTCCGATGAAGAACACAACCTCTTCTTCCTCGAAGATGTGAAAGAAATCTCCGAGTTCAAACGCTTCAGTCTTCTCGATACTTGACCCAAGTGATCTAATGTTCCTCGACGAAGATGTCGAAGAAATTCCCAATACAATACTCGAGATGGATATCATGAGCCACAAGCTCAACTGAAACTTCGGCTGAGGCCACGAAAGGGGTGGGAAGAGGGCTGTCAGCAACAACAGGAATGGGATCCTCGGGAAATGGCTCATCTAATGACATACGACTAGTGAAGCTACAAAAGGATGCATGAAGTTCGGATAAATGCACCCTCAATTCGAATTCGAGATCCTCATATTCGATTCTCTAATGAAGTGCCTCCCTTTCGTACTCCTCGATTTTCAAGCGGCACTTATTGTACCGAGCGGATGTGATGTGGTCGCAAGATACCCCATCACCTCAATGCACGAATAAGAGAAGTCGCGCTCACAATGACCAACCCCCTTTGCAATGTCCAGGAGAACCTCCCGGTAGCATGCCTCGATCTCCTTAATCTCTACCTTAATTTTCTCAACGAGACTCCAATCAGGTGTAAGCTCTAAGTTGTGTGCGAAGTAAGTGGTGGGTTGTCCGAAGGGAGTTAAAAGGTGGTTGGGTGCTTGAATTAAAATTTGAAGACCAAGAGGGCTAGAACAATAATTAAAAAAGAGGGGTAGATTTGGAAATGGGGCGAAAAATAGAGTTAGGGCTTACCTTTCTCTTGGTTTCATACGAGCAGTAGGTGCGAGGGTTTTGATCTAAGATTGTTCCCATTTCATCAGGCCAACTAGAGCTATGATGGGCCTTGTCTCCCGCCAGTGATGGTCGCTGATTGGCGACGAGGGTGGATGACGTTTGATGGTGGTACTTCTGACCGAGAGGGGGTGTAGATCTAGGGTTTTAGCCAAAAACCCTCCCCATGAAGTTCGTGGGTGGTCCCGATCACCGGAAGATCTTGGACCAAGGTCCTCTAAACTCGGATATGGACGGAAAGGGTGGCCGGGAGTCGTCGGAGGGAATGCGGTGGCAGGAAGTGGCTGGAGCCGAGTTCGATTGGGGGCTTGAGAGGTTTTGAGGGTCTGTGGGCTTGAGGATAGGTATCGGATGGTTGAAGGGTTGAAGCCTGGGATGACCGACTGTTTGAGCATGGTCATCCGATAACGGCGAGGTGGTGGGGTTCCAAAACCAGGATTTGGAGGGGTTTTGGTCGCTGTTTGGGGGTAGGGTTAGTTGGTATGGGGGGTTTGGAATGGGGATTTCGGATCTAGTGGGTTTTGAGGGTGGGGGTTGGGGTGGTTCCACTTGACCGTTGGTGGTGGAAGCCTTGTGTGGAGGAGCGATTCACCGGTTCCTCGAGCGTTGTCCATGGCTCTACAACAACTTTGGAATCACCTCACAAGCAAACGCAAACGCAAACGCAACTTTGATACCAATTTGATGTAAGCGGAAGCATTTTCACAACAACATTTGTTTAGAGGTCAATGACCTAATTTCTCTCCCTAATTCTCATTCATATCCAAAAGTAGGTGAGTACAAAGAACGACCAAGGCCTTATTTATAGCTAAGAGAGCCTTGATAGCCAAGAAACCCTAAAATGGTAAAAGACTAAAAGGGGAACACTAAAGATATTTAAAGACAATGTCAACCCTGATCTAATATAGCAACTAATAAGAGAAAAATAACCTACTAAACATGAAAATAAAAATTACAAAAAATACATATAAATCCCGGGGCATAGGGATTATTTCTCTTGTGAGAAATTTATTAAGTGTTTGCGTTTGATTATTATTGTAACAGTTGTGTGATTGTTAAGTGTTTGTTTTTGTTTTGACACACTTAGACATTGTAAGATACATCATTTATACTACTAACTGAAGTGCAATTTGTATAACGCTTTGCGAAAGAAAAGAAAAAGTGTTTTTGAGGGGACTAATTATGCAGACTGCCCATATGTCTTATAAGTTTCGCACCGCTTGTTAAATAGCTGACGTATGCTTGTTCAGAAATTATTTCCCCCGTTCTGTTTTTCTGATGAATTGAGATGGTCTTGCAAAGCTGTGATTGCGACTATTATTTGAAAGAATTCATCATGTCATGCACCCTGATAAGATGGCATATTTTTTTATTCTTTAGCTTGGTGCGATTGAAGGAGCACCACTTACAGGGGTGTTTCTGATGAATGGGAATTTAGGGGCAGAGCTGGTTAAATCTCAAATTTGTTAAACTACAAATTGCTGAAAATGTTTAAGCCATTTGGGAAGGACCTAGTAATGTATCTCTTGCTCTTTACGCTCCCTAAAGGTTAAATGTATTTTGGTCTTACTTCATCTGCGGAAGCTAAAGGATCACTGTGTAGTGCATTGCCGTGTATAGCATTGACTAGCTTTACGTTGAACCTTCTACATGTATTTTGACGAGATGAGGCACAATTATATCCCTTGAATTAAAGGGTTCGTTGCTTTAGGGGATGCGCACAGTATCCAGTTCCATTAGTAATGGTATTTACATCTAATCTCATGATAGGTGGGATCATGATATCCATATGCTCTATCACTTAAATTATTAGTCTGGATGTCACAACGAGTCGCAGCAGGTCAAGTAGGGGCAGTGATGAGCTCTATCTAGCAAGAGTGGAGCAAACAACAGTCAATTTTCGACAGTCGAGAGCGGAGCTAGGTTTAGAATAGCATTTGGCAATACCGAATAACTATGTGTAGCAAACTGGCAATAATACTCAACGCAGTAGGTTGGCAGAGGCGAACAGCTACGTGGAGGAAAGCTGCCAACCAGAAAAAATAAAAGTAAGCATGAAACTGTTGGTGAACAAAGTGGAGAGATAACAAGGCCAGCGAAGAAGGATTTTGGAGCGGGGATTTGAAGTGTAACTTAATGGTAGTTTGAATGAATTTAGGATCGGACGGGGAGTTTGAATGCATGTATAGGGTCAGACACATAAAGAGTGGGTGCGAGGTGCTTGAATATGACGTGCATTATGTGGAGGACTAAAAGTAGCTCTGTGGCATCCAGATGAGTCACTGGCCCCTATGTTCTGTTAATAAGGTCCGTTGGTCCATGCTGTTGAGTCTCATTTTCAATGACGGTTGTATGAACGGTCACAAGATGAGATGTTCTGAGAAGTACAAATCTGTTTCCCGTTTTAGGAACGGTTTCTTTTGTTGCACCAATCACTTAGTGGACTGTTTGTGGGCTTCTCTGTTGGGTAGTTGGTGGTGGGGTCATACGGAAGTGGCTGCTTGATTGAGGTCTTTCATGCACTCGGGCCATACTTAGGCACATGATACCGACATTACAACTTTTTCACTGGTGCATGTTCCTTATTAGAAGTCACCATCTGCTTTTCCTCAAAACTCGTAACTGTAACTGATATGAGATGCTGCTACTGATTCACATTTTTTATGGTTCTTTAGTATAATCCATGCAGATGCTGATATTAACGTCTTGGCTTGATCTTTCTATATGAGAATTAACAGAATTGTCTTCTGTACTTTCTGTAGCAGGTGCAACAGAAAGCCAAGGCATGGTCTTACTATGCCCATACAGCATTTACAGTACGAGTGATAAAGTGATACCTCCAAACAAACCCATCATAGAAAGCGGAGTCTTTTAACTCTTGTCATTGGTTCACTACCTTAAGGCCCATCATGACTATAATTATATATATGGGGACCCTCCAACTTGCAGAAAACACTACACACATTGGAGGCCACTGCCAATGAAGGTCAATGTATTACCTTTCTCTTGTTCTAATCTCTATGGGCCCAGATGATCACATGGCATTTTATCTTCCTATTCAGAAAGGTAATACATCCCTTTCATTCCTTCTTTTGTTGGTGCATTGTGATAGAATCTCCCAATTGACTTGAAACTTGTATCAAGTTTGTCATTACAAATTTAAAGGCCTGTAGCCATTACTATATACACAGTACTGATATCTGAAATTTCGTTTGATGTTTGACTTGGTGGAGCCTCTTTTTTACCAATTAGTGAGTGATATCGTTCCTCTCATAACCAAATTTTGATGGGTCACCCCATCATGTAATGGCTTGGCCATATTCCAGCGTTGTCCATATTTCCTTATGCCGGAAGTTTGATCTAGGCTGGCATATGAGGATTTTGAGAGCATCTAAGGGTACACCATGACGTGATTCAAAGATTATTAAAACTTGACCTTCTGGTGGTGATGACTATAGACTCAGTTTGCTTTATAAGGTAAAATATTTTTCACCTAGGTCTAAAGAAAAATGGTGAAAAATACGTTCACCTATTTTGAGTTAAAATGATTGTTTGTATAAATTATTGTTCACCTTCAATTTAAGGCTCGGTCTATGTTTGAAGATTAGCTGTTTAACTACTTTGTAATGAAGCACCGTCTCCTAACCTTTAGGTTATGTTTGATCCACAAAAAATATAGAAAAAGAATGTGAAAAATAAAACTATAGTAAAATGTACAATAAATTTGAGCAGTTTTTTCTTTCTTTTCCTTTATAACTTTATTCCTTGCTATATGCAAACATAAGGGTAAACTCAGAGGCTTGTTTGTAGGAGGAGTACTGTACCTGATGGTTTCTTTGAATTTTGTTCTAAAGTAGATCAATGAAGATTATTTTTCCTGTAAGAAGACTTTTGGAAGGAAATCCTTTTGGAAATTCTGTAAGTGATTATTGTTGGGTTTTCCCATGATGTTAAAACCTTCTAAATCCAGGTGCTGATATGTCTGAGCAAATATTCAATCCAAAGAGGTTAACATCTCTTGTTGTAATGATGTTATCTATTTCTTTCATTACGTGATGAGAGAGACAGAGAGAGAAAAGTTGCGTGATGAGAGAGAGACAATTTTAAAAATAAGAGATCTTGTATGTATTTAATTTTTTTGTTCTTTGGCAGTCTGGTCTCGCAGCTTCTTGATCTGTAGTTTGTCCTCTGTTTATGGATTTATGTTTCTGATTTGCTGTCTCCTTTTTCCCTTTGTGATCTATAGTTTATAATGAAATTTTATATCAAAAAACTGTAATTTTTGCATAAAACCTCTAAGTTTGTAACTGTGAACAGGCTATGAGCTTATACTGATGGGCACAAAAGAAAATGAATGGGTTAGTTAGGATGGAAAACGACGCCACCGCCCCCCCAAAAAGGATAGTGATAATCTCTTCTTGCTTGGGTGTAACTTAAAAAAGAAAACATCATGACTTGTATTTTCAGTAAGTCAATACAGGAAAATAAAGAAAATTATAATGATTTAATTTGAGTTTGGGTTCATAGGTTTTGCTGTTTTGGCCAGAGGTATATGCCCCCCATCCTATTTGTTGTAAGCCAGATGATTTTTCCTCTCAATAAATATCAATAGAATAGCCAGGAAATCATGATAACATCATCTAAAAACATATTTTGTACACATTTAAAAAAAAAATATTGAGTTAAATAATTAAATCCAAAACAAGGTTGATATAACTTGCATAATTTAAAATTTAGTTAATACTTTGTCCCGAGTGTAATTTTTGCATTTTTGTAAAATGACCAATATCAGTGTTGGTAATCAGGGGCATTGAGGGTCCACAATTCAAATAATGTGGTGCTGGGCCTTGCTTGTTTCAATCGTAGGGACATTTTACCTAACAATTTTGCCTAACATGGGTTGCGTTTTGTGTTGTGTATTTATCGAGGGTGAAATTTTATGTACGAAGTGTTGGTAATTATTTTAGTTCTTTCTACCACCACAAACCATAAGATATATTTATATATCAAATGAACAAAATAATTAAGAGCTTTTGGAGATCTAAATTCCACGTTTTGGAATTAAAGTTAGAATATTTTCAATTATAAATTTCAAGGTATTACAACGGAGTCCCCAAGCAGTGTTAAAAAGATATTTGAAGTTTATTTCTTATAGTTCAATGTTTTACAAATCAATATAATTCAATGTGGATGTTGTACTTTCAAAAAAATAATCAGTTAGATTTGATAGAAGAATGGGTAAAATGGTCAAATCAACTCAGTATTTTGAATATAATTATTACCCCCAAATTAAACTTGTAAGTTAATCCTTGATCAACACTTACTGTTGACATATGCATTTTACTGATTCCACAGTGAATTATATTTGATACAATCACATATGGTAGTTGGGTGGCGGTTCATGAAGAAAAGGGTTGAAGGCTATTGTTAAGTGGAAAACAAAGAAAGATTCAGGGTTATAAAATTGTTTAGTTGGAATAAGAATATTGAAATTGAGATTTATTTACAGGAGATTATTTTATTTTTAATTTTGAAACTCAGTATCATAATTTAGAGACTATTATTAATTTACTGTTATATCTAAATCAAGAAGCAATAGCTCTGCCATGACATTTAGAGACCAAAATATAGGCCAACACAAGAAAGAGGTAAAGAAATGGTAAATAATCAACATGAAATTACATAGGAGACTGAGAAGAATGGGCTAGTACAACCGACATTCATGGCTGTGTCAGCTATCTATAAGATCCGGTCGAATCCTACTTACCCATCCACCATCTCTCCCATATTATTTTGTTATGTATTATGATGGAGAGACCCTAAGAAAAATCTTCAGGCGGAATCCCAACAGTTCCTGATGGCAACGACCCATATTCTTCTATTGGGCCTCGATTACGTCAGACCCATCACTTTTGTGGGCCCTTTACTCGTACTCACAGTCACACCATCCCTCACCATTCCCTTTGTTTTCTCTCTCTTTTACCCCTTGGGCATGAACACCGTTACATCCCTTTCTTTTCCACTGTTTCTAGTGAGAGAAAGGTACCCGAAAATCTACGATTTTGCCATATTTTTTTTTTCCCTTTTTATTAGAATTTTCATTTTTCAAAATGATGAGTTTCTTGACATTCCAAGTGGCACAATAAGTCAATCCTGGATGTCACATCGTCAGATCTTATCCTTGGTGATACCTCATCTGGTTGACGTCTCTTGCGAAATTGATGTCCTGTTGCAACCATAGCAGTGTAGTTAATAATCAGTATCTCTTTTATCCACCAGAAACCATGAGTATGGCATGCCTAGCTAGGTAGCTAGCTCGATAAAATAAAATTTAGGACCATCCATCTGGTGGACCATAAAATTATAAAAATGAGTGATAGAGATAGCTCACTCCTTTGTACATGTTTACCCATCTCTAGTTCACTGTCAGTGAATCATCAATCCATACAAAAGGTATACTATAAGATTTGTCATTGTGATTGACAAGGAGCGCAACTAGCTTCTGTCAAAATTAAGGTGTTGATGTGTTAAAACTGTTGGTTTCAAAGTTACACGTCATTGGATGTAGGTTCAGTTTTTTAATGCTGCAAAATAGATCAAATTAAACTTGTTTTACAACCGAACAAATGAAATTTTCAGTTGCACTTCAGATTGGTTATATATAGTTCTCAGTATCAATTTCAATAATATATTAAATTCAAAATAATTATTGAACTGCTCATTTTAGGCACATGTTCAAATTGGGTGGATGCCAAGATAAAATACCAAATCGGGTGTTCTCGCTGTGACATAGTTTTGAGTAGTGAGTACAGTGTTATTTTAATAATAGAATTTAATCCACCTAGATTTGACTGATTCTATTATTTGGATATTTATTGCATATAGCATGTCCAAACACCCTTCACTCCGTGAAAACAAATGCCATTTCATTGGTGTCCGAACAATCAATTGTTGACAGCCACATCAATCAATAAACCTTAGGATCAAAGTTGATTGACGGCAGTAAAATCACAAGTAACAAGATAATTGAGCGGGGTAGGCCTAAACATGAAATGAACAATAATATTCGTCTCATCGGGTTTTTCCCTCATAACCGTGACCTAGGTTGTGCTGAAAAGTTATAGATAATAAGTAATTATTATGACATAATTACTAGGATATATTTGATGAGAACTTTTGTCATTATTATATTGAAAGAACAAAATTCATTTTTCATAAGTTTTATGTGAAGTTTGATAGTGTCAAAACGGGCTACGTTAGACAAATTATTGGTGCATACATACAGACAGAGTAATACATATGCCTACCATAAAACAATAATTTGTTTTTAAAAAAATTGGATTCAAAAATAACAAAAACAATGAAGTTTTAGGGGAAATAGGAATATGACCTTTTAAAATTGTTAGTTGGCAAGAGTAGAAATAAAGTGCTGAAAGATAATTTTGAAAAAAAGCAGGAACTTAGTGGAAGTAAATGGGAGAGAAACTATACAATATAAACCTTTGAGCTTAAAACAAATGTGATATTGTTTTAGTTTGTCTTGACTATATACAGTCTATCCTTTCATATATATCTAGAAAGATACTGCTATAACAGTATAATTCAAACCAAGTTCAAAACCGACTGCCTTGGTTGGTTCTTTACACACACAAGCAGGTTTGATAAAGACTTGTTGTGAAGGTACCCACTCAGGGTTGGACCAAGGAATTAGATACATTTTGGAAAAGTCTAGGGGTACAGTACAAGTTGTTACAATTGGACCAGCACTAAAATTTAAGGGTATTTCAAAAGCTTAGCGTGGGTAGTCATTCTGCTACTCTCCTGAGTCCATATGGGCATATACTAACCGCCATAGAGTTAAATCTTATGGTTAATTTTAATTTTTTCAATGGATCTACTCATCTACACTGGACCACTAACCCCAATAGGTCAATACAAAAAACGGTTGATTTGATAATTATGCACTGCATTGCTGGATTCACACAATACCACACACTATTGAATTTTAATTGTTTATTAAAACGGAGATAAGCGGGGAGAATGAGGTATCTAAGACAAGGGTTATCATGCCGTAGGTATGTTCATGTATGTATAATTTATGTGCAGAGTATGAAGCATGGAGTCATCACATGTTGTATTTACATGGTATTTAATGTTATATGCGTACACGGGAAAACCAAAAAAATAATAATAAAGGGGACTTGAACCCATGACCTCCCTTAAAGGGGACTCAAAAGCTACCACTAGGCTACAAGGTCTTATTGTGAGTATATTATTCACACCAATAGTTATACACACACACACATAACATTTAACACTCAAAAAGCACATAGTTTAGAGTCATTGCGTGAACGCATGGGGTGTGCTAAACCCATTGTTCTTGACACTCATGCACATGGCTGTGTTTGAGGTAAAATGTGGCTACAATACAACCGATCCGATGGGGCAGTATTAGCCATTTTGGGATTATTACTATAATTTTACAAAAGTTCATGAATTTACTTTTTTAATAGTTAGAATAAGTGATTAGAAGTTCACACTTTTTAAAACACG
This sequence comes from Sambucus nigra, assembly GCA_949130495.1. Lineage (NCBI taxonomy): Eukaryota > Viridiplantae > Streptophyta > Magnoliopsida > Dipsacales > Adoxaceae > Sambucus > Sambucus nigra. Next base: position 483,475,413 of record OX422208.1, on the reverse strand, counting down.
GTCATGGTGACCTTCATTTTGTTGGACCCATTAAAAATTGTAACATCGTATACAACAATGCATTTAACATTTTAATGTCTCAGCTAATAATTAATAAGTTGTCAGATTACCATGACTCTCTTTGGAGAGAATTTTAGTGGTCACGTTCACAATTTTATGTTATGAAATGTAAGGAGACATGAGACTGGGAGGCCGTTGTAAGAAATATTTAAAAGAGATGATATATTTCAAGAAAAAGTATGATATTACATGATTTTGTAGGGAAAGAAAAGTTGAGAGTTAACATTGAAAATATAGTTTCCATAGTGTATGGACTATACATCATCTCACTAACTAATAGCGTGACAATTTTGAAAATGACACAATTACACGACACAACACGAAATTAACATGTTTATTCGTTTTTGTGTTTGTTTTTGACATTAAATCTTATCATGTTTGTGTCGTGTTGTTGTCAAAATTATAATATGCATTAGTCGTGTCATGTTTTCCTATTTTTATTCGCATTTTCACCTCTTTTTAGATTTGTTTGCATTTAAAAATCATGAATCCTGCTAGTCGAGCTTCAAATGAGTTGAATTGATAACAAATAACAAATAAAAAATTATGTCATGTCATGTTTTTATATTAGTAGATTTGTGTGTCGTGATAAAACAAAACAAGAACCAAAAACATGATTTGTCATTCTACTAAACATGGAGGTTAACCAAAAAAAAAAAGTGCTTTATTTATTATCACTAGTCAAACATGTTAGTTGTTCACTGCTTCAGCAAAAAGATATTGCTTGTTCAAGCAGACTAATGTGAGAGTAGTAGAAGTTCTATATCGGACCAACTTTAAGCCATCACATAGTTTTTTTTGGTTTATATCGGACCAACTTTAAGCCATCACATAGTTTTTTTGGTATATTCAAGTAATCTAACATTAAAAATGAGTTCTGTAATATTCAAGTAATCTCACATTAAAATTTTTGGAAGCATAATTTAAAAGTCTAAATCCTTTTTAGGGAAATTTAAATTTTTTGGGATCAAACTAAACCATGAACTATTTTCGCTACTGCAAGACAATTGATAACTGAACAAAATGGCGCCCCCTCAAATCTTATGCATGCTTAAATGCTTAGGGTTCAATATGTTTGCAAAATTACATTTTAGCAAAAAATAAATTTTTACTACTTGTCAATTGCGTATTAATTATTGTTATTGAAAAACGACAATTTGAAGGATACACTTAATCATTGATCAAGATGAAGTATCATGAATTTTGTTTATCGATGATATGCCAAAAAGGTGAACTATTATTCTGCATATCTAAAAAAGATGAGTAGAGGGAATATTTTACAATACAACACATGAAAAACAATTAGAAGTGGTTCCGTGAGACAATCTTTGAGCCATTTGGGCATTTTCGTGAGCAAATTTCCCCAATGCATACTTCGGTTGATCAAAAAGGAGTTTTTACTCTAATGCATTGCTTGTTTAAAGACCTCTCAACAATTGGGTAATCACGGGAATTTTCGCGCGTCATTTTAATTGGCTGAAGATAAACCTTAGCATTGTCACAGCTAAAGTGAAAAAAATGTGAGACTTTCTGCTCTCAAATTGTCACTTTTTATAAAATGTTATTTTGGTCCATGGTGATACTAAAACTAACAAATGTTATGCTAGTTTGGCCATAAATTTGAGATGGCCAAACCTTTTGTGTAAACTAGTCGGTTGTTAGGCACATGTTGGCTTACCCTATGATTTTTAAAATCTGGGGAATGAGCTTTAGAGTGATATTGATAGTGATGAGGTTGAGCCTCGGACGACATGGGCGAACCATCTGTTGCGGGTGGGTCGGGCTCATCTGGCTGGCACTCCAGGTTCACTCCAAACAGCCGCAGTCTCTTGGACTTCCCACTTGCCGTTGTTTGGTTCGCCAAAATCGGCCCTGAAGTAATAAATAAATAAATAAATAAATACTCTATTTGCGACAAGCACATGCTCTTGTTCAATGTCTATTCCCTCAACATTTAAAACAAGCTTAATTCTAACTCGAGGTTACAAAATATCTAGCTATGCTATACACAGAAAATAAGAATTTAAAATTTTCCTGCTAAACTAATAACCACATCCATCCATAGCATTCATCACCCCACGTGTATATGTATCAAATTGTACAATAATTGAATGTAGGCTCACTTTGTAAATCTTAGTTTGAGACGTACTAAACAATGAAAATAATTTGCAAAGACGTTGTACAAAATTAAGTATGAAGCCAAATACTATCGGCGTCATATAAGACATAAAATGAAGTGTAGAAAGAAAAAACAAGATAGGGTTGGTTAGTGTATACCTGCATGAAGACAGTCAGGTTGGTATGGAAGAAGAGACCCATGAGAAGAGTGCGAAGGATAAGGATGCGCAGAATAGAACACCCGGGTCCACCCACCGCCATCCACAGGCGGCTGAACCAACCCACTATCTTGCACAGATGAGGTGGCGCGTGGCCTCCAGCCAATAAAAAACCGGTCAGCCTCCACCGGGTGACGCTCGAAAAAAACTACATCACCCGCGTCAAGCCGCTTTTCCTTAACAAAACGGCTCCAACCTTTTGTCAACACATAACTTTGGCTACTACTCCAATAAGAGTATCTAAATCTCCATAATTTGCCTAAATCATCCTCGAAATTCAATAACAAGCCCTTCTCTCCCGAGTCGAGGCGGGAAACAGTGGCGAGTGGGAAGTATCTTTCGGCGTGTTGTTTTGGTATTACTAGGCGGTTGAGTTTGCCCACGTCGCTAGGGGTTAATGACTTTTCGAACATGGCTTCTTTTATTTCTGATTGTAATTCTTGTTCCCCGTAGTCTTGTTGGTTTAGGTTGAAAGTTAAAGTGTTTTTGGTTGCGGAGGTAGACCAAATTGGGTTGGGTGGTATTGGAGATGGTTCCATTATATGGGGTTGGTGTTGTCCCCACCAAATTTTTTGTGGAAGGTCTGAAGAGAAGTGATTTATGGACATGTTCAGTTAAGAAGATGGACAAGTAGAAGAAGAAGAAGAAGAGGAGGAATATGTGATGATATGTTTTTTAACGTGGCAACTGTGGGAAAGGGGTGAGTAGAGTCGTGATGGTTATGGTTTTGATGTTGAAACTGTGGGAACTATTTCATGTATTGTAGCAACAAATGACAATGAAAAAGATAGAGAGATAATAAGAGAGGGAGGGGAGGGGAGACAGTACTTTAAGGTTTTGCGTGATGAAAATAATCAATCATTATATTCAGTGTAATTTACTGTATGTCTTTTTTTTTTTTTTTGGAAGTTAGGTTTAGATAAGAAATGAATTTTTTTAATTGCTGGAATTGGCAGAACATGTATCTTCAGTGAATCTTGAGAAAGAAAGAGAGTTTACAAGAAGTGCACATTAATTATCGTTTATAATATACATTCCCCTGTTGCAATGTTGGCTAACAAATCAAGAGCGGGGCCACCCATACATACAGTCTTTATCAAACGTCTGGATTGCGGTTGATTTTCCATATTTACAGATGGCCTAAAATGGATTTTAGACCACTTTTTTGAGAGTTATCAACAATTTAAAAGCGTCCCTGGAAAAAATAAACCAAAATGTTTTGTGCACTACAAAAAATTGACTAACAATTACATTAAATGCTGACAGTAAAATAAATGATTGTATAGGTTTATAAAAAAGTTTAATGTATCTTTCTAATGCATCGTCACACCATTAAATATACTTTTAGCATTTTTTTTACACCCATATCTAAACTAACCATTTTATTGTTAAGAGCACCTACATAATATATAAGAAACTCCACATTATTAATAGTACAAATTGAAACCTACGCGATGCGCGGATTAAACGTTAGCGTTTTCTAAATCAATGTAGTAATGGCAAAAATGAAAAAAATGATTAAAGTAATTATTATAGAGTAAATTTTTTTAGAATATATGTGACAGTTAAACAAGTAAAACAAAAAGAGACACATTATCATGGTTCAACATAAGTAAGAAACAATTATTTAGATGTTTATTCTTGCGACAAAAGACTTCAATTCATCACTCATCTAATACATCATTTTTTTCCTTTCATTAATGTTCTTGAAAAAAAAAAACAGAAATATATGTTAGTAAAAAGTATAAATATTCTTTTAAAATGTTATCAAATAAGATTTCTGCTTTATTTTCATTACCTAATGGATCACTTTCTTTTTTAATTGATTTCAGTGTCAACGTCAACGGTAGGAGAGGTTTCATTTTGTGAAGGAGAAAGTGGAGTTGAAGTTGGGATTCCTTGACTGATGCTTTGACCGCCGTTCCGAACGATATTCTAGGGAATGAAATTAATGGGTTCCTTTCCCTTGTAATTAAGTTATATAGAAGTAAAATGTTGGAAATAAATAAATATATTTGTAAATTTCGTATGAGTAAATATATATTACCTTTTGATTGGTGATGTCATTGTTTGGAGTTTCACCCATAATTGAATAGGCTAAAATGTTGCAAACCGTGTAACTTTCATTATTGCGGATTAAGTTGTAATTATTGAGCTTCAATCGGAAGGTGTGTGAGGAACCGATGATTTTGTTAATGACCATTGGAATTGGATCTCCGAGAAGAAATAATGTTACTTAACGAAAGACCCAAAGTATATTGAGCCAATGATATTGTACCAATTATTCAAAATTTTAAAGAAGCATAAGCTAATGCCATTTTTGATATTGGCAAGCTCATAAATTGGGACTTGGATTAAAGATTCAGCCTCTTTATTGAAAAGCGCAAATATCGTCCAAGCGGTGTTGACCTTAACACTAATTTAAATTTTGTTCCTATGTACGATAGATTATAGTTTGTTACAAAGTAGAAGAATGAAAAATGAAGAATTTAAATTTCTAGGAATTCTATACCGCGGTGAAGGCAGTAGTTCATCTATATTGCATGTTTCATCTGTATTGCATGTTTCACAGAAGAAAAGTGTTTTATTTTGTTTTAGTTTCTTGTTACATTGGTTGCATACTGCATAAAACCAACCAACGTGTTCATCTATTCCTGTGATTGTGGCTTTACAAAGGACGCTTATAACTTGAAAAATTTATATGATTAGAATTTAATCATATGCAGATGTTCAACGTTTATTTGTAATGGAATACCTCATTTGGTGAGTTTAAATGTAGAACCAAAATATCTTCAATGTTTATCCACTCTGCTGAAATGTTAAGCTGGGAAGATTCGCTTCTCGTTGCATTTGTTGCCAGGAAGAATGATATTTGTTTGTTTTGAAGCCTAAGTAATGTTATTAAAGAGTAAATGAAATTAAGTGAAAATGATAGATTTCGAATTTTATGCATAGAAACAAAAAGTATTTATATACATAGAATATGTAAAGTAAAACATAAAAAGGATGAAATGCTTAATATTTGAAAATAATTAATTTTGAACATTATGAATAGAAAAGTAAAAAGAAGAGCAGAATTATTGGGGTTGCCGGTAGGACCGACATAAAAAGGATGTAATAGGCCCATTGGTTGAAGACCTTGAAATACCAACAATTAAGGACCGAAAACAACAAATATGCAAAGAATAAACATCGAGATACGTACACACACACACACACACGCGCGCGCGCGCGCACACACACACACTATATATATATAGAAATTATTTCAGTTCAACCAAAGAAGTGATAACATTATACAGCAGCAACAAAGCCTATTACAGTATTGGAATATGAAAAAAACCCTCAAACAAATTAGTTGTCAACAAAGTGTATTGTAGTAGATACTTAGGGAAAAAGTTAAACTATTTGAGATTTTTTATTTACTTGGGAGGTATAAAGTAAGTACTTAAGTATAATAGATCTCGACACGTAATAAGTGGCTCGACATGACATGCTACAAATGATATGTGATGTGTGAAAAAAATTAGATAAGGCACAAAGTACATTATTTGAGAATGGACCATACAAAACACAAGTGTTCACATTAAAGTAAAACATTAATCAGAAAAAATATAATATAATCCCATGTGGTTTATAATCAGGGATTACCATCTTCATTAAAGTCATAATTCATTATTTTCCAGTGATTTTAGATCTCCAAAAAAGTAAAAGTATTGGGTAGAGTTAACGACTATATATATGTGTTGCATATCAATATTTGGAGCATTACATGTAGACACCACATTCTAGGACCCCCTAAGCCGCTCCTTAGGTCCCTCTCACCTCCCCATTTCACTACAAACCCTATGTCATACTCCGAGTACCGATCTAGAGGCCACGGGAGCTCCCGAGCCCCGTTCGACTGAGATCAACTCTATCATCAGATCAAAATCTCATTGAATCTTCGAAGGGATCCGAATTCCCTTTCCAACGGTCTGCCCCGTGCGCGAATTGGCATAACGGTTCAAACGAACGAACCATTTTACTATCGAAAATCGATTTGGAGGCCACCAGGCGCTCCCGGGCCCCAATTCGACCCCATTCAACTTCATCGTCAGAGTGAAATCTCTTTGAATATTTGAAGGTAACTTAAACCCCTTTCCAACGGTCCAACCCGTGCGCGAAACGACATAACCATTCTGACGATCAATCCGTTTTCCTTTAAAAATTGATACGGAGGCCATCGGGAGCACCCGGGCTCCATTTGACCAAGGTCAACTCTTCAGATTGAACGAGAATGAATGAATCATTGAAGGGAACTGAATACCATTTCAAACGGTCCGCCCCATGCGTGATTCTGAGTTACGGTGCGGACAAACGATCCGTTTTACTCCGAGAGGTCATCAGGTGCTTTCGGGCCTCGGTTGAACAGGTTAAACTCTCCGAATCGAGCGAATATATTTGGAATATCGAATTACATCGCCTAACATTTCCAACAGTCTAGCCCATGCGATATTCTGACCTACTGTTCGAACGAACGATCCGTTTTTGTTTGACAATCTCTCGTCCAAAGGACCGAGGTGCGCTTCCGAGCCACATTTGATCCAAAGTCAATTTTCAAACTCGGGAGCGGTCCGAGTACTCTTGAAGGTATCTTAATTACCTTTCCAACGGTATGCCCCGTGCATGATTTGGATGAACGGAGTGCGTTCTATGATCATTTTTCAAGAAAATCTGCATCAGACTGACAATTAGTAGGTCCATTTCCCTGCCTATCGGCAGTGTGCCAAGGGTTACCTAATGAATGGCAGGGCTAGGTTCATGCCGATCGTTACCCCCTTAACCTATAAATAGAGGGAATGACCTCACTCCCAAGACACACCTCAGATCAATCATCATCAGTGATCTCTGCAACATTCTCTAAAAATCAACGAAGTTTCTTTATGTGAAATTCCGTTCTAGCTTACATTCCCATCCTTTTCATACCCAATTTGGAAAAATCTCATTCTCTCTCATCCAATCTTCATCTCACATTCAAGGGAGTTCATCCAAGAACAAATACTCAAGCTTTAAAGAAGGTCCAAATCCTTCATTATCTCTTTAAATTTCTTGTTTTTGCATAAATTACATTAGATTTATAATCTAGTTCTTACTTTAGGTCATACATATTAAACTCTCACATTTTTAGTAGTTATATTGCACATACTTTATTTTCTATAAAAAAAATCCAAAACAAACGAAAAGAGGCTTACGCCCATAAATTCCGAACGGGAATATCTATCACACTTTTTCAAAACTAAATTTTTTTTCTACACACGCACATATAATAAAATTCCACTCGAATCTATGGGATAAACCCCACCCTTATGACACATGAGAACTACGTGGACTTTGATGCCTTTATAAGGCGACGTAGGCGTCTCAGATTAAAACCCGAGACTCGAGTCCAACTTTCTAATTTTCCAATTTCCAATTCCTAAAATCCTCCATTTCTGCATTTATCGTATTTTTCCATTATTATACATATTATGTTTCTAATCCTTTTTAGCGTTTATCCAACACGTGTTATCGTTTCATCATAACGATTAGTATCACGATAAACGCCTAAATCGTATTTTATATAAATTATTTTGGGAACATTCCTATGGATGACCTCACTCTATCTCTTTTATGGTATGGGTTGGGCGATTCCGATCTCCATTATATATACACTCACACCCACTTCACGGAGAAATAAAGGAAGATAGTAACATAAGCCCATGAGAGACCGAAAGGGCGGGTTGGGTGCCTAACACCTTCCCATTCCATAACTTAGCCCTCGAACCCTTCGAACTATTGGTTTCGTAAGCATCAGTTTATCTTTGATTTTGTTCTCTCGAGGTGACGACATGTTCTTTACATTCACCCATATCTTTACATTCACCCCACATTGACGATGACCAAAGCATTCCTAAGTCAGAAAGGGGCGCGAGACCTTTCATACCTCCTTTCTTTCCCCATTTCCTTTGGGAAGTAGAAGAGAGGAGGGACACGCATTGGGATGGCCATAGTGGCGACTCCGCTGGTGAATTTTTTCATAAGAGGGCTAAACTCTGTTTATGTGGGTGTTTTGTTTTTCTGCTATTGTACGTATGCACCTATCTGCATGTTCCCTTTTTCTCATCTATACCTCATGTTTATATCACTACTCACACACTTGTAGATACTCTCCATGTACACTTCACGCTACGTGCAACTAGGATCACTTATATCCACATGTTGTACACACCACTAAGAAATCTATGCTTAGGTGTCACCAACACACACCTCCACTTATCACACTTGTATATATCACTGCTCACTCACAGTTTTGACACACCACTTGTAGTTGATCCATGCTTAGGTTCACTCCCACACACTCGCTTGTAAATATTCACACATCACTCACTCTCACACATCCATGCTTAATATAATGCTACATGTTAGATTTACTTTTTATACTTGTACATTATCCCCTGCTTAATGCTCATCATGCCAAATAAAGATACTCTCTCCATAATATACCAATCAAGAATCATACATTTTGCACACTACATCACCAAAAAGCATGACTATTGACCAAATTTTGTCTCGTAACTGAGGGGTCACTTCGTAATGGGCACTGGTCCGGTAGGTCACAGTTAGCCTAAGTGATATGACTCTCACTTTCCATTGGCCAAGTACCTTAGACATATATCGAATGGTTCCCCCCGCATCGTACCGCTTGACCAAAGTCATGACGGGAGGTATATCGTAATGAACTCGTTCACATACATCGAGTATATTGAAGTCGCTCTCACACGTACTGTCCCCATGAGGTATATAGTGAGGCAATTCATGTACACTCAGGTATATCAAATGGCTTGTCCATACGTACCGATTGTCCTCAAAATCAAGACGTATATCGTAGAAGTCATGCCAAAGGGGGGAACCCTTCCAATTAACTTAACAATTGCATACCCTAATATAGGTGTCAAACCTAGGGCACTCATATTTAGTTTGTCAGTTTTTACCCGAAACTCTGCTGAAATGATGGGTCGGCATGTCGTCCAAATTTTCACGCGATTTTGTCTTTTTTTAAAACAGGACCCTATTCATGAGCCTGGCAACAAGTCCAACCGTATTTTTACATATTTTTCCAACCCAATTTTCCCACGCTCGATTCCGTTCGACATTTATTTTTTAGGTAAACCTAATACAAGTGAGAACATAATAAACATAATAATAATCATGTTGAGACACGTCTCTTATTTTTTCCCCTTTTCTATATCAAGAGTGTCAAAAAAACATTTTTCCCTCTTTTATAAAAAATACTAAAACATTTTTTCCTTCCTTTTACCACAAATCTTTTTCCTTCTCTTTATACCAAAAATATTTTCCCCCTTTCTCCAAAAACATTTTGTCCTCTTTTAAAAAAAAAATGTGTCAAAAACATTTTTCTTCCTTTTCAAAAATAACAATTTTCCCCTTTCTCTTAAATTTTTTTTTTCAAATTGTTCTCCTTCTCAGGTCGATCGCAAACCCGACCCTTGGCCTGGCTCCCTATTGGCTTCGATCTTCCGTTGAACTGCCTCGAGGCTCCATCAGTTCCCTCACTTCTTTCGAGTCCGAAATTCATATTCATCCACTTTCCGTGGAGAACACAAACCAAGCACCGAATTTACATCCGAATTTGATGACGATTCTAGCTTAACTCACTACCAATATTGACAACCTTCAAACCAGGGTTCATGAGATGCAACGAAACCGAGCCCTTGTTCCCGAAGAGCCCAAGATCCTCTTCCCTCGTGCTATGGGTTCGCCTGCACTTGATCCTATTTGGGTTCTCGAGGAATATCAACATGCTTCACGTGCTCCTCCTGTTAATGGGCCGTCGCCATCCCAACTCCCTATGCCGAATCTTACCCAGCCAGGGGCTCACTTACCCGTGATCATTGATATGAAAGATAAAGAGTTGAAAAAGGTTAAGGAAGACCTCAAGATGTTAACCAAGAAGTTTGACCAAGTCAGAATCTCTGGAAATTACATAGTCTAAACCCACATGTCTCCCTATCCTAAAGCAAAGTTTCCAGAAAAATTCAAAATGCCCAACATCGAGAAGTTCGGGGGTAGTGGACCCCCAATTGTCCATCTTCGAAGTTATCATCGAGACATGAATCTCTTAGGTGCCTCTGAGGAAATAATGGCCTAAATGTTCCAACAGACTTTGAAAGACAACGCTCTTCACTGGTTTTTGTCTCTCGAGGAGTCCAAAATTCATAATTGGGAAGATGCTGCCAATGAGTTCATGTCATAATACAAGTAAAATGAAGAGTTAGAAGTCACCCATCGTAATTTAGAACTGCTCAAACAGAACCCTGGGGAATCAGTCAGTAATTTCATAGCAAGGTGGAGAGAAAAAGAAGCCACTATGACCAATCGACCTTTTGAAGAGGAGTAAGTCATCATCATGAAGAAGAACTTCTTATCTCATGTTCGAGTAACTATGGGAGGACAATACTACCTTCATTTTGAGATCTTCGAGAAGCAGGAGTAGAAATCGAAGAAGGTATTGCCAAGACAAAAGTTAAACCGAAGAAAGCATCTAGACAGTTCACTCCCGAAAAGTATGAAAAACCCGCTAATACCATAGTTTTAACCATCAACAACATCTCTCAGTCTGCCACTTCATGGGCACCAAAAAGCCATCGTAACCTAGTCCGAAAGGAATACGTCGAGCTTCACCCTCCCCTATCCAAAGTTTACCAGACCCTCTTAAGCTGAAATCTCATCAAACCATTAGGCCCTCGTCCATTACCAAACCCACTTCCCAAAAATTTCAAACCAGATGCCCATTTTGACTTTCATCAAACTGCCGGCCATACCACTGACCAATGTTTCCACCTCCGAAATGTAATCCAAGGTCTGATCGATCGGGGTATCTTCACCCCACCAGCCAATCCTAAACCAAACACTACCCACAATCCACTCCCAAATCATACAAATGCCATCTTCTTAGAAGAACACCCAAAATTTAATCCATCTACCTAGATCTTACCAAGTAAATCACCCATAATACCCATATACTCTCCTAAACCTATCCAACTGTGCTTATATTTTCTCATGCACCGTACCAACTTCGTCGATCAGTCCCTATCACTCGTTAGCAGAGCATAAATCACTGTCCGTACTCTTTCTGGAGGTAAAGATATGGAATTGTCAGAAGAGTTGAACCAACTCCTAGAGTTTGGGCTGAAATTGCCCTCCCAAATGACTTTTAACTGCCAGAGATTTAGTGCACTATTCTTGAAAGCTCGCAAATGGGCTCGAGAGTCAGACAGTTAGGTGGTACCCACCAATGAAGTCAGTCTAGATGATTTCGTTCAGATCATGGTAGACCTATTTTGATATACCAGTGAAATTTGTAGTATGTCTGAGCTACTTGATACATTGAAGCTACAAGGGCATCTGCTACCTTCAATTATACATCTTCCCATCGAATGAGAGGATCTATACGAAGAATTCCCTGAGGTTATAGAGTGTATTGACTTTTCGTGAAAAGACGATGTCGTTGCCACCGGATGGGGAGACGTATTTGATAATTTATATGAAGAACAAATCCCAGAAAATACTAGCCCAATAGTTAGCATATGTGTAATGATATCGTTTGAGGAGCTGCTATGAGAAATCAACAAGGTGGCTAAATAACCCGAGATCGATGAGGAAATGAGGTTTCTATTTCCCCCTCTTTTGTGAACCATATGACCAGATTAGGGAGGCATTACCAAGTCCTAAACCTACCAACATCAACAAGTGACAAAGGAAAAGGTGTTGAGAATCTCCCTATGCCAAAAATGACCCTCGAGGGCAAGATCCTCAATCAGTTAAAGAAAACCCAAGCTAACATCACTCTGTGGGGACTCTTTTATGTCTTTCCAGCTGCACATAAATGCCTTGATCAAACTACTCACCGGGTCCATAGTCCATCATTCCACCATGCAACAAGAAGCAGTGAATTTGGTCGGATCCCTAACCTATACTAGAATGCTATCCTTCTCCGAAGAAGAAATCCTTAAGATCGGGCCAAACCACAATTATTCTCTCAATATCTCCGTCGAAGTTATGGGAAAGATTATCCCTCTCTCTTGTCGATAATGGATCAACTCTTAATGTCTTCCCATTGAGGACCCTTAATTGTTTAGGACTGAAAGTGAGTGACCTTGCTCCAACCTCTGTTGTTGTACGTGCTTATGATAATACCCGTCAAGAAATGGTGGGATCCATAAAGCTTGTAATAGGAGCTGGCCTTATAAATCCTATCGTTGAATTCCAAGTCATCGATATCCCAACTAATTTCAATCTATAGCTTGGGCAACCATGGCTTCATAATATTAAGGGTGTGTATTCTTCCCTACATCAGAAACTGAAGTTCTTCGCCAATGGGCAGGTCATCACCATCTTGTGCGACTACAATAATATCGAGAACGCAAGCATTAGTAATCTAGTAATTGAGATTCATCACGGGGCGAATGATATTCTTTTACCAGGCTTCTGAGTTGAACCACTTCTACTCACAACATGGGACGATTTCAAAGATAGGGTTTGTCCAGAGTATAACCCACTTAGCAATGTTAATGTGATCCATTTATTCAAAAACATGCACTTCATATCCGAATTGGGTCTGGGATGACGACAAAAGGGGATACTTGAACCCATTGTGTTAAAGAAAGCTTTTCCTCCTTGTGGTTTGGGCTATCAGCCATCAGCAGAAGAACTCAAAATGCTCCACCAGCCTCGATTGAAAAGAAGACTAGAAAATGCCAAGACTGTCTCAAGAGATTCCTTGAATGGAAGATTCATTAGAGAGGGTGAATATTTCCCCTTTTGTGGCTTTCCCTAACTGTGGTATAATCACATGGACAAGAAGATAAAACCTGGAATGGAGATATTTTTTTAAGACAACTACTCCTGGGCAAAAGTTCCCAGCATCATGTGCCATCACTCATTGAGAAGACCATAGTTAATGCCGGATATTCCGAGGAAAGTGACTTCGCAGATTCTTTCAACTTACAAACACTGAGGCTGACACGCTGCATGATCTATTCAAGCACTACATCATCGGATCCATCCCATCCGATCAAAGCTGCTGACGCACTTCTTCTCAACTGGAATACTGCACCTGTTCAACTTGTTAATATTCAACCCAACCCAGATGTTTATCCCATTTCCTCTTATTTTGTTGTTCCTCCTTACTCTGATGTAATCGAGACCTTTTTTGATGAGGTTCTCCATGATATTTTTCCTAATAATGAAATAAACGAAGATTTTGAGTATCTTACCGTGCCTTACATTATTGTCTTGATTCTAATCAAACTCTTGATGATGATGATTTTACAAATGGATAATTCTTAATTGATCTTAATAAGGTTAATAACAAACAACATAACCGCATTCAAGTTAATGAAGATGAAACTGTTATTATTAATCTTGGATCTAGTAGTCAACTGCGCAAGATTAGGATATGGGCCACCCTTGATGAGTATGAGGGAATGCAACTCGAAGAATTATTAAAGGAATTTGTGAATGTCTTCGCATGGTTCTATGACTATATGCCTGATACTAATCTCGAGATATCTCAGTATGAGATCCCAACTCTCCCAGAATGAAAACCGATCAAATATAAACTGCGAAAGCTTTGCACCGAATGGTCGCTCAATGTTAAGGAGGAAGTAATCAAAAAGTTGAGTGTGGGTTTGATTTGTGTGATCGAATATCCCACAAGGATAACCAATATTGTACCTATGCCTAAATCAGTAGGGAAGGTTCACATGTGCATTGACTACTGAGAATTGAACAAGGCCTCTCCGAAGGATGATTACCTGACATGATTGAGGGCTTCTATAACCATCCTGCATGATCTGATACACAAAGAAGTCAAGTTCTATATGGATGATATGATTATCAAGTCTAAGACTAGGGAAGGCCATGTTACCGCTCTTCAGAAGTTCTTCGAGAGATTACAAGAACATCAGATGCGGCTTAACCCACATAAATGTGTCTTCGATGTTACCAAAGGAAAGCTCTTAGGATTCATGGTTAGCGAGAAAATGGATAGAAGTAGATCTTGCCAAGATAAAAGCCATACTCGAAATTCCACCACCCCGAACGGGTAAGGAAGTCCGTGGATTCCTTAGGAAATTGCAGCATATCAGCGGGTTCATCAACCAGTTGACTTCTATCTATGAATCCATCTTTAAACTCCTCTGAAAGGATTCCACCAAGTTTTAGAATGAGGCTTGCCAAGAAGCCTTCAATCGAATCAAATAATACCTAACCCAACCTTCGGTACTCATGCCACTGCAACTTAGTCTTCCCCTATTCCTATACCTGACCGTAACAAACACCGCAGCTGGGGCTTTGCTATCCAAATACCTTGAAGAATCCCATAAAGAAAGAGACATCTACTATGCCAGTCGTAAGCTACTGGGTACGAAATTAACAACATTGCTATGGAAAAGGCATGTGTCGCCCTTATCTGGGTCACCTAAAAATTATGACACTACATGCTTGCATTTTCCATCAAATTTGTGTCCCGAATGGATACCATCAAGTACCTACTCGAGAAACTTGCCCTGTCTAGCCCAATGGCCCGATGGTTGATGCTTCTAGCCGAATTCGATATCGAGTATGTCACATAGAAATCCATGAAAAGAAGAACCATCTCTGACAACCTCGACGACTACCCTATGGAAGAAGCCGATGTATGGATTTCCTAGTTCTCAGATGAGAATATCCTTTTTACCTCCCAAGAAGACCTTCGATGGAAAATGTTCTTCGACGACGCTGTCAACAGGAAAGGATATGACATTGGGATACCCCAAATTGCCCCCGATGACTCTCACACTCCCATTGCCATTAAACTGGATTTTCCCTGCACCAATTACATGACTGAATACGAGGCATGCACGGTAGGCCTTAAAGTTTCTCTTAAGAAAGGAATTCGGTACCTAGATTTCTATAGGGATTCATCCCTCATCATCAGTCAAGTAATCAAAAGATAGAAAGTCAAGGATAACAAGCTCTTACCTTTTTATGACCACCTAAAAGAGAGAGCCTCTTAATTCTAAGATATCACCTCCCACCACCTGACCTGAGCAAAGAACAACCTAGCCGATGCCCTTGCTACCTTAGCCTCCATGATTGACATGCTCGGAGGAATAACAATGGCTCATTTTCTAGTCCAAAAGCAAGGTAAACCAACCCACTGCTATCAGATTGAGCTCATCAGAGAAAAAGATCTCAATATAGCCGACTGTTATTACCATGATATTTGGCGCCTCCTCAGCATGGTAGGCATCCCCAAGGTTCTAACAAGAAAGATCGAGCAACCCTTCGTAAACTGGATGCCCAGTACATTGTCTGTGATAAAGTACTGTTCAAGAGAAACTTTGATGGAAACTATTTACACTGCATTGCAAGGGCTAACATTGAAGAGATTATACAGAGGATCCACGATGGGGAATACGGACCCCACATGAATGGCCATATGATTTCCAAGAAAATAATTCGACTGGGTTACTACTGGACTACCATGGTTCCGAATTGCATCGCCTATGTTCGGAGATGTCTAAAATGGAAACAGTTTTCCAATCTCCATCACTTGCCTCCACGAGAATCGTAAAACATGACTTCTCCCTGTCCGTTTTCCACATGGGGCATCGACATCATAGGGAAGGTTAAACCCAAAGCCTCAAACGGGCATGAGTTTATCCTAGTCGCCATTGATTACTTCACCAAATGGGTCAAAATACACGGTGCAGAATGCCAAGAAAGTGTCCAAGTTCATAAAAAAATATCATCTGCTGATATGGGGTCCCACATGAGTTGGTGTCTGACAACGGGTTACATTTTGAGGCTGAAGTCATAGAGGTGCTCGACGAGTGTGGGATTCAGAGACATAAATCTTCTCCCTGCCGAACTTAAACGAGTCGAGCAGTCGAAATCGCTAATAAGAACCTCATCAACAAGTTGACCGAAAGCTATCAGGATTGGGCCAACTGGATCCCTTACGTCCTCCATGACTATCGCACTTTAGTTTGAACATCTACTGGGTCTACCCCTTAGTCTTTAGTTTATGGCATGGAATCATTCCTACCCATGGAGATAGAAATTCCTTCGTTAGGCGTCATGCTTGAAAGAAAAGTCAGCGAGTAAGATTGACATCAAAGCCGTCTTAACGAGCTGTCACTCTGAGACGAAAGGAGACTGAAGGCTCTGTATCATATACAAGGGAACCATCGTCGAATAGAACGATCATTTATTAAGAGAGTGAAGTACCGTGGTGTCCGATAAGGGGACGTATCCCTTAAAGAAATAGTAGAGCCCATCTTGGACCCCAGGGGGAAATTCAAGCCAAATTGGAGCGACCCCTACATTGTGAAGAAGATCTTATCAGGTGGCCCCGCTATGCTCACCGACCTTGATGGGATATAGATGGCATGTCCATTCAACCTGGACCATATCAAGAAACTCTAACCCTAGTCCAAAATCTCGGTGAGTTACGATTCTTCTAATCTCCCTTCTATTTTAATTTTTTTTCATTTCCCTTTACACAGAACTACGTGGGCCCTGATCCTCTAAAAATCCTTTTGCTTTTAAAAATGAAAATCTGGAAATTTTCAAAACCCCTAGAGGTACGTAGGCAGATTATCCTCTTTACATGAGCGTAACCCCCTTCTTCTTTAAAAAATTATATTATTTTCTTATCCCGAGAATGACAGTTCATTTCAACATATACATGTGTAAAAGGATTATGTATGCCTTAGCGATTGGTGTAGATAATTCAAATACAAAATTCATCAAGAGGTACAAGTATAATTAAAATTTTCTTTATTCTTTAATAAAATTTTATTTCCATTACATCGGCGTAGGGAGTCAAACGACTTCCCTTGCCAGTCTACTCCTATTTTCCTAAAATAAAACCAAACCAGAAAACAAACCTACTACCTTCCAAAAATTATTACGACAAATAACCAGAAAACACAAACCCCAGGGATCCTACCCGTAGCTTCCATAGGAACCGACCCCATCATCGTCAAGATCCTGGGGTCCCCAAACTTCCCCTACCTGAATAGAGTGCCACTGACGCTCCATGGAATAATAATTCCAGACCATCCCAGGGAAAACCACCACACCTCCCTCCATGGTGTCAAATATGTCAAACCACCTTGGCCCTCTCTCCACAACCAGCATCTTGGCAATTACTCTCCTCTATAACCACTTCATGTAGTCCCCAGAAATATGCCAGACTCTACCAACAAACTGGGATGGATGGAATGATGGTCGACGATTCTCCCACAGAGAGCCCAGCCGCATGCACATGCACTCTATCAAGTCCTCCACCGAAAAAAGTCTAATGTCCGAGGTGGCACAATCTGTTCCCAACTAAATTGGCATAAAAGTCTCCAAGGAAAGTAGAAAGAGGTCTATCTGAGGCCAACCAACCTAACATACTGGTATTCCCCCAGTTCCATAATGGGAGGCAACTCCCCCCACCAAGGCACTGATCAACATAAGCCTTGATCCCCTTGCTCCACAAACCAATTCTCCTAGTTCTCAAGCCTACACTGATTAAGTTACGTGAAAAGAAGTTTGGCACAGTCGGCCAAGGATACTGAGGTGGGATCTCCATACAAAATATTTTTGACAGCTACATGAACAACATTATGGGGCTACCCCTTAGGAAGTCGAAAAGGCCTTCTTGCCAGGCATCCAAATCGTTCAGTGTCTCCGGCAGTATCATTGCCACATGATTACGAAGTTATGACATCTAAGAAGTAATGGCTGCGAGTTGTGGGTCCACGATCATTTCCTCAGTCACCAAATTAAGTTTTGAAATTAAGTCCAAAATGATGGCTCTAGCATAGCCTAACATCACCAACATCTTGTAAATGCATAGAATGCAGCACAACAGGAAGAAAAACCATTCCCGTGTAACTAATGACCTAGCCGCCGAAGGTGAAATATGGAGGAGTCCCGCCAACAATTCTCTAGAGGATCGGGAAAATTCAGGCATAACTATCGTAACACTGGGATTTATCCCCAACATGATAGAGAACTCTTCATAGGTCGGACAGATTTCATCCAACCCGAAGTGAAAAACATGGTCTTCAGGATACCAGAACTCTACTGTTGCCATCAACATGTTCCACTCTATGGGACAGTTGCGCCGTAAAGAGACTCGACGCATGTTAAAAGCATCATAGTCAACATTGTATGAGCATATCGCCTCCAAAGTTTTGAGATAGTTAGAAAATTCAACACTTCCAGGGAGAGCAATATCGCAAAATAAGCAAGAAGAATGCAAACGAGAAGGAATGTGGAGGTGTGAAGAAAATGCTCCACCCTTACCCCTATTTATACTTGGAAAACACCAACCAAAGACAAAAACCCTGCAGAAATTGAAGAAAAACTTACCCCACTAACTACCAAGCAATTGAAGAAAGTGCAACCAAAGCCTTGGATTGATTATACTGGACAGACATGCCAATAGGCAGGACAAGGGGCATGCCAATCAACAACCCCTTATTTTTGGAAAATTCCCTTTTCCCTTTTATTTCAAGATAAAAGAACTCAATAAAATAATTCTTATTCTTAAAGAAATTCCGAATTTCCTTATCCTTATGCTTTTACTTATCTTGTTTTAAAATAAATCATTTTTTTATTTTTTTTACGGTCTCAACAGCAAAGTAAAAAGAGCATGTGCATTAAGTCATTAGAAGCAAAAATCAACAAAAAACTTCATTTTATTTGCATAGATATTTGTTGTGTTACATCAATTTTGTAGGAAGAAATAAAAATACAACGGGACTCAATCGAAACCCACATTTTGTTCTTTCTCTCTCACTCTCACCTACCTTCACCTACAACCTCTCTCTCTTTCTCTCTATTCTCTTTCTCTCTCTCTCTTTAGGAGTATAGTTCCCTATGGTGTGCTCTCTTCCCTCGATGACGAGACGACGTACGTCCACTCCACTCCCCGAGCCATACCCTTCCTCAAACGAGGTAGATGGGACCAAATAAGAAGGAATCGAGATCACCTCCCGAATGTGACCGGTCGTCGAAGCTATCCAATGCCGAATGTCCCTTCGCCAGGTGGTGGATACCCGGATGTTCTGTAAGAAAAATAGGAAAAAAAGTAAATCAGTCAGTCTGAGGCAAAGAAAGAGATCATGAAATTAAAAGATAAATACATGAAGAGTAAACCGCTGGCTGGAGAACCTCCTCTGTCAAGCCTGGCTCTTCCTGATTCATCGCATTGGGATAGTGCGGCATATGCACCGACCCCCATCAGCATATCGAATGTTATAAGAAGGAGGAGCCAACCGCAAAAAAGGAACCTCCGAGGTCGTTGCCACGATTGATGTCGACGCACCACCTGCACCGTGAGATATCCCACAAGACGACTCGAACCCGTCTGGGGAAGAGGCATCACGTCATATATACTGGGCGGTATCAACCATCTCAACACGAAATCCAGATAGTTATATGTCGCCACCATGTCGGTATATGAAGTATAAGGCTCGCCCATCATCGTCGCTACCCGCACATCATCCGACATCTCTCGCACTCGCCGCATGTACACTGGGGGCCTCGCAGGTGGAATAATCAACTCCTCTTCCACAACCTATCGGACCACTCTCTCCCCAAGGTACCGGGAGTAGCCGAACTCATGCGCCAGCCGACGCCATATCTGCGCATTCCCTCCATGCAACCATGTATGCTGGATGGCCGTCCCCCAGGGGTATAAGGTCACCTACAAATTCCACAGTAAAGAAAGATCAATATAAAAAAGGATCATAAAAGAAAAATAGTATCAGAAAAAAGAAAAATTTACCCGCTCACTCATCAAACCGTTCAAGACCTGACGTATCGCCTCCAAAGAGAGAGACTTCTTTTAATATCGATTGGACCTCCACCTTTGTTACATCTAGCAGAAGTCCCCAATAAACTCATCTTTCAAAGCTATCAATTAGGAGTTAAACCCAATCACCTCATAGAACCACGTCTGCAAAGGACAAGAGGTTATCAATCAAGAAATCAATAATAAAATGCATAAACGAAAAATGCGAATGCATAAAGGAAAATGTGCAAAATAAAGAATACCTCAAGAAGATACATGGCTCTGGTAAGGGTTTGCCGGCAACAATGGATGAATGCATCCAGAAAAGAATAAACGATTGCCAAGATTAGGCTCCCCGAGTCATAAAGAGGGACGTTCGAAAACACCCTAAAATATGGTAAAAAGCACAAGTGGACGACGTCGCCACCACTAAGAAACCTCCCAACACAAGCAAAATAAATAAATGGGCCATCTGCCGCACCTGCCGCCTGTCCTCCTCATCAATCCTCCAATTGAGTAATAACTCCCTCAAAAGAGACAAACAAAGAGAGTCCCTAGAGACTATCCTCTCCTCGTCACCCAACGCTGCCGTCACCGACGCTAGCGTCACCCATAAGGTCCTACCCACCTCTATCTGCACCCCATCGCAGTTCAGCCCCAGTAGCTGCTGTACATCTATGGGGGAACCGTCATCACCTCGAAGCCAAAATTCACGGTGTGGATAGTGTACCACCACCTCTCCCCAGAGCATAAAGAACAACTGTAGAACTAGGCATCTTATCCAATGCAGATGCCAGTTTCCCAAAATCAGCTGATAACACCACCCAATGCACCACAGGAGAAAAGCGCTCCTAAACATCCTTAATTCCTGTCATCCCTCGAGCACATAGATTCGATATAGAGACATCAGACTATCTAAGACAAAAAGGAAAAATCCTTATCAAAATCCAAGAAAAAAGCAAATATCACCAAAAAAGAAGAAAAGAATACCCAAAGTCATCAACACTTACGTAGCCGTCGAGGTTCACAACCCTAGAAGGACGATTACATACCAGCTCGCACAAGAGGGTCCTCTCATCTCCAACTGGCTCAAATGAGTTAAAGGAATTTTCACTGCTCAACGCAAGGGCACCCTATCCCTCCATTCCCAGTTCTCCCAGTCGTCGACGTTTAGTCATGCCATGCGTGTCATGCTACTCGAGAAATCAACCAGTTCTTGGTTTTGGAATGCTAAAACGATTTGCAGAAGGTAATTGTAGAAGAAAGCAAGTCTGAAAGCTGTGAAAAATGAGGAGAACCTACCCCCTTTTTATAAGAGGCTAAATGGCATGTCGATCGGCAGTCCCCTACCACCTACTGATCTGCACTGTCCCTTCACCTGCTCAAGGTACCCTAAAAGAGCGTGCCACTAACGTTTGGCACCTCTCACACCATATCGGTCGGCACCCTCTCTGAAATTTCGTACAAATATTGCCCAAAAATGCCGAAAATCCCTAGAAAATTTCTAAAATAACCAAATAAATTTTAAAACCACTTTCACCAAGATTTTTTTTACCACACTTATTTCCCCAACGAAACTATTACCATCCCAGTGGAGTTCCCAAAATTAATTGGATATCTCCCCAGCAACGTCTCCAAAGGACATTGCAAAATTCTCGGATTAATTCCTCTTCCCCAGCGGAACCAAAAATTCAAAATCAGATGCTTGTGGAACCACAAAGACAATTTCCCCAGTGGAAAATCCAAAATTCCCCCAAGAAAACTACTTCTTAAGCCCTCATAATTGGATTTGACCCCCAGAATTGGTCATCTCTACTGAAACCCTTAGAATTGGCTTCGACCCATAGAATTGGTCACCTCTACTTAAGCCCGCAGAATTATCTTTGACTCGTAGAATTGGTCACCTCTACTTAAGCCCTCAGAAATGGCTTTGAACCTCAGAATTGGTCATCTCTATTTAAGCCCACAGAATTGTCTTTGACCCGTATAATTGGTCACCTCTATTTAAGCCCTTAGAATTGGATTTGACCCGCAAAATTGGTCATATATTTAAGCTCTCAGAATTGGCTTCGACCCGTATAATTGGTCACTTATACTTAAGCCCTCATAATTAGCTTTGACCCGTAGAATTGGTCATCTCTACTTAATCCCTCAAAATTAGCTTCGACCCGCAAAATTGGTCACCTCTACTTAAGTCCTCAGAATTGTCTTTGACTTGCAGAATTGACCATCTTTATTTAAGCCCAAAGAATTGGTTTCGACCCACAAAATTGGTCATCTCTATATTAATCCCACAGAATTGGCTTTTCGTCACCCTCTACTTAAGCCCTCATAATTGGCTTCGACCCTCAGATTTGGTCGCTCCCATCTTCAGGTCCTTAGAC
Organism: Sambucus nigra; assembly: GCA_949130495.1. Taxonomy (NCBI): domain Eukaryota; kingdom Viridiplantae; phylum Streptophyta; class Magnoliopsida; order Dipsacales; family Adoxaceae; genus Sambucus; species Sambucus nigra. Next base: position 483,452,752 of record OX422208.1, on the reverse strand, counting down.
TTGACCTCAGCCCGTAGAATCGGTCTCTCCCTACCTTAAGCCCTCAGAATTGGTCGCTCCCTGCTTTAGGTCCTTTTAATTGACCTCGGCCAGTAGAATTGGCCATCCTCAACATTTCCTTAGGTCCTCAGAATCAGACTCGACCCTCTGAATCGATCATCTTCGTCCCTTAGGTCCGCATAATTGATCTCTTTCCTAAACATCATATGGTGTTGATTCAATGGCTTTCACTTATTCAAGCTCACCCGTCGAGGGGCTCTGTAGACACCACATTATAGGACCCCCTAAGTCTCTCCTTAGGTCCCTAACACGTCCCCATTTCACTTCGAACCCTATGTCATACTCCGAGTAGCGATCTAGAGGCCATCGGGCGCTCTCAGGCCCCGTTTGACTTTGGTCAACTGTATCGTTAGAGCGAAAGCTCATTGAATCTTTGAAGGGCTATGAATCCCCTTTCCAACTATCTACCCCATGTGCGCATAGGCATAAGGGTTCGAATGAACAAACCATTTTACTACTAAAAATTGATCAGGAGGCCACCGGGCGCTCCCGAGCCTCGATTTGACCCCATTTTACTTCATTGTCAGAGAAAAATCTCTTTGAATATTTTAAGGTAACTAAAACCCATTTTCAACGATCCAACCTGTGCACGAAATGCCATTACCATTCGATCGAACGATCCATTTTCCCCCAAAAATATATTCGGAGGCCACCGAGCGCTCTCAAGCTCCATTTGACCAAGGTCAACTCTTCATCTTGAATGATATTGAATGAATCTTTGAAGGGCATTAAATACCCTTTCAAATGGTCTCTCCCATGCACGATTTTGACTTACAGTGCGAATGAACTATCTGTTTTGCTCCGAGAGGTCACCAGACATTTTAGGACCCACTTGACCAAGGTTAACTCTTCGAACTGAGTGAAGCTCTTTTTAATGTCGAATTACATCACCTAACCTTTCCAATGGTCTATCTCGTGCATGATTCTAACCTACCGTTCAAACGAACGATCCGTTTCCGTCCAAAAATCTCCCGTCCAAAGGACTGATGTGCGCTTTCGAGCCACATTTGACCTAAAGTCAACTTTTGACCTGAGAGTGATCCTAAGGACTATTGAAGGTCTCTGAATTACCTTTTGTAATGGAATTCCCCGTGCATGATTTTGATCAACGGATTGCGTTCTACGATTATTTTTTAGAGAAAATCTGCATAAGACTACCAATTAGCAGGTCTATTTCCCTGCCTATTGGCAGAGTACCGAGGCTTACCTAGTGATTAGCAGGGCTAGGTCCATGCCAATTGGCTCCCCCCTTGCCTTATTAATAGAGGGCATGACCTTACTCCTAAGACAAATCTCAGATCCATCAGCATTAGTGATCTCAACAACATTCTCTCAAAATCAATGAAGTTTATTCCTGTGAAATCCCTTTCAAGCTTAAATTTCCATCCTTTTCATACCCAATTTGGCAAAATACCATTCCGTCTCATCCAACCTTCATCTCACATCTAATGGAGTTCATCCAAGATCAAAGACTCAAGCTTCAAAGAAGGTCCAAATCCTTCGCTATCTTTTTAAATTTCTTGTTTTTGCATATATTACATTAGATTTATAATCTAGTTCTTACTTTAGTTCATACATATTAAACTCTCACATTTTTAGTAGTTATATTGCACATACTTTATTTTCTATAAAAAAAATTCAAAACAAATAAAAAGAGGGTTACACCCATAAATTTCAAACGAGATTATCCATCACACTTTTTAAAAACTAAGACACATTTTCTACACATGCACATATAATAAAATCCCATTCGAACCTATGGGGTAAAACCACCCCTATGCCGCATGCGAACTATGTGGACCTTGATGCCCTTATAAGGCTACATAGGCGTCTCAGATTAAAACTTGAGACTCGAGTCCAACTTTCCAATTTTCCATTTTCCAATTTTCGTAATATCCCTCCTTTTTACATTTATAGTATTCTTGCATTATTATACATATTATGTTTGTAATCCTTGTTAGCGTTTTATCTAACACATATTATCGTTTCATCATAACAATCAATATCATGATAAACTCCTAAATTGTATTTTATATAGATTATTTTGGGAACATTCCTATGGTTGACCTCACTCTATCTCTTTTATGGTATGGGTTGGGCGATTTCGATCTCCATTATATATACACTCACACAAACTTCACGGAGAAATAAAGGAAGATAATAACATAAGCCCATGAGAGACCAAAAGGGCAGGATGGGTGACTAACACCTTCTCATTCTGAAACTTAGCCCCCGAACCCTTCGAACTGTTGGTTTCGTAAGAATCAGTTTGTCTTTGATGCCATTCTCTCAAGGTGACAACATGTTATTTTGCCTATTTTGTGAAAAATAGGCTGGCGATTCCATCTCTTTACATTCACCCCACACCGACGATGACCGAAGCAGTCATTAGTTGGAAAGGGAGCAAGACCTTTCATCCCCCTTTCTTTCCCCATCCCATTTGGGAAGTAGAAGAGAGAAGGGGCACGAATTTTTGATCGGGATGGCCACATTGCATAATATAGTAAACGCATAATCCTTCAAGTTCAACTAAATTTAGATCTATATAAATGGAGAAGAAAATAGCAGAGTTCACGATCATATATATATGATGCATATTATTATTGGGGGCATTACATAATATAAATAGTAAAATCAGAGTATAAAAAAGAACTCCAATTAGCACATAAAGAGCCACAGTTCTGCACGTAAGACTTATTCAACAAAATTCAATACTCAATTATACTGATTACAAATTGAACTATAGGGTTAGATCTCAATATCTCTCTAAGTAAGTTAACATTTCATTCATATAAAGGACAATCAATTTATAATGCAATTATGTAAAAAATATACATAAACACTATTATAACTCATCCATAAAAAAATATCCATGTTCATAAGAGAGAGATACTATATATGATGAAGTTCAAAGATAATCAAAATAATTCAACATCTTCTAATAGTATAAAAACATAGTTTGAGGATGACTCTTGATGCATCAACCTCTGTTTTTGTGATGTATAATATATTACTTCATACCATAAAATGAATATACATGAGCTTGTCCATTTTGCGTAAATTTATGTACAAGATTTCTTTTAGTTCTGTTTCTTAAATCTCTTAATATTTACAAAACATATGTATGTATGAGATTTATCAAAAACCCTTTTTCGTTTAAAATTTTTATTTCAAATTCTGGGGAACATATTCATAGATCTTTATATATGAGTTTATTTCCATGTTAGTTAAGTGAATTTCATGGTGATTATGTTGGAGAGTTTGACCGTTGTTCTATCAAACTAGAACAATGAGAATTGGGAAGGATACTTTATTTGTTACCCATACTGCCAACTCCAGATCAATCGCTTCCCTTTCATAGGCGTTAAATGAAGGGAACAATCTAGGGAACACCTATCGAGGACTTATTGTTTACTTTTATAGTTTTTTTTCATGATGAGTTTACATTTGTAGTTTTCTCAAAGATTACTTATGTTTATTTGACTACTTTTTTTTGTGTGGTTACTTTGCTGCAGAATATGGAGATCTTATCTAAAAATTTACAACCACCCTTATTTAAATAAGGCTATGAACCGACTTGAACAAAGAAGAAAATTGCCTACGAAATGATTCACTTGAAAAAGAAAAAAAAATATAAAAAACCGACTTAGGATATTAAATGAAACAAAGAGATTTTGATGTTGTTGTCATCTCTGGGCATGTTTGTGGCTTGAAATTAATATCGTTAGGTTCGTTGCCGGACACACATGCTCCATGTTCTATGAATCAATGGGGTCTGCCTTAATTTCTTTTGGATTTCCCGGGTGAGAGGATATTAGTTCGAGTGCGATACCGTTCCGCGCTCCATGACTCACGATTGAATCATCACTGTCTTCGAGGGTCTTAGTCTCCATAGAGAGTTTAGCTGATGATAGGAATCGTGGGGATTTGTCGATAACTTTTTCTATGACGACATAATCTTTAAAAACTTGTTCCTCAACATCCTAAGCTCTATATAACTCTAGATCAATTTTGGGTGGATTGGCAATAGGCTACGCTACCTGTCGGCTATGGGTAGCCTCGGTGGGAGCTGTTGAGATGATTGGCAGGTGCTGATCTGTGACATGTGGTAAGGGCAAGGGCTGCATCACCTCGGCGCTGCCATGGCTCATAGGATTCAGTCCCAATAGGGCTGAAGCCAGTGCGTGGATGGATTGGACATTGGTTACGGTTTCTTTGGCGATGCCTCGGGATGTTTTTGCACAAAAATGAACCAACATATTGGCAAAACATCCATCGAACTTCGACATGATTCTTATTTTTGATGGCACAACGAATGAATTAATTATATAAAGGCTACCCTATCCTTCAACTATGTTGTCTACCATTCCATCAATGTATTATAAGTTATATAAATATATGAAAATCAAAACTAAAAGTCTTCCAAGCCTCATATGAGCAACGTGATTCAATTTTGTGCGTTATTTGGTTATGCCATGGATATTCTATTCATTAAAATCACTTAATTTAAGCAGCACAATTCTTTTAAAGACAATTTAGGTGGATCGCCATTATAGAGGAAACTATAATAGAAGATACATATATATGGACACTTGTATAAAGTGAAATAACATAAATTGTAATTACGCATTATGTGCTTTTTTTCTTTTTCTGTATTCCTATCCCTATTAGATATAATTCCTTTTTCACCCGTTCAATTCCTTATTAATGGAAAAATATGCTACTATGCACTACTATAGTTTTATTTCTTCTTTTTACCCCTGTTCTTATCTCAATTAATCTGAGTTCTTTTACCCATTTTGGATTCCTCATTCTTAAAGAAAGTTCATCATCCTAAAGATTTTAATGAAATATGGCACATAATTTTCAAAACATTATCTTCCCTGCAATAATTAAAAATCGTATGACCCCCAAAAGTCGCCAAGCTATCAACTGTCACATTATTTCTTGAAAACCGATTCACTTGAAACAGAAAATAAAAACACATAAAAGTAACGTACTATATTAAATGAAATTTAGGGATTTTGATACTGCTGTCACCTCTTGACCTGCTTGTGGCTTCAAATTCACATCGTTAAGCTAGCTGCTGTACACATGCTCCATGTACCACTGTCGGCTATGGGTAGCCTCAGTGGGAGATGTATAAAGTCTTGGCAGGTGCTGGTCTGTGATAGGTGGAAGGGGTGAGGGCTGTAGCACTTCAGCGTTGTGGTTCATAAGAGCCAAGGCCAATAGCGATGAGGCTAGCGCCTGGACAATATTATAAATCTTCCCTCGAATTTCGACATGCTTCTTGTTTTCGATGGCCTATTGAGCGAATTAATTATATAAAGGGTACACTTCCCTTTAACTATCTTGTATAGCATGCCATCAATACATTTTAAGTTATATAAATATATGAAATTCAAAACTAAAAGTCTTCAAAGCCTCATATGAGCAATGTGACTCAATTTTTGGCATCGTATGGTTATGCCATAAGTATTCTATTCAATAAAATAACTGAAGTTAAGTAAGAAAATTCTTTTAAAGACAATTTAGGTGGAGTGCCATTACATAGGACACTATAATAGAAGATACATATGTATGTACACTTGTATAAAATGAAATATCTTTAACCGTAATTATGCATTGGGTGTTTCTTTTCTTTTTCTCTAATCTTATCCCTATTAGATTTTGGGAATGACTTTGCAACTATAAGAAAATATATCATAAATAACATTTTGCCAAATTTTCTATTTCTCATCCCCACCCCCCCTCCCCCCCCAAAAAAATATTATGTTATTTGAGGTCTTTTTTTTTGGAATTTTTAAGAATTGAATATAATCTATACGAGGAGCCAAAAATCAACATATATGATGTTCATAATAAAAAATACATAACATTCAATTAAAAAAAATTTAAGTTTTATGAATTCAGTTAAAAATTGAAAGACAATAGATTAATAGGTGACTTGTTTTTCATTGAGACATTTTGTCAAACATATGTCATGCATCAATATGAAGTTAAATTTACAAATATTTTAACTTATAGTAATAACCTCATAAATTCTACAACTACACAAAACTTATCATACTTATAGATAAAAAACATATATAGATGGAAAAAAAAATTTTAAAGGCAATTTTTCCAGATAAACATACCTGTTCAAGCCTTCTGCAAACAAATACAGTTATTGATTTTTTTACTGAAAAGAAAGTTGGAATATCTACAAAAGAATCGCATGAGTTAGTCATTTAATCCGTTTGTTTGCCTTTAAAGATGGACCAATAAACATTTATTATGCTCAACAAAAATGAAACAAAAATTCTCACCTCTTGGATAGAAAATGTTGATTGGAGGGTGAATGAAGAAAAGTTTGATTTTTTTCTAGGTAAAAGTGGTTATTAGCGTTTTGGATTAAACATGAATTAATATATATGGATCCATTATATGAGAATATTGAAGGGATGGAAGGTGAGAAAGTTGAGGGTAATAGGCCGGGTGAGAAGGTGAGCACACCTGTAGATGGAGGGATGTTTTCTGATTTGGGAGGTGAGTGCCGTTTTGATTTTTTGAGAGGTTTCCCAGAGGTTGATTAATTGTGGTGATTAGGACTTACCCCGTGGACATCATACATACATAAGGGATTAAATGCTTGTAGATCATGTTATAATAGTAATAGATTTGTCAACTAAAAATTATAAAAATAACTTTCATGAACATTTTTTTGACTCTAATGTTACCGATAATATTAATATGAGTATGAGTTATCAGTTTCCATATTTTAACATTTTGATAATTATAGTTTTACAGGCTTTAATCTCATTTTCAACATTTTAGTGAATACTCATCCCATATATATTTTTTCTAAGTTTAAACAAGTTTTATACTTTTTTTTAAATATCTATGCATTATACTTTGTGAAGTCAAATTAAGTAGAAGTCTATAGAAGTAGCATAACTATGAAATTACCATAAACTACTACTAATATATATGTATGTATAAAGGGTAATCTACATTGACACATAAAATCGACATATTTGGTGCTACACACAAACGTTTCATACCCGTATAATGTTCACTAAAATAGATAAATAATATTTGTAAATTATTTATTATAATTTTTTGACATTAAGTTGTAAGAATAACGTAAATATACGACCTCTATGATTTAAGCACTATAGATATAAAGACAACATATAATACATACATCATCATATATTATATACATCCATCCTCACGCCATACTATTTTTTATATCAACTAGTTTCCGATTTAAACATACCTTTGGAAAAAGGTTTCTAAATAGGCATGCTCCGTATATAAAATTCAAACTAAGTGAGGACACTAAATGAGCCCTGTTGTAATAAAAGTAGGACACAAAAAGATATCTTAACATTTTGAGAAATATCCGATTTATACAACTTGGATTCATGAGATCCATATAATATGAAACTCTTTTTATGGATTGTATTACAAAAGTAATTATACCACTAATAAAAAAATCCATCTATTAATTGCTCAATATATGAACCCAATACTCATTATCAAGATCCAAGAAGAAGAAAAAATTAAAGTCTCCAAAGAGATGGAAGAGAGATAGAAGTGAAAATGAGAAAAAAAGAGGGAGATGAGATATGAGGAAAAAATAAAAAATCAATAATGAAAGAGACTTGTGTTCATAAAGAACCTCTTTGAGGGGAGATGAAGAGATGGGTGCATGCATAGGGGAAAAAGAATAATTAAAGTGGAAATAATAAAGGAGAGAGAAATGGGTAATTGCCAAATTGTTTGGAAGAGTAGGAGACACTCGCATTAGCCAGTGAGTGAATACAGAGGAGAGAAGACTTGATTTTGGATGAGAAATGAATTGATAGGTAATTACTAAGTGGAAAAATTAAAATTAGAGAAGACTTAATTGTAGGCTTATGTTTTATAATTTTAATATAGATTTTTGAAAGATAAATTACGACCAATAATCAATAATCTCCCTCCTAATTCCCTACTCTACCATAAACCTTCCGAGCTTGGTCGTGGTAGATCGGTACCATACTACAACCATACCACCTCATCTAAATCCGTCGAAAACCACCTTAGAAACATAATCAAATTGTCTAAGAAGATTATTTTTTGAATACATTGGTTCATATAATTTTTGTATAATTTGTAAGCACCTTGGAAATTCAAACCCAATGGATAATGAACCACATAAAGAGGAAAGTTTTGGGGATTTAAGCTATCCTCGAAGAGGCAAAACACTATCCCAAGATATTTATCTCCATCAGTTTTGTTAGGTAGAATGATATTTTAATTTGTTTACAGACTACATAATAATCTTATGTATATATATAAACTCACAGCGATAATAAATGCATAATATTTGATTATGGTATGTATTAAATACTCTGACCTTAAGATGATATTTCCCCGCACTGGGGCTCTACTAACTCTATGGAAAATGTCTCTAAAGATACAATAATCACACTTGCAATAACAACACTTCAAATTGCAAGTTACTTTTGAACCAACATTACAGAATTCTCAAATTTTATATGGATTCAGGCCTTAACAGTAAATGATTTATTTCTGTCTAAAAATGTGAACAAAAATATAACCCAAGCCACTTATTTATACTAAATAAGTGACAGTTAAAAAATTATTGGAAAAATCGACAATAATCTACTGTTGGGATAAAACTAAATTTAACTGTTGACAATAAAGAAAATAAAACAAAAAACGAGAATAAAAAATGACTGAAAATAATAAAATTAACCTCAAAAAATGAATAAAAATCCCATTAAAATTGGCCCCAAAATTTTATACTTTGGCCACGTTAAAGCCCAATGCCCAAGGTCCACGATCCTCGAGCACAAGAACGATCACGAGCCGAGCTGAGCCATACTAGACCGAGTCGGGTCAGGTGGGTGGCGGTCGTGTGTGAGCTTATGGTCTTGAAAGTCAACCCAAGCCCATGTGAGTCCTTCCTCCTCCAAAGAGTTGGTTTACCCCAAGGGCACCAAGCCTTTAAGTGAAAATGGGTTATATTATACCACACCCATTTTTTATATTCTTCCTGTGTGGAACAAGAGCTTTAACATAACACTTCAACCAAGTTTCATGTTCCAAGTGGGTACTTTGAGCTACAATTTCTCATTCATTAATTTATGGTTATATGCATGTAAGTATATCACGTTATACTCCTCACAGAGGAGAACGCATTACCATTTCAAACCAACTCAAAAGACACATGGGTCCCATATTAAATTGACCCTAAAGTTGATAAAAAATTGATTTTGTCAACTTAATTAATACCGATAAATTCCATGCTTTCTAACAATCCTCCACATGAATGAAAATTGGTTGGATCAACATAAAAGATTATGCAAACACTAAGAGGGTTTTATAGAAAAATTCCTGTATAGGAAGAGATAACTTTTGGACTTAAATCTTCCCTGGTGAGAGACTATCTGATTTACTTACTAATCAGTGAATGCGATGTCTTGAACTACTCAGTGTTTTGTGTAAATAAAGTCAATAGGCTTCACACAGTAATTTTTCAAACAAAGTTGGTTCTTTCTATTGTGTTCATTTTATCCCTAAGAAATTTCTTGTTTCATGAGTGCTTTAGAGAATTTCAGCCTTTCGATTTCTCATAGAAGCAACCCCTTCACATAAATGACTTCCCATTAAGAGTATCGTACTATACCTCACTTGAATTTTCAAAGTATAGGAGTCATTAATAGCTAAGCTTATCCTAACTAAGTTTTTAGGCAACACTGCTGTAACACCCCGTATTTTTGGTACATTTAAAATTTAATTAATTCGGAGATTTTAAATTACTTAGTGTGTTGTAATTTAATGAATTAATTAGAACAGAATAATATATATAAATATTAATCTGGGATTGAATGGTTACTATTTAGGGAAAACTTATTTACTAAGTGAATAGCAATAATGTAATTACGTCGCCTCGAGTCTTAGTGACGAGGAGGTACTTATCACATTCGGAAGTCGGTATAAGACTATATGGGGTGGGGGATAAGTATTTTTATAAATTAATTCGGATGCAAATTCTGAGGGTACAGTTGAGTCCGGATGGGCCGAGTTAGTCGGAAAAGTGTACCCGGGGGTAGTGAACGGGTCACGGGACGTTTTTAGACATAGCCGGGCCCACTCGGGGACATTTGGGTCACTTGGGCTTGGCCCATTAGTCAAAAAACGGGATTAAGTTAATTAATCTAATAAAAAGAAATAAGGGGGTGGCTGAACTTAATTAGAGAAAGCAAATTAAGGGTTAGGAAACCCTAACAGCAGCCAAAGCCAAATTGGGGATCAAAGAGAGCCATCAAAGGTCATCTTCAACCTTGGGATTTAGCTCCAATTCAGACTCTACGAACCTTAAGGCAAGTGGATAACTTGCAATAGCATTAAATATGTTTTCGATTCATATTCATGTGTAGTGATTATGTAGAAATCCGTTTTTGGGTGTTAATGGAATGAATATGGGATTTTGAAAACTACAATTCTAATTTACGAAACTTGGGTGATGATTCTTGTAAAATATGATAATGGTGAGTTATTGCATATCTGATAAAATGTTATCTGCATATTTGGAAACGAATTTGATGATGAAATTTGGGGTATAAATGGACCTAGGGTTTATGATGAAACTTTCCCCAAATCTAGAAACTGGAGTAAATGGAAGAATTATTTATGTTGAGGAATATTTTGGAGATCCCTAATGAGTTTCCTAATATGTACAAATGCTAAAAGAGACTTAGTTTCAGTGTAGAAGGAAATTAGGGTTTGAAGATTTTCGCCCATGGCTGTCCGTCTTCGCGAAGAAGACGAGTACCTGTTCGATCGATCGATCGACGCCATGAAGTCGATCGATCGACGGTCGGCAGACACGGACAGTTCGCCCAGTTTATTTATATAGGATGAGATTTATATAAAAAGTTGTTATGCAATTAATTATTGTTGAGAAATTAATGCATGGGGTATACCTAATTAAATGTGAGTGAATTAATTAGGAGATGGGAAGGGAAATTTGGATGACACGTCAAAATTGGTTGAGTGACATCGAGGTAAATTACATTACGTAGTAATGGACTAGGAAATTTAGAGTCGGGATTTAGACTCGGGTGAGGTTAATTCGGGCTATGAGATTTAGTCCAATTAAATGGTGAGGGCAACATTAAAAGTAACTGAATTTATTAATGTGCTATTATTAATAATTCGAGTTGGGTAATAACCTCATAATAAAAATGGAATAGGCTTGTGTCACGGGTTAGTACACGGTGTAGCTGGAACATTTTTATGTATGTATATATATATACGGTGTGTGATAGTATATATATATAGTGTATGCCTTAATATCAGTGGTTAGATATTATTATACTCTAGTGCTATAGGGGGAGGTTACGCGCAGTGGATGAATCCCCTAGCTTGAGGAGTAGGGCGAGTAGATTCCCAGGTCATAGCGTCCGTTGCAGGGGGTGAGGGGCATCTCACTTTCCGGGAAGGAATATGACCGCCTCCAATCGTATACTAAACCAAGTTAGTGAGCGATTCTAACTTGGATAACTAGGATATGTGAATATACCTAGTGTACTAGCACTTTAGAGAAATTATATCCGGGGAGTACTTTTACTCGGGTGGATATTAGTGGTTTATGTATTCCAGTATGTGTGTGAATGCTGCAATAAATTCTAAGTATATAATTAGGTGATTATTATATACGGGCTAAATAAATACAAGCATGAGTTGTTGTATATGTATAACGAGTGGAGTAGTTATATGAATTAAAAAGGGAAAATGATTTACTTAAGTTGATGTTACTAATGACTTAAAAATCCTAATCACAGTTACTCAAATTAGAGTAGAAGGGATTCAAGGAGACTTTAATAATTATCTAGTCATGAGATAGATAACTAGGTGATAATTAAAGCGTTAGTGGTGCACATTAGAGGAGGGGCAAGGAAGTTCTCAAGAGAGTGCGACACTAACTAAAATATGAAGAGCATGCATATTTATTATTACTGCAAGTTAATCATTTGCTAAATGTTTTCAAATGTTTTGGGTACTAACCCTTGCTATAAATTTTTAAAAACCTTTTAGGTGTCCAGCCACAGGGACGCCAGACTTGACTCGATTCCAGGAAATCCGTTGCTGCAGCATATGTGGATGTTGCGGGACATTTGATAGACGCCTCCTTCTTTCATTCATAATGTAGAGACTCATTATTAGTTATTCGAGCATGTCGCTCACTTTCCTTTTATTTGTTTTAGACTTGTTGGGATTTCTATTCTTGTCTTTATGGGATTTATTATTTGGACCGATGGTTTATTCGGTTAATTATTTTTACTTGTGGAATGATTAGTTCAATTATCTGTGATGGTTTTATTGCTTTAATTTTCCGTATGGGTTTTAGTTTAATTAATGAAAGATAAAATTGGCACTAGTCTGGTTTTTCTCACTTAGGTGGTTAGTAATTTAAATAAACGACAGTGATGCTAAGAATGGACCAAATGAGAAACCTGTTCTAACTTGATTTAGGACTGATCACCCGGGATTAATTAGGCGGGGTGTCACAGATGGTATCAGAGCATCAGGTTCTAGTGTCCTTAGGATCTGTACGGCTTTCTACGTTTCAGCGTAGCGTTCGGTTGTTATAGAGCCCTATTATTAGGACTGTTGATTATATTTTTCGCTTGTGAGATATCGTATCTCTGCTATTAGTTTTGTATAAATTGTGTACTTATACAATTCAATCTATTTCAGATGCCGCCAAAGAGACAGAGAGCGGAGAGGGCTGAGGCTAGAGATGAGGTAAGGGAGGCTCGACAGGAGCCACAGGTACCGCCACCACCACCACCGGCCGAGTTGATTTCTACCACTCAGGTGGCAGTGATAGTGGCCCAAGCGGTCGAGACAGCGATGCGAGCTATGGCAGCTCATTTTCCACAGCCCCAGGCACCGCCTCCATTGGCTCCAGCAGTTCAGGCTCCAGTGGGGCCACCATCTTGGCAGCGAGTGAGGGAGACCTTTCAGAAGGGTCACCCACCTGAGTTTCGAGGTAGCACCAATGTGGTTGAGGCTTGTGACTGGAAGAAGAACATCGAGCGCCATCTGCGCATGTTAGAGGGTACAGAGGTGCAGAAATAGATGCTGGCTACCTTTCGTCTGTCAGGGGCAGCCTTACAGTGGTGGGAATCCGTGACCACCGTTGAGGAGCGGGATTTGATGCCGATTTCTGAATTCTGGGTACGGTTTGACCGCAAGTACTTCCCTCCAGCAGTTGAGTCTGAGATGAGAAAGAAATTCAGCGAGTTGGTACAGTGTGACAGGTCAGTGGCAGAATATGAGGAGGAGTTCACCCGTCTGGCAAACTTTGTGACAAACGAGGTGAGCGATGAGGAGCGGAAGAAGTCCAAGTTCATGGATGGTCTGGCTTGGAGAATCAGGCAGCACTTGATTGGAAACCCGGCATTGGTGACCTATACAGATGTCGTTAATGCCGCACTTATACATTGTCAGGATCATCCTTTCCACGCTAAGGGGAACAAGAAGGCAGGTGAGCCGAGCCAGCAGGGCAAGGCAGTCACTAGTAGTGAGACGAGTGGCACGCAGCAGCAGGTCATCATTCAGCAAGGGAATCAGGCTAAGAAGTTTAAGCCTGGTGGGTTCCGACCGGGAGGACAGGGGTTCAGACAGGGGCAACCAGGCCCTAATCAGCAACAGCAGGTTCCTCAGGGCCGTCAGGGCCAAGGGAACAACGGGGGAGGCCAACCGGGCCAGCAACGTCAGGGCCAGCAGGGCCAACGACAGGGTGACGACCAGAAACGCTGTTTCTCCTGTGGCCAGCCAGGACACTTCAAGAGGGAGTGCCCGCAGAGGGGCAGAGGCCAGCAGCAGGGTGCCCAGCAAGGGCAACAGGGTCAGATGCCGCCAGCAGCAGCAGCCCCACCCGCCCCACAGCAGCAGGGGCAGATGCACTACGGATGTGTGTATAACGTTCGGGACGTTCCCAATCCTCCAGCACAGCATGCGCCACCCGCGATCGAGGGTACGTTCTCTATCCATGGCACTATGGGTCGGGTATTATTTGATACGGGGGCCACTCATTGCTTTATAGCTACACATTTCGCGAAGGCTTTAGGGTTGTTAGCCACCGCAGAGAGCACTGTTACGTGTGTCGACTCACCGTTGGGAAATGGGTTGCTTATATTCTTTATATGTCGGAGAGTAGGAGTGGAGATTGGCGGTTTAGTTTTACCTGCGGACATGTTGGTATTAGATATGCATGTTCATGACGTGATCATCGGTATGGATTGGCTCGCTGACTATAGAGCCATGATTGATTGCTTCGGTGGGAGCCTTATCTTCACCATTCCGGGACAGGAAATGTTTGTTATGACGATGCCTCGCCCAGAGGGAGGCTCGACCACTCATCTATACTACATTGAGGAAGAAACCTCGCAGGAAGTGGCAGTTCCTTTAAACTCTATCCCTGTAGTGAGGGACTTTGAGGATGTATTCCAGGAGATACCAGGATTACCACCCAGCAGAGAAATCGAATTTGTTATAGACTTGGCACCGGGAACGAGGCCTATTGCTCGGGCACCTTACCGAATGGTCCCTTCAGAAATGCGGGAATTGAGGGAGCAGATTCAGCAACTATTGGGTCAGGGTTTTATTCGGCGGAGTACATCGCCGTGGGGTGCGCCGGTGTTGTTTGTGAAGAAACGAGATGGGTCACTCCGATTGTGCGTGGATTATAGGGAGCTGAACAAGGTGACGATACGGAATAAGTATCCGTTGCCTCGGATTGATGATTTATTTGACCAACTGAGAGGGGCGTCTTACTTCTCCAAAGTCGACTTGAGGTCAGGGTATCATCAACTGCGTATCCGAGAAGAGGATGTTCCTAAGACCGCTTTCTCGTCGCGGTATGGATCGTATGAGTTCAGGGTGATGCCCTTCGGGCTCACCAATGCACCAGCTGTGTTGATGGACCTCATGAATAGGGTTTTCAGGGAGTACCTAGATCAGTTTGTCATCGTGTTCATTGATGACATCCTAATCTACTCACGTACCGAGGAGGAGCACGCAGAGCATTTACGCATGGTTCTACAGACACCGAGGGATCATCAGCTCTATGCCAAATTCGGGAAGTGTGGGTTCTGGTTACGGGAGGTACAGTTCCTTGGTCACGTCGTGTCAGATCAGGGTATTGCAGTGGATCCGGATAAGGTGTCAGCGGTGAGGGAGTGGGGACAGCCCACGACACCGACCGAGGTGCACAGTTTTCTGGGTTTGGCTGGTTACTACAGGCGATTCATTAAAGGATTCTCTAAGATTGCAGGACCTTTGACGAATCTGACTCGGAAAGGGGTACCTTTCAAGTGGGATGATAGTTGTCAATTAGCGTTCGACGAGCTAAAGGACAAGTTGACATCTGCACCCGTGCTGGCATTGCCAAAGGGAGGGCTAGAGTATCGGGTTTACACAGACGCATCCTTACGGGGTCTTGGGGGTGTGCTCCAGCAGGAGGAAAGGGCTATAGCTTATGCTTCCAGGAAGCTAAAGCCCCACGAGAGGAATTACCCCACTCACGACCTAGAGTTGGCAGCGGTCGTTTTTGCTTTGAGGATATGGAGGCATTATCTTCTAGGAGAGCAGTTTACTCTATTCACGGATCACAAGTCACTTCAGTATCTCTTCACACAGAAGGATCTGAATATGAGACAAAGGCGGTGGCTAGAATTCGTGAAGGACTACCAGTTTGATATCCAGTATCATCCTGGTAAGGCGAATGTAGTAGCAGACGCATTGAGCAGAAGACCGACTGGGGAAATATCGGAGGTATGGAAAGCGAAGTGGAGAGAGCTTCAATATGAAGACGACGTAGCAAAGGCTTGCATGTCGGCTTTGTCCATCACACCCGAGATCATTATGCGGGTTGTGAAGGCTCAGGCAGAGGATCAGAATTGCCGGGATAGGGTGGGCCAGTTGTTAGCTGAGGGAGCGGAAGGTTACTCGATTAGCTCAGAAGGAGGCCTACGTTTTAATGGGAGGTTAATGGTGCCAGAGGATGAGGATTTAAAGCACGCCGTTATGACAGAATCCCATGGTTCGAAATTTACGGTACATCCCGGTGGGGATAAAATGTACCAAGATATGAGGAGGCAGTATTGGTGGGCAGGGATGAAACGAGACATAGCGGAGTTTGTTTCGAAATGTGCCACATGTCAGCTTGTGAAAGTTGACCACCAGAGACCATCAGGGATGCTACAGCCGTTAGACATTCCCGTGTGGAAGTGGGAGAGCATCTCCATGGACTTCATCACAGGGTTGCCGGTATCGCAGAAGGGTCACGACTCCATATGGGTTATTGTGGATCGGTTGACCAAGGTAGCCCACTTTTTTCCGGTACGCACAGACTTTGAGACGATGCGTTATGCACAGCTATTCATAGCAGAGATTGTTAAGATGCATGGAGTGCCGATAAATATCGTATCAGACAGAGACAAAATCTTTGTTGCCCACTTTTGGCGGAGCTTTCAGGAGGCAATGGGCACGGAGTTGCGCTTGAGTACAGCGTATCACCCACAGACTGACGGACAGACTGAGAGAGTTAATCAGATGCTGGAAGACATGCTCAGAATGTGCATTTTGGACTTCGGGGGAGGATGGGAGAAATATCTTCCTTTGGTAGAGTTTGCGTATAACAACTCCTACCAATTCACGATTGGCATGGCACCGTTTGAGGCACTGTACGGGAGACCTTGTCGTTCACCCGCTTGTTGGTTAGAGGTGGGGGAACACAAACTCTTGGGGCCGGATATTGTCCAGGAAACATCTGCCAAGATAGAGTTGATTCGAGGAAGGATTCGAATAGCTCAGGACAGGCAGAAGAGTTATGCTGATGCTTCTCGAAGACATGTGGAGCTAGAAGTTGGGGACCAGGTTTTAGTCCGGGTATCCCCTATGAAAGGGGTTATGAGGTTCGGCAAGAAGGGTAAGTTAGCACCGCGATACGTAGGACCTTTCCCTATTATTGAAAGGGTGGGACCGGTGGCATATAAGCTTGGATTACCAGATCATCTTCAGCGAATACACGATGTATTCCATGTGGCATCGCTGAAGAAATATCGAAGGAGCGAGAGAGCCTTTTGGCATATTCCACTCGAGGAGATCGACTTACAGCCAGACATCTCGTATGAGGAGAGGCCGGTAGCAATTCTGGATCATAGTGAGCGGAAATTACGATCCAAGGTCGTTCCATTGGTTAGAGTATAGTGGGGTCATCACAATGTTGACGAGTCTACCTGGGAGCGAGAGGAGGATATGCGGGAACAATATCCAGAACTTTTCAACGCAGGTACGATCTAATTTCGGGGACGAAATTCCTTTATAAGGGGGGGAGTATGTAACACCCCGTATTTTTGGTACATTTAAAATTTAATTAATTCGGAGATTTTAAATTACTTAGTGTGTTGTAATTTAATGAATTAATTAGAACAGAATAATATATATAAATATTAATCTGGGATTGAATGGTTAATATTTAGGGAAAACTTATTTACTAAGTGAATAGCAATAATGTAATTACGTCGCCTCGAGTGTTAGTGACGAGGAGGTACTTATCACATTCGGAAGTCGGTATAAGACTATATGGGGTGGGGGATAAGTATTTTTATAAATTAATTCGGATGCAAATTCTGAGGGTACAGTTGAGTCCGGATGGGCCGAGTTAGTCGGAAAAGTGTACCCGGGGGTAGTGAACGGGTCACGGGACGTTTTTAGACATAGCCGGGCCCACTCGGGGACATTTGGGTCACTTGGGCTTGGCCCATTAGTCAAAAAACGGGATTAAGTTAATTAATCTAATAAAAAGAAATAAGGGGGTGGCTGAACTTAATTAGAGAAAGCAAATTAAGGGTTAGGAAACCCTAACAGCAGCCAAAGCCAAATTGGGGATCAAAGAGAGCCAACAAAGGTCATCTTCAACCTTGGGATTTAGCTCCAATTCAGACTCTACGAACCTTAAGGCAAGTGGATAACTTGCAATAGCATTAAATCTATTTTCGATTCATATTCATGTGTAGTGATTATGTAGAAATCCGTTTTTGGGTGTTAATGGAATGAATATGGGATTTTGAAAACTACAATTCTGATTTACGAAACTTGGGTGATGATTCTTGTAAAATATGATAATGGTGAGTTATTGCATATCTGATAAAATGTTATCTGCATATTTGGAAACGAATTTGATGATGAAATTTGGGGTATAAATGGACCTAGGGTTTATGATGAAACTTTCCCCAAATCTAGAAACTGGAGTAAATGGAAGAATTATTTATGTTGAGGAATATTTTGGAGATCCCTAATGAGTTTCCTAATATGTACAAATGCTAAAAGAGACTTAGTTTCAGTGTAGAAGGAAATTAGGGTTTGCAGATTTTCGCCCATGGCTGTCCGTCTTCGCGAAGAAGACGAGTACCTGTTCGATCGATCGATCGACGCCATGAAGTCGATCGATCGACGGTCGGCAGACACGGACAGTTCGCCTAGTTTATTTATATAGGATGAGATTTATATAAAAAGTTGTTATGCAATTAATTATTGTTGAGAAATTAATGCATGGGGTATACCTAATTAAATGTGAGTGAATTAATTAGGAGATGGGAAGGGAAATTTGGATGACACGTCAAAATTGGTTGAGTGACATCGAGGTAAATTACATTACGTAGTAATGGACTAGGAAATTTAGAGTCGGGATTTAGACTCGGGTGAGGTTAATTCGGGCTATGAGATTTAGTCCAATTAAATGGTGAGGGCAACATTAAAAGTAACTGAATTTATTAATGTGCTATTATTAATAATTCGAGTTGGGTAATAACCTCATAATAAAAATGGAATAGGCTTGTGTCACGGGTTAGTACACGGTGTAGCTGGAACATTTTTATGTATGTATATATATATACGGTGTGTGATAGTATATATATATAGTGTATGCCTTAATATCAGTGGTTAGATATTATTATACTCTAGTGCTATAGGGGGAGGTTACGCGCAGTGGATGAATCCCCTAGCTTGAGGAGTAGGGCGAGTAGATTCCCAGGTCATAGCGTCCGTTGCAGGGGGTGAGGGGCATCTCACTTTCTGGGAAGGAATATGACCGCCTCCAATCGTATACTAAACCAAGTTAGTGAGCGATTCTAACTTGGATAACTAGGATATGTGAATATACCTAGTGTACTAGCACTTTAGAGAAATTATATCCGGGGAGTACTTTTACTCGGGTGGATATTAGTGGTTTATGTATTCCAGTATGTGTGTGAATGCTGCAATAAATTCTAAGTATATAATTAGGTGATTATTATATACGGGCTAAATAAATACAAGCATGAGTTGTTGTATATGTATAACGAGTGGAGTAGTTATATGAATTAAAAAGGGAAAATGATTTACTTAAGTTGATGTTACTAATGACTTAAAAATCATAATCACAGTTACTCAAATTAGAGTAGAAGGGATTCAAGGAGACTTTAATAATTATCTAGTCATGAGATAGATAACTAGGTGATAATTAAAGCGTTAGTGGTGCACATTAGAGGAGGGGCAAGGAAGTTCTCAAGAGAGTGCGACACTAACTAAAATATGAAGAGCATGCATATTTATTATTACTGCAAGTTAATCATTTGCTAAATGTTTTCAAATGTTTTGGGTACTAACCCTTGCTATAAATTTTTAAAAACCTTTTAGGTGTCCAGCCACAGGGACGCCAGACTTGACTCGATTCCAGGAAATCCGTTGCTGCAGCATATGTGGATGTTGCGGGACATTTGATAGACGCCTCCTTATTTCATTCATAATGTAGAGACTCATTATTAGTTATTCGAGCATGTCGCTCACTTTCCTTTTATTTGTTTTAGACTTGTTGGGATTTCTATTCTTGTCTTTATGGGATTTATTATTTGGACCGATGGTTTATTCGGTTAATTATTTTTACTTGTGGAATGATTAGTTCAATTATATGTGATGGTTTTATTGCTTTAATTTTCCGTATGGGTTTTAGTTTAATTAATGAAAGATAAAATTGGCACTAGTCTGGTTTTTCTCACTTAGGTGGTTAGTAATTTAAATAAACGACAGTGATGCTAAGAATGGACCAAATGAGAAACCTGTTCTAACTTGATTTAGGACTGATCACCTGGGATTAATTAGGCGGGGTGTCACAACTGCTTTATCATAAGAATAGGTATGAGTTTGAAACTCATCAATGCTCTTTTCAAAGAGTCAGTTAAGATTTGGCTGTCCCTTTAAACCTAGATCTTAGAATATTTAGTCTGATAGGTAAGGTTGACATTAAGGAAACTCTTTATTTTGTAGGCAGTCCCACTCCCCTCGATAAATTATACACTTTCTATATGTTTAATCCTTTAGTTAACGGATTCGTTATATTGTCCTTACACTGCACCAAGAACAATAATCTGAATCTAGCGCAGCATGAAATACCATAAAATCTTCCATACATTGCAGTTACATGAGAGGCAATAAGCGCATCTTTTTCAAACAAAGCGAGACAACTCAATATGCACTAAAAACATAAGACAAAGGGTGGAATACAATTATATTCCCATAAGACATTGTATGTTTGCTACCTGTGCATCATGCAAATCAAATAATCATTTTATTTGAAAATGTTGTAATAGAATTCCATGTAGGTCAATTAGAGTTCCAAGCTAATTTGTTCTTGTGATGTACATACATTGTTTATTGACTATGCAAAGGACTAGGAGATGAAACAAAAGAGAATTTAAGCAACACTACAATTCCATTTTAATATGCTTAACATAAAATTATAACAACTAATTTGTTCTTGTGTTGATTCTTGCTTATTTCAAAAGTGCTTGAGATTTGTGCCAAATCCAATAGTATACCATGAATGATAACCAAACTAAGTTCTTATATCTCACGTTCACTTGTTTCCAACTCATATAAGAAATGGGAACATATGTCCTTGCTAAGTATCCTAACCTAGTTGAGAGTGTATATGGTTCTTCACCAATTGGAAGGCCGTGCTCATTAAATTTCAATTTCTTAGCGAAAGAGTCATCAACCGTTCTTGAAGAACCTGAAGAGACCTTAAAACAGGAGATTTATATAGGTGTCGCCCCATGTAATGACGGTTGCGAAGTATCACCCATTTGAGATATTTATCTAGAAAAAAGTTATTATTGGACACCAAAATAATCAGAATAAACATTGACAAGAATATTATATCAAATAGCAATATAAAGAAGATTACATGCTTGAATAGATAAGAGTTTATTACACGTTCAAACAACAATAAACATAAAATTATAAGTTCACGTAGCTTTACAAATAGAATATTACCCTCTCAAAATAATGACAAATAGAATATTGCATATGTAAAAACAAGTTTAGAACTAAATCATTGCACTAGAACACTTCATAAAAAATGCACTAGAACTATATTTCCTCCATCTCCTCTACAAGGTAAGGGTCCTATCCCATTTGAAAATGAATATTTTGTATTTTTCATAATGTCTCATGTGATGTCCACCGAATCCCATTTTTATGATCACAGATAAATAGATAAAAGCAATCCAATCAAGCACATGAGAGACAAAGATTTTTAAAGTGGTTCGGATATAAGAAAGAAGCCTACGTCCACTGTTATTTTATTCCCAGGGGTTTACAATAGCACAATGTGGTAGAGAGAGGGAGAAAAAGGGTGTATCTTGTGTATGATCTTTCATCGTTGTCGGATCCCCCCCCCTTTTGGCTAAGGGAATACATGTATTTATAGTGATGGGAGATAAAGAGATACAATGTCTTTATACATTCAGACATTTATGTCTACATACAATGAATATAATTGTTGGCCTTCTATGATGGTTGGTCTTCCTTGAATTGCTTGGTATGCTATGTGTTGTCATCTATTAATACAATAGAAATGTACATTAAGGCTCATTAAATGCGTTGTTATCTTAATTAATGCACATTAAATGCATAGTTATCCTTTGATCTTCCAGGTTGGTATGCTGACCAACTCTCCTCGGGTGCCGACTATCTCTCCTCAGGTGCCGACCAACTCTCCTAGGGTATTGACTAACTCTCCTCGAGTACCGACCAACTCTCCTCGGGTGCTAAATATTGCCACGTAGGATGACATATGTCCTTTTCTGATTGGTCCTTGTAGATGGAGAATTTTTGCGTCAATAGTCCTAATCTTGAAAATATTGCCAGTATCTCCCCCGAGTTCTTCATGTACGCAACTTGAATTGGGACTGTTCAAGTGTTACTTAAGTTTTTCAACCAAGAAAACATAAAACACTACATCAATCTAGTATTCACCCGAAGAACATAAAGTGATACCACTAAATTTTCGAAAATTGGACATGCATAAACATTATGTACAATGCAGACTATTGCATTTCCAAACTATCAAAAAATGGGACAATTCAAGAGTTCTCACCACACTCATAGTGAGACCTCTTGAATAGGTCTAGGGTATTTCTACTTGTATAACATTATTATTGAATGTTTAGCATTAATTTCTACTTACTATTTAAATATTTTTTTTACTTGAGAAAAGTATGTGTGATAGCGACTAAACCAAACTCGCAAATTTCTAAGTTAACCTTATTTAATCGGTGTAAATTTTTAATCCAATTTAATTCAGCCATACAACTATGCGTGGATAAATCAAACCAACATAAATAATTACTGATACACAGATTTCAAGAAAAACCCCTTTCGGGTAAATCCTTTTATTTCACTATGTAAAAAAAAATCGCAACTTACATACACAATGAAATCAACAATGATCACTCCTTGGGACAATCACATAGACACGCAATCTAGAGTCATCAATGGAATAACCGCTATAGTCCAAACAAATGCAGTCCAAATCAACCAGGAATACCCTCGAGCACTCCCAATTGACACGTAACCATCAGCCCTAGATTGACCCTCTCTATAAGAGAAAAACTTCACCAAAGTTGTATTTTGGGTTCCAAAACAATTCACATAAAGATCAGGATATTTTATGAATTAAAAACAAAAAGGATTAAACCCTAAACGAATAAGACAAAGTGTTCTACCGATATGCAGTGTTTGTAGAAACTAAAATGTTACATCTTCTTATCAAAAAATGGAGTGGTTTAACACCCTATTTATAAAAAACTTAAGGCGGCGCGTCGCTCGAACGAAACACTGATGTCGCTTGAACTGAGCATGATGTCGCTCGAACAACAGCTTCGCGCGAGATCAACTGTCGCTCGAACGACTGTGTATCTCGCTCGAACGAGATTAAATAAGAAATATATTTTTTATTTTGGCAGAAAATATTCCACTTTAAAACTTAAAAAAAATAATTTTAATGAAAAACTCCGCTCCAACACTTAGAAAATATTTTGTAAAAAAATCCCAACACTCCAAGTGAAATGCTAAGGTACTTAAATACAACCTTACCAAAATTAATCTCGGGGAGGCTTGAATGTTGAAGCACTTTGATATTCGTATCCGTCTTGATGCATGATTGAACTTGAATAAATCTTTGACGGTTGTAGAGGTATACAACATATTCAATTATACACAGGATTTATAAAATATAACCTTATAAATCTCCCCATATATCTATGCCGGTACGAAATAAAAACATCCGAATTATCAAATCACAATGCCTACGCGAATCTAATACCCTCCCATGTACCCGAAAATGAAAAGGTACTAAAGATGCAAATATCAAACTTTTCTTCAAAAATCTTCAACATCAAATCTTTAAGCTTTTCTCATTAGGGTCTGCAAAATAATGATCTTCAATTTTGTACCTACACACATGAGACAAAGCAAATACCTTCGTGACGCATCGAGTTTGAAATGATATAAGAATAAATCAATCAAAAATCAAATCTCCCCCATAATGCAAAAACTCCCCCATAATTCATTATCCCCCTTTTTATTTGATCGAAATAGACAAGGAAACGAATAAACAAAGAGTGTCACAACAAATATGAATAGCAAATATAGATCAAACTACACTCATGAAAACGAGTAGCTCAAAAGCTTTTCACAAACTATTTTGATTTTTCAATTTTTCAAACAAAAATAATTTTACACAAAACACACACCATGAATTTACACTAAGAAAACCAAATCATGGAAACGGAATGAATGAGTGTGAACATAGTCGGTAGGAAAATCAAAGCAATCAAACATAATATATGTGCACAATGAATACGTGTAATCCTAACGAATGAATCTCAAAATCGTTCTTAGGGGTCGAAAGTGTTTAATTTTAATGACATCGACTCCATCCATCAACACATCAAAGTCAATAATGATTCCCACAGTAATAACATCTAAAAACGTGTAATACTTTTTCAAGACGCTGTCAGGACGTGCAAACCCATTTTTCATTACTTTCTATCTAAACTCCCTCATAAATAATAATCATTTATTTTTATTTTGAGGTGGTCCCATTTTTGCCTATTTATCTTTTTATTACCTTTTAATTTTTTTGGGCTCTTTTCAAACGGCGGATTTCAAGACGAGTTAATTTTCTACTCTTGCAGCCCTTTCTGGTGTTTCACTCATCATTTTTTGCGATAATTAAATCCTCACGGTAAACGGTTCTTACATGCACTACTTTCATTATCAAATTTTATCGCATATGGTTCGTTTTAAAGACAGAATTGAGATGATAACACTCCGACCAATATGTGATAAATAAGTACAATAATCAAACAAATCCGTGCAAGTGTGCATTAAAAGAACTCATGAGTCAAACATGTAGGTAATAACAACTAATCACATCTCAATCAATCAAAACATTGTAAAGTACATAAATGAAATGATGACGCATATCAAAACACTATCAAACAGTCACATGGATATGGAATGAAATTGTGCCTCGGTCATCCTAAATGTCCATTCATATATAGTGCAAAACAAAAACAAAAATCTGTTTGTCTTTTTCAAAAAATTTATATAAATAATTTTTTTTTTGTATTTATCAAAAGTTTTATAAAAAATAGAAATCTAATACAAAAATTACACAAGTCATAACACTATCAGGAATATATCGTGAAACACAACAAACGGATGACAAACATGCGAACACACTCATCTATATAATATAGCAAGAGAAGAATCATGTGCAAGCAACCGAGAATCAATTAGTCTAATATCTAGTGCCTCTAAAAGTGATTCCCTAACCTAAATAGGTGTGAAACGACGCATGGGGGTTTTGGGAACCAAGGGAGCATTATATTTCAATTTCCTAGGACTTTTTCGAAGATCGAAACAAAAACGGCTAAGGTGACCTTTCCTATCACAATGTGAACATGTGTAAATGGTTGGAACGACACCTATGGATTGACCTTTTCTACCGTCCTTGGGATTTATTGACCTTCTAAAACATATAATGGTCTTGTCTTTAATACTCAAAACATGAGAACATAATGAGCCACTGCCATTACTACCAACGCTACACGAGTCCATCAAATCATTTTTTAACTCCAAATTTTTTGACTCAAGCAAAGAATTAAACTCTTTCAATTTTAGGGACTCCTTCTCTAAATTTTCAATTACTCCTAGAAGGTTATCACATTCGTTCTTAAAATGCACACTTATCCCTAAGCGTCTCCTTAATGCCACAAACTCATCGAGTAAAATATTTTTATCCACTTTCCCTCAAACACAAGTCGTAGAATTTTTAAGGTCCTCCAATTCTTTTTCTAAAACTAGGACTCTATCATCACTCTCATTTTTGGACAATTTTAAAGAATTAAATTCAAAACCAAAAGGCTCAAATCATTAATCTTATAAAAGTTTCTCAACTTCATTGACATTAGCTTGTTCTGGCTTATGTTTCTTATTCCCTTAATTTTTTTGATTTTGACAATATTTAGCACGGTATTCCGACTTGTCGTACACAAAGAATTTTCCATCAAAATTTTTAAAGTTTCCACTTTTAGGCCCTTTATTTGGCCTACCTTGGTTAACACTCTTATTTGTCTTGTTCTTTATACCTTGCTCTTTTTCCACAACATGTGCTTTAGATTCCATAGGATTTTCAGTTCTTATTTGATACATAATTTTCTACTTCAATCCTTAATCACACAATTAAGTACTCAAGCTCCATTTATTTACATTTATATTTTAATAATTTTTGAATTCTTTCCAAGATGGTGGCAATTTTTCAATTATTGAATCCATTTGGAACAACTCACTCAATTCCATTTTCTCAGAAAAGATTTCATAATAAATCATTATTTTGCAAAGATACGTGAATGTAAGAGATAAATTTATGTCATTTCCTCATAGTTTCAGCTTACATATATTTTGTCATATCCAGTTACCATTAGAATCAAGCCATCACGAAGAACCGAATCTCCAACATATCCAAATTCAAGATGATCTACACATTACAAAGTTATAAATAAATTAGGAGTTCAGATTTATTACATTTATATTGGGAGATGTGTATGATAAAATCGAAGCAATTTTTTATGTTTAAATTTGTTTTAAAATTTGCTGACTTTGTTCGAACGAGAAGTCATTCTCATTCAAACGAGAAGTCTAACTCGTTAGAAGACTCATTTTTACATTTATCTAACGTGCATCTAATGAGGGCTTATTGTTTGGCCTCGTCCAAATCTTGTTTGAAGCTCGTTTAAATGAGATAGTGTTTTCATTCTAACGACCTTGCTGTTATTCTAACGAGATGCTAGTCTCATTTGAACGATGCTTGTTTTTGTTCGAACGAGTGACGCTGCCTCGAATTTTATACCGACTTATAAATACTTGCTTAGTATAGTTTTTCTTAGAGACTTTTTGTAAATCGAAAACTTCATACCTGCTGCAAATGTCCTCACTTTATTTAGGTCTAAAACACCTTTTGATTAACAAATTTCATCTCCAATATATGTTTAAATAAGTTTGAAACCCAAAGGTATTTCATATCCGAGTTACTCTTGTGGAGAGACATTCTTCACTACTAACCTTGTGGTACTTGAGGGGATCACTGTTGAAGGAAGATAAAGGCTAATCGGTGGATACCGAGGGTGGACCGCAACCTATGGATGACTATGGATTGGACCATATTCTTTCAAGGTTTTGTAAGTCGTGTTCTTGTAAAACTCAAAAGTGCTAAAATAGATTTTTCCCTTTGTAGGGATTTTCCTCATATCAGTTTGCTCTTGCCTACGTAGTTAATTTACTGTTTTTGGATCAATCATCACATGAACACCTAAATTAATCAAATTAAAATTTGGTAATAATTTGCATTTGTGTTTGGTGAACATTAAATTATATAAATATTTCATTAAGATTGCAAG
Organism: Sambucus nigra; assembly: GCA_949130495.1. Lineage (NCBI taxonomy): Eukaryota > Viridiplantae > Streptophyta > Magnoliopsida > Dipsacales > Adoxaceae > Sambucus > Sambucus nigra. The sequence continues at coordinate 483,425,333 of OX422208.1, read as the reverse complement.
CTCACTCTCAAATTGGTATCAGAGCCTGTTGCACAAAATTACCGTGTGATCTTTTTCTGCAAAAGTATTTTTTCCTTGATATCAATTTTTTTTGAAAAATTGTTGATCTTTGAAATATCAGATTTTAATGGAGAATTTGTATTATCGAGTGCCTATCTTTGATGGTACCAACTGTTCATATTGGAAAGCTAAGATGATGTATGCTTTAAAGGCCATATAAGAATGTCTTTGTGTAGTTTGTGAAAGAGGGTGGATTCGTCCCACTGTTACTGTTGATAATGTCGTGGACCCTAAACCCATCTCTCAGTGGACAGAGGATGAATTTAAATGGAGAAAATTTAATTCACGCGATTTAAGTTCCAAATCGAGAGCCGTCACCCCTGATGAGTTTCGACGTATTATGACATGAACCATATCTAAAGAAGCTTGGGATACCCTCCAACTCACTCACGTGGGTACCAATGCTCTCACTACACAATCTGAAACAATCGCCCTACTTGAATCTTAATCTTTCGATTGAGCTTTATGCACATCTATCCGACATAGTTAACACGATTTCTAATTTAGGTGAGAAAACCTTGAGACGCATGTGGTTAAGAAAATCTTGAGATGGCTCCCCACACGTTTTATTCCTAAGTTTACCGTTCTTAATTTATTAGGGATCCTAAACACTCTTAAGTTAGATGAACTTATAGGAGATCTTCGCTAAAATAGTTAAGCCAAAGGATAAGGGGATTGCACAGAAAGCCCAATCTAAAACGAGCTAGGAAGGGTCTAAAAAGAGAGAAAAAGTGTCATCCGATTCTAAGTTCGATTATAACTTAGATGATTTGGCCCTTTTTGCAAAAAAAATCAAGAAATTTCTAAAATTCCAAAAGCAAAATAGTTCCAAAGGCAGGAAAAGTTTTGAGAAAGATAAAAATTATAAATCAGGCAAGAAACATTTTGAAAAAGAAAAGAAAGATTATTCAAAGAAAGACAAGGAGAGATGTTATGAGTGTGAAGGTAAAGGTTACAAAGCTCATTAGTGTATGCCTATGATAAAATGTCAAGGGAAAGGCATAGCTGCCTTAAACGTCATGCTTAACGATAGCGAGGTCGAGTCGATGAGTTCGAGAGAAGAATCACCGCATGGGTGTAACTTCCCGGCATTCATAGCTAGTTATGTTAGTGCATCTAGTGCATCTTATGACGATGAGGAAGCTGATAAACATGAACACCTCGACAGTGATTCTAGTAGTTTAGAGGAGAGTGGGGGGGAGAATGTCTTAAGTGAGAGCGATAGTGACCTTTAGTGTGCGTACGCCGATCTATTTGCTGAGTCCTTTAAAATGATGAAACAAAATAAAGGGTTAGCTATGAGAGATTTAACGCTAGAGAAAGAGTTGAGAGAGACGAGAAAGAGTGAGTCCTCGGTGCGAGAAGCTTTGGTAGAGAGGTTTTTTTTTAGCTGAGAGAGGGAACGAGGACTTGACCAATAAAGTGGCTAGTCTTACGAGAGATCTCCAAGCATCCATGGAGATTCATGAGAAACTTGAAGCCCTTGTATCCCAACTCGAAAAATTTCTCGAACATGCCCAGGAGGTTAAGTTAACCCGAGGATATTTCGAAGAACGTAGGTAAGATGCTCCTCGAACTATGATTAGGTAACGTCGAGAGATAACTTAATCCTAAGGAAATATTCAAATTACACTGATGACACTCAAGTTTGAAAATTACCAAAAATACCCCTAAAAATTTCAAAACTTCATTTAAACTCATAATTAACCTTCAATTACAAACCTAAATTAAAAAATGTCCCATAACACTTAGAATTACAATACTCATAAAGACCTACCCTCACAGGTTTGAAATATTACATATTAGCTCCTTAAATTTTCAAAAATATATATAAAAGCCTTAATATGGAACTATAAACTACTTAAGGACCTAAAACTTAAAACTATAATTTACACAAACACCCCTGCTAATATAGAGCCACCTAGGCAGTCTGGTAACCAACTTAAACATAAGAAATGACATGTCTAACTTATACCTCCACAAGCTTACAACCAAAATTCAATTCAAACCAGCCTGGAATCCACCTCCAATTGAACCAATACACTCTCCTCAACTATTTCTATACAAATCCTAACTTACTTCAGTGAAAACTCACTCATTCATATTCAAATTCGAAGCTTAATTATGGAGAATTTTGGTATTCCATTATTTTATGCAATTTTTCTACTTCTTAGAACTTAGTTTGATTTATGCATTATCATAGCTTCATTTTATGCATTTACATTCAATTTCTAACGTAGAATGTGCACTAATAAGGCTAGTATATCTGAAAACTCCATTAAAGCTTGGGCTTCAATTATGGAGTATGTACTTCTGACTTTGAACTAGTTTCAAAATGGAAGAATTCTATCTCACGTTCCTAACGACCAAGGTGAAACATTAAATTTAAGTTATAATCATGTCGAAGTCCCTAAATCAAGCTTTAAAAATTTCCAAAAAAAAATTTCAGAAACCAAATTCAAGCGATTTAGTAAATCATTTCTTTAAAAACCAAAGCCAATTAAATCGTTTTTCAATTTTGAACACAACTTTGATCATGACGTTGCTAGAATTTAATCTCAAATCCACGAACGTGTTGGTCAAATTTTCATCCTTTTACCAAAAAACCAATATCTCCCTATAGGCTACCTCAATGCTTAAAACTTATATGAATGGATTCCTCTCAAAAAATAAAAAAAATTAATTAAGAATTCGAAGCTAAAGCTATTTTGTACAAGAAGTTATTCACGATCAAAATTTTATCAAACCCTAAGTCAACTGATCGAAGGAAGAAGATGAATAGTACCCCATGGGAGGCGAGTGAGGTCAGCACTACTGCATGTGGATTTTGGCAAAGCACATGAGAGTGCGTGACCAATAAAATAATTTTAATTTACCCTAAAATTCTTATTTAATTTTCTAATCCAAATGGTATATGGCAACACCATGTTTAATCAATGGGAAAGTGTTTTGCATATACAACTAAAAGGAATTGAAGATTTTTAAATTTCATGTTTGTATATAATCCCCTCTAAATTCTATTAATTATATTTTAATCCCTAATAATAAAAACCAAGTTACCCTTAGTATATTTCAATATAGGCCTACTTATTCAAGATATTCAAGCATCCAAAAATAAAAAAATTATGAAAGAAATGCACTTTGTTATTTTGAATTTAAACCCTAAAAACTTTTAAAACAAATCTTTTTGCACATTTTCCCCTTTATAAACTTGCACATACTATTTTTTAATCCCTATCTCATCATATGTTACCTCATTACACAAACTCCCAGTTCAAAGCCTACTCATGAAGTTTCAATTTAACCAAAGACCCAAAATACCAAAGTAGGTGAATTCTAACTCGATATTATTTCCCATAATTACCTTGATTATTCGATTGTTCATACCACTTTGTGATATTTCCTGAATTCTTTTTTCATTTTGAACTTTTCTGTGTATTCCACAATCCATTAAATTTGATTCCAATGTTTAAAATTGTAGTTTTTGAAGCATAAATTAACGATTTATTTGTTTGTTTGACTTCATTAAACCCTTAATAGCATACATTATAATCAGGGAAGCGACTATCGCTCTTCCCACGACATTGTTATTTGGCATGTAGGACTCATGGATTTCATATGGATGTTGTTCTTCGGAGTATGGTTCAATAATGTTACCATGGATATTTTTCTTATATTCAAATATTGTATTTAATGAATATTATATTTTATTTCTATGCACTTTATGCCTCTATGAGTGGATAATTATGGGTTATCTTGTTCTTGAAATATCTGAACCTTTACTCTCCACGACTTGATATTATTATATCTAGTTATATCACCATAATGCCTTTATTACAACTGATTCATTCACATTAGTGTTCCTTAAAATTTTAATTCATTCTATAATTATTTACAAGTTCATTCAAATAATTCTTCAAGTACTAAAAATCTTTATAATTGTTGTAGACTTAGATTTATCTACTTGGCAAAGGTTTTATTATTTTTTCGACTTCTAGATGGATACTGAGCTAGAGGAAGGTGAAATACCCCCGACCCGTGGTCATACCATCTTATTTTCGGGGGAAAGGGGTGGAGGTATCGTGCCCTCTTCCTTTTAGGAGCGCTTCGACCGTCGTCAATGTGGGGTGATGTAAAAAGATGGAGTCGCCAACCTGTTTTGCACAAAATACGCAAAAGAACATGTCTTCGCCTCGAAAGAGCGACATCAATGATAAAATGATGCTTACAAAATCGATAGTTTAGAGGTTTGGGGGTAAGTTACGGAATGGGAAGGTGTTAGGCACCTATCTCTCCCTTTCGGTCCTCATGGGCTTGTGTTACCGTTTTCCTTAATTTCTTCATGAAATGTGTGTGCATGTATATAAATGGAGATTAGAATTGCCCAACTCATATCATAGAAAAGGTAGAGTGAGGTCATCCAAAGGAATGTTCTCAAAATAATATCTAGAAAATACGATGTATGCGTTTATCGAGATATTGATCGTTATGATAAAATGATAATATATGTTGGATAAAACGCCAATAAGGATCAGAAATATATTATATTTTAAAATAATGTGTAGATGAAAAGGTGACAAATGTGAAAATGGGAAAATTGGACTCGAGTCTCGGGTTTTATCTCAAAATGCCTACGTAGCCTATAAAGGCATCAAAGTCCACGTAGTTCGCATTCGACATAAGGGGTTAGGTTTATCCCATAGATTCGAACGAGAATTTATTATATGTGTGTGTAGAAAATTCATTTTAGTTTTGAGAAATTATGGTGAATAATCCCGCTGGAATTTATAGATGTAATCATCTTTTTTTATTTTATTTTATTTATATAAAATAAAGTATGTTCAATATAACAAATAAAGGATGATATATTAATGTGTATGAAATAAAGTAAAAACTAGATTAAGAATTTATGTAACTAATGCGAAAATAAAGAATTCAAAGAGAGAATAATTTTTGGACCTTCTTTAGATAATTGAAGATTGATCTTGTTCCTTGATGACCTCCATTGAGTGTTGAGATGAATGTTGGATGGAAAGGAATTTCACACAAGGAAACTTCGTTGATTGTGAGGGAATGTTGCTGAGATCACTGATATTGATGGATCCAAGGTGTGGCTTGGGAGTGAGGTTATGCCCTCTATTTATTGTGTGTGTGTGTGTGTGTGGGTGGGGTGGGGGGTTACCGATTGGCATAGACCTAGACTTTCCAATCGGTAGGTAACCCTAGGCACACTATCGATAAGCAGGGAAATGGACATGCCAATCAGCAGTCTCGTGCAGATTTTACCGGAAAATGGTCGTAGAACAAAATTTATTGATCCAAATTGTGCCTGGGTCATACCTTTAGAAAGGTAATTCTGATACCTTACAGATTCCTTGGGACTATCCTGGGTCTGGGAGTTGACTTTGGGTCAGACAGGACTCGGAAGCGCTCGTCGATCCTTTGGACGGGAGATCGTTGGACGGTAATGGATCGTTCATCCAAACCATAAGTCAGAATTGTGCATGGGGTGGACCTTTGGAAAGGTTATGTTAGGTAATTCGATATTCCAAAGATCTTCACTCGATTTGGAAAGTTGACTTTGGCAACCGAGGCCTGAAAGCGATCGATGAACTTTTGGAGTAAAATGGGTCGTTCATCCTTACTGTAAGGCTGATTCACACACGGGGCGGACCGTTGGAAAGGGTATTCAGTGCCCTTGGAAGATTCATTTAGTATCATTCAAGATGAAGTGTTGACCTTGGTCAAACGGTGCTCGAGAGTACCCGGTGGCCTCCGGATCAGTTTTTAGAGGAAAACGGATCATTCGTCCGAATGGTTATGCTGTTTCGCACACAGGGCAGATCGTTGGAAAGGGTATTCCATGCCCTTCAAAGATTCAAAGATATTTAGCTCTGAAGATTAAGTTAACTGGGTTAAATTGGAGCCAGGGAGCGCCCAGTGGCCTCAGGATTGATTTTCGATGGTAAAATAGTTCTTTCGCCCGAACCGTTATGCTAATTTGGGCAAAGGATAGACCGTTAAAATGGGAATTCAGAGCCCTTCAGAGACTCAATGAGATTTTTTTCTAACAATAAATTTTACTGAAGTAAAACGGTCCCGAGAGTGCTCGATGGCCTTTAGATTGGTACTCGGAGTATGACCTACGATTTGTAGTGAAATGGGGAGGTGGTAGGGACCTAAGGAGAGACTTCAGGGATCTTAGAATATGGTGTCTACACTTTCAAACCTTGTTATCTGAGAGGTTACTTTTGGTTACGTACATGTGGGAAGTTTTAAACAAACAAGGCACTACCATGTGGAATTTATATACTACTACTTATCATCTTATGTAAGTATAATTATGTTATTTCCATTTTAATTATGTGCTATGAGATCCTTAAAGTTTGTAATAAATGGGATGCTTTTTGCATCAAGGTTTTAATAAATTTCCTTTTCCTCCTGAAACTTTATATGTTTTATAGTCATCTTTTCTAATTTTATTATCTCGTACTATGCATAAAATATTGGATGTGACAATAACATCCATCCAGTATAATTCAAGTTGAGGTCCTAAGTCTCCTCATAAATTGCCACAATGGTCTTATAGTGATCCATAATGTGTAAATATGCTAGAAAATCCAAGGAATAATTCTCAAATGAGTCCATGAATTAATATGCCAAAGAGAGAAATGAGAGACAAGAATGAATGTAATGGAAAAGCGAAGAAATTTCCATAGAAGCAACGTTTTATAAGTTTTGGGCATGGAAACATTTAAACGAACGATTCAACCAGTTCAATCATTTGACCATTCGATGAAATGATTTTATATGTTTGATCGAATGATTGAAAATTCCATTTGACAGAACGGTTACACGTCCCACATGTTTAAGAAAATCCCACTGCCCCAAGTTTTCTACCCCTTTGCACCCACATTCACACTCATCTGGAAATAGTTAAACCTATTTTTTCAATTATAATTTTGATGAAGTGTCCCGTTCGCCTCTGTGGATGCCTTCAATTAAGGCTTGAGTCCTTATCCTATTTTTTCACTCTACCAATGCTAGGGTTAAAAGTGGGAAACCTCCCAAAACTAAAGGAGCTGAAGCTACCATGAACAAATTTGTGAGGGGTCATATTGATAATTCTAAAAAAACCTGACAAGGGAGGAAAAACCCATTACCAGGTTCCCTTAAACTGATCAGTTAAAGGCCCATTTACCCTTTAAAGGAAGGTTAAAGTTTTTTATTCTCCCCTGGGCATCCCCGAAACTCGAGCTCAATCAGAATAATCTTGAGTGAAGTTCATAATTTTAAAAACTCACTTCCTCCTAAATGCAAAGGAAAACCTCTACGTAGTGAAGTTTGTACGCTTGAAAAGTCACTTCCGCTGAAATACTGACGCAAATCTCTACTCGCACCTTGCGAAAGGCGACTATTCCAAATGAAACCCCGCCTAAATGAACGGTGCCACCTCATAGGGGACACTCACCTGGGAAAAAGTTAACATACACTATAAGGGTAAATAAGCTCTATAAAAATATCGGGTTAATTACTTATATATATTGTGATAAACTATCCATAGATGTTTATCTCATATAGGCTAGCCCTCATTTTGGGGAACATGTATGCAATTTACAACATTTATATTTTAAAGCATGGTTTTTAATCCATCACCTTCGTTTGTTGAGATGAAATTACATACTCATATATTATATAAATTCTAATCAAATTCTATGACTACATACAACATGAAAACATAATGTATAAAACCATTCTCATGGAAGTTTCGATGAGCAGAGTCATTCCAAAACATTTCTAAAACCAAAGTCTAAAATTAGATTACTCTCACCGCTTCTTTGAGTGAACAAAGTTTGACACTATGACAAACATCCCAAAATACACATTTTCTTACAATACTTGTCAAGTATCGCACTTTGACTAAAGTATTTTTTAACATATGAATACATCACTCCAACCCATAATGTAAATTCTATGTTAAGGAATATGTTCCATAAATACCGTAACACTGCGTATTATATATTTAATATCCCGTCGCCTACACCCATAAATATGTTCTGTTTGTTGGAACTACATTGGCTTGATCCTAAGTATCCTTGGTTACGTAGGCGCTACACCGAACCAAACTCGTGAAACACAAGCCTTGTAATCATGTCAATAAGGGATACATAGTCCAAATATAGAGTAACCAACTCGTGGCATACGACGCCTCTCATATTTTAATCATGTCAAGAAGGGATACATAGATCTTTGTCGATGGCTTCTTGTCCACTCCGATCCTAAATATATATTCCTCTCTCTGTAACTGCAGGTAGAAAAGGATGTCTATAACATTATCTCCTTGTTATTACACACCCAAACTGGCCGGAAGAAAAATACAATCCTTCTAGTGATTGCCCGAGAATCATAATATGATAAGACAATATCGGATATCCTCGGGTCCAATCCCATTTTAAACCCCATCAAAGATACCGTATGTCCTACGAATAACTTTTCCCCCTCTTAAGCCAAGTCCTCACACTTGTACACACGTCACGTTTGAACACATGTACAATTGAACTATTTAGTCTTTGATCTAGTGGATACATAGGTACAGTGGTCCAATATCGAGTCCTTCTCATGATCTCAAGGCTCAATAATTTATATTTTGTCATGTTATCACAACATAGATACACCCATATCTAAAAATACCTTTCTATTTATCCTCATCTCGAATGAGATATCAAACTACCTTAAGTCGCGACTTCTCACCCATACACACACATACTCTTAATGGCCCCTCGTTACACGAATCGAGCTTTCTCGTACTCTTATGCACACTTGATGACCTATCGTTACATAAATCAAGCTTTCTCGCACTGTCATATTCACTCTCAACTACCTCCCGTTATACAAGCTGAGTTTTCTTGCACACTTACATACATATTATCGGCCATCCATTATCCCAAATACACACTTGCTCACAGGAACTCTTGTGTACCCACAATTGTTCAAATGATGTTCATATACCCTTTACTAACACCTTTTTATACCTAAGAACCTATCTAAGTTTTAAGGGATTATCAAACTAAGGTCTCTCTGCAAGTTCTAAAATAAACTAAAAAGTAATCATATAATTTCAAGAGCGATAACAAACATATAATTTGGAAAGCATAAAGAACAAGTGGGGTGCTTAATACCTTCCCCACTAGTGACTTGGTTACCAAACCCTACAAAAAGAATCTCTGGATAACTCCCAAGCCTAAACCTATCTTTGTATTATCCTTGAAGGGATAACCCAAACCTTTTATTTGTTTTTGTATAAAATAAACTGGCGAATTTGAATAAACAACCCCCCTCGCACAAAACATTTATGCACAAACCTAACACAGAGGAGTGAAAAAAAATGTGGATATGATGTCTGATAACATCTTGGGGAAATAATCAAACCAACAAATCGATAACCCAACCTCGCAAAAAAAATGGCAGATAGAGAGACAAGCTTTCTCGCTTCTCCTTGGGGATCAAAGAAACGAGCCTCACACTATGAGGACCTGTTGTTGATATGTAATGACAACCTCGCTCTTCTTTAGTTGAGTTCGGGTCCCACAACACCTCACCATGTATGACATTTTGCATTTATGTAAATGTGTGTTTGTTCATTTTTAAATAAGAATCTTGATTACGAGAATGCCTTATATTTTTTTATATATATTGTAGACTTGTCGGTCAATAAAATCCAGCAGGAATTCCAATGAGTCGGTTTGGGTTCATCAAACAAATATCCAAATTCTAGTTCTAGGAATATTGAAACGTTAAAAACCTAGATTGGGACTTTACATCCTATCGAAATGATTACGATACAATCCTAGTAGTTTATATCTAACTATTGGAACTTCTTTGATGGTTCAAGAATTTGTATAAAAGTTCAATAGATGATTCTGATCAGTACATACCATGTGGATGTATTGAACAAAACCACCCATGAGATTTGAGTCTAAGGGCTGTCTTGATTAGACTCAGGCAATTTCACACCATTTTGTAAAGGGGGCATAGATTTTTAATACTAAAAATTATGAGGATTGGAATGCTTGAACAAATTTCACTTTGATTGCTATGAGTGCGATATGATTTTATTGGGTCGAATGATCTACGCATATTAGGTGACAGTTGTGTGAGTAAGACTGAGATCATAATTCGAATGAATTTTCATCCAGGGGATACAATGGATTGTGATACCCCATGATAGACTTACATATTTTAGTTCCACCATGCAAAACCCGGTCGGTGGATTATTTTATAATCCTGTTGGAGTAGCAAATAAGTTAAATATGAGAATCAAGGAATTTATTAGATGTTTGCTAAAATCGATTAAAAAAAATTGATTTGACCAAATGGGTATCAAACACTTAACGTGGAGAATTATGTTAGATACCATAATCAACTTTACAAACAAGACCTCATTGTATCCGAGTGATTTCTGAGATAATAAAATTAGAGTGCGTTCATAATCATTTTGTGTAATTAATTATGATTAAATAAAGAAATAAAATAAATTACGGTAATTATAATTTGAGATATCAGGATTTTTATTTGGAGCTAATTTAATTATTTATCTTGGGTCCCTAGTGTAGTCCACATACCTAAGTAGTTAGGCCGAGACTCTCAAGAAATAAATTTTGGCCTAAGCGCATATTTCATACTTGTATATGAAAGTGTAGGAAGGGGTTTTATTGGTAATGATTCATAATTAGGATTTGATACGGGTGAGCGAAGACACTATTCACGTTTTTGTGAAGAGGCCTACAAAGATCACCATATCTCACTTATAAGGAATTATTTTCATCTCAAAAGGTGCCCATACACCTATTTAGTTTTGGGGACGATCATTCATTAGAAGACCTATGTTTTATAAGAGGTTAAATAATGTTTTAGAAAAGATTAGAGGGCGGTAAGGATTTCATCATATTCTTCCTTTATCTCCTCATATGTATGACAATATGATTCGCTATGCTGTTATAATCTTAAACCCTAGGTTAAATATGTAAACCTAGTTCTTTATTTATCTTCAATGCATGATTAATCAAAGATCTTTATGGATGAATTTGTTTTGATTTTTAAATGTCAATCCCAAGTTGTTTTTCCCAACAATTGGTATCAGAGTCCCCGTTGAGATTAATCGTGTTTTGAAAATATCCATGTTGTCTACTATGAAGCCCTAGTTTTGGCATGTTATATGATTCTACATCTGATGTATAGAATCGTACTAAAATGGTTTTATAGAGATTTAACATTTATATACCTTCCATCATAGTCACATATGTTTATTTTTTTATGATTGGATCCAATAGTGGTTTATACATATTTATTTTTCGTTCCTAGATTCGATATGATTGTAACAATTAGGGTTTGGTAATTATTTCTTTATCGATATATTTGGAGGTGTTGGAAGAGGGTTGTAATGTTTATTTATAGTTAAAATCATGAATTTATATGGGTTTGAGTATTAGTCACAATTTCATTACTTTTATGAAGATTTGGAAGATTTATAGCCATTTTTTCATGAATTTGCAAGGTGTAGAAGAAGCTATCATCATAGGTGGTACAAAATGATCTGAAATCTAGGCTGGATCGATCCAATCAGGTCGAAGAAATTTAGTTGCTTGTTTTTCCCGATGTTTTTTTGGTGTCTTCTTGTGGTGGTTTTTCTTGATCTCCCTTCCAGACCAGGTTGATTTAGTTTTCAAAAAGAAAGATCTTCATGAAATATTATTTATAAGGAAGTCTACTTCAAGTTAGAATCTAAGTTAAAGGGAAGTCATATACAATAATGACTAATGGGCTTGATGAGTTCTACTTCAAGAAGAAGTTAAGGAGATGATGGAAAGTGAGAATATGTCCCTTTACTGTTTGCATTTATTTTATATTTTCATGTATGTCTCATTATTTTATTATGTTTCCTAGTTAGTGTGCTAATTAATTGGATAATTAAGAACATCCGATTTTGAGACTGACGTAGATCACCATTTTTTGTAAAATTTATTTTATTTATTGTTTTCTAAATTGAATTAAATCAGGGAAAAATGATCTCTCTCTCTCCCTCTCACGTAAAACCCTTCAAGGGTTTTCATGGTGGATCAAAATCTTGGCAACACCATTACACCTAAACCTCCAGACCCAAATAACGTTTGGTTACGATCTTTTGCATTTATAGTTGCTAATAAACCACATCAAGAAGTGAAACTCCAGACTCCTTCTATGTATAAAGGAGAACCCGTGGTACTTTTTTCTAAAGGAGATGTTGTGGTATTAGTTGAACCCTTTAAGTTTTCGATAATAGGAAAGTTTTCACAGGGCAGGCCCAGTACAGATGAGATTCGTAAGAAAGTTCTTCTATTTGATTTGAAATAAGAATGTACTGTTGGTTTGATAGATAACAAACATATGTTGTTTAAATTAAATTGTGAATAAGATTTTGTTAGACTTTGGACTAAAGATGTATGGTTTCTTGGTAGATTCTCAATGAGAACTTTCAAATGGTCTCCATTGTGGAAGGTATAAGAAGAAAACTCCTTGGTTCCTGCATGGATCAATTTCGCTAACCCACCAATACATTTAATTGCTAAATCCTCTTTATTCTCTATTACCTAGTTAATTAGTAAGCCCCTAAAGATGGATTCTTTAACTATCTCTCATACGAGACCTAGTTTAGCAAGAATGTGCATCAAGTTGGATTTGATTTAAGACATGCCAAGAAGGGTTTGTATTGGGGTAGGTGACACTGGGTTTTGGTAAGATGTTACCTATGACAATCTCCCTGAATATTGTAAACACTGTATGAAGAAAGGTCATCTGGAAAAAGTTTGTATTTTCTTAAAAAAGATAAATCAGGTGAATAAAGAAGGATTCAATGAAACTGTCAAAAACTATAAATCACAATAAAACCTTTTCAAGCTATTCCTAATAAACTAACAAGACCAACCAATTTTGTTAACCAAGGCCAAAAAAAGACTCCACCCTCAGAATTGCCCTCCTTGAAAGCCATTGAAAATCATCCACTAGACCTTCCTTCTTTCCAAAGTACCAAACCAGTTGAATTTCAAACTTTTCCTATCAATAACCCTCCACAAACTTTTCAAAGCCCTTCTAGTCACCTGACTCACAACCAAGACCAAAGTCCTCAACCTCTAATTAAGTTCGCTGAACCCAAGACATCAACCCTTATTTCTCAACATATCCAAAAAATTCAGCATTGTGAGATCTCCTATCAAGAAGCTTTTGTTATTGATGAATTTAACTTGTATGCTAAAGCCAAAGACCTTCCAGATTATGATGTTCATCCAACCAAGATGAAGGATTATGATTCAGATTCTGAGAGCAATCAGAAAGGATTTTATGTGATGAAGGAAGAACTCCAGATTTTTTCGGATTGTGTTCTTAGAAAATGGCAAGTCTATCAAGAGAAGAAAAGACAAAGTAAGAAGAAGGTTTAAGAGTTGAATCAAGTGGATACAAGGATTGTAGAAGAAAATCAAGTGAAGAAAGATCCAATAGATTTAGGAAAATTACAAGATCTCAGGTGAAAAGAACTAGGAGGAATTCTTATCAACTGTCTCAATGATTAATTTTTTAAGTTGGAATGCTCGTGGGGTGGCTAACAAGCCAACAAATAGAAGGATTATAAAGTTAATCAAGGAATTCAAGCTGCCAATTATGTCTATTATAGAACAAAAGGTGGACAGAGTCAAATTAATAAATATCTGATGAAGTGGAATTTTGATGAAGTTGTTGTCAATAAAACCAATAAAATTTTGTTCTTTTGGAGGGAAATGATGAAAGTGCAGGTACTGTTGAATGAAGAACAATTTATGTCTTTAAAAAGTTCAAATGATAATATGGAGTGTGATGTTTTAGTCACTGTGGTATATGATAAACACACTGCAGAGGAGAGAAGACACTTGTGGAGTGAGCTAGAATTGATCTCTTATAATTATGGAGATTTGCCTCAAATATTTATTGGTGATTTTAATGTGGTTTCAGTCAAGAAGAAAAAATAGGGGGAAATTCTATTGACTTTCAGTCAGTGAAAGATTTCAAAGATTGTGTCAATTATTGTGGGATTTTTGATTTGGGCTATCGTGGATCTCGATATACTTGGTCTTACTATAGAGTAGATGAAGATTCCATCAGTGCAAGGCTTGATAAAGCCTTAGTCAATCTCAAATGGTCATCTACCTTCCAGAATTCCTCAATTACTCACCTTTAAAAAAGGTGTAGTGATCTTTCTCCTCTCATCCTTTCTATTCGATGTCATTTGGACCTTATGCCTAGACCTTTTATCTTTCAGAACATGTGGCATTCCCACAACTCGTTTAAACTCTATGTTAGTCAGTTTTGGTCAGGTCAGTCATATGGTAATCCTATGTCTTATTTCTCTGAGAAGCTAAAAAGATTGAAGGATGCCCTCAAGGTGTGGAATAAAGATACTTTTAAAAATTTATTTTAGAACATTCATGATTTGAAGGATTAAGTGTTAGCTGCGGAACATGATTTTGAGGTTAATCCATCTCAAACAAATAGAGTGAAGATGCAGAATTCTAGAATCAAGCTTGAAGAAGTTTTAAAGTAGGAAGAGGTTTTCTGGAGGCAAAAATCTAAAATCAAATGGCTTAAAGAGGGAGATACAAACTCTAAGTTTTTCATGCTTTAGTCAAAGATAGTAAAAGTAAATTGGCGATTATCAAAATAGAATAAGAGAATCTTTGCTTGAAGGATAACCCTACTGAGATTGCTGATATTTTTGTCCAACACTTTTTTAGTAGATGGTCTGCAGACTCGGTGGATATTTATGACTCATTATTGGATGTTATTCCAACTGTCATTAATGAAGAGATTAATGGGAATCTTTCTCAGATTCCTGAAGAAGAGGAGATATATTCTGCCATTAAATAATTAAATGAGGACAGTTGTCCTGGTCCTGATGGCTTTAGTGGTGCTTTTTTTTATCTATCCTGTTGGGAGATTATCAAATATGACTTGATTAGAGTCGTGCAATCTTTATTTGTTGGTAATACCATATAAAAGTTGGTCTGCAACTAATGTGGTGCTTATTCCCAAAGTTAAGAATCCTTTGAAGTGCTCTCCATTCAGAACTATTAGCCTTGGGAATTTCTCTCAAAAAATTATTTCTAAAATTCTCAACTCCAGACTTAGTCATATCCTTCCTATTATCATATCTCAAAATCAAAGTAGTTTTATCAAGGATAGAAATATCCATGATAATATCCTCCTTGCTCATGAGATGGTTAGTTTGCTTAATAGGAAAATCATGGACCTAATGTGATCATTAAATTGGACATGGAGAAAGCATATGATAGAGTGTCATGGACCTTCCTTCTCGAAGTGCTTAGAGGATTTGGTTTTAATGAAAATTTCATTGATTTCATTTGGAGGTTTCTTTCGATTAATTGGTTCTTAATTCTTATAAACAGCAAGCCATCAGGTTCTTTCAATCATCCAGAGGTTTAAAACAAGGTGATTCCATATCCCCTTCTCTTTTTATTATTATGGCAGAATTTCTTTCTAGAGGTTTAAACCATTTAGTAGAGGTTAAGAAGATTGGTCCTTTTTCTGATCCTCTTGGAAGCACTTTGTAACACCCCGTATTTTCATGCATTAAATATTTAATTAATTCGGGAATTTAAAATTACTTGTGTGAGTCGTAATTTTAATTGAATTAATTAGGAAAATTTTATTTAAATATTAATCTGGAAGTGAATGGTTAATATTTAAAGAAAAATTATTTACTAAATGAATAGTAATATTGAATTTCCGTCACTTCGAATATTAATGACGTGATATGTACTTATTTCAGCCGGGAGTCGGTATAGACTAATTCGGGTGCAAAATAAGTATTTTTATAAATTAATCCGGATGCCAATTATGAGTGTACGATTGAGTCCGGATGGGTAGAGATTGTCAGAAAAGTGTACCCAGGGGTAGTAAATGGGTCACAGGACATTTTTAGGCATAGTCGGGCCCACACGGGGGCATTTGGGTCACTTGGGCTTGGCCCATTAGGGAAAAAACTGGATTTAGGTTAATTGATAAATTAGAAGAAATAAGGAAACCGCTGATGTGAGTTTAGGAAAAGGCTTAGTGTGTTAAGGAACCCTAATAGCAGTTAAAAGAAGATTAGGGGATCACAAGAGAGCCAACAAGAGTCATCTTCAACCTTGGAATTCATATCCAAAATCAGACTCTATGAAACCTAAGGCAAGTGGATGACTTGATGTAGTATTGAATCTGTTTTCAATTCATATTTATGTGAGGTGTTTAATTGAAATTCGTTTTGAGTGTTAATGGCATAAACATGGGATTTTGAAAACAATAATCTGATTTACGAATTTGGGTAAGGATTCATGTAAAATATGATAATTGTAAGTTGATACATATATCTGGTAGGATGATATATGGATAATTAGAAATGAATTTGATGAAGGAATTTGGGGTGTAATTGGGTTAAGATTTAAAGATGAATTTTTCACCAAATTTAGAAATCAGTAGATAATGGACGAATTAATGATATTGGTGGATATTCTGGAGATCCCTAATAAGGTTTCTAACATGTATTATTGTAAAGAGGGATTGAGATTTATGGTAGAAGAAATTAGGGCTTTAAGAAATTCGTCCACGGCTGAATCTGTCTTCACGAAGAAGACGAAGACCTGCTCGATCGATCGATCGAAGGTCTGGGGTCGATCGATCGATGGTCGGCAGATTCTGACAGTTCGCGCAGTTTTCCTTTACATTGAGAAAATTTAATTTAACATTTTTCCATGCCTTAAATTGGTGAGTAATTAATACATGGATTTAAAATCAAATTAATAGTGAATAAAATTAATTAGCATTTGAAGGCGACTGAGTGTGACATCATAATTCAAATATTTGTTGGGGTTTGGAGAAATTAGTTGTGACACACTAAGGTTGAATTTTTGGAAAGTTGTTCGAAAGGATTAAATATGGATATAGTGAACAAGTCCGGGAATAACGGTTGAGAAATATCGAGATATAAATCTTATTTAGGTAAAGGTTAAATAATTTAGAGTCGAGAATTAAGACTCCGGTGGTGTTACTTCGGGCCACGAAAGTAACTCCGGATATATATTGGTTAGGGCGATACCAAAATAAATTACTGTGTAAATTAATTAATAATTCTAGTTGGGCCACGAACTCATTATAATAATGGAATAAGCTTGTGTTACGGACTTAGTACACGGTATAGCCGGGATATTTTATATTTATATATATATACGGTGTGCGATAGTATATATATATATATATATATATATATATATATATATATATATATATATATATATATATATGGGTGTGCTTTAATATCAGTGATATATTATTATTATTATTATTATTATTATTATTATTATTATTATTATTATTATTATTATTATTATTATTATTATTATTATTATTATATTCTCTAGTGCTATAGGGGGAGGTTGCGCGTAGTGGATGAATCCCCTAGCTTGAGGAGTAGGGAGAGTATAATCCCAGGTCATAGTGTCCGTTATATGGGTGAGGGGCATCTCACTTTTAGGGAGGAATATGGTCACCTCCAATGTATCTGCTTTAACCCAGTTAGTAAGAAATTCTGACTCGGGGCAACTAGGTTATGTGATTACACCTAGTGGGATAGCACTTTAGGAAATTTCTACTCGGTGAGACTTTATTCGGGGAAATACTAGTATTAAATGTTATTTCCGTATGTTTGTGAATACTGCAATATGACTAAATATATAATTAGGTAAATAATTATATATGGGATAATTAATAGAAAGTGTAAAATGTATTATGTGCATAACATGTGTGAGTTTTATATGAAATTAAAAAGGGAAATGATTTAATTAAGTTGATGTTTTTAATAACTTAAAAATCATGATTTAAAACATACTCGATTAGAGTAGGAAAATTGCAAGGGGTTACATAAGTTATCGGGTCAGGAGAGTAGGACCTAGGTAAATTAAATTAAGGCGTTAGCAGTGCACATTAGAGGAGGGGTGAGGATATCCTCAAGGGAGTGCGTCACTAACTAAAATATGAAGAGCATGCATATTTATTTATTACTGCAAGTTAATCATTTGCTAAATGTTTTTAAAATGTTTTTGGGTACTAACCCTTGCTATATAAATTTTTAAAAACCTTTTAGGTATCCAGCCGCGGGGACGCCAGGCTTGACTCTATTTCAGGATATCTGTTGCTGCAGCATATGTGGATGCTGTGGGAGTTTTGATAGACGTCTCATTCTTTCATTCTAGTGTAGAGACTTCTATCATTTATTTCGAGCATGTCGCTCACAATTCATTTATTTTCTGTCAGATTTGTTGAGATTGATTACTTGTCTTTATTTTATATTTGTTGGATTTTTGGGCCGATGGTTTATTCGGTTAGTCATTTAATTTTGTATGGTTGTTTTAGTTAATCGTGATTAATTGCGTTATTTTATTTTCCGCATGAGATTACATTTGAGTTAATCAAAGATAAAACTTAGCACCGGTCTAATTTTTCTCAGTTAGTTGGTTAGTAATTAAAAAGACGGCAGTGATGCTAAGGATGATCCAACTGAGAAACCTATTCTAACTTAATTTAGGACTGATCACCCGAGGTTAATTAGTCAGGTGTCATAGATGGTATCAGAGCATTAGGTTCTAGTGTCCTTAGGATCTGTGCGGCTTTCTACGTTTCAGCGTAGCACTCGGCTGTTATAGAGCCCTATTATTAGAACTGTTGATTCATTTTCCGCTTGTCAGATATCATATTTCTGCTGTGTATATTATTGTGTAAATTATGTACTTATATGATTTAATCTATTTCAGATGCCATCGAGGAGACTGAGAGCGGATATGGCTGAGGCTAGGGATGAGGTCAGGGAGGCTCACCAGGATCCACAAGTACCGCCACCCCCACCCCCACCCGAGTTGATTTCCACTACTCAGGTGGCAGTGATAGTAGCGCAAGCGGTCGAAACAACAATGCGAGCTATGGAAGCTCACTTTCCACAGCCCCAAGCACCGCCTCCAGTGGTACCAGCAGTTCAGGCACCAGTGGGGCCACCATCTTGGCAGAAAGTTAGGGAGACCTTTCAGAAGGTTCACCCACCTGAGTTTAGGGATAGCACAGATGTAGTAGAGGCTTGTGACTGGAAGAAGAATATTCAGCGCCATCTGCGCATGCTGGAGTGTACCGAGGTATAGAAACAGATGCTTGCTACCTTTCGTTTATTGGGGGCAACCTTACAATGGTGGGAGTCAGTTACCACGGCCGAGGAGCGAGATTTGATGGCAATAGCAGAGTTCTGGGTGCGGTTCGACCGCAAATACTTTCCACCAGCAGTAGAGACTGAGATGACAAAGAAATTAAGTGATTTAGTTCAGGGGGACCGATCAGTGACAGACAACGAGGAAGAGTTCACCCGGTTGGCAAACTTTGTGCCAAATGAGGTGAGCGATGAGGAGCGGAAGAAATCGAGATTTATGGATGGCTTATCCTGGCTGATTAGGCAATATTTGATTGGAAATCCGACGTTGGTGACATATACAGATGTCGTTAATGCTGCACTTGTACACTGCCAGGATCATCGCTTCCATGCGAAGGGGAGCAAGAGAGCAGGGGAGCCGAGCCAACATGGCAAGCCAATTACTAGTGGTGACACAAGTGGTGCTCAACAGCAGACGGGAAGTCAGCAAGGGAGTCAGGCTAAGAAGTTTAAGCCTGGTGGGTTTCGATTGGGAGGACAGGGGTTTAAGCAGGGGCTGCCGGGCCCAAATCAGCAGCAGCAGGTTTCGCAAGGCCGTCAGGGCCAAGGAAACATTGGGGGAGGCCAACAGGGCCAAGGCCAGCCGCGGCAAGGCCAACAGGGCCAACGAAAAGGGGATGGGTAGAGACGCTATTTTGTCTGTGGCCAGCCAGGACATTTCAAGAGGGAGTGCCTACAGAGGGGCAAAGGTTAACAGTAGGAGGCCCAACAGGGGCAATGGCGGCAGATGCCGCCAGCAGCAGCAGCACCCGCCCCACCGCAGTAGGGACAGATGCACTACGGGTGTGTGTATAACGTTCAGGATATTCCCAATCCCCCAGCACAGCAAGCACCGCCAACGGTTGAGGGTATGTTTCTCATTCATGGTTATGGGGGTAGTATTATTTTTGATACGGGAGCATCACATTCATTCATTAAGTTCAATTTTTCTAAACGGGCCGAACTACTAGAGACCGCGCGTAATCTTTGGATGTGTGTAGAGTCGCCAGTAAGCAACGGGGATACGATTCACTCGATTTGTCGGGATGTGGACATTTTGATTGGGAGACTTAGTTTAGCAGTGTACCTGTTAGTGTTAGATATGGAGGGGTACTATGTCATCTTGGGTATGGATTAGTTGGCAGGTTATCGGGCGATGGTGGATTACTACAAAAGGACCATTGTGTTCTCCATTCCAGGGCAGGAGAAGTTCTTGGTAGCAATGCCGCTACCTGAGGCAGGGTCACGCACACACTTGTATTACATTGAGGAGGAAACCTCACAGGAGGTGGCTATTTCGTTGGACTCAATCCCAGTGGTGAGAGACTTTGAGAATGTGTTTAAGGAGTTACCACGGTTGCCACCTAGCAGGGAAATCAAATTTGTAATTGATTTATCCCCGGGGACGAGGCCAATTGCTTGGGCCCCATACCGTATGGACCCTTCAGAGATGCGTGAGTTGAGAGAGGAGATTCAACAGCTTCTGGGTCAAGGTTTCATTCGACGAAGTACATCACCGTGGGGTGCACTGGTATTATTTGTAAAGAAGCGAGATGGCTCACTACGGTTATGCATGGACTATAGAGAGCTGAATAAGGCGACGATACGAAATAAGTATCCGTTGCTTAGGATTGATGATCTATTTGACCAGTTGAGAGGGGCGTCTTACTTCTCTAAGGTCGACTTGAGGTCAGGGTATCATCAACTATGTATCCGAGAGGAGGATGTTCCTAAGACCGCTTTCCTATCGTGGTATGGATCTTATGAGTTCAGGGTGATGCCATTCGGGCTCACCAATGCATCAGCAGTGTTCATGGACCTCATGAATAGGGTTTTTAGGGAGTTTCTTGATCAGTTTGTCATAGTGTTCATTGATGACATCCTGATCTACTCGCGCACCGAGGAGGAGCACACAGAGCATCTGCGTATAGTTTTACAGACATTGCGGTATCACCATCCCTATGCCAAATTTGATAAGTGTGGATTTTGGCTATGGGAGGTTCAGTTTCTTGGCCACGTGGTGTCAGAATGGGGTATTGCGGTGGTTCCGAGTAAAGTATCGGCGGTGAGGGAGTGGGTGCATCCCACGACACCAACTGAAGTGCGCAGTTTTCTGGGATTGGTCGATTATTACAGGCGGTTCATCAAAGGACTCTCAAAGATTGCGGTCCCTTTGACGAATCTGACCCGAAAAGGGGTACCTTTGACTTGGAGTGATCATTTTCAATTAGCTTTCGACGAGTTAAAGGACAAGTTGACATCTGCACCCGTGCTTGCATTGCCGAAAGGAGGATTATAGTATCGGGTTTACACTGACGCATCCTTACAGGGACTTAGGGGTGTGCTTCAGCAGGAGGAAAGGGCTATCTCTTATGTATCCAAGAAGCTAAAGCCCCACGAGAGGAATTACCCCACTCATGACCTGGAGTTAGAAGCGGTCATTTTTGCTTTGAGGATATGGAGACATTATCTTCTGGGGGAGCAGTTCACGTTATTCACGGATCACAAATCACTTCAGTATCTCTTCACTCAGAAGGATCTGAATATGAGGAAAAGGTGATGGCTAGAATTCGTGAAAGACTACCAGTTTGATATTCAGTATCATCCTGGTAAGGCTAATGTGGTAGCAGATGCATTGAGTCAGAAATGGACTGGGGAAATATCAGAAGTCTGGAAAGCGAAGTGGAGAGAACTTCGATATGAGGATGATGTAGCCAGGTCTTGTATGTCAGCATTATCCATCATGCCTGAGATCATTATGTGGGTTGTGAGGGCTCAGGCAGAGGATCATACCTGTTGGGATACGGTGAGACAGTTGCTAGCTAAGGGAGCAGAGGGTTACTCAATCAGCTCGGAGGGAGGCTTACGCCTTAATTGGAGGTTGATTGTGCCAGAGGATGAGGAGTTGAGGCACGCTGTTATGACAGAGTCTCATAGGTCGAGATTCCCGGTATATCCCGGTGGGGATAAAATGTATCAGGATATGAGGAGGCAGTATTGGTGGGAAAGAATGAAACGGGACATAGCAGAGTTTGTTTCGAAATGTGTCACGTGTTAGCTTGTGAAAGTTGACCATCAGAGACCATCAGGGATGCTACAACCACTTAAAATTCTCGTGTGGAAGTGGGAGAGCATCTCCATGGACTTCATTACAGGGTTACCGACATCGCAGAAGGGTTATGATTCCATATGGGTCATTGTGGATCGGTTGACTAAAGTGGCCCACTTCCTGTCGGTTCGCACAGACTTTGAGACGATGCGTTATGCGCAACTATTCATAGTAGAGATTGTTAAGCTGCACGGGGTACTAATAAATATTGTGTCGGATAGGGACAAGATCTTTGTGGCCCACTTTTGGCAAAGTTTTCAGGAGGTCATGGGCACAGAGTTACGTTTGAGTACAACCTATCACCCACAGACTGACGGACAGACTGAGAGAGTCAATCAGATGCTGGAAAATACGCTCAGAATGTGCATATTAGACTTTGGGGGAGGTTGGGAGAAATATCTTCCTCTGGTTGAGTTTGCGTATAACAACTCTTACTAATTCACGATCGGAAAGGCACCATTCGAGGCACTATACGAGAGACCTTATCATTCACCCGCTTGTTGGTTAGAGGTGGGGGACAACAAACTATTAGGGCCGGAGATTGTTAAGGAGACATCTGCCAAGATAGAGCTGATCCGAGGGAGGATTCGGATAGCTCAGGATAGGCAAAAAAGTTACACTGATGCTTCACGGAGAAAGGTGGAGTTAGAGGTTGGGGATCAGGTATTGGTCCGGGTGTCCCCTATGAAAGGGGTGATGAGGTTCGACAATAAGGGTAAGTTAGCACCAAGGTACGTGGGACCTTTCCCTATTATCGAGAGGGTGGGGTCTGTAGCCTACAGGCTAGGAATGCCGGAGCACCTTCAGCGGATACATGGCGTGTTCCATGTAGTATTGCTGAAGAAATATCGCAAGAGCGAGAGGGATTTCTGGCACATTCCACTCGAGGAAATTGATTTACATGCAAACATCTCATATGAGGAGAGACCGGTGGCCATTCTGGGCCGTAGCGGGCGAAAGTTACGATCCAAGGTTATTCCACTAGTTAGAGTACCGTGGGGTCATCACAACGTTGACGAGTCTACCTGGGAGAGGGAGGAGGATATGCGGGAACAATATCCAGAGCTTTTCATCACAGGTATGACCTAATTTAGGGGGAGAAATTCCTTTGTAGGGGTGGGGGGGTATGTAACACCCCGTATTTTCATGCATTAAATATTTAATTAATTCGAGAATTTAAAATTACTTGTGTGAGTCGTAATTTCAATTGAATTAATTAGGGAAATTTTATTTAAATATTAATCGGGAAGTGAATGGTTAATATTTAAGGAAAACTTATTTACTAAGTGAATAGTAATATTGTTTTTGCGTCACTTCGAATATTAATGACGGGATATATGCTTATTTTAGCCGGGAGTCGGTATAGACTAATTCGGGGGCAAAATAAGTATTTTTATAAATTAATTTGGATGCCAATTCTGAGTGTACGGTTGAGTCCGGATGGGCCGAGATAGTCGGAAAAGTGTACCCGGGGGTAGTAAACGGGTCACGGGACATTTTTAGGCATAGCCGGGCCCACACGGGGGCATTTGAGTCACTTGGGCTTGGCCCATTAGGCAAAAAACTGGATTTAGGTTAATTGATAAATTAGAAGAAATAAGGAAACTGCTGATGTGAGTTTAGGAAAAGGCTTAGTGTGTTAAGGAACCCTAATAGCAGTTAAAGGCAGATTTGGGGATCACAAGAGAGCCAACAAGAGTCATCTTCAACCTTGGAATTCATCTCCAAAATCAGACTCTACGAAACCTAAGGTAAGTGGATGACTTGCTGTAGTATTGAATCTGTTTTTGATTCATATTTATGTGAGGTGTTTAATTGAAATTCGTTTTGAGTGTTAATGGCATAAACATGGGATTTTGAAAACAATAATCTGATTTACGAATTTGGGTAAGGATTCATGCAAAATCTGATAATTGTAAGTTGATATATATTTGGTAGGATGATATTTGGATAATTAGAAACGAATTTGATGAAGGAATTTGGGGTGTAAATGGGTGAAGATTTAAAGATGAATTTTTCACCAAATTTAGAAATCAGTAGATAATGGACGAATTAATGATGTTGGTGGATATTCTAGAGATCCCTAATAAGGTTTCTAACATATATTATTGTTAAGAGGGATTGAGATTTCTGGTATAAGAAATTAGGGCTTTAAGAAATTCGTCCACGGCTGAATCTGTCTTCACGAAGAAGACGAAGACCTGCTCGATCAAAGGTCTGGGGTTGATCGATCGATGGTCGGCAGATTCTGACAGTTCGCCCAGTTTTCCTTTATATGGAGAAAATTTAATTTAACATTTTTCCATGCC
This sequence comes from Sambucus nigra, assembly GCA_949130495.1. Lineage (NCBI taxonomy): Eukaryota > Viridiplantae > Streptophyta > Magnoliopsida > Dipsacales > Adoxaceae > Sambucus > Sambucus nigra. The sequence continues at coordinate 483,400,564 of OX422208.1, read as the reverse complement.
TTAAATTGGTGAGTAATTAATACATGGATTTAAAATCAAATTAATAGTGAATAAAATTAATTAGCACTTGAAGGCGACTGAGTGTGACATCATAATTTAAAAATTTGTTGGGTTTTGGAGAAATTAGGTGTGACACACTAAGGTTGAATTTTTGGAAACTTATTCGAAAGGATTAAATATGGATATAGTGAACAAGTCCGGGAATAACGGTTGAGAAATACCGAGATATAAATCTTATTTAGGTAAAGGCTAAATAATTTAGAGTCAGGAATTAAGACTCGGGTGGTGTTGATTCGGGCCAGGAAAGTAAGTCCGGATATATATTGGTTAGGGCGATACCAAAAGAAATTACTGTGTAAATTAATAAATAATTCGAGTTAGGCTAGAAACTCATTATTAGAACGGAATAGGCTTGTGTTACGGACTTAGTACACGGTATAGCCGGGATATTTTATATTTATATATATATACGGTGTGCGATAGTATATGTATATATATATGGGTGTGCTTTAATATCAGTGATAGATATTATTATTATGTTCTCTAGTGCTATAGGGGGAGGTTGCGCGTAGTGGATGAATATTTAGCTTGAGGAGTAGGGCGAGTATAATCCTAGGTCATAGCGTCCGTTATATGGGTGAGGGGCATCTCACTTTCAGGGAAGGAATATGACCGCCTCTAATGTATCTGCTTTAACCAAGTTAGTAAGAAATTCTGACTTGGGGTAACTAGGTTATGTGATTACACCTAGTGGGATAGCACTTTAGGAAATTTCTACCCGGTGAGACTTTATTTATGGAAAATACTAGTATTAAATGTTATTTCAGTATGTTTGTGAATACTGCAATATGACTGAATATATAATTAGGTAAATAATTATATATGGGATAATTAATACAAAGTGTAAAATGTATTATGTGCATAACAAGTGTGAGTGTTATATGAAATTAAAAAGGGAAATGATTTAATTAAGTTGATGTTTATAATAACTTAAAAATCATGATTTAAAACATTCTCGGTTAGAGTAGAAAAATTGCAAGGGGTTACATAAGTTATCGGGTCAGGAGAGTAGGACCTAGGTAAATTAAATTATGGCGTTAGTAGTGCACATTAGAGGAGGGGTGAGGATATCCTCAAGGGAGAGCGACACTAACTAAAATATGAAGAGCATGCATATTTATTTATTACTGCAAGTTAATCATTTGCTAAATGTTTTTCAAATGTTTTTGGGTACTAACCTTTGCTATATAAATTTTTAAAAACCTTTTAGGTGTCCATCCACAGGGATACCAAGCTTGACTCTATTTCAGGATATCCGTTGCTGCAGCATATGTGGATGTTGCGGGAGTTTTGATAGACGCCTCATTCTTTCACTCTAGTGTAGAGATTTCTATCATTTATTTCGAGCATGTCGCTCACAGTTCATTTAGTTTATGTCAGACTTGTTGAGATTGATTACTTGTCTTTATTTTATATTTGTTGGATTTTTGGGCCGATGGTTTATTCGGTTAGTCATTTAATTTTGTATGGTTGTTTTAGTTAATCGTGATTAATTGCTTTATTTTATTTTCCGTATGAGATTACATTCGAGTTAATTAAAGATAAAACTTGGCACCGGTCTAATTTTTCTCACTTAGTTGGTTAGTAATTAAAAAGACGACAATGATGCTAAGGATGATCCAGCTGAGAAACTTGTTGTAACTTAATTTAGGACTGATCACCTGGGGTTAATTAGGTCGGGTGTCACACTCTTTAATATCTCATTTAAGTTTTGCCGATGATGTGATTATTTTGTTTAATGGGAGGAAAAGGAGTTTGCAAAACCTTATGATTTTTTTGGTCAAATATGAGTAATCCTCAGGTCAATCTTTAAACCGGAAAAATGTAGCTTCCCAGTATCTGAAGGTCTTTTATTGGTCAGGAAAAATGAAATTTAAAATGTTTTGGGTTTGAAATCCCAGAAGTAGGCATTGAAAAGCTCCCAAAATGGAGCCTTCTTAAGAAGTTCAATATGACTATTGTTTATTTTACCTTTAATCTGATGCAAATCATGAAGAAAGCTAATAATATTCGATCAATATTGGTCATTCTTCTTTGTAGGACGTTTTGATTTCAATGCCACACTAGAACTAGAGCTATAACTATAATTGGATGAAGAACTATCATCAAAACTGCTCTTTTTTGGTTCTTTCCTCTTCTTGCCTTCATCTTCATCCCCATTTTATTGATCTATAAACAAAATTTAAATTGCTAACCTATAATGTTATGTACAAAAAATAAAATACATGCGAATTAGAATAAAACATAGACTAAAAAATATAATACAAGCGTATTTAACAAAAGTACATGAAATATTCTCACAAACAATTCATAGAGTACATGAAAAATACTTAGAGTACATGTACATATTCCAATCATGTATATATTCCTAGTCCTTGATAAATCCTCGATAAATTATGTATACAGGAGGAAAAGTACAATAATGAAATACATATATCTAACATGCAAAAAGTGTGTTTTGCAATTAAATTGTGGGAAACAAATATATTTTTTCATATCATGAAGAAGAATAATGTGATTTCATCAGTCCATGTGTCTACAAATTTATACATATGAGAACACAAAATACACAAGGACAAACAGGTGATAAGAGAATGTATACATACTTGTTAATGGTGTTTGAAAGAATTTGATTGAGAATGTAAAGTGCTCGGTAGAACTTCAACGATTAGGGTTTGATCGAAGAAAGTTAGGGTTTTGATCGAAGAGAGTTAGATTTTTGGTTGAAGAGAGTTTTTGGCGCTTTGATCAAGAGTATTTATATGTTGTTGTTGACCAAAATTTGATTGAGAATGAGATTCATTTTGGGGTTTTGATCGAAGAGATGGTACGATTAAGGTTTTGATTCAAGAGAGAATACAGTGTTTTTGGCGCTTCGATTTCTGAAAAGTGTGTGTTTATTTTTATTTCGGGGTATTTTTATGTTGGACCTAATCTTTAAAAATTTGTTGGGCTTATTTTTTTGTCCAAAATTGTTAGTCCAAGGACTAAACCGTAAAAGCCCCAAGTTTGTATCCTGGTAGGATCCACAATACAGTAAAATAGTTTTAAAGCACATTCGATATAAAATGGGTAATAATTTTCGATAAAAAACATCATTTTTCTTATTTTTTATGAAGGGGAAAAATTACGAATTGGTGGGACTTTCCCAATGAAAAATTGAATTTTTTTATTTTCCTTACTCTCTTCCTCTCTCTTAAGTTTAAACGACATCTCTCCATATTCAAACCCTCTAAACCTTCAAAGATCCAATCCAATATAGAACAACCTTATCTCCATCTTATTTAAGTTACTTTTGTTTATTACACACATTCTTGATAGGTTTTCTGGGGTTTAATACATTTTTTAACCACTTACATTTTGGTTGTTGACAAATGTGTGTGAGCTTCCAACTAAAAGTTGTATAGTTGTTTGAAAATCACCAAAGAACCCCTAAAATGTGGTATATAAACGAAATAGAATACCATACATAGCTTTCTACAACATTCAAAGTTTTTGCAAATTTTAGGTTCCAATTCTGAGAAATATGGTAATGACTAAGGATCATGATCCTGAATCAATAAGAAATTTAAAAAGATTAACATGGTTTCATTCGAGGTGGAGCTCACAAATCGTGATGGACATATTCGGTGTGAAGAATTTAAGTAAAACCATAATCATTCATGACTAACATATCGAATGAAGCCTTCCAAAAATTATTTGATTAATTCAACTTAATTATGGTAAGGATCCCTATTTTAAAGTTTTCAATCCTTGTGAGGATCTCGGACTGGAAGCTTACTATCGTTATTTGTGCTCTAATTTGGCATTTAAGATTACAATCCGTTTTTAATGGTTAATAGTTAAGCTTCATTCTTATTGGGTTCAATGGTTAGAATCTCTTTTAATTCAAGTTAAAAAATGGAATCTCAACATAAATATTCAAGTAATAAGAAAAAGCCAACCATGACTTGCGAGAGAAAGCATTGAGAAAAACATTATACTGCTGGGTAAAAACATCCCCGAGGTGCAAAATGTGCAAGATCATGCACGTGTATAAGAACCCATGCCAACCAATGTCCATGAGGAGGTTGATCCTAACAATATTCTAAAAGCTATTAGTGATGATGGTCATTCTGAAACTGATGATGGGCATGTTGAAGTTGGTGAGACAGGGACATTGAGTAAAGCCAAGCCAATAATGAGCGAGGCAACGACTCAAGAATACTTTGGCCTTAAGGATCTTTAATTTCTAAAGAACTTAACTCTTATATTGCATATGTGATATGAACGGATTGAATGGAAAACACTTGTTGTATGTGTACACTTACAACCAAAGGTAGTTATTTGTAATTACTAAAGTTATGTTGAATGTTGGCCCACTAGACTAAAATCAATAAGTGGCGTGAAGGGAATATTTGAAAGGGTTGAGAAGTCATGTCTTATGGGGTTGGCACGAACTAATCACCATTATATTGATTACAAATTGATTTCATGTGATTTTCCCCACAATGTTTAATGTAATTCTTCCATGCATGAACGAAGCACTCCTTCAAATTATACCTTGTATGAACAATGTACTTAAAGGTATCGGGTTAAGATACCCAATCCACATTGAATAACAACCACACCTTGATAAAATCTTGTTCCAAATACTGAATTGTTCAAGATATTTTTAAACACATCGTCATTATTTATTTATTTATTTCCATGCATGATTCTCACATTCCAATCAATGTTTGTTGCACAGTATATACTTTGTACGTTAGAATATCACCATTAATGCATTGATGCATGCTTATAACTGATTGATAAAAACACTAATAATCGCAAACGGATCAAACATCTTCAGTCTTCCCAATGGCCACCAAAACTTTTCTTCATTATCCACAACTAAGAACGAAAATCAATGGCAAATGACATACTGCAAAAAATCATCCCAACCGTTTGAAACAATGACATTTTGTAATTGTTTATCTGGTATGTACAATCCACAATCACTATTGATAAAAAAAATTAACTAATTGAATGGACTCGGGATAGGAAAAAATATATCTCCAATTTGACGAATACTCTTACTATCTATATACTAGTACACATAGTGACTGTCAATCAATAATTTCATATGATGTTGCATTGCGGTTCTATCCTCCCTCTCTCATATCCGTAGTTTTACTTTTGCATGGTCAATTATATTCATTGTTGACACACTGTCTTCATGACAACGTTTCAAAGTCATTAAAATAGAAGATGGCTTCACATTACGAAGGGTCATCTCATCTACAATTTTTCTCTTATTCTCTGTTAAAAACCCGACATATGGATGCCCAAAAAGTCTATTGAGTAGACAGTGGTTGTGGATTCTACCATAAACTTGCAGCATCCACCGACCATCATACGATAGGATTCCCTTTGACAAAATATATAATTTCCTTTATTAGTCGATGAGTCTTTGTATTTTCTCATCATTACTTCTAGTGGGGATTTCATTAGATTTTTTGTTTAATATGATATATATATTTTAGTCAAATTTCACATCACAAGTGAAGAAAATCCTTTTGCGAAGTCATTGATGCCTCTGTTTTGGTTGTTATAATCATAATTCTTACTAATCAAAGTTTATTTTTCTCCGAATTAACTATGTCTTGATGTGAGGAAAAAACCTAAACATGAAATCAAACACGTATGAGTTAGATTTACTTTATTAAAAAATTAATCAAACAAGCTCTTAACGTAATTTGTCCATGTAGGTACAAACCTAATCAGGAAAAAAGTGTTTGTTGACATCAACATTAGAGAAAAACTACTTTTCTCTTCATCTCCAATAATAAGAATCATAAAAAAGAATTGAGTTCACACTACACCAAAAATCGAAAATGGTCACAACAAATGACTCATGGTCCCGAACCGTGATCAGGTGGTCACGATCCAGAAATATGACACTTAGTTAATTACAATGACCATATATGTGACCAGGTTTAGGGTGAAAACATATAGGGGATGGTTATGGTCAGTAGCCGTGACTAAATGGGTCACGGTAAAAAATTGTGACCCACCCATGACCCAATATGGTGCCAAGTTTCGCACCCTTTTGGTCATAATGGTGGTCACGGTCTAAAACCGTGACCCACCCATGATTATGTACAATGAACCTTGGGCATGGTTTAGGACCGTAACCCCCAAACCCTATTTAAAATTGTCACGTTACCTTGGTCACGGTACAGACCCATGACCACCCTCCGAACTTCAATTGGTCACCAACGGGTTCACAATTTAGAACCGTAATCAAGTTTCACTCATTACTGGGTCACAAAAGGGTCACGATTTTAGACCATGACCCATTTTGGGTATAAATAAAAATAGAACTCTCTCCATTTTATTTCACGCTTACTCTCTCTCTCTCTCTCTCTGTATATATATATATATATATATAATAACCCCCTCTCCCTCGGCAAAACATGACTCTTTCCCTCTCCATTTTTGGTGATTTAACACAAAATTTTAGGCGTGGTACAGTTTTAGCCTCTCTCTTTATCCACTTGTTTCATTCTGCATGTTTCATTTTGTCAGTTTGATTTGTGTGTGTGTGTGTGCATGCGATTCAGTGTGTGTGTGTGTGTGTAACACTTATATATATATATATATATGATTAATGGTTTTTGTTGTTGTTCAAAGTATGTTGTTCAAATTTGATTAATGATTTTTGGGAAATCTCCCCATTTTACTAGGTGTTGTTATGAAATTACTATTGAAGTTTTTTATTAATAACATTAATGTACTATTTTCTTTCACACAACTAATTGTATAGAAATATTAGGCTTATGAAGAAAAATATTTTAGCTTAGTCAAAGAAAGTAATTTTTTTAGCAATATTAGGCCTTCAACTAATTTTTTAACATGATGAATATTTTTTAATTATATATTTTAATCTTTGTAATGAGGCTATGTTGCCATCGAGGATCGTAGTTTTTAAAATTTTGGTCCAATTGGGCAACTCATAATGTGGAGAACATCCCACACTTGTTTGGTTCGAGTGAAATTGCTAATTCTGTATGGCTTTATTTCAAAAAATTAATGGGTCTTAAATTTCAGAATTCGGGATTTAGATCTCAAATTTTTCTTTGGTGGTTTAATTCGAATGGGAAGAATAACCGTGCTACTCTTTTTAAGATGCTCCCAAGCTTCATTTGTTGGAAAATATGGTGTGCCGCAAACAAAGCTACATTTGAAGGAATTTACATGAATGCCAAGTCTATTATATTTGAAATCCATGAAGAGATTATCTTGTCTTTCAAAGCTAGGCCTTATAAAGGTCCCCTGTCTAGATTTCTTTCTTCATTTATTTCATATTTCTCGATTTCATGCTCTTCGTTGTAAGCCCCCAGAGAAAAGCTATTTTTTTTGTTTTTTGATATTTGGGGTTTAATCCACTTTTGAAAAAAAACAACCTTCTTAGATGTATCCTCTATAGTAACCTTGACCTCCCGAGCACGTTCGAGATATCTTTCGAGTTGGGACACACGTGATTCAAGTTCACTCTTTTCTCGACCTAAGACGATCAACTGTTCACTTAAAAAAACTTTGACCTTCTCGAGTTGACTCATTGACGCCTCACATTCCATCAAAACTTCTATCTCTATCTCCAAATTTAACACCTTAAGATGTAAATCCTTATTTAACATCTTCTTCTTTAAGGTCTCGGTGTATAAATCTCTAAATTCTTTTTGAAGATCGCTTTCACCCTCACTTTCAATCTTGCTCCCACACTCACTAGAAACACTCAAATCATTATCAGGGCTTTCATGTACAAAAGTGTCCTCATCGTCGTGGGACAAACTAGATGTGCTCACGTGACTATCCAAAAAGGAAACACACATATCATATGTTGATTTATCCCCGGAATCATTCACCTCATTGTCACTATCGCTAAGAGTGGTTGGCATATCAATTTCCTTTCCCTTTCTCTTTAGCATAGTGGGACATTCAAACACTTTGTGCCCTTTTACCTCGCACTCAAAACATCTCGCCTCTTCCTCTTTCTCACCGCTCTATTTGGCCTTTTCTTTCTTTTTATTTTTCTCAAACATCTTTTTATTGGAAGAATTTTCTTTGGAAAATTTGAGAAACTTTTTAAAATTTTTAGCAAACATGGTCACATCATCAAAATCAAACTCTCCCTCAGAGTCGGACTCACAAACTCTCTCTTTATTCTTCTTTTCTTTCTTCCTAGACACTTCCCTCACCTTTTCTAGATTGTGCATTAAGTAAAAGCCCTCTATCCTTAGCCTTAACAGTTTTGGGAAACATGTTGATCTCATAAGTTTGGAGGTCTCCTACGAGTTCTTTTAACCTAAGTGTATCTAATATCCCCAAAGAATTTAAAATGGGATTGGAGTGACCTAAAAATAATTTTAACCACCTCCGTCTCCATAATTTTTTCACCCAAATTAAAACTCGTATTGACTATGTACGACTACCTAAGATAAAACTCGTCAAAACACTCGGACTCTGACATGGTTATAGTCTCAAATTGGGTGATTAAACTTTGTAATTTTAACTCCTTAACCATGTTGGTACCCTCATGTGTCAATTGGAGGATATCCCATGCCTTTTTAGAAGTGGTGCACGTCATAATACGACGAAACTCATCTGGGGTGACAACTCCAGAAATATCGCTAAGGCTACAAGAGTTATAGGTACTCCATTCAAAATCATCATTAGCATAGTCAGACACAGGTTTGGGATTGGTGACATTTGCAACGGTGATAGTGGGAGGAGTCCACCCTCTTTCACAAAAAATCCAGACACGTTCATCAATTGCCTTTAAATCGGATTTCATGCGAGTTGTACAATAGGCATAATTTGTGCCATCAAAGTCGGGTAACCGATTATATAAGTTCTCCATAAAAAAATTACAAAAAATTTCAAAATCCGATTTAAAAAAAAAATCGATATCACCAAAATCTTGCAAAAAAATAATCACTAGATAAATTAAAGCAACTTGCTCTGATACCAATTTACATAATGCATAATATCGATTATTTATATAATTCGTAACTTTCAAATTTTTAGCTTACTTAATTAGAGTTAATCTTAAATCCAAACTAATTAGACCCTAATCATTCATCTATGTGATATAAATCAAATATGCAACTCAAACAATCACAAATCGAGGGACAAAAAATTTTAGGAAAAAAAACCTTTCTGGTAAAATCTTTTATTTCACTATCTAACGTAAATAGAAACTTACAATTACATAGAAAATTTTTCAATGAATCTCCCGCAGAAAATTCACGTAGACCGCAACCTAGCACTAACAAAGATCCTTATAACCTCAATGATCGCAGTAGTCAATAAGCACCTCCCGCAAGAACTAGCAATCCGGCAGTAGAGATGGAAATCCACAAAGACAAACTTCCAAGAAGTGTTTGGGTTCCTCAAATGATTCACAAAAGGATTTGGATGTTTTGGTGAATCAAAAACTAGGTTTTTAACACTAAAAGATGAAGACTAAAAGTCTGCAGATTTGCTGTTTTCGATTATCTAAAGTCTTAATGATAAAGGTCTAAAAAATAGGTATTAATAGCTAAACAAACTTTTTGAGGCGGTGGAGGTCATTCGAACGACTTCTCGATGTTTTTTTGAATGACATTGGATGTTGTAACTAACGAACTAAGAATCGACCTTTAAAAATACAAAACAGTACGTGGTCATTTAAAGTAATAAATTAACGACCTTTCGAGTGACCTATCAAATGACATTGTATGTCGTTAGAAGCAGTCGTTTGAATGATACTGTTATGTCATTTGGACGACATAAATGATTTTTTTATTTTAAAAATCTAGCCTGCATGTTTTTAAAAATTAATTTAACTTAGAAAAAATGCCTCAGTTTGATAAGAACAGTTTCGAAAAATATCCCAGTACTCAAGTAAAGCATTAACGAAGCTTAAACACGTTATATATGAAATTATACCTTATGTCACGCATATGTTGAAGATGCTTAAAATTCGAATCTGTCTCTATGAACGTATGAATGTGAACCTATTAGACGATTGTAGTGGTATACGACACATTCTATGTAAACTATGGACAATAAAAATTATGTTTGTACACTGTTTACCCAATAGGGTATTCCCGAATTAAACTTTCTCCCAGAAAAATTACAATTTACCCAAGGAGAGCTAAAATCCCTAACTGGACAGCTCTCCCCCGCCGCGCCTCTAAGAAAAACACTCCCCACCGGAATAAAAAGAGCATCTAAATCCCTAAAGGTAAAAGCTACCCAGAGTGCAAACCCCCAAAATTTAAAATAAAAAAGTCCTCACAATTTACCTCGACCCTCAAAATTTGTTGCTCCTACTTAAGGTCCTTAGAATTAACCTCTACCCTCAGAATCATCGCTCCTCCTTAAGGCTTGCATAATTGGCTTCGACCCGTAGAATTGGTCACCCTAACCAAGGTCCAAAAAATTGACCTCGACCCTCAGAATTGGTCGCTCATCCTTAAGGCCCCACAGATTGGCCTCGATCCGCATAATTGATCGCCCTAACTTTGGGTCCTTAGAATTAACCTCGACCCTCTGAATTGGTCACTCCTACTTAAAGTCCTCAGAATTGACCTCTACCCTTAGAATTGTTCGCTTTAACTTAAGGTCCTCATAATTGACCTCGACCCTCAGAATCGGTCGCCTCCACTTAAGGTCCTCAGAATTGACCTCGACCCTTAGAATTGGTCGCTCCTACTTAAGGTCCTCAGAATTGACCTCGGCCCTTAGAATTGGTCTCTCCTAATTAAGGTCCTCAGAATTACGCTGACCCTCAAAATTGGTCTCTTTCACTTAAGGTCCTCAGAATTAACCTCTACCCTTAAAATTGGTCACCTCCACTTAAGGCCCTCATAATTGACCTCGACCTTCAGAATTGGTCTCCTTCACTTAAGGTCCTCTGAATTGACCTTGAACCTCAGAATTGTTCGCACCTTATAAAAGGTCCTCAAAATTTACCTCGGTCCTCAGAATTGGTCATCTCCACTTAAGGTCCTTAGAATTGACCTCGGCCCTCAGAATTGGTCTCTCCCCCTTAAGTCCCGCAATTGTCTTCGACCCTCAAAATTGGTCGCCCTATCCTAAGGTCCACACAATTGACCTAGGCCCTTAGAATTGGTCGCTCCTACTTAAGGTTCTCAAAAATAACCTCGACCCTCAGAATTGGTCACCCCCACTTATGGTCCTCATAACTGACCTCGATCCTCAGAATTGGTCGCTCCTACTTAAGGTCCTCATAATTGATCACGAACCACATAATTGGTCTCCCTTTACAAAAGGTCCTCAGAATTGACCTCAACCCTCATAATTGGTTGCCTCCACTTAAGGTCCTTAGAATTGACCTCGACCCTTAGAATTGGTCGCTCCTCCTCAAGGCCCATAAAATTGGCCTCGACCTACAAAATTGGTCACCCTAACTAAAGGTCCTTAGAATTGACCTCGACCCTCACAATTAGTCACCCTGACTTATGGTCCTCATAATTGACCTCGACCCTCAAAATTGGTCACCCCTACTTAAGGTCCTCAGAATTGATCTCGACCCTCAAAATTGGTCGCCACCACTTAAGGTCCTTAGAATTGACCTTGACCCTTAAAATTGGTGGCCTTCACTTAAGGTACTCAAAATTGACCCAGACCTTCATAATTGGTCGCTACTACTTAAGGTCCTCAGAATTGACCTCACCTCGCAGAATTGGTCACCACGAATTTAGGTCCTCAGAATTCACCTCGACCAGTAAAATTGGTCACCACAATCTAAGGTCCTTATAATTGACCTCGGCCCTCAGAATTGGTCGCCAAAACTTTAGGTCCTTAAAATTAAACTCGAATCACATAATCGAACATCCCCAAGATTACCTTAGGTTCTTCGAATTGACCTTGACCCTCTGAAATGGTCATCCTTGTCCATTTGGTCAACAGAATTGACTTCTCTCCCAAAACATCATGTGGTGTCTTTTTAACGTCTTTCACTTATTCCAAGATGACCCGTCGAGGGGTTCTGTAGACACCACATTATAGGACTCCCCTAAGTCTCTCCTTATGTCCCTAGAACCTCTCCAATTCACTACAAACCTAAGGTCATACTACGAGTACCGATTTAGAGGCCATCGGGCGCTCTCGAGCCCTGTTTGACTTCAGTTTACTCCATCGTTAGAGAAAGAGCTTAATGAATCTTTGAAGGGATTTAAATACTCTTTCCAACAGTTCATCCCATGCATGAAATAATATAACACCTCAAACAAACGGACCATTTTACTATAAAAATAGACCTGAAAGCCACTGAGCGCTCTTGGGCCTCGATTTGATCCTAATCAACTTCATCGTCAGAGCGAGAGATCAATAAATATTCTAAGGGAACTAAAACCCCTTTCCAATGGTCTGCCCTATGAGCAAAATGACATAACCTTTAGGATGAACTTTTCATTTTCTCCCAAAAATTGATCCGGAGGCAACCAAGCTCTCTCGAGATCTGTTTGACCCAAGTTAACTCTTCATCTCGAACAAAACTGAATGAATATTTTAAGATCACTGAATACCCTACCCAGTGGTCCACCCCATACGCGAATCAGCCTTACAGTATGGACGAATGATTCGTTTTACTCCAAAAAGTCACCGGGCACTTTCGTGCCCCGTTTGACAAAAGCCAACTCTCCAAACGAAGAGAAGCTTTTTAGAACATCAAAGTTCCTTACAGAACCTTTCCAATGATCCACCCTTGTACGATTCAAACTTACGATTTGGATGAACAATCCATCATCGTCCGAAGATCTTCTGTGTAAAAGACTGATGGGTGCTTCTAAGCTCCGTTTGACCCAAATCAACTCTCGAAATCTGGAGCGGCCTAATGATTTGCAAAGGTTTATGAATTATCTTTATAACGGTTTACTCCGTGTGTGATTTGGACTTACAAATTACATTTTAGAACCATTTTCCCATAAAATCTGCACGAAAGTGCCAATTGGCAGGTCCATTTTCCTGCTTGTCGGCAGTGAGTCTAGGGTCACCTCTAGATAGGAAGGACAAAGATAATATCGATCGAAAGTTCCCCAACCCTATATAAGTAGAGCATGATCTCACCTTCCAATGGACCTGAGAAGCATCAATTTCAGTGATTGTAGGGATATTTTTTTTTCTCAGCGAGGTTTCCTTCTTTGAAACCTTTCATTCCCATCACTTTCACACCCAATTTACAAAAAATCTTCCTCTATTCTTCATTCACTTTCAAAGAATCTCATCATCAATCAAGATTAATCTCCAAGTCTCCAAAGAAGGTCAAAACATTCTTCTCTCTCTTTAAATTTCTTTATTTTCGCATTAGTTATATAAATTCTTAATTTAGCTTTTACTTTAGATCATATACATATTAGTCTCCAACCCTTTATTAGTAATATTGCACGTAATATATTTTCTATAAAAAAAATAAGAAAAAGAAGGTTCCACCTATAAATTCCAATGGGATTTTTCACCACATTTTCTCAAAACTAAAAATATATTTTCTACACACATACATATATAATAAACTCCCACTTGAATCTATGGGATAAACATCACTCTTGCGTCTCATGAAAACTGTGTGGACTTTGATGCCTTTATAAGCTACATAGGCGTCTCCAGCTAAAACCCGAGACTCGAGTCCTGTTTCCATATTTTTATCTTTTTCTTATTTTATCCATATATTAGTCATATATATCATACTGATGATTTATGGTTGCATCTTATCTAACACACATTATCATGATCAATATCTCGATAAGCGCACATATCATATTTTTAATATCATTTTGGGAACATTCATATGGATGAACTCACTCCATCTTTTCCATGATGCGAGTCAAGCGATTTCGATCCCCACTTATATATACACGTACATACACTTGACGGGGAAATTATGGAAAATAGTAACATAAGCCCATGAGATACCGAAAGGGCGGGATGGGTGCCTAACACCTTCCCATTTCGTAACTTAGCCCCCGAACCTCTGAAATATTAGCTTTGCAAGCATTACTTTGCCTTTGATTCTTCTCGTTTGAGGCAACGACATGTTCTTTTGCCCGTTTTTTGCAAAATAGGTTGGCGACTCTATCTCTTTACATCACCCCAAAATCGACAACGGTCAAAGCACCCCCCGAAAGTAGCGAGGGGCATGGGACCTTTATCCTCCCTCTTTCCCCCGAAGCACCGAGGTGGGAAGATCTCGGGATGGAGACATATACCAATGCGGATCCTCCCACAAAATTCATGAATAATACTATAAGATTTATCCCTATCATTTGGGCATAACTCCCAATCAATTTTCAATAATGAAAATTGGTTCATCCACCTATGTTTACTCATCCAATCAAACTTCAATGATTTTAGATTTGACTTTTTTGGGGGCAAAGTAGTAATACTCGGGAGCATTGGCATTGTTTTTTATTCCATGTATGAACCTAAAAACATCCCCGGTAATATTTAAGTTGGTGTGCGCTTGCCAATATACCTTTGACCCAAAAATTATCCTATAGGCATTTGGAGGAAGTTAGCTTGGAGACACCCCATTTCCCCTAAAGATTGACTTTATAATGGGGTCAAGAGGTAGATGAACTCTTACCTACATTAGGGGAAGGGGAAGCAAATATTTTCCGCATTAAGCCAATCATAAACCCTTTCCTCATAATTAGGAAGTCTTAACATGATGCTAATATAAATTGAGAACCTATCCTTAATCTCTTTTAACTCGTCCTCAGTAACATTGCAGGCATGTTATTTAGCCTCATTATTAGAAGGGTTGTATGATTCGTTAGACCTAGCCAAAGTGATCTCCTAATCACTTGGGTCAACAATAAGTCAATTTTATGGCTGAGACGAAACCCTAAACATGACCTTTACCTCAGACGACACAAGGTTAACTATGGACACTTCTGAATTTTTGTTGGCATAGTTTCTACCACCAGTTTAGTTATTGAATTTGCCAGTACAAACAAGTCCCATGAACTCCGGGATACTGCAGTCCATGTTAGGGGGCTATGGAGCAGGACCAACTAAAGATTGAGCCCTAGGGGTGAAGTTTAGATTTTCTGTGTTGTCCTCGGGGTAACTGGTTTGCAATGGAATCAGTATCCTAACCTCGTAAAAACCAAGGATTAATTTGATGATCTCACAAATGAGATTCAACATTATCTAAACCCCAGAGCTTTCATTCATAAAGGGTATGATTTTGGGAGAAGCAAAGTCCTAGGGCTTGTTTTCTTTTAAAGTAAAGGATTTGGGGGGGAATAAACCATAAAACACCTAAAAAGAACCAAATCTACGAAACCCTAGGACAACTAACTCAATGGATACCTAAAATCAGTATTTCATTAATCAAATTTCAACTAATAATCAATTCATCAACATAATTAACAATAGTATGAAATCGCAACATGGAACAAGAAAATCGCAGAGAAAGTCCTAAAAACTCAAAAAGAACGAAAGGCATAATTGAAACCCAAAATTGCAAAAGGAAACTTAGGAAACTGCTCAAATACAACCAATTATAAATTAGAAATAGAATTCCTCATCGAAAATAAGATATCATGAAACAAGATAGCCAAAACTAGCATAAAATGGGAAGCGATTAGCCAATGAAGAAAAAAGTTTGAACCAAAAAGGGTATTCTCTCTCTAAAGCGTACGAAGTTTGATGCAAAAGGATGAAATCATTTTGAAATTATTTTCTATAATTCTTCAATGCGGTAATGATTATGTTTTGAAAAAGAGTCTGACATTGTGCATTGGAAGTATAACAGACGTCTTGGAACAATGAGCACACTATCCCAGACACATATGCCGTAAATGCGCCTGATGCCACTGACAAACCCAAGCCTAAGTGAAAAAATTTAAAAAAATAATAAGTAAATATTCTTGGCCATAAATGAGCGGATGACATCCCGAATTGAAAAGATTCTCATAATTCGACCAAAACACGAACCGATGACATCTCCGTTAAATTCACTCACTCATTAAGCTCAGGACATAACCTAAAGACATGATACTTCAGAGAATCTGCTTCAAGCTTTAGTATTGAGAAAAGTCTTTGGGGATTTTGTTATACCATAAATATAGTATGGCTGGTGAACCAATCTAAAGAGGACACCTGGAATCATCATCTACTTAAATGAGATAGGCTTAGATGTTCATTAGATCGACCTAGACAATCTAGTCGAGCCCAATAGTCTTAACAAATTTCCTTACTCCATTGGTTAAAAATCAACCAATGATGTTAACTATCTTCACAGAATTTCTCCTCTTATTCAATAGCCTACAAATAGCACACACCCACACTTTTAGGGGATCCGAGATACTTTTTATATTGTTGTGCTTTCCAATTCTAGAGATAACTTGAAAGCTTACACCTTGTATTCATCAATCTATTTTTACCGCTAATAAATATAACAAACACCTACACCTATGGATGTAAGAACTACTTTGGTCCGAACCATGTACATATGGTCTTATTTATCTTTATCTCATCTCTTTACTATTTTCTCTAGATTAGTATTTCAGTAGTTTATATCATCGAGTTTAGCGGGAAGTCCGCCTTTACCCACATAATGATCTGGCTGACTCTTATATGCCTCAGTGGAGACTTAAAGTGTTTCCTTCCGCTTTCAGGACACCAAGATAAATGTCTTAGATCCCAACGTATCCCCAACCATAATTTTTGGGACTATATGAGCATCGTCAGTTATAAAAGCCTTAGGATTAGGTCCTATCCCACAACTGAAGATAAGTCAAGCGGTGATAAGGAGCTCAAAAGGTATTGAAGCCAACTTCTGGGCCTCAATAGTCTTGTCCACTTCCTCCTAACAGGGCTAAAAAACCACTGCAAAACTGAAAATATTGTTAAAACCCATTATAAAGATCAATTAATACACTCAAGAATAAGATCAGGGTTAAACTTAAACTTAACCATAGCTGGGGGAGTACACCATAGAGTAGGGAAACTAATTGGCTTAGTAGGGTTTGAGGTGGCCCAAGTTCCACCAGTGACGAAGAACCTTTCCTTCCAGTTCTTGGGAGTATTATGCATGTCTGCGATAAAGACAACCACAGACTTAGAACCTAATTACTTTAGACCCTTATCATTTACTTTCTTCTGGTCCTGGACCCTATACAACTTGAATAATTAGGTCAATGGAACATTATTCTTGCCTCCATTAGACCCCTTGAAATCCAAGACTATGGCCATCAGAGATCTCCATGAGTTGTCCTTTAATTGAGAAGGGGCTATCTGTAAGACCCGTGTAGAAACACGTGTTTAGATCACACTATCGCTACACATATATTCGAAGAATAAGTAATCATACCTTAACATATAATAGTGTAGTAAATTTTTTTGATTATTACCAACATGAACCTTAGAAAAACACAAATTATAAAGTTATCATTAAGTTTTAATAATTACAAAACACCCCTAAAGTTTTCAATTGACTTTTAAACCATCTAAATGAACTATATATTTCAAAATTTCTTTATAAATAATTTCATTACCTTTGAAATTTACAAATTAGTCCCTCATAATTCTTTTCATTATTTTGGAAATTACACAAAGACCCCAAAAGTTCAAAAATAAAGGGAAAATGACTTAAAAATTAAGCAAAAACCTTTAGGGACTAAACCTAAAACCTTTATCATTTTCATAATCAGGTGGACTAATAAGAATGCTAGCAAGAAACCATGGGAACTAATGAGAACCAGGGGTAAACCTACACACTTTTATAAACCAAACTTCCTTCGCAAAATTCTCTCATTAGACCAACCCAAATACCACCCCAAATTCGATAAATAAACTCCTTATAATTTCCCCTATAAAAAGCATTTGTCAGTGCTGAGAATTCAGTAAAAACAGTAGTTCAAAACACATACCCATATTTTGGCATTTTTGGCTATACTATCATTTTATATTTATATCTTGATTCTTTTAATTTAGTCATGTTTCTGCAGTAGAGTAGGATCTATTTATACAGTTACATGTCGGCTTTTATGTAGAAATCACAAGTCAGGGGTCAAATTTCAAAAAACACAATAGATGCTTGAGCTATAATGGTGAATTCTGAGTTCCTGACTTTAAACCAGTTTAAAAGTGGGAATATTTGTCCTTAGTCTTATTGGATTACAATTATATATTTTAATTTTAGTATAGTATTCATATATGTTCATAAATCAAGTTTTTTATTTTCCGTAGTTGAAATTTTAAACTTAAAATTCTCCCTGTACAATATGAATTAAACCTTCACACAAAACTATTTTGTTCTAAATTCACACAAAAACCAAACTATAGCATTGTAACACTTAGAATTTTGATATAAATCCACGAATATCAAACTGAAATTTTTGATATTTTACAGTATTTAGATATGAGGCTACAGTCAACCTCAATCTTTAAACGTTATAAGTGTGAAATCCTAGCAAAAAATTAAGAAGAATGGCTTTGGAATAATCTCAAATAGTATTCAATAGAGTATTTAATCGAAGGTCAAAGTTTTCAAACCCTAAGTCAATATTCGAAAGGTTGAAGTTGAAGTGTAACACCCGTGCGTGAGTACAGTCATATCCAATGCACGATTAATTTGACTTAGGGCATGAGCGCGTAACTAACTAAAAACTTTCCAATTTTTTTTTTTTATATTTCTGGTGAAAATGGTCTATTAAAACACCCTATTTGGATAACAAGAAAGCTAATTCAACATAACCCCGAAAATGAAAATTTAAACTTTAGAAATATTTTTGCACATAAACCCTTGAAGTTTTTTAACTTCTATTTTCCACCCCAAACTTTTTCTAAAGCTTTTTGACATTATTAGGAACAAAAAAGTCTCTTCGCACCAATCTTAAAAATTTAAGGAACCTTAAGTAATAAAATTAAACTTTATTTGTATTTTAAACCCCAACATTTATTTGCTACGCAATATTATAACTTTTACCCCACTTTCAAATATTTCACAAACCTTATTCTTACACCAAAGTACATTTTCTCTTTGTCTTACTTAAACGAACTATCACCTTTACTTCAACTAACTCCACGACACTTTTTAAAAACCTGATCAACATGTAGGTCGTTTCTTATTCAGTATTATTTTCACGCAATGATTTTGATTACGCCTTTTGTTTATATCACTACGTGATAGACCCTGTATATAAAATTCTGATTGACGAACTCATTTGAATAGCTCAACTGTTTACATATAATTGATTCGAATTTTAATGATGATTATGCAATCATAATATTTCGTATGATGCAATTTTACCCAATTCGATTATAGCATACATTATGACCCGAGAATAATCTTTTATTACACCCACGACTGTATTATTTGGACTATAGGACTCATATGATTGAGGGCCTAGTTATTTCTACAATATGGAATGTCTATAATTGACTTAACATGGTTACTTTTACTTCGGTATTTGGATTGATTGTATCTAATTTTATTGGACTGACGTTGTTATAAGGATGGCTATTACCCTAAGGACTCTAAACGGATAACTATAGGTCATTTATTTTGGAAACCATTCCAAACCATTACAAGTTCTAGCCAGATAATTATATGTTTTTAGTTATAACATTCTGGAAACAAACATGTTATCTTGTCCTAATATTGAATCCATTTTCATATTGAATTTCTTATATTGATTCATAAAAAAAAATCATTTTTTGAACTATATAGAATAAGAATTATCTACTTCACAATTTTGCATACGTTTTTGAAATTCCAGATTGACCCAAGCAATAGAGAAGACAACATCTTACCGACCCAGCATAAATCTAATACATCACCTCGTGTTACTCTAGAAATTATAGATGCCTGGAAAATCAGTCACAGCACTGAAGACCCTATTATAATTTCCCATGCTACGATGTATAAATAAATTTAATTGATATTGTATAAAGGCACATGTCGTACTGTTTAATTTTCTTTTTCTATTATTTTCTTTTATGGATTATGTAATAAAAGATAGAGCCTCTAATTTGGATGAGTGTCATGAATAATGTATTTCAATACTTTACTTCGTGTTAAGAGATATTACCATTACTAAGCCTTTTGTTACCATTATTATTTATACATCCGCTATTTTTTTTATATCCCCATTTAACCTTTGAACTCAAACCTTAATCACTCCTGATTATTCGGGAGGTGACAATGTGGTATCAGTTCTTATTACTTAAGAGTACCAGGTTTATTACTTCTATGTTGGATACATTTAGGGATATAGTTATTTTATTCTTTCGTAACTTCCTTTAATTAAATTTGACACTAATTTTTTTGTCTTGAAGCAATGAATGTTTTTATAACATCTACTTGAACACCAATGGTGTCGATCAAGAACAATTTAGCCAAACAATCAGAAAACAAGGGTAAAGTAAATTATATAAGGCAATTAGGGACATTGGTCAGAAGTGGGAGATCACAACATCAAATATTAATCATCATCCATTGGCATGTCAGTTGTTAGGAGAGGAGCAGGCGGTGAAACAATATTGACGATTTGCCAAAGATGAAGAGTTCCGGCAACAAGCGATTCATTTAGCATGGAATGTTGCGCCAATAGGAGAGTTGTGTATAACTTGACAGGTATGTCCCGATGATTATGGACTAGATTTACCATCTCTCGAAGCTATTACATCTTCATCAGGCTCAAGCACCCGGGGGTTCTGAAGAGGAGGATCAGGAGGACGGACAACTTATAGACAACTAAAAGGCTCACGATTATCGTAAAATAATTAAATGAGAATGTAAGTAAGGGTAATGTCAGAATAGAGTGTTATGTTACTAATATAATTGACTAGGAACTAATCAAATAATTAGGATGTTTTATATATATATATATATATATATATTCTCCTTATAATAGTTTTAAGGATCTTTTAAGTTAACTCATTCTGTTTTATGAATTGTTTTACGGTTATGTTGTGATTTAATTCTTCTTTACATCTATAGGATGGTGAATACTCGTAATGTTAACGCAACACCTCGATCATAATCTACATTAACTTCTCCATCTACCACCATGGATAATATAGCCAAATGTTTGCAAGAACTCACTGGACTAACATAAGCACGTCATAATCCTATACTGGGGATTGATATATCTACAGAGGTTCGATAATTGAATGCTCTGAAAGAATTTATATGATAACAATTCCCTTTTTTTCACGGGAAACCTGGAGCATCAGAACACGTGTTTAGGGAAACTTTAAAGGCGAATACTACTTAAACCTAAGTTAATTTAGACAGTTACTTAATTGAAGGCGAGGTCGATCACTGGTGGCAATCAGTGAAACGTACCAAAAACTTGGAAAACTTGAAGAAATATTTTTCTCAATATTTACACGATCAACTAAGGGTGGAATTTTTGGGACTCCAATAGAATAACATGATGGTAGAACAATATGAGGCTCGATTCATAGAACTCTCTTGTTACGTTCAATAATATATTGATACTGATATTATGAAATGTAAACATTTTGAGTGAGGACTTAAATCTAGTATAAAAACTTCCCTTATTCCTTTGCAAATTCGAGAGTTCAATAAAATGATTGAAGTAGCCAACCTCATTGAGAATAATCCATATCCTAGTGGAACATCTCGTAGTGATTTTCCCCTTAGCCAAAATAATTCTAATAATCAATCGCCAAGTCTTTCCATCCTAAATCACCCCAATTTAAACCAAAAGAAGGACGATCATTCAACCAAATTCACAAATAGTGGTTCTACCATTTGTTGCAAAGAATATAATACTCCTAGAAGCATTAGACCTCAATATCCAAATCTTCATAAACCCAACTATAATCTCAGATCCGTTTCAAATACCGACAGAAACCTCGAACCACGACAAATCGAGGGAAGGCCTCCAGATACTCCAGGATAATCTGTTCCTAAACCAAACTCTAATAATCACGGATCAACGCCCAGTAATGAAAGTCAAGGCTAATCGTTTTCACTATTAACAAAAACATATAGTCACGATATTATCGAAGGTACTATTTTACTTCAAGACCTTACGACACATGTATTAATTGATTCAGGGTGACCTCACTCATATATTATCTCAAAGTTTATAACCTTAGAAAATCTTATTCCTATTGCTTTAGACCATCCAATTTCTATAAGTATGCCTATTGGTACCATTGCCAGGACATGATAGGTTAGTAAAAATTATGTGATAAAACTTGAGGTAGGAATCATTATTATTAATTTAGTGGTCTTAGAAATAGTAGGATTCAATATCATTATTGGGATATATGCCTTATCTTCTAACAACACATATATTGATTGCTTTTTAAGGAAATTGATCTTTCGAAACTCTACCGCCCGAAGTAGCATATTTTGGGGACAACATTCTAGAACTTTCTTAAATATACCCACTTATTGTTTAAAACTTCTTGATGATTATGATGATGTATATCCTGAAGAATTACTGGAATTCTTCCATTTAAAAAAAATGAATTTGTAAGCAATTCTTTCCCTATTACCTCTATCGTTTATGTACCAACCTACCAAAAAGCACCTCTAGAACTATGGGAATTTCTAACACAACTTGATGATTTATTAACCAAAGGGTTTATTCGACCAAGTACATCTGCCAGGGGTGCTCCGATACTATTATAAAGAAGAAAGGCTGTTCATTTTGATTTTGTATTGATTATCGTTAATTGAACCAGGTCACCATTAAGAATAAATATCCTTTATCTAGAATAGGTGATTTATTTGATAAATTATGAGGAGCATATGTATTTTCAAAAATTGATTTACGCTCCGGATATCATCAATTCTAGGTCAAAGAAGAAGACATACCAAAAATAGCTTTCAGAACTAGGAATGGACACTTTGAATTTTTATTCATGTATTTTGTACTTACTAATTCCCCAACCTCTTTTATAGACCTAATGCATCGTGTATTTCAACCATTTTTAGATCAATTTGTGACCGTATTCATCGACGATATCCTTGTATATTCACAAAATGAAAAGGATCACAAACATAATTTATAAATCATACTAGACACCTTACGCTGCCACCAGTTGTATGACAAGAAGAGCAATTGTGACTTCTTAATGAAAGAGGTAAAATTTATAGGTCATGTTATTATGAAACTACTAATCTAATTAGATCCAGCAAAAACCACTACAATTATGGAATGGACCCAACCCACTACCGTAATCGAAATTTGTAGCTTTCTAGGATTAACTGGTTATTACCGAATATTCGTAGAAGGATTATCAACTATTGATGTACCTATAATGAAATTAACCCTAAAAGATATACAGTTTGAGTTGAATGAATAATGTACTCAAGCCTTTTATACCTTGAAAGAACG
Source organism: Sambucus nigra (assembly GCA_949130495.1). Taxonomy (NCBI): domain Eukaryota; kingdom Viridiplantae; phylum Streptophyta; class Magnoliopsida; order Dipsacales; family Adoxaceae; genus Sambucus; species Sambucus nigra. The sequence goes on along the minus strand of OX422208.1, from coordinate 483,377,141 downwards.
TTTGACTACCACCCCTGTACTCATAGTACCTTCTATACTATAAGTTACGAGGTATACACGGATGCCTCCTTGTAAGGACTAGGATGTGTACTCATGCAATTAGGAAAAGTAGTGGAGTATGGGTCACGACAACTTAAAATTCATGAACACAATTATCCAGTTCTTGATCTAGAATTAGCTGCTATCGTTTTTGCCTTGAAAATTCGGCGGTGTTACATATACAGAGTAGAATTTCAATTATTATTAGGTTACAAAAGTTTAAAATATATCTTTACCCATAAAATTCTGTATTTACGACAACACGGGTGAATTTAATATTTAGAAGATTACGCCTTTCAATTATAATATCATCTAGGTAAAAGCAACAGGGTAAACGACGTCTTAAGTCATAAAACTAGTAGAAGACCAATCAAAACACTCGCATATCAAATCATGCTTATATTGACAGAATATAATGTGCAAAGTAAAACCTCTAATATCCTTCAAAATATCATAGCATATCCATATCTTCAGAGAAGGATAATGGAGCAACAAGCCACCGATAAATTTTTCACCGCTAAAACAACGAAAGATTGAACTTAGAAAAGACAACGCAGAATGGACATAATACCCTATTAATGGAATGCGATTTCAGAGCCGAATATGTGTGCCTTCAGATTCCAAGATAAAGGAATGACTCTTATAAGAAGGTCACCATTCTAAATCTATTATCCATCTAGGTAACTCCCAAATGTAACATGCAGTCAAAAGGAATTTTGGTGGACATGAATGAAATGAGACATTCAAACTTTTACTGCCAAATGTTTAACCTGTCAATAAGTCAAGATTGAACAACAAAACCTAGGTATACTCTTGAAACATCTTCCCATCCCCATCTGGAAGTGGGATCATATTACTATGGACTTTGTTAGTGTATTATCTCCCACAGCCCACGGATATTATTTGATTTGGGTAATCATTGATCGATTAACTAAGTCAGTTCACTTTCTTAAAGTGCATACCATCGACTCTCTTCGTGACTTAGTAGCTTATACCTTCAAGAAATCATCAGATTACATGAGACTCCTTTATCTATTACATCTGATCGAGATCCTCGATTTGTGGGACATTTTTTTAAAGCTTTACAAAAAGCCATGGGAACAAAATTACTTTTTAGTATCGAATTTCATCCCCAAACCGATGGACAATCCTAACAACTAATTCAAACCAAATAAGATATGTTAATGAAGATGCTCATTAGATCTAGCAGGAAATGGGAGCGATCACTTAGCATTAGTAATTTTTTTTTATAATAATAATTATAAAGATATTATTTAAGCTGCTACATATGAAGAACTCTATGGAAGACCTTGTCGTCTCTAAGAACCATTTTTCTGTCATTCTTCACATCATAGCTTTAGGCCAGTTTGCCGTATCCCGTTACAAATCGTCACACACTATCAAGATGAACCGAACTCAAGTAATTCATGAAATCATATTTGGCATGTTTATTTTTTTATCAAAAGATTAGCATGACTGTTTTACTTTGCGAAAATTTGTTTTTGGAAGACATGTAGCTGGAGTTTAAGAAAAGAGTTTTTTGACATTTCAATCGTTCAAACGACATTTGATGTCAGTCAAATGACATTGCACAGTTGTTCAAACGACATGTAAAATTCATTCAAACGGCCTGCTGACTTAAATGTTTTTTATAATTACCTATTTTGCAGTTCACAAGGTTTAAGACTTTTTTAAAAACGTTAGTGCATATCTGCAGCAAAATTTCTTCAAGTTTTATGTGTCAAAACACTATTTTAATTCACAACAAAGAATCCTTGAGTATTGTTCTCGTGAATTAGTTTAGAAACCTAGAATTATTTTTTATCTATTGCATACAACTTTTGGAGAGGCACTCCATTGCTGACTTGTGATACCTGTGGGGATTCACTGCTGAAGACGAAGGCTGAGGCTGACGAAGGACTGCAGTCCATTATGCTTCTCGAGAGAATCATTGTTGATTTTAGGCTGTGGTCAATGTGAGTATTCAAAGAAAGATTCATTACATATTTTATTGTATTTGTATGTTGCGATTTACGTTATATAGTGAAATAAAGGTTTTACCCGAAATGGTTTTTTTTCCTGAAACTTGGCCTTATCTTATTTGCATTGTTTGATCTATCTGTTTTATCATTATAGATGCATGCGTAGGATACAAAAATAAAATCAATTTTATATTTGGTTACGCGTTTAAAATTGGTATTGCAATTTTTGTTGAAATCACCCTTTGCAATTATTTTGCATTCTCAAATTGATACCTGATTTTTTTTCTAACTGATACCTTTTGACTACTCACATTCTTAAATTAATATCAAAGCGGGTTGCACTAAGTTATTGTGTTTGATTATGTTTACTCTCTATTTTTGGGTGGTTGGTTGTTTTATTCATCTCACATGTTTGTTTGATGGAGTCCCCTAGTTTTGACGGCTTAAATCATTTGAATTTGATGTGTGTTAAAAGAATTGAATTTTTGGAAAAGGAAAGTTCTCTTTTGAAATCCGTTATGGATATTTTGCAAATGGTTCAAAATCAAAGAGATTTTTTCTATGAGAAGCTTGTTGCCTTGGACCGTGTCTTTATTGATTTAAAAATAATCTAAGTGAGTGACGATAGAGTTCTATTTTTAGAAAACGAATTGGAGGACTTTAAAAATTGTTGGTTTTGTGTTTTTGTTTGTGCCAAAGAGGACAAAAATACTTTGATTAACGACTTTGTGGCACATGAGAAGACTCTTAGGGAAAATTTTTCTTTTTTTGAAGGTGAGGGCGGTAACCTTTTAGGAATTGTTGAATATTTGAAAAAGGTATCCCTAAAATCGAAAGAGTCTAATTCTTTAATTTAGTCTAAAATTTTGAAGATGAAAATTAATTTAAAAGACTCAAGTAGTTGTAACTGTGACACCCCGACTAATTATATATTGGGTAGCTACTCCTTTATGAAATTAATGCAGAATATCAAGTTGGTTCAGTCTTAGCATCAGTGTCGAAAGTATTTAATTAATTAGTAGCCACCTAATATTTAAAAAGAGAGATGTCAAATTTTATTAATTAAATTAACATCAACCAAGTAATTAAATCAATAACCATCAATCGCATAAACAATCTCACGTAGATAACCAACGGAATGAAATAACTGAGTCTGGAGTAAACACTCCAATAATAATATTACCAGAGTAAATAAACTCTCGATACAAGAGTCAGAATAAACTATCGTCTGAAATAATGAAAGTCTGCATCTACAATCTCTACATAAGAATTTGGCACCATGCCCTAACTGATATGAATGGCCCTGAAGGAATCAAGAATAAATGAGGAGGCGTTTAATACCAAGATCCTGTAACTTCCACAACAGCTACAGCACGTCATCATAATGGAACTCATATGCTTTGCGTTCCTGTGGCTAGACACCTAAAATGTTTTTACAAAACAAAAATAGATTTGGAGGATAACGGGTCAGAGCCCGATGTGAAAATATTTTAAAACTGCAAGTGTTTAAATCACAATATTAAATGACACATATATTAAACATGTTAGTCAGGTGCCCTCACTTGAGATCCTCACCTCTCAACTAATGTGCCCGCCTAACGTATACCCTTAACCCATCCTAGTTATGCCGCTAACTAACTAGTCTGTACCACTCCTGCTTTCGCACTCTAACATAGGATATCTTCTTTTAACACCCAAACAAGTCATATTCATAACCCGTATTCACTTTCATTAAATTACTTGACTCAAGTGTTAATTAAATTCTCATATTCTTAGCTCATTCAAATATCTTAGTTATTCACATCTACTAAGCAACACAAGAAAACTATCACAAGTATATGTATATACACTAATATAATATCTCATATACAAATCAGGCACCCCACAAGGATAAAACCTACGATGCCCTCATACTCTGCTATCAAATTTCGGTACATCACGTACGTGAGGATCACAAGTTCCGAATCACTCAGGATCCGTTTCAATAAAAATCACACATAGTGGAGGTGAACATAGTTCACATACCCATGGGTCACGCACATACCTACGCTCCCAAGGTCAGCAGACTTATCCATTCAGCGATAAGCCCTTCGAAGTCCTATGTTCTGAGGTATCAATCTAAAGTCCCCCCGATGGTCACATCGAGACCAAACTATCCTCTTACGAATGACCTCTCGTGATAACAAGTATGGTAGGTATGTTATACACACAATAATCCATATACTAGAAAATCACACAACCAGTATATATACAATTTCAATATAGGTATACTCTTCCCCTATATATTAAGTCTCACCCAAAATATTTACGTTTCGGATATTCTACGTAATATTTATTTAACGCGACACGTCTCATCATACGAATTCGGGTACCTATACCTATCCCAAGTTAATACTAGGTCTCCCATTTGTTCCTAAGGTTATCTCAGCAAATATAAAATCCCTTAAATTATCTTTTATTCCACTCTCAGTCCCAAAATCGAAAGATCTCAAACCATCTTAACTCAGTAACTGTTCGTAATTGTAACGCTCAATCCCAAGAGTTATAACATTTTTCGGCAATAACTAAGACCCTACTGACCTTAACTAAGTCCCACAATATTATATTAATCACCCTAAGAATCAATATCGTCTTTGGAATTTTCATTAAACCTTAGAGAAAAACAAGTGCCAAAAATCAGGAGAGGTTGATCGATCGAAGAAAATGATCAATTGATCGACATTCTTGGATCGATCGATCGATCAAGCAGATTTTTGCCCAGATTTCTCTTAAACAGTTACGGGTTTCTTCCTTTTTACACCTCAAATTCTTCATTACAACGTCCTAATCTCCCAAGTAAGTTTACTAATCATTAAACCAACCAATATACATAAGTTCTAACGTTTAAGAATTATTAGACTATAATATAACATTATTTTCTTGGATCAAAAGTTATGAATTTCACTACAACCCTAATTCTTCACCATTTCTTCCAAAACCATCATAATCCTCAATTAAATTTCGTGATTCTTAACCCTTAATTTATAATTTCGTTCATAAAATATTTCCAGAAGGACCACTACATGAAAACCTACCCAAAATCAATTTTTAAGTCTCCAATTTCTTATTTTCTTTTGCCATTACTCATAATTTGACATCAACCTAAACTATTATGTAGAGTATATGCCATAAATTATTGCAAGATAAATCGCTTGCTTGAAATAGAGATTCTGATCCTTTGAAGTAGACGGTATGGGGGTGATTCCTGCTTTCCGATCTATCCAGTGGTGTTGACGGTGGTGCAAAAGCCTCCAAGGGTTGGTTCACTTTTGGGAACTTCCTTTCATTCCTCTCTAATGGCCGTTTATGATTTTTGGTTGTAAAACCCTAAGGGACTCAAGTGTTGGTTGATAAAATCAGTCTAAAATTCATAGGTAACTATTTCTCAAAAAGTCAAAATGACTAAAATACCCTCCCGGGCAGCCGATTAGGCCTAAAATGCACTGGTACCCAAATTAAACCCCCGGCTAGTTTTTTTGACTATCTTGACCCTTCCGGACACGTTAGCGCACTCAAAACTGTCGTATGGATGACATAAAAATAATTTACTTTTAAATCCATCAAATTGGGTCCTGACACGAGTGGCACGCGCGTCCCAACTTAATTACTGAAACTGCCGTATTTTCAACTAATGATAAAATTAATAAATTCAATAGTCATATATTACCATAATCACTCAGTAATATTAAACATTATTATCATAATCAAATACCAACTCTTGTCTCGTTAGTATTTAAATTCGGATTAATTTTCAATTAATTATCCCAAATTAATTTAATTAATCCAATAATTAAAAGCAATTTCATTTAATTAATCTCATAATTAAAAGCCATAAAATTACGGGGTATTACAGTAACACCCCGTATTTCTGTGCTTTTCTTATTTAATTAATTTGGTTAATTTTAATTTACGTGGGTGTTTTAATTTAATTGAATTAATTATTATTAGTATTTATTTAAATATTAATATGTAGAGTAAATGGTTAATATTAATGAAATTTAAATTACTAAGTGAATAGTAATACTTTATTTACGTCATAACGAGTGATAGTGACATGGTATTTATTTATCTTAACTCGGAGTCTGATATAGACTATATTGGGGTTGAGATAAAGACTTTTAGTAAAATAATTCCGGTGACAATTCTGAGTGAACGGTTGATTCCAGATAGGCTGAGTTGGTCGAAAAAGCGTACTCGGGGAGGTAAATGGGCTCGAGACATTTTTTAGGCATAACTAGGTCCACACGAGAGTATTTGAGCCATTTTAATAAATTCCACAAGCCTAAAAACATGATTGGCTTAATAAACCTTAAAAGTGAGAGGGTGTGGCAGCAACAACTCATTTAATAAACCCTAAGTATATAGAGGGGAAAAGAGGGGGAAATTGGAGAACTCTTGGGAGCCAAAAAACAAAAACAAGTGTGGCTGTTCATTATCAAATCACCATGTACATCAAAGGATTCAGACTCTACGAAATTAACAAGGCAAGTGGTTAATTTGTTTCAATGTAAATATATGATAATTAATTCATACCATAGTGGGTGTGATACAAAAAATTAATTTTGGGTTGCATTGACATATAAATTGGGTTTTCAATTTATGGAACATCACGTGCAAATTTGATATTGTGAAGGGTTAATCTATCTAGTGTACTATTGGGGATTTAGACTTGTGTAGATAAAACACAGATGTTATCTTGCTAAATTAAGGATTTGTGAAATCAACTTGTGATAGAGGTTCTTTGTATCAATGACAAGTTTTTATTAGTAATTATCAATTGGATTTGTTAGTAAATTATGAAATTTGGATGTATAAACCTGGTATAAATCGTGTAGCCTTAGAAGGTAATTGCCGAAGGATTTCTTGGTAATTAAAGGACTTTGGGCCTCTATGGCGGACGAACTGGGGAAGAAAAAGGAGGAGAGAGAAAAGCAGGGGTCGTTCGAGCGACTTGGTTTTGGTTCGAGCTACACCACCTATCGTTCGAACGACATGGTGGGTCGTTCAAGCGATGCAGTGGGCCAGGCCCAAGTTGGGTTAACATCTATTTTGGGCTGAAAGACATAGGCTGAGTGGTTTTAATTAACAATCAGGAATTTTACCCCTTTGTAAATAGTTATTAAAATGGGGGTTTGGTATATTTATTTGTGTGGAGGAAAAAGGAACTAAGTCTACATTAGAGAATTTATAGTAATAAATTCGAAGGAGTGAATTACTGACCAAGGGAATGTGTTCGGGTATTTTGATCGAGTGATGCCATGATAACCAATTAATTAATGGGAACGGTAATTAAAGTATAGAGTCGAAGAATTTACTCAGATATTTTGGGCTAGGGCTACGAGTGCTTAGGCACGGATTTAGCCGGGTCAATTTATTATAGGGTTATATAATAGATTATGGAATATTAGAAAAAAAAGGATAATGGTATTTTGAGGAATAAATTCTGAGAGATGGAATTTCGGACCGAAGGAGTGAGTGTGGTTATTTTAGTTGAGTGACACAACTTGAGTGAGAAATAAATAAATGTGGAATTTATTTAAATTACAAGTCGGTATATAGACTTGGGAATGTTAGGCTAGTGTTACTGTAATTGTGCATGGAGTAGCCGAGACTAATTATATATATATATATATGTGTGTGTGTGTGTGTGTGTGTGTGTGTGTGTGTGTGTGTGTGTGTGTGTGTGTACGCGCGCTTTATTAATATTGGTGTGAATAGTATTCATAGGAATACATAACCCTCTTGTGCTATCACAGGAGGTTGCGGGATGGGGGTGAATCCCCTTAGCGCTAGTAGGGACAGTATAATCCACAGGCCATAGCGTCCAATAAAGGTGAGGCATGTGAGATGATTGTCTTCACACTCCGGGAAATGTGACCGCCTCCATTACCTTTATATTTTTATGTTCCGATTCAGCGGTATTGGGCTGTTTTGGGAATCCAGGTGGGGCTGAGTAGACCTGGGATGATAGCACTTTAGAAAAGCATCCGGTGAGGTATTACTCGGAAGGATGGATTATATATATACATATATATATATATATATATATATATACACACACACACAACATATGTGTGAATGTTGTATTATAGTTCTACGTATATAATGGAGTGAATATTTATATACGGGTAAAATACACGAAGTGAACTTTATTAATTATATATAGCTCGTGGGAATGTTATATAGTCTTAAATGAAAAATGAGTAGTTAGGTTAATGTGATAAATAAGTTATAAATCATATATTGACCATACTCGGGCTAGAGTAGTGTGACAAAGATGAGTTATAACCAGGGATTGTTACGGGGTAGATGACTAGGTGGGTTATAAAGAAAAACATTAGATGTGAACAATAGTTGAGGGGTGAGTAGGTCCTCAAGGGAGTGCGATACTAGCTTAAATATGAAGAACATTCATGCATTTTAAATTGATGCATTTTAATCACTTGCTAAATATTTTCAAAAGGACTTTGGGATCTGACATATACTTGCAAAATATTTTCAAAACCTTTTAGGTGTCAAGCCATAGGGACACCAAAACTTGATGATATGTTCCAGGGATGCGTAGCTACAGCGGGTGTGGATGTTGAAGGATTTAGAGTTAGTCGCTTCAGTTATTTCATTCCTAGAGTAGGATGCAATCAGTATTTCATTCAGGCATGTCGGCTTAGTTATTTCATTTATTTCAGTAAGATGATGTATTCGGTTCAATATTCGGTTGGTTTATTATTTCGAACTTGGGTTTTTAGCCCATGGTTTATTCGGTAAGGATTTTATTTATTCATTTTCAGTACTGATTGACTATGTGATTGTGTGAATGGTTTAAATTATATTTATTCTCTTGTTGTTGTCGTTTGAACAAAAAAAAATTTGGCACCGACTTTTTGGAATACTAGGGGGTTAGTAAGTTTTACAATGTTTTCGAGAGTGATGCTAAGAATGATCCAAATGAGAAACCTATTTTAATTTAATAAAGGACAGATCACCCTGTATTTAATAAGGCGGGGTGTCAGATGGTATTAGAGCAATAGGTTTTAGTGTCCTTAGGATCTGTGAGGATTTTCATGTTTTAGCTTAGCGTTTTTTAATACATAACCTTATTATAGGATTGTTGTATTCCTTTACGTATGTGACTTACGTTCTCCTGCTATTTAATGTGATTCATATATGGTTTCGGTTGAGCTTGGAACATCGAACAATATAGAATTGTAAGCGTGGGACATTAGAAGGATTGTAGGAGGGAGGACTCAACAGAAGCCATAGAGTATGCTGGGAACAGTGGCGCGATTGGAGTCATCATGATTATTGTTCGAACAATTGACATTGGAGTAACCGTTGGGGCGCAATAGTTGCCCCAATAACCGTTGTGTAGGACGATGGAGCAAATTCAGACCCACCAAGTACAGATGATGTACTCTAGTCAAAATTGTGAGCAATAATGTTTTCTCATTGGAGTAGCGTAGGGTGATGGTAGTCAGTCACCATATCCATGGAAAAATTGCCACGAATAACGAGAAATTTGGGGTGCAAATTATTAGGAATCCTCTGACCAGTTGTTTAAATAGAGAGGCAGGGGAAATTTTAGTAATTCTTATAAAAGGGCCAGATAGTGTCCGGATGTGAAGGAAAGTTGACAGAATTTGCAAACTTTGTACCCGATGAGAGGGATATGAAGAAGTAAAAAGTGTTCACAAGTTGATAATAGACCCGTGGGTAGAATATACAAGAGAGAATAAGAGATATGGCTAGGATGATTGGTGTTCTTGTCATGATGGTTGTATATTTATAAATTTTTATCAATGCTTCCATGAAAAGGGATCTAGGGAGTTAGAGAATCTAACCGAAAAGTAAGACTTGATTTTTCGGTTCTAATGGGGCACCAAGGGAAGGGATACTCAGTAGAGGACCCAAATTAATGATCGAGATCAATAGAATTTCTACCAAGCGATGGTAAGTTCAATCAGGGCTATCAAGAACATCAAGAAGTCCTATAGGACCAACGGAGCCAAAGAGACAATGGGGGTAACAATTAGTGCCATGACTACCAGGTCCGCGAAAAGGACAACCCCGACATGGCTGTGGGGATAGAGAAAGGGGAAGGGCACAACGAGGTGTCTTATGTTTATAGAGTAGAATTTCATGTGTGGATATTGTTCGCGTCGAATCAGGGGACATGAGCGGGATGCCTAGCGGGGGAAACAATTATAGAAGTTTTGGTTCGATTAGGATGAGAGTGTCGTGTCCGAGAACCATTGGATCCGCCAATGTTATAATCTATTGAAACTACAAGTTTTTATCCAAGAGTGATTGGGGTCTACTTTGTGTGACACATGCGAGTCACAATAGTTTGTTATTTCTAAATTCGCATGTGAAACAAGTTTGGTAGATGTATCATTAATAGTAGTATAGTTATAAATATATACCATTGAGTAGCGGTGCTTTCTTTAGTTCCTCCTGTAGGGGAACGAATGTCGATACTGAGAGGGTATAATTTTTTAAGGTATTCCCATGATGAGAGGTGATTATGTTCTTCTAATTTTATCCTAAGTACGGACTAGTTAGTGATGGTGGGCGGTTACAGTAAGACTATCATGTTCGTTGTTCCAGGGCAGGATGTATATTCTTTTTGTGATGTCTCACCTGAGAGAGGGTCGATCTCGCGATGGTGTTTTGTGAAGTATACTTCAGAGAGTATTTTTGTCTAGTTATATTAGATCTCGATGCATAGGGAGTCTTACCGATGAGATTCAGGGTATGTCGGCCTACTGTGGAGTGGAGAGATTTAGTTCGTTATTAATTTAGTGTTGAGGATTTGGTGGTATTGAGAGCACATTAGTATATGAATCGTTTAGAGATGAGGGAGTCAATGATTAGGTTTTTGAGTATGGGGACAAGTTTTAGTGTCCCGGGTATATGCTTTGGGTTCTACAAAAATCAAGGACCGACAATGCTATGGAATACTGCATTGGGAAAAATTCTTTTGGGCTTTGCTATGAGATGTTATACGCAAAGCCTTAATAAACGTCGGGAGTGGAGAAACATCATTATATGCTAGTACATCGGATTAAATGATAATTATTGAACTTGTGGAGAAACAACATTGAATGGAGAGTTATTAGGAAATAGGGCAGGTGGAGCCGGGAAGTGTTGCCAAAGAAACACGAGGAAAAACTTTTTCACCACAAGTTGATGGGTGGGTGAATATCGGGAAGAATTGGATAGTAATTAGTGGGGTAATCGAAAATACCCGGATGATATAGCCACACCGAGAATGTAGGGGGAAAACTTAAGATAAGTATGTAATGTATGTGATGTTCTGAGGTTTGTGAAAATATGCACGGGTTATAATTTGTATGGGTGCCCTGGGTGGAGCACAATCTCACCTAGTCAGATGCCTTGATGCTTTGGGAGAAAACGTAAGGGCAATGATTTTAGGTATATTTCGATAAAAAAGGGGAATAAGATGTTCCTCTTAATGTGAAACGTTGAGCATGGGGATAAATGGTGAATAATACATAGTGGAGTTGTCTCCAAGTTACACCGATTGGGGATGGAAAAAGGTTGATCCGAGGTTTTCAACTAGACTTTTGTAATTTTGATGTTCCCAGTGACGAGATTAATGAGTATAAGTGGTGAAATTCATATGTGGGACACCCAAAATTGCGAAGAGGTCAAGGTTCCCATCGGGTTTGTGAAATGGATTGACCAGAGTGGAATATTTGTTATTTTGGGGTGGAATATACTATCGCATAGTATATCCGACTTTTTTCTTGGAGAAAGAAGTGAAACTGAACTAGGTGATGTTCAAAATTGTTACGAATTAGGATAAGACCTTTCAGTCCCACCTTTGATCGGAAGCGTTAGGAGGCGATGGGGACGGAGTCACATATCATTATAGACGTGTCACCCTTAGGCCAATGATAGACGAAAGCACCTAGGTTGTTTGGAGGAATCGAGTAACACATACTTTTAGATTTTTGGGTGATTGGGAGTATTAATTACCACTAGTAGAGTTATGTGTGATACCTCGTGGCAGTTTTTTATCTATGTAACACATTCTGAGGCTTTATAGGGGGGTTTTGTTAGACACCCTTTAGTTGATAAGTTGTGGGGAGTAACGAGCTTCTAGGACCCGAAGAGATTTATGGTCCATCGGAAGGATTTGAGTAAACCACGTCTTTTCCAGGTAGCCCAAAAAACATAAGGAGAGTTACGTCACCGTGAGTTAAGGGTTTGAAGTCTGACATGAGTAGTTAGGGATTATTGTGGATATTTACCCTGAGGAGAGTCACGGGTTTGGAAACAAGAACTTGGCACCTATAATGGTATGACCTTTTCTAACATAGAGATAGTAGAGCCGACGGATCATAGGCTCATCTTTTTAGGCGATGTATGGTCGGAGACCATTGAGTGGGAGATTGATGACCAGGTGTTGGTTAGGGTGTCTTCCATGAAAGGGGTTATGAGGTTTGTCGTGATAGGGAAGCTAGCACCAAGATTTGTGAGGACTTTCTCTATCATTGAGAGAGTGGGACCGGTAGCTTATAGATTGGTTTCACCAGAGTTTATACAGCGGATACACGACGTGTTTCACGTGGCATCACTGAAGAATTATCAGACGAATGTGAGAGCTTGTGACATGTTCCACTTAAGGAGATTGAATTACGGCCAAATGTCTTATATAGGGAGAGACCCGTAGCTTTTATAAATTGTAGTGAACGCAAGTTACGGTCTAAAGAGGAACAACTAGTTAGAGTATGAGTCTACTTGGGAGTGGGAGGATGACATGCAAGAGGATTATCCAGAGGTATTCACCGCAGGAATGACCTAATTTCGAGCACAAAATTCCCTTGTAAGGGGAGAAGTATGTAACACCCCATGTTTTTGTGATTTTCTTATTTAATTAATTCGGCTAATTTTAAATTATTTGCGAGTCGTAATTTAATTGATTATTATTAATATTTATTTAATTATTAATCTGGAGAGTAAATGGTTAATATTTATGAAATTTAAATTCTTAAGTGAATAGTAATAATTTATTTACGTCATAACAACTGATAGTGACATGTCATTTATTTATCTCAACCGGGAGTCGGATATAGACTATATTGGGGTCGAGATAAGGATTTTTAGTAAAATAATTCGAATGACAATTCTGAGTGCACGTTTGATTCCGAATAGGCTGAGATAGTTGGAAAAGAGTACCCCAGGGTGGTAAATGGGTCTCAACACATTTTTTATGCATAACCAGGCCCACACGGGAGTGTTTGGGCCATTTTAACAAAGCTCACAAGCCTAAAACGGGATTAGCTTAATAAACCCTAAAAGTGAGAGGGTGTGGCTACCATAACTCATTTAAGAAATCCTAAGTATGTAGAGGAGAAAAGAGGGAGAAATTGGAGAAGCCCTGGGAGCCAAAAATCAAGAACAAGTGTGCCTGTTCTTCATCAAATCACCATCTACATCAAAGGATTCAGACTCCATCAAATTCATAAGGCAGGTGATTAATTTGTTTCATGTAAATCTGTGATAATTAATTCATATCATAGTGGGTGTGATATAAACAATTAATTTTGGGTTGGATTGACATATAAATTGGGTTTTCAATTTATGGAACATCACGTGTAAATTTGATATTGTGAAGAGTTAATCTCTCTAGTGAACTGTTGGGGTTGTGTAGATAAAACACATATGTTATCTCGTTAAATTGAGGATTTATGAAATCAACTTGTGGTAGAGGTTCTTTGTGTCAGTGACAAGTTTTTATCAGTAATTATCAATTGGAGTAGTTCGTGAATCATGAAATTTGGATGTATAAACCTGGTATAAATCGTGTAGTCTTAGAAGGTAATTACAGAAGGATTTTAGGGTAACTAAAGGACTTTGGGATGCTATGGAAGACGAACTGGGGATGAAGAAAGAGGAGAGAAAACTATGGCTCGTTCGAGCAACACCACCTGTCGTTCGAAAGACATGGTGGGTCGTTCGAGCGGCGTAATGGGCCCGACCCAGGTTGGGTTAGCTTTTGTTTAGGGCTGGAAGACATAGGCTGAATGGTTTTAGTTAACAATAAAGAATTTTACCCTTTTTTAATAAGGGTTTAAAAAGGGGGTTTAGTATATTTTTTTGTGTAGAGAAAAAAAGGGACTAAATCTACATTAGAGAATTTGGAGTAATAAATTCGAAGGAGTGAATTACGGACCAATGGAATGTGTCCGGGTATTTTGATTGAGTGACACCATGATAACCAATTAATTAATGGGAACATTACTTAATGTTTATTGTCTGGGAATTTACTCGGATGTTTTGGGCAAGTGCTACGAGTGCTTATGAAAAAATTTGGTCGGGTTAATTTATTACAGGGTTATATAATAAATTATGGATTATTAGAAATAAAAAAGGTGTTAACCGAAATAATGGTATTTTTAGGAATAAATTCTGAGATGTGGAATTTCAGATCGAAGGAGTGAGTCTCAGTATTTTAGTTAAGTGATACAACTTGAGTGATAAATAAATAAATGTGGGATTTATATAAATTACAAGTCGGTATATAGACTTGTGAATGTAAGGCTACTGTTATGGTCATTGTGCACGGAGTAGCTCAAACTAATTAATATATATATATCTGTGTTTATGTGTGTCTGTGTGTATGTGTGTGTGTGTGCGCGCTTTATAAATATTGGTGTGAATAATATTTTTAGGAATGTATAATCCTCTAATGTTATCACACGAGGTTGCGCGATGTGGGTGAATCCCCCTAGCTTGAGGAGTAGGGAGAGTATAATCCTTAAGTCATAGCGTCCAACAGAGGTGAGGCATGTGAGATGATTGTATTCACACTCGAGGAAATATGACCACCTCCATTACGTTTATATTTTTATATATTCTGATTCGGTGGTATTGAGCTGTTTCAGGAATCTTGGTGGGATTGAGTAGACCCGGGATGATAGAACTTTAGAGAAGCATTCGGTGAGGTATTACTAGGATATATATATATATATATATATATATATATATATATATATATATATATATATATATATATATATATATATAACATATTTTGCACGTTTACAATCCACACGAACTAAATTTTTTTGATTTAAAATGTCACTTTGAAATTTCGAAATACATAAAACAATAGATAATATTTCTTGTTTAATAATACTATAATTACTTTGTGCTTTATTACATACTCCGGAATAGAAATGAACAATTTGTTCAGGGGAATGAAGGTTGATTTTCTGTTTAAGAATACCTCCATAGCCAATGGCAAAGGCATCAGTTTCAATGATTTTGAATGAATTTGGTGTAGAAAGACCAAGACAAGACATGTTTTTAACATGTTTCTTGACATTTTGAACTATCGAGGTATGTTCTATAGTCTAAGGGGGAGAGTTACTTTGTATCCGTTCATATAATAGTTTGCAGTATTTGCGAAGATTTGGATAAAATTCAGCAATGTAGTTCAATGATTCTAGAAATCTTTGAAATTGCATTTTCTTGAGGATTTCATCAGGAAATTTATCAGCGAATTAGATGGCTCTATCTATCGGACTAATTTTTCCTTGGTGAATATTATGACCTAAAAATCTAACTTTTTTTAAGAATAGATTGACTTTTGAGGCTGAAACCACTAAAATATTAATTTTTATTAGTTCAAAAAATAAATTTAAGTGTTTCCAACGTTCGTCAATTGTATGGGAATAGAAGAGGACATCATCAATGTAGACAATCGTAAAATGGGATGAAGGGTTAAATATTTCATTCATGATATTCTGGAATTCACTAGGTGCATTTTTTAGCCTAAATGACATGACACACCATTCATAGTGACCAAAGGGAGTTGTGAATGCAGTTTTGTATCTATTTTTTTTATGGATTTGTATTTGCCAAAATCCACTCTTCATATCAAACTTGGAAAAAATAGTTACTTGATTTAATCGTTTCATGAGGTCACGTTTATTTGGGTTGGGATATCTTATCCATTCTAAAACTTTATTAAGTGGTTTGTAATTGATGACTAGCCTGGGTACTCCGCGTTCTAATTCAACATTTTTGCTGACATAGAATGCAGGGCATGGCTAAGGAGATTTACTTTTTCTTATAATTCCTTTTTGTAATAAATCATTAATTTCATCTTTACATAGTTCCATATCTTGTTGATTCATTTGGATTGGTCTTGCTTTGGTAGGGATAAATTTTTCACTAAAATCTTTGGTGTATATCAAGGTTACTATATGTTTCTTTCTATGTAAAAAGGCATTTGGTAGATCGAAAAATATTTCATTTGTGATTTTTAATTTTTAATTTTCTATTTTAGCTTGGAGAATCATGTTAGTAAGTTGGTCTTTAATCCTCTTGTATCTTACTTCTTCATTTAAATAATTTAGTTTCCTTCTCTTGTATTGAAGACGGTTTACCAATATTTAAAAATCTTTGAGAGTTTTTAAATCTCTGACTTCTGGTTTTGAAAGAAATTCAAAATTTACTTGTTGACCTAAGGCTAGGGAGGTTATTCCAGTATTACTAGTTATGAACGGATATAGAAGGCAAAGAAAATGAATTCCAAACAATAAGACCCTAGAGAGTGGCTTGAGTAGATATGTATGAGAGGATATGTATTGAAACATTTTGAGAAAACAAACATGAAAATTGTAAGAAGAAAATAGATTCCTTTAAAAGCCTTAAAAATGAATAGATTATTTAGATCAAATTCTTTGGCTAGTTCTAGCTCTAGATTTTCTTTAGCTTTTCCCCAGACATAGTAAACGAAGAAGAAGATGTTTACGAACAAGTAAATTTAGATTTAAATGATTGGAATATTCCCAAAGTCCCAACAAAAGAAATTTACAAAACTAGTTTCCTAAAGTCATCCTTTAGTACTAATTACAATGTTAAAACTGTTGAACATATTTATGCCTTAAATAAAGAACACGATATAATTCAACTATTAACTAGTGAAGCTATTACAAAATAAAGAAAAAACGGATTTGATTTCCTACACATAGAATTAATATAAACCAAAATTTGCAAATTTATTTTCTATTGAGCCAAATCACAACCATATTAAAAATCCCATTGATTTAGTAAAAAACTATTTTCCTCCCTCTTGGCACTTCACTCTCCACCATCCTGCCAAGAATTTAAAATTTTACATGGATATTCTTTATTCCTCGAAATCAGTTCGTATTAAAGCAATCATAGATCGCAACGATTCATCAAGGGTTCTTTACCATTCCTTGCACATTAATAATATAATCTCTCTTCAAGATTGGGGATCCCATCCCTCGATTCTAAAAACCCTCCCAAGTCATCAAATTCAATTTAGTTATTATGATTATATTGAAGCATGGTTTAAAGTTCTCTTTTACCAAAATGAGTCATTCACTCATTCTTGGTTTCTTTGCTTTGATAAAAAATTTAAAAGTCAAATTCCTTCTTGGTTTTCTCGGTGGTGAACACAACATTGTTCTATCCCAGAAATCCTACCTGCAGACCTCCAAGAACAAGTTATATATATATATATATATGACATATGTGTGAATGCTGTATTATAGATCTACGTATATAATGGAGTGAATATTGATATGCGGGTAAAATACATGAAGTGAACTGTATTAATTATATATAACTCGTGAAAATATTATATTGTCTTAAATGAAAAATGATTAGTTAAGTTAATGTGATAAATAACTTATAAATCATATATTAAACATACTCGGGCTAGAGTAGTTTGATAGATAGGTGTTATAACCAGGACTAGTTACAGGGTAGATGACTAGGTGGGTTGTAAAGAAAAGAGTTAGGTGTGCACAATAGTTGAGGGGTGAGTAGGTCCTCAAGGGGGTACGACACTAGCTTAAATATGAAGGGCATTCATGCATTTTAAACTGATGCATTTTAATCACTTGCTAAATATTTTAAAAAGAACTTTAGGATCTGACTCATACTTATAAAATATTTCCAAAACCTTTTAGGTGTACAGCCACAGCGACGCCAAAACTTAATGATCTGTTCCAGGGTTACTGATAAGCACCCAAAACTGTACATTTTATACCCCGAATAGACGTACTTTAGTTGCTAATTCTAAAAAACTTGGGTCTTATGCGCTTTATTATCTATTTTGTAGGTCGAATACACATTGCGGTGTTCAAACGTGTATTTCAAGGCAATTGTGCAGATCATGGAGCTAATTTCCAATCCCGTAACCCTAACCGACCCTAACCTAGCCTAAACTCTGTCCCGAGCCGTGTGTGTTTGATTTGTTCCCTTTCGTATTTTTTATATTTTTAATTTTTAGTTTGAATCATTTTTATTTTTAGGATTTTTTTTCTTTTTATTTAATAATGTTTTATTTTGATTTTTAGTTTATTTTATTAGGATTAGTTTTTTTAAAGAATTCATTTATTTTTTAGTTTTATTTGGATTTACATTTTTGTAGGTCCTTAGTTTTAATTTTTAAGTTTTAGGAATTTATTTATTTGTACTTTTATTAGTTTATTTTTTTAGGACTTGAGTTTTTATTTTATTTAAGTTTTTATTTTTATTTTTAGGATTTAATTTTTAGTTTTATTCGTTTTAGTTAGACGTTTTTTAGGGGTCATAAGTTAAACACACACAAAACCCCTCACACCCAAATACATCCTCACCCACACCTTTTCACCATACACCCCCCACACACAAACCCACCTCCTTCTACAATTCATCATCATCTACCCTCACCCTCTCTCTCTTCTCTCCTAGGGGTGGCAATTTGGGTTAATCGTGTCATTTTCGGGTCACGTTGATTTTTATATTAGTATAAGTTTTGGGCACTCCTAAATCTATACGAGCTAATCGGGTCATGTTCGGGTCATTTCCGTAAATGGGTTATCGGGTCAAAAATTGCCAGCTCTACTCTCTCCTCACCACAAACCTCCATTAACACACCACAACCGAATACCTCTCTCCACTCTCTCACCTCACCTGAAACCCATCAGCCCCTACTCCAAGCCGAATGGAACCCAAAGCCACAACCTCCATCCCCCAACTGAGACCCTCGGCCCAGCGGCGGCAACCACCAAACTCAACCCAACGAACCCGGTCGCAGCTGCCCATCTCCCGCCTGTCCGACCCACCAGCGCCGAGCCATACCTGCCCCATCCAAGCTCCAAACCGACCCCTGCTGCCATATCGACCCACCGAGCAACCCGCAAACAACAACCCATGTCCAATCCGATGAAACCGAAAACCCATCTTACCCATTTTCAAAAGCCAAACACGATTCTAATTCCACCTGCTAATACCAAAAGCCAAACTCCAAGCAAGACCAAGTCAACTAATATCCCACATGTTTTAAAGCCTTTTAATTCAATTCCCATTATACCCCCAACTAACTCATTTTACCCCATTTCCCAAAATACCCCATACCCAATTCTGATTTTATTAGCTCTACACTTTAGTTTTGTTATATTTTTGTAGGTTCAAGGGAATTTTGATAGAAAAAGAAGTTGTTGCAACGACACACAAAATATAATAGAGACATCAAATTTCTTTAGTTATCAAATGGCTCCATTTGATAACTTAACTTTTTATATGTCGTCGTTGTTGTAAGCCAAGTTAATCAAAACCTTATAATACCTACAAAATAATATAAATCTGAAGTGTAGAGGTAAGTAAGGGTATCAATCCACATTTAGGGGGTAAGCTAGAGACAAACTCAATTGTAATTCAATTTTTTTTTTGGGCTTTTGCTTTTTCTATTTTTTTTAGCTTTTTCAAATATTAATTTTTTTTTCGTGAGATGAGGATTTAAACTAAACCAAACTATATGGGAGATCAAATAACAACTAAAAAGTGACTAAAATGAAAAATAAAGTCTAACACAAAAATATGAGATAAATGAGGTAAATAAATGTGAGAACAATCAAGGAGTGGGATTACACCACAAATTTTAGCTATTCTAATTAATTAATTAATTTAATTAATTGAATTCTCCCAAATTAATATCAAACTTACAAATCAACTCTCGTTGCAAATATAATTTTAATATTAACCTTTTAGAAAATTAAGTTTAACACCCCCAACTCTAGAAAATAGATCTACACTCCTTGTAATTAATCACTCGCTGGGGCCGATCAATTAAAATTTATGTAAATCTTAGAAAATAATTTTAGAGTTGAAATTCAAGTAATAATACCCCACTTAAGAAACCCCTTTCTCTAGTTCGAATCTAAAATGGGTATTATAACTTAGAATTTTGATTTTCTCTCGCAAATCATTTACCCTCTCTCGAGGCATAAATTTAAGGGTGAGGGATCAAAATTAATATTCAAAGGGAATTTTCAAGTAATCAAACTAATTAAACTAAAATAACATCAAATAAGGGTTTCTCGTACCCCTTGAAATGGGATTTAGCCTAACATGGTATGAAATTGGACAAATTAATAATCAAAGGCATAAAATAAATGAGAAGAGAAAAGAACAATAAAACCAAATCTCTTTTATTATTTAATTGTGCCTTATGAATTCATCCATTATCCCTTTTTATTTTTATTTTTATTTTTTAGTTTGTATTTTAGATTCAATAAATACATTAGTGAGGGATTGTAATTGAGAGATTGTTGATGTAATTGAAGATAACATTCCAATTCAAGGCTTAAATGGGTTTGATCTCCTCCTCTTGATTACTTTTAGTTTAATCCTCACATGCTCTTTTTTTGTATACTTTATTTTTTATTTTTTTGGATGATGATTATTGAGGCCTAATCTCCCATTCATGGGATGTATTTTTAAGTCCTCATGAGTCCAATTTAGTTAGTTTGCTTTTTAGCATTATTTTGTTTACCTCATTTTTCTTATTATCTTTTACATCTGAGTTAGTACTTTAAAAATATGTATATAGTTAGTTAATTAATAATCCCTTGAAAAATCCATAAAAAATATAAAAATAAAAAATAAAAAATATATAATAAAATGCAAATGAATTTACATATGGCTTATCATATTTTGTGTTTCACCCTTAGTTATGTATTGATACCTTACTTACCGCTATATTCTAGTTTTGTTATACTTTTTTAGGTTTGTGAAGATTTTTGATGGAAAGAGAAGTTTCCGCAACGATCGAAAAATACAATAAAGCAACCAACTTCTTTAGTTATCAGTTACGTAGTTGCAGCAGGTGTGGATGTTGCAAAATTTAGACTTAGACACTTCAATTTTTTCATTCCTAGAGTAGGATGCAGTCAGTATTTCATACGGGCATGTCGTTTTGGTTATTTCATTTATTTCAGTCAGATGATGTATTCATTTTAATATTTAGTTGGTTTATTATTTTGGACTTCGGATTTGTAGACGATGGTTTATTCAGGAAGGATTTTATTTCTTCATTTTCAGTACTAATTGACTCTGTGATTATGTGAATGGTTTAAATTATATTTATTAGCTTGTTGTTGTTGTTTGAAAAAGATAAAATTTGGCACCATTTTTTGGAATACTAGATGTTTAGTAAGTTTTAAAAAAAATTCGATAGTGATGCTATGAATGATCCAATTGAGAAACCTGTTTTAATTTAATAAAGGACTGATCACCCAGTATTTAATTAGGCAGGGTGTCACAGTAGTGTGAATAGTGATGGTAGTGGCTTATGTTGTTCTATTTCTTCGAATGTTAAAGACAAAACCATTATTTGTTTTAGAGGTTTAACCAATACCATGGACGTTAGAAAAGGTCAACCCATAGGTATCGTTCCACCCATTTACACATGTCACATTGTGGTAGGAAAGGTGACCTTAGGAATTTTTGTTATGATCATAGAATAGGTCCTAGGAAATTTAAGGATAGTGTCCTGTCGATTTCCATAACCCCTCTAGTTAGACATACACGTGTTTGGGTTAGGAATTCTATTTTGGAGACGTTAAATGTTAGATTGATTGATTCTCACATGCTCGCACATGACGCGTCATAAGCTATCTCTTATTGATGATTGCTTGCAATATTTGTTTTCCATACTCTTGTTATGATTCATGATATCTTCATACTAGTGTTATGACATGTACTCTTTGTATTATATATTTTTCTTTTATTGAGTCATGTTTGAAAAATACAAAAACATTTCGAATTTTTTTTTAAAAAATTCAAAAAGATTTTCGTTTTTTTTGTGTATTTTAGTTTTATACATTTGGTGTGGCTTATTAGTGTGTTTGAATCCAAATTCATTACGTAATGTCCATATGGCTAGGACATTTGGGTATGACTTTAGATACTTGAATTGATCTTAATCATGTTTATGGAGTTGTTTCGAACTTGACTTGCTTTATGAATTCGACTTTGTTTATGCCTCCACACACACATGCACGAGCTTGTTGGATTTTTACTTTATGATGTACATTTGAGCTTGGTGAGATATTCTCCTATGAATCTTGTCATCTACATGTTTATTTGTCTATGGAGGATTCGTACATGTAAGAACCATTACCCATGAGGGATTTATTTCGAATTGAAAAATGATGAGTACACGAGAAAGGGGTGCGAGAGAATAATAATCTCGTCTTGAAAGCCACCGTTTAAAAGTGCCCAAGAAAATTTAAGGCAATAAAAAGAATCATATGCCAAAACGGGGCCAATAGAATTTCTCTAAGGAGAGAAAGATAGAAACCTCAATGGAGCTAGAAAATAAAAAAAATAGAAATATTTTAAAGGTTTTTATATGGAAATATCAATGGGTTTGCACAATGACAATGTATATTATTTAAGCTTATTTTGTCATAATGTTATTGATTTGTAGAATCATTAAAATTCTAGCCTTGTGTGCATTGTGCTTGTTTTATTCATTAAGTTCAACTTTATTTGTCACTTATGGCTAAAGGTTAGTTATATAAAGTTTTGCGATCAATTAGAAATTTTTGAGCATATTTGAGTGTTTGAGTTATAATTATTTTGTTACTAGTCCACGCCCATTCCTTCCATTCAACGCGTTTGGACACATCGATACTATGCTAGAGTGTAAATCTTATATGTTTTGTGTCATGTTTTGTGATCGTTTATACCTATATACGTGTGCCAAAATTTCTTTGGTATATTTTGCATGTATTATATGGTATGTTTGTTGTATTTGTATTTTTTTGGAAATATTGAAAAAAAATTAAAAATAGTTTGTTGTGTTTCGCCTTTGTGATAATCATTACACATGATTGATTTAAATCTTTTGTGATGATATATTTTCTTCGTCGAGATGCTTTGCACTTAATATTTATTGTTTCTAATTCTTTATCTATTTGTCTATTTCGATAAAAACATTAGGAGAGAGCAAATTAAAATGGAGTTTCTGATGAGTTTGAATTATAGGGGAGTGTTTATAAATGAATTATATTTTGTTTCAAACTTAATGCGTCATGAATATATATGTTTATTTCTTTATGTGTGTAGGTACTTAAAGTAAAATTTAAAGATACGGATGAAAACAAGCTTTGAAAGGGAAGAAGTTGAAGTTTGAAGACAAAGTATCTTATGACATTTCGTTCTAGGGTTAGGAAGGGTATTAGTATCTTTGCAAAAGGAGATTTTGGTTTTAATTTGCTATTCGATCTATTTGTTTGTTTTTTACCAGAACAAACAAAGGCGGAGATTTGTAAGAAAATTTTTTCTATCATTGTTCATAGCATAGCTTTAGGCTAGTTTTGTGTATCCCGTTATAAATCATTACGTACCGTCAGGTGAACTGAACACAGGCATCTCCAAGTTTGAAGACTTCTCGGTATACCAAAAAGTATAAAGTGATTTAAAGTTTAAATTAATTCGTGGAATCATATTTGGCATGTTTTATATTTATCAAAATATGAATATAACTATTTTACTTTGCAAAAATATGCTTTTGGAAGACCTGTAGGCAGAGTTTAAGAATTTTTTTTAACGTTTCGATCGTTCAAGAAACAATTGATGTCATTCAAATGACATTGCACAGTCGTTTAAATGACATTTCACAATTATTCAAACGATATGGGGTTGTCATTCAAAAGACATGCAAAACTCGTTCGAACGACCAATCGACTGAAGGTTTTTAATAAATACAGGTTTCGTGGTTCAGAAGGTTTAAGAATTTTGCAAAAATATTACTGCATATCAGGAGAAAAATTTATTCAAGTTTTGTATGTCAACACACTATTTTAATTCACCACAAAGCATTCTTGAGTATTATTCTTGTGAATTAGTTTAGAACCCTAGAAAGTTTTGTATCTATTGCATACACCTTGGTGGAGAGGCACTCCATTACTGACTTGTGATACCTGCGGGGATTCACTGCTGAAGACGAAGGATAGGGCTGACGGACGGTTACGGTACATTGTGGTTATCGAGGGAATTATTATTGATTTTAGGCTACAGTCTGCGTGAGTTTTTTGAGGAAGATTTATTACAGATTTCATGTTATTTGTAAGTTGCGATTTACGTTATATAGTGAAATAAAGGTTTTACCCGAAAGGGTTTTTTTCTTAAAAATTGGCCATAACGTATTTGTATGGTTTGATTTATCTATTTTATCACCATAGATGCATGCGTAGGATAAAAAGATGAAATTAAATTTATATTTTCTTTCGCACGTAAAATTGATAGTGTAATTTTTGTTGAAATCACCCTTTGCAATTATTTTGCATTCTCATCATTCTACATTTTGCTGGACTGAATTTGGAGAAAATCAAGTTTTTGGACCAGAGATTAGAAGACACCATCGAGAAAGTACATTTAATAAGGTAAAGGTTATAAGAAGATCAACGTCGACAAAAAAGTTATGCTGATAATCGTAGATGACCCTTTGAATTTCCAGAAGGAGACCAACTTTTAATAATATCACCTCGAAACGGGATTATTAGATTTAAGAGAAAAGGGAAACTCGCACCACGATACATAGGACCTTTTACCATTACAAAATGTATTGGACCAGTAGCATATCGACTAATAATACCCTCTGATTTGGACAAAATTCACAAAGTATTTCACGTGTCTATATTTAGAAAATATATTGCTGACCCAAGATACGTCATCACATGGCACAGACTATCAATAAAAACTAACCATGACTTCAAAGAAAGACCTTTTCAGATCTTAGACACACAAGATCGAATACTACGTATGAAGACCATTGCATTTGTGAAATTTCTCTAGAAACATCATGGTTATGAAGAAGCAACTCGAGAACTTTTAGATGTCATATATTAACAATATCCCGAATTATTTGGAGGTAATTTAGAGGATGAATTTTTTTTAGTAGGGAGAATTATAAGACCCGTATATATACATGCGTGTAGATCAAAATATTTCTACATATATATTCTAAGAATAAGTAATCTTATTTTAACATATAAACAGTGTAGTAAATTTTTTTGAATTATTACAAACATGAACCTTAGAAAAACACAAATTCCAAGTTACCTTTAAGTTTCAATAATTATAAAACACCACCAATTGATTTTTAAACCATCTAAATGAACTATATATTTCAAAATATCTTTACAAACAACTTCATTACCTTTTAAAATTACAAATCATCCCCTCACAATTCTTTTTTAAGTTTTAGAAATTACACAAAGGCCCAAAAAGTTTGAAACTAAAGGAAAAAGGACTTAAAACTTAAAAAAGACTTTAGGTACTATACCTAAAGCCTTTATCATCTTTCTTATCAACTGGACTAATAAGAATGCAAGTACGCAACCATGGGAACTATTGAGAACCAAGGGTAAACCTACACACTTTTATACACCAAACATCCTTCACAAAATTATCTCATTAGGTCAATCCAAATAGCACTCCAAATTCGACCAATAAACTCCACATAACTTCCCATATAAAATGCCTCTCTTAATCAAGAGAATTCAATACAAACAGTAACTCAAACCACAAACCAGTATTCTGGCCTTTTCGGGTATACTATCAGTTTATGTTTATAACTTGATTCTTTCAATTTAGTCATGTTTCTGCAATAGAGTACGATCCATTTATGAAGTTACATGTGAGCCTTTACGTAGATATCATAAGCTCAGGGTCAAATTTGTAAAACACCATGAAAGCTTGAGCCCCAATGGTGAATTCTGAATTCAAGACTTTAAACCAGTTTTAAAGTTGGACTATTTATCCTTAGACTTGTAGGATTACAACAACATAATTTAATTTTAGTATAGTATTCATATTTGTTCATAAATCAAGTTTTTATTTATTTATTTTCAGTAGTTGAAATTTTAAACTTAAAATTCTCAATGTAAAGTATGAATTAAACACTCAAACTAAAACTATTTTGTTCCAAATTCATACAAAAACCAAACTTTAGCACTTCCATACTTCGAATTTTAGTATAAATCCACTAATATCAAACTGAAATTATTGACATTTTACAATATATGGATATGAGGCTACAATCAACCTTAATCTTTAAAAGTTATATATTTTAAATTCTTGCGAAAAATTAAGTAGAATGGCTCTGAGTCATCTCGAATAGTATTCTATAAAGGACTTAATTGGAGTTCAAATTTTTCGAACCCTAAGTCAAAATTCGAAAGGTTGAGGATGATGTGTAACACACACGTGCGAGTATGTCAATTCCAACACGTGATAAATTTGACTTCACGTCTGAGGGCGCATGACCAATTAGAAAATTCTAAAAAAAGGCCAAAAATTTTATTTAATTTTTCTTGTTAAAATGGTAGAATATAACACCATATTTGGATAACCAGAAAGATAATTCGATATAAACGCTAAAATAGAAATTTAAACTTTAAAAATATTTTTGCACATAAACCCCTAAAGTGTTTCAACTTCTGTATTTTCACCCTAAATTTTTTCTAAAGCTTTTAGACATTATTAAAACAAAAACGTCCCGTAGCACCAATCTTAAAAAGTTAAGGAACCTCATGTAATAAAATTAAGCTTTATTTTTATTTTTAACCCCAACATTTATTTACTACGCAATTCTATAATTTTTACAACAATTTTAATTATTTCATGAACTTGATTCTTACACAAAAATACATTTTATATTTTCCATACTTACATGGAATACCACCTTGACTTAAACCAAATCCATGACACTTTTCAAAAAACCTAACAACAAATAAGTGATTTCTTATTTAGTATTATTTTCATGCAATGCTTTTCAGTACTCCTTTTATTGATATTACTATGTGATAGGCCCAATATATCACATTCTCATTGATGAACTCATTCGCATAGTTCAACGGTTTACATATATTTGATTCAAATTTAACCGATGATTATGAAATCATAGTATTTCATATGATGCAATTTTACCTAGTTCGATCAGGGAATAATCTTTCATTATACCCACGACTATACTATTTGGCCTGTAAGGCTCAAATGATTTAGGTCTTAGTTATTGCTACCATATGGAATGTTTGTAATTGACTTAGCACGATTACTTTTATCTCTAGTATCTGGATTGATTATATCCAATTTTATTGGATTAAAATTGTTGTATGTATGGCTAATAGCCTAAGGCCTCTAAACGGATAATTATGGGTTATTTATTCAGAAACCATTCCTGACCATTACCAGTTTTAGCCAGATATTTCTATGTTTTTAGTAATATCATTCGAGAAACAAACATGATACCTTATCCTAACATTGAATCCATTTTCATATTAAATTTCATTTATAAAGGGATAATTATGGGTTATTTGTTTAGAAACCATTTCTAACGGTTACCAGTTCTAGCCAGATATTTCTTTGTTTTTAGTTATATCATTCCAGAAAGAAACATGTTATCTTATCATGACATTGAATCCATTTTCATATTGAATTTCTTATACTGACTTATAAAAAATCATGTTTTGAACTGTAGAGAATAAGAATTATCTACTTGGCAATTTTTCTTACGTTTTTAAAATTCTAGATGGACCTGGGCAATAGGGATGGAAGCATCTCCTCGTCCCCGCACAAATCTAATACATCACCTTGTGTTACTCTCACAATTATATGTGCTTGGAAAATCAGTCACAACACAGAAGACCCTATTATAATTTCCTATGCTAGTATGTATAAAAGGATATAATTGATATTATATCAAGGAAGATGTCGTACTTTTTAATTTTCTTTTGCTTTTATTTTCTTGGATGGATTATGTAATAAAAGATAGTGCCTCTAATTAGGATTAGTGTAATGAATAATGTATTTCAATACTTTACTTCATGTTAAGAGATATTACTATTACTTAGCCTTTTGTTACCATTATTATTTATAATTCCACTATTTACTTTATTTCCCCATTTATCCTACCAACCCAACCCTTAATCACTCCGGATTATTCAGGACGTGACACTATCCCCATGGCCTTCAAAATCCTCACCACTAGCAATGGCAGTGGGAATGTATTCCCATATTAAAGGAAACGTTCATTTAATCACACATGTTGGATGACCATTACAAAGGGCCTCTCACTAGGCTTTATAACCGTTAAAATGATGGTCTCAAGAATTTGGTAAGTGCTTTGTATTCCCTCCATGTCTTGATCAGAGATTCGAGAAATGGAATGAGATCTACCAGTAAATTTAGGGTTGTTAACTCCTGAATGGATAATCACCTTTGCATCAAGAGGAACGAACCAAGTGGGGATACGATCATAAGTCTCATCCTATGGTCCACAGTTGGAGGAAGGGAAGCAAGCGGCCAATAAAAGACAAGGGCTTTGGTCCAAAATCTTTAAAAATAATCTATTTTTGGAAAATATTATTAGAAAGAAAGGGGTTGGTTTATCAATAAAATTATAGAGAGAGAAGAAATAGATAGGGTGAGTGGGGAAGGATTCAACCCAACCCAAGCGGCTATAGTGCCAAGGGTTCCAGTTCTTTCAGCCCCTAATATTATACGCTTTAATCCTATTAATAATATCAAGGCTCTTGGACCCAATAATTGTCCATAGCCATATTCACGCATCTTCCTAAATCAATCTAATATTTATGCAAATCTCGATGCTTAGTTACAAATTTACACTCAACTAGTGTAAGCAGTTAAGTGTTGTACCTTTAAATCCTTCCAAAAGGAAATAAGGGGCTTCATGTGATATAATATATAACATATGGCATCTAAAAATATTCTAGACCTGTGAACTATCCTAAATTAGAATAGAGGTTGCAAGGATATCCTATGACCTTAAACAAATGAATGCTTAGTCCTCAATACCTCTACTGCCCTCAAAGAAAGGCTACGATGCTGTAGCAGAACTCAGTCGTCCTTCCTTCCTCTTAAAAGGGCTAGTCATTCTAATGATTCTCCTCAACCAAGCTGAGATACCAAAACACCAGAGTTATGCCATATCTAATGCTCAGAACAGATCTCAGATTCAAGATAATTGACCTCCCAAGGTCTCCTAACTTTTATTACTAAGTTATGTAATTTCGTACTACCTCAAGATCAATTCATGGTATCAATTTCTTCCTAGGGTCCTTTATATTATTAAAAAAGTCCGCAATGACCTCAGAATCCCTTGACTAAAGCCCTAGAGGTCTTAAGGATTGTAATAAATATTTTGTGGTCTAATGAAAAATATAACACCCTTTGGTAGTGGATGTAGGATCCTCATCTGAAGTCCAATCATTATAAACAATTATCTCACACTTTTACACTTCTCTCCTCTTACCTAACTAAGGTCCAGAGGGGAGTACCACTGGGTTTAAGGACCCGTAAAATTTCAACACCTATCACATTTCTAATTCGAAAAATTTTATTCACATATTTTACTAGAAATATCATCATGTTTATGTCATTCTTCTTAAAAAAAACAAGTAATATTTTGGCTTCTATCAAAATAAAAAAACTTGATTTCCGGATAAAACTGAATGTTCCAAGACCTATGTGTTGGTTTAAGTCCATAAATGGACTTCTTATGCTTACACACTTTTCTTTTTTGACTTCTTAACATGTTCTTGTGAAGATAAATTTTCAAGAGTGAAATCCTTCTGTTAAAAGAATATCGACAGACTATATCAGAGCTACCGGTGAAAAGGTTTTCTTATTGTCAATCCCTTTTCTTTTTGAGTAAGACCGTTCGCAAGCCTTTCCTTGAATATTTGAACCTTCCCATTGATCTATCTTTTAACTTCTTTTAGATCCTCTTGCACACGATGGGTTTTATCCCATCATCAAGTCTACAAGTCCCCCAAAAATTGATTCGAATACATCAAGTATACGCTTGGTATCCATAGCCATAAGTCAAAGATAAAAGTCTTTATCTTGGAATGCCTCGTTGTAGTTCTTGGGACCTGATTAGTGGTCTTTTAGGATCTCATCGAAATAATTTCCCTAAACATTAACCAATCACAACAACTCGTGATGCTCCCAATACCACGTGGCATCACTGGCTATCCAATATAGGTGGCATGTATGTCATGATTATTGATGATACTCCTACTAATGTAGGGAAATGTATTATCAATACTAAGTTTTTCTTTATCCTGTATAGGTTCTCTAGCGACACCAGCAATACGATGTTCCTCTTTATCTTGTAAGTATGGCTCACACTTGGGTCCATGGTTAATTACATAATCCTTTTTCAAGAGCTGGGAATTGATATAATCAATGACCTTCTTGTTATTAGAAATATGATATAAACTATCTTTGGATAACCAATAAAGAGACATACATTTGTCCTTAATTTCAAATGCTTTGTCTCCTTCAGAAACGGGAGTTCCAAGCACCATAAGATCCTAACATACCCTAGAATAGGCTTGCGCCCGCTCCAATATTCAATGGGAGTTGAAGAGACCAATTACAAAGGAACTAAATTCAAAGTGTATATTATCGTCTCTTATGTAAAATCCCAATTTAAATCCCGCAGTCTTGCATAATTAACCATTGAACATATCATATTTAAAAGATTCTTACTCACTCTAATCCTTTACACCATTCTGAAGTGGAATACCCGATGTAGATAATTGGGATATAATCAACAACTCCTATAAATGATTCTGAAACTCTCTTAAGAGGTACACACCCCTAAGAGCATATTGTAGTGTTTGGATTACATTACCTCACCTATGTTCCACCTTTTTCTCATAAAATTTTAACTTATCAAAGGCTTTAGACAAGTGGGGCATAAGGTAAACACATCCATACCTACATTAAGCATTAAAGAAATCAATATAGTGATGAAACACAACTGTTAATCTGAAATTCATAGGACCACACAAATCGAAATGAACAATTTCCAACACATGTTTGTATCTTTAGCTTTTGGTCGTGAATATCCCCATGGTCATTTTACCTTCTAAATATGATTTACGAACTAAAAGTACATCCACTTCCAATGAACTCGATTTTCTATTCTAAACCAGTCTTTGAATTCCTTTTAGAATAAAATAACCTAAGCGTAAGTGCCAAAATTGTGTTTGGTTGTACTAAGAAGGAAAATCTGTCTTTAATAATTTTCCATTAAAATTATCCATTTCAGTATTTAGCAGTACTACTGAGTCAGGGCTTATAATGTATAAATTATCTTCCAATGTACTAGAATAAAAAAGTCCCAATTTTGATAAAAAAAGTAATATTATTAAAATAATCTAATATTGGTTCAAAATTAGTTTAGAAACCAAAAACAACTTTTCTAAAATGAGTACATTAAAATAATATAATTTACATTATCATTATGTCATCATCATAATCTAAAAATATTTCTCAATACTTATGTTAACTTATTCTAATTTATAATTATTTGGAGCATCTCTCTTTTAAGTAGTTGTCCGATTACCTATAACCTCTGCAAATAATTGCAATCTTAATTTATGGTTCCCGATTCGACACACCATGTTCCTGTTGATTGAACCATAAATCATCCATATACTTTTAAGATAAAAACAATACTCTATCAATTTCGTTATAGAACTAAGAAAGCCAAATATGTTTCTTTAAAAGTTCTAACTACTTATGATAAAAACACTTGCCTTTCGTCCTTTAGACCACTATTGAGAAAAATGAGCATTCTTGACCCTAAACTGTTGCACTTAAGACTCAGACTTATCCTTCCACTTCCCTTTCGAAAAATAAGTAAATATCTTCTCAACAACTTACACCATGCCTTGGCTACGAATGATGATCGCCGCCGAATTATTAAATGGATCCAGTTTTCCCCACCATATCTATCCAAAAAACCCCCTTGTTAATCAATGATGAAGAGAATTGAAATAATATTGGTGTTAACATATTCCTTTTAGAAATAGTCTAATCTGATCAAAGAAGAGTCAAAATGAAGAGCCATTATAAAAACTTGTAAAATCTGAACCAACTACAATAATTTATCGCACACTTATAATCCTGAATCAATAAGAATTAAGTTGGTATCAATCCGAAATAAGGTTGGGTCGATCTGTCCTTAAATATCATCTTCTTCATCTCGGGTTCTCTATAAGCATGCAAAAACGACAATGTATTCCTCAAAACTTCACCAAACTCCATGAAACGTTTTCCAATGACATAACCCATGTAAATAAATGATTCTAACGAAAAAAACAATTACGTACCCTCATAATCTTCTCAAAATACATCAATAAAATCAACAATTACAAAACCCTAATTATTACAACTATATTGAATCTAGGAGAAGATAATAACCAGGGATAAACCACCATAGTATCCATTCACACAAAATAACATTCATGTGACCATGATTGAAATTACATACATTCGAATCTCTACAAAACAATGTTAGTACGATACCATATAAAAAGATGTATATATACTATAACATTAAAAACTAGGTACTCAAGTTGGATAACATGGGCATTTCCAAAACATGACCAATCTATAATCGAGGCTCTGATACCAATTATTGGGAAACTGAAATGACATAAACATGCAAAAAATTTTCCTTAAGAAGTTAGATTGATCATGCGAGGAAAAGCAAAAATAGTAAGAAGGTTTAAAACATAAACCTAAGGTTTCGAACACTATACCTTGGGGATCTTGTTCTGATCCTTGTGAGGAGAAATATATTTATAAAGATGATGAACTTGGGTAATGAACTATACTAAGGACCCAAAACTAAATAATCAAACGGGCTTGCAAATAAATACACAAAAATTCACAATTACACCCCCGTGGTTTGTTTAATTTCTTTATTTAATCATGATTAATTATACTAAATAAACACGATTCAACTCTAATATAGATATCTTTAAATCATTCAGAATAAAGAGGGATCATTTTCAAAGTTGATTGGGTATATAATAGGATTTGTCGGGTTAAGTGTTTGTGACCCTATTGGTCAAGTCAATTTTCCACTAATCAATTTTAACCACCAACTAATTAATTCCTTGATTCTCAGACTTGACTTATTTTATACTCTATCAGATTATAAATAATCCACGAGTTGGGTTTAACTAGAAGAAATAATCATATAATTCTATCAAAGGGGTATTAAAATTCAAGATCTTTCTTTGATGTGTATTCATATGTATTATAATTTTATACATACTTACACGGATTTCCAAACATGCGAGGATCTTTTGATCGAATATATAATTGAATCGCACCCAGAAAAATCAAAGAAACAATTGTTCAATCATTTCGATCCTCATAACACTCGGGATTAAGAATCTATAAGCCCCTTGAAAATGGTGTGAGATTACCCGAGTCTAATCTAGATAGACCTTATACTTGAATCCTATGTACCACTAAATGCACTTTGCTAAATGTACTTTGCTAAATGTTATACTTTGCTAAATGTACCACTAATAATCCTATTTTGAACTATCAAACAAGTTCTTGAACCATCAAAGAAGTTCTCATAGTTTGAGGTAAACTATTAGGAGTTCACACGCAACTATACCGATATGATGTCACTTCCCATCTAGGCTGTGAAATATTCAATCGAAAAGGAACCAAAATTTTAATCTTCTGTAATCAAGACGATCCCAACCCATTGGAATTTCTACTAAGTCAATTTGATCAATACTGTATAAAATATATATAACCATAATTATAAGTCATTGTCACAAACATGATTCTTATTTAAAAAATAACTGACATACCTTTGTGAAAAGTAAACGCCATACATGATTTTAAGAATAAAACCCCAAAATAGACAAAGCGCTAATAAAATATTCATGACTATTATTTCCCCTCAGGAGTTGTTGTACTTGGATGTACAAAAATTGAGTGACCAACTCATATGTGCCTTCGTTAGGTATGATGACATAGGCCCATCTTATTGTCGATTGATATACACAAAAAAAAATTTATTTCCAAAAAATTTAAGTTATCATGCAATAGAAATATAAAACAAAACTAGTTTTAAAACATAAATGTACAGTTTTAAGATGATGAAAGAGCTTCCCTCTTATTGTCCTCCAAAATCTTTCTTAAACGCACCAAAATTATCGGATCTTCTATTATATGATCCTCCTAAAGTGGGGTATGTGTGTGAACATTTTTAGACTAAAACCTTTAATTTTTAATGAGATTTGGACCTTTGTCTCTAAGCCTCTTCAGAAAAAATTTGAATATCATTTTCTCTCTTCCCCTCTAAATCTCAATAATGAATATCCATCTTAAAACCCTAAATTACACCAATATATATATATGATTCATGGGCTTGGGTTATCCTAGGTCTCCAGAGAGTCTGGGCCTAGTAATTGGGCATATGAACTATATTAGAGACACAAGACCAAATAATTAAATTGGCTTCCAAATAAATACTCAAAAATTCCAAATTACAACCTCGTAATTTATTTTCTTTCTCTATTAAATCAAAATTAATTCCACTAAATAGTTATGACTACAGTCCCATTTAATTATCTCAAAATCACTTGATGTAATGAGGTCTTATTTGCGAAGTTCCTATGGCACATAATATAACTCCCTGTTTAGAGTCCTAAAGGGGTATACATGGAAAAGCTTCAAAATAAGAAAACTACTTGTAGATGCAATTATTATGCAACACAAATAAATATGAGAGAAAGATTATCAAGACGAGAACAAGGAATGCAAGATGCCAATCACACAACAAAGGATGTACATGGTTCAGCCAAGATGTGCCTACGTTCATGGTGGTGCAGTCGATATTATTTCTATATACTCCGGAGAGTGATTACAGAGAACACAACTTGTCCTTTTGCCCGGGACCTAGGGTTTAATATATACATGTGCATGTAGATGAGTGGGGGTGATGGGTTCCTCCACGTTTTCCATTTCCCCCATAACTTCCCTTCATGGGATCGTGGGGGGAGACCGGATCAATTATAAAAGATGAGGGGCCTGGACTTTGGGCCGCCAGGACTGGGCTACTCGTCCAGGCCCATAGTTCTGAATTTCGGGTACCCACAATTGCTCCTAATTTGTTAGGCCATGTTTATGGGTCCAATGGATTTAAATGATCAGCCATTATGGTTTATTTGTGATTCTTCGAAAACTGTGAAGTTTCTTTGGTGGCACCCGCTTCGCTATCCGTGCGCTATGATTAGAATTGAAGGCTTGTTGGGATAGCCACTTTTTCATCCGTCGTTTCAGCCTTTCCAGTACTCTTCCTTCTTCTGAGAACTCTAGTGCCTCGTACCTTCTTCTCTGAATCCCCATTCCTATTGCTTCTTAGTTGTCTTGGGCTCGTGCTTCTTCATCGCTCGAACCGATCTTCTGTTTTGTAAGTTTCTCGTGCCCTTTCTTTGCACTTTCTCTTTGGTTTGTAGAGTTTCTAGAGTTTTTTAATGGCGAAGATTGGAAATAGGTCAATCTCTGAGTTCAGGAAGTTCTATAATATTCCTGAGTGGGTAGATATTGAATGTTGTGCCTCCCCTCCTAGGAACGTTAGGGATATAGAGGATGCCCACTGGATCCATGTTTTGTTGATCTCCCAGGGGGACTTACTTTTCCCCCTAATGATCTATTTCTGCATTTTTTGGTTATTTCGGTATTGTTCCCGCATAGTGCTCGCCCAATGTGTGGAAGATAGTAAATGGCATCCATAGAATAAACCAGTTGTATGGTACTAGGTTAGGACTTGCCGAGTTCTGTTTCTGCTATTCCTTCTCTCGAACTAGTTCAGGTGTCTTATACCTCAAAGCTAGGAGACCTGATAGGGTATTGGTAGTAAACCTACCTGATTCCCATAAGGGCTACTGGCAAGAGGGTTTCCTCGTTAGGAATTGGTAGTTCCCTCCCCTGTTTGAAGGGTCGAGGTCTGAGAGGTTCACTGTCCCTTTTTATGGGGAAGAATATATAGGTAGACATTGTATTGTTATTTCAACCTTTGCTGACTTGTGAATTTTCTAACCTCTCTTTGCTTTTTTCTTCCACATCGAGGACAAAGAATTTGGAGCTTGCTCTCAGCGAGGTTTGTATCTCGGAGTTAGTGAAAGCTTGGAATATCAGGGAGCCTCTGGGTGACGGCGAGCATCCCAGGTCTGCTACCTTTTTGCTCGAGTACAAGAACGCAGGCTCCAGCTTCATTGCACGGCCTGTGGATAGTGTTCCAGAGTTTGATTCTTTCGGAGAGACTACTGCTGAGCCTATCTAGTTGGACAAAGAGGAGAGCAGCTCTGAGAGTGAGCCTGCAAGAGCTGCGAGTAATTTGGGTGGAGGGAGCTCTGACAGTAGCAATTCTTGTGAAGAGGATTCTGAAGCTAGAGGATCGTCGAGCACTTCCAGTAGTTCGGGCGAAGAGATGCCTCCCAAGAAGAACCTGATTAGAGACGATGATGATGAGGACCATGTGCTTCTTACACAGAGTTCAAAGAAACAAAGGTCTTCTTCTGGGGCCGTGGCTACTGGTTCTCGATCTTCCACTCAGGAGCAAGAGAGGAAGAGGAGAGAGGAGAAAGGAAGAGCAGGTGAAAGAGAGGGAGAGAAAGAAGGAGGAGGAGAGGAAGAAGGTGGAGGAAAAGAAGAAGGTGGAGGAGAGGAAACGGATGGAGAGGGAGAGAGAGGAAGAGAGGAGGAAGATGGAGTCGAGGACGAAGGCTGGGCAAGACTTGGTCCCGGTGTCAGCTTTGCCCGAGGGGGCCTCAATTGCCACTTCCCCTCAGCTGGCTCCTGCATTGCTTGAGAGGGCATTTCTTCCTGCAGATTGCCAGAGGGCGCTGGGGTCTGATCAATTAGCCCTCCAAGCTAGCCAGAGACTGGCCCTGGTAAGGTTCTCTCCCTTTTCAATTCCTTAACAAGTTTTAATTATTTCTCCTTCTTGATTTCTTCTTTATTTTTGGCAGTTTGTGACGGACTTCGCTGTGCTCTACCGTTCTCGTGATGAGTTGGTGAGGATGAATGGCGAGCTGGAGCAACAGAAGTTCACTCTGAAAGTCAGGGGTTCTCGGCTGGAGGCTGATCTGAAGGCTGCGGATGCCGCCCGAGCTTCCTCTGATTTGGCCCTTATCAATTCTAACCGAGAGAGGGATGCGGCGGTCAAGGAGCTAAGCGAGTTGAGGCAGGCTTATGACCTAGTCTGCTCGAGCAAGCTGGGTGTTGTGGAGGAGAACAAGGCTTTGACCGAGTAGCTGAAGGAGAAGAACTCCCAGGTATCCACCATCAAGGAGGATTCATACAATTCCGGATGGACTGTGGCTTATGAAGACGCCGAAGTTCAAATAGGCTATATTAGCCGTTTGAACTTCAAGAAGGGATGGAACAAGGCCCTCCTAACTGCTGGTGTTGATGCTGAGTCTCTTCTGTTCGAAGAGCATGACCCAGGTCCAAGATGCCCCTGCCCCTGCCCCTGCCCCTGCCCCAACTATAGGAGCCCCTACCCCAACCATCGAAGGTGTTGATCTTACCTCTCAGACAACCCGTGCCGATGCTGGTCCTGCCCAGGCGAATGAGGGCATCTCTATAGAGGGAGATGCCTCTGTTGCTGACAAGGGGAAGCAGCCAACCACCTCTGGGCAGCCTGAGGTTGCTAGTTAATCCTCCCTTAGGACTATTTTTGTACTTTTGCTTGTAATTTTTCCATTTCATGCTCTATGTACTTGACCTTCATTAATGAAATAAAAAGGCTTCTTTTTCCAATGCATTGATTGATTTCTCTTTCCCTTGCCCTTTTATGTCTTGTAGTCGACTGATGTAGAAGACTATATTCCTGCCACATCTCAATTGGGCAGGTCTCTTGGTCCCAATGCCAGTCCTTAGGTTCGTCAGGCCTTTGTTAGGCTTTGCAAGTCTCTTAGGTCAAGGAACCAAAAATATAAGGATCAGTCTGAGCTAGTGGCTAAGCTGAAGGATAGGCTCCAGGAGATGGAAGGCATTGGTGCCTCTGTACAAGAGGATGTCAATGTACTGAGAGCAAGGTTGCTAGAGGCCACCGAGATAAATCAAGTTGGGGAATTCCTGCAGCAGGAGAATGAAAACCTGAGGAGGGAAGTCCTGCAACTTAGAGAGCATGCACCGAGTACTGTTTCAGCAATTCTGCAAGGCTCCTCGTCTTCGCGAGATGGACACTCCTCCTATGTCGCGAGGTTCCACTCGTCCTCCCCTCCCGCGAGCTGGTAGGAGCACCAGGGGCAGGAACAGGGAAGCAGAAGAACAGAGGGATAAGGAGATGGAAGAGCTCCGTGATGATGTCCGCCGAGCATATGTAACTGTTGCTGGGCTTCAAAGGGACTTTACTCAATTGCGGTATTTATTCAAGAAGGGTCCTCGATAAGCATGGGCTGACGGTTATGATCAAAGCTGGCTAGATGCTCCCACAATATTATCCGAGTTCGAAGAACTTTCTTTCATCAGAGGGTGGTTGAGTGCCTTGAAAGAACTCCAGGTCCCGAGGAACTCAGTGTTATGGTATCGTCACGAGATGTCCTCCTCCACTCTGATGCCCAATCCATTCAGGAGGGATGATAGATGGATCCCTATTGATGCTATTCCTCGGAAACTGTTAGAGTTGGACGCAGATGCGGCTGTGGAAGATCTGGTCCCTGCTCCTGATGATGGACGAATAGGAAGGGTGGCAGACTATCTTGTTCGGAGGCTTCCTCCTTCTTTAATTTTTTGCAATTTTTTTCTTTTTGATAAAGTAAAAGCTTTGGGCGAGCTTCGCCGACTAAACGTGTATTATCTTTGTTGTAAATATAACAAGTTGTTTTGTCCTTTTTGATAATGTAAATGCTTTGGACGAGCTTCGCCGACTAAACATGTATTATCACTGTTGTAAATATAAGAGATCAATGAAAAGCTCGTGTTTTGGGCAATTTTGCCGACCAAACGTGTTCATCCAATCTTTTTATATTCTTGTTGCTTCATAATCCTTTTTATTTTACCATGCAAGTGTGCCCCCAGTCCAATATAATACCAAAATACCATTATGTCCCATTTTACCTTTTAGGTTGTGTCGTCACACTCCCTTAGGCCTAAGTAGGGCAATTGGCGAGGACACACCTGGTATTGGATGTCTTCATCCGGTCAGGATTTTGCTCAACCAAAGTAGGTTTGATGGCCAGTATAAAATCTGGTCGTATTGCCTAAGAATCCTCTATAGGGCTTTATATATTGCCAAGGGCAAGTCTAAGAGGTATTTCGTGTCTCATGACGATGACCTGAGGAGGGGTATTCCCCTGCTATATCGACCATTGTGCTCGTGATTTGGAAAAAGATGTGTGATAAAATGCAGTTTACTGATTTCATTAGTAATAAGAGGAATGAACTATTCCTTTCACATAACAAATAAAAGAAAAATATTCAACAATAGAATTCCTTGAGAATTTAAAAATAGAATTTCTTGAGATTAGATGCATTCCATGCTCGTGGTATCTCTCTTCCCTCCATTGTTTCCAAATGATATGCACCTTGCAGGTCGTCCCTAGTTATTTTAAAGGGTCCTTCCCAGTTTGGGCCTAGCTTGCTGTCTGATGACCTTACTGTGTTGCCTAGGACTTTCCTTAGAACATAGTCCCCAACTTGGAATCTTCTTGGGTTAACCCTTTTGTGGTAATGCCTTGCGAGCTGTTGCTGATAGCTCGAAAGCTTCACTAGGGCCAGTTCTCTACGCTCGTCGACGAGGTCGAGTTCAGCGATCAACGCCCCATTATTCTGGCCTTGGTCGATAAGGTAGGATATCATTGTTAGCAATCCCGCTTCTAGTGGAATGACTGCTTCCATGCCATATGTTAGCAAAAATGGGGTTTCTCCTGTTGCTCGTCGAGGAGTTGTTCGGTATGCCCATAGGACATGGGGTAGCTCGGTTACCCATGCGCCCTTGGCTCGCTCTAGTTGCTTCTTTAACCCATCGATCACAGTTTTATTGGAAGCTTCTGCTTGCCCATTGCTCTAAGGGTAGGCCACCGAGCTAAAGTTGTGCCTGATCTCGTGCTCGTTACAGAAGTCCTGAAAGGGGCCACTCTCGAATTGTGTCCCATTATCAGTGATGATGGTTCTGGGGATTCCGAATCGAGTGATTATATTCCTCCATATGAATCTTATCATGTCAGCGTCTCGGATGTTTGCCAATGGTTCTGCCTCGATCCATTTGGTTAAGTAGTCAGTTGCAACCAACAGGTATTTGCGATTGCCGGCAGCAGTGGGTAGTGGTCCCACGATGTCCATCCCCCATTGGGCGAAGGGCCAGGGGCTGGTCAGGGATTTTAGGTCGCTGGCTGGTTGGTGGACCATTGGAGCGTGAAACTAGCATTTTGGGCATTTACGGACATATAGTGCAGAGTCCTTTTGCATGTATGGCCACCAATAGCCTTCCTTCACTGCTCGAAAGGCTAGAGATCTTCCTCTGACATGACTTCCACAGATTTCTTTGTGAAGCTCGCGCAGCACTTGCTCGATATTGCCTGGGTGGACACATCTAAGGTAGGGAACGGAGAAGGACTTCTTATACAAGTCGCCTCCTGTGGATAAGTGAAAGTGAGCAGCTTTGACTCTTATCTGGTGGGCGATTTTCTTGTCCTCGGGGAGCGTGCCCTCCTTTAAATAGTCTCTTAAGGGGTCCATCCAGCTGGGGGCTGATCCCACCTGGAGTATTTATTCCACGTTTGGCAGCTTGTTGTTGTGGTTAATGCTTGGACAAATGAGGAAATCGATGGGAATGACCCTTTTAAGACTATAATCAACTGCCGAGCTTAGGGATGCTAAGGCATCGGCATGACTGTTTTGCCCTCTGGGAAACTGCTGGAAGTTGATCTCCTCAAAGCTCGTCATTAGTTTCCTCACCAGGGCGAGGTAAGCTTCCATCCTTTCATCCTTCACGTTCTAATCTCCACTTATCTGATTGGAGACTAGTTGAGAATCGCCGAACACCTGTAAACGTTTTGCTCCCAGAATTTGCGCCTTTTGGAGACCTGCTATTAGGGCTTCGTACTCTGCTTCATTGTTGGAGGCTGCAAATCCAAGCCTGATTTCTTGCTCAAGGATGGTGTTTTCTGGGGTGATGAGGATTCTCAGCCTTTCTAGTCTTTCCAGTCTTCTTTTCAAGAGAGCATTCTCAGCCTCGTATCTGTGAGAAGACTCCCTCTGCTAGTTGAGCCTTGCCTCGTACGCATTAATCAACCTGGATATCTGTGTGGACCTAGATGGTCCCCGACTCTCTTCTGAAGCTGGTCTTTCCAAGCGAGCTCTCTGATCTGAACGTCAAACCTCAGAGCTAATCCTGCGAGGAGCAGGTGGCTCTTGAATATCTCCTGCTTGGGGGGCATTGCTGCTCTGACCAGACATCTTAACTTCCTTTCTTGATGTGGTATCTTCTCAGGGAAAGATGAACGATTCCCACAGACGACGCTAATTGTAGATGCAATTATTATGCAACACAAATAAATATGAGAGAAAGATTATCAAGACGAGAACAAGGAATGCAAGATGCCAATCACACAACAAAGGATGTACGTGGTTCAACTAAGATGTGCCTACGTCCACGGTGGTGCAGTCGATATTATTTCTATATACTCTGGAGAGTGATTACAGAGAATACAACTTGTCCTTTTGCCCCGGACCTAGGGTTTAATATATACATGTGCATGTAGATGAGTGGGGGTGATGGGTTCCTCCACGTTTTCCATTCCCCCCATAACTTCCCTTCATGGGATCGTGGGGGGAGACCAAATCAATTATAAAAGATGAGGGGCCTGGAATTTGGGCCGCCAGGACTGGGCTACTCGTCCAGGCCCATAGTTCTGAATTTCGGGTACCCACACCACTATTTTTAAAAAATTTCAAATTTAAGTTCAATTAAACAAATTATCCCAATTCAAACTTTGCACCAATTAAACAATTGTTGTGTTAAAAAATTCATCAATTTTATCTTAATCCTAAAACATAGATCTAGGTGAGTATAGCAAGATAAAATAAGTCAATCCAGAATATGCAAATGTACGAGGAACATCCTCATTAGAAGAATGCTTTGATGGTCCAACCACACAAATTCACTATGATAAGAAATTATAAAATTTGATAGATGAGGTACACAACGACTCGATGCCTTTGCAAGCCTTGATGCATCTTCAATCTCTCCTCCACAGTGACACTCAAGAGTCCACCCATGAACTACTACAATGTGTGAGTACACACATGCCTCGATATCCAATGAAGAGGCTAAGTAACCATATATGGATTAGAACACAAAATCCACCGCTTCTTCGCCACAAAACCACACCAAGGAGTCGACCATGTGTAAAGAGCAAACTGGTACGGAGTTCGCCGCCCAAAATAATTCTCAACAAGATAAAGAGAATAAACCTTGGTGCCCACAAACTATATTTTAGAACATATAATAGATGAAAGTTGGATTTTGAAACAATTGGGTGTAAACAAGGGCTTGGGTTTGAAAAACTTGATCATATAAACGTGAAAAGCTTTTTGAAAAAGTTTCGGAGCTCAAAGAGCATGTAAGAGTTTTAAATATAACTACATATGCAAAATACTATTTATAATAGTTTTTCCAGAAACGATATTAGGATGGAAAATTTAATGAAAACCTTTAACTTTAGAAAACGTGTCGGGTCGTTTGAACAAAGTCAAAAGGGCTCGTCCGAACGAAGTACCAAATCTCATTGACACAAAACGTCTAACAATATATCCAACGAAAAACCAGTGTAGGCTAAAAACTGTTCGTTTCAATTTTTTCTATATATTTTGTTCTAATGAGGTTTAATAATTGTTAAAACGACGTAGAATATGTCATTAATACAACTTGGAAATTTTTTCTAATAACAAGTATAAAAACATTTTAGAGAACAACATCTAAAACTAAATTATCCAAGGATAAAAAATATGCCCATTTATAATTTAGAGATACTCAAAACCTGAAGACGAAATGCGACACTAAACATGGCATGATGAATGTAGAACTTCTAACTTAAGTGATACATCTTCAAACAAACACGTCACGGGATTAAAAGGTAAACACACTTAAGACCTAACCTAAATCCAATTT
Source organism: Sambucus nigra (assembly GCA_949130495.1). Taxonomy (NCBI): domain Eukaryota; kingdom Viridiplantae; phylum Streptophyta; class Magnoliopsida; order Dipsacales; family Adoxaceae; genus Sambucus; species Sambucus nigra. Next base: position 483,333,764 of record OX422208.1, on the reverse strand, counting down.
TTTTCCAAACGCGTAATAAGCCAAAACAAACAAATTGACTCTATTTGGAATCTCATCCTTACAAATCTCCCCCTTTAGATATTTCGGGAAAAATAAAACAGAACAAAATCTTATGGGTCGTCAATCTCTCTAAAAGACTCAATCCCCAACTCCAAAAGGAAAAAGTCCAGACACTTGACAGACCCACGTTGAGTAGATTTGACCTTTTATAAACTTTATCGCATAATTGGAAACCTCAACACTTAAATGACAAGCACAACCCGACAACACAAGCACAAATAATCCATACCATGAACAAATGATACCAATATTGATGCATAAATGAGATATCAATGATAGAGAGAAACAAACGATACCAACATGATCATATAGCATATACCAATTTGAAACCACTTGAAATTAAAACTGAAAGTGTGGCATACATGGATTAAATTCAAATTCAAAGGCTCAAAACGAGGCGATACTATATATATAAATATGCAAAATGTGACAATGACATACATGCATATATATATATATATATATATATATATATATATATATATATATATATATATATATATATATATATATATATATGTGCGTGTGTGTGTATGTGTGTGTGTGTACATGTTCAAACACTACAAACAAGATACAGAACGCAATATGATTTCCATACTAGTAAAGTATCAACGTGTCTACACAAAGCTGGTAAATTGAGTGAAGGCGTGTGAATTAGAAGCAAGAAAATATGGCCCAATCACTAAATTGTATCCAATGATTTCTATTTGACTGCATTAAGTTTATGAAATAAAGACCTATACTCATAGTGACAGATAAAGTGAACTTATTAATGGACAAAAAAGCATAATGTACACTAGCCTAGAAAATATTAATGATTCTCAAATAAATAGCGCCAAACATGAAATAACTAGGACTCATTATGCAAACCCATTGATCTTCAACTTATAACACCTTCAATTGATTTTAACCAACATCTTATTTATTCCTTGATTCATAGACTTAAATTATTTACTACTTAAATGGATTATAAAATAATCGATTGATTAGTTTTAATGGTAGAAACAAACCTTATAAGTCTATTAAGGGGGTATCATAATCCAAGATCTTTCTTGGACATGGATTCATATGAATCATAATATCAAACCAACTTACACAATGATCGCCCAACCTGCGGAGATTGATATTCAATTAAAAACATCTTTTCCCATAACAGTTAAAGAAATTTTTTTGAAAGAATTTAAATCCTCATAACCCTTAGGATTAAGAACCCATTCACCCTTTACAGATGTTATGAGATTCCCTAAGTCTAATAAAGTCACCACTTAAACTTTAATCTTACATGTGATCTTGATCAATACATATTTGAATGTACCAGTCACAATCCTCTTTCGAACTATCAAAAACGTTCTCTAATCATTAGATGTTTCTCGTAGTTTAAATTAAAACTAGTATTGCATATGTATTTACACCGTTAGGATGTTAATTCCCAATCTATGTTGTGAACTATTCAATTATACTAGAACTATAATTTTTATCTCTTGTGATCAGTCGGAACCCAACTCACTTTCCTACTAGGTCCAAATGATCGACATGGCATACAAATATTTAAAACATAAATATAGGACATTCTAAATACGGGTGGACACGGTTCGGTTTTGGTCGATTTTGAGACTAATCCGAGAACCGAACTGAGATGGGTCGGTTCCAAATTTTTGGATCTGGAACCGAACCAACAGTTATGCAGAACCGAACCAAATCGAACCAACGGTTCCCAGATCGGATCAGATCGGTTTTCGGTTCCAAAGTTATATTTCAAACTTAGTGAAATCTTAAGATTAATGTATTTCATAAATATTTTTACGGCAAAATTAATTTTGACTCTCAATAACATAAGTTAGAAACTCAGGTAATCACAAAAATATAGATTACAAGTGTTAAATATATAAAATAAATATATATGTAATTATAAATCAGTTCAGTTCCAGATTGGTTCGGTTCGGATCGGTTTTCAGGCCGGATTGTTTTTTTCCCCTAGAACCGAGAACCAAACCGAAGTATCGATTTTGTTTTTTTAGAATCGAAACCGAACCATTGAGCAAAAATCCCAATCCAAACCGAACCAATGCTGTCCGTTTGGTTCGGTTTATCAAATTTTCGGTTTCGTTGTGCACCCCTAATTCTTAACATATATGATTCTCATTTCAAATGAACCTGACAAACATTTATTAAAAAATAAAATGTCATGACATTATTCTAAGAATAAAAACCCAATAATTTACCACTTAGTCTTAAAGTTATGTGCCTATGTATCTAATATATTACGTCTAGATGACTATCATAATCCTTATTTGGTAAGCTCCTTACAAAAGTATTCACTAGGTTATCTTAAGATGATTTTTTTTCACGATGATGTTGCTTCTACACAATCTCCCAGATCAAGTAATACTTGCTCTTAATGTTCTCTGGCCTCCTATGAGTCCTTTGTTGTTTTGAATTTGAACCACACTTATATTATGACAATAAGGCTAAATAACTGAATACACTAAAAGAACCACATCCAAGTCATTTAGTAAGTTTCAAAGATAAACCGCCTCCTTTATTTCCTTCGAAGCTACAACATATTTTACTTCCATGGTATAATCAATAATACATGACTTTTTAATACTCTTCCAATTTATGGATCCACCTCTTAGGGTAAACAAATATCTTGAGGTTGATTTCCTAGAATCCATATCTGACTTAAAATCTCAGTTTGTGTACTAAATGGGTACTATACTATCCAATGAGTAAACTAGAACATAACCTCTGACCATTTTCACAGACTTGAGAATGTGCTTTACTGCAATCCATTGCTCCTCACATGGGTTAGACTAGAATCTGTTGGGCATTCCAATAGCAAAGATGACTTATGATCTTGTACACAACATATCAATCATGAGGTGCCCACCATTAAAGCAAAAGGTATATTCCTCATCCTCTTTATCTCATTAGGTATCTTAGAACATTGATCCCTTGATAAAGAAATCACAAGCCTAAAAGGGAGAAACCATTTATTAGAATATTCCATGCTAAACCTTTTGAGGACATCATTAATATAAATGGCTTAGGATAAGCCCAAAATCCTATATTTTCGATCACGCATAATCTTGATCCTAAGGATGTGACTAGATTATACTAAGTCCTTCATAAGGAATTGACTAGATAACCACACTCTTATAATAGATGATACACCCGTATCGTTCCTGTTTAAGAGAATATTATCCATATATAGGACTAGAAATAACCCCACATTATACACACAAATTTCATTCGAGCATTTTGCAAAACCATAAAATTTGATTGCCTGATCAAACTTAATGTTCCAAGACCTTGATGGTTTATTGAGTCCATATATGGACATCTTAAGCTTCACACCTTCCTTTCCTAGCCATTTTTAATGAATTCCTTGGGTTGAATCATATAAATGCACTCGTCAAGACTACCGTTCAAGAACGTTATCTTGACATCCATTTTAAAAATCTTGAGATCAAGATGCCTCGCAATGGAGAAAAGAATCCGGATATACTTTATCATTTCTAGCGTTGAGAAGGTTTCCTTGTAATTGATCCACCTTATAATTAAACCCTTTTTGCAACAAGCCTTTCCTTGAAAGTTTCCACCCTTCTTTTCTTCTTATAGATCAACTTGCATACTATGGGTTTTATCCCATATGTCAAGTTTATATGCTCCCAAAATTGATTAGTATACTTTTAATCCATATCATTATTCATAACCTTTAGCCAAAGCTTGGAGTCCATATATTTGAGTGACTTATCGTATTTCCTGGGATCAGATTTCGTGTTCCCTTGGGATCTCACCGAATGTTCATCCAAGTACATAAACGTAGTTAGATGATGCTTGAAGCTTCCACTATTACTTGGCTCATCTATTAGTCAAGTATAAGTGACATGTGTATGCTAATCATCGATAATACCCCCACTACCTCTAGGCAACATACTATTAACATCAAGTTGTATTTCATCATGTACTGGTGGTTAAGAAGAAATAACTTGGTCTTGACCTCTTAGTGCTTGCAAGATAATCTTTCTCTTGGGCTTATGGTTTATCGTAGAATCTTCCATTAAGTACTAGTATTTTTTACTAACCAACCCCCTCGGATCCTTAGGTTTGTAAAACAAACCACATTTAGTTCATTTTTGGTAACCCAAAAAGAGGCATACTTCCATCCTTGATTCTAAATTACTTGGATCGTTCCTCGAGAAGTGTGTTGGTAAAACCCATATCCGAACATGTTCTAGACTAGGTTTGCACCCACTCTACGATTCATTGGGACTTGTTGAGGTCGATTTAGAACGAACTAAGTTCAGTAATTTGACATATCTAAATAACTCATAATAAATCTATGCATGTCCAAAGGAGTTTGATCTTTATTTTTGTATAAAAAATTTCATACTTTCAGATTTAAAATAGAGGTGCGAAGTCCTAAAATTCTATGGCTTGCATTCTTAGTTAGTTAAGTTTGTAGGTCTTAGGACCCTTAATGGAACTTCATATTTTAAATTTCTAAGGAATTCATCCTTAGTTATGTTCATAAATCTTTGGAACTTAGTGTAACTTCACATTTTAAACTTCTAAGGATTTTCTTCTTAGTTATTTAAGTTTAGAGGTCTTAGGACCATTAGTGGAACATCATATTTATAACTTCTAAGGAGTTCATCCATCGTTAAGTTCACGCGTCTTAGGACCCTCGGTGGAACTTCATATTTTAAACTTCTAAGGATTTCACCCTTAGTTAGTTAAGTTTAGAAGTCGTAGTCCCTTAATGGAACTTCATATTTTGCATATTCTATTGCTTTCATAGTTAGTTATGTTTAAAGGTCTTAGTACCTTAGTGGAACTTCATGTTTAAACCATAAGGTGTTAATCCTTAGTGGATTAAGGTTCAGAGGTCTTTGAACCCTATGGCAAAATTCCCTTTTTAACTTCCACCCTCATGATTTTAGGGGGCTAAGAGTTTGTACAAAAATTCTAGATGTTTAGCTTAATAAGACATATTGCAATTGTCTATAAACCTTCATAGGAACTTCAGGAAATGAATTGCTTCATTGATCACTTCTTTACGCTACAGTAAATATTACATTTACTAATGATTTAGTTTGATTCAAAGTTAGTTTTATGGCCAGAGGGTCTATTTATAAACAAAATACATATTAGGGTCTTAAATATCTCATTGTCCAAGAAATATCTAATTTCACTATCAAATCATCAATGAAAATAGGGCGCTACAATTTCCCGCCTGGAAAAGAAAGCACAATTTTTTTCTTAACAAAATCAATAAATTTAGCCATGAGGATTTTTCAGTTAAAAGAAGTTTATTTAAAAAAATCATAGCCAACGGATATTTTTCATTTCCTACAAGCTCGGTTTTGTGAAAAAAATGAAAATTTATATTTCCACCGCCTACAAAGAAAAGAAATCCTCCTAAACTTAGCCCACTCCCTTGTTTTCTCTCTCGACCTTTTTCCCACCTCACCTCTCCTCTCCTCTCCTCTCATCATCCCATCCTTCTGTCTCTCTCACCTCATCGTGATTCCCTCAACCTCTTTCCTTTGTCTATTTATTGACGTTGTCAACTTCTTACGCTGCTGACCACAGTCCCATCAATTAACAGGTAAATAAAGATTTTGATTTGGTTGTTTATTTGTGCGATTAGGATTTTGATGGATATTTCAATTTGGATGGTATATTTTAATTTGGTTGTTTGTTTGTATGATTAAGGTCTATATGAAGATTTTAATTTGGTTGGTTGATTTTAATTTGATAATTTTTTGTGTGCGATAAAGGTTTGCAATTAAGATTGGTTGACTAAAATATCATTTCATCGTCTCATCCCTAATTGATTCACACACACACACACACACACAAATATATATATATATATATATATAACAACTTCTAATGTATGTATATTCACACAATTAGGACATAAAAGATGTTGTTGGATCTGTAGGGGCGTGTGTGTTGATAAAAAAATGTCTTCGCATTTGTGTTTTGATTAAAAATTGAACCCATATAGTTGTGTTTAAATTTGGAAAATATTAAGTTGGGATTTAAGATTGAATAAGGGTAGAGTGACTGGGATCTGGTAAAATACTGAATCGGGTGAGGCGTGACCCACTTCAATGAACTTTGCCTTCAAGGTTCTCAAGAACTTCTGGAGTAGTTATGGTGAAACCTTCTTCTTTTGGTAAAAATGGAACTCAAGCTAAAACTAAATCCCTGCAAGAAGATGAAGATTAAAACAATAATAGTATCTTTTCTCAAGAGGAACTCCTGAGAATGATGGCTGTCAGTGAGGAGTGAAAGAACAAGTCACTTAGCACTAGAGAGAGAGCAATGAGAGAATACTACGAGGTTTTGGTGTGATTTTGACAAAGTAACAATATGGCTTGATTTCTGATTCTTACTTGACCTTACCCATGGGTCCTATTTATACGTGGACGCTAGGGATGAGTTGACTCTTTTGGGGGGCCAAAATTGAGAGAGTTGGTGAGGGATCTCAAATGTACCATTTGTCCCTAATTATGTGCAACTGTCTGTCCCCTCTAATAGGTTCCACTTGGTGCAAACCAAAATCAAAAAGAAAATATGTCTGCGCTTAAAGATAAAATATCTGATTTGATAAAATATCATTTAAAACAGTAACTTGTGGTATAAACATTGTGAACTTGATAGGGGAGGCCTCAAGGACCACCTTCTCTAAAATATTTTTTGTTGAGGAGGATTGGGGTCTTAAGGACCCCCTTCTCTAAAATTAATTTTTATAAAAAAAATTCATTTATGGTGAGCAACCTCTTAGTTGCTCATTCTAGTTATGACTAAGTGTCTTGTGTAAGGACTTGAGTGACTCCTAGGGTCTTTCTACTAGTATTATATCAATCCTAAAGTGCTAAGTGGTTGAGATTTCTCAACAAACCTTATTCCTCATCCACCAAGAAAAAACTCCTAAGAGATCCCAACTGGTTCATTTGAGCCCTGCTTGCTCAACTAGGCTACCTTTATAAGAAATTAAGTGTTAGTACTTTTATTCTGTAAAAGATTCGCTTTTTATGATGAGGGGTTGCTTATGGTAGCCCCTCCCTCATCCTGACCTATTTCCCGAAAGTAGAGAGGGAGGACCTTGAGGGTTCCTCACACAAGATTTTTTGGAAGCTGAGGGGGAGGACCTTGACGGTTCCTCACTCAAGACTTTCTGGAAGATGAGGGACCTTGAGGGTTCCTCACCCAATATTTTTTAGAATCTAAGGGACCTTGAGGATTCCTCACCCAATATTTTTTGGAAGCTGATGGGGAGGACCTTGAGGGTTCCTCTCAATATTTTATTAATATTTTCTTAATGATTAGGGGGAGGACCTTGAGGGTTCCTCACCCAATATTTTCTGGAAGCTGAGGGGGAGTACCTTGAGGGTTCCTCACCCAATATTTTTTGGAAATTGAGTGGGAGTACCTTGAGTGTTCCTCGCCCAATATTTTTTAGAAGCTTAGGGGGAGGACCTTGAGAGTTCCTCACCCAATATTTTCTAGAAGTTAAGGGGGGTCTTGAGGGACCCTTTCCCTAAGATATAGTGGGTGAACTTAAAACACCCTTCTACATCAGCCCCTCATGCAAAGTCTTTTGTGTTGGGGAGACCAAAAGGATTTGTACGCCTTAAATTAAATTTTCAATTTTTTGAGGGCCCTAGGGCATCTTCATCATTACTCCTAGGTTCATTAAATGGACTGTCCCTTAGTTTTAGGTTTTGGTTTCTCGAGAAGCCACGCGTCGGTATGGGAACTGTCATCTCATCATTTGGGAAAAAAATTGATAACCTTTTGGCATTCCTGCATGTTTTACCACTTTTTATCAAATCTAATATTTTAATAAAATCTTTTACTTTTACAATATTCTCAAAACATTCACAGAGAGTTGAGTTTTCTAGTGAGAGAAATTCCAGTGACTTCATATATTTTTCTTTTAAGCTTATTCATCTGGGCCTTTTTCATCTGCCACTTTGAATACAAGGTTTCCTCTTTAGAAGTTTTGACAACCTTGAGTTCCTCGTTTAAGTATTTGCTTATGAAGGTTTCCTTCTTATAAGGATACCCTTAAGGGAGTTGACCTCCTTACCATCATTGATAGTTTAAGGTCTTGCAGTATGGCCAAATATAACTCCACTTTGAACCTTTTATTGTCTCAGTGGAGTAGGGAATCTTATACTTTTGTGACTGGTTGGGGTGAGTTTACCATTACTATGGAGGATGTCTGTGAGATGTATACTCTGCCTTTCTTCGGGGAGCATGTTTTTAATAATGGTTACGAGGTTTCCCTTGAGTAGGAGATGGTGGAAGATTTGTAGGCCACACTCACTGAGTGTTCAAAATATGTGGCTATAAATGTGACTGGTCTTACCAAACATTCTTTCACCAGATGGTAGAGATACTGGTTTAGAGATTTTGAGCAGCCTCCAAAAGGGGAAACTTCCAGCAGAGCCCTCAAAGTTTAGGATGGTCCCGAGCTTCACTCCTCCTCACACTTAGCTGATTTCCTAGTTACTTTCCTGAGACAATTCTTGTTCCTAGGTAAACCCGAAGACTCTCCCCGTGAGCTCCTTTATAAATTAGTCGTGAGACTGTCGCGAGGGAGGTCAATACCCCTCGCTTCTTTATGTCTTGGTTCTTTTTATTCCTGGCTAGATTGTGCCCATATCGATGTTGAGAAATATTGCGGTCGTTATAATGCCGCTAAATTTTCCAAATATCTTCTCCTGATGGCTTTCTCATTTGATCATTTTCCCTATTTTGGACTTGAAGCACATGCCTGCCACAACAATGCCGCTAGTATTCTGAGGTGGCATAGGAAGGCTCCCAAGAAGCCCCTGGTGCCTTTGATTGATGATATTGAGTATTTATGTTTTCTCCCTTACAACAAATGCTCTGATGGTTCTTTTAGCTCGCTTTCTTTCCCGGGTGACGATGGCACTTTTTATTGCCCATATGATGTAGGCTTTGTTTCTTCCTGTCCACATATCAATGTAGTGGTGATGCTATTACCATGCCTCCCACCTTATTTAATAGAGATAGGTCAAGGGTATTAATTCTATCACTCAGAGAGAGTGATGAGACATTTTGGTTACGACCAGGGTGTGAACAACCCTTTTTACCCTTCGTGCAACGACCCTTCAGAGTTATTCTCGAAGGAATGTAGAAACTTTAATTTTCAATGGATGCTTCATAGAGTAGTGACTTGTGGGGACTATATGTGCCTTCCCATGATTACTTGCCTTCATCCACTTCCTCTTGTTCTTTCTTTGGCGGCAACGGGTTCTCCTCATTCAAAACTGTTTGGCCGGGACTACCCACGAGACCACTCCCACTAAGTACGTCAAAACCCAATTCTTAATCAGGCGGACCCAGAAAAGGTTTATCTTCTTAGCACCACACCTAAGATGCCTGTTGAGAAGACTACTCCCACCCTAGTTAAACCGCTCCTTGATGAGTCCACCCGGCCACAGCAAATCGAGGTACCTCCCACTAAATCTACAGGACAATCCAAAGGTAAAGGGAAAACAAAAGCTCCTACGGTGAGTAAGAGAAAGCATCCAGATGAGGATATGCCAAACTTCATTACTGCTACTACTATTACTCCCTCTCCATCCCTTCTCCCGTGAGGAGTAGAGATGACAAAAAGTAGAAGGGGATCGATGCTGATGCTGCTACTACTTTCTCATTGGACTAGGGGTCAGATATCGATGATCTTGGGGTAGAGGAGACTTATAGGAATATTCGGGAGTAAGGTTATGAGGATCTAGGCTCTTCTTCTCAGAAGACGCAAGTCACGTCTACTCATGTTACAGAAGGTACTACACCTAAACGTTATTACCTTAGTGAAATTGGCTCTTACAGAGTTTTACTTTCTGGTTCCCCCTCCCCCTTATTGGAAGAGGAACTAGTTGACTATGGAAGCATAACTTCGTACGATGATCAGAATTATTCTTAGAATGATGTGGATGGCTTGGATTTTCGTAGTGAAAGCACTACTGACACTTGTGATTTATAATCAGTTTCGAGGGAGTCTTCCAGTGATGACGAGACATTGCCTTCTCCATCAGGGTCTAACTTTTCTTCCAGGCCCCTTCCATATGGTCAGACTATGTGTCCTCCTACTGTAAGTCTTTCCTTACTTGGGACTTTTATGCATATGATTTTCTTCTTCTTGCATTATAGGATTATTTACTAATTATTTCTTTTATAATGTTTCCACAGGTTACTTCTGCGGAGGAGAGTGGTCCTTCACCTCCTCCACCGTATCTCGCTCCTTTCTAGTGAGAGAGGAACTCTATGATCATTTCTTACAGAAGCCTTTTAAGAGAGTTTTTTTACTCCCTTCAGTGATCTTTGAAACATTGATAGTCACAAATTATGCTTCCTTTACTAAATGTAATATATTTTTATTCCCTTGCAGCTTTTATTTATGCATCCTACCAGTACCAGGGTCCCATATATGACCTCATGTTCTACTCAGGTATTTCTTTAACTTTCTCCATACGGATAATATCACTCTTTTTTTTATCTTTTTTCCCTTATGTTCTCCATCTGTTTGTAATTGCAGAGGATTGTCAGCTCTAGCCATGCCACTTTATCTTCCCACTTCAATAGTAGGCGCTTCTATAATTGAGCCATGGTTACCTCACTTTCAAGGGTCTGTTTGTTCTCTTGACTTATTTTTGTTTTTATTACTATGTTTTGGTGCTTATGTCCTTTGTCACTTTTCATTTCCTACGGCCCTATATCTCTTATCCTCTCTTGTCCATGAAGGGGCTCATCTCCTTCTTAAAACTACTATTTTGGGGTTGGCCCCCTTAAGGAAGATTTTTGTTCCCGAGTCAACATATCCATGGATGGTAGGCCTTAAATCCATCCCTTCCTGTATCGGCCAATATTTACTATGGCCTCAACTATTGATCCAATTTCACATGTTTCTACTTCTATTCGGTTATTACTAGATTCTTCTCCCTTAGTTGTGATCATAACCACTTCTAATGCCTTTATGATAATCAGGTCATCAGCACAACCCCTGCTGCACCAGTGGTCATCTTTCGCTCTTCTTCCTTGGATTGGGCCCAGGTATTCTATTGACCTCTTATCTATTATTTCTTTAACTATCCTGTACTAACAAGCTCATTTCTTCTTTCCCTTCAGTTGTCCCTTGGTACTATTTCATTGGTGGCTCTTACTATTATTCCTCTAGCAACCCCTACAGCAGAGGAGCCACTTTTCCTTATTACCTTCAGCAAGATCCCTGTTATAGTGTCCCTCCCGCTAACCATTTCTGTAATGGGTTTTTGGGCTTTATTCTATATTCTTATCTTCGTGAGGTAAGTGACTTGCTGCCTCCTACCTCTTTTTCTTCATTTGTAGGTTGGTTTTGTGGAGGCTTCCTTATCCACCGCATTTGTGACAAGTGTTGTGGAGGCAGCCCCTTCTGGAGCACCTGCATCTCCCCGTTCAACTACTGTGGAGGGAATTACTCAGGTACGATATATGAGAGTTGTTATTTCTGTACCACTCTTTAACTGGTTTAACCCCTTATTCTTTTTCAAATTTCGTCACTAGGATAATATAGCCGAGGTTCCTCCACATGAGAGACCTGTTACTAGTTCTTCCCTCACTGCCATGGGACTCTCAGCTAGCACTTCAGATGAAGCTATCCAAGTAAATACTTGGTTTGCCTGTACCTTTTTTTACAAACACACACACACACACACACACACACGTGTGTGTGTGTGTATATATATGTATTTTAAGAAATATATATTTATATTGTGCAAATGTTTACTATCACTTACTTGTTTCTCTACTCTCATGTTAGTGCTCTGATCGTTCTAGTGACTGCGAAACATAGTGGGGGGGTTAGTTGCAGGAGAGATATTAGATTGTCATAATTTTCCCTATTTTCCTATTTCCACTATTTTTCTTCCTGCTTTTAGTGTGCAAGTATGATAACCTCTGTCCTTGTTTCATTATTTCCAGGCTAGCGAGACAGGTGCTCCGATAACTGTGGAGCACGTCGGAGACATTTCTGTGAAAGAGGTATTAAATTGGCATACCTTATTTCTTTTTCTATTTTTCCTTTTCTTCTTGCTTATACTGTGTAAGTGCTCACACCTTCACCCTTGTTTCATTGTTTCCAAGTGAGTGAGGCTGCTCCGGTAACTGTGGAGCCTGTTGGGGGGATGGTTTCAATAGACGTATTATACTGGCATACCTGCTCTCTTTTATTGTTTCCCCTTTTTTATTCTTTCTTATACTGTTCAAGTGTTATCACTTTCACCCTTGTTTCATTGTTTTCAGGTGAGTTAGGCTGATCCTCCGGTAACTGTGGGGAATGTTAGTGGGATGCTTGCGAGAGAGGTATTATACTGGCATACCTTCTCTATTTTACAGTTTCCCCTTTTTATTCTTTCTTATACTGTGCAAGTGCTCTCACCTTTACCCTTATTTCACCCTTATTTCATTGTTTCCAGGCGAAGGTGTGGCATCTTCTCCAAACTTCCTCTAGTTTCTCAGGCTTTTATTATTGGATCCGGAGCCTCCCTTCTTTCCTTTGGGATTTCTATTAACATAGTTGACTTCTTGCCTCCTCGAGACTTGAAACCTCCTAAAAGTCAGTGGCACATGCGTCCTCCAATTCGAGGTCCTTGGCTTGATTATCATAACTATATTGCTAGCAGCCCTGGTGAACTCTCTAAAATTTCAATCTCTGGTTTCATTGATCAAATGCAACTTGTACTCCTCCAAGATTTCCTCGACACATATTTTCAACAGCCTTGGCTCTGCTACATCCTCGTGGACATCCAATTCCCTCTCACAAAAACGTTTGATACACTGCATTAACTCCTCACCAGGCTTCTGAACCACTTATTCCAGGTGTTTCAATGTGAATTTATCCTCTCCTATGAAGAACATCTTGAGGATCTGCTTGTGCATATTTTTCCAAGTAGGGATACTATTGGGTGCCAAATGGGAGTACCATGTATAGGCCTTCCCTGTGAGGGACTTGGAGAACTCCCTCAATCGTAGATTTTTTCAATAACATGCACTCCCAAGTACTCAATGAACCTTTTCACGTGCTCTCAAAGATTCTTACCATTGCCGCTGAACTTGATAAACTTTGGTGGAATACACCCCTTCGGGTATGGATTCTTGTTCACCTCTTGTGGGTAGGGGTCCTGCAACTCCTCGTATAGATGAGGACCCTCCCTCTGAGAGGAGGAGAGTAGCTTCCTCACATCCTTTATAGAATGTGAACCCCTTCATAGAGGCATAGGACATGTGTAAATTATTACTATTTTTACCATGATTATCAATGGAGGGGTGTGAAACTAGATCGGTGATCAGAGGAAATTTTTGGCATAGAAATCAGTTTTCAAATAGTTAAATGGTGCTTGGAGGCGAGGGCAACCCCCTCGACCCCGCTACCTAATCGCGTGGAACCCCGTGTTGTCCCACCATTATGGAAACATGAAGTGTTTGGGTTCAAAGATGACTTTTGAGAAATCCAATCTATGACAAAGTTGTATCTTAACCACAATAGTCGGGAATACTTATTTATCTCATTTTTATTTATGTTGATTTATGTCTTTATTATTCATATTTTAATTATTGGGTTGTTAATATGTGTTAACGGTTACCTTAAAATTATGGACAACATGGTATACCGATCATATTTAAATCATGTAGATTCTGAATGTGAATAATTCATAATTATTTTGAATTGTGGACATTAATATGCGTGGTTAGGTATAAAAAATGAGTATTTTTTTTAATCATCAAGTGTATTTGAATTTTTTTTACCTGTCACACATTTTCTTGATATATTAAAATAAGGATATCCCGATATTTTTGGAAATATATTAAATGTCCTACATTTTTCAAATTAATTAAACATTAGACACGTTTTTTTAATCCTCACAGTTTTTTAAATTATTAAGTTGGAGAGGGAAGTTTTCAAGAGAAAATCCCATGCTCTCCATCAAAATTTTTTTGACTTTCAATAATAAGTAGGTCCTCCATCAAGGAATGCAAATTATTGTGGTAGTCAGTATAAATGTCCTTAAGGATAAAATAATGGCAGGTTCTCCAAAGGATAAAATTATTGTGGTAGTCGCTATGATTTTGTAGGATGAAAGTGTCGGCTATTTAATTTTATTTGACATAGGTTTTGTCTAGATAATAAAATTAAAAGTAATAAGCCTACCTATCTTTTTTGAAAATTAGGTTCTCTAAAGAGGAATACCATTCAAATGGCAATCAGGATGTCGACGAATTCTTTTAAAATTGATAGAGGGAACATTAATTTTAATTTAGAATTCAAAAAGTTTTATGCCCTATAATAATTCATTTTATTGTTTGATTCCCAGTATTAAGATGTTAAGCTCTTTCAATCCACTTGTTGTAATTCTCAAGGAAAACATATTCACTGGATCTAATTACATTGACTAGAAAAGGAATTTGGATATTGTGTTGACTACTTGAGGGTACAAGTTTGTGCTCTATGATATCTGCCATGAGAAACCTGGTGAGGGGATGACATAAAAGGAAACCCAATATTACCAAAAAATGATCAAGGTTGATGATACGGCTACGTGTTTCATTTTTGCATATATGTCCAATGTTTTTCAACATCGATATCAATCGATGGACCATGCCTATGACATGATGCTGAACCACAAAGATATGTTTGGGAATCAGAATCGTGCTGTAAGGTAGGTTTCTATGAAGGAACTCATGAACACAAACATGGCTTAAGGGACCCCAGTGAGGGAACATGTTTTAAGGATGGTGTCTATTCTCAATGAGTTTTAAATCCTTGGAGCAAAAATCGATGGGGAAACCCAGGTCAGTATTGTTCTCTAGTTGTTGCTTGATTCCTTTAAGTAGTTCCACCTAAATTATAACATGAATAAACTTTCTTACTCTTTGGAGGAATTACTTAAAGAAATAAAAGTAGCCGAGGGTCTCATCAAGAAGTTATAAAGTGGTTTTATTATTGAGAAAGGTTCTACTTCTAAGCCTATGGGCAAGAATAATAATAATAATAATAATAATAATAATAATAATAATAATAATAATAATAAGGTTAAAAAACAAGTTATGGTCCCTCAGGAGGCTCGTGGGCCTTAGGGAGGTGTGAAAAAGCCCTAGGGGAAGTGTTTCCACTATAAGAAGTCAGTACACTAGAAGAAGAATTGTCCCATTTTACGCAATAAACAAAACAACGCAGGTAAATTCCATTTATTTATCGTTGAATCATGTTTTGTGGTTAGTGATATCGATAACTGGTGTGTAGATATGGGATCCACTGATCATCTATAAAATTATGTAGGGGTTTCAATAAACTAGGTGACTAAGTGATGGAGTGATTTTATCTGACCATGAGAGATTCTACGAGAGTAGTGGTAGTTGCTGTGGGAGACATTCATTTAAGCTTTAATAATGATAGGAGTTTACTTTTAAAAGATTGTATTTATGCACCTTCCATTAGGAGGAATTTGATTTTAGTTTCTTATTTATCCTTTTATGCATATTCAGTTTCTTTTAATAAACTCGTGGTTATTAAGAAAAATAAATATTTTATTTGTTATGCTACATCAGTTGATAATCATTATATTCTTAATCCCATCTCTCCCATACAACAAATTAATAGTTTTCATAATTCAATTGGACCAAATTTAAAGAGAAAGGAACACTCCTTAGTGAACCAAATGTATCTTTGGAACTTACACCTAAGTCATATTAATCTAAAAATGATATGTAGATTGGTAGAAAATGGGTAATTGAGCTCATTAGGATTGGAGGCACTTCGAGTTTTTGAATCCTATTTAGAAGGTAAAATGACCAAGAGGCCTTTCTCTTTTAAGGTCTATAGAGCCAAAGAAATGTTGGAATTAGTTCACTCTGATCTACGTGGACTGATGACAACCCGTACAAGAGTGGGCTTTGAGTATTTTATGATTTTCATAGATGATTACTCAAGGTATGGGTACGTTTAGGTAATGCACCATAAGTCCGAAGCCTTTGAGAAATTTAAAGTTTATAGGGCAAAAGTGGAGAATCATCAAGGTAAAAATATCAAGACACTACGATGTAATCATGGCGGTGAGTACCTCTTAGGGGAGTTTAGGCAATATCTAGAAAATTAAAGGATCACATTCCAATTGTCTGCACCAGGTATGCCTCAGCAAAATGGTGTATCAGAAAGGAGGAAAATGACACTTTTGGTTATGATTAGGTCCATGTTGAATTATACAGATCTCCCAGATTCCATTTAGGGACATGCTTTAGAAACAAACACTAATCTACTGAACTTGGTACCTTCAAAGGTGATCTTTATTACACCCAAGGAATTGTGGATTAGGAATAAGCCTAGTAGGAATCATATTCGGACCTAGGGTAGTCCAATACATGTGCTGAAGAGAGATCCTAGTAAGTTGGAATGAAGATCAGAAGTTTGTTTCTTTGTAGGACATTCTAAAGAAACTAAGGGTTATTTATTCTTTGATCCCGAGGATTAGAAGGTTATTGTTAGCAATAATGCCCGATTCTTGGAAGAGAATTATATGATGGGTCATAAACCTAGAAGTAAAGTTGTTGTTGAAGAGTTGCGAGGGCACCAACAGATTCTTAAACATCACCAATATAAGGTAAAATTACACAATGTGTTGACACTAGTACACTAGAACAGGGACTACCTCATTGTAATGGAAGGGTTGCGCCAAGCTAAACAATTTATGTTCTTGGGAGAGTCTTATGACAAGGTACCTGATGAACTCAAAGTCGATCCCTGTAACTACAACGAGGCTATCCAAGATAAAGATGCAGAACTTTGGCTTAAAACTATGAATTTTGAGATGGAATATATCGTCATACCCCGCCTAATAAAATACCTGGTGATTAGTCCTATATCAAATTAAAACATGAATCCCAGTTGGTTCATTCTTAGCATCACTGTCAAAAACCTTATTAAAACTTACTAACCACCTAGTATTCCAAAAAACCGGTGCCAAATTTTAACTTTTTATTTAAACAAGACAATAACATGAGAAAATACACAACTATTCACAATAACCGAATCAAATCAACTGAATAAATAATTAAACTACTTGCATAATCAACCATCGACCACTAAAGTAAATAGTCCAACAACAATCATCCAACAACTGAATAAATAAATCTGAAAAATGTACTAAAAAATCTGGGCGATAATCCCTAAGTAAAATTGAAACGGATAGATGATTCCTACTATAGGAGAGAATGAACGATACGTCTAATCCAAGCTCCTGCTAGCATCCACATGTGCCTCAGCTACGTGTCCTCGGAATAGAATATCAAGTCTGGCGTCCCTGTGTCTAGACACCTAAAAGGTTTTGAAAATAGTTTTATAGCAAGGGTTAGAACCCAAAACATTTTGAAAATGTTTAGCAAGTGAATTAACGACAATAATTTAAAATGCATGAATGCGCTTCATATTTAAGTTAGTGTCGCACTCTCTTGAGGACATACTCACCCCTCCACTAATGTGCACACCTAACGGTTTCCTTAACCCCACCTAGTTGTACTACCCCGTCCAACTAGTCTTGGTATAATATCCCCTTTCCATTCTACTCTAAACCGAGTATTATTATTCATGGGTTATAATTTATCCCCCACACTAACTTAATAAATTCCCTTAATATAATATCATATAATCACGACACAAGTAATATAAGTAAATACAATTTCTCACCTATGTATTTAATTCTGTATATAATCTTTTTCCCATCATATACATAAAATTATAATACAACGATCCCATGCTTGTCTTCCATAAATTATCCTTTTTAAGTAAACTATATAACAATCTCACTAGTTATATAAAATACATTCATTATCGCAACATGTATTTACTACTCGTATATAATTTTCTATACTATTATATACGTAATTATGCCACAACATCCGCACATGTGTCCTATGTATATCCATCCTTCTGAGTATACCCTCTCCGGATGATTTCCTCTAAAGTGCTATTATACCAGGTGTGCTCACTTAACCTATTTACCCCAAGTCGGACTCTCTCGCGAACTTGGCCAAAAACATAAACGTTGGAGGTGATCATATTTCCTACCTGAAAGTGAGATAATACCCTCACCCATATAATGGACGCTATGACCTATGGATATACTCTCCCTACTCCTCAAGCTAGGGATTCACCCACATCGCGCAACCTCCCTTATTAGCACTAGAGTACACAAATTTAATTTAATATCTAGCCACTGATATTTAATAGCACACACAAAGTACAAATATATATATATATATATATATATATATATATATATATATATATATATATACTATCACCACACCGTATATATATAATATAAATCCCGACTTTATCGTGTACTAAAACCCGTAACACTAGCCTGTATATTCCCGAGTCTATAGTTCGACTCAAATTAATTAATTTTCTCCTTAATTAATTTATTACCTTCTCGAGTCTACAGTCTGACTCTAATTTAATTAATTTATACATCAATTAATTTAATACTTGGTGTCGCCCAACCAATTTACCCGGACTCGCCCACTTGGCCCGTACCATCGTTAATACCCGATTCCATATTTCGCCTCTTAATTAATTAATTACACCTTAATTCATTTAATAATGTAGTGCCACTCAACTACAATACCCGAAGATTTTTCCCTCGGCCCGAATTTACTACTAATATCTATTTTCCAAAATTCATCCATTTTGTGGCATACAATTATCATCCGCCTAAACCCAATTATATTTCCCATGTAATTGTTAGGAGCAAGGTTCCATATTTAATTTTCATCTATTAAATTTATGGAAGAAAATCTAACCCAAAATTCTAGCCCATATAAATTTCCAAGCCAAACTGTCGAAATCCCTGAAGGGTCGATCGATCGATCGAGCAGGTGGTCATCTTCTCCGAGGTTCTGTTTTCCTCCATTAACGAATGTCCAAGATTTTAAATCTATAATTTTCCATTATTAATTTACCAGTGCATCATATATTCACATCTAAAATAGATCATGATCATCCTCTAACCATTTTAACATAATCAATTTCTAGGAAATATCATAAATTCCAAAAACGGGTTTTTACATTATCATCAAATTCATTAACCCAAAAATCGATTTCACAATCCCAATCAATTCGTCTCTAATACTGGGAATCAATTATTAAAAAAGCTTATCATCGATAGCTAAGATGATGTTAATTTGAAGTCTCTTATCCATTACAGCTCGTTTCAATTATGCAATTTGGCAAATGGACGTTAAGACTGCATTTCTTAATGAGTATATCTATATGGTGCAGCCAGCTGACTTTAATGCCCAAGGACAAGAGCATAAATTATGTAATCTTTAGAAGTCCATTTATGGACTTGAGAAATCATCTATAACTTGGAACATTTATTTTGATCAGGAAATCAAATATTTTGGTTTTGATCAATGTCAAGTTGAGTATTGTGTGTACAAAAAATGCAACAGAAACGTAGTGGTGTTTTTAGTATTATATGTTGTTGACATTCTTCTAATTGGAAATGATGTTGGAGTGTTGTCTTTGGTTCGAGTGTGGTTTTCTATCCAATTCGATATTAAAGACTTAGGATAAGCTAGTCATATCCTTGGGATCAAGCTTTTGCGTGATCGCAAGAATAAGATGTTGGGTTTATTACAAGTAATTTATATCGATTCCATTATTGCCAGATTTATCATGAAAGATTCCAATAAAGGGTTCCTCCTTTTCAGACATTGAATATCTCTTTCCAAGGATCAGTGTTCTAAGACACCTGATTTGACATAAAAGATAAAAGGCATCCCTTATGCCTCGGTAGTTGGGAGCCTTATGTGTGCTATGCTATGCACTAGACATGATATCTGCTTTGTTGTTGGCATGGCTATTAGATATCACTCTAACCCTGGGCAAGAACACTGGACTAAGGTAAAGCATATACTAAAATACCTGAAAATAAGACAAGACTATATTCTAGTTTACTAAGCAGAGAGTATAGTACCTATTGGGTACACCGATTCAGATTTTTAGTCTCATAAAGGTTCCAAAAATTCTACCTCTGGATATGAGTTTACCTTAGGAGGTGGATCCATTAGTTTGAAGAGTACCAATCAATCTTTCATTCATGATCCCACTATAAAAGATGAATATGTGGCGACCTCCGAGGCAACCAAGGAAACAATTGGCTTAAAAACTTCCTAATGGATTTAGGAGTGGTACCTTTAGTTTAATCAACTATTACACTTTATTTTGACAATAGTGGTGTGGTTGCTAACTCAAAGGAACCCAGGAGCCATAAGAAAGGTAAACACATCGAGCATGAGTATCATCTCATTATAGATTTTTTATGCAGCGAGGTGATGTCATAATTATGAAGATTGCATTAGAGAACATCTTTGCATATCCTTTCACGAAGAGCTTACCTGCCAAGACTTTTGATAGTCACGTATAGGGGAAGGGAGTGAGATGCATTACAACATGGCTTTGAGTCTAAGTGGGTGATTGTTAGAAAGTAGATGAAACCATACTTTTTGTAATAGTTTTTATTATGGATTTATTATTAAAATAAAATAAGTTTTTCCTATTTTAATGAGAATCATGTATGGACATAATGTTTGCATTATTTTATATACTGCCAATGTCTTTTATTCTGTCCAGTAAGTGTTATGGTGTGTAGAGTATGGGTCACGCACAGAGGATCAGATCACCAGTTCTTGTAGAATATAAGTTTTATCGTTCATGATGGAACTGGACACACCATGAGTAGGGCTGTAGTCCAATATTTTAGAAGGTTCATCTTGATTACAAGAAACTATATAGTTTTAACTTATTGTGCCAGTACATTTAATGTTTGTTGAATGGTACCACCTTGAGTTCATTGTCTCTATACTAATTTTTAAGAAAATGTAAATCTCGTGATTATTAGGTTTACTTAAGGCTTTTAATCCACGCATGATTGATGGACACATGCACTAGTTATTTATTGATTTGACCTTTCGAGTGAGATTCATTATTGGATCAATAATCTTAATAGATTAGGTAATGGTGATTATTGTATGGTAAAAGTATTTTATGGATGGAATCCACGTCTCGGTATAGAGACTGGTGATACCCCTTGAGATGCTTATAAGTTTTGTATATGTCAAACCGTACAAGTAGATTATGTTAATCCGACACTACAAATAAGTGAAGTTGGATCACTTAAGGACTTAAATAAGTTAATCAAATAAATTATTAGTAATTTATTTTATTAACAGGTATCTATAACCTTGATGTGGGGAGAATTAAGTAATTAATAATGAGGAGCTTGAAATATAATTTTGACTTATGGAGTGGAGTTGCAGTTATAACTATTTAGTGGTATTAATTAAAATTAAGGGACTGATATTAGGATCCAGGAAGGATTAGGTTTTCTCAGGCCCATTAGGAGCCACATCTTTATATCTACTTAGGGTCCCTACAATAGCCTATATATATGCACCTAAGGCTCATTCTTTTTGCAGCTAGCCATCACTCTTTGATACTCAAAAGACCCAAATTTGGACTTGTGATAAAAAGAGACAATAAAGAGGAAAGAGGAGAATAAAAGGTGGTCACTAAGGAAGACCCCACATTCTGCTCATGACGGTCCATATTAAGAATACAGTAGAAGACTGTGAGGTGCATCGGGCCTACGTTCTTGATCAACTGTCATAGAATAAGGTTTGTGCTAATACGAGAACAAATCAAAGAGATCTAGAAAGTAAATCCTTATTCTAATTTATAGGATTTTGCGTATGTGTAATATTTTTTTTAGTTCAATCTATACGCGTTTTCAATTGACCCTTGGACTTCTACTCCAACACTTAGGCAGTACTGTGTTAAAGAGAGACATTCCCCTTATTGTATCCTTTGACTGCATGATATTGTCACTATGCTTAGTTTGAGATTCTACTTAAACTAAACTCATGAGATGGCCACACTAGTTGCCATTGGCATTCTAAGGGTAATAAGTATCAAAAAGGGCAACATATTCTAATCCGTACCAACTTGGAAGGACATGCCAAGAACTATTCCTTACCTTGATTCCTGGCATATACTGTCGATACGTACCAACGTTCTAATCATACTTCGATATTACCCCACCTTAGTTACCATTTTCAAGTCTCCACATGGTGTCATCACCCTAAGACTCGAATACATTTCCTAATACTCCTAAAGATCAAGTGTCGCACTCCACTACAAGTCATTTCGTGACACCCGAGCATCATGCTCCATAACAACATGAGCTTCTAATTCCTCCTTGGAGGATACACTACCAATTTGTGCCGATTCGGGAAACCACACCCGACACGTATGCTATTCGACTAAACCTTGACCAACAAACTAATATCATCACTTGACCCTCAACCCAATCACTACTAGGACGCTAGTGCTTCTTCAAACCGAGCTTAGCTTGTCTCCTACGTACACCAAAAACATTACATGTAAAAATCCCTAAAGACCCGATAAGATTTCATCATCCATACCTTTATCATTGTAGGTTCGCTTTACAAATCCCTATCGTGATTACTAGGTGCTCACAAGGGCACTAGTCTATGAGCTTATACATATGGCACACCTTAGACATTGAATATCATAAGATGCTTAAATCAATTTATACACCCAATGACGCCACACATAATTTGTCACGCGGGCACTCCAAGATGCCCTTAAACCACACTCAAACTAGGATAACATTGCATCTAACCATTACCTCGACGACTAAATGAGGTCTTACACTTAGGTAATAATCTTATCTCTCATCCAAGCGGATGTGACCATAAACCACGTACCAAACCACAATTTTAGCATTATACAAGACATCACCTACAACCTATAAATCTCTAAGTCTGCATTACCGACATCACTAATGATCCTATTCCTTTACATAACACCATGTTTTCTAAAACCTCGATATAGAAGACTACCTAAAGTTTGCTCCTAAGTATCCTCAGCCATAATCGTTGCATACATAATATACTCATCTTAATTTTCCCATAACTCTCATCATACCCTACGAGGTATAACCTTCGATCCAAGACCACCAAGACATTTACTTATAACAGTATTATCTTACCGACTTAGAACGAGTACACATCCTAAGTGTTGACCAACAAGGTTCATCATGCCCATAAAATCATCAATTACCTTATGATGCGATACCATCCTAAAGATTGAATTCGCCTAATCACCTCATCGGTACTAGCTACTCGAAAGTGACTAGTCAAAGAACTTAACACATTTCTATCACTAATCCACTCTTTAGGTACGATGCACTAGCCACCTAATTTCAATAGTTGACTTTACACTAGGCATGTTTCTAATTCAATAGACATCATTTATTAATCTATACATTTCCATTATCTTCTCATATCCGTATGGATTAACTCACAAGCACCTCACACTACGATGTCGCCACTATTGGATTGCACGGACACTCACAACTTACTAGAAAATCTAATCAGAAGTGCAAAAGAGATTAATGACAACTAACTTAGTCACCTGTCACTTGGTATTGAATTCGCTCATTGTGCTAACCTCTTTGACTTCACCGTCGAGGACACAAAGTGAACAGTCACAAAAACTACCATGACTGGACCAAACCAACATCGACATCAAAAGATCCACTACCGACCTTACCACGTCACTCCTGAAAGGAGCCTTTAACCCAGAGCTCTAATACCATTTATAATGTCGCGGCTCAAATCTATGGGTTACTAGTGGTCAACACGATCTAACCCGAGCGTTAGGTGTGAAGTGCAATGAACAACCTATATAATATTGCTATTCCAATTTTATTTTAATTAAAGTTTCATGTGCTTAACATGTGATTAAAATTTCAAATCAAACTACGTGAGGGACCCATGGAGAGCACCCCGGAGTCCAAGCATACAGAGCTACTAACATAAAATAAAAGAGAGTACTTACCTGTATAATGCTCTTAAAATATGAAATCGCACCAAACTAGCCGTAATAAAATGAGGGAGTGAGATGAATGCTCATTGGAAAATATACAAAATACAGTATAGAATCCAACACCAGAAAGAAGACTCAACTATGTTTTGCCTATGTGCACTTGCAAATACCTTGTATACATATATAAACCTACATATATATATACTTAATGCATGAAACTATTTTTACTTCCGAAAACTTTATTTATTCATATTAATTCACCTTAATCTTGTAAAAGACTTCTTTTATCTCATTTTGAAATTTCTCACTTTATTTAATACAGACGATTAAATACTTGAAACCACTACACTTGGTTTGACCGAAAGCCATTTCTTTACCAAAATTACCATTTTATTTTTAACCGATCCACATTACTATTTACATTGTAAATCACCCCTTTCCACACACGTGAACATCGTGTTAGAAAATACTTATTTACCTTTGAAAACCTTTCACAACACATTCCATTTCCAATAAAAGGTTTAACCACTTAGGTTGTTTAACCATCCAGTTACCCACTTACTTAACCATTCCTTCAACTTTTGTACATTAATCAATTTATACATTTACTTATTCATTTCAACTTTTATCGGAACATTTATTAATTCATTCAAGTTAGGTTGTCATAACACGTTTAACACAACCCATTTCATGACATGTTCCTTATTCCTTTATCTCTATCTTAGAACTTTCCAATAACTGCATACTTTAATGGGCTCCACACTACCAACGAAACCACTATATGCTCTGGCCAGTGATTGTGGATCTTTCACCCTAGGGATTTGGGCCCTCAATTTTCTCAATGTCATCTGGGTTCCTTTTCAATATGTTTTAACATTTTACAAATGCCCATATTATTCCACTTTTTCTTTTTCCCTCTCGAAGCTAAAACCTCGGGTTTCATCCCAACTTGTGTTACACTTTGAAAATCACTATTTCATGTCTTTTACACTTTCTCTTTGATTTTATTACAAAAATCATATTTATTAGGAATCTCATGTGTAACACCCATTACAATATTTTTTTTATAAAAATGTTCCACTTTACGAAAAATACCATTTTACCCATTTGTTTCCAAACTCATCTTTTACTCCATTTCCCAAGTGTTAGTTTTACAAAACACCATTGAGTTACTCGCACCAACTTCTTAAGTCTTCTTAACATTTGGACACCTTTTTAACCCTTTGGAGTAATATTATTCTTAATTGGAAGCATCTTTGTCTCAACACTTTTATTTCCAAGAGTCACTAACGTATAAGATTACTTTATAAGAAAAACACCATTTTCTTCTATTAACACATGTAGACTTACAACCTTACACTTATCACATATAATCCATTTCTCAAACAATTTGAAGACTAGAATTTCTACTTTTATTATATCATGTTTAAACCCATCAAAATCTTCTTTAATCTTGTTTATATGTCCATTATCAAAATACCACAAGTTTATATGCACAAGAAGATGGATTTTAAATCCTAAAATCCTATTAAATGGGTTAAAAACACTTCTCATTCTTGAAATTCACAACAATTTGCAAAAATGCATTTTCAAGACTAAGAGGACATTCTATTTCTTCAAACTCAACAAATTTCCATTATTTCATAAAATCTTCAGTTTTGTAAGAAATTTTGGAACATTATTTCCCCGAATATTTTTGCAAAATCAACATCATTTCAATACAATTTATTTGATAAACTATTTAACATCAAACTTCTAGAAAATGCACCATTTTCATAAAATCCCAATGTTATTTCAAGAAACATTGAAATATGCATTCTTCATTTATTATTAACCAAAATACATTTTCCTAAAATTTTTATTTCATAAAAATATTTATTATTAATCTACTAGAAACCATCATTTATTCATGTGCATTCTACTCATGTAATCTAACAACAAGGCTACTAGTAATGTAAATACAATCTTAAACACTAGTGATACATTTTCACACCTCAAAGACTTTAAATGGTGGTAAAGAAGTTAGTGTAGGAGTAACAGTCCTCACCTCCAAAGTTGGCCTCAAGGGGTTACTAGATGCAGCCTCCATGTGTGATCCATTTAAGCTTCCAAGCAAAGCCCCAACAAACCTCTCTTCAAACTCCATGGAAGCTTCTTTCTCAATCTTCAAGAATCTCAAACAAAGCTAGACAAATTCTTAGCTCCACTAAAAAATGGTGGAAATGGGTATTGTAGGCTTGAATGTGGTGGAATATTATAAGAATGTGGAGGTTTATGGCTGTGAAATGGTGGTGGGATAGTGGAGAGAAGTCAATAATGGTGGAATATTACTCCACCCTCTCTTTCCCTCTTCCATCTACTTCCCTCTTACAAATGCCCCAAATGAACCAAATAAATCCTTATAAAAAATTCCAAATCTTAAAATTCCCATTTTGCCTAATATGGGATGACCAGAGCTCAACAACTCATCAAATTAATCATCTAGAATGTGATAGAGCATAAGGGCAATCTGATATACACAATTTTGAAATGCACCATTCGAATGAAATTGAGCCTTTTTCGAATGACAAGGGCATCTCGTTCGACTCATATATTCGAACGACCTTCAAATGACCCTTGAGAGTTACACAGTGAGGTCTCATTCGAAGCTCATTTTAACCCCTATTTCTGATGAGATCCAAATCTCATTTGAAAGCCCATAAACTCGTTCAAAGTTTCCCTTCTTATCTTTTTCTCAAAATTCCAATTTTGACCCTCAATCTTCCAACAATTACCATCATCCCTTCAAGTTAGTCAACTAACAATATAAACTCAGTCATAATCATCCAAATCTTTGTGTCCTTATATTATTACAACTTATATGGGTAAAATAGATAAAATATTGTTATGGGGTATTACAAAATCCTTAATCCATAAATTTAGTTGATTAAATAACTTGTGGTACATGACATTCTAGGAGCTTCCCCATTCTACTAGTAGCTTCTCTAATTCCAATTAGCAATTCTGAATGTGATTACTAGTACATCATAGTGTGGGATCCTGACTGTAATAAGATCTTCCTCAATGAATATGATATTCTTGGTGTAGTCTATCTATTTTTTTTCAGTGACAATTGCTGATAATGGGCTTGGTTGGATCAATCTGGAATGTAACATTCCCTTTGATTTGGTTTGTAGTTAAGGATCCGTGGATCACTGTGAATTCACGCCCTAACTCATTATTATAGATTTTCGTCACATTCAGCCTGAATTTTCCCTTTTTTCTTTTCAATGAAACCATCTAGATATCCTTCTTGGTCTATTTCTGCATGTGTGATTTCAACTATTTGCAATTTTATGCCTTGTATTTGTGTTCCTTATGGTAGGAACACTTTAGGGTGGTGTACCTTTTGGAAGGGTCTCCTGCCATCTTTCTTGGACACTTGAAGTCTTGATAGTACTTAACCTTGGTCAAGATTTTTTATATTAGTTCTTTGAATAGTATGTTGATAAAATAATGAGTTTTATTGTAATCTGGCATCTTATTCCCCTTTAACCCATCATTTTATTTTTTACCCCTTTTTAGGAGCAACGCTAGTGTCTCTATTTATGCACACCTTTTATTGAACATTATCGTAATTTGTTCTTATGACTACTTCTTTACACTCATTTTATTTTCCAATCATTGACATTATCTTATCGATAGTGTTTTTTTTCCTGAGGGAGTGGTATCATCTGGAGTTATTTGGCACACTAATCACTAACAAGGATACTATAACTTTTTGGTGCAGTATTACACCTCATTATAGATTTCCAAATATCATTGGGCATACTTGTGCAGGGTCTCCTTGGCTTCTTCTTCAGTATAAGGAGTGAATCCATCCTCTTTTGGTGGATGGTTACTGTAATGTACATCACAATAAATCCCATCACGAGCCATTTTAAATCAAAGATGGATATATAAGAATGCTTCTTGAACCACTTTTACTCTATTTCTCCAAAACTTTTGGGAAATATCCATCACATCAGGGTTTAGTTGTTGTTCCAGAGTGTCATGGTCTAACGGTATAATCAAGCATGGTTAGTGGGATCTTTTTTCCCATTGCATGTTTTGAACCTTTGCGTAGTGACTTTCTTCGATCATTTGAATTCCTCAATTGATCGAGTAAATAGATACTTTATCTAGTTTACATTGTTTCTTCTAGAAAGAATTTTGGTAGTCCCAATTCCTCAATGAGTTGGGTGATCATCCATTTCCCTCCACATGATATTATAAAGGTCTTATTTATCTCACTGAATGCTAGCTCGATCATTCCTTTTTTGAGATATCCTCAAGTGGGGTAGGTTGGGATTGCACAGATCGATCTTTCCTTTCTCGAGATATCCTCTAGTGGGGTAGATTACGTATGCGTCATGAACTCTTTCCTTGTCTATGAGTTTTATTTACTTGAGGGATTGGAGTGAAAATGATTTCTTTGTGTTTATATTTTTCCATATGGATCTCCTATGCCCTTCTATTCTCACTACGTTGGAGGTGAGAATTCCCTTTATATTGACGGCATGTCTTCGCCTCTTGCTCGCGAAGACATTTCTCATACGCGTCTATGAGTTGTGATATTTTATTGGAACATGGTGTTCCATTTCTCCCCACCATCTCTTCCTCTCGAGGAGGGTAATAAGAACTAGGGTATTATAGTCTTGGTTGACCCTGACCATGTATTTTACTCTATAAGGACATGTTCGATGCAATTTTCTTGATTATCATCATGATATTTTAAGTGCTCTTTGTGTGAATGAGACATGATTCTATTATTAATGACTAGTAATATTTATGAAATAAATTATTTCCCACAAATAATGCTACTTGTAGGTGGTAATATACTATTGTTCAAGATTCAATATAAACCAACCAAAGAAAGAGAAATATCATGCACACACACATAAAAATAATATGTACATGGTTTGGCAACGTGCCTACGTCCAAGGGTGGTTCCTTTTCTTTATTGACACAATTTTAATACTCATGATTACATTGCCCTTTTCCTTAGGGGAAATGGTTACATTTATAGGAAGAACTAGTAGAGTCCTTGGGACTCCAATCACTTTCATAATTTTCCAATGTTGACCCGCCTTATAATTCCATTGATCTTCATAAGTTATTTATAAAGATAAAAAATAGTTAACCGGGTAAGTAGACCATACATTTAGTTCCAATGTGTGTCAGATTATGTTTCCTTCTAGTAACAACTATTTTTACCATCAATCAGAGTAACATCTATCTCTCTAACCCCTAGGTGGAATGTGTGGCTAGTGTCCCCTACTTCTCAGTCATCACAACTAGATGCATCAAAAACCGTTTCATTTCACTCCTGTCACTCCACTAATGGGACAAATCAAGTAACCATCTCTAGATTTTGAACAGGGGGAATCTCATCCCAGATCTTATTGGCCCTCAGGGAGCATTTTCTTTGATCGGTGATGAATTGATGCCTGTCCGCAATGAAACATATGGAGTCCTACAATAGATAAATTTAAATAATTATTAAAAAAATCCTAGAAGAATATTTACACTAGCACAAGTCTCCTTTAATAAGGAAGAGTGGTGATTCCTCTATTCCCGTAATAGAACCCTCGCATAGTGGACCATTTTACCCCCTACTATCCTATCAAAACACCCTATTTGTTTGGTGCTAAGAGAATTCCACTCAATACCCTCCAAATAATTCATGTGTGGGGAAGCGAGTTTTGCTATTTTTCAAACCTAAACCTTTACAAGATACAGATTGGCTTTTCTAGATAGAGAAAGAAAGTTTGAGAGTGTTTAAGAAGTGATGAAACCGTGTCACTATGTGCCTCTTTATGTAGGGGTAATGGATACATCAATCATTATATGACCTTTTTTGATCAGTAGTGCACCCTAGAAAATAGAATATCACTCAAAAGAGATCTCCTTTTACCGATCAATAGGACCCTCTCAACTTCCCTTGTAATTCTTTTTTATCCTTTTTTTCATAAAAAAGGGATGGAACCCCCACACATTTTATTTATAATTATAAGATAAATAACCTCTCTTGTGGCTTACAAACCCAGATACTTACCTATTTCTAGAGGGTAGGTCCATTACTTTAGAAGAAAATCTTTTAAATTTGGGGATTTATAAGATACCCCCATTACATGATGAAAAACTTCAAGAAAACAAAACAAACATAATAGGGACTTATAATTGACCCCATTCCAATGACTCTAAAAAAATTTAAACTTGGGGATTTATATAAATATCCCCATTACATTCTTTTAATTTTCCTCCTAATATTAGGAAAACTATGTCTATCCATATTGAGATGTCCTTCTGCCAAATTTGGGAGAGAATTGAAGCTCCAGTATGATGAGTCTGTTTCCTTGATAGAAGAATATGAAACCTGATAATCTGCTACAAAGTTGTTTTCTCTCCAAGTATGGTTTATTTGGCTGTTAATAGGATAGATGAGATTATCAAATACATATAAAGAGTTCTAAGTAGGTTTTTCTTTTTTCAAAACAACATCAACTAAAGATTTACAATCAAATTCAATTAGAATATTATATATGTTTAAATGTGGTATCACTTCAAAATTCTTGTAATGCCATGGCTTCTTCTTTGAAAGAAGATTGAATACCAATATATTTAGCAATACCACCTATAAAAAGACCTTTAGAATCTCTTATAACACATACAATTTCGCTAGGCCCAGGGTTGGATTTTGAGGCACCATCTATGTTAATCTTAAATAAGCCTAGAGGAGGTTTACTCCATATACATTTAGATAATTGAGTAGTCTTATGAAAAATTTTAATATTGAAAATGCAAGAAATATAAGTGTCTTGTTGCGAAATTGAATCATATAATTTACAAGTACCAACTATTTTAGATGTTATTGAAATTACATTTTCAATAATGATATTGGAAGAAGTATGTTTGTTCTCAAAACGACTTATATTCCTAGCTTTCCAGATTTCCCAAAAAATTATTTTAGGAACAATTTTAAGTAATACTGTCATATAGTCCTTTTTATACTGAAAGAACCACCAAGATGCTAATATGGATCTGCATGAGGAATACTTAGTACTCATACAAAAGATATTTGAAAAGTAAATCAAGACTTCTTTTGCAATATTACAATCAATGAGGACATGTTGGGGACTATCTTCAGCTGCAAAACAAAACCTGCATACAAAAGCAATCCTAATCCCAATATTTTGAATGTTAGTTTCAAATGGCAAAAAATTATTAAGGAGTTTCCATGTGAAATTAGAAATATTCTCAAGACACCTTTTAAACCAATTTATTTTCCACATCAGCGAAATTGGTAGATTTTGTCTACAGACATTATAAGCAGAGCTTATAGAAAATTCACCATTTATTGTTACCTTCCATATCTGCTTTTCATGGTATATATTCTCTTCTGCTATTTCTTTTACATCAACCATTATTTTTATAGTATATGAACCTTGAGTTATGGATAGACCTCTTTTTAACTTATTTCTTATAAAACAAGCCCAAATACCTGAGTCATATTAATATTCCAGTATAATTTCATATTAAATGTTGTAGTTAAGTCTTCAATCCTTCTAAAATTTAATCCGCATTCTTCATAAAGATAACATAGGTTAGACCATTTTGACCATTGATAAGGCTGATCCTTTGATGTACCACCCCACTAAAATTTGATAAATATGTTGTACAATCTTTTAATGATACTTTTTTTTGGGGGGGGGGGCTTAAAACTGCTAAAGTTTACACATGAATAGATTGTAACACAATTCTAATGAGGGTAGCTCTACCTGCTTGTGAGATCATTTTAGAACACCGAGTATGTAATTTTTCTCTAATTTTGGTTAATAATTCAGTATATTGAATTGCCTTAGGTTTACCTTTATTTATTTAATAGGCATTTTCTTATTAGATAAACCAGAGTATGAAGCAATAGAATTTCTTCTATGAGGTGAAACCTTCTTATCAACATAAAATGAACTCTTAGAGAAATTAACTTTCTGACCTAGAGTATTCTCATAAGACTTAAGAATTTTTATAAAAGATTTTATGATATGATTACCTCCATTTATAAAAATAATTAAGTCATCAGCATAACCCAAATGTGAAATTAGTTTACCGTTAGGAGGGTGAGTGAATGGGATAGCCTTACGATGGGTAAATAACTTATTTATATTTCTACTTAATGTTTTAGCAGCTAGTATAAAGAGAATATGAGATATATGATCTCCTTGTCTTAGTCCTCTAGTAGTATGAAAAAAACCTATACTTTGACAATTTATAATGAAAGCGAACCAATTATTTGAAATCAGTCTCCATATTAAATCAATAAAGAGTTCATTAAATCCAATCTTACTAAGAACTTTACAAAGAAAAGGCCAATATACTATGTGATACAATTTTTGAATATCTAACTTTATTATAACATTATTACCGTAAGCCTTAATTTTTTATCCTTAATTTTTACAAAGAGTTGATTTTTCCCTCGACGTTTTCAACAAATTTATGTTTAAGGCACACAATTTACCTAAAATGGTTTACTTCAACAAGATTGGTTTTAAACCCAAAATTTCATAAAAATAAGGTTTAAACCCAATTGTGGCCATGAACGATCCTCGCGGAGGGAGAGAAGAAGAAGAGCGTGTCTTCAATGTCGAGAGGATCTTGGTCCCGCGCATCCCTCTCGGGAGATCTTTGAACGGCGTCGATGATGAGGTGAAAATGTAGCGAGATGGAATCGCTAGTCTATTTTACTCAAAACAGACAAAAGAAAAGGGAGCCATCCCGAAGTACAACATCCAAAGACATACTGATACATACGAAACCAAAATGATTCAAAAAGTGTCCGGAGGCTAAGTTACGAAATGGGAAGGTGTTAGGCACCCATTTTGCCCTTACGGTCTCTCATGGGTTGTTACTATTTTCCTTTATTTCCCCATGATATGTGTGCTTGTGTATATGAAGTGGAGATAGGAATCATCGACTTGTATCATAGAAGAGATAAAGAGAGTCATCCGTAGGAATGTTCCTAAAAATAATATCAGAAAATAGGATTTACGCGATTATCCTAGCATTGATCATTATAATGGAACGATAATGCATGTGGAATAATACTCCGCTATGAACAAATATATGTATATATAAACATATAGCATCTAAGAGAGTTAAGTTTAAAGAATATAGAAAAATATAAAAAAATAGGGATAGGACTCGAGTCTCAGGTTTTACCTCGAGATGCCTACGTAGCCTATAGAGGCATCAAAGTCCACGTAGTTCGTATGAAGAACGAGGGGTGGGATTTATCCCATAAATCCAACCATAGACTTCTCTTAAATGTGTGTGTGTAAAAAAGTGTTTTAGCTGTGAGAAAAGTGTGAGAATTCCCGTTTGGAATTTATGAGCAAACCCTCTTTTTCTTATTTTTTTGGGTTTTATTTATATGAAAATAAGAGATGTGCAATAATACTAAATAAAAAGTATATTAGGATACGTGAGATGAGAGGATAAAGGTGCTAAGTAATAAAACAAATTAATGCGAATTTTAGAGAATTTGAAGAGAGAAAGTTGGACCTTCTTGAAGATCTTGAGCTTGATCTTGGATGTTGGAGATAAGCCCTTACACTTGGGTGATGATGGAGGGTACTTAATTCAACAAGTTTGCTGAAAAAGATGATGAAAGTTGAAGGTTTCAAAGGGATTTGGATGTGGAAATCACGCTGACTTCGAGAGGGATTTTCTGAGCTCGCTGAGAGTGATACTTCAGAGACCTTCTGAGCGTGCATGGGGTGATCCGTTGGAAAGGTAATTCATAGATCTTCGAAAGTCTTTTGGAATGCTCCCAAGTCCGAGAGTTGACTTTGGGTCAAATGTGCCACAGAAGCAGTTTCCAGTCCTTTGGACGGGGAATTGTTGGACGCAAATAGATAGTTCGTCAGTATGGTAAGTCAGAATCGCGCATGAGGCGGACCGTTGGAAAGGTTAGGATATTTACTTAGAAATTCCAAAGAGTTTGATTCGGTTTGGAAAATTTACTTCGGTTAATTGGGGTCTGGAAGTGTTCGATGACCTTTCAGAGTAAAACGGATCATTCGTCCGTACCGTAAGTCAGAATCGTGCACGGTGCGGACCATTGGAAAGGGGTTTCAGTGACCTTTGAAGATTCATTCAGTCTCGATCGAGATAAAGATTTGACTTTGGTCACATGGAGCTTGGGAGTGTCTGGTGGCCTCCTGATCAAGTTTCGAGGGAAAACGGGTCGTTCGTCCGTACCGTAAGTTAGAATCGAGCACGCGACGGACCGTTGAAAAGAGGTTCCAGTGCCGTTTAGAAATTCATTTAGTGTCAGTAGAGCTGAAGAGTTTAACTTTTGGTCAAATAGCAACTGGGAGTGCTCGATGGCCTCTAGACCAGTACCCGGGGTATGACTTAGGTTTATAGAGATGAAGGGAGGTTCTATGGACCTAAGGAGAGTTTAGGGGGGTACTAGAATGGGGTGTCTACAGAACCTGATAGCCATCGAATAAACACCGTATGATGGCTTTGAAAGAGCATGACTAATTCAAAGGGTCGGGGCCAATTCTGAGGACCTACGAATGAGGACGACTAATTCAGAGGGTCGAGGTCGATTCAGAGGACCTAAGGGGGAATACTGGGGATGGTTTGAAGGAAGTAATGATCAAAGATTTAGGTCAATTATGAGGACCTAAAGTGATGCCGGGGGTGACCGATTCTGTGGGTCAAAGCCAATTTTAAGGGCTTAAGTTGTGATGACCAATTCTGCGGGTCGAAGCCAATTCCTAGGGCTTAAGTTGGGATAACCAATTATGCAGGTCGAAGATAATTTTAAGGGATTAATTTGTGATAACCAATTCTGCAGGTCGAACCCAATTTTGAGGGCTTAAGATGGAATGACCAATTCTGCGTGTCGAAGCCAATTCTGAGGGCTTAAGTTGGGATGACTAATTCTGCGGGTCGAAGCCAATTCTGAGGGCTTAAATTGAGATGACCAATTCTGAGGGTCAATGCCAATTTTGAGGGATTAAATTGAGATGACCAATTCTACGGGTCGAAGCCAATTCCGAGGGTTAAATTGAGATGACCAATTCTGTGGGTCGAAGCCAATTCCGAGGGCTTAAGTTGAGATGACCAATTCTGTGGGTCGAAGCCAATTCTAAGGGCTTAAATTAACATGACCAATTCTATGGGTCGAAGCCAATTCTGAGGGCTTAAGTTAAGATGATCAATTCTGCGAGTCGAAGTCAATTCTGAGGGCTTAAATTGATATGACCAATTCTACGGGTCGAAGCCAATTTCGGGGGCTTAAATTGAGATGGCCAATTCTGCGAGTTGAATATAATTCTGAGGCTTAGGTTGAGATAACCGATTCTGTGGGTTGAAGCCAATTCCGAGGGCATAAGTTGAGATGACGAATTCTGCGGGTCGAAGCTAATTTTGAGGGCTTAAATTGTGATGACCAATTCTACGGGTCAAAGCCAATTCTGAGGGCTTAAGTTGAGATGACCAATTATACGGGTGAAGCCAACTCTGAGGGCTTAGGTTGTGATGACCAATTCTGTAGGTCGAAGCCAATTCTGAGGGCTTAAATTTAGATGACCAATTCTGCTGGTCGAAGCCAATTTTGAGGGCTAAATTAAGATGACCAATTCTGTCGATCGAAGCCAATTCTGAGGGCTTAGGTTGAGATGACCAATTCTGCGGGTCGAAGACAATTCTGAGGGATTAAGTTGAGATATTCTCGGGGAACTCTGTCGGGAAAATTACTTCGCGATTTTGAATTGAGCTGGGGAAGCGATTGCTGGAGAAACTTTCGTGTCTTCTGGAGACTTTATGGGGGAATATCCAATTTGATGCTCTGGATTCCACTGGAGAAGTGATTAGGTGATCCAGGGTTTGGATGTTTTGCCCTGGGAGATTTGAGACTTTTGTTGTAATGGTTTTTAAGGATTCCACAGGGTAATAAGAGATAACTTGAAGTTTGGGATACTTTGGGGGTCCTCTAGGGACGTTGTCGGGAGGATATTCACTTGGGTTTTGAGAGTTCCATTGGGGAAATAGGGGTTTTGCTTGAGGGAGTGTGAAATTTTCTTGGTGAAAATGTTCTAAATCCCCCCCGGGATTTTTAAGAATTTTCTGAGGATTTTTCAGGGTTTTCTAGTATTTTTTGGGAGTTTTTGTACAAAAATTTAAGGGGGGTGCCAGTCGGCATGATGTAGAGGGTGCCATTCGGCAGTGGCACAGACTTTTGGACTAACTCAAGAAGGTAAAAGGTCAGTGCCGATCGGTAGGTGTGGGTGCAATGTCGATCGGCATGACCCCTAGCATCCTATAAAAAGGGGCGGGTTCCCCTCATTTTTATAGCTTTTGCCTTCTCTCTTTTTGCAATTTTCTTCTATGAATCGTTCTAGCATTCTAATCTCTAAAAAAATGGACGCTTTTGTGACCACTGGGGTGCACAAGGAGTGGTTGACTGTTGATGACTGGGCAAATTTAGAGTGGAGGGCTAGGGCGCCTCTTGCTTTGGGGAGTGAGAAATCTTTTGACGCATTCGAGCCGATTATGAATGAGTGGACTTTGCTGCGGGAGCCTTCGCATCATCGATCTTCTAGGGAGGTTAACCTTGGTGGTTACGTAAGTAAAATGACTTTTGACATTCTTTTCTGGTGTTTTTCCTTTTTTATTGGATTTTGACAAGGTTTTTCTTTTAGCAGTCTGATGTTTCTGTGTCGACTATGCGTGCCCGTGGGACGACGGGGCTTAAGGATGTCTGGGAGCATCTTCCACCTGTGGTGCGTTGGGTGGTATCATCAATAGGCTTTGGGAGGTTGGCATCTGTGCTGGATGAAATGCCTCGTTCGACGACAATTTTATGAGCGCTGGGGGAGAGGTGGTGGGACACTACCCACACCTTTCATTTTGGTTTCGGGGAGATGACTGTGACTCCTATAGATGTGTAGCAGCTACTGGGGCTGGATTATGATGGAGAGGAGATAGAGGTGGATCGCTCTTTAAGGGTGAGGCCGGAGGCGGTGTGGGCGGCGTTCGATGATGTGGGGAAGGTATTATCTGGGGACTCCATTCGGTTATCCCTAATGGGGGATGTTTTTGTAGGCATAGTGATTGATGTGGAGGATGGGATACAAGTGAGGCAGATGGCCTGGTTGTTCATTTTGCTGGTGATGGGGGGATTGTTGGTGGCGTCGAGCGGCGACGTTGTCCGCTTATGGTTTTTGCCATACTTGAGGATGTTTTCGAACATCCCTCTATATTATTAGGGGAGCCTGGTTTTGACAACCCTTTATTCTTCTCTAGATGCATTCAGACGGTGCTGCCGGTAGTCTTTCACTGGAGCCACATATCTTCTTGAGGTATTCTTTAATTTGTGCATTTTCCTTTCATGGATTTGCATTTTCCTTATGCATCTTTTTTTTATTATGGTTTCTTGTCTTTGGCAGACGTGGTTCTATGAGGTGATTGGGTGTAATACCTAGGTGATTTCTCTGAAGGATGAGACTGTTAGGGACTTTTGCCAATTGTATCGGTGGCGGAAGGCTAATCGGAAGTTGAGGAAGTCTCTTTCTCTGGAGGCAGTGCGTCAGGTCTTGAATGGCCTAACCAGTGATAGGGTAAGACTTTTTCTTTCTTCAGTCTAAGACCTTTGTGCTATGATTCCATATTTCTTTATATCTTGCTGGGGATTTTTTTCAGGTGACCTTTTACCCTTGAGGGAAGGCTATTCAGGACATGGGGTTGATTGGAGTGAATGCGCAGATGAGGCATTTGCTGGCACATAAGTTTGGCCACTCTTGATATCTCAGGGATAGGGTGGTTCTGCAGATTGCTGAGGAGGAGGTGGTGGTACTACCTACAAGGCCCCCTATGTCTATGAGCTGGGAGCGACTGCTGCTAGAGGATGCACGAATCACGATGATGATTGGTGAGTCATATCTGCTGTGCACCGATATGGTTGTGTCGTATGATTATATAGACTTTATGATAAGTTGGATGATGGTGCCCATCATATTTGATGCACCGCCTCTCCTTCCTGTGGGTTAGATTCAGCCAGTGGGGTCCTCCCACAGCGGTGGTGGTCCGTCGACATCTGCAACGGTGGCAACTTCAGAGGTTCCCTTTGTGCGGTTGCATATCCCTTTATACAAAATCCGACGGGCTGATGGAGGGATGGTGCCTAAGTTTCATTGTCCTCATGCGATGGACCCGGAGGAGTTAGCTTGATAGATGATGTTCTTCATCCTATGGTATATCATTGTCCTCTTTTCCTTTACTTTTTCTTGGTTTCTTTTGATCTTTTATGCTTGATATGG
The DNA here is from genome assembly GCA_949130495.1 of Sambucus nigra. Lineage (NCBI taxonomy): Eukaryota > Viridiplantae > Streptophyta > Magnoliopsida > Dipsacales > Adoxaceae > Sambucus > Sambucus nigra. Next base: position 483,295,355 of record OX422208.1, on the reverse strand, counting down.
ATTTTTCCTTTTCTCGTAGCAAGTCCAGGTGTCCACCACTTGGCTGAGGGACATTAAGGGCTGGATATCTTCGATGACTGCCCATATTCGGGACGCGATTCCTGTTCCTTCTTGCTTGGTGCCGCCTGCCGCATCCAGGGAGTATTTTTGTTCAGGTAGTGGTGGTGCATCATCTCGTCGTAGGGGAAAGAGAGTGCATCATAGGGATGGGAGTTCTTAGGGAGAGAGGTGAAGGTTAGTTGTGTGTGTGTGAGAGAGAGAGAGAGAGAGAGAAAATGTGGGTTCGGGATGAGTCCCATTATTTTCTGCTTTTCTTTATTTCATGAAAGATTGATATAACACAGAAAAATATCTATGCAATGCAATGAAGTTTTTTGATTATCTTCTATTAATGATGAATGAATGAATGCATGCACATGCGCTTTTTACTTTGCTGCTGAGACCGTAAAATATTTTTGGAAGTTTGAAAGAAAGTTTTATTCATAATGAGAAATTATATAAAGATGGAAAGGGGATTTTTGAAATTTTGTTGAGAATATCGATTTATTTTTATTGAGTTTTTTGATTTTGACAAAAGAGGAAAACGATAAGTTTCTAAAAATAGGGGGTTGTCAATCGATAAGCACCTTATCCTTCCTATCGAAAGTTCAGTCCAGTCCCATCAATTCAAAGCTTTGATTGCTTCCCTCTTCAGCCTTTGGTACCTTGTGGGGAAGGGTTCCCTCCGATTTCTGCAGGGGTTATATCTTTTGTGAGGGTTATCAAGTATAAAAGAGGGGTAAGGGTTGTAAGGACATTTTTGTCCATTATCAATTTGTATGTCGTACGCCGTTACACCGTTTAAGAAACTCAAGATTGCATCTACATCAACGGATCCGAATAGCAAAGCATCTTCAACATCATAGCCTCTGCGAGAATGAACTTGGTAAAATTTTGTTTTTACGTTCCTTAAAGTTCATATTTAGTATTGGGAAACTTTTATAAAAATAAGAAGTAAGTTTTTTCAAGCAAAATGAGGCTTTTTAAAGGATTTTATTTTTCTGGGAAAATCGGACCGGTCCGCCCTCTACCCGGACCGATCCGCCTTGCTCGAAGTCCAGTAGACCCCAGATCCATAGCGAACCGATGGAGATAAATATCCGAACCGATCCGATGTCAACCGGACCGATCTGATTGCAATTAAAAGAACCGATTCGGTCTACCGGACCGATCCGCCCTCAATCCGGACCGGTCCGCCTGGGATAATTACGAGCAGTCCCAGTTTTTTAAAACTCTTTCCTTGGTTTTCTTATTTAAAGCCAACTCCGAGAGTTATTTTTTAAGACTTTTCAACACGATTTTCAGAGTTCTAAATGCTCTAAGTCTTCACCTTTTTGATGTGCAAAACATCTTTTTGATTCACACCAAAAATCCCAATTACTTTTGTGAATCTATTGGAACCCTAGAACACAAACTTTGTTCATCTTTGTGGAGAGATCTTTGCAACCGAGGGCTGCGTGTCATTGCCGAGGGAGTCTCTACAAAGTTTTATGACTGCGTGTCATTGAGGAGAGCTGCGGTTCTTTCTTCGTTGGTTGGGCTGCGAGTCCTTGGAGGGTGCTGCGTGTATTCTCTTGCTGAGTTGAAGACTGCGTGTCTTTGTGGGTTGGCTGCGCGTTGATCCATTGCAGATTTCTCTATGTAATTGTAAGTTGCGGCTTGTATATTCATAGTGAAATAAAGGTTTTACCCGAAAGGGGTTTTTTCCTGAATTCTGTGTCTCAGCATAATTTTTTTGTGTTACATGCTTTATTTTTTTATGGGTTGACACACGCACCTTAGTTGCATGTTTAGGGGCTGAAATTCACTAAGTGTGCTATATTAGAAATTTGCGAACTTAATCAATTATCACACGTTTTCAAATTGGTATCAGAGCAGGTTACGCTAATTTATTGCGTATTCCTATTTTCCGCAAAATCGTGTGATATTGATTTTTTAAAAATCAGTTTTGTGAATATTCGCAATTTTTCAATGGATTTTGATGGTTTTGATGATCTTCGATGTCGAATTTTTGAAAAAATTAATTGGAAAATTCACACGAACTCTTGTTTTAAATCTTCTGTTGAAAATGAATCTGAGAGGTGTCCTTGTTGTGAGGGTGTTGGTCACACGTTACATGAGTGTACCACAAATTTAAAGAAGAAATTAAATAAACCGATTTCTCATGTTTCTACCCTTAGTGATTGTGATTCGGAAGAAGAAGTTTTTTATGCTTCTAGGCGAGAGTTTCCCATCCATGTGATTAGTGATGATAGTGAAGGTGATGGGAGTGTGGATGAAAGTGAGGAGGAAAGTGTAGATGAGCATGACTTGCCAACTGCATTCAATAAACTTTATGCTGAAACTTTGAAAACAAAGAAAGAAAATTTGAAATTGAAAGCTCAATTGAAAGAATGTGCCATAAAAAATAATGATTTTTTAGTTAAAGAACTTAGGGCACATGCGAAAATTTTGAAAGAGAAGCTGGAGTACGTCGAGGGTGAGAGAGATAGTCTTAGAGGGTTAATGGAGACTATGAAAAAGGAGATTCTTGAGTTTGAGGAGTCTAGGCGCTTACTTGAATCTAGGATAGATGAACTTGAGAAAAGTTTGAGAGATTCGAGTAAGGTGAAATTTGATTTGGAGTCTAGGTCTGAAAAACTTGATAAGATTTTAGGCACTATCGAGATTAAAAAGGATAGGGGTGGGATTGGTTTTGAAAAACATGGTGCACCCATTCCCACACATGTTAGAGAGACCCCTAGGATTGTTAAGAAAGAGACACCTAAGGTTGTTAGGAAAGAGCCTCCTAGGAACATCGTGAGAGAACCTCCTAGGATCATTAGGAGAGACCCACCTAGACAAATTCGGAGAGAGCAACCGAGAAATTTGAGGAGAGGGCCACCTTTAGGTAACACACACCGCCCGATTTACACTTGCACACATTGCGGTAGGCAAGGCCATCTTAGGCGATTTTGTTACAAGCTTTTAAATGGACCCAGGATGGTTAATGAAAGAATAAATTCGATTCCCAAAACCCCCACACTTCGTTACAAATCTATTTGGGTTAGAAAATCGGATTTAGAGGCTTATGGTTTATTTGTCCACGATTCCCGTTTGCTTGCACGTGATTCACCCCATGTGAAATCTTTTGGTTGATTGTGATTGCATGTTTGTCATACACTAGTTGTGGTTTCATGTTATATTTTTACTAGTGTGATGACTTGTAATTTTTGTATAAATTCTTGTGTTTGAATTTTGCTTTTGAAAAAAAAAATACAAAAAGATTTTATTTTGATAAAATTTTTGAAAAATCCAAAAAGATTTTTGTTTTGTTGTTTACACCTTTTATGGATGAACACTTAGGATGACCGAGTCACAACATCATTCCATTATTTTCACGTGACTATTTGATAGTGTTTTGAGTCAATAGGTCAATTCATCCATGTGCTTTATAATGTTTGGAGTCATTAAGATGTAATTAAGTGTTACTTCCTACATGTTTGACTCATGTTTCCTTTAATGCACACGTGCACGGATTTGTTTGATTATTGTGCTTGTCTTATCACATGTTGGTTGGGTGTTTTCACTTCAATCTAGTCCTTAACACGAACCAAGCGCGATATATTTTGATAAGGAAATTGTGCATATTAAAACCGTTTTGTGAGTTTGTGTGCTTTGTTTGAAAACGGGGAAGGGCTGCGAAAGGTTCATCTTGCCTTTGCGAATACTAAGCCACCGTTAAATTGGACCTAAAAAATGGAGGAATTTTATTATCCGAGGTCCAAAGAGGTTAAAAGTGCCCGAAAAAATTGAAAGGCAATAAAAAGACATTCATGCCAAAATATGGGCCATTTAGGTTTTTGCAGCAATTCTCCAAAGTTTGAGAATTTAGATTACCTCTAAAAGAAAATATTTATGAGGGAGTTTGGTTGGAGAATTTAAAACGGGTTTGCACGTCCTTGAAATGCTTGAAAATGCGCTACATAGTTTTGGACGTTATTGGTGTGGAAATCACCTTGACTTTGATTTGTTGATTTGCATAAGACGATGTCATATAAATTCAACAAATTTTTTTTACACCTAAGGATACTTTTGATGTTCATTCGTTAGGGGTACACATATGCATCGTGCACATATGATTGATTGAGTTGATTTACCTATCGAATGTGTTCACACCCATTCATTCCGTTTCCATGAATTGGTTGTTTGAGTCTAAATCCATGGTGTGATTTTTGTATCATGTTTTACATTTTTTTTCAAATTGGTATCCTATCTTTGTATGAAAAATTTGAAAAATCAAAAATAGTTTGTATTTGTTTTGTACCGTGACACCCCGATTTTGCTTATTTGATTCATTCTTCTCATTTGTCTATTTGGGGACATCATAAAAAAGGGGGAGAAAGAATTATCATATTATGGGGGAGTTTGTTTTTTGGGGGAGTTTTTGAGATGTTGCTTATGTTTTTATCATATATTGATATCCATGTTTATCTCATTTCAAACTCGATATGTCACGTGGTATTTGCTTTGTCTCATGTGTGTAGGTATGAAGATTGAAGATCAATATGTTGCACACCCTGATGAGAAAAGCTTTGAGATTTAATGATTGTTGAAGATAGAAGAACAAACGATGAAGATTTATACCTTTTTATCTTTAGGGTTCATGGGAGGGTAGATTTGTATAGGTCATAAGTTGATAATTCGAATATTTTTTATGTATGTACCGGCATAGACATAGGGGGAGATTTGTAAGGACATTTTTGTCCATTATCAATTTGTATGTCGTACGCCGTTACACCGTTTAAGAAACTCAAGATTGCATCTACATCAACGGATCCGAATAGCAAAGCATCTTCAACATCATAGCCTCTGCGAGAATGAACTTGGTAAAATTTTGTTTTTACGTTCCTTAAAGTTCATATTTAGTATTGGGAAATTTTTATAAAATGTTTTTTATAAAAATAAGAAGTAAGTTTTTTCAAGCAAAATGAGGCTTTTTAAAGGATTTTATTTTTCTGGGAAAACCGGACCGGTCCGCCCTCTACCCGGACCGATCCGCCTTGCTCGAAGTCCAGTAGACTCCAGATCCATAGCGAACCGATGGAGATAAATATCCGAACCGATCCGATGTCAACCGGACCGATCCGATTGCAATTAAAAGAACCGATTCGGTCTACCGGACCGATCCGCCCTCAATCCGGATCGGTCCGCCTGGGATAATTACGAGCAGTCCCAGTTTTTTAAAACTCTTTCCTTGGTTTTCTTATTTAAAGCCAACTTCGAGAGTTATTTTTTAAGACTTTTCAACACGATTTTCAGAGTTCTAAATGCTCTAAGTCTTCACCTTTTTGATGTGCAAAACATCTTTTTGATTCACACCAAAAATCCCAATTACTTTTGTGAATCTATTGGAACCCTAGAACACAAACTTTGTTCATCTTTGTGGAGAGATCTTTGCAACCGAGGGCTGCGTGTCATTGCCAAGGGAGTCTCTACAAAGTTTTATGACTGCGTGTCATTGAGGAGAGCTGCGGTTCTTTCTTCGTTGGTTGGGCTGCGAGTCCTTGGAGGGTGCTGCGTGTATTCTCTTGCTGAGTTGAAGACTGAGTGTCTTTGTGGGTTGGCTGCGCGTTGATCCATTGCAGATTTCTCTATGTAATTGTAAGTTGCGGCTTGTATATTCATAGTGAAATAAAGGTTTTACCCGAAAGGGGTTTTTTCCTGAATTCTGTGTCTCAGCATAATTTTTTTGTGTTACATGCTTTATTTTTTTATGGGTTGACACACGCACCTTAGTTGCATGTTTAGGGGCTGAAATTCAATAAGTGTGCTATATTAGAAATTTGCGAACTTAATCAATTATCACACGTTTTCAAGGGTGGAGTGTTTTCATCACACCTTCACATACTAACTTTCTCGTTCTGTGAGATGGCTCTCCCTAGTAGTGTTGAGTTTGCCAACTACCTTGAGTCTTTGGAGGCGATGTGCTCCTACAACGTCGACTATGATGCTTTCAACATGTGTAGATTCTCTTTATGGCGTAATCGACCCATAGAATGGAACTTGCTGATGGCGACAGTACAATTTTGGTACCTCGAAGACCATGTATTCCAATTTGTTTTGGAAGAAGTATGTCCGACTTATGAGGAATTTTCTGCAATATTGGGAGTAAATCCTATTATGGCGGCTTCTATGCCTGAGTTTTCTCTATCTCTTTGGGAGTTTTTGGCTGGTCTTCTCCATGTCTCACCCTTGGTGGGTAGATACTTGGTTACTGGAGGAATGATTATTCTTTCGATGGTGCTGCGGTCTCTGCATTTACAAGAGGTTGGTGATGCTGGATATACCAGAGCCGTCGTTCTGGGCTTGGTTTTGAAATTATTGCTGGTGACTGGGGAACTACTGATGGACCCACAACTTTCACCTATTTCTTCATGGATGTCCTACCATCACAATCTTGCAGCAGTGATACTGGCGGAGACTTTGAATGGCCTGGATGCTTGGCGAGAAGGTCATTCTGACTTTCTGAGGGGTAGCCCCGTGATGTTATTCATGTGGTTGCCTGAAAGACTTGGCCTAGTGTCTCCTCCGGAATACCCATTGTCAGATGTACCCAATTTATTTTTACGCCATTTCATCAGCGTTGGCCTGGATATTAAGAGTTGGGAGAACTGGTTTATGGAGCATGGGGCTCTAAATCTACGCTGGTCAGTGCCTTGGTGGGGATAATTGCTGCCTATTCTAGAACTGGGAGAATGCCCATATCTCTGGATGGTTGGTCTTAGACAAACCTCTTTCTATTTCTCTTGGCGGATTCTACGCCAATTTGGATGGGAGGAGATCATGCCACCTCGAACACTAGACTTCTTTTTGATAGAAGATTTGATAGCGCATCTGCGCATGCGGCTTGGCTCTTTGTGGGAGAGTCGACGTCCATTGAATCATCCTTCTAAGTCTGTTGGGAGAGTTTGGCACATACCTGGGGATCATATAAAGTGGTCGTGGAGAAGAGTGGTCAGCAAGATGTTGGTAGTGGAGACTGGACAAAGGTGTCATATCTTATCCGATACCATGGAGGGAGGTGTGGTATATTTTTGAGGCTTGTTCGAGCTTATCTGACCATGGAGCTTCTGCGGTACTCTATTCAGGCAGGGAAAGCTTGGGGACCCCAGGATGTAGATGTAGATGATGATGATGGATCAGACTCCTCTGGTAGCTGTGGGTAGGGCTCTTTGAGAGTTTGTTTTTTGTAATGGGGAATAAATTTGGGAATTTTATATGTCTTTCTAGGAAGGTAGGGGAAAGGGAGTTATTCATTTATTTTCTTATGTAATTGTACCGTAATTTCTTATTAGTGAAATAAACAAGTTTTTGATCATCCAGTTGTGCCTTTTGATGAATTTTGTAATTTTGAATTATCTATACCAATCGTAAAGGCATGCATAATCCTTTTGTTCAAATATATGTTAGAATGAACTGTCGTTCTCGGAGATAGGAAAAGAATAGTTTTTGTGAAAAAGAAAGGGGCGTGCTCATGCAAGATGTATGAGCTGCCTACGTACCTCTGGGGGCTTTTGAAATTTTTTAATTTTTTTGAAAATAATTTTTTGTAGAGGATCAGGCCCACGTAGTTTTGGGTAGAGGGAAATGGATATTTTTTCTTTTTTCTTTTTAAGAATAGAAGGAAGATGAGAAGAGTCATAGCGCACCGAGATTTCGTACTAGGGGTAAAATATATTGAGACAGTTTAGGTTGACTGAATGAGCCATCTCTTCTTCATCGAGGTCGATGAGCATCGCGGAACCGCCGGACAAGATCTTATTGACAATGTATGGGCCACTCCAATTTGTCTTGAATTTCCCTCTGGGCTCCCATATAGGCTCTGCTATTTCTTTTAGCGATAAATCCACTTCTCGGACACCGCGGTCCTTGACTCTCTTATTAAATGAACGCGCTATTTAGCGATGGTACCCTTATACGTGATACAACGCTTTCAGTCTCCTTTCGTCCAAGAGTGATAGCTCACTGAGATGACTTTGATGCCATTCTTCCTCATTGACCTGGCTTTTAATCATGACACAAAGTGAAGGGATTTCTAGCTCCATGAGTCGGACTGCTTCCATGCCGTAGACTAGAGAGTAAGGTGTAGCCCCAGTAGAGGTTCAGATTGAGGTTCGGTAGCCACAGAGGGTATAAGGGATTCGGTCAGCGCAATCTCAAAAGTTGTTGATCATCTTACTGATGATGGCTTTGAGGTTTTTGTTAGCGGCTTCGACTGCACCATTGTTCTGAGGTCGGTAGGGAGAAGATTTGTGTCTCTGAATCCCACACTCGTTGACCACTTTCGTGACTTCTGCCATGAAATGCAACCTGTTATCTGATACTAGCTCATGCGGTGTCCCATATCAGCAGATGATGTTTTTCTTGATGAATTTGGCCACTTTCTTGGCATTCATGACTGCATATGACTCAATTCGACCCATTTAGTGAAGTAATCAATGGCAGCTAGGATGAATTAATTCCCGTTGAAGGCCTTGGGTGTAAATTTCCCTATAATATCGATGCCCCAGGTGGAGAACTGTCAGGGAGAAGGCGTGTTGTACAATTATCGCGGAGGCAGGTGTTAAAGGTTGGAAAATTATTGGCATTTGAGGCATCTCTGGACATAGGCGATGCAATCCCAGATTATGGTGGTCCAGTAGTAGCCTTATCGAATGATCTTCTTAGCAATCATGTTACCGTTTATGTGAGGCTCACATTCCCCGCTATAGATTTTATGTATTATCTCTTCAATGTCAGCCCCTGTGATGAAGTGTAGATGGGTTCCATTAAAGTTTCTCTTGAATAATGCTTTGTAACAGATGATGTAATGGGTGGCCAATCTTCGGAGGGTTGCTCGATCTTTCTTGTTGGAGCCCTCGGGATACCTACCATGCGGAGGTGCCATATATCATAGTACCAACAATTAGCTAGCTGGAGATCTTCTTTGGTTATGATCTCAATGTGGTAGAAATGGGTTGGTTCATCTTGATTTTGAACTAGGATGGGGGCCATTGTTATTCCTTCGAGCATGTCGACCATGGAGGATGGGGTAGCAAGGTCACCGGCTAGGTTATTCTTTGCTCGAGGTACATAATGGAAGGTGATGTCTTGGAATTTGTAGGCAAGTTCTTCTAAGTGGGCATGAAAGGGTTGGAGTTTATCATCCTTGACTTTCCATTTTCTGATCACTTGACCGATGATGAGGTCGAAATCCCCATAGACATCTAGGCATTGAGTTCCTTTCTTGAGAGAAACTTTGAGGCCTACCGTACATGCCTCATATTCGGTGAAGTTGTTAGTGCAGGGCAAATCCATCTTGATGGCGATGTGAGTGTGGGTGTCATCTGGGGCGATCAGAAGTATCCCAATGCCGTATCCCTTTTTGTTGGCAGCGCCGTCAAAGAACATTTGCCATCGAAGGCCGTCTTGAATGGTGTAGAAGATGTTTTTATCTGGGAATTTGGAGATCCAGTTGTCAGCTTCTTCCATAGGGTAATAAGCGAGGTAGTTAGAGATGGATCTTCCTTTCATGGCTTTTTATGTGACGTACGTGATATCAAACTCAGTTAGGAGCATCAACCACCAGGCCATTAGTCTAAATAAGATGGGTTTCTCAAGCATGTACTTGATGGGGTCCATTCGGGATACAAGCCTAATGGGGAAGGCGAGCATGTAGTGCCGCAACTTTTGGGTGACCCAAATAATTGCTACACATGCCTTTTACAAAGCAGTGTATTTGACTTCATATCCAGCCAATTTGTGATTGGCGTAATAGATGACTCTTTTTAATGAGAATCTTCAAGGTATTGGGCTAGCAAAGCTCTAGCTGTAGTGTCGGTTATGGTTAGGTATAGAAGAAAGGAGAGACCAAGCTATGGTGGCATGAGTACCGGAGGTTGGGTCAGATATTGTTTGATTTGATGAAAAGCTTCTTGGTAGGCCTCGTTTCAAACTTTGGTTGAACCCTTTCGGAGGAGTTAGAAGATAGGTTTGCAGATGGAGGTTAGCTGGCTGATGAACCGGATGATGTATTGTAATTTCCCAAGGAAACCACAGACTTCTTTTTCCGTTCGGGGAGGTGGCATCTCAAGTATGGCTTTTAGCTTGGCAGGATCTGCTTCTATCCCTTTCTCACTGACCATGAATCCTAAGAGTTTTCCTTTTGTAACACCGAAGATACATTTATGTTGATTGAGTCTCACCTGATATCGTCGCAATCGTTCGAAGAACTTTCGGAGGGCGATAACATGACCTTCTCTAGTTTTGGATTTGATAATCATATCATCCATACAGACCTCGACTTCTTTGTGAATCAGATCATGCAGGATGGTTGTGGTAGACCTTTGGTAGGTAGACCCATCATTCTTGAAACCAAATGGCATAACAATGTAGAAAAAGGTTCCCCATGGGGTGATGAAAGCGATTTTTGCTTGGTGATCCGGGTGCAATTTGATTTGGTTGTATCCGACAAACCCGTTGACGCATGACTTAAGAGCATGACTGGTTGTGTTGTCCACAATCATGTCGATATTGGGTAGCGGGTAATCATCTTTCGGATAGGCTTTATTTAAGTCCCGTTAGTCTACACACATCCAAACTTTCCTTACTGATTTCGGTATAGGCACTATGTTGGCTAGCCATGTGGGATATTCGATCATACGAATGAAGCCCACGTTCAACTGTCTGACCACTTCCTCTTTGACTTTGAGCGACCATTTGGTGTGGAGCTTTATCAACTTTTGTTTAACTGGCTTGTAATCTGGAAAAGTGGGGATCTCATGCTAAGCTATTTCAGGATCAATGCTAAGCATATCATCGTAGGACCATGCGAAGACATCCACAAATTCCTTTAATAATTCTTCGAGTTGTGCGCCCTCATGCTCCTCGAGGGTAGTCGCTATCCTAATTTCGTGCAGTTGGCTACTAGAACCGAGGTTAACAATACTAGTTTCTTCTTCATTAACTTGAACACGGTTATGTTATTTGTCATTAAACTTATTTAGCTCTGTTAAGAATTGTTCATTTGCAAAATCATCATCATCAAAAGTTTGATTGGAATCCAAATAGTTACTGTAAGGCACATCAAGATACTCTAAATTTTAATTTATTTTATTGATAGGAAAAACAACATTGAGAACCTCATCAAAGGAGGTCTCGATTACATTAGAGCAAGGATAGACAACAAAAGAATAAATGGGGTAAACATTGGGGTTAAGTGGGGTTTCAACAGGTAGAACTGGCGCAACATGCTAGTTGAGGAGAGGTGTATCAGCATCTTTTATTAGGTGAGATAGATCCAGTGATGAAGTGGTTGAATGAATGATGCAGAGCGTCAGCACCAGTGTCTATAAGTTCAAGGAATCTTCGCCTCACTTCCTTCAAAATTTGTGGTATCTTTGATGAATGGTTGTACATGGTGTTGGGAACTTTTAGCCCATGGGTAGCTTTCTTGGAAAAAGATCTCCATTCCAGGCTTCATATTCTTGTCTGTATGGTTATACCAGGGTTTCAAAAAGCCACAAAAGGGGAAGTCTTCGCCCTCTTTAATGAATCATCCATTCAAAGAGTCACCTGGGATAGTCTGGATGCATTCTATTCTTCTCTTTGGTCGAAACTGGAAGATCATTCCGAGCTCTTGTTCTGATGGTTGATGCCCCAAATAAAAAGGAGGGAAAGCTTTCTTCAGTTCAATGGGCTCAAGTATCCCTTGCTGTCTTTGCCCTAGCCCCAGTTCGTGCATGAAGTGCATATTTTTGAACATCTGAATCACATTGACGTTTCCATGAGGGTTGTATTCTGAACAAACCCTTTCTTTGAAATCATCCCCTACTAGGAGTAGAAGTGGTTCAACTCATAATCCTAATTTGATCATATCATTTGACCCGTACTGTATCTCAAGGATAGAACTGTTGGGGCTTGCACCCTCGACATTGTCGTCGTCGCCCAAAATGGTGATGACTCTTCCATCGACAAAGAATTTCAATTTCTGATGGAGTGAGAAAGACACACGCTTGATACTGTGGATCCAAGGTCGTCCGAGTAACATGTTGAAATAAGCTGGGATGTCAATAACTTAGAATTAAACGATAGGGTTTGTAGGGCCAACCCCTATTACAAATTTTATGGATCCCATCACTTCTCGACGAGTATTATCGTAGGCACTTACAGTAGCGGAGTTTAGAGCGAGGTACCTTTTCTTAAGTCCTAAGCATTTGAAGGTTCTTAATGGGCAGACATTAGAGGTGGATCCATTATCGTTAAGAGAGAGGGGTACGATCTTCCCCATAGCTTCGACGGAGATATTTTGTGCATGATTGTGGTTTGGACCAGTTCTGAGGATTTTGTCTTCAGAAAAGAATAGCATTCGGGTTGAGGTCAAGGATCTGACTAAATTTACCTATTCTTCTGGTGTGGTAGAAGGAGGAATTGTGGGTCCAGTGAGCAATTTGATCAAAGCATTTCTGTGCTGCTGGGAAGACATGAAAAGCCCCCATAGTGTGATGTTAGCTTTAATTTTCTTCAGTTGATCGAGGATCTTGCTTTCTTTGAGGGTCATTTTTGGTATAGGAAGGTTTTCAACTCCCTTCCTTTTGTCATTGACTGGTAGTGAGCTTGGGATCTAGTAATGCCTCCTTGATCTGGTTATGTGATTTACTGACGAAGGGAAGAATATGAATCCTGCTTCTTCGTAAATGTCGAGTTGTTTTTCCATCTTGTTTATTTCTCCAGGAGTTATTCAAATGATATCATCCCACACATATCAGCTACCTGTCCAGTTTTATCGGAAGCTTTCTCTTCATTCAAATCTTCAAATTCCTCCCCCCATATGGTGGTAACAATTATATCTTTCCATGTAAAGTCAATGCATTCCACAACTTCAATGGATTCTTCATACAGGTCCTCCCATTATGTGGGGATAAGTAAGGGTGAAGGGACCATGCGTGCTTGTAACTTCAGAGTATCAAGTAACTCGGTTATACTACATATATCGTTGGTTTGCCTAAATGATTCTGCCATGATCTAGATAACATCATCTAGGCTGACTTCATCGGTTGGTACCACCCAACTGTGTGACTCTCGGGCCTATTTCCATAATTCCAAGAATAACGCACTGAACTTTTGGAAATCAATGATCATATGTGAGGGCAATTTCAGCCCAAACTTTAGGAGTTGGTTTAATACTTCTAATAATTCCATACTTCCATTTTCAGAACGGCTACGGACGGTGATGGATGCTCTGGTGAGGAGTGACAGTGCCTGATCAGCGAGGCTAACAAGGTGTAGGATGAAATATGGGCAAGTTTGGAGAGGTTTGGGAGAGTGTATGGGTGTGATTTGAGTTGAGGGATCAAATTCGGGGTTCTCTTCTAATAAGATGGCATTGGCATGATTTGGGAGTGGGTTTTGAGTAATGTTTGGCTTAGGATTGGCTAGTGTGGAAATTATACCCCGATCAATTAGACCTTGAATTATGTTTTAAAGGTGAAAGCATTGGTCGGAGGTATGGCCAGAAGTTTGGTGAAAGGCGCAATAGGCATCTGCCTTGAAGTTTCTTAGGAGTGGATTTGGTAGTGGACGGGGATCCAAGGGTTTGATAAGATTTCGGCTTAACAAGGCCTGATAAACTTTGGAGAGGGGAGCATGGAGCTCGGTGTATTCCTTTTAGACTGGGATATGGTGGCTTTCTGGTTCCCACGAGGTGGTTGGTTGAGAGATGTTGTTGATGGTTGAGACTGTAGCACTAGCAGCGTTATCATATTTTCTGGGGGTGAACTGTCCGGACACTTTCTTCGGTTCAACTTCTATTTTAGAAAGACCTTCCTCGATTTCTACTCCTGCTTCTCTGAGATCTTGGAAGTAGGGATATTATTGTCCACCCATTGTTTCTCGAACATGGGGTAAGAAGTTCTTCTTCACTATGTTGACTTATTCTTCCTCGGATGTCCGATTGGTCATAGTGGCTTCTTTTTCCCTCCATCGGGCTATGAAGTTACTGACCGATTCCCTAGATTTCTGTTTGAGCAGCTCTAAATCACGGCACGTGACCTCAATCTCTTCGTTGTATTTGTACTGTGATATGAATTCTCTGGCTACATCCTCCCAGCTACGGATTCTAGACTCATCGAGAGACAAAAACCATCGGAGGGCGCTATCCTTCAAAGTTTGTTGAAATGATTGGGCCATAACTTCTTCAGAATCCCCTAGGAGAGTCATAGAACGATGATAGTTGCGAAGATAAACAATCAGGGCTCCACTTCCTCCTAATTTCTCGATATTTGGCATCTTAAACTTCTCGTGTAACCTCGCCTTAGGATAAGGAGACATGTGGGTGTAGTACATGTAATTTCCAGAGATTTTGACTTGGTTGAACTTCTTAGTTAACATCTTGAGATCTTTTTTGACCTTGTTCAACTCTTCCTCTTTTGGATCAATGATTATAGGTAAGTTATCCCCAAGCTGGGCAAGGTTTGACATAGGAAGCTGGGCAGGCGGTAACCCATTAACAGGAGGGGAATGTGGAGCGTGCTGATACTCTTCAGGAAACCAGATAGGTTTGGGTGGGCCCATAGAACAAAGGAATAGGGCCTCGGGCTCTTGAGGAACAAGAACCTAGTTTCGTTGCATCTATCGAACCTCATTCTGAAGGTTGTCAATCATGGACACGAGCTGAGCTAAGACCACCATCAGATCTGGCTGCACAACTAGTACTTGATCTGTGTTCTCCATGGAAAGTGGATGGATACCGAAATCGAAAGAAGTAGCAGGGTAACAGACGAAACTCCAGGGTGATTTGACTGAAGACCGAAGCCAATAAGGAGCCAGGCAAAGGGTGCGCGATCGACCTGAGAAGGCGTAAAATGGGATTTATTTTTGAAAATAAAGGAGGAAAATATTTTCAACATTTTTTCCTTTTGAAATTAAAAGGAGAAATGTTTTTGGATTTTTGATAAAGAAAGGAGAAATTTTTTTTTTTTTTTTTGATAAAGAAAGGAAAAATATTTTTGGATTTTTGATAAAGAAAGGAAAGATGTTTTTGGATTTTTGATAAAGGGAGGAGAAATATTTTGGGAGACGGGTCTCAACATGATTAGTATAATTATTATGTTCTCACTTGAATTAAATTATCCTAAATGCGAAATGAAATGCCCGACGGGACCCGAGCCTGGAAAAGTTGGGTTTGAAACATGTGCAAAGCTATGACTGGACTTGTAACTAGGATCACGGGTAGGGTCCTGTTTTAAAAATGTGCAAAAACTTGGGTGGCAGGCCATATCGGAATTTTGGTAGAGTTTCGGGTCGAAACCGACAATCTAACATGTGTGTCCTAGGCTTGACACCTATATGCGAGTATGCAGTTGGTTGGGTAAATAGGAAAGGGTTCCCCCCTTTGGCGTGGCTTCCACGGTATACGTCTTACTTTTGAGGGAAATCGGTACGCGTGGACAAGCCATTTGATATACATGAGTGTATGTGAATTGCCTCACTATATAGCTCATGGGGATGGTAGCGTGAGAGAGAATTAGATATACTCGGCATACGAGAACGAGTTCCCTGCGATATACCTCCCGTCATGACTTAGGTCAAGCGGTATGATGCAGGGGAACCGTTCGATATACGTTGAAGGTACTCGGCCAATGGAAGGTGAGAGTCATATCGCTTAGGCTAACTACGCCCTAACGGACCAGCGCCCATCACGAAGTCACCCTCCAGTTACTGAATAAAATTTGGTCAATCACATTGCTATTTGGTGATGTAGTGTGAATCATGCTTGATTCTCTTATTAATATCTTATGATGAGAGTAACTTCCTTGATCATGCCAAACAGGGGGCAAAGTACAAGTACCAGTGGTATACCATGTATGGATGGGTGATGCGTGAAATATGTGGACATATGTGATCCTAGGTGCACGTGGTGTGAAGTGTACATGGATAATCTTCTACAAGTGTGTGAATAGAAGAATAAGCATGAGGTATACATGAATAGTAAAGGGTCATAAAAAAAAGGGAAAATATAAGAAAATATAACACCCATGTAAATAGAGTCCAACCCTCATATAGTCCCCGAAAGAGTCGCCACTGTGGCTATCCACGATCCTCGTAGAGGGAGAGAAGAAAAAGAGGGTGTCTTTAACGTCGAGAGGATCTTGGTCCCGCGCATCCCTCTCGGGAGAGCTTCAGCCAGCGTCGATGATGAGGTGAAAATGTAGAGAGATGGAGTCTCCAGTCTATTTTACTCAAAATAGACAAAAGAAAAGGGAGCCATCCCGAAGGACAGCATCCAAAGACATACTGATACATATGAAACCAAAATAATTCAAAAAGGGTCCGGAGTCTAAGTTACAAAATGGGAAGGAGTTAGGCACCCATTCCACCCTTACGGTCTCTCATGGGTTGTTGCTATTTTCCTTTATTTCCCCATGATATGTGTGCTTCTGTATATGTAGTGAATATAGGAATCATCGACTTGTATCATGGAAGAGATAAAGCGAGTCATCCGTAGGAGTGTTCCTAAAAATAATATTAGAAAATAGGATTTACGCGATTATCCTACCATTGATCATTATAATGGAACGATAATGCATGTGGAATAATACTCCACTAAGAACAAATATATGTATATATAAACATGTAGAATCTAAGAGAGTTAAGTTTAAAGAATATAGAAAAATAGAAAAAAATAGGGATAGGACTCGAGTCTCGGGTTTTACCCTGAGACACCTACGTAGCTTATTGAGGCATCAAAGTCCCCATAGTTCGTATGCAAAACGAGGGGTGGGATTTATCCCATAAATCCAATCGGTGACTTGTCTTATATGTGTGTCTGTAAAAAGTGTTTTAGTTATGAGAAAAGTGTGAGAATTCCCGTTTGGAATTTATGAGCAAACCCTATTAGGATATTAGGATATGTGAGATGTGCAATAATACTAAATAAAGTATATTAGGATATGTGAGATGAGAGAATAAAATTGCTAAGTAATAAAACAAATTAATTCGAATTTAGGAGAATTTGAAGAGAGAGTTGAGAAAGTTGGACCATCTTGAAGATCTTGAGCTTGATCTTGGATGTTGGAGAGCATCCCTTGAACTTGGGTGATGATGGATGGTACTTAATTCACCAAGTTTGATGAAAAAGATGATGAAAGGTGAAGGTTTGAAAGGTATTTGGATGTCAAAATCATGCTGACTTTGAGAGGGGTTTCCTAAGCTCGCTTAGAGTGGTATTTCAGATCTTGTATCCCTTTGCAATGAGATTAGGCCCTCATTTTTATATGCCCAGGTAATTTCCGATCAGGATAGTCATGGTCCTTCCAATCGGGAGGTGTGTTTAGGTAGGGTTTAGAACCTTCCGTTTGGCAGTCTCTTTCAGGTTCCTTCGGAAAATTGATCATAGAGCGCAAATTATTAATTCGAATCGCACACGGGCTGAACCATTGGAAAGGTACTTCAGAGACCTTCGAAAGCCTTAGGGATTTCTCCTGGGTCCGTGACTTTACTTCGGGTCAAATGTGGCTCTGAAGCGCTTGTCAGTCCTTTGGATGGGGAATTATCGGATGAAAACGGATCGTTCGTCCGTATGGTAAGTCAGAATCGCGCACGAGGTGGACAGCTGGAAATGTTAGGAGATTTACTTCGATATTACAAAGAGTTTGACTCAGTTTGTCAAGTTTACTTTGGTCAATCGGGGCTTGGAAGCCTTCGGTGACCTTTCAGAGTAAAACGAATCGTTCGTCCGTATCGTAAGTCAGAATCGTGCACGGTGTGGACCATTGGAAAAGGGGTTTCAGTGCCCTTTGAATATTCATTCAGTCTCGATCGATCTTAAGAGTTGACTTTGACCAAACGGATCCTGGGAGCATCCGATGGCCTCTTGATCAAGTTTTGGGGGAAAACGGGTCGTTCATCCCTACTGTAAGTCAGAATCACGCACAGGACAGACCGTTGAAAAGGGGTTAAAGTGACCTTTAGAAATTCATTAAGTGTCGATCGAGTTGAAGAGTTTGACTTTTGGCCAAATGGGGCCTGTGAGTGCCCGATGACCTCTAGGCCAGTACCTGAGGTATGACTTAGGTTTGTAGCAATGAAGGGAGGTGATAGGGACCTAACGAGAGTTTAGGGGGGGGGGGGGGGGGTACTATAATGGGGTGTCTACACCCAAAATTATCTAAAATTCATTTTTTAGCCCTAACATTCTACAAAAGTTGATTTTAGCTCCAAACCTTTGCGCAAATTAATTTTCAAACATCGCACTTACTTTTAAGAACCTTTTTTGAATCCATCCTTTTTTTCTCCTTGATAGAGGAATGCTCGAGACAATAAATTCACATATTCTCCTTATCAACACACAAGTGATCGACTTAGTAAAGTTGTATTTTTTTTCATTCTCGATAAAGAACTACCCGTAAAAGTATAGTTTTATCTTTTCCTTCTTGATAGGGAAGTTACCAACAAGGTAAGGTTATGTATTTTCCTTTTTAACCGAAAAGTAGTAAAAAAAAATAAAGAAACATTTTATTTCTTTTCAATAGAAAAATGGTCATCATTTTTCTTCTTAACAGAGGAGTGCTCAACGGAGTAAAGTCACATCTTTTCCTTATCGATAGAGAAGTTCACTAATAGAACAAGTTTCATATTTTTATTATCAACAAAGTAAAGTCCTATACTTTCCTTCTCGGTGGAGAAGTACTCAACAGAGTAAAGTTGTTTATTTTCTTTCTCAACAAAGAAATGCTCGACAGGGTAAATCCACATTCGTTTTATTCTCGATAGGATAACACTTATCATTCGTTATCCCATCGAGAGAGGAGTGCACGACAGAGTAAATATAAATTTTCATATTTTCCTTCTCGATGGAGAAGTATTTGATAGACTAAAGTTTCATCTTCTCCATTTTAATGGAGAAGTTCTCAATAGAGTAAGGTTTTTTTTATTTCTTGCCGATAGATAAATGCCCAATCGAGTAAAATTCTTTCCTTTTATTATTAATAGATAAGTACCTATCATGTTTTCTTATCGACATATAGTTCGTACATTCCTTCCTTCCTCAAATAAGTTTGTACCTAGGTAGAAGCCCTTGCATTCTTACCTTAAGACAATCCACCACACTCGTGCCCCGACATAGGCCATTGAACTCATGCCTAAAAAAGTCTACCTCATTCATGCATCGATATAAGCTACCACATTTGTGGGATCGTTCCACAAACCCCAAAGCCTAAGCATTTGAATCTTATATAACGAACATTAATCATCTTCCTCTGTACTCTAACATGATTTAATAATTTCGTTTTCTCTCAAAGTGTTTATTTTCAATGGTTACATGCTTATAACTAAGATTGCCCATTGAGGGGGTTTATAGACTCACCCAAAATTTTCACCCTTTTTACTCTATTGAGGTCTCGTTCAAAGATTCCCCTCTCTCAGGATCTCTATTATCTCGAATACTTGTTAGGTAAGGAGACTCAAAGTGCGGATTCAAGTATTGGTTGCGCGTACAATATTATCAAATTCAAAATTTTAATCTAATTACTTAAACTAAGTGAGGAATTAATCAAAATTTAAATCAAACATGGATTAGAAAGACATGAAAACATTTTACCATTTTATCTTCCCTCAACCATTACTACGTGAGCTTGCAAGAATAAAATAAATAATGTAATGATAACTCGCATAACACCACAATGTACCAGGAAACCAACAACGGAGAAAACCTCTCACAATCTAGCCAACGCGAATACACTATTATATAATGTTTATATAAGGATAACTATGACTTACTCACTGACTTGACTTCCTTCAATTCTAATGAAATATTCATTACTCAAACCTTCTTCACAACAATCATAGGAATCCACGAATGATTTCACATTGCAATCCTTTCGCATCTCGATATCCACTGATCTCTAATTAGAATCCATCATGTAGGAACATAGAATCCACTATGCCAAATAATACTCACACTTATCAAGAGTAAATAGTCTCATGTATCAAAACATGAGATCTCAAAGCATCAAATAAAATTGATTCTTGGATCTCTAAACAAGGGTGTAAACAGGTGTAAAAGAGGCTATGTTTTTCTTTATGAAAAACTATTTGAGAAACCCTTACTTTAAACTGAATAGTCTATTCCCTATATCTCTTAAAAAGTGTGAAAAGATGTTGGTACAAAAAAGAAGGCAATATGGTAAGAAAATAGGCTTCTCATTCAAACAAGTTTATTTATCTTTGCAAAACACCCCAAAACTCGTTAGAATCATCCACTAATTGCAATTTACAAATTGAGTCAGAATGCACTCGTTTGAACATTGTTAGAAGTTCTTTGAGTGAAAACTACAACCTCATTTGAACCAGGGCCAAAACTCGTCCGAACAATATTACAAAGCCCATTAGAATGAAAAATAAAAAGTCATTTGAATGACTGCAAAAAAGAAAACAATATTTTTCTAAAAATTCTTTTTTGAAAAATTCCTTAATAAAACTTAAAACACCAAAAAAAAAAGAAAACTCAGGGATCACCATAATAAGGATTTATACATTTTTTTGAGATTCCAAGGTTGAAGATGAACATGCGGCATGAATTTGATATCGCTTTACTAGGTTGCTTTGTGTCTTCGTCGCATAGGCTTGAAGTACAAATATAAACACCCTAACCTTCAAAATACCATTTTTAAATCCAACGGGATTTTATTGGGTTATTTTCTACCAACTATACCAAATACACTCATACCCTATCCAGCACTAAACACATTCCAAAAAAGTATTTTTAAATATTATAAAACTCAAGATTTTTATTTTAAAACCCTATTTTGAATTTTTGTTTTATATATTCATGATTTTTATATGTATACATTTTATATGTATTTTTTACCTAAATATTTTTTATATTATACTTTTTTTAGTTTTATTACTTCTATAACTTTTAAATTATTTTTCGTATTTTTATGGAATTTCTGCAATTTAAAATGTCTGAATAAATCATATTAAAGAAACATTTCATTATTTTATTTGTTTCTTAATTACAAGTTTTTCCCACATAAAAATGATAGTGTTTTCGGTCTTTAAAGGTCATTTTTTGTCGATATAACCAGTTTGGATCAACGATGTGCACCGTTTAACTAACACGAGATGATTGCACGTGAGCCTGGGAGATGACTATTGTAGCGGCTGTTTGTCGAGGCTAAAATGACGAATGTACACTCAATTGTTGTTTGGTTTTTTTTACCCCCAGCAAATATCGATTCTTACATTTTTGGTATTTTGCTTTGAATGTTGAGGTTGATTACTTATATGCCCGTATGTTCTATGAGAATTATAACTTAACCAGGGCACCTCACTTACCTTTATAAATATCAGCCTTAGGTCACTTGATAAGCCTACAAAAATGGAGATTGTAAGCAGAAGCTGTGTCAAAATTTATCCAACATTTTCTCTCTCCAAACCTATGTATTTATCTGTTTGAAAGTGATTTTATTTTAAACCTAAACTTTTCTAAACAATCTTTTATCCTAAAAAATTGTATATAGGTGAGGTTTTGTGGTTAGAATTTTCTTAGGGTTTGAGAGTTTGAACACTTTATCTGGTGGATTGTGTAGATACCCCATCCTAGGACCCTTCTAAGAACCTCCTTAGGTCCCTAGAGCTTACCCATCTACCACAAACCCTAGGTCATACTCCGAGTACCGATTTAAAGTCCACTGGGAGCCCTTAGACCCCATTTGAATCCGATCAAATTTTCCACCAGAGTGAAATCTCAATGAATCTTCGAAGGGCTCTGAATCCCCCTTGCAATAGTTCACCCCATGCACGAATCGGCCTTACGGTTAGGACGAACAGTCCGTTTTACTATCGAAAACCGATATGGAGGCCACCAGGCACGCCCGAGCCCCATTTTTACCCCAATAAACTTCCTCAACTGAGTGGAAGCTTAATGGATCTTTGTAAGTGTGGCCATCCCAGTCTCCTCTCTCCCAAGGGGGGAATGGGGGAATGTCTCACTCCCTTTCTGCTCTAAGAACACTTCGGCCGTCGTCGGTGCGGGGTGAATGTAAAGAGAAGGAGTCTCGAACCTATTTTTCAGAAAACAAGAAAAAGAATATGTCTCCACCTCGAGAGAGCAGTATCAAAGACAAACTAATGCATATGAAACCAATAGTTCGAATGTTCGGGGGCTAAGTTATGGAATGTGAAGTTCTTAGGCACCCATCCCTCCCTTTAGGTCTCTCATGGGATTGTGTTATTATTTTCCTTTATTTATCCATGAAGTGTGTGTGTGTGTATATATAATTAATATCGGAATTTTCCAACTCATACCATGGAGGAGATAGAGTAAGGTCATCCATTGGAATGTTCCCAAAATATTATTTAGAAAAAATACGATTTATGCGTTTATCGAAATATTAATCGCGATGAATGAAACGGTAATATATATTGGATAAAATTCTAATAAGGATCACAAACATAATATGTATTAAAACAATGTATGGATGAAAAGGATGAAAATGTAAAGATGCAAAAATCTGGGAAAATTAGGAAATTAGAAAATTGGACTTGAGTCTCGGGGTTTAATCTGAAATGCCTACATAGCCTATAAAGGCATCAGAGTCCATGTAGTTGTAATGTGGCATAAGGGTGGGGTTTATCCCATAGATTCGAATGGGATCTGATTATATGTGTGTGTGTAGAAAATGTGTTTAATTTTGTGAAATTGCGATTGATAATCCTATTGGAATTTATAGGTGTAACCCTCTTTTTGTTTGTTTTGGTATTGTCATAGAAAATAAAGTATGTGCAATATAACTAATAAAAAGGTGAGATGTTAATTTGTATGAACTAAAGTAAAAATTAAAGTATGAATTTAATGTAATTAATGCTAAAATAAGAAATTTAAAGAGAGAGGGAGGGAAGGATTTTGGACCTTTTTTTTGAAGAATTGATGCTTGATCTTGATCTTGGATGAGCTTCCTTGAATGTTGAGGTGAATGTTGGATGTGAGAGAATAAGATTTTTCCAAATTGGGTATGAAAAGGATGGGAATGTAAGATGGAAAGTAATTTCACACAAGGAAACTTCGTTGATTGCAAGAGAATGTTGATGAGATCACTGATGCTGATGGATCTTGTAAAAGAGTTGCGCTACAGGAGAATAATGCAACTTCTCAAATAAATCCAATTTTAATTAATCGAAACTTTAGTTAAACCCTAACACATGAATCTAGGTGATTTGATAACATAAAATCAATAAGCATTCAAAGGAAACCAATTTCAGGAAAAAATCCCCGAAGGGAAAAACCTTTTATTTCATTATAATTTTAAATCGCAACTTACACGGTTACAACAAAATAGATTTTGACACACGAATACCCGCAGGCGTTATCCGGTGTCATCAACAGTGGTTCACACACAGCTATACCATAAGAACCACAGTCCTATCTTTAGCCCATGAATATCGTAGCACTCCCTATGAACCTCAGTCCAAATCAGCAAAGAATCTTCAGGCAGCAAGATCCTCAATGACACGCAACCATATGATGTAGATTTACCTTCTCTATAATAGAAAGATAAGAAAGATTGTATTTTGTGTTCCAAAACAATTCACTAAAGGATTGGGATGTTTTGTGAATTATTAATACAAAGGATTAGTCCTTTAAAGTGAGAAGACAAATTTGTATTGCTTTTTGCAGAAAATGTAGACAGTTCTTGCACAGGTCTTCTTATGAAAAATGGGGTTCGAGAGTCCTATTTATAAAAGACTTAAGTCGGCGGCTCGTTCAAACGAGATTAGATGTCATTTGAACGAAATCTAATGTTTTTTGATACTTCACGTGACAAGCCATGTTGTTTGAAAAACAAAGGCTATCGTTTGAAAGACAGTTGAATCAAATATTTTTTTCTTTTTCTTTTTCTCGATAAATGCACAACCTCAAAAACTTCGAAAATTATATTTTTGATGAAAAACATTAAAAACTCCGCTCCAACACTTAGAAAATATTTTATGAAAAATATCCCAATACTCTAGGTGAAATGCTAAGGTATTAAACACAACCTTACCAAAATTAATCTTATGGATACTCCTTTGATGAACAACTTCTATATTCAGATCCCTCTTGATGCTTGAATGATCTTGAATAATTCTTCGACAATTGTAGAGGTATACGACATACTCTAATGTAAAGAGGACTTATAAAATATGTCTTTACAGATCCAAGGTGTGCTTTGGGTGTGAGGTCATTCCATATATTTATAGGGTAAATGGGTTTTCGATCATCATATCCATAGCCCTGCAAATCGGAAGGTAACCCTAGGCACATTACCGATAGGCAGGGAAATAGACCTGCCAATTGGTAGTCTCGTGTAATTTTTTTCAAAACAATTATCATCGAACGCAATCCGTTGATCCCAATCGTGTATGGGGCATACCATTAGTAATTTAATTCAATTACCTTCAAGAGTCCTTTGAAATGCTTCCGGGTCCGAGATTTGACTTTCGATCAAATTTGGCTCGAAAGCACTCATCAGTCCTTTAGACAGGAGATTGTCGGACGGAAATAGATGATGCATTCGAATGTTAAGTCTTAATCATTCATGGGGTGGACTGATAGAAATTTTATGCGAGGTATTTCAACATTACAAAGAGCTTTGCTCGGTTTGGAAAGTTAACTTTGTTCAATTGGGGCCCGAAAGCGCCCGGTGACCTTTCGGAGTAAAATGGATCATTTGTCCATACCGTAAGGCTGGTTTATGCACAAAGAAGACCGTAGGAAGGGGTATTTAGTGACCTTCAAATATTCATTCAGTCTCATTTGATCTGAAGAGTTGGCCTTGGTCAAACAAAGCTCGAGAGTGCCCGGTCGCCATCAGATCAATTTTCAGGGGAAATCGATTGTTCGTCCAAATGGTTATGTCATTTCATGCATGGGGTGGACCATTAAAAATGGGTTTCAGTTCCCTTGAAACACTTAAAGATATTTCTCCATGATGATGAAGTTTATTTAGGTCAAATTGGGCCCGAGAGCGCCCGGTGGCCTCGAGATCAATTTTTAATGGTAAAATAGTTCATTCATATGAATCGTTATCCCGATTCATGCATGGGTTAAACCATTAGAAAAGGAATCCATAGTCGTTCGAAGATTCATTGAGTTTTTTATCTGACGACAGATTTAATCGGAGTCAAACAAGGCACAGGATCTACCGATGGCCTCTAAATCGGTACTCGGAGTATGACCTAGAGTTTGTAGTGAAATGAGGAGGTTCTAGGAACCTAAGTAGAGACTTAGGGTGTCCTAAAATGTGGTGGCTACAGATCCCGTCGAGGGGTGATATTGGAATAAGTGAAATTCGTCGAATAAACACCTCGTGATGTTTATGAAAGAGGTCGATTCTACGGAACTAAGGGATGGGGATGACCTATTCAAAGGTTCGAGGTTGATTTTGAAGACCTAAAAAAATGACAGGGATGGCTGATTCTGTGGGATGAGGTCAATTTTGAGAACCTTAATTTGGGGAAAATAATTTTACGGGCCGAGGTCAGTTCTAAGGACCTAAGGTAGGAGTGACCAATTGTGGTCGAGGTCAATTCTAAGGACCTTAAGGTAGGGAGCACCGATTCTATGGGACGAGGTTAATTCTGAGGACCTTAAGTTGAAATAACCAATTCTGAGGCCCGAGGTCAATTATGAGGACCTAAGTAGTGAGGGATAATTTCTGAGGGTCGAAGCCAATTCTGAGGGCTTTAGGTAGAGGCGACCAATTCGGTAGGTCAAAGATAATTCTAAGGGATTAAGTTGGGAGTGACCAATTCTGCAGGTCGAAAATAATTATTAGGTCTTTAGTTAGAGACAACCAATTCGAAGGGTCAAAGATAATTCTGAGGGCTTAAGGTTGGAGTGACCACTTCTGCGGTACAAGGTCAATTCCGAGGACCTTAAGGTAGAGATGGCCAATCCTGAGGATCAAAGCCAATTCTAAGGGTCAAAGCTAATTCTAAGGGCTTGGTGCAGGCTTGCTGGGGAATTCAGAGATTCTACTAGGGAAGAGGTATTAATCTAAGGATTTAGTGCAGGCTTGCTGGGGAATTTTTTAATTTATGCGATGTCCTTTGGAGGCATTATTGGGGAGATATCCAATTGATTTTGTGAACTAGGATTCCCGCTGGGGAAGTAAGTGTTGTATTAAATGTTTTTCTTAGTGAAAAAGGTTCTAAAATTCATTTGGTAATTTTAAGAATTTTTTGGGATTTTCGGTATTTTTTGGGAATTTTTCTATAAAGTTTCAGGGAAGGTGTCGACCCGCAGGGTGTAGAGGTGCCAAACGGCAATGTCACAGTCTTTTGGGTTACCTCGAGTAGGTGAAGGGACAATGTCAATCGATATGCTTCTGGGAGCTTTCGATCGACATGCTCCTTAGCCTCCTGGAAAAAAGGGTGAGAGTTCCTCATTTTTCACAGCTTCCAGACTTTCTCTCTTCTTCTCTTTATTTCTGCAAATTTTTTTAGCATTCCAAAACCAAGAAATGGCTGATTTTTCAAGAAGTGATGTCCACATGGCATGATTGAATGTCGATGACTGGGCGAACTTGGAATGGCAGGCCAGGGTTCCATAAGTGTGGGTAGTGAGAATGCTTTCGACTCATTCGAGCCAGTTGAGGATGAGAAGACTCTTTTTTGCGAGTTGATGCACCATCGATCTTTTAGGGTGGTGAATCCGAGTGCCTATGCAACTGTTAATGACCTTTGGTATTCTTTTCTTTTTTATTGGTGATATTTCCCTATTTCTTGAATTTTGACAAGGGTTTTTCCTATTGGCTTTGGCAGACTGATATCTCTACATCGAACCTACATTCTCGAGGGATGATAGGGTTAAAGGATGTTTAGGAGAACCTTCCACCGGTGGAGCATTGGGTGGTTTCATCAGCTGGCTTTGGAAATTTGGCATCTGCATTAGATGAGACTCTTAGATCGATGGTCGTTCTCTGCGCTTTGTGGGATAGGTGGTGGGATACCACCCACACCATGCATTTTGTCTTTGCGGAGATAATGGATACTCCCATTGACGTGCAACATATGCTGGGGCTGGATAATGAGGGGGTCCAGATAGAAGTGGATTATACTTTTCGGGTGATGCCGGTAGTAGTGGAGGCTGCGTTGGGTGATGTGGAGAGGATAGTCTCTAAGGACTCTATTCGTTTGTCTCTTTTGAGGGAGGTGTTGCTGAGTCGATGGATCCATGAGATCGACTGGCTGCAGGTGCGACAGATGGTCTGTCTGTTTATTCTGTTGTTGTTGGGAGGCTTTTTAGTGGCAACGCCGTACACTTGTGGTTTTTGCCACTTTTGAGGGTATTTTTGAATATCCCTATTTTTAACTGGGGGAGCCTGACTTTGAAGACCCTTTATTTTTCTTTAGACGCATTCATCTGGTGTTGCCGGCATACCTTTACTTGCGCCACGTAACTTTTGGAGGTATTCTTTATTTTGTTCATTTTCCTTTATGCATTTACATTTTCCTTTATGAATTTTATTCTTTTGATTGATGACACTTTATCCTTTGCAGGCGTGGTTCTATAAGGTGATTGGGCTTAGCACCCAATTGATAGCTTTGAAGGATGAGTCCGTTGGGAAGTTCTTTCGGAAGTACCGGTGGTAAGTCCAACCGACAGTCTAGGGAATCCCTTTCTTTACGGGTAGTGCATCAGGTCTTGAAGATCCTGACGTGCAATCGGGTAAATCTTCTTTCCCTTTGAGACCATTTTTCCTTAATGATCTTTCCAAATATTGATTTTTTACCGGTAATTTTCTAGGTGACCTTCTATCCATGGGGGACGGCCACTAAGCACATGGTGGTGATCGGGGGGAACGTGCAACGGCATCATTTGCTGACGCATGAGTTCAGCTACTGCTAGTCCCTGGGGGAGAGAGTATTCCAACAGGTAGTGGAGAAGGAGGTGATTGTGCCACCTGCGAGGTCCCTGATGTAGATTAGGCAAGAGTTGGAAATGTCATAGGAGGCGAGAGTGGCGGCGATGGTCGGTGTGCCTTATTCGTAGTTTACCGACACGGTGGCGACATATGTTTACTTAGATTTCATGTTGAGCTTGTTGATGTCTCCCAACATATATGATGGTTTCCTTCTTCCTCGTGAGGACTCTATTAGGGGCATGAGTCGGACAGTGGGGTCTTCCCATAGTGCAGGTGGTGCATCGACATCGGTAGCGATGATGACATAAGAGGTTCCATTTATACGATTGGCTCCTCCTTCTTATAATACCTGATGGTCTAATGGAGGGTTGGTGCGTATGCTGCATCACCCAGTGCAATGGACCCGGGGGAGCTGGGGCTAATGGAGGATATCCTTCAGGTGACGATATACCTTTCATTTCTTTGCCTTTTGATTTTCTATTTTATTTATTTTCCTTAGATTGATTTATTTTCTCTTTTTTATTTTTCTTGCATCACATTCGGGTATCGACCACCTGTCTGAGGGATATTGGTGATTGGTTGGATTCTGCGACTGCTCATATTTAGGAGTCAATATCGATTCCATCTTTCTTGGTGTCGTCTACCTCAACTGGGGAGGGCTATGGTTTAGGGAGCATAGGCTTTTCATTTCGTCGTCGGGGGAAGCATGTACGTCGTAGGGACGGAGGGTCTTATAGAGAGAGAAAAAGAGAAGAGAAGAAAGAGAGAGGTTTTGGGTGGTTCGGGATGAGTCCCGTTATTTTTGTGCTTTCCTGCAAAATGTAATAAAGAAATATATATGCAATGAAATGGGATTTTGTTAATTTTTTACTT
Organism: Sambucus nigra; assembly: GCA_949130495.1. Classification (NCBI taxonomy): domain Eukaryota; kingdom Viridiplantae; phylum Streptophyta; class Magnoliopsida; order Dipsacales; family Adoxaceae; genus Sambucus; species Sambucus nigra. The sequence goes on along the minus strand of OX422208.1, from coordinate 483,266,514 downwards.
TAATGACTTAATGCGTATGTACTTTTTACTTTGCTGATGAAATCGTAAAAAAATAATTTAAGAGAAAATTTATTTAAAAAGAGGATAAGTAAAATTATAGGGATAAGGAAATTCTGAATTCCATAGAATAAAAATTATTTTTGTTGACAATGAAGGAAAAATGGAACTTTCCAAAAATAGGGGGTTTTCGATCGGTATACCCCTTGTCCTGCCAATTGGTAGGTCAGTCCAATCTAATCAATTCAAGGCTTTAATTGCACTTTCTTCAATCACTTGGTCCTTGGTGGGGCAGCTCTTTCCTTCGAGATTTGCAGGATTTTTGTCTTTAGCTAGTTTTTCCAAGTATAAAAAAGGGGGTAATGGGGGAGTAATTTCTTCACCCTTCCACATTTCCTCTCTTTTGCATTCTTCTTGCTTCTTGTGTCATCACTTTGCAATATGGCTCTCCCTGGAAGTGTTGAATTCGCCTCTTACCTTGAAAACTTAGAGCCGATGTGCTCATACAACGTCGACTACGATGCTTTCAACCTGCGTCGGGTTTCATTATGGCACAAACAACCTATTGAATGGAACATGCTGATGTCGATGGTAGGATTATGGTACCCTGAAGACCATGTCTTTCGCTTTGTCTTGGACGAAGTATGTCCGACTTATGAAGAGTTCTCTACCATGTTGGGGATAAATCCCTGTGTTGCGGCAGCCATGCCTAAATTTTCATGGTCTCCTCAGGAGCTGTTAGCAAGACTTCTCCATATCTCTCCCTCGCCGGCTCGGTCGTTGGTTATGGGAGGAATGATTTCTCTCCCTACCGTTATGCATTCTGTGTATTTGTAAGATGTTGGTGACGAGTGCTATGCCAGAACCATTATTTTTGGCTTAATGTCAAACTTACTATTGGTGACTGGGGAACCATTAGTGGACCCACAACTTGTAGCCATCGCTTCCTGGATGTCATACCATTACAATCCTGTGGCGATGATACTGACGAAGACTTTGAACGGTATGGATGCCTGGGGGGAAGGCTCTTTTGGCTTCCCAAGGGGTAGCCCCATTATGTTATTGATGTGGTTGTTGGAGAGATTCTATATGGAATCCCTATTGAATATCCCTTGGTAGCCATGCTAAACTTATTTTCTCGTAATTTTATCTGTGTGGGATTAGATATTGAGTGTTGGGAGAACTGGTTTGTGTAGCACGAGGCTTGAGGTTTGCATTGGTCAGTGCCTTGTTGGGGGAGAATTATTGTCCATTCTAGAACTGGGGGAATACTAGTATGTCTGTTTGCTAACCCTCTGATAGACATCTTTATACTTTCCCTCGAGGATCTTGTGCAAATTTGGTTAAGAGTAGATTGGGCCACCTCGGACATTAGACTTTTTTTCTGTGGAGGATTTGACAGAGCGTCTGCACATGTAGCTGGTCTCTCTGTGGGAGAATCTCCAACTGTCGACCCGTCCTTCCCAATCTATTAGTAGAGTCTGGCATATTTTCTGAGACTACATGAAGTGGATGTGGAGGAGGGTAGTTGCCAAAGCGTTGGCTATGGAGACCGGGCAAAGGTGGTTTGCCATATTTGCCAGCATGGAGGGTGATAAAAAAAAATTCGCTGCATTTTTCTCTTGTTGTTGCTTTTAAAGTCCTTCTAATCAAAACCTCAATTACCTACAAAAATATATCAACTCAAGTGTAGAGGTAAGTAAGGGTATCAATCCACTTTCAAGGTTGTAAAGCAAAGGGAACAAAATTGTAATTCACTTTTTATTTTCTTTTTGGGCTTTTTACTTTTTCTACTTTTTTTAGCCTTTTCAAATATTAAAACAATTGGGTGAGGTGATGATTTAAACTAAACTAAACTAAATGTGAGATAAAAACAACTAACTAGAAAGTTACTAAAATGAAAAATAAACTCTAAACTAAAAATAAGAGATAAAGTGAGGTAAATAATTGTGAGAACAATCAAGGAATGGGATTACACCACAAATTTTAGTTATTCTTATTAATTAATTTAATTTTATGAATTCTCCAAAATTAATATCAAAATTACTAACCATCTCTCATTGCAAGTGTAATTATAATAGTAATCTTTTAGAAAATTAAGTTTAACACCCCACAACTCTAGAAAAATAGATCTACACTCCTTTTAATTAATCACCCGCTAGGATCGATCAATTAAAATTTATGTAAATCTTAGAAAATAAATTTAGAGTTAAAATTCAAGTTATAATACCCCACTTAAGAAACCCCTATCTCTAGTTCGAATCTAAAATGGGTATTATAACTAGAATTTTGATTTTCTCTCGAAAATCATTTACCCTATATCGAGGCATAAATTTAAGGGTGAGGGATCAAAATCAACATTCAAAGCGAAATTTCAAGTAATCAAACTAATTAAACTAAAATAACATCAAATAAGGGTTCCCCCCACCCCTTGAAAGGGGATTTAGCCTAACATGGTATAAGATTTGACAAATTAATAATCAAAGGCATAAAATAAATGAGAAGAGAAGAGAACAATCAAACCCAATCTCTTGAAGTGAAATTGAACTCTTATTTCCTTGAAATCAAGCACAATCCATCCAATATGAGCATCCAACAATAATCAACTCAATAATTAACTCAATTGAATTTCACACATTTATGACTCACAAATATCTAAAAAAATGAAAATAAAACTATTTACAAATATTTCTACCTAATTTATTCTAACCTAACTCTCTACCTTTCTCTAGAATTTTCTCTCTCCATTTGATGATAAGTCTCCCCTCAAATGGGGTCTTGAGTATTCTTTTATAGTATATGCATGGCACACATGGGGATAAGGGGTATTTTTGGAAAGGCCTAATGTGCATGGAAATGGGGTGTGTACACATGAGGTAAGAGAGGTGTGAGGTCATGTGGGTGAGGGGATTTGGGAATAAAATCTGATATGGTTAAAGGGGTAGTTTTGGAAATTGGGGTAGAAGTGGTAGTTGGGGGACATTTAGGTAAAAGGGGATAAATGGTTTAAGTTGGGTTTATGTGTTATTTTGGATTTTGGTCTTATGTTTGTTATGAGGTAAGAAGAAACGTGGCTTTTGGTTTGAAATGGGTGTTTAGGTTTTCCAATGGGCTTAGTTCAGGTAAGGGTCGGAGTTAAGGGTATTCGGGTTGGCTCGGAGGGGAAGGTCCGGGTAAGGCGGTATGGCTCAGTGGCGGGATGAGTTCAACCGGGTTTGGATCCGCTGGCAGCTGGTGGACAGCGCCGGGGGGGAGGGGGGGGAGTTCGGACTCGGGTCAATCGCCGGCGAAGGGGTCGGGTTTCGGACTCGTAACAACGTCTGTTGGGCTTGGGCTTAGATGGTTGCTGGGGTTCACCGGATTCGTTCCGGACAGGGCAGACCCTGAGATGGGTTAGTATGGGGGAAGTGGGTTTGTGGTGATAGGATGATTTGGGTTTGTTGTTAATGGAGGAAGGAGAGAGAGTGAGGGTGTGTGATGGGGAAGATAATGGGTTGGTTGGATTGTGTGTGTGGGGGTGTATGGGAATATGGTGAGGGTAAGATGAGTGTTTGGGTGTATTAGGGTGTAGGATGTTTGTGTGTGTGTGTGTTTTATTTGTGATCCTTAAAAAATGAAAATAAAAATAACTAAAATCCTAAAAAAATAAAATCAATAAAAACTAAAACTAAAATTAAAATAAAATAAAATTTCTAATTTATAAAGTAAAACTAAAATAAAAGAAATAAAACTAAAAACCGAAATAAAAATATAGAAACTAAAGATCTAAAAAAAAGTAATATATAATAAAACTAAAAATAAACTCCTGAAAATTAATCTTAAGAAAATAAGATAAAATAAATAAAAACTAAAACTAAAAACTAATAAAATAAAAATCAAAATAAAATAAAATTATAAAAAGAAAATATAAAAATATAAAATAAAAACTAGAAATCCTAAATAAATCTAAAATAAAACCTAAAAAATAAAACGACTCAAACTAAAAATCTAAAAGTTAATAAAAAAGTACAAAATCAACACACACACACGGGTTGGGGAAGGCTAAGGCTAAGATGTGCTAGGTTAGGGTAAGGGGATTGGGTATTTAGCTCTATATTGCACACATTTGCCTTGAAATACGTGTTTGAACACCGCAACATGCATTTGACCTACAAGATAAACATTTAACCACATAAGATCCAAATTGTCGAGAATTAGCAACTAAAGTAGGTCTATTCGGGATATAAAATGTACAATTTTGGGTGCTTATCAGAGGGAGGTGTCATTTTTTTCCCTAGGCTGGTCCGAGATTATCGTTCTATAGAGAGCCTGCGCCATTCTATTCATGAAGGTAAGGTTTGAGGACCCGGGGATGTGAATGATGATGGGACCGGTTCCTCTGTCATCTGCGATTACAATCCCTAGGGAATTTATTTTGTGAAACTTTTGTATGGTGTTTGGTCATGTATGGGAATAAAGTGGTTTAGGAGTAGTTTGGTTTGTTTTTGTTTTGTTTTTGGGAAAATAAGGTTATATTGGTGGGGAAGTTGTTTGACTCCCTATGCCGGTGTAATTGTAACGGAATTTTTCGTCATTCAAATAAAGAAAATTTTAATTGTATTATTATGCCTCTTTATGAGTTTTGTGTTTGAATTATCTATACCGATCGCTAAGTCATACATAAGCCTTTTGTTCATGTAGATGATAAAAATGAACTGTCGTTCTGTGGGATAAGAAAAGAATAGCATTTTGTGAAAAAGAAGGGGGTCATGCTCAAGTGAAGCATATGATCCGCCTACGTGTCTCTAGGGTTTTGAAATTTTTCTGAGTTTCATTTCTGAAAGAAAAAATATTTTTAGAAAAGAAGGGAGATGAGAAGAAGTGTAGCGCGCCGAGATTAAGGGTGGAATTTCTTGAGACGGTCAAGGTTGACTGGACGCAGTATCTCTTCTCCATCGAGGTCGGTGACGATAGCGGACCGACTGGATAAGATCTTCTTTAAAATGTAGGGGCTTCTCTAATTGGGCTTGAATTTTCCTCTGGGGTCCCAAATGGGATCTAATATTTCTTCAAGGGATAAGTCCCCTTCTCGGACACCATGGTCCTTGACTCTCTTATTGAATGATCGTGCTATTTAGAGATGGTACCCTTGTATGTGATATAGAGCTTTTAGTCACCTTTCATACACTAGTGACAAGTCGTCAAGACGGCTTTGATGTCAGTCTTTCTCGCTGACTTGGCCTTTAAGCATGATGCGTAATGAAGGAATTTCTAACTCAACAGGTAGGACTACTTCCATGATGTATACCAGAGAGTAAGGGGTAGTCCTAGTAGACGCTCGAACTGAAGTGTGGTAGCCCCAGAGGGTGTAAGGGATCTGATTGGCCCAATATCGACAACTCTCGACCATCTAGTCGATGATGGCTTAGAGGTTCTTATTTGGGATTCGACTGCACCGTTGATTTGAGGTCGATAGGGAGAAAATTTGTTCCTCTGAATCACATACTCGTCGACCACCTCTGTGAAACATTGTCTATGTTAATTCATTGACACATTGTGTTTAGTAATTTGTACTCAAACTATTGTTATAGTGGACTTGTGGGGGGGTGGGGGTGGGGGGGGGGGGGGGGAGCAGTCGTGGTACATAAAGACACAAGATTTTCCAGTATCTTGGTTTCCTCGTTAACCACTATTATGTAGATTTATGCTTCTCCTCATCTCATTATACCTTAAATTTATTTTGTTACCTTAATTGAAGTTCCAAGGCTATGTGAATTTAGTTTAATTTCGTAGAATACACTCCTAGAAGAAAATATAAATTAGGCCACAGAGTTGATACTTTCCAATTTTTATCTTTCTTACTAAATCCTAAGTGAGCATGTAAGATTATGAAAATGCAACATGAAAGCACAACCAAAACACGTCGATATATGAGGAAAATCCAAATGGGAAAAACCCCGGACGACTAGGCCTACGCAAATCCACTACGAATATGGTTTTATAAAAAGTTATGTCTTCTCTACCTCTGTCCGTAGTACACGAAGATCCAACGCGCTGCACAACACTTCTCGTGTATCAGTATCCACCAAAAGCCAAAAAGTCATCTCCTATCAACACTTGTGTAGAGATCCACCGCACCCAACCAGGATGAACAAATTATAGGATGTGTATGGGGTTTTTGGTTCTAAAAATATGATCAAAAGATCACATAAATGTTGGAGACTATTTTGAAAAAAGGATATCAAGTTTTTCTTTTTGTTCAAGAAGTGTTCCTCAGAATATTTCCGTCCTAATAACAGTTACTTAAGAGTAGGAAGTGGACAAAAACAGTTGAGGACTAAAAATTGGCCAAATTTGTGAAATTTTCCCAAAACTAATCGGTCGTTCGAACGACTTAATGCGCTTTATATTTTTGGTATTTCATGTGTGTAGGCCACTTATTGCCAGCTTCTTGCCTACTTTCAATGATGCAGCTTAGTAGTCAGTCGAGTCAGTTTGCCCTTTTTTGGGGGGTTTGGGGGATAAACATTAGGATCGACTTGACGGCTTGGCTTAGAAAATTCAGAGTCATTTTTTGTATTCGTTTATTTGATGTATTATCTCAGAATAGCCAAACGGGAAGATTTTAAGGACAAATTTCCAATTGAGTCCATTTGTAGTATTGGTTAATTCCGTGGAACAAAACATTTAGGGTCATTATGTGTCCGACATTTATCATCGATGAAGATTTTGAGCATTCGGACTTTCTGATAAGAACCCAAAAGTGTATATTTTATACCCCGAATAGATGCATTTTAGTCACTCATTTTAATTAAAAAGGGTTGTATGTTCATATTTGTTTATTTCTCAGGTCAATACGCAGTTGCGGTACAAATAATTCTAAATCAGTACAATTGCAACATAATAGCGGTTAAAAGCGTGCATCAAAGAAGTTAAGGCGACCACAAAGTCAGAAGTCCCATTGAGCTTGCCGAGATCAGTTCCGATGCCCCGAACCATGTTCCCGAACCAAATCTAAGCCTAAACTGAGCCCAGTCCATCACCTGAGCATGTGTGTGTTGAGTTTGTCCCTTTATTATTTTTCTAGATTTTTAATTTGAGTTGTTTTTATTTTTAGGATTTATTTTAGAATTTTTAGGATTTACTTTCTATTCTTATATTTCTTTATTCTAATTTTAAGTTTTATTAATTTTTTTTTATCTTTATTATTTTTCTTAGGATTAATTTTTTATAAATTTATTTATTTTTCTTTAGTTTTTAGTTTTAATTTATTTAGTTAGGATTTTTAGTTATAGAGTTTTATTTTTTTATTTTTAATTCCTTTTATTTTTTTTTGTCTTTTAGTAAAAAATTAGAATTTTATTTTTATTTTAGTTCTAGTTTTATTTTTTTGGTAGTGTCATTTTTTAAGGGTCCAACTTAAACACCCACACACACCCACATAAGCCTGCACCTAATACATACCCTAAACAACCCCTAAGACACACCCCTACATCACACACCCTACTACACACAATCAACTCCAAACTCATCTTCAACCTCCACCTCTCACCTTCAATCTCTCATCCACCATTAACAAAATCAACTAACACCATATCACCACAATCCTCACCTTCCATGCCCACTGGCCGAACCCACCAACCCCCAGCTTAAACCCAAACTCGGAAGCCACCGACGAACCCCATCCCGAACCTAACCCGATCGCGACCTTACCTACCCAAATTCGAACCCCAGTTCCCCTACCTGATTCAGCCCAAACCAACCCGATCCCATGGCAGAACCCAAACCCGAGACCTCCTACCTTCAAAAAACTCAAAACCCCAACCTTATCCCCTGCCATTTTCCAGCCATAAACAGTTAACCAAAATCCCAAAAATATCGAACATAATCCTAAGCCAAAAATGAAATCCCAAAAATCTCTCAACAAATAAAACAGCTCGTGGGTTATTAAAGAGAGAAGACATAGAAAAAAAAAGACTCCAAAGGGTATAAAAAAAAGTCAGAAAAATCATAAAAAAATTAGTTTAGGTTTAGAAAAAATTTGTAGGTTCAGTTTTTGCTTTTAGTTTTGTAATCAGTCAAATTTTTGTGACGAGTTTGGGGAGCGTGTTCATGCACACAGTTGACACAGGGAATTATTTCGTATTGTGTTTCTTTCTCTTATTCTTTAATTACTTATTATTCAATTGTGTTTGTGCTGAAATTCTAATTATGTCTGGCTAAACACCCTATTCAAGGGGTGGGATGAAACGCGTATGTTGAGTTGTTTAATTCAGTAATTGTTCTTTGATGTGTTCTAGACTAATTAAATTGGAAAAAATCACATAGTATTTTATATAACGAGAGTTAATGAATTAATGTTAAAACTTGATATTTGATTTTTGGATGAAACTTAGAGATAGGTTTATTCTTAAATTCAAGTATTAATTCTTTGTGTGCAATTCAAGGATCCGTACTAATTTTTTTGAATTGGTCTTAGTGGACAATTTGTAAAAATAAGTATGAATCTAATTTTTTTTATATGAAGTGACAATTCCTGATTTAATTGCTAAAAAAGATAAAATTGAATTTAGGATTGTAACAAGGGTTAAGTTTTAAATTCAATATTATTTTGAATTATTCAATTGAATAATTAGGACATTAAATTAATTTAACTACGCACTGTAATCCCACCTCTTGTCTCTTCTCTTAAATTCTAAACTCGATTATATTTCAAATTTTCGTAGTCATTTTAGTTGCTTCAATTTTCGTTTCTCTCCTTTGAAATTGTTTTTTTAACTTAAAAAAAATACAAAAAGATTTTTAATAAAAAATAGAATTGCAAGTTTTCACGATAACCGTTTCAATGCTAGAAATTGGATTGATACCCGAATTTGCCATGATAATGAATTTTTAACAAGTTTTGTACGTGATTTCAGGAATTTTGATACTCGAAGTTTGACCGCAATGACATTCCAAATCCATATCCAAGGAAGGCATAAATTAAGATTAATCACTTTCACCGCTCACCAATTCAATTTCGAGTGATCTTTTCCTAAAGGTATATGATCCGTCTATTTTCTATGTTCGTGGAGACAATTTTCAATTTTATTAAATGTCTTTTAATGGAATTTCAAGATCAATTTTATGTCATTTAAAATATATTTTTATTTTGGAAATAAATGCTGGCGGCTATTTTGCAAAAAAGATATCAAGTTTTTTGCTTATTTAAGAAGTGTCCCTCAAAATATTTGCATCCTAATAATAGGTATTTAAGAGAAAGAAGTGGATAAAAAGAGTTGAGGACTAAAAACTGCCAAAATTTAAAAAAAAAGTCCAAAAAAAATTGGTCGTTCGAATGACTTAACAGTCTCGTTCGAACGATGGAGTTTGAACGAGCTTCTAGTTACAATACAAAAAAATATGTAAAGAAAGTCATTGGAATGGCGTTTAAACGGGTTGTTTGAACGACTATTTTGAACAAGCTCGTTCGAACGACATTGTTTGAACGAGACATCGAACGGAAACTCAGACAATTCTACAAAATAACTCGTTCGAATGTCATTCAAAACACCTGAGCAATTTTCCAAAATAAAAATAATTTTTTAATGGAATATTTAATAAAATTAAAAATTGTCTCCAACAACATGTCATTTAAAATTTATTTTTATTTTGGAAAATTGCCCAGGTCCTCCAAACGACCATGTTCGAATGAGTTCATTCGAACGATTCCTTTTAAAGAATTATCTGAATTGTCATTCGAAGTCTCGTTCAAACAAGGTCGTTTGAACGACCTGGGTAATTTCCCAAAATAAAAATAAATTTTAAATGACAAAAAATTGATTTTAAAATTCCATCAAAGGACATTTAATAAAATTGAAAATTATCTCCAACAACATAGAAAATAAACTGGTCATATACCTTTGGGAAAAGAGCACTCAGAATTGGATTGGTGAGAGATGAAGGTCCGAATGATCAAAATCTTCACCGATGATAAATGTCGGACACATAATGACCCTAAATGTTTTGTCCAATGTAATTAGCCAATACTACAAATGGAATCAGTTGGGAATTTTTCATTACCTGAATATCACACAGTCCAATATAAATATTGTGTGTGTGTGTGTGTTCAATCGTTGAAGTATAAGAAGGGTTTTATCAAAGATTTAAAAGAGAATTTATTTAATCTTGATACTTTTGTTTATTAGATTATTTTCAAACTTACGACTCAAACAGTTTTGTCCAAACGTAGTAAATCCAATATTATAAATTTTCAATAAACATTAAAAATATGACACAATGATAAAATTTCCCCTTATAGATCTCTCCTTTTAGACAAAATTTCCCCTTATAAATTTTCATGAATATATATATATATATATATATATATATATATATATATATATATAATTTGATATGGAGTGTAGGGGTATTAACTAGAAACAAAAGAAATATGTCCAAACACTAAAGATAATCCAAGGAGCTTGAATTTGATTTTTCTAAATTATCAAACTTAAATTTAGCCTCATGCAACAGATAAAATGAAATCAACAAGACAAACATACTAAATGTACACAAATCTAGAAAATATTCATGATTTTGAAATCAATAGAGTCAACCATTAAAGATGAACTATGAATCATTATGCAAACTCAATGATCTTCAACTTATAAAACCCTCAAAAATGAAGATATCTAGTATTTTATCTTTTAAATATATTACTTTTGATGATGATAAATTTCTAAACATTGTCCTTGTAAAATATTTTATTCTTTTTCTTTTTCTCTTTTAAAGGCTTTTGCGAATGGTGGCCTAGCTTGCAAAGGAGATTTACCCCCTTATAGACATTTCCATTACACACTTTTACTTCTTTTACTTAAGAGCATTCTGATGAAACGGTTCTTACATGAACAAATGCCTTAGATATAAAGATATGTATTTTGACAAGATTGATAGAAGAACACTTCACTTATCTCATGCATAAATAGATTTTAAATTACAAAATAGCTCATGAAGGTACATGCGTAGGCATATAATTACATGAATTCACTAAGAAAAATCAAAGAAGAACACTTCCATGACAATGCGTGATTAATAAAGAGTCCAAATCATTGTAAATCATACTCAAATATTCTACTCACATGGAAAACACGGAATGAATGTGATTTAAACACACAAATATACCACAAAAAATGTGTTAAACTACTACACAAAAGAAACAAAAAAAACTTTTTGAATTTTTATAAATGTTTCACAAGAAAAGATGACTCAAAAGAAAAAAAATATTTTTGTATTTTCATAACTCAAAATATGAAAAATAAAAATAAAAAAGACATAAAAATTATAGTACTAGTTGTAACATATAACATGAAGCACAAAACTAATGTAAGAAAAGCAAGAAAACACAATCACTCATAAGATACAATATGCCATGAATCATGTGAATGGATGTGATAATTAACAAGTCTAATATTGAGTGTTCTTCTATCATATTTCCATAACCACATAGATGATGCATTAACACCTCGGATTTAGGGAACTATGCCGACACGAGATTTATACTACCTGGGACATTTTCTAAGATCAAAACTAAAGGTGACCTTTCCTACAATAGTGTGTGCATGTGTAAACTCTAGGAAATATACCCTTGGATTGACTTTGGTAATGTCTTTCACAATGTTTATCTCTCTAAAAATCTTAATATTGGATTTAAGAGAGGAAGCATTTCGATCATTGTAACCTAGATTAATTTTTTCATTCTTGATTTGTATTGTTCCTAATATTTTATCAAACTTGTTAGACATATATTCCAAATCAATCTCTACACACTTTGAGTGGTTTAATTCGTATTTTAACTTCAAAATTTTAGACTAAAAAAAAAGTGTAAGCTAGTCAAATTTTTGGGACTCCTTCATATTTTCAACCCTTACTAGAAAGTTATATCTCTACCCCTAAACATATGAGAGCTTCTTCCTAACAGTCTTCTAATGTTTCGTTAAATCATCAACTAATTTATAATTATTTCATAGGGAACTTTCTTTCAATTTAACCTCTAATTTAAAGTTTGCCTTTTATCCAGTTCAAAGACTCAGTATACAACTCCCTAAAGGAAACCTGAATCTCAATTTTTTCCCCATCGTGAATCTCCTCTTCTTACTCCCCATCACTAATATGGGAATTAAAAGATCGAACCTCGGAGTTGTCATGCATGTGATTATTTTCATTGTAAAAAAAATATCTTTTTGGGTCATATGACTATCCATTAAAGAGGCGAAGTTATGCTCCATGGGAGAATTAGTTTCCTCTTCCAACTCACTATCATTAAGGGTTGCATTGTATGCATAGAATTTTTACCTTTCTTTCTTAGTTTAGTGAGATACTCAAAATCATGATGCCCAAACCCTTGGCCTTCATAAGCATTGTCCCGATCATCCATATTCCTAGGGTTATCCATTTTCTTCCTATCATGGTCATTATTACGGTTTTTGTATCCGTTATTAGAATTCTTCTCCTCTCTTCTCTAATATTAAGAGGTTTAGTGAAGGTTTTTGCAAACCTGGGAATCTTTCAGGTTTTAAATCTCCTTCACTCTCAAATTTTGACACATCCTTCCTGCTGTTTTTCAAAGTAAAACTATTTTCTTTCTTGCTAGGATGAAACGTGTTCATCTCATAGGTTTGGAGATCACCTGTAAGTCCTTTTAGTCTAAGAGCATCAATATTTCAACGAGAATCTAGGACTGTGACGTTAGCATTAAATTTCGGAGGAAACGACCTTAAGATTTTTCTAACCACTTTCGGCTCAGGGTTAGGTTCGCCTAAGTTAAACGAGGAAGTGATAATATCCGACAGTTTAGCACAAAGGTATAAAATGTATCATGCTCTTCCATTCTATCTTTTCAAACTTAGTTATTAGATTTTAGAACTTAGACACCCTAATAGTATCCGTACCCTCATGTGAGAATTTCAAACTATCCCAAGCATTCTTTGTGCTCTCACACATCATAATACACCTAAACTTTACAGTATTGACAACCCAAAAAATATCATTCATACTCGTGGAATTGAAATTCTAGGCATCTTTTTAAGCCTTGTTCCAAAGAGAATACGCTTTAGTCAGACTGCCTTGAGTAGCAGGAGACCACAATTGCTCCACCGAGTTCCAAACATTCTTTTATATATATATATATATATATATATATATATATATATATATGAGAATGTTTGGAACTCATATATTGGGAAAAATCTCATATGTGACTTCCAATAAGGATAGTTTGACTCATCACACATTAGAGGTTGGGGAATGGAAATACCCTCACTATTAATATCCATCAAAAACCATAAAATACATAAGCTAGGGATTAACACAATAACTTAGTGTACCACGCTCCAACTTTGAATCCAACTACTTAAACAAAGTGAACAATTGGTCAAATTTTAAATCAAGAACAAATTAAACAAACATTATGAAAACTTTACCCCAATTTTCTTGCATAAAACATTACTACATAAGAGTCCAAGAATAAAATAAATAATGCAAAGACCAATCACAAAATGCCGCGACGTAACAAGCAAAACCCATAATAAGAAAAACTCAAACGACCTAGCCTAAAAAAATTCCCTATGATATAGGGTTTAAACAAGGTAGACAAATGACTTACTCACTGACTCGACTCCCTTCACGGCTACTGCAATCTTTGCTCCTAGAATCTTCTTGACAATAACTATATAAATCCACCAATGGTTTCACAATGCAGTCCTCCCACGTCTCGATATCCACTAATCTCTGACTAAACTTTATTACGCATCAGTAAGGAATCAACCCTGCCAAACAATATGCGAACGAACAAAACATGAGATCTCAACACATTAAATTATATAAATTCTTATATCGACGAACTAGGGTGTAAACGGGTGTAAAAAAGGTTATATTTTACTTTGTAAAAAACTATTTTCATAACCCATACTTAAAATTAAATAGCTTGTGCCCTATATATCTTAAAAACTGTGAAAAGATGGTGGCACAAAAAATATGGCAAGTCATTCGAACAAAAAAGGCTTCTCGTTCGAATGACTTTGGACATATCGTTCGAACTCAAGTCAATCATTGAAACGACACAACTAAATTCATTAGAACAAGATTCAAGCAAGATTCTAAGAGAAATTTGCAAACCTAGGAATAATGCAATAGTGACAAACTAGCTTTGATGCCTAATCCCCAAACCCTAAATATAAAAACACACAAATAGACTGTTGACTAATCTATCTCTACATCCTAAGGCTGACGTCAAACACTAGGCATGCATTTAATGCTGCTTTACTCGGACACTTCGTGTATTCATCGCATAGGCTTGAATGTACAAGCATAAACACCATAAACTATAACTCAAAGAGTTTTGTCCAAATCAAATAAAGACAATATTACAAAATTTCAATAAACAAGACACAATGACTAAATTTGTCCTTATAGAAAAAACCCGGCCTTTTGTACTTACGTTGACCTAAATAACATCTACATTTACAAATTTATCAAAAATTAGGATTGGGATTACCCTTTAATCTTGGCGAGTAAGTCTTCCATTGTTGATTGGCAGGGTCCCCTTATATTTCCCCTATGTTACCACAAACATGCGATAACCTGTATTTTCAATATTTAAGGTAACCGATCTAAAATATTACAAATTTAGATGTCAAAATAATTAATTACCATTATAAAAATGAATCAAAAAGCAATTAATATATAGCGATTAAATAGATAGCTATAGGAAAATTGTCATCCACCATTAATAAAATGAACTAATAATCCTTCAACACAAATCTTGAATCCCCAACACATGACCTAAGATATATCCAATATAGTCACATGGCTGCAAAAGAGTTAATAACACGCCACTGCCTGGGAATAGATAGGCGCCAACCATACACACTTATCTTTTTCTTATACCAATTAGGACATGGTCAGAACCAGCCATTGCCTGGGTTCAAATAGGGCGTAGCATCCAAACAAACATAGGCTGCTGCTTAGGTTCAAATAATTCGCAACACCTACTCTCACTTGACAGTTTTTCAGCTTCTAAAAGGACTCCATATTCATATAAACTTGTTCAAATATCACGTGCTCCATGGACGTGACACGCTTTTATGACTTCTACAAATAGAAGTGATCACCTCACTACTAAGGGGACAAAACACTAGGCAAATCCATACAAACTCTCATCTCACTCCCTCTCTCTCTCTCTCTAGAGATCACCACACCTGGGGGCTCACCCCCGTAGCAGCCACACTGATCAAACTTCATAGGCCACATCCTGATATGCCAGCTAATCTCATGCACTCTCTTACCCTCTATATCTTTTATGCCTCTAATGGAACCACAACTTTGTATCATAAGACATATATAATGAGAATAAAAGTATCGAAATGGACGTAGGCTCATTTTTATAGCCTAACCACTCTATAATTAGTGTCCTTTTCGTTCTTGCTTGCGTTATTTCTACTTTGCATTTGATATGGTTATTGAGAAGGACATGTGTCCAATTTCTCGTATCATCATTTTGGAACCGTCTATGGGAATGAGTTATTTCTATCTTGTTTCTTCTTATTTAGGGTTACAAACACCTTATTTCATCCACGAGGAACTTTGGGTCATCCTCCCATGGGTGGGATTTTGGTTATTGAGCTCGTATATTTACTTGTGAACCCCTTGCGGGTTCTTTCTTCCTAGATCTATTTTAGGTCCTATTCTATGACCTTAGATCTATTTTTCTATACCCCAATGACGTTTCCCAACCTAGTTAGTGTTAAAAAAACACAAAAGGCATTAGCCTCATAAAGGTGGGTAACTAAGGAAGAGCTTTACTAACTCATTTATGCTCTTTACGCCCATGATTAAGGATTTTCTACTAGATTTGTGCTATTTTTTCACCTAAGCGCTATTATGTCCTTTGTAAGTTACTAGTAGGCCAATTTTGTACATCTTTCACTGGGACCATGTCCACACCACCGATAAATGCTAGGCTTTGAAGAATGAGATTGAGAAGCTTGTGAGGCAGGGAATGCTGCAACAGTTCCTAAAGGATGCAACCCTAGATTGATAGGCCATATACTTAACTTCTGCCTTAGTTTATACTTTTTGTCAAAATCTCTAAGTGTAGTTTTACACATATGTTTTGTATTTCCCTCATAAAAATCATATATATATATATATATATATATATATATATATATATATATATATATATATATATATATATATACGCGTGCGTGTGTGTGAATGATGGTTTTAATCATATATCAACTTTTGATCTCCTCATTTATTACTTTGTGAAAAATCCGTCTTATCAGATTTCGAAAGGAAACTTAATGATCAATTATGTCGAAAGATTATTTATTACGAGAAAAGGAATCTATTGAGGAGAAAGCGTGACAACCATAATCGACCTATAATATCCCTCACCTTACAAAAGTATTCGAAGATTTAGGTTGCTTCTATTAGCCTTGAGGGCTCATAATGCATATTCTTAGCTTTCAAGATGCGTCAGTTAGCCTTGAGGGATCATAATACTCATTATTATCTATGGATGGATTTATTGAGAACCCAGTCTATGTAGTCTTGAAAATACCTAGCTTGGGGAAGCTTGATAATACCTAGCCTATGGAGGCCTGAACCGTGGGTGGCTTATTGATAACCGAGCCTAGGGAGGCTTGAAAATGACCCAAAATAAGAAAAAAGGATATGAAGTCAATTAAAGTGGGACAAAAACTTAATTTTCCACGACAAAGGAAGTATTTCCTCAATCCACCATTATAACAATTCTGCGATAATATCGCACATCCTAATACAATAGTGGGGCAAAGACTTAATTATCCACGGAAAAAGAATTAATTCCTCAGTCCACGATTACAATATTCTACTACAACACTACTTATCTTAATGGAAAGTGGTCCAAAGACTTAATTATTCGCGGCAAAGAATCTATTCCTCAATCCACTATTACAACATTTTTGCAACAATATTTCTTATTATGAGCCAAGGACTTAACCATCCGCGACAAAGGAAATAGTTCCCCATTACCTCATCCAACATAGTTTAGAGGTTTGGTTCATTATTTATGGGAGATGTAGTCAACATCTAAAGTTGCTGAAAATATTCAAGACTGCAGTGTTAAGGGATAAAGGAAGTTGCAGTTAATTGAAGAAAATGGGCCAATATTAATGCAACAGTATTTCTAATCCTAGTTCGAACTAATTAAGCAATTTGAAGCTTATGGTTGCAGCCACTTAAGGTGCAACGAATTTTTAACAACATACCACACTGCTGCAACCTGTCACTAAAGTGCAAGAACTATTACTAAAGTTATATTACAAATAGTTGTGCAAAAATTCAAGAAATCAATAGTATAGAAAATAGTGCAAGGCCACAGCCTATTCAGGATATATTTAGAGAGAAATAATGGAAGATGAAAGAAATGTAATTCAATAAACATATGGTTGCAGCCCTATATAAACTATAGTCAAAAGATGGATTAAAATTCAAGTACATCAAAAGTGGTCGTAGCCTTACAAAATATGGCAGTCCAAAAAAGATTCCAAAAAAATATCCATTAACTATGAGGTTGCGTCCTCATCCTCTCCATTATCGGTCACAGTCTCGATCTCACTATCATTGGAAACATCCTCTAGTTTCTTCTTAGCCCTATCTTCTGTTGTACACCTTAACTCTGCCACATACTCCATATGCTCAGAATCACTCAGCTCCCAAGAAAAAACCTTATCCTTTGCTTCGGGGAATTTTTTGATGACTATGTGTCTGAGCTCCTGAAAGCCGTGAAGGTAGGCCCTATTATTGTCAGTGAAGAAATCCTTGGAGGTCTTGTAAACAACCACAACATCATCAGTAGATTTTTCAGTGCTGTGGTGTGATCCTCATCCTTTTGCTTCAGTGTTGCAGCGTGTTCATTATCCTTTTGGTGAAGGGAAGAGGCGTTCCCTTGCTCCAACTCATTATATTTTGTTGGATAATGTTGCATTTTTTATCAGTGGCTACAACCTGTCTAGTAGCTTTTAGAACCTTTGCTATAGCAACTTGTAAAGCCTCCATAACTTACTTAAAATTTTCTTTTGCCTCTTTCTAGGCATCAATTGCCTCTTTTATCTTGGCATCCGTACTTATTTTATACACTTCAAGTGGCACAATAAAAGATTGCTTAACAGGCTCAAAGGAAGGGGTCTTAGAAGTCTGTAGATCAGACTGGTGATGAGACTCCGCGGCCTAATGATGTTTGAATAGTGCTTCATATTTGGCCCTTTGGGAAATGACAACCTCTACAGACTAAAAAAGGGCAAAAATTTTAGCTCAGCATATAAAACCCTACGAAAAGAAAAGGAAAGTTAGAAGAAAACTAACCCTCAACAAGCTATGGAGGGAATATTCCTCCAAGTCCTCAACATCCTCATCCACTAAATAGTTGAGGTCAGAAATGTTCACAACCATCCTCATCTTGGAGACAACCCTAGCAATTGTATCCTAGGAGGATTTGGGATCAGGTTTCCTTAATATAGTCCATGAATGGCCGTCGGGATCTCTTTCAGCCTTGTTTTTGGGGGTGGTCAGGTTGGCATTAACCACCAACACAGTTCGTAGAGAAAAGCCAGTGACTGAAACATGGACGGGGATAAGTCCATCCTGAAATTCTCTAGTAGAAAATTTTACTCCCATCATGTCTAACTCAGTACCGATATCGTCATCAGTTAGAGCATCATTTTATGGCTCCCTATCCACTTCATCAACATTGAGAGCTACGTCCTTCTCGGTGGGAGGGTTTGTCTCCTCAACCCCAACAACAATAATGGGATCAGCCATAGGAGCTGTTCCTTAAGATTCCATTTTTCTTTTCTTCCATTTCTTTCTCGGGGCTTGGTTGAGGGAAATCGCATCCTCATCCATCTTAGAAAATTAGGAGGTAAGGAGTTCGGGATAAATCTTCTCCTCTGAGGAAAAAATCAATTAAGCCAAGTCCAAGATATAAGCTGCAGGAAAATATATTAGCCAAGTAAAGTCGTAAGAATTACCTTCCATAGACATTTTCTTTGGTTGGTCCTTGAAAGAAAAATAACCTTGCTAAAAAATTAATGGGGAGGTGTCCAGTGCAGTAAATTTCTTTTCTTGATCACCCAAGCCTGTCGCATTTGCAACTCTCTTCTTTTGCCTGCTGTTTAACTTTAGGCTATTAAGAACTGTACAAAAAGTGTTGGTACAAGCCGCAGAAAATAAGACAAAGTATTTGACAAGTATAAAAGACACATAATATTATCACCTATTTTGGAGGGACGTTTCCACGTCTTCAGCATCCTATAAATTCTCTCTCTCTCTCTCTCTCTCTCTCTCTCTCTCTCTCTCTCTCTCTCTCATTTCCTTCAGGGTGGATTTACCACCTATCCCTAGAAATGAAGAAAACATTTCCTTCTAATTTTTATCACCATTAGGCCGTTCAGTATAGAGATATTTATCTCCATTCTGCATTGTGAAGTAATAATACCACGAAAAATCTACAGAATTATCATTTGGTTTATAGAAATAAAAGAACTCTGCGGGAGTAATCTCCCCATGGATATGCTTTTACCAAAGTACTAGAGCAAAAAATATTACCGCTAACCATTTGGATCCAGTTAGTTGGGTCCAGGTCCATAGCACTAAATATTCTCATAATCGGGGACATGAACTGGTAGTAGCAACCCTAGGAGAAAAGTTTGAAAAGGAAAATAAATCCAATCATTAGGGATTGCGAAACATGACATTTGTTCCGTAGTAAAAAGTGTACAGATGATTCCTTGGGGAAATTCAAAGGCCGCGACAACATCAACGATCCTGTCTTCATCCATGATGTAGTGGATGTTCAGTGCCGCAGGAGCTTTTTTATAGCTTGGTTAGGACCAGCTGGAGTATTTCGGGCCTCTAATGGGATGACCAAAGTCTAATAACCACCCTATCCATCAATTCGACAAGAGGATTGTTGCTATAGTGTGTAACTTCCTCCATATTGTCCACAGGCTCCCTAATGTCTCTACAATTATAAGAGTTTGTGGAGTCAGAATTAATTATGATGCAATTTGGGCATTCCTTGTGTAAGTAAGGCCCACTAGCCTACAAAGGATTTATAATTAGAATTTCAAGAGGTGGAATGCCAAAGTGATTTTTCCAGAAGTCCTCCTAGAACTTCGAAGGGTTCCAACTCATAGGGCCACGATAAAACTTGAAAAGAAGAAGGGCTCCAAAGTTAGATGACATGGACACTATGATCAGAGAATCCTCTTAGAGGTCGGAGAAGATACAAGTAATATAATAAAGAACAAAAATATGGAGTCAAAAGACATAACCAATTAATCCCAGAACTAACTCCAACTATGGAAAATTTCCCTTCAAATTAATGGCCGCAACAATATGTAGGCTGTAACCATGAAACGAGATTAACAAGCTGCAGCATGAAGTAGTTTTTAGGTCGTAGTCAATCAATTCAAGAGTTAAAAGAATGTGGACAAAGGAGTTTTGATTTTAACAAAGGATTGAGAAGAGGCTGTAACTAAATAACATAAGTTATACTACTAGCCGCGGACATATGCAAAAACAGGTACACAATTGGATTAAAAATTCTCAAAGATTGAAAACCCAAAACCCTAGGGTTTTGACCAAGAACACCATAGTGTTCCTGGACAAAATAAAACTCTGAAATGGGAACCGAGAATAATTCAACTAAAAAAAAACTAAAAATGCCAATCCTAACCTAGATCAAATTCCAATCCCAAACCCAATTTGTAGCTACGTGCCAAAAAATCCAAAATCCAGTAAATATATAATAAAACCCCCAAATTCCTATTCTAAATTATAGAAACAACAATTCATTCAAACCATAAAGATTCCTACTCTCAGTTCAAATGAAAGAAGGTTTCGATTAACATAGGTTTACAGAAGCATGTATTTTACGGAAAATGAAAAGTTAGATAAGGTGGTTACCTGGAAAATGATGAAATCTTAGAAGAACAACCTTTCTCTGCCACAAATCACTACTTAAACCACCTTGGACTGCCTCAAAGTCGCCGAAAAATTCAAAGGGAAAAATGGCAAGAGTTCTCGCTCGATTTTCTCTCAAAAGTTAGGATAACGCAATGAAAGCCACGGCCAAATACCATTTATATAAGAGGGCGCTGGAAAGTGAAGTGGCACCTTATATGGGCCGCAACATTATTTCAAAAGCATGAGCAAATACACTGTGGCACGATCATGGAATACAGTCGCATCACCAACTCGCCACCTCTTGGCACTACGGCTTGGGAGGTTATTGATATACCCAATACAGTCACATGACCACGTAAGAGTTAATAACATGCCGTTGCTTGGGAACAGACAGGACACGACCATACACAGTTACCAGGCCTTATACCAAACAGGCCATGGTCAAGACCAGCCGCTACCTAGGTTCAAACATGTTGCGGCAGTCAAATAAACATAGGTCACTGCTTGGGTTCAAACAAGTCGCGAAACCTACTCTCACTTGACAGTTCTCCAGTTTCTAGAAGAATTCCATATTCGTACAAAATTATTCAAATATCATGTGCTCCATGCATGTGACACATCTTTATGACGTCTATAAATATAAGTGGTCACCTCACTATTAGGGGGAAGAAAAACTAGGTGAAGCCATCCCAAACTCTTAGCTCACTCTCTCTAGAGATCACCACACCTTAAACCTCACCCCCTGCCATAGCCACACTGATCAACCTTCATAGGCCACATCCTGAGCTACCTGCTTAGCTAATCTCATTTACTCTCTTACCCTATATATCTTGTATGCCTTTAATGGTACCACAACTTTGTATCATACAACACATAAAATGAGAGTAAAATACCAAAGTGGACGTAGACTAATTTTTATAGTCGAATCACTATATATTTTGTGTCTTTTTCCTTCTTTCTTAATTTATTTCTACTTTTCATCTAATATGGTTATTGAGAAGGATGTATGTCCAATTTCTCATATCATCAGGTAAATTGTCATCCACCATTAATAAAACGAACTAATAATTCTTCAACACAATTATATGGAATACCAACACACAAAGACCAAAGACTACTATTGTATACACAAAAGTATCAACTAAATCTAATATAAGATTAAAATATATTAAATAAGTCATACATCTAAAATGGTATACAATAAACATGGGTCAACCTCAATCCTACTCTTATGCATCATGAAGACCTAAAATGGTATACAGCAAACATGGGTCGGCCCATGGCAATTCCTATTGCCGTGAAACCCATATAATAATGAAATTAGAAATAAACTCTCATAGTTTTATAATCCTAACCATTTTTAATTTACACCACTCCTCATATATATTAAATACACATACTACTAGCATATAATTGATGATGCTATAATGAGCACCACCAGATGAAGATGAGACTATAAATAGCATAAACTCAACCACAACACAAAAATAGAGATGGATATATGTATATATGAAAGAAGGAGATGAGTATAAGAAGATGAACTTAATGATATAAAGTGTTTCAGCTAATTAAGCCTACATCCACTGTGTGAGTGCGTGAGAAATACACTAAACAAGGGCACTAATGGCCATTGATACAACACTCAAGCTTTCTCTCTCTTTTGTATATAATTGGAAAGAGTTCTATTAAGGTTATGAAATTTAGATCCCCTCTCATGGAGAAGATAAAGTGTATATATAGGACTTGGGGGGGGGGGGGGGGGGGTGTAATACACCCCCTAAACATGTAACCAACATGTGCATGAGGAAACTCCCAATAAGGGGAAGACACCTATCCCTAGAACATTGATACAATAATGATATAATATTCCCTCATATGAGGGAATGATCTTATTACAATAATTTTGACCTTATGGGATCTGCCATTTTGGAACCTTGTACTGCTCGTACTGTAAACATTATTTGAAGGAGTCTCGGCCTGGCTGAGGATGATGTTACCGATATAACACATGGCCTAATGTGGAAAACTGTCAAGTGTAATATCTGTTGAGGAGTGACGACAAAGGTTGATTAATCGATCGTGTGCTAGTATCGATTGTGTGAGTAGATGAGAATCTCCTTTGTTGCTGAAGCACTTCCCCGAATCATCAGCGTGCTAGGTAGTCAAGGTTTTATCTACGAAGCTGAACCTGGTTCTGGACAAGTTCGAGAAACATCATGCGAACTCTTTTAGAAAGCTCGACTGTTTGGGTCAGGAGGTCTAATATGGATACGAGGACATATCTGGGTATATCAATCACCCCCAACCCTCAGCCATCTCCGTGAGGAAGTGACTGGAGATATGAGTTGGTCGAGTCTTTTGAAGAGGTCACGTGAGAGACACATATTTCAGTCCTGATTGGGAAACGTCTTCCCCAAGAATGATTTCGAGACTAAGTGTTTTGGGCTTTGTGCCCTAGGTAATGATGAGTCTAGGGAAGTGTTCTTAATCATTTGGAGGTATTTAAGCCTTAAACCTTTACTTTTTTCTCTTTCCTCATTTGTAAAAACACACTCCCTCTCCCCCTTATTCTGTAAAACCTCTATAGCCATTATTCTTTGCTCTCCAATCTTGATTAGCCCCTTTTTTCTCTTTCCAGCGACTCGTCTTCTCTAGGTAACCCATTTTCTGTAACTTTCTTCTGTTCTTGGTTTTTATTTATTTATTTTACATTTTTCGGTGTCTTTTAATTTCTTCGATAAGGTTTTGCGTTAGTTTTTAGGGTTTGAATTTTCCCTTATGTCGTATCTATTGACCTAGTAGTAGTGGCAGAGGTGTTTTTAGTGGGTTTGAGTGTTCCACCACCGTGGTGAGACTTTCAGGTGAACTTTGATCACCTTCTCCGGTGGGATTTTTAGCTTATTCTTGGCTATTCTTCATCAATAACGGTTGAGATTCTAGCCTTTTATGTTTTGGTCAACAAAAGTTAACCTTTTATTTATGTGTCCCCCTTCACAATGTAGTTAAGTGTAGCCTCGTCTTGTTCATGCTAAAATGTTTGTACGAACTAGCTAAGGAATTTCCAAACCTTAGGGAGAGGTATTTTAGGAGAATAGGAAGATTGAGATTAAGGAAGTTGAGAGAAGAAAGGCCGAGGCTTTTCCCCATCCGACTTATATTTCCACCCCCATTCGCTGTCGTCCTCCCTACATCTGTCGAACCAAGTGATCCCATACCTGAGTTGGCTTCTTCTGAATATGAAAGTATGTCCATCTTTGAACTATTTGATAGTGCTGACTTTTCTGATGAGTCCATGGCCCAATCCTCACACCATGATTAAGGGTCTGAGGCTGAAGGAGTCTTCTATCGAGCCTCGTCTTCTCAGAGGGAAAAGTCACTAAATCGATCTGACGCCTCCTATTACCATCCCTCCCTCACTTGATGTCATTCCTCTGTCAACTGTAATAAGGTATGAGTTTATGCAACACTTTCCATGTTGTGATCCAAACCAACCCCAGGCTAAAGAGCCAGATACTGATAGCAAAGAGAGCGATCTAGACTTATGCATAGCTGAGTCATATAAGAGTTCTATTACTGAGGTCAATTTATTAACTTGGAGACACTTGTATGTCATTGAGCCATCCATTTTTATGAAGAAGCCATCTGTGGACGAGAGAGCCTGTGACGGACGAGAGGGCGAGTTATGTGTCTATGAGCAGATGTTCAAGGTTGGATTTTAACTACTTATTCACCCCATTGCACACGCAATTCTAGCACCCTTGGGAGTTTCCCCATCCCATCTTTCTCCTAATGACTGGAGGGTTATTCTCGACTTTATCTCTCTCTGGAAGATAGTTCATCAAACTGACCTTCCAGTTAGCATTTTTATGGCTTCTTATACCCCGTTGTCCCCCAAAACTAAGCCTGGCTACTATCATCTCGTAGTCAGGAAGTCTTCCAAGAAGGTCTTGTTAGTTACCCATACTTCCAATCATGATTAGAAACCCCGCTATTTCTTTATTTTTGGATCTTAGTAATTTGGTCCTAATGAAGCTTATGGTACCTCTGAGCCCAAGGTTCCTTAGCGATGGTACAAAGTCTCTGCATCGGCCAAGCTTGATCAAGGCTTGAACCCTGACGCTATTAATAAAGTCAAGAAGCCTAGGGATCAGGGAGAACAAGGTTGTCTCATGAAATTTAAACAGTTGATGACCCCTTACTACTTGTCTCAGATAGGTTTAGGGGTTGACCCCTTAATCGAGTTACATGCGTGGCCTCTTTTATTGAACTTATGTGTCGTATTTTTTCAATTTTCTAATGCTAACCTCATCTTCTTTTTGCAGATCATCCAGAAAACATGTTAGATTACCTCTGGGAGATAATGGCCAAGAATTTAAGCAAATTTGTCCGCAAGCATAGCAAGGGAGCTAAAGCCTCTACTGCTACTGCTACTAAAACCACTACTGGTGTTCCTGGCCGAACTACTGAGGCCACGAAGAAGAGGGAAAGTCGAGAGGAAAAAAACAACTCCCTCGTGTCTCCCTAAATAGATTCAGACTGATAAGACCATTCCCATCTCTACGGACGAGGCTCTTGTGGCTCTTCTGTCTCAGCTGAAATTAAACGATGAGAGAGTCATTGATAATCCTAGGAAATATTGTGACGAAGACGTATCCTTGATATTCGAGGCTGATAAGCGTTTCTTGCAATTCGTGGATATCTCCTTTCTCACTGAGTTTTCCATTCAAAGGACCGTTCAAGTATATTTTCTAAAGTTTAGTTAAAAATTGCCAAGTGTACTCTCGTAGTTTTCTTTAAATACTGATTAAATTTTCACTAGTTGTAGGGTCTTATTTCCCCCTATCGTCTGGGGGATTGGATTAATAAAAAGATACCCTTGATCCAAAAGGGGAGATAAATCGATACAACTGAACAAAATCTGAGGAAGGAGATTGAAGATTCCCAGAAGGCTTTAATGAAGTCTCAGGACGAGGTAACCAACCTCAAGGCAGGACATGACAAGGATTTGAAGAAGATCTATGATGACAAAAAAGCCTACATTGACACTGTATTCCAGGTTTCTGGGGATGAATACAAGGAGTCTGATGAGTATAATGACCATGCCTTCAAGTATCTGGAAAGGGGCATCAGAGCTTCTTGTCAATGGGCTGCTCCGAGGTAAGAAAAAACTAGGAGCTTAATTTCTCAAGATTTCATGGGTCTTGACTTTAGTGACCCTCTCCTTGAGACAACCCTCACTAATGTTGAATGCCTAGTGGGGGTTCCGAGGTCGACCCTGACACTCATAGGGCTCAGGAGGACAAGACTAAGTTGGATGCCAATGTTGAGAGGACCGAGGTTGTTGATGCAATCAAGGTTTCTGTTACTGACAGGTCGGCCCTTAGAGATGCTGACACTACACTTGATTAGTAAATTTAGGATTGAATTTTTTCTTTTTGGTTAGGGACGTTGTTTGTTACCTATTGCCCTTTATCCGATATAGCACATGCACACTTTTGACTTCTTTTATTTTGATCAGTTCTTCAAATAAGAATGCTTTCCTACTTGAATGTTTTCTTGTTTCTTCTATTATATGTTATGTTATGGTAGTAACGTTAACACTAAATTTCACAATGTTTGGAAGCTCGTCTAGTCTATGAGCCGGGATAAGGATAACCACAAAATTTCATATATTATATACGAACACCATATTTCATAATTCAGACTCACCAAATTATGGTGTTATCCTGTACCCCATCTCGTTATTTTGAGAGTGCATGATTGAGCATCGTCTCATCCATGCACTGTCGTCTCGGTCGAGAAAGATTTTTTACTAAGTATTCACCAAATTAATGATGTTTAAGGTCTGAGATCACCAAACTAATGATGTTTCATCTCATATTCACCAAATTAATGATGTTTTAATAATTCATTCGACCCTTCTTGGTGTTATTGGAAGTCCATGGATGGGGTCGCCCCCTTTCAAGGTTATCATATCACCAACGTTAGGTTGTTGCTATATCACCACGAATGATGTTTTATATCTTTTAAGGGTACTTGAAACAAATCATTCAAAAACCAAGTATATAAGATATGAGGGAATGAACCATTTTCATTTTTCTCATTCATAATAAGCCCTTTTTACAATGATTCATAATGAAAATATCCTATACAATCATCTATTGTTACTACCTTCTTAAGTGGTCGGCATTCCATGGGTTAGAGAATGGTTCGCCCTCTAGGTTCTCGAGCTGATAGGTGCCTGGGACTATTTCATCAGTAACCTTGTAAGGACCATGCCAGTTGGCATGAAGATTGTTCAGCTTTTGCCAATTCTTCTTCAAAATAAGGTCTCCCACTGCTATCGACCTTGCTTTTACCGTCTTGTTATAAAACTTGGTCATCCTCTGCTGATTGGTTGCCACTTTGACCTCAACATCCTCTCTTCTTTCTTCAATCAGATCTAGGTTAAGTCTTCTCTCTTTTATATTTCCTTAACATTCATACGTCTGAACTCTGTGGGTGGGGAGACCAATCTCTGTTGGCACCACAACTTCTGATCCATAAGCCAACAAGAAGGGGGTTTCCCCTATATGCATTTTCACTATCATTCGATAAGCCCATAGTACACCATGTACCTTTTCAGTCCATTTTCCCTTAGCCTCTTACAATCTTTTCTTAATTATATCAAGAATAGTTCTATTGGTGACCTCAGTCTGACCATTTTCTTGGGGTCAGACAGGTGATGAGAAGAACAGTTTGATGCCGACCCTTTTATAATACTTTTATAGGGAAATGTTTTTGAACTGGGTACCATTCTCTGAGATGAGTGTATTCAGTAAGACATATCTACAAATGATGTTCTTCTACATGAACTAAAAGGTCTTCTTTTTTGTGATCTTGATCATAGTTTTGGCCTCTACCCACTTTGAAAAGTAGTCTATTGCCACAATCAAATATTTGTAGTTGCCCATGACCCTTGGCAGAGGTCCAACCAAATCAATCCCCCATACTGCAAATGGCCATGGTGAGGTGATAGACGTTAGAGGTTGGCGGGGGTGGTGAGGGATGGTGGAAAACCGCTGGCATTTATCGCACTTCTTTACGCATTCAACTGAGTCCTTGGCCAGGGAAGGCCACCAATATCCTTGAGTGACAATACTTTTTTCCAGTGACCTGCCCCTAATATGGCTTGACCAAGATACTTCGTGAACATCCTTTAAAATATAGTCCACCTCGGCGGGGTGGACACATCTTATCATAGTTAAAAGAAACCCCTTTTTGTATAACATGTCCCCTAGGATAGAGAACTTAGTGGCCTTGTATCTCAACTTCTTTCTTTCGAACTTATACTCCGACAAGCTACCCTCTGAATAAGGGGGTCCCATGTTTAAATTGAAGCAACAATTCAGGTTTGCGTCATCCTCCTCTATTGTCGGCCGAGAAAGGATTTCTATTTGCACCAATCTCTTATTCTTTATCCGTGTTGTCGAGGCTAACCTTGCCAAAGTGTCGACAAGGCTATTAACCAGCCGAGGCACCCTTTTGACTTTAATCTCACCAAAGTCCTTCATCATCTTCTTCTATTTTTCCAGAGTGTCGATAAGGATTTCTGTTTGCTTTTTCATTATCGACATCGGCCCAGGTGAACTCAGTCACAATGTTTGCTAGGGCTTGCCCCTTGATTGCCACCCTCGGTTTATAGACTATGTCATATTCTCCTAGATCAATGGCTCAAATCATCAATCTACTTGATTTCTCAAGTTTATGGATGACTTGCCTAAGGTGGCAGTCCGTCAAGACAACTATTATATGAGCTTGAAAAAAGGATTCATCTTTCTTAAAGTGTGGATGAGGGAATATGCCAATTTTTCCATCTTAGGATACCTATGTTCAGCCCCTGTAGGGTCTTACTATTAAAATGCACTGTTCTTTGTATACCATCATCAACTCGTACTATCGCCGCACTGATAGACGACTTAGACATGACCAAGTAAAAGTAAACCTTATCTCAATGGACAGGGCGAGACAGTAAAAGTAGAGAGCCGAGATAAGACAACCTTATAATAATATGTCCCCTTGTTGATGATGAAGGTTGTCTTCTCTGCATGGGCTAGGTCCATAGATATTTAGTTATAGTCGGAGTATGCATCCATAAAACTCATCAATTAATGCCCTATTGTAGCATCTACCATCTTATTAATTCGATGGAGAGGGAAGTTGTCTTTAGGAAAAGACTTGTTCAAATCAGTGAAGTCCACACACATTCTCCATTTATTATTGTCTTAAGGTACTATGACAACATTTAAAATCCATTCAGGGTATATCACTTATCTGATGAACACTACCTTCTCCAGTTTTTTTACCTTGTCCCTAATAATCTCGTACTTTTCCCTGGAGTAGATTCTCCATCTCTATTTTATCGTCTTGGCACCATCAATAATGTTTAACTTGTGAGACATTACTTTTGGGTCAATCCCAGGCATGTCATCGTGACTTCACGTGAAAATGCTTTTTCTCTTCCTCAAAAATTCAATATGCTCATCCTTGATCTCCTGTTTTAGGGCTTTTCCAACCTAGATGTTTTTTTCTGGCTCGTCCTTATTGAGGATGATGGATTCTACCTCTTTCGCAGCCTCCCATTTCTTAAGTTTTGTCTCGTCTCTAGGATCAAGGGTGTTAATGTTGTACGTGGTGGTTGCTTTCTTCTGTGATTATATCTCCTCTATTGAGTTAAAGTAGCATTCTCACACTGACGTTTGGTCACCTTGAACTTCCCCTACCCCATATAGAGTCAGGAATTTTATCATTTGGTGTATCGTTGAAGGCAGGGCCTGAAATTCCTTGAGAGCTATTCATCCCAGTTTGAGGTTATAAAATAATAAGACGTTCTCATCCGTCACAAAATATTTGATCTTCTTGGTCAACCTCTTTGGCCACCCGTCCCCTATTCTGACATCAATTTCGTACATCCCCAGAGGGTGAACCTTTTCCCCATTAAATCCAATCAGAGGATGATGATACGAGACAAGCCTGGCCTGGCTAAGTCCTAAGCCCTTGAAGCATAGATATTATATGACATTTACAGATCTTCCTCCATCAACCAATATTATCGTCACCTCACACCCATTTACTTTGGTGGTAATAATGAGAGGGTCATCATGAGGAGCTAGGATACCTTTAAAACCTATCCTCTAAAAGCCGACTATGCGGGTTTCCATGTCGAATTTTTTCCTCTTCTAGGTCTTATCATTAATAGAGACCGAGTTTACAATCTCGGCCTTGGTTATTGCCTTAACCTTGGCAATGTGAGCCTTGCGATCGACCACCTCAAAGCCTCCTCCGGCTAGTCCACCACAAATCATTCCCACATCAAATGAGATCATGTTGAGCCTATTTATAGGGAAGTTATCATCCTTTGGTGGGAGATTCGAATCATCACTATCATCATTCTACGGGTAATTTCGCTTGGTTGGAGCATCCTCTCTGCACCTATTATTACTCCTTTTTTTGGTGTCGTTTCGGCCTTTATCATGTGAACTTTGGCCTGAACCGTCCTTATTAACATATTTCCTCAACTTACCAGATTTTAACATTTTTTCTATCTCATATTTGAGGGCGAAGCATTTATCGGTGATGTGCCCATAATCTTGGTGAAATTTGTACCAAAGATTTCTATATTTCTTGTTAGGATTTGTCTTCAGCTTTTTCGGCCACCTAAGAGACCGGTCATTTTTTATCTCATTCAAAATGTTCTCACAGCTAACTATTAGAGGCGTATAGTCTGCAAACTTATCGTCTATTGGACTTTTCTTGCTATCCTTCCCCTTGAACTTATGACCCTTTCCATCATCATGGGCTCTTCTTTCTTCATCTTCTTTGGCGGCCACTTCATCTTCTGCATTCATGACTCTCCCAACTGTAACCATGAGTTTAGCCATGGACTTTGAAGGGTCCTCGACCAGCTTCCATAGTAGCTTTCCTTTTAGAAGATCTCCCATAAGGGCTTTCATCACGATACTTTCTTTGTAGTCTTATACTTCCAGCTTCTCCTTGTTAAAATGGGCTATATATTCCCTCAGAGTCTCGTCCTTCCCCTATTTGATGTAGAACAGGTGGGTCGTCTACTTCCTAGGTTTTAGCCTAAAACAGAAGTTATGGACAAAACTATTGGCCAGCTTCTTAAAACTTCCTATAGATTTTTTAGGAAGGGAGGTGAACCATACGTGGGGATGCCCCTGTCAATATGCTCAAGAATGCTCGTCATCTCATCTCATCCAATATTGAATAGATGTCGAAGGCCGACTGATACATCTCCACTGGATGAATTAGATTCGTGCTCCCGTCATACTTCTAAGTAACTATCGACGGTTTGAACTTAATCGGGGCTGGGTAGTTCAGTATCTTTTCCACAAATGGAGATCCTTCCTCATATCCTTTATGTAAGGGGTATTAGATTTTTATGATATCCCCTATTTTGCTCATCAACCTTTGTATGGACTCATTCCAATGATTGTCTACTGCAATGTCGAATTTTGTAGTGATAGCATTTTCCCCAGCCCCTTCTATATCATGTGGCCAAGCTAATCATTATCTATCAACTGGACGGGTCGAGGGTACGCTCTCTGGACACTTAGGTCGATTGATAAGCTCTCTATTCTCCTTACAGTCTTGGGGAGGTCTAAAATCATCTCTGCTCTCATTTCTTCTTGACAACACTCCTTGACCTGGACAGACGGTTCCTCAGATCTCCCTAAGGGTCAAGCCTATCAAAGGCAAACCCTATACTTAGCCTGTCTAAGGCTGATTGCCTTGGTTCACAGTCTCGATTAGGACTGTGCTATAGGCTGGGCCTTCTTCCTTGGTCCCTTCTTTACCAAATAAGATGCACAGTTCCTTTGGATATCTCATGAGGTTCCCAACATTTGAACGCTTCCTCTTCGTCGTCAAGGTCATCGCCAACTAAGTCATTATGGAGTTCTTGACCTTGCCTCCTGAGGTGTAAATTCCTATGGTCGGTAACATCTTTCTGCCTTTGACATGGTGGAAGGTCTTTTTCTAGATCCAGGGGTGGTCCCCTAGCTTGCTGACCTGGTTCACCTTCCCTAGTGACCAGAGTTACAAATTTTCTCTAGCACTGCCAGTCCTGGCCGCAAAATTTTGGCTAAACATAACAAACTGGTTTTTCATTTGCTATTGGCTAACCATGAGGGAGAGGAGCTCAATATCCACCTCAGCCATCTCTGACTGGGGTGGTGCTTGGTTGGAGCTTGCACCACCTCTATGTGGTGGTTCCAGTAGATTCTCAGGAGGATGAGATGGATCCATTTCCATTAGTTTAAGTTGTTTGAGCTATGAGCTGGATAAGAAGAGCTTAAATGCTTAACATGAGATCCTTAAATGGTTAAATAACTCCATAAAGAGGGAGGACTGGTTCACCACCAGAGACTCTGATGAGTATAAGCTAAAAATATGGAAGAGATGGCTATCCTCGTTCCCACATATGACGCCATATTTATGAGGTTATTATCAGCACCACCAAATCAAGATAAGATTATGAATAGCTTAAACTCAATCACATCACAACAATGGAGATGGATATATGTATATATGAAAGAAGGATATGAGGATAAGAAGATGAACTCAACGATATAAAGTGGTTTGGCCAATTAAGCCTACATCCACTGTGTGAGTGTGTGAGAAATCCACTAAACAAGGGCACTAATGGCCATGGATACAACACTCAAGCTTTCTCTCTCTTCTGTATACAATTGGACAAAGTTATGTTAGGGTTATGAAATTTGGATCCCCTCTCATGGAGAAGATGATGTGTATATATAGGACCTGGGGGGGTGTAATGTACCCCCTAAGCATGTAACCAACATGTGCATGAGGAAACTACCAATAAGAGTAAGACACATGTCCCTGGCACATGGATACAATAATGATATAATATTCACTCATGTGAGGGTATGATATTGTTGCAACGATTTTGCCCATGTGGGATCAGCCATGCTGGAACCTTGTATTGATCGTACAGTAAACATCATTTGAAGGAGTCTCGGCCTGGTCGAGGATGATGTTGACCCACTACGTCATCGTAACACAACTAGCGACATCCACATAAATCCTAACACAACATCCATTCCACTCACGAACGATTTTACTAATACCAAAGGGATGCCCAAATAATATCCATCACCGCATCCAGTCCCCTCACACATAACACCACTCATGATGACGAATGTGTAAAACCTCATATTTTTATGTCTTTTAAAATTGGGGATTTATTAAATTTAATTTGGGATATTAATTTAATATTAATCCAAAAATTTATTTTTAATATTTACTAGCGTGATGTGAGTTAGTAATTATTGAGAATTTGTTGAATATTACTATATGAGTAAAGTAATACATTAGATTGATTTTATTAAAATTGTCACGAGTGAATAAAATGACAATTATGAAAATTTAAATCAGGACGCACCTGTGTCGTGTGAGGACTAAATTATTATTATAAAAGTGAATAAATTATAAGTCGCCCATATGGTCATTTCGAGTGCGCCAAAGTGTTCAGAAGGGTCGAGATAGTCAGAAAAGTGTAACCGTGGGTTTAGTTTGGGTCTCAGAGCGTTTTTAGGCCTAATTGACATCCTAGGAGGGTATTATAGACATTTTGAATTTTTGGGTAATTAAACCTACGAATTTTCTTAGTATATATTAGCCATTTGGAGTTGTCTAACACAAACACAAAATCTAAGCCTAGCTATTAGAGAAGAAGGTGAAGAGATTAGAGAAGAAGGTGAAGAGTTTCCAAGAAATCCAAGGCCTATAACTCACCCGATTGCACCGCCACCACCACCAAAATGTAGATCGCACGAGGAGGAACGCAACCATATATTTTTCATGAACAAATCAGACCCTTGTATCCCAGGCAAGTATCTATCTTGCTAATTTCTAGTTGGTATTCCTTCTATGTTAGTCTAGGAATGAAAATCATATGCTTTGATGGAAGAATTATATGTTTTGGAAGAGAATTTATATGTTGTAGGGAGAATCCAAGTAGTATGAGATCTTGATCATATATAGACGATTACCCACGAATTTATTATGATATTTGGGAAGAAAATCTGGATTAATATAGAGGTTTGTGATTTTTCATGCAAAATTTGGTTTTATTAAGAAATCTGAGATTAAACCCCCTTTTGATTGATTCATTGAGGATTTATTGATGTTGCTACGTTAGAACTTATTTATATATATTGCTTAAACATTTGGATAACTTTGATGAGAGTTTAGGATGAAGTTATAGAGGTTTGGAGGGGTTATAATGAGTGAACCCGTAGATTGATATTTGCAGAAAACTGGACAAGAACTGCTTGATCGATCGATCGACCAAGAGCATCGATCGATCGATGATCGATCGATCTCTCCTAGAAAAGTGCATATTTTTCTCTATTTTGTTTAATCCGGTTAAGATACATAGGAACCCTTGATTATTATTTATGGAGTATAATGGGTTATGAAGATGACCAGTAGGGTATAAGTAGACTCCGTTAAGTGAAATTAATATGAGATGAAATTGTGGGTTAACGGGGAATTATTCATTAATTGGAAATTGTGCGTACGTTTACTAAACGATTGAGACTCGTGAAAGATTTAGACTAGAAGGTAAGTGAGGGTATACCTACTGAATTTTATACTTAGTGATAGAGAATACTTCGAGAGATGAGAAGTAAGTATGAAGTAAATTATAAATGAGAATAAAAGAGATGAATCCGTTATGCGAGATAATTGAGTAAAATATGTGCTAAGAACAGATGATACTAATTATGGGTCGTGGGTGAACCTAATTTGGAAAATGTGAATATTTATATATATGACTATGTGACTGTGCATATATTATGTGCCTGTGTAAAAATTATACCCGGGCTACTTGTTATTACGGAGGTTTTCGTGTTGGGACAGTCTTATCTCGATTGTACCTTTATGGGGAATATTTACTTGTACTATAGAACATAGGATTCCTTGGTATGGGCTATCTGAGAATGAT
Source organism: Sambucus nigra (assembly GCA_949130495.1). Lineage (NCBI taxonomy): Eukaryota > Viridiplantae > Streptophyta > Magnoliopsida > Dipsacales > Adoxaceae > Sambucus > Sambucus nigra. The sequence continues at coordinate 483,231,515 of OX422208.1, read as the reverse complement.
AGTCAGATGGTCCTAAGAGACGTGATGGGTATGTGCTGACCTCTTAGTGACTTAGAACTATTCTTTACCTCCATTTGTATGTGTATTGTGTTAATACAGTTCGAGAGTGATTCTGAACTAGTATTTCCCTTAGTATAAGTGATATGGGGACTTGATAGTAGAGTATGACAACACCATAGATTTATGTGGGGTGCCGATAGTATATATATTATATGAGTGATTGATATACATATATATGCTTATACATGGAAACTTTATACTGTGTATAAGTATTTAAGTAATGGAAAAATGCTTCAGCTTTATAACAAGTGTTCGTGAATTTTGTAGCGGTAACTAAGTGGTTCCAAGTAACATAAGAATATGGAAGAGAATGATTTTCTAAAACTAAATATTATGGCCTTAGTACTTCTCGGGATAGAACTGTATGGGAGGATAAGTTAGCTTGACTTATGTGATCAGTAGTACGGTAGGCGTGCACACTAGATGAGAGGTAAGAATTCTCAAGAGAGTTTCGCGCACTAACATGGTGGTTTTATTAGCCCGTAACCATTTTAAATACTTGCTAAACTATTTTTAAAACTGTTTTACACTCGGGCTCTGACCCATTTTCTATCATTTCTTTCTCTCTTGTATATATATGTATGTATTACAGGTGCCCAGCCACAGGGGCGTCATGCTTAGGTTCTTTGGATTGGACGTGCTGCAGCTTATGTGGGAGTTGCATGCTTTGATTTAAATGACCTCGTCATTGATTATATTCTTACCTTAGTTCTTTATAGTTAGGTCATGTGTCGCCCGATTTCCTATTCCGTTTGGATTTTTTTAGAGATTTATGTTTATTTATATTTGCAATATTCAGTATTCCTTAGGAGTTAACTATTGTCAGGATGACTTCATTTATAGTTCTTAAACCTGGTTTGATTTATCTAGATGGTTTAATTCTTGTGTGTGCTAATTGCCATCTTTAATATGTATGTGATTCTTAAACTTTTGGTTATTAAAAAGTTATTCATATTTGTATTTAATAAAGGAAAAAAGAGACTTTAAATTGTTTTGACACTTAGCTTAATTATTTAGGGTGTTCAAATTGGAAAAATATTATTTTACGACAGTGATGCTGGGAATGAACCAACTGTTCACATTGATGTCAATTTAATAAAGGACTGATCACCCGGTATTTTAATTAGGCGGGGTGTTACAGAATGGTAATATAATACCATCACTGTAGTGGAACCATGCAAGTAAGTTAGAGGATAACACGTGCATATGGTGATGCATGCATAATACAATCACCTAATCCTGATAATGGTTGGAAGCTAGAGCTTCATATCACAAAGATTATGATATATACACATAAAATGACACTTGCTCTGATGTACTAATCTACCCAGATACATTATTCTTAAACTATTAGGATTGTATTCATGTCATATTATTTTAAAGTTTATTCTCAACCTACTAAGTCAGAATCTATCTCCATTATTAACAAGTCAGCCTAGGTAACTTATAAAAACAACCTTATTAAATTCTACACAGAAAATAACTGCCTTTTTTTTCTCTACGTCCATTTTCATGTCTAGCCTAATAACTACGAACCTAAGGAACTTGCTTGATGCGACCTTAAAAGCACATTATGAAGGGTTTATTCACATCTTGGACTCCTTGCACCACTCAAAGAATCTCCTTAGATCTTGGATATGCCTAATCTTTTCTTGGATTTTATATGAACCCGGACCCAAGGTGACACAACTTTCCTCCTGCCCTCTAGTGCATCCTTTGGGGTCGTAAATATGGAGGATGAGGGTCATTGGTGGTGACATGGGGTTATCGCCTCATTCTCTCTTGAAAAGTAAATGGAGTCACCAGTCTATTTTACACAAAATAGAAAAAAGAATGGTAAAGCTTCTGTGGAGACCTAGTGATGAGAAGTTATCGAAGTGTTTAACTAATGTTGATCCAAAGTATAAGGGCAAATTTTATCATTTTCGATAACGAAGGTGTTAGTCACCCACTCCATCATTTTCGGTAACAAATGTTGATCCAAAGTATATATATTAGCATCGTATAATGTCAAAATAAATAATATATAAGGGCAACTTTCATATTGAGTCATTTTCTATATATATTTTCTTTATTCGATTTGGAAAAGACCTTTTTGAGTCATATGTTAGGATTTGAGTGAGTTTGTCCTTTAATCCTATGATTCAAATTTAAGACCGTTGTAGCCAAGTAAAGCAACGGTCACATCATTACATATTTCGTGTTGAGTTTCATCTTCAACATCTATGGGTTGTCAAGAGGTAAGAATGCATATTATGTTTGGTACCTGGATATGTTTTGGGTGTTTTCTTTTAAAATTTTTTTAGGCCATTTTTGGTTAAAAAAATAAAGAAAATATTTTAATTTTTTCATGTCATTCCAACGACCTTACATATTTCATTCAAATGAGTTTCTTAAAGTTTTTCGAATGAGTTGCTTCAAACGAGAAATAGTGTTTCGTTCAAGTGAGCTTCAAACGTGTTGAAAACAAGTTGTTTTTGTTTAGCAGAAAGTTTTGGCTCAAAGCTTATTCGATGCCCATTCAAATGAGTTTGGCAATCTCATTTGAATGAGTTTTATTTTGTTTATATAAGAATGCACAACTCGTTGGAATAACCATGTTATTTTTGTTCGAATGAGTTTTCTCGAATTGCATGCCTCCATTTTTCTCAATTTTTCTATAAATGAAAGGAATCGGGAACTATTTTTTAGGAGAGGTTTTGTGAAGATGAATTTTAGAGATAAATCTAAAGCCTCACAAACCTGAGTTTACACTAAAAGATTGAGAACCAAGAACCATCATCTTATACCTATTTCAAATATATTTATTCCTTGACAAAGAAATTTACCCTTCATTCAAAGTTTATTTTGAGCGGTGGGAATTGTGTTTGTTTCGTACGATGGATTCTGTACGTGTGTTGGCGATAAATGGAACTAGTCATGCAATGTTAAGATCGGTGGATACCATGGCGTGGGGAGAGCCTGCATTGTCATTACTATTGGATGGCATCCAACTGTGGTTATAAAGAAGGGTCAAGGATCCAAGAGTTCATCAAGGATTGAAGAAGTCAAATCAGTTGAGTAAGTCAAATTCGTCATTGTAACAAAACATCTACCATATTATATTTGCGTGGCTCGACCGTCCGAGGTATTCCCATTGTGGGTTTTTCTCATACATCTTCATGCTATGGTTTGATTTATTTTATTCTTTCTATATAACATATGTGCATGCTTAGGTCAAGATAAAATTGGTAAAATATTTATAAAACACTTTGGTTTAATTAGTGCAAAGATTAAAATCAGTTTAATTGTTTTGAAAAAATAGTAATTGGTGTTTGTTTTCTATCTACATAACCCTTAGGAGCATTACCTTTTTCATAATGAAATGAAAATAGTTAGTATATCAGTCAAGTGTGTTGTATAGTATTGGATTTGTGTGTATATGATATAGACAAAGGATAGATATATACAAAGTCAGACTTGTTCACTCGGACAATAGTCCAAGTGAGCCTACACAGTCCCAGAGAGCGCTTCAAAGTCCATGTAGTTCGCGAGGAAACAAGAGGGATTTTACCTCTTATAGAGGATGGATGAAAGAGATCTACGGTTTCTTTGATATTTTAACATGCTTTAGAGTGAAAGAAGGTTGGATCTAAAAATTTATAGGTTTCGTGTTCAAGAAAACACTGGAATGAGAATGATTCTCTCATAAATCAATATATGAAGAAAAAATTAACAAACTTCCAACATTAAGAACAAAATAGTAGATAAAATCCCCTGATCTACTGATCCTCTAACCCACAAGAAAGTATTTCATGGTATTACATCTTTTTATTTGGTTTTAGATGTTTTATGAGAAAAAGGTTGACAATAGATGAATATATACAAAATCTAACTTGAGTTGTATAGATCGGGTTTCTCTAATATGCTTACATATCCACCTTCATAGGAATTAAACTCAATGTAGTTCGAACATGACCATTAGAGAAAATTAAAGCTCCAAAAAGTTAAAAAAAAAAAACTATAAAAAAGAGTAACTTGGGGTTGTGTTACATCACAACACCACCCTTTTATATTAAGGATTAAAAATAAAAGAGTAAGAAATAATATACCTATAAGGTTACACCTACTCCTTTTCGTTTTGACACCGTTCTGGCTCGAAATCAACATTTTGGGGGGATGGATTTAAGGTTATTTTAAGATAAAGTACATGTGAAGAAGAGAGAAAATAAGAAGGTGACAAAGATCTTTTTTATTTATTATGGGTTTGAATGAGAAAGAATAAGTTACATGTTTGAATTATAACTTTAGATTTAAGCTTGATAGGAGTTTTGAAGACAAGAGTTTTAAGCTAGTTTGGGAGAGAAACAAATTCAAAATTTAGTATTTAAGAGCGGAGTTAATACTTTATGAAATCGTAGGCATGATCGTCCTTTACAGGAAAATTTCCTGGGGCACAAGATCGATCGGTCATGGGTATTGTACACCCTGGATCAATCAACCAAGTGTGTTTCCATTTGGACTTTGTGCTAGTTCTGGGCCAACTTGGATTATTTGGGGAATTTATTCTTAGGCCTATTAGGCTTTTGGGCTTTTTAGTGAGGAGTTTTTGGTTATCTTGAGCCTTGAATTTTATTTTGTCCCATTGGGATCCATGACTAGTAGCGCTATAGTTTTGCAGCATAATGGGGTGTTTACAAATACCCTTAATAACAGAGTTCATTTTGGACGAACATTATTGTAAATTAGGACACCCATTATGTGACTAGTGGGGATATTAATATTTTTTGTGGGAACTTGGGATTATATTCCTTTGAAGAGTTCATTTCATTGAATATTGCCTGACTTTACTGATTAGTTAGGGCATCTGCATGAGACGTGATGTCTTTACGAAACACCGTGTTGATTGGAGTTGTCTTCATGAGGGTGTTTGTTGATACACCATATCATTTGGAAATTATTCTCATGAGACAGAGTGTTTGTCAATACACTATATGGTTTGGAAAATGTCCACATGAGACGGGGTGTTTGTCAATACACTAGATCGTTTGGAATTTATCTGCATGAGACGGGGTGTTTGTCGAGACACTAGATCCTTTGGAAACTGTCCACATAAGACATGGTGTTATTTGATACATCATATCATTTGGAAACTATATGCTTGAGATGGGGTATTTGAAGACACACGAGACCAATTAAAAAATGTTTGCATAAGATGGGGTTCAAGGAGGGGGAGAGTTTTTATGGAAATAAGGATTTTTTATTTAATTTTGATAAGGATTTTGTTTTGGGAAATTTTCTGAGGGGAAATGGGGTGGAATTTGGATTTGACTGAGAAGGCCAGTGAATTTTGGGGGATTTGATTTTTCGCATTTGAATTTTATTGGAAGGAATAACGAATTTTTTAATTTTTAATTTTTATTTGAGATTTTAGGGATTATTTTTTTATTTTTTATTTTGAGAATTTAATGAAAGGAATAATCATTTTTTTTTATTTCAAGGAAAAGGGTAATGAATTTTTTTTAAATGAATTTTGATTAATTTAGGTGGCGGTATTGGGCAAGCGTTAGTTGCGTTTGACCCATCGGTCAAGATCTTGGCCTTCCTATATAAGTGTGAATTCCACCATTTTCCTCATTTCTCAACTTGTCACTCTCTCTCTAGCTGCTCAAGTTCCCTAATTTACTCTGTATTCGGGAGTCTTTCAATTTTTTTCAAGTTTAATATCTTTTAGTCACCTTCTATGGACGAGAGAGAGGTTGGGGAGTTATTGGAGATCCTTCCGGGAAATCTCTCGAATGCCAGTCCTCAGTCGGACGCTTGGTAACCCGATGAATGGGCAGGCGTGGATATTACCATGGAGCCAGTGGTGAGGGATCTAGGTGTGAACCAACATGTCCCTTGACCTAGTTAATGATTTATTCTATTGTGTGAGCCTTCCACTCACCACTTCACAATTGGGTGCAACGGTTAGGTATGCATTGATCATTATCTTTCGTCGTTATTTGGTTTCTGTCATGCTTTTATTACAACAACATTTTATTTTTATTTAATATTGTTATTATTTTATGCATATTTATATGACTGATTTAGGAGGATAGTTCCACCCATATCTAGCATAAGGGTTTCCCTAAGCAGGTGGTGATTTTTGGATTGATGAGTACTTTTACGTCGTTGTACAGGAGAGAGTACGAGGTTTGGGATTTATCCCTTTCTTGAATTATCTAGTGTTGACTAGGAGTACTTCTGTGATCCAGATGTTGGCGTAGAGGTGGTGATACATGATTTTTACCTTCCACCTCCTAGTATGTGAGATGGACTTCACCCCAATTAGATTTTCATAGTTTGATTGGTCTGCCATCTGGTTCACTTCTAGTGATGATTCCTCACCAAATTTGGCTATCGATGGATGTTATTCAGGAGGCGATAAGATTCATCACCATTATCTATGCACTTTCACTCAGCTGACTTTATGACCACATGCGGGCAAACTGGAGATGCTTAGGGAGGGATGAGGTTCGGATCTGTCAGTTCACAAGGACCTTCTTGCTCTTCATACTTGTCCAAGCCATCTACTATTCACATGCTGAGGAAGTCCAGGATGGTTTTCTCTTCCCTCTTTGATACTTAAGTTGCATTTATAAGTATGACTGGTGTAGTTCTGCCTTGGGGTTGCATTATGCTAGAATGAGTGCCCTTTCTAAATGGGTGACTAAGAGTCCCGTCAATTATATGATAGTTTGGGAGGTACATCCTTCTTATTTATTTCTTTTTCTCTTCTTTTTTCATTTAAATTTGTCAAATTTTGTAAGGACACAAGTCTCCGATTGAGTCTTAATGTAGTGTTGGATCAATTCCGGACAAAAACATTTGAGTCATAGGATAGTGTTCTTGTGTATCTTTCAAGCCTATGTCATATTAAAGTTGAAGGCGTTGCAGCCTTGCCTTATCAAGAGAACATCATTGCCGATTTACATGTGCCTCGTTTCACGTCATCAAATTAGTTTCAACCCCTCCTAAGGTATGAATGCATTATATATATAGGAGCTTGGAACATTTTTTTATTGGGTGTAATTTTATTTTATGATAAATTTTATTTTCAGAAGGTTATTTTAGAACTTTGTATAAAGAGTTTTTGGGCCTAAAATTGAAAAATGACATTCCGGCAGTTCGTTCGAGTTTGTCGTTCGAACGATTTCGCCAACGAATTTTCCCATTTCTCCTCTAGAACATCGTTAGATGTTCGTTCGAACGAGATTTCTTGGCTGGAATAGTTTGGTAGTTTTATCCCATTTTCCACTACTTTGTCCCCATATCTTATGACAGTTCTAAAGGCAACATCGGGAAAAACCTTTTCTAAGGCATTTGCAAACTACTTGAGTTTTTTTTTGAGAGCATATTTGCAAACTACTTGAGTTTACTTTTTTAGAGCCAATATTTGATAACATAAGTCCTAGTTTTCATGTGTCAAAATTAATTAGAAATTCTCTTATACGCATGTGTTTTCACCCATAAAATTAGTTTATGTTTATTCCAAGTACCACACACACACACACACACACACACACACATATATATATATATATATATATATATATATATATATATATATATATATATATATATATATATATATATCTTGCTTGGAGAGTGTTTGGCACTAGATTTTCTCTACACCTCAAAGAAGAGCAGTTTGGGTTTACTTCTACATCCCTCAAAGAAGAAGTTTTTGGTTTTGGCTACGGCATTCTCATACTGTGAAAGGCACCGTGTGTGGCTGATGGGGTCCTAAAGTTTTATTGGTGGATTCCAAGGTTCCGGTTAATTTCGATATTGTCAGCTAAGCAGAGGTAGTTACAAGAATACGCATCGGGGCTTGAAGGAGTCGAGTCGGGTGTAGTAAGTCATCTATATTGTAATTATAATTCCGTAGTTAGTGGACTAAAGGCTAGGTCCGTCCGAGGTTTTTTTCCATTGTGGGTTTTTCCTCGTACATCGTGGCGTAGTGGTTGTGAATTTATTTTATCTTGCAAATCACCTAGACCGCATGCTTAGGATTAAAAGATAAAATATGGTTTAATTCGCAATCTTGTTTAAATTGGTGCTATAATTCAATTTGGGTAAAATTTAAGTTAATTTAATTCAAGTCGGTAATTTAATGTGTTAAATTTAGTCTGGCCTAATTTGGTAATATTGAAAATATTGTGTAGGCAAATTTTAGGACTTGTGTTAAATTAATTTTGGGCTAAAAAGTAATTTTCTCATAGTTAACTTCAAGCACAATTTTTGTTTGTGAGAAGATCCAAAAATTGGTTTGTGTGACTTTTTTTGTATGTGTGTTTTCACCATAATTCACTTATTTAGGTTTAATTTTAATTTTGTTTTTAGAAATTAAAATTTGTGTTTAATTTAATTTTTCATCTTTTTAAGAAAAGAAAATCAAATAATTTTTGAAAAATTAAATTGTTGTGTTGAACCATCTTTATTCCTTATTTAAAAAGGAAATTAAAGTGAAAGATTTTAAAATCGGGGGTCTACGTTCTTTAAGTTTATTGATATATTGTATTTGATCTTAGCTCAGTTATGGGCCTTTGAGGTTTTTATTGTTCATTGTGGTCCTTTAAGAGTGATGGAGGCAGAATGTTGGCCCCATCAGAGGAGATGGTATAAGAACAACAAGAGAGAGGTATTTTAGTTGTATTCTCAAGGATAGATGTCCACCTTTCTGAGCGGGTTAATAGAAAATAGTGTATCTATTCATTTTCCTATCTCTTTTTAGCTTTTCGCATGTTCTTTCATTTCCTCATTTATCTTGATTGAATTATGGGTCACTTTCTTCCTTGGGATATGTCCCGGAGGCACTAGGATAAGGACAAGACCACTAGCCAAACCACTTCTCAATTGCTCCTCTGCCATGATGGGGTTGCAGCATTTTATTTGGGAGAAAGGATTATCCGGTAGTCCCTTAGGCCCATTTGATTTCTCCAATGGAACCTCCCTTCTGGATGAAAGAGTCGCATCTACTTGTTCCCAACAATCAGGAGTCATATATCTGGGGAGTCCCAGTAGAGAGTGCCCACTTCGACTACATTTTCTTGTATACTAACTTTGTTGTGGAGAGGTTGATTCCCACAGTCTCACATATTGGAGAGGTAGAGGGTCGAGTGAGTCTCCTCGACTGCAATTTATATTCCTCATTCTAAGGGAACTAGTACAGTTGCTACCGCGATATCAGATTGGTCCATGGCTTCATAGTTGATGGTTCGAGTCCTGAGTCTATCCATTATGTTAATATTGGATGATGACATGTAGTACGAGGCATTATCTACTTCCTCTCATCCTTATTTTTCTGTTCTCAAAGGAGTCGAAGTATGCGACGCATTTTATTTTACTTTATTTCTTTATTATTTTCATTTTCTTGAAGATCAAATTGTGATGAATTGATCTTTATTGCAGGCTTTTACCATCCCACGGTATTGGAGTAGATATCCCTAATGATGGGCTCATACTTGTCCTTTATCTAGATGATGATGAGGGATTTGGATAAGGGACACCTGATGATCGAGGAGGTTTTAGTCCCTTTCCTTGTAGCTATCAGGGTGTTTATGCGACAGATCTCCCCGAGTCTTCTCGGAGGGTGTGGATAAGGTATTGTAGGAATATATCTCCTATAGATACTCGGTGAGGTCCATTGATCAGGAAGGGAGAAGCGCATTATTATTTCTAATATTGATGTGTAGGATGATAATGAATCCTCCTTTATAGGGTCTTTGAATTATTTTTAGCTCTTATGTGTCTTAGGGGTTGTCCTTTATTTTTAAAATATTAAGTATTAAACATATTTTTATTATGAAAAATGCCATTTAATTTTATGTTTTTAAGATATTCCATGCTAATGATAATATGCACATGAGATGGATATGCAAAAGAGATGGTTAAGGTCCAAAAGTGGCAAAAATCCTATTTCCATGTTTTCATATCTATTACAACTTTCATTCTCATTGTGGGTATTTTAGTTAACAAGTCTGCAGGGGCAACCTAAATATTATGATTTTGACATAAGGACCAATTGGTCAAGGGGAGGATCGATAAATCATCTCTCTCTCCCTATAAATGAAGAGGAGTTTTTGTCTGGGAAGCTCACACCTTCCTACTTTCCTCTTTATATAGCCTATACACTACATTTTTATCTTAGCGTCCTTCTTAATATGGATATCCCAAATTCCAATTATCAAATTGTTAATAACCATCATATATAATCATTCATCCATCACTTTGATTATTGGTCCATTTTTTGCCTAAATTGTTAAAGCCTAGACTCCTTATTATCTTGGAGAAACATAACAATTGACTGGGTCTTTTTGTTGGTACTATCTCATTTCTAGTACTTAGAGGACCACATCTTTATTTTGTTTAGAGGAGGTATGCCCGACCTTCGAGGATTATTATTTCTCGATAGGGTACAACATGAACCAGCCTATTGCAGAGCCATACTTGATCCAAGGAGGAATATTTTTTCTTGTCGATTTATCGCAAGTGAACCTTCTCATTGTTCGTGAATTCCTTACTGAATGAGGGATTGACCTAATGGTGATGATTGCTTTCTTTCTTTATGATGTCTCAAATATAAGGCACATGGGAGGACAAAAAGGTTCCGTGTCTTCAGCACTAATGTCCTAATATTTTCTGATTACGGGCACCACGTTTGTTGACATTCGTCAATCAGATGAAGTTCTTTAAATGAAGTAAGGTAAAATTTTAGTGCCTCTTATTTTGGGTGAAACAATTAATGGTATTTACGCCCACCGTTCCTGCAAATCTCTTTATTTCTAAGGAAGCCATTTTCTTCTTTATATGTGACTTTTGGAGAAGCTGAGCTTGATAGGGCATCCACTATCCTTCATTTGTCTTCCAGATAGTTTTGTTTTGTATGATCCACTAATTTACTTTAGAGATACCGAAGGAGAGTGGATCTACTTACTTTTTAAGTCTAGGCATTCTTACCTTTGCGGGTATTTTCCTTAGAGAACAACAATAGTTCCTCACTTATTCATGGGATAATTTACCCATACGTACCTATTTTCTTTGTGATTTACATCCGTTTATTTTTCCTAGAACATGATGTATTAATATGGGAGGAATGAACTCCCTCCCCTTCTAGGATGGCTGCATCCAGTAGAGTCTTTTTCCCCTTGCTTACTGAGAAAAAATTTTGATCTCTGAAGAAGTGATGTTCCATTATTCTTTCCACTTCCACCTCATTTATTCGGGGGTATGTCGATGATGTTATATGAGGAATACCTTATGTGGCTTTAGTTGAATGTATTGGATACAATGGTCTTCAAGGAAATTGTCATGCATTATCTCTTTGGTTTGACCCTCTCCGAATTTGAAGAAGTTTATGGGATAACTCTAATTCAAGGAAGTTATGCAAATGTCTTTTATTATATGGATACTAGTAGTGGTTCAAGGGAGATAAGTATCTCGAAGGAAGAGGTGAATGGTTATGAATCATTTGGCAGTGTGAGCAATAATTTTCTTTAGGTATCTTTATGTACTTTGTTATTTTTGATGATGATAAAAGTGTCTTGTGTAATGAAAATATTTACTTCTAATGAAATATGATTTTCCCTATGGGGATCAAACCATTAATTGCCATCATAATGAGTCTATAACTAGTTTATTTAGGATTATAAAAGATTATATGAAAATGAAAACATAAAGACCTCACCCCCTAAGGGGTGTGATTGGGTTGATCGAACCCCTAAGGGTCGCCTACGTACCTCCATTATGTGGTGGAATTGACTTAGTGACTTATTTGATGGATCTTCTTTCATTATAGGATGAGGTCATACATAGTTCTTATTAGTTTCTCAAAGCCTTTCTTTCTTCACATGTAGTATTTTCTTGAGATGACCTTGATTAGTCGTTTTGGATATTTAAGTTCCATCTAGATCAACTAGAGGGGTCATCCCCATGACATGATATTTTTCACAATATATGATCCCGTCGAGTTTGGAAAAAACTTGCTTCGAGAGTCCCATATGGGTTTATTGACTTCTTGCAATACTAGTTCTCCTTCTTTGACCCCTATGTTTTTTATTTTTTTTATTAAATTCCATGCAGATTTGCATGTGGCGTCCTGTCATATTATAACGTGCTCGTAATCATCATTTGTACAACAGTTCTAGCTCTTCATATATTCCTTTTACCCAGCCAGCCTCAAAGATTTTGTTTTCCAATAGCACCCTTAAAGGGGGATTTATATTTTTTATTTTAAAATTTTCCTCTATCCCATATGTGAGCTTGAATTCTGTGGCTCTAGTAAGAATTTGGACAGGGATTTTATATCCCCTAGTTCGTATGGAATACGATCAACCCCATCTTGGCATCCTTTGATCATTTTGATCAATTTCACCACTCTTATTTTTAATTCTACGGTTCCATCAGTTTATGGATAGTATAAAGGTGACTTGTGTCTTTTAATTCCATATTCTTTGACAAGCTCTATGACTTCTGCCTCAAAGTTAATTTCATTATCAGATATCAACTAAAATGGTACACTATATCTGAAAATGATGGTCTTTCATACAAATTAGACTAGTTTCTTTAGGTTGTACAGTGTGTGATTCTGCTTCAACCAATTTCGTGAAGTAATCTATGTCTACTAGGATGAACTCATGGACATTTAATGCTTTTGGAGTTACCTTCCTGATGATATCGAGTCCCTAGGTCAAAAAGTTCCATATTAATGTCATGTTGTATAGTTCCTTTGGAGGATATGCTATAAGTTTGCGAGCTATTGTAATTTCAAACACCTTTGGACGTATTTGATGCAATAATATTGAAATATTCTCCCGTAATACCCTTGGCAAAATTATCTTTTTAGCTAACATGTGGCCATTCATGTGAGTACAACATTCCCCCCATGGATGTCTTCCATTACCTTTTATTACTCAATTTTATCAAGACACCGTAAATGGGTGCCATCAAGTTTTTTGTATAAATGTCTGTCACACATGATGAATTGAGCAGCCTATCATCAGAATGCAATCTTGTCTTTCTTAGTAGATGCGGAAGGATATTTTACCTTTTCAAGGATCTCTTATATATATTCGTATGAGGGTCCTTCGTTTATCACCTCGAGCACACTGATTTCTTACATAAACATAGGTTTCTTTTAGTTGCATACATCCACTTATACCTTATCCATATATTCGTTGATTTTCACCATGGAGGTTGGAATAGCAAAAACATCAATTAAGTTGTTATGAGATCTTGGGAGATAAAAGAATTGAACATCATCAAATAAGGAATTGATTTCTTCTAGGTATTCATGATAAGGAAATGGTATTTCTTATTTGATTGTTCGATGCCCTAAGATTTAGGAAATCAAGGGGGTAGAGTCAACATACATGTTGATTTTTTGGATTCCCCTTGAATGGGATATCTTTATCCCTGAGATGTGAGATTCGTACTTGGTAATGTTATTGGTTCAATTAAAGTTTAGATTTATGGTCATGGGATGGTGACTTCCATCGGGTGACATCGATAACATCTCGATGCCAAACCCTTAAAATACCGCTGCCATATGTAGCCATCTTGACTTTCAGTTACCAGAATGTCTTCGTTTCGATAGTGAGCAAAAATTTCATCTTGTTCTTCCAGGGGAGATGTGTCCGAGTAATTTGCAATGGATTTTCCTTTGGTGGCCTTTTGATGTACATACTCGCTGTCAAATTCGGTAATCAAGAATAGCCACTTGACCATTTTGCTTGTTAATGATGGTTTTTATAGGTACTTCAAGGGATCCGATCAGTAAATCAAATTAATTTCAAAATCCACCATGTATTATCTTAGTTTTTGTGTTGTCCATACTAAAGACAAGCAATATTTATCCAAGGTCATGTATCGTTCTTCACAAGTATTGAGATTTCAACTATCATAGTATGGCTTTTATGCCTTTCGGTATTTCTCAACATACGAAGCCAACATATATCCCTCTATAGTGTTGGTAATCATGAGATATGGGTGAAGAGGATGTCTAGATCTAGGTAGAACAAAAAACAAGAGGGTTAGTTTGATACTGTTTGATTCTATAGAAGGCCTCTTGGCATGAAGAGTTTCAAATTTTTGTTGAGTCTTTACGAAGCATCTTAAATATCAGCTTACATATATAGGTCATCTCAAAGATGAATCTACTAATATATTTGAGCCTTCCCAGGAATCCTCTGACTTCCTTCTTAGTGCTTAGGGGGCATCTCCAGAATGATTTAGCTTACTTCGATCCTTTTCTTTCTTATGCAGATCCCAATTATTTTCCTTTAGTGAATTTGAAGATACATTTTTTGGAGTTTAGGCATAATTGATACACTCTCATTCTTTCGAATAACTTCCTTAGCAAAAAAATGTGTCCTTCTTATTTACTATACTTTGTGATCATGTCATCCACATATACTTTAACCAATTATTGATCATGTCATGCGTCAAGGTAGTAGCCCCTCACCGATAAGTTTTATTGACATTTTTGAGTCTGAATGGCAACGCTGTGTAACAAAAGGTCCCCGATGGGTTAGTGAAAGTCATTCACTTGATATTCCGATTGCATCTTGATTTGATTATAGTCGACGAAGTCATCAACAAAGGACTTCAGTGCATGAACAATAATGCTTTAAATTATTATATTTATGTTCGACAACAAATTATCATCTTTGTGTCTACCTTTATTCAAATCCCTGTAATCCATGTACATCCTTGCATCCCTCGTGTTTTGGGATGGTTACGTCATTATCAATCCATGTTGGGTATTCGACTACCCTTAAGAAGCCTACACTAAATTTTTTCACTACCCCCTTTTTTACCTTTAGGAACCATTCTATTCCGATCTTTCTAAGTTTTTGTTTGATTATCTTAGACTCGGAGTTTGTGGGTATATGGAGGATTAATATTTTGGGATCGATTCTCGACATATCAACGTAAGACTAGGAAAAGACATCTATGTATACTTTTAGGATTCACATGAGTTCGAGTATTTATAGATCGTCTAAAGAAGAACATATTTTGATTTATTGTATCTTATCTGAGGATTCTACATCAACCCTTGTCATTTGGTCAACAAGTTATGTGCGATCAGTTTATTTTTTATTAAACCCTTTTATATGGTCTTCTAATTCCTCATTATGTAAATTAAACTCATTACTTTAATTATCTCATTTATCATCATCAATATTTTGTACACAGGGACACTCAAAGTTAAAATTTAATTCATCACTAAAAGGGTTGACATGATTTAGTACATAAAAATAGTTTTCTGTAAGGTTCTTCTCCTCAAATAGGAGGTTATAAATAGTATCCAGAGGTTTGTCCTGGAGAATGTAGGAAATCTTGTATTCAAAGGGATAATAAGTATTGTTAGGTGGTAAAGGGTTTAATTCATAACACCTTCTATCAATATCTCTCAGAACATTTTGATGTTCCTTAATTCATTGAGGGGACCCCATCTTGTAGCAGGCTTGTCCAACTTTTTAATCCAGTCTTCTATCTCGTGGACTTCTTCATCTTTCTATGTGGGGCGTTCTTTAAAAGATATTTCCCACCCTGGGTATCACACAACTTCCATTCCTTAATCCATAAAGAGACCATAAGGTTACACAAGAACATGGAATTCAAATTTCTACCTGAGTGTTATCCTAGGGATAACAATCTTGAATTTAAGCGAACACGGATATTCTGTTTGGGGTAAGCTCAGGTGATCATCCATTTCCTATGGTACTCCCCATTAAGCTTGTATGCCCTTATCGAGAGTTGTGAAAAGTGAGTGAATTTTTTTAATCCTGGAGTCCCATTCTGTTTTAAGAAACTTTCATGGGGGATACAAACCCTTTCGAAGATTTCACCATTTGGAAAATATCATGGATTATTTATTTGGTTGTGTCCTAATATTCTATTATATGAGGTTATGTAGGGATTTTCACAAGGCTGAAGGAAAACTTCTTTGTCTACAACTCCTCACGACATACCTCAGGGTACGTGTGAGACGATCATATTGAAATACCCAAATGTACGTGAATCGAGCTTCATAATATGCCTTGTAAAGACAAAACGTGGGAGAGATCACTTGATATACTCGAGGTATATGAGTGATGTCATCGAGAACCTACAAACTAATATACGCCAAGGGTACAAGGCTAAAAAAACTAGTATATGTCTCTATATACCCACGTTTATTTAGATCCAAGTCTGTAGCTAGGCTTCCTAGGGTAATAGGGTTTCTAATGATATGCGGTGAAGAAACGATCATCTTTTGGAAATTATTTTATTCTGGAGCAAGAGCCATTTTCACTTATGATTATTACGTATCCTACATACATGTCAAAAATAAGGTTCAAGGGAAACCTACATTGTATCCTAATCCCTACGGAAGCATGTGATACTAGTGTTTTTCTACCAAGTCAGGTATCTAAGGATGAATAAGAATAAATAGCAAAATAAGCATGATATATAAGAATGCACAATAATATCATGATGAAATAAATAGGATCTAACATTAAACTGAGTTTAGTCCTCTTAATAAAAAAAATTTACCCAATGAAGTAGCAATTGTGAGAACCGAGACCAAATGCCGCGCATCTCTCCCCCTGCCCCCTCGCGCATCTTTCAGGGAAGAAATATAGAGGGAAGGGGTCATTGCGGTGACATGGTGTCATAGCCTCGTTCTCTCTTAAAAATAAAATGGAGTCATTAGTCTATTTTACACAAAACAGACAAAAGAAGTGGGAAGGCCGTCATGGAGATATGGTGATGGTAGGTAATTTTCGTTTTTAATTAGAGAGTTAAAGGTCTGGGGATTGGGTTACGAATTTGGAAGGTGTTAAGCACCCGCTCCTCCCTTTGGGTATAAAATGTAGATCCAAAGTATGTGTATTATCATGATAAAATATGAAAATAAATAATAAAATGAAAATAGTTAGTATATAAATAAATTATGATGTGTAGTGTTGGATGTCTATGTAGATAGTATAGACAAAGTATACATATGTATAAAATGTTAGAGTAGCTCACTCAGTCCATAGTCCAATTGAGCCTACGTACCTGCATGAAGATATTCAAAGTCCACGTAGTGTTTGAGGAAATAAGAGGAAATTTACCTCTTATAGATTCTCGATGTAAGAGATCTAGGTTTTCTTTAATCTTCCAAGATATTATAGAGTGAAATAAGACTATATCTGAAGATGCATATGTTTCATGTTTAAGAAAGCACTTGGATGAGACTGATTCACTCATAAAATCACTTGATGATGAGGGAATGACCAAACTTCCAATATTTATAACAAAATAGTAGATTAAATATATGAATCTAGTCATTCTCTAACCTATATAAAAGTATTTCATGGTTTTGAAGTTTTTTATTTTGTTTTTAGGTGTTTTATGAGAAGAGGGATGAAAATAGATGTATACATACAAGATCTAACTTGAGTTTTAGAGATCAGGTATCTTTAATACACCAATATATCCACCGTAGGTGGAATCAAAGTCAATGTAGTTCGGACATGACCAATAGACAAAAATCAAGCTCCAAAGTGTACAAAATACATAATAGAGTAACCTAAGGTGTTTTTGCAGCACAAAATCACCCTTTTATATCAAGGATACAAAATAAAAGAGTGAGAAGTAGTGTACCTATAAGTTTACACATACTCCTTTTCATTTTGGCAACGTTCCTGATGATGCTGAGATCATACAATTGATTTACCCTAGATGTAGGTCATGCACAAATGTAATAAGAGAGTAATTGATAAGAAATTTAACAAAATAGATGAGAGAGAACAGCAATGAACACAAGTATTTAAGTGGTTCGGCCTTGTACTGCGTCATCTATATAAAGTATGGGAGTAATTTCTTTATAGTATGCATTAATGGACATGGAATATAAGCACTCAACATTTATCTCTATAGATTCAATTCTCTAAAGTAACAATATGATTTTTAAAAATTAATCCAAGTGAAGAAGACATTGTGTGCCTTATGTAGGTTGAGGGTATACAGTGTCACCCACAGCATGTGTCCCATGTCCATTTGAGGTCATGGCATATGAGAGAGTGCCAATTATGTGTACATAAAGTACGATTAGTATGAAAAAAATATTCCCCCATATGGGTTGCGGATATTCAATAATGGTTTTGCGTAGATATGAGTTAAATTACCTTGTCATGATTTCTATGCCTATGAAAATGTATCGTAGGTAGGAGGTCTCAGCCTAGCTGAGGCTATATAATACATTTCTCCATGTTGTAGGCTGAGATGAGTTAGGGTGGTCGCCTGTGACCGATGTACCCATATTAGTCTTGAGGTTCCTATCCAGTAATATGAGTGTCGTTTGAGGCCGACACTCATATTGATATGAGTGGGGTTGGTCTCTTTTATGAGATGAGACTAGGGGGATTAGAAGGTTACGTAGGTGTTATCTGAACAAGACCACTATAGGACGAGACCACTGGTAGGTATGGGTGAGAGCACTAGTTTCATCTATGAGATGAACCTATGTCATTGTCAGTTATTTGGGTGACATCTAAATGAGACTATACTCATGTATATCAATGACCCCTATACCTTAGCCTTCGGCATCAGTAGGAGGATGAGGTTTAAACTTGGTCACATTTATCTTCAATACGACTTTTATTAGTGTTTCGTCTCATCCTTATGTACTGCTTGTAGATCATAACTTTGGTGCCCTAGCTGTTTATTAATTGTCAATCGTGATGATCATGTCACCACCATGTGCTCTCGGGTCATATCCCACTATGAGATATCATTCATCTATCGATCATCCTTTGGTTGTGTCAAAGGTGATGCAATCATTCCAGGACTTGGAAATTGTGCCAAATCCTTATCCACATTTTACATTTAAGTTTGGTTTTGTTTTGTTGAGGTATCTCACTTATGCCATTCCTCAAAATGTTAAATAAGAGAAAAACCTATCCCCTTTCTCTCTAACATTTTAACCTCTCTCAGGTTGTCTTCTCTGATGTGCTCTTTCACTCTCAAATCGTCACCTTTCTATTCTAGGTAGTTCTGAACATCTCTTCAATATTTTCATTATTGTTTACATCATCTCTAAATTTCTTGTTTTCTAACATCTTTTCTTAGTTTTACCACGCCCTCTATAGTAGTGTTTTAGTGTTAGTTCCAGGAGTTATAGGTTTTTGTTTTTCAGCAAGGTTTGGTGTCATTTGGAGTTCTCTGGTGACCTTTCTATTTTTGCCTGTGGGATTTTAGGGTATGTGTTCTTCAATGTTCTTCCTTAGTTTTTTAATGTAGCAAAGTCTGTATGAGGCTTAGGTTGAGCTACGTCACCTTTGCGATTGCATCCGTCGAGAAAGGGAAGAGGTCGAGGCCAATATTAACCTAGTGAGCTCTAGCAGTAGTGTCCCCTCTTTTCTCTCTGACCAACATACCCCACTATGACACTACACTTAAAGTTAACTCCGTAAGTGTCATTAACATTACTACTGACATCATGTCATCCTCTAAAGATTACAGCTCGTCTGAGCGCTTGAGCCTTCATGCAGACACTGTTGATTCAGGTTCCTCTGATTCCTTTGATGAGGCTATGAGGGTGAGTGTTTCTCTTCCTAGAATGGTCGAGACTACTGAATTTGCTAAATCAAGTATTAGGGGTCATCCTAGTACCTTGTCTCGTCAACAGGGGGATCCTGAGCCCTAAATCTATGACATCTCTGACGATAAGACTGGACATAATAATTCTCCACCTCCTAAAATGCCCCAACCCTTGACTTCCATGACTAAGGAAGAGTTCAAAATTGAAAATTTCTTATTGTTGAGGATAAGAAGAGGTGGAGGTCTTTTAAGTTGACAAAAGTGTTGCCTCGAATTACAAGAGTGATGTCCAAGAGACTAATCTTATCATATGCTGATATGTTTATGGTATTGACCCATCCATGCATATAAGGGTGATAGCTGTGGATGAGAGGGCCTACGACATAAGAAGCAAATTTTTTTCTTTTTTTCAGGAAGGGGGATGGTGCCCCCACAAGTGTTATTGATGAATAGAGAAATAGCCTCTCCATGCAGCATAATCAGTAGAACATGCCTCTACTAGGTAGCTTACATGACATATCCTCTTGAATACAACGAACCTGACTTAAACATAAATTAGGCACTTTATAAATGAAATCCCTTACAAGAATAAAAGAAAAAATAGAAAAAATTAGAGCGAGCTTGAATCCCGATGAGGAGAGGATTAAGCCACATATACACTTATAAATACTTCAAATTTGGAAGACCCTATAAATCCACTTTTATCAGACCCTTCAATTGTTTTGGAAACTCCACTATAGAATGGGAGAAAACTTCTTCTGCATAGATACTACCTCTTTTAGCCCAGAAGTCATCCACTTGATTTGCTTCCCTATGAGAATATTGGAGAGAGTACTTGAAATCCCTTAGTAGATTATTGATGATATTAATAGACCATGATATTTTCCAAGGAATTTGAGCCTTTCCTTGGAGAATATCTATAAGAACTTTAGAACCACTCTCTATAATTACTTCATACTACTTCAAATCCTTGAAAAACTCCACTCCAATCTTCAATGCTAAATCCACTTCTTCCGTGTTAGAAACCTCCCCAATAGGAGCACTAAATGCCCACAACATTTCACCATTATGATTTCTAAGGATGCCTTATATCCCACCATTGACCGAGTTCCCTATTGCACTACCATCTGTGTTAAGTTTTAAGACACCTAAGGGGGGGGGGGGGGGGGGGGCAACCATATAATTTTCATCCTTGTGTTAACTTTTTGGGGAATCTTCTTTGAACTATAATTTTTTTTTATAGTTAACCTGATAGAAAACAAATTTAGCATTTGGAGAACCAATATCATACCTGCATATATTTCTATGTAGACATAAGCACCAATAAGTTAGAGATGGAATAAGAAAATTGATCATTGGATCAACTTTAGTTTCATGAAACCACCATTGAAAAATAATGCTTCTAACTCCTCCCGAAGTTCTCTTGACTCCATACTCTTCAGATAAATTCCCCATACTCTTGTAGCTACTTCACCATACCCAAATATATGATCTATGTTTTCTTCCACTAGACTAACACAACAGTTACATTTAGACGCCCCCTAACTTTCATAGATTAAATCTTTTCATCAGTTGAAAGAAGATTATTTAATATTTTCCACATAAAAACTAAGACTTTCAATGGTATAAGACTATGCCAGATAAACTTAGAACTGATTTGGGAAGAGCATTTATCCCTACATATCTCCCAAGCTGATTGAATATTAAACTTACCTATTGAAGTTGGCTTCCAGATCAATTTATCTGGTTGGTCATACCAAATCTCCTTGAACCTACAGATATCATCAGTTACAACAAAAGGAAATTTGTTTTCGAGCAATGTTCTATCCCAGGTCTGATTTGGCCCCTAGAATCTGTTTATTGGAATATATGCTACTTTTTCATAGCTCTTACAACCTTCAAAATCCAAATTATATTTTCATATGCATATATCACCTTTTCCTATAAGCCTTAACATATTTTCTTCTTCTACTGTTCTCACTGAACAAAGCCTATTCCATATATAAGCTCTATTTCTTCTTGGAACTAGAGTTGTACGATGAGTCCTACAGTATGTTGTGCATATATACGTAGCCCAAATAGAATCTTGAGTTCTAAATACCCACCACAACTTCATACTCAAGGACTTAATAATGTATCGTAGGTTTCTAATCCCCAAACCTCCTTCTTTCACTAGTCTTGTAGTCTGATCCCACTTACACTAGTGGTGCCTATCCTCCCCAAGGATAGATCCCTATAAGAAATTTTCTAGAGCCCTATTCAGTCTGGTTATGATAGATTTTGGAGGAGCTAAAGTTATTAGAAGATATAGATTCATAGAAACCACGACTGATTTTATTAGAACTTACTTTCCGCTAGCTGATAAACACTTTTCTTTCCATCCAGCTAATTTTTTTCTCACTTTGAGCACGATTTTTAAAGAAGCATATTCTCTTTCTCCCACTGTATAGAGGACATCCTAGGTAAGTCAGAGGGCCATTTTTGAATTTCATTTGAGTGATCATCTTCAAGTTTGAAACTGCTTGAGTCTTGATTTACTAAGATATAACTATTGAGCTTTTATCCTTATTTACCAATTAGCCTGATCCGTGCTCATAAAAATTCAACACCCCCATAATCTTCTTAACTTCCCTCTTCATCCCAGAACTAAAAATGATCAAATCGTATGCAAAAGCCAAATGATTAAATCTGGGACATGAAATTGGCATTTTAAGCCAACATACGCATTACTTTGAACAAGCTCATTTAAGTTTTTTGAGAGCACGTTAGCCATAATAACAAAGAGAGTTGGAGATACAATTTCCCCTTGACGAATACCCCTTTTAGCACGAAAGAACATTTTTCCCATTGACCATAATGGTTATCCAATTGTTATATATTAACCTCCACACTAATTCTAACTATTGTTCACAAAAGCCCATTTTCCTAATAACTTTTATCAGGAACACATAATTAACTCTATCACAGGCCTTAGATATATCAAGTTTCATGATGATATTACCCCCCACATTCTTTGTATTGATTTTGGACATACATTCCTGGGCTAGTAAGACATTTTTAGTAATAAATCTACCCTTAATAAAGCTTGATTGCAATGGAGAGATTACAGATGGAAGAAATTTGGAGATTCTATCATTAAGAATCCTAGAGAATATCTTATTTATGAAGTTTTTCATACTAATAGTCCTAAAATCATTAAAATATTGATGGTTATATTTTTTGGAACCGAAGCAATTCTTGTAGTAGTGCATATCTTTGGGAGACAATTACTTGCAAAGAAAGAGTGAATTGCCTTTAGCAAGTCTTCCTTAACTTCATCCCAATAAAAATTGAAGAATTTCCCATCAAAACCATCAAATCCTAGACAACTATTGGCATTCATCCCCTTTATTGAAGATTCCAACTCTTCCATTGTGGGCCATTGAACTAGGAAAGAGTTTATGTCCTTAGTGATATGTTGTTGAATTGCTTCCAACAACCGGTCCTGAACAACTGAATTCTTAACACCATCTTGAGCAAAATGCTCTGAGGAAAAATTAATTGCTTCTGCTTCAATATCAGCTGGTGTTTCAAGCCAAATCCCATCACTGTTTTAATTCTCTAAATATTCAACCTCTTCTTCTTCCCTCTCACCATACTGTGGAAGTAAGTTGTATTCTTATCACCCTCTTCAACCCACTTTTCATTATACTTTAAACTCTAAAAGTCTGACTCAACATTAAGCCTTTGGTTATACATAGCAGTAACTTTATGCAAGGACTCTCTATTTTCTTATGTAGGGTTATGATCATAAGAAATCTCAGCACTGAGTAAGTCATCCTCATAATTTCTAGATTGTTGAAAGATATCTCCAAAAGTTGATTTTCTCCATGAACTAAGATTCTTTTTAATGGCCTTAAGCTTCTGAGAAACTGTTGAAATTGGGTTGGGACATTTCTCATTCTTCCATGAATTTTTAGCTATGTTACAACTCTCTTCTTTGCTTGTCCAAAAGTGGAGGAATCTAAAGCTTCTAGAAGTAGCATTCAGATGAGATTATCCACTAAGATCAAGGGAAGAGTGATCTGACATACTTTTATTTAAATGAGAAACAATCCAATTGTAATTCATGTCCATGTAGGCTTGATTCATCATAACTCTATCCAATCTTCACTATATACTATGCTCCACATCCCTTTTATTATGCCAAGTATACCTTAACCCTTGAAAGCCCACATCTATAAGTCCATTCAACTCAATGCACTCAACAAACTCATACATGGCTCCTATATTAACTGCATTACCACCTGCCTTTTCATTTAAGGAAGCCACATTATTGCATTCCCATTTTATCATCCATGTGGAATTTGTGTTGCTAGCATTGAGGTAATACCATAATTCCCTTTCTTTCATTTCTGTTACAGCTAGCATAAACCATACTACGCTACATAGGGCTATCATCCAAAGAGATACTGATTGCGATACATTGATTCATTTAAGAAATAATCTCCCACTTAATAGCCTCCTTAAAGAAACAACATATTTTTCTATTCAGATTTGACACATAGGATCCAAAGTCAAATTTCAAGTAGAAAGACTGTATTTTACTAGCCTCTTGCTTTGGTTCAAGCACTACTATCATTTGCACCTTTCTTAGATATACCTATAATATTCCAAATTAGAGCACTTATCATTGAGACTTGCTAATGGTTGAAGATTTTGAGTTAGACCTTAGAATCCTTATGGATCTATAAGAAGGGACTTTACTTTTACCTCCTCTAATAGCCTTTTTCTTCCTTGATACAATTGTGAATCCATAATATGCATCTTCTTCCTTTGAAACTGTAGACACCCCATTCTGTTACCCCAAAAACTCTCCTTAGGTCCCTAGAACCTCCCTTCATCACCACAAACGCAAGTCATACCCCGAGTACTGACCTAAAAGCCATCGAACACTCCTAGGCTCCATTTGACCAAAATTCAAACTCTTCAACTCAATCGAGGCTAAATGAATCTTCGAATGGCCCTGAATCCCCTTTCCAATGATCCATCCCGTGCGCGATTCCGACTTAACATGCGATGAACGACCTGTTTTCCCCTAAGACCTGATCTAGAGGCCACCGAACGCTCCCGGGTTTCGTTTGAGCAAATTCAACTCTTTAACTCGACTAAGACTGAATGAATCTTCAAACGACATTAAAACCCCTTTCCAATGGTCCACCCTATGCACGATTCTGACTTACGGTACGTATGAATGATCTGTTTTACTTCGAAAGGTCATCGAATGATTCTAGGGCCTGGTTAACCAAAGTCAACTCCCCGAACCAAAACAAACTCTTTGGAATGTCGAAGTACATCTCCTAACATTTCCAATGTTCTTCCCCTCGCGCAATTCGGACTTAGAATGTGGATGAATGATCCATTTGCGTCTGACGATTCCCCGTCCAATGGACTGACGAATGCTTCCGAGCCACAGTTGACCCAATGTCAACTCCCAAACCAGGGAGGTCTCCAAAGGACTTTCTAAGGTCTCTGAATTAAATTTCCAACGGTCCACCCCCGTGCATGATTCTTATCAATGGTTTGCATTTTGCGACTGATTTTCCAAAAAGCCTTGAAAGACATTGCCAAACGGTAGGTCCGAGACCCTGCCTATCGGCAATGTGCCTAAACGCACATGTCGATTGGCAGGAACATGGCTATGCCGATCAGAAATTCCCTGGGCATATAAGAATGAGGTCTGAACTCACTTGTAAGGGAGCACAGATCAAAAACATATCACTCTCAGCAAATCCAGAAAACCTCTCTCGAAGTCAGCGCGATTTCAACATCCAAATCCCTTTCCATCCATCACTTTTCATCATCCTTTTCATCAAACTTGGTGAAATTACTACCCTCCATCATCATCCAAGTGCAAGGGCTTCTCTCCAACATTCAAGATCAAGCTCAAGATCTTCAAGAAGGTCCAATTTTCTCAACTCTATCCATAAATTTGCATTAAATTGTTTTATTAATTAACACTTTTATTCTCTCATCTCACATATCTTAATATACTTTTAATTTAATATTATTGCACATCTCTTATTTTCATACAACTAAAAAACCCAAAAAATAAGAAAAGAGGGTTTGCTCATAAATTCCAAATGGGAATTCTCACACTTTTCTTACATTTTTCTCACAACTAAAACACTTTTTCTACACACTCACACACACACACAAATAAGAGAATCCCCCAGTTGGATTTATGGGATAAACCTCACCCCTCGTTTTGCATGCGAACTACATGGACTTTGATGATTCTATAGGCTACGTAGGCATCTCGGGGTAAAATTCGAGATTCGAGTCCTATTTTTGGCTTTTTTTCTCATCTCTTATTCTCTCTAAATATCATTCTCCAAGATTATATATATATATATATATATATATATATATATATATACATATATTTGTCCTTAGTGTCGTATTATTCCACTTGCATTATTGTTCCATCATAACGGTCAACGTAAGGGTAATCGCGTAAATTCTATTTTCTAATATTTTTATACCTTCATATGGTTGACTCTCTTTACCTCTTCCATGGTACAAGTCGATGATTCCTATCTCCACTATATATACACATGCACATATATCACAGGGAATATAAAGGAAAATAGCCAAAACCCATGAGAGATCGTAAGGGCGGCATGGGTGCCTAACACCTTCCCATTTTGTTACTTAGCTCCAGACCCTTTTCGAATCATTTTTGGTTTCGTAAGCATCAGTATGTCTTTGGATGCTATCCATCGGGATGGGTCCCTTTCTTTTATCTGTTTTGAGTAAACTAGACTCGCGACTCTATCTCTCTACATTTGTCACCTTACCCAAATGATGTCGACCGAAGATCTCCCGAGAGGGACGCACGGGACCTAGGATCCTCCCTCATTCGCTCGCATGCCAAGAGGATCGGGGATGGCCACAGTGGCGACTCTGCTGGGGATTTTTTTTATTTTGAGGGCTTGACTCTATTTACATGGATGTTATGTTTGTTTATATTTTCCCCCAATTTTGCATGTTCCCCCTTTTCATGTATATCCCATACTTATGCTTCTATTCACACACTTATAGAAAATTCTCCATGTACACTTCACACCACGTGCACATAGGGTCACATATATCCACATGTTGCACGAATCACCCATCCATACTTGGTGTACCATTGGTACTTGTAGTTTGCTCCCTGTTTGGTATAATCGAAAATGACATTCTCATAAGATACTAATAAGAGAATCATGCATGATTTACATGACATCACCAAAGAGCATTGTTATTGACCAAATTTTTACCCTGTAACTGGAGGGTCACTTCGTGATGGGCTCTGGTCCAGTAGGGCATAGTTAGCCTAAGCGATATGACTCTCACCTTCCCTTGGCCAAGTACCTTCGACGTATATCGAACGGTTCCCCTCATCGTACTGCTTGACCGAAGTCATGACGGGAGGTATATCGTAGGGAACTCGTTCACGTACGCCGAGTATATTGAATTCTCTCACACACATACCGTCCCCACGAGGTATATAGTGAGGCAATTCACGTACACTCAGGTATATCAAATGGCTTGTCCACACGTACTAATTGCCTACAAGAGCAAGACGTATATCGTGGAAGTCACGCCAAAGGGGGGAACCCTTTCCAATTCACCCAACCAACTGTATACCCACATATATGTGTCAAGCCTAGGACACACTTGTTAGATTTTCCGTTTCTACCCGAAACTCTGCCAAAATTTCAAGTCGATTTCGCTTGAAATTTTTGCGCATTTTTAAAATGGGACCCTGTCCGTGATCCTGGTCACAAGTCCAACCATAGCTTTGCATATATTACAAACCCAATTTTTCCAGGATCAGGTCCCGTCCAGCATTTCATTTTGCATTTAGGAGAATTAATACAAGTGAAAACATAATAATTATAATAATCTTGCTGAGACCGTCTCCAAAAAGAATTATTTTTTTATCCAAAATCCAAAAACATTTTTTTATCAAAAATCCAAAAACACTTCTCCTCTCTTTATCAAAAATCCAAAAAAAATGTAAAAAATAAAGAGAGTATATTCATTCCATTTTTCTAAAATATAAATCCCATTTTACGCCTTCTTAAGTCGATCGCAAACCCTTGGCCTGGCTCCTTATTGGCTTTGGTCTTCAGTCAAGTCACCCTGAAGTTCTGTCCATTCCCCTATTACTTCTTCCCAGTCCAGAATCCATTCGCTTACCAAGGATAACACATATCAAGTACCCGTTGTGTAGCCAGATCTGACGTCAGTCCTTGCTCAGCTTGTGTCCAAGATTGACAACCTCCAAACTAAGGTCCAAGAGATGCAACGAAACCAGGTTCCCATTACTCAAGAACTGGAGGCCCTATTCCCTCGTTCTATGGGTCCACTCGAGCCTATCTGGGTTCTCGGAGAGTATCATCACGCTCCACATGTCCCTCCCGTTAATGGGCCACTTCCTGCCTAGCTTCCGATGCCAAACCTTGCCCAGCATGGGGCTAAATTGCATATGATCATGGATACGTAGGAAGAAGAACTGAGCAAAGTCAAAGAGGACCTCAAGATTCTCACTAAAAATTTTGACCAAGTCATAATCTCAGGAAATTACATGGACTACATCCACATGTCTCCTTATCCTAAAGCGAGATTACCCGAGAAGTTCAAGATGCCAAATATCGAGAAATTCATAGGAAGTGGACCCCCGATTGTTCATCTCCGAAGCTATCAACATTCTATGACTCTACTAGGGGCTTCTAAAGAAGTGATGGCCCAATTGTTTTAGTAAACTCTGAAGGATAGCGCCCTCCGATGGTTTTTGTCTCTCGAGGAGTCCAGAATCCGTAGCTGGGAGGATGTGGATCGAGAATTCATGTCACAGTACAAATACAATGAAGAGCTTGAGGTCACCCGTCGTGATTTAGAGATGCTCAAACATAACCCTGGGGAATCAGTTAGTAACTTCATAGCCCGATGGAGGAAAAAAGTAGCTACCATGACCAATCAACCATCCGAGGAAGAACAAGTCAGTATAGTGAAGAAGAACTTCTTTCCCAATGTCCGAGCGATGATGGGAGGACAATACTATCCCCACTTCCGAGTTTTCAGAGAAGTAGGAGTAGAAATCAAGGAAGGTCTTGCTAAAACAGAGGTTAAAACAAAGAAAGTGTTCGGACAGTTCACCCCCAGAAAATATAACAAACCCGTTAGTGCTACAGTCTCAACCATCAACAACATCTCTTAACCAACTACATCATGGGGTCCAAAAATCCTCCTTGTCCCAATCTGAAAGGAATACACCGAGCTCCATGCTCCCCTCTCCAAAGTTTATCAAGCCTTGTTAAGACGAAATCTTATTAAACCTTTGGATCCCCGTCCATTACCAAATCCACTCCCAAGAAACTTCAAGGTAGATGCCCATTGCAAGTTTCACCAAACCGCTGGCCATACCACTGACCAATGCTTTCACCTTCAAAACTTAATCCAAGATCTAATTGGTCGGGGTACCATTTCCCCACCATCCAATCCTAAGCCAAACACTACTCACAACCCACTTCCAAATCATACCAATGCCAATTTCTAGAAGAAAAACCATAATTTTATCCTTCAACTCAAATCACACCCATATACTCTCCTAAACCTCTCCAAAGTTGCCCATATTTCCTCCTACACCCTGCTAGCCTCGCTGATTGGGCATTGTCACTCCTTACTAGAGCATGCATCGTCGTCCGTACCCGTTCTGAAAATAGAAGTATGGAATTATCAGAAGTGTTAAACCAACTCCTAGAGTTCGGGCTAAAATTGGTCTCACAAATGATTATTGATTGCCAGAGGTTTAGTACACTATTTTTGGAGGCACGAAAATGGGCCTGAGAGTCAGATAATTGGGTAGTACCGACCACTGAAGTCAGCTTGGATGATGTTGCCCAAATCATGGTAGAATTATTCAGGCAAACCAACAACATTTGCAGTATGACCGAGTTACTTGATGCTTTGAAGCTATAAGGGCGCCTGGTCCCTTCGCCCTCACATATCCCCACAGAATGGGAAGACCTGTATGAAGAAGCCATTGAAGTTGTGGAATCCATTGACTTCACGTGGAAAAAAATAATTTTTTCCACCGAATAGGGGGAAGAATTCGAAGATTCGAATGAAGAACAAGCTTTCGAGAAAACTGGCCCAGTAGCCGACATGTGTGGGATGATATCATTCGAAGAACTCCTCGAAAAAATAAACAGGGTAGCAGAACAACTCGATATTGATGAGGAAACAAGATTCATGTTTTTACCTATTTAGTAAATCACATAAGCAGATCAGGGAGGCATTACCAGATCCCAAACTCACTACCAGCCAATGACAAGGGGAAGGGCGCTGAAAACTTTCCTATCCCAGAAATGACCCTCGAGGAGAGCAAGATCCTCGATCAACTAAAGAAAACTCAAGCTAACATCACTATATGGGGGCTTTTCAAGTCTTCCAAGCTCCTTATAGAAATTCTTTGATCAAGTTGCTCACCAGACCCACGGTTCCTCCCTTTACCACAACGTAAGAAGCGGTAAATTTGATCGGATCCTTAACCTCTACCCGAATGCTATCATTTTCCAAAGAAGAAATCCCCAATATTGGGCCAAACCATAATCATGCACTCAACATCTCCATCGATGTTATGGGGAAGGTCGTACCACTCTCTCTTATTGATAATGGATTTGCCTTGAATGTCTGCCCACTGAGAACCTTCAAATGTTTAGTCCTTGTTGATGTAAAAAACTAGATCGCTCTAATTTTTCAATCACAGATAAATAAATAAGACAAAGATTTTTAAAGTGGTTCGGCTAGGAATAAAGCCTACGTCCACTGTTATGTTATTGCTGAGTGTTTGTGGAATTCTTGATTACAAGATCTCTCAAGAAATTCCGGTCCCCTTGAATGAGGATGATATATGGTATTTATAGCCTTGAGGCTGTACATGAAAGGTTCGATACATTAAATGACATACGTATGAAAGGGTAATACATTTAATGCAGAGTGCGTGCCAAGAATATAAGCATTCAATGAATATCTGAGCTGTTGATTATCTGGCAATTAATGATACGACCGAGATGCAGCTCGGACCGCCATAGCTGTTTGCTGATCGGGAGTTCCTCGGAACATTAGAGTACCTCGGTGCGTTGGAGTTCCTCAGTGTGATAGAGTTCCTCGGTGTGATAGAGTTCCTCGGTGTGATAGAGTTCCTCGGTGTATTCTTGTTGCTCGGAAAGAAACATGGCTGGTCGGGAAATGATCTTCCTCGCTGCTATTGTGCCACGTAGATTGACACGTGTCTTCGTATTATTCGTCCACATCAGCATATTAATTTTGGTATCAACAGAAGCCCCCAATGTTTCATATTTCGAACTTTGAGGAGTATGGAACATTCTTTCTCGGTATATGGCAATATTAAATGTCCTTCCTGGGTTTTAGGAACATTGTATTCAAATTTCCTTCTTATTTCGCAGTTTCCGCCTTTTTTTATAAACGCTTCGATCTTCGTGCAATTTTTGTCCTTTTAGCCGCCGGAAGTTCAGTAGTTTCTTTTTCGTAATCATTTCTTTCGCCGCTTCCCAATGCAAAGTATTTAAACTTCTTTGGTAACTATACCGTCGTCTACGCTTTCCATTTTCTGCATTCAAGCTTTCTATTCTCTTCTTCTCTCGTGCGTTCATCCTTGTTTCCGTTCGTTGTCAACACATCTCCTTTCTTTCTGTAAGATCTTCTTTCTTTCTTCTGTATCTCTTTTATTCAATATGGTTTATATTGTGGAATCTGTTGAGAAATTCCGTTCTGATTTTTCCATTCCTTCATGGGTAACTCTAGAGGTTCTTTCTGAGCCTTTAGATTACTTTCGATTGGCTGAGGGACATTGGTTCCCCAGTCTTTTTGTTGCTGAATGCGGTTTTTCCTTTCCACCAAACCCATTATGTCTTGAGTTTTGTCAATATTTTGATCTTGTTCCTGCAAAAATAGCCCCCAATTCATGGAGAATAATTAACGGGGT
Organism: Sambucus nigra; assembly: GCA_949130495.1. NCBI lineage: Eukaryota > Viridiplantae > Streptophyta > Magnoliopsida > Dipsacales > Adoxaceae > Sambucus > Sambucus nigra. The sequence goes on along the minus strand of OX422208.1, from coordinate 483,199,822 downwards.
GCACAAATTAAATTTAACTCATGGGACTCGTATTGGGATCCCTGAAATTATGTTTTGTTATAAATGGGCCGTTCTAGATAATATTTATTATTTGAAAACTAGGTATTTGAATAGGGCTCTTGTAGTTAATCTCCCTGACTCAAATAGGGATTATTTTGAGCATGGGTTGGTCATAAAAAATTGGCAACATGCGCCTTTATCTGGGAATGAAGTATACAACGGTCCCAGATGCCCCCCATACGGCAATGGGATAGGTTTATTTTTCGTTTTATTTTACTTATGAAATTATGCTTTCATCCTGTTTGACAAAATGTATGACTGATATTCTATTATGTATTTGTTTGCAGTTGATAGCAAAAGAAAAACTCCAAAAGAGTCAGAAGTGAATATCAAGCATTTGAAACTTATCTGGAATTTGCATAAGACCATTGCTGACGAGCATATTAGATCTGCTTCATATTTACTACAGTATAAGAGTTATACAACCTCTTATACTGCTCGCCCTGTTGAACCAGCTTCAACACCAGAAAGTTCATCTTCAGATCCTCATATCCCCCTATCTCAGAGAATGGGCAAGAAAAGGGCTCCTCCTGCTCTATTTGGTGACACTTCTTCTGCTGTTGGAGCCCAGAAAGGCAAAATTGATGTCCCGGAGGGGACTAAAAAAGTAGATGCTGGTTCCTCCAAAATTGCCGAGAAGCCCCCAGTGGCCCCGAGCAAGAAAAATGCTCCTGCTGATGTAATTGTCATCTCTCCGACCAAGACTTCTTCCTTGGTTGATGCTGCTGACCGTCCTTTGAAGAGATTGAGGAAATCATCCTCAATTAATCTTGCTGGAACTGCATCTTCTCTACCCGCTGGTGGTAGTAGTGTTTCAAACATCCTTCTTCTGAGTTCTTCAACGAACTCAGTTATACCCGAGGTTCTCGGGGTTGATGAAAAAATTCCTAGGGATACACTGACGTCCCTAGCTGCTCGCCATCTTTCTTCAGTAAATTTCTCATACCTTTGATCTTTCTTTCTTTTTCTTGAATGCTTGTATTTGTGTTGACTCTATTGTTTTTCTTATCTTTCAGCTGGTGAACTGCTTCAATACCATCGTGAAGAAAGATCAAGTTATTAAAGCTTCCACTTCCTCGTCCGATGTTGACGATGCTTTGTTGGGTTTAACCCAATCTGTGAAGGAATCTCACCAACAGTACATCGAGGAGAAAACTGTTTGGGAGAAAAAATTGGCTGTGGCTGAGGCTGATAAGATGAAGATGGCTGAAACCTCCAAGAATTTGGAGGAGAAAATTAAAGATTTGGAAGTTAAACATCAGGAATCTGATGATAAATTGAAGAAGGCAGAAGAAGAAATATCTACTCTGCGAGATATTAAGGTTAAGAAAGAGGAACTGGAGGTGAAGCTCTCCTCGGAGAAATCGAGGAGAAAAGTTGCAATCAAGAAACATTTCAGTGTTGGTTGGGAGAAAGGATGGGAGAGAGGGATAGCTTCAATGACGTCCCAAGTCCAATATGGGGAGTTGAAATACTTCTATGATGGTTGGGTAGCTGCTCTGCAAGAGCTAAAAGTCCAAGATGATTCTGAGCTATTCCAACGGCATCTCCCTGGTCCTCCTCCACCAATTATGGAAGAAGAAGAAGATGAACCTGCTTCAGATGAATCTTCCATGGCTATGGGCGATCAAGTTTCTGCCTCTCAACCATCTGCCACCGAGGACATTTCCTCCATGCCTTCTCCTCCCGAGAAGACTTCTACCGATCAAGCTGTAGTTATCACCGAGCAACCGAGCTCCTCGTCCCAGCCTCCCGAGAAAGTCTTGGGGGACAAGGAAAAGGTGTGAAGTTATTCGGTAGTCTTTCTGTATTTCCTTGTAATCGAACGATGTAACTTTTTGATGATCTAATAAAATATATCTTTGCTCATCTCTGTTGTTGATAACTTGTTTTTGTTGATTGTTGTCTTTTTCTTGTCATTAGTTTGTTGCTAGAATGGAATTGATCTCTTCTTATGATACCGAGCTGATGCAGCAATGTCATCAATACTATAAGGCTGGTCATACGGATCTTAGTACATCGGAAATTGTTGATATCCTTGGTCACGGTGCTTCAGAGCAGGCTATTGAAGCTTATCAATACTTGAAAGCTTTACTCGACCGAGCAGTGGCCAACAATGTCGCTTATTATGAGTTGATTGAAGAGCTTCATGATTCCTTAAAGGATCTTCAAAATCAACATAACGAATCAATGGCTTTATTACATGAAGATTATGAAAATAGATACCAGCAGCTCTCTTCAGAAACAGGCCACAAGAAGATCATTGCTGGGTATGACGTCAGGGAGAGGACCCTAAAAGGTGAAATTGAAGCCTGTAGACAAATCGCTGAGATCCTGGAGCAAGAAAATAACAATTTGCAGAAGAAATTAGCTCAGTATGAATCTGCTGCTTCATCCTCTACTGCATTAATACCAGTCACTGATGAAGGCTTCTCGTTCTTAGAAGTCGAAAATGCCAAACTGAGGCAAGAGCTGGAGGACTTAAGAAGATCTGCTATTTCTGGAACTGCTCGGGGACGAGGAAGAGGTTCTCGGGGGCGAGGAAGAGTCAGCCAAAATGTTGAGGAAGCTCGCACTCAGTCTACTCTGGAAACTCAAGCATTCCAGTTGAAAGTAAAAGACCGTGCTCTGACTGAAATGTCCAATAAAAATCTGTCTCTGGAAGATCAGCTGGCATCAACGAAATCTGCCTTGCATAACAAAGATCTCTTTGCCAAAAGCCTTCATGAACAATTGGATAGATTAACCTTCCAATTCCATAAACAGCCAAGAGAATTCTGGATGGCAGGATACAATGAAGCTCTCGTTCATCTGGATGCTCGCATTGAACATGCTAATAATGAAGGTTACAAGCAAGGATGGTTAAATGCATTGGGTGTATTAAAGTTGGAGCAAGGGCATTTTTTATGGGACTATCATGCTCCATCGTTATTAGACCTGCCTGTACCACCTTTCAAATTGGATATGGCATGGATTCCAGCTCGCTCCATTCCTCGCAGTCTAATTTCGAAATATCTTGGTGATTATAGCCTTCACTCCCAAGTTGAATTATCTCGTCCTGAGCATCTTTTGGATACACCTTCTGTTATGAACGTCAGAATGCTCAGAGATGTTAATTTCATCAATTCTCCCCTTTGCCTAGAAGACCCTCCTGCCGGCGAGGAACCTGTTTCTAAAGCATAGGGTAAAAAACCAATAGAATAGTAATGTCCATGTAACAATTTTGTAATTTGTAATTTATTCCAGATTAATGAAAAGATTTTCATTTTCTGTTTGCCAATTTTGTTTTATCAAGCACATTTATATTTGTACATATGTATCTATGTATCTATTAAAAAGCTAACAGTATTATTGTTCAATAAGCAACTTAATAAAAGGTTACAAGTATTAGTAATGTTTCTCGATCACTTAATAATAAAGTAATGAGAAAAATGTTCAAACTGTTTCCAACCAACCAAGGTGGGTGAATAATGTTTGTCGACCAAATACAGCTCCGACGAGCTATACTTGGTTTGATTATAAAATTGCGTCCGACCAACTAAGATCAATAAGTTGTCCTCGCCGACCAACTACAGCTATTGGGTTTTTATCCCCGACCAACTATACTTGGTGTATTTTTTAAACATTTTGTTCTTCAAAGAACTCATTGTAACAATATTACCTCCTGACTAACATAAGTTGTAATATGAAAGTATATTTTTATCTTACCAACCGTGGTTGATTCTGCTGGTGTACACTTTTTGGCTCCTTAAAGCTTTTGGCTCCTTAGAGCATTTTTTGGCTCCGTAGAGCATGTCCTCCTAACCAAAGGAGGTTGGCTACTTATAGCACTTTTTGCTCAATAGAGCTGTCCTCCTAACCAAAGGAGGTTGGCTCCTTAGAGCACTTTTGCTCCGAAGAGCTGTCCTCCTAACCAAAGGAGGTTGGCTCCTTAGAGCACTTTTGCTCCGAAGAGCTGCATTTGTTGGCTCCTTAGAGCACTTTTGCTCCGAAGAGCTGTATTTGTTGGCTCCTTAGAGCACTTTTGCCCCGAAGAGCTGTCCTCCTAACCAAAGGAGGTCGGCTCCTTAGAGCACTTTTGTTGTATAGTGTATTACACTAGTATTCCCCGAAAAACTTTCATCCAGAAGGAAAAAATGGTGAAACATCTTCGTTTTATTCATAATGAGAGAAATGCTTTACATTGGACATCATTGATAATACTTGCGCAGGTGTTCAGCATTCCATGCATTTTTAAATTCTTCTCCTTCTAGAGTTGCTATTCTGTAAGTTCCTGGTCGAACAACCTCTGTAACTCGGTAAGGTCCATGCCAGTTTGCTTCTAGTTTATTCTGCTTCTGAATGACCTTCTTTAGCACATAATCCCCTTCTTTTAAATCACATTTCTTTACCCTCTTGTTGTAAAACAGAGCTGTTCGTTGTTGATAAGCAGCATTCCTAATGGCTGCCTCTTCTCTGACTTCCTCGAGCATATCTAAATCCATCCTTCTCATCAAATCACTGATCGGAGAATTGAAATTTAACACCCTATGTGTTGGTAGGCCCAACTCGGCAGGTATCACAGCCTCACTTCCAAATGCTAGCATATATGGTGATTCTCCTGTTGCTGCTCGGGGAGTTGTTCGGTAAGCCCACAAAACTGACTGTAGCTCATTAATCCAATTTGCTTTAGCCTCACTTAACCTCTTCTTCAACCCATTTAGTAATGTTCTATTCGTCACTTCAGTCTGCCCATTGCTTTGGGGATGGCCTGGTGCGGAATGAAACTTCAAGACGTTTGACTGATGACAATAGGCAGCAAATTCTTCATTATCAAATTGTGTTCCATGGTCTGTGATGAAAGCGTGGGGGAGACCATATCGACAAATGATATTCTTCCATATGAACTGATACACCTTCTCGTACGTCATATCAATTAGTGGTTCAGCTTCCACCCACTTAGTAAAATAGTCTACTACCACGACGAGATACTTGAACCTTCCTCGGGTCGTCGGCAGTGGTCCAACCAGATCAATCCCCCACATGGCAAATGGCCAAGGTGATGTTATGGGTGTCAACAATGCCTGTGGAGTTCTTCGGATGGAAGAAAAACGTTGGCACTTGTCACACTTCTTAGCATAAGCTATACAATCAGCTCTCATCGTCGGCCAATAGTATCCCTGTGTCATCACCCTTTGCAGTAGGGTCCGACCTGCTACATGAGCTCCACAAGATCCTTCATGGATTTCTTCAATCAATTCTTTGACTTCTGATGGATGCACACATCTCTGCAAACCTGCCATAATTCCTCGTCTATACAAAACACCATTAGTTAACACATACCGAGCAACTTTATACTTCAATTTCTTGGCAGCTAGTTTGTCCTCCGGTAGTACTCCTTCTTCAATGTATGCTCTGATAGGATCCATCCAAGATGGTCCTAAATCAAGGGTAATAATCTTCATCGTCAGATCTTCTTCTATGCTCCGACTTTCTAATACTTCAATTGGTATTGTTCTTCGCAGCTCGGTGCGCGTAGCTGACGCTAGTCGGGCCAATGCGTCTGCTCTGGCATTCTCCATTCTCGGTATCCTCACCAATTGAATAGCATCAAATTCTTTCAACAATTCCATCACTTTTGCATGGTACTTCACCATTAACTCTCCCTTCACTGCATATATTCCCATCATTTGATTCACAATTAACTGAGAATCACTGAAAACAATTACTTGACGTGCCTCCATAACTTTCGCCAAATGAAAACCTGCTATCATAGCCTCATATTCAGCTTCATTATTGGAAGCTTTGAATTGGAATCTCAAGGCGTACTCCATGTCAATATCATCTGGAGAATTTAAAACAATCCCTGCTCCACAACCAGCCGTGCAAGATGATCCATCTACATATAATCTCCATGTATGTAACTCGTCTTCAAATTTCTTATCTGTTAGAGTTCCTCGGTGAAATATCATCTGTTTTCTTTCATCATCCCCGGGTATCCTTCGTTCCTCGTCGATCATTTGTTCGTGCCCTTCCACCAACCGGAGTTGGTCGGGATTTAAATATGATGATTTTTCTACATCCACAAGTCCTTTTACCAACCTTGGTTGGTTTGGATCTGTGTCTGTCGATCCTGTATCGTCCACAGGTAGGTCAGCAAGCATCTTTTGCTCCTCGGGGGTATCAGGGTATGTGAACTCTGCTATAAAATCTGCCACGGCTTGCCCTTTCAACGATGATCTGGGTTCATACACAATATCATATTCACCGAGTTCTATTGCCCAATACATCAATCTTCCTGATTTTTCTGGCTTGTGAAGGGCTTGTCTTAACGGCATGTCGGTATACACAATGATGGTATGGGCCTGGAAGTATGGTCTCATTCTTCTACTTGCTTCAATTAATGCCAGTGCCAATTTTTCCAGCTTTGGGTATCTGATTTCCGCACCTCGGAAGGCCTTGCTTGTATAATAAATTGGCTTCTGGACTCCATTCTCCAATCTGATCAACGCCGAGCTAACTGCATTTTCTGATACTGCCAAATACAAGTACAGCTTCTCTCCATTTATTGGCCTAGACAACAATGGTGGGGCTCCCAAATACTTCTTCAGATCTTGAAAGGCTTTCTCACATTCATCAGTCCACTCAAAACTTTTTCGTAGCGTTTTGAAGAATGGGAGGCATTTATCAGTTGCTCGGGATACAAATCTGTTGAGTGCTGCAACTCGTCCGGTAAGACTTTGCACTTCTTTCTTCGTCGTCGGGGATCGCAGCCCTAAAAGAGCTTTGATCTTTTCTGGATTTGCCTCAATACCTCGTTGGTTGACGATGTATCCGAGGAACATTCCTTCTCGTACTCCAAAGGTACATTTCGTCGGGTTAAGCTTCATCTGGTATTTATCCAGTTGATCAAAAGTTTGACTCAAGTCAACCAAATGATCTGCAGCTCTCTTGCTTTTGGTGAGCATGTCGTCGACATAGACCTCCATATTACGGCTGATTTGTTCGGTGAATACCTTGTTCATCAACCGCTGATATGTTGCACCTGCATTTTTTAAACCAAAAGGCATAACATTATAACAATAAGTTCCCCTTGGGGTAATAAAAGAAGTACTTTCCCTGTCTTCAGGCTTCATTTTGATTTGGTTGTAGCCAGAATAAGCATCCATGAAACTGAGTAGCTCGTGTCCCGAAGTAGCATCCACTAGTTGATCAATTCTGGGCAATGGAAAATGATCTTTTGGACATGCTTTGTTGAGATCAGTAAAATCAACACACATTCTCCACTTGTTGTTCTTCTTCTTTACCATCACCACATTCGCCAACCAATCTGGATATTTCACGTCTTCAATAAATTGGGCTTTCTGGAGTTTCTCGACCTCCTCTTGTATGGCCTGGTTCTTCTCGGGACTAAACACTCTTCTTCTTTGCTTCACAGGTTTGATCTCCTTATTCACATTGAGTTCATGACATAAGAAGTTTGGATCTATTCCTGGCATGTCTTCATGACTCCAAGCAAAAGTATTCTTCCTGTTTCTCAAGAAAGTTATCAACTCCTGTTTTATTGAAAAATCCAACGACGACCCTATCTGAGTTATTCGTTCAGGATGCTCGTCGTCCAGGATAACAATTTATGTAGATTCCACAACCTGTCCTTTTACGAGTTGAGATTCATCCCTAGGGTCAAGAGTTTCAATTTCTGTGCTTTCCTCCACTTGGTAAGTAGTAGTCTTTTTCTGTAACTCTTCAAGTTCCTCTTGCTCGGCCGACGAATAATAGCATTCCCGAGCTACTTTTTGATCACCTTTCATAATTCCTACTCCAAAATTCGTTGGGAATTTCAAACATTGATGAACTGTAGATGGAACTGCTTCGAACTTCTTCAATCCAACTCTTCCCATGATGATGTTGTAGGCGGACTGCACATTCTTATCCATTACAAAAAAGCGTATTCTTTCCGTTCGACAAGCAGGCCAAGTTCCAATGAGTATATCCAACTTGATCGTCCCAAGTGGAAAAACTTTCTCGCCAGCAAAACCCAGAAGGGGTCTGTGATAAGGTTCTAACTGAGATAATTTTAAATTCAAGCTATCAAAGCATGAATAATACATGATGTCTGCTGAACTACCATTGTCTACTAACACCCTTGAAATGACCACATCCTTCATCCTCATTTTGATCACCAGCGGATCATCATGAGGGTAGAGAACACCTGTCAGGTCATTTTTTGAAAAACCAATCACTAGCTTCTCTTTGTTTACTTTCCTCAGACGATCATCCTCGGCCAGGTTTATTCGCTGAATGTATGAACAAGCTTGAGCCTCTCCGAGATAAGCTTTTCTTTCTGCAGTAAGGTCTCCTCCTCCTGCATCTCCTCCTGTAATAACATTACAATCAAATGACCCAAAACGTATGGAAAATACCTCTCGTTCAGGTTTCCTTGGCTTCTTGGGAAGATCGGGGTCATCATCTGGATCCTCTTCATGGTCCCTCCTCTTTTTCTCCTCTGCACGACGAGGAGATCTAGATCTTTCTCTAGTTCTATCATCATTCTTCCTCTCACTCCTGCGATCTACGTACTTTGATAATTTTCCTCTTCGGATGAGTGTTTCAATCTCGTTCTGAAGGGCTATACAATTTTTGGTCATATGGCCATGATCTTTGTGAAATTCGTAATATTTGGTCTTATTCCTCATGTCGGGATCTGTCTTCAGTTTCTCTGGCCATTTGATTTCCTCGTTATTCCTGATTTCTTCCAAAACATGATTAATACCCACTTTCAATGGAGTATAATTATCATACTTCTTTAGGGCTTCCAACTTCATCCTGTTATTCTTGGAATATTTGTCACCACCATTACTTTTCTGATCTTTCTTCTTAGAATTGTCGACCTCCACTTTAACTTCTTTATCCATACTCTTCTTCGCAGCCATAGCCTCCTCGGCATTCATGATTTTGGCCGCCTTTGCCATCAACTCCGACATATTTTTAGGTGGATCTTTAGCCAAAGTGTAATACAGCTTGTTAGGCAGCAAACCACTCATCAAAGCAGTGATTGCTGTCTTTTCTTCATAATCTATGACTTCCAACTTTTCGTTATTGAAACGAGTTATGTAATCTCTAGTACTTTCACCTGATTTCTGTCTAACACTTAGCAAGTGTGCTACTCGCTTTACCGGCTTTGCTCCAAAACAAAAATTGCCAATAAACAACTCGGCTAACTGAACAAAAGTTGAAATCTTACCCCGAGGAAGATTATTGTACCATATCTGTGCAGATCCAGTAAGAGTTCCCGAGAATGCTCTACACCTCATCTCGTCGGGAACAGCGTAGATATCTGCAGCAGCTTGGTATTGTTCTATATGAAGTACGGGATCTGTCTTTCCATCGTACTTGGGAGTCACTACGGGTGCTTTGAATTTCGACGGCGTAGGGAAATCCACAATGGCTTGCACAAAAGGTGTTCCTTGAACAAAAGTTCTCTGTAAGGGATTTCTTGCCTTAGCCATTTCTCCCAGTCTATCCTCCAATCGTTGAATGGAACCTTTCCATGCTTCATTCCCTTCCTCGGGCCGTTTAGTCCGAGCAACTGATTGCTCTGACGTAGCTTCTTGAGATTTATCTCGACGAGTGGTTGGTCGCGATTGCGCAGATCCTTCTCTCAAACCTGGTGGTGGTCGAAAACTTCTTGATGGAGCCCTAGGTGGACTCATGTTCCTCCTTGGTCCTAACCGACTGAAAGGAGATACTCTACTTAACCTCTCCAAAGCGCTAGTTCTCTCCGGAGAGAGAGTGATACGTTGATCTGTATCCAAAGCCCGTATTGATGAAGTTCGCCCAGGTTGATAAGAAAAATCATTAGACTCCTCATTGCGATATGACCCAGTGCGTCTAGATTACGATTGCCTATGATCACTTCTTTGCCCTGAATAGGTAGGTGCACCGCCCTGAAGAGTTTGAATGAGTTGCCTCATGGATTCTTGCATGGCGGTTTGTCCTTGAGCCAGATTCGTTATAATCCCAGCCAGATCTGGGGATGCAGATGGATTTGGAAGATTTCCAGTATTTCCAATATTTCGATTACTGGATTCTGGATTATCAGCCATTGGTGATAAATGATTTTTATGAAAAACGATAATAACAGTCGTTTCCCACAGACGGCGCCAATCTGTTGATGTAAAAAACTAGATCGCTCTAATTTTTCAATCACAGATAAATAAATAAGACAAAGATTTTTAAAGTGGTTCGGCTAGGAATAAAGCCTACGTCCACTGTTATGTTATTGCTGAGTGTTTGTGGAATTCTTGATTACAAGATCTCTCAAGAAATTCCGGTCCCCTTGAATGAGGATGATACATGGTATTTATAGCCTTGAGGCTGTACATGAAAGGTTCGATACATTAAATGACATACGTATGAAAGGGTAATACATTTAATGCAGAGTGCGTGCCAAGAATATAAGCATTCAATGAATATCTGAGTTGTTGATTATCTGGCAATTAATGATACGACCGAGATGCAGCTCGGACCGCCATAGCTGTTTGCTGATCGGGAGTTCCTCGGAACATTAGAGTACCTCGGTGCGTTGGAGTTCCTCGGTGTGATAGAGTTCCTCGGTGTGATAGAGTTCCTCGGTGTGATAGAGTTCCTCGGTGTATTCTTGTTGCTCGGAAAGAAACATGGCTGGTCGGGAAATGATCTTCCTCGCTGCTATTGTGCCACGTAGATTGACACGTGTCTTCGTATTATTCGTCCACATCAGCATATTAATTTTGGTATCAACAGTCCTGAAAGAAAGTGACCTCGCTCCAACCTCCGCTGCTGTGTGTGCCTATGATAATACCCGTCAGGAGGTGATGGCCCTATAAATCCTGTCGTCGAATTACAAGTTATTGACATCCCATCCCGATTCAACATGTTGCTAAGACGACCTTGGCTCCACAGTATCAAGGGCATGTCTTCCTCACTCCATCAGAACTTAAAATTCTTCACTGACGGATGGGTTATTACAATTTTGGGTGACAATGACAATGGCGATGGTGCAAGTACCAGCAATCCAATTCTTGAAATACATCACAGGTAAAATGATATGCTTCTATTAGGATTCCGAGTTGAACCACTCCTACTCCCGGCAGGGGATAACTTCAACGAAAGGGTTTGTCCAGAATGCAACCCTCATGGCAACGTCAATGTAATTCAGATGTTTAGAAACATGCACTTCATGCCCAGACCAGGGTTAGGACAAAGATAACAAGGGATACTAGATCCTGTTGAACTGAAGAAGGATTTCCCTCCTTATGGTATGGGGTATCAACCGTCAGAACAAAGGCTCAGAATAATTTTCCAATCTCGACCAACGAGAAGACTAAACTGCATACCAACTATCCCAAGAGACTCTTTGAATGGATGATTCATTAAAGACGGTGAAGACTTACCCTTTTGTGGCTTCCTGAAACCATGATATGAGTATACAAATAAGAAGATGAAGCCCAGAATGGAGATCTTCTTCCAAGACAGATACCCATAGGTCGAAAGTTCCCAACACCAAGTATAACCTCTCATCAAAGATATTGAAGAGACTAAGGAAGGTGACTCCGAAGATTACTTCAATTTAAAGACACTAGGGCTGACACTCTTCATGGTTCACTTAGGCACTGCATCACCGAATCCGTCCCAATTGATTAAAGTTGTTGATACACCTCTCATCCACTGGCATGTAGCGCCAGTTCTACCTGCTGAAGTCTCTCTTAATCCTAATGTTTACCCCATTTCTTCTTCTGTTATCTATCCTTGCTCAAATGTAATCGAGTCCTCCTTTGATGATATTCTCAATGCTATTTTTCCTATCAATGATAGAAATGAAGATTTTGAGTATCTTGTTGTGCCTCACATTAACTGTTTAGATTCTAATCAAAATTTTTATGATGATGATTTTGGAAATGAATAATTCTTAACTGATCTAAATAAGGTTAATAATAAACAACATAACCGCATTAAAGTTAATGAAGAGGAGACTGTTGTTGTTAACCTCGATTCTAGTAGCCAACTGCGTGAGATTAGGATAGGGGCTACCCTTGACGAGTATGAGAGTGCACAACTCGAAGAATTGCTAAAGGAATTCGTGGATGTCTTCGCATGGTCCTATAATGATATACCCGACATTGATCCTGAAATAGATCAGCATGAGATTCCCACTCTCCCAGATTATAGGTCAATCAACAAAAGTTGAGAAAGCTCCGCACCAAATGGTCACTCAAGGTCAAAGAAGAGGTGATCAAACAGTTTAGCATGGGCTTCATTCGTGTGATCGAATATCCCATATGGCTAGCCAACATAGTGCCCATGCCGAAATCAGGAGGAAAAGTTTGGATGTGTGTAGACTATTGAGATTTGAACAAAGCCTCTCCAAAGGATGATTATTTACTACCCAATATCGACGTGATCGTGGATAACACAACCAGTCAAGCTCTTAAGTCATTCATCGATGGGTTTGTCGGATATAATCAAATTAAAATGCACCCAGATCACCAAGAAAAAATCAGGTTCATCACCCCATGGGGAACCTTTTGCCACAACCATCCTGCACGATTTGATTCATAAATAGGTTGAGGTCTATGTGGATGATATGATTATCAAATCCAAAACTGGAGAAGGTTATGTTCTTGCTCTCCGAAAGTTCTTCGAACGACTGCGACAATATCAGATGAGACTCAATTTGCAGAAATGCATCTTTAGCATTACAAAGGGAAAACTCTTGGGATTCATGGTCAGTGAGAAAGGGATAGAAGAAGATCCTGTCAAGATGAAAGCCATACTTGAGATGCTACCTCCCCGAAAAGGGAAAAAAGTCCGAGATTTCCTTGGGAAACTGTAATATATCAGCCGGTTCATCAGCCAGTTAACCTCCATGTGCGAACTTATCTTCAAACTCCTCTGAAATAGTTCAACTAAGGTTTGGAATGAGGTAGGCCAATAAGCTTTTGACCAAATCAAACAATATCTGACCCAACCCCCAATACTCATGCCACCACAGCCTGGTCTCCCCTTATTCCTATACCTAACCATAACTGACACCGCAGCTTGGGCTTTGCTAGCCCAATACCTTGAAGGTTCCCACAAAGAAAGAGCCATATATTATTCTAGTCACAAATTGGATGGGTACGAGGTTAACTACATTGCTTTGGAAAGGGCACGTGTCACACTTGTTTAGGTCACTCAAAAGTTATGACACTACATGCTCGCCTTCCCCATCAAACTTGTATCCCAAATGGACCGCATTAAATACCTGATCGAGAAACCCGCCTTATCCAACCTAATGACCTGATGTTTAATGCCCCTAGCCGAGTTCGATATCATGTACGTCACACAAAAATCCATGAAAGGAACAACCATCTCTGACTACCTTGCTGATTACCCCATGGATGAAGTCGATGTCTGGGTCTACAAATTCCCAGATGAAAACATTTTCTGTGCTACTCAAGACTGCCTTCGATGGAAAATGTTCTTTGACGACGCTACCAACAAAAAGGGATATGTCACTGGGATACTTCTGATCGCCCCAGATGACTCTCACACTCCTATCGCCATCAAGCTGGATTTCCCCTGCACCAATAACATGACTAAGTATGAGGCATGCACGATAGGCCTCAAAGTTGATCTCAAGAAAGGTATTCAATGCTTAGACGTCTACGGGGATTCTTCCCTCATCATCAGTCAAGTGCTCAGAAAGTGGAAAGTTAATGACGAAAAACTCCAACCCTTCCATGCCCACTTACAAGAACTAACATCCCAATTCCAAGACATTACTTTCCACTACATACTTCGAGCCAAGAATAGCCTAGTCAATGCTCTCGCTACCTTGGCCTCCATGGTCGACATGCTCGAAGGAATCATAATGACCCCGTTCCTTATTCAAAAGCGAGACAAACCAACTCACTGCTACCACATTGATCTCATCACCACAGAAGATCCCCAAGCAAGCCAATTCATGGTACTATCATATTTGGCACCTACTCAAGCATGGTAGGGATCCCGAGGGTTCCGATAAGAAAGATCGAGCAACCCTTCGAAGACTGGCCGCCCAGTACATTATCTGTCACAAGGCACTACTCAAAAGGAACTTTGATGGAACTCATCTGCACTGTATCGTAGGGGCTGACATCAAAAAGATAATGCAAAAGATCCACAACGGGGAGTGCGAACCCCACATGAACGATCACATGTTTACAAAGAAAATAATTCGATAAGGCTTCTACTGGACCACCATGACCCAGGATTGCATCGCCTATGTCTGGAGATGCCTCAAATGCCAATAATTCTCCAACCTTCAGCATCTGTGTCCACGTGAATTATACAATATGACCTTTCCCTGTTCGTTCTCCACTTGGGGCATCGAAATCATAGGGAAGGTTACACCAAAGGCTTCCAATGGGCATGAATTCACCCTAGTTTCCATTGGCTACTTCACCAAATGGGTCGAAGATGAGTCATACGCAGTGCTGAACACCAAGAAAGTGGCCAAATTCATCAAGAAAAACATCATCTGCCGATATGGGGTCCCGCACGAGCTAGTGTCAGATAACGGGTTGCATTTTGAGGCAAAAATTATAGAAGTGGTCAATGAATATGGGATTCAGAGACACAAATCTTCTTCGTACCGACCTTAGACCAACGGTGCAGTGGAAGCCGCCTATAAGAACCTCAAAGCCATCATTAGCAAGATGACTGAAAGATGTCAAGATTGGGCTGATCGGATCCCATACACCCTCTGGGGATACCGAACCTCAATTTGAACCTCTACCAGGGCTATCCCTTACTCTCTAGTCTACAGCATGAAAGCGGTCCTACCTGTGGATCTAGAAATACCCTCATTGTGTGTAATGCTTGAGAGCAAGGTCAGCAAAGAAAACTGGTGCCAAAGCCGTCTTGACGAGCTGACCCTCCTCGATGAAAGGATATTAAAAGCACTATACCACATACAAGGATACCATCGCCGAATAGCGCAATCATTCAATAAGAAAGTCAAGGACCGCAGTGTCCGAGAAGGGGACCTAGCCCTTAAGAAGATAGTAAAGCCCATCTGGGACCTTAGAGGAAATTCAATCCCAATTGGAGCGGACCCTACATTGTGAAGAAGATCTTATTTGGCAGTGCCGCCAAGCTCATCGACCTAGATGGAGAATAGATGTCTCTTCAACTCAACCTGGACCGTCTCAACAAATTTTACCCCTAGTCCAAAATCTTGGCGCGCTACAATTCTTCTCATCTTCCTTCTATACTTTAAAAAAATCTCTCTTCATTTCCTTCTACCCAGAACTACGTGGGCTTGATCCTCTGCAAAAAACCATTTTTCAAACCAATTAAAACTTTTTAAAAACCCGAGAGGTATGTAGGCAACTCATACATCTTACATGAGCATGACCCCTTTCTTTTTCACAAAATACTATTCTTTTCTTATCTCCGAGAACGATAGTTCATTCTAACATATACTTGAACAAAATGATTATGTATGCCTTAGCGATCGTTATAAATAATTCAAAAATACAAAACTCATCAAAAGGTACAGCTGGATGATCAAAAACTTATTTATTTCACTAATAAGAAATTACGATACATATTACATGAGAAAAGGTACGGATAACTCCCTTCCCCCTACTTTCCTAAAACCCAAAATAAATTCCCAAATTTATTCCCCACCACAAAATAAACTCTCCAAGAGTCCTATCCACAGCTACCAGAGGAGCCTGTTACATCATCATCATCTACATACTGGGGTCCCCAAGTTCCCCTACCTGAACAGAGTGTCGCAGACACTCCATAGACCGATAAGCTCGAATCAACTTCGAAAAAACCGCAACACCTCCTTCCATGGTGTTAAAAGAGACAAGCCAATTTTGTCCATACTCCACTGCCAACATCTTGCTAACTAATCTCCTCCTCAACCACTTCATATAATCCCCGGGGATATGCCAAACTGTCCCAATAAACTGAGAGGGACGGGTCGACGGATACCGACTCTCCCACAGAGAGCCCAGTCGCATGCGCAGATGCTCGATTAAATATTCTATGGAAAAGAAATTTAGTGTCCGAGGTGGCACGACCTGTGCCCAGCCGAATTGGTGCAGAAGCCACCAAGGGAAATAAAAAGAGGTCTGTCTGAGACCAACCAGCCGCACATATGGGTATTCTCCTAGCTCCAGAACAAGTAGAAACTGTCCCCACCAAGGCACTGACTAGTAAAGATTCCGAGCCCCATGCTCCACAAGATAATTCTCCAAGCTCTTAATATACAGACCAACGCTGAAGAAGTGATGCGAAAAGAAGTTGGGTAAAACCGACAAAGGATATTCTAGAAGAGTCACCAGGTGGAGCCTTTAAGACAACCACATGAACAGCATCACGGGGCTACTCCTCAGGAAGTCAGAATGACCTTCTCGCTGGGCATTCAGGCCATTCAAAGTCTTCCAGTATCATCTCCGTAAAATTGCGACGGTATGACATCCATGAGGTAATAGTTGCAAGTTGTGTGTCCACCAGCAGTTCCCCAGTCACCAGCAGTAACTTTGAAACTAGGCCCAGAACAACGGATCTAGCATTGCCAACATCACCTATTTCATGCAAATACACGAACTGCAACACCTCCTAAAGGGAGATCATTCCTCCAGTAACCAGTGGTCTGTCCACAGAAGGCAAAATACGAAGAAGCCCGACCAATAAATCCCTAGGAGAACAGGAGAATTTAGGTAAAGCCGCAGTAACACTAGGATTTATCCCCAGCATGGCAGAAAATTCGTCTTAGGTAGGAAAAACTTCATCCAATCCAAAGCGGAATACATGGTCTTCGGGGTACCAAAATTGTACCACCTCCATCAGCAAGTTCCACTCAATGGACCGATTGCGCCACAAAGAGACTCGACGCATGTTGAAAGCATTGTAGTCGACATTATAAGAGCACATTGGTTCCAAGGCTTCGAGGTAGTTATCAAACTCAATGCTACCAGGGAGAGCCATCTTTCAAGACTAAGAGACAGTATACAAGTGAAGGTGTGATGAAAACACTCCACCCTTACCCCTTTTTATACTTGAGAACCCTAAAAAAAGACATAACCCCTTCAGAAATCAGAAGGAATCCTACCCCTAAGGTACAAGAGGCTGAAGAGGGAACTAATCAAAATATTTGAATTGATGGGCCTGGACTTGACTGCCGATAGGCAGGACAAGGTTCTTGCCGATCGACAACCGCCTATTTTTGAAAATTTTCCTTTTTCCTCTTTTGTCAAAATTAGAAGCTCAATAAAAAGTAAATTGATATTCTGAAATAGAATTTCAAAAATCCTCTTCCACCCCTATATAATTTCTCATTTTTAAAAACTTTCCTCAAAATCCCAAAAATATCTCTTTTTACGGTCTCAACAGCAAAGTAAAAGCACATGTGCATGCATTCACTTACCATTAACAAAAAGATAATAAAAAACTCCATTGCATTACATATATATTTGTTCTCTGTGTTACATCAATGTTGCAGGAAATAAAAGAAAAGCAAAAAACAACTGGATTTAACCCGAACCCACATTTTCTGTCTCTCTCACCGACACTTCACCCCTCTCTCTAAGAGCTTCCACCCCTGTGGCGCGCTCTCTTTCCCCTACAATGAGACAACGCACCACCACTAACTAAGTCAGAATCCTCCCCGAGTGAAGTAGAAGACACCAAATAAGAAGGAACCGAGACTGCATCCCGAATATCGCATTCGTCGAAGATATCCAGTATCTGATGTCCCTTAGCCAAATGGTCGACAACTGAACTTGCTGCAAGTAAAAGGAAAAATCAGTATAAAAAAGGAATCAAAATAAAAAAGGAACCAAACAGAAAAAGAAGGTATAGCGCAGGATGAAGGACCTCCTCTGTCAAACCCAACTCCTCCGGATCCATCGCATGAGGACGGTGCAACATAGGCACCATCCCTCCATCACCCCGTCGAATGTTGTACGAAGGAGTATGCAATCATACGAAAGGAACCTCTGAGGTCGCCGCCGCCGCAAACATCACCGGACCACCACCACTGTGGGAGGACCCCACTACCCAACTCAAACCCGCAAGAGGGAAAGCCAGTGCATCGTATATGCTTGGTTCCATCAACCAGGTCATCATAAAGTCCATATAATCATACGACACAGTCGTATCAGTATAAAATAGGTAGTACTCGCTAATCATCGTCATGATCATTGCATCCTTCAACAACAACTGCTCCCACCTCACAAACATAGGAGGCTGTGCAGGTGGAACCACCACCTTATCCTCCGCAATCTGTTGAACCACCCGCTCCCTAAGATACCAAGAAAGGCCGAACTCATGCCCCAATAAATGCCTCATTTGCGCATTCACCCCGATCTACCCCATATCCTGAACGATTGTCCCCCTAGGGTAAATGGTCACCTGAAAATCCCAAGTAGGCATAAGTCAGTACATAATCAAAATGTGCAAAAATCAAGACTGAAAAGGAAAAGTCTCACCCTACCACTGGTCAGGCCATTCAAGACCTGACACACTATCTCTAAAGAAAGAGATCCCTTCGACTGTTGATTGGCCTTCTGCCATCGATACAATCGGCAAGAAATCCCCAATGGTATCATCCTTCAGAGTGATCAACTGGGTATTGCACCTAATCACCTCATAGAACCACGTCTTCCAAAGACAGGAATTCACAATAAAAAAGAGACACATAAGGAAAATGTGAATGCATGAAAGGAAAATGTGCAAAATTAAAAGCTACCTCGAGGAGATACGTGGCTCCAGTAAAATTTTATCGGCAGCACCAGCTGAATGCATCCAAAGAAAAATAGAGGGTCGCCAAAGTCAGTCTTCCCCAATCATAGAGAGGGATGTTTGAAAACATCCTCAAATACGACAAGAACCACAAATGGATGACGTCATCGATCGATGCTACCATGAAACCTCCCAGTACCAGTAAAATGAACAACCGGGCCATCTGCTTCACCTGCAGCCCGTCCTCCACATCAACCACTCTACTCATCAAGACATCCTTCAACAAGGATAGCTGGATGTAATCCCTAGAAAATATCCTCCTTACGTCACCAAGCGCCGCCCTCACTGCCTCCGGCCTCACCCTCAGAGAGTGATCCACCTCTTTTTCTCCCCATTGCAATCCAGACCCAATAGCTATTTGCACGTCTATGGGAGTCACGGTCATCTCCCTAAAACCAAAATGGAAGGTGTGGGTAGTATCCCACCACCTCTACCCCAAAGCGCATAAGACCGATGTCGACCGAGGCGTCTCATCCAGCGCAGATGTCAACCTCCCAAAACCCGCTGATGATACCAACCAACGCACCACGGGTGGAAGATGCTCCCAAACGTCCTTAAGCCCCGTCGTCCTGCGGGCATGCATGTTCTTCAAAGAGATATCATACCGTCAAAAGAAAAAAAAACATGTCAAAATTCGAGAAGAAAAGAAAAAATACGAAAAACGATAAGAATGCCAAAAGTCAGGTTGCTTACATAACCATCGGGGCTCACCACCTTAGAAGAGCGATGACGGGATGACTACCGTAGCAAGGTTCTCTTATTCGTAACCGTGTCGGATGCGTCAAAGGAGTTTTCATTCCCCAAAGCAAGAGGCTCCCTTGCCCTCCACTCCACATTCGCCCAGTCATCGACAGTCAACCATTCCATATGTGCTGCAGTGCTCACAAAGGCAGCCATTTCTTAGAGATCGGAATGCTAGAATGATTTAAAGAGTAAAATCGCAGAAAGAAAGAAACCAAAAAGCTGTTAAAAATGAGGGTAATTCACCCCTTTATATAGGATGCCATGGGTCATGCCGATCGGCATTGACCCCCCACCCATCGATCAGCACTGACTCCTTACCTTCTCGAGGCAGTCCAAAAGTTCGTGCCACTGCCGAATGGCACACCTCATACCATGACGACCGGAACCCCCTTAAAATTTCATACGAAAATTCCCAGGAAATACCAGAGAGCCCTGAAAAATTCTCAGAAAATTCCTAAAAATCCCAGGAAGGATTTAAAACGTTTTCACCAAGAAAATTTTGCACTCCCTCAAGCGGAACCCTTATTTTCCCAGCGGAACTCGTAAAAACCAAGTAAAAATCCTCCTGGCAACATCCCTGGAGGATCTCTAAAGATCACCCCCTATGCTCTAAAGGCCTCAATTTTCCCCAAGCAATACATCCAAAACCTCGGCTACCTAAATCTCCCTTGTAGAATTTTCTCTATTCCTTCAAAGGATGCGAAAGATTTCCTCAAGCAATCGGCTCCCTAGCCTAAAAGAAAACCTCAAGATAATCTCCCCGGCAGAGTTACCCAAGAACATCTCTACTTAAGCTCGCAGAATTGGCTTCGACCCGCAGAATTGGTCATCTCTACTTAAGCCCGCTGAATTGGTCATCTCTACTTAAGCCCGCAGAATTGGCTTTGACCCGCAGAATTAGTCATCTCAACTTAAGCCAGCAGAATCAGCCTCGACTCTCTGAATCGATCATCCTCCCTCCTTAGGTCCTCAAAATCGAGCTCGACCCTCTAAATCGGTCATCCTCTCTCAAAAGCATCATGTGGTGTCTATTCGAGGACCATCGTTTATTACAAACTCACCCGTCGAGGGGCTTTCTAGACACCCCATTCTGTTACCCCCTAAACTCTCCTTATGTCCCTATCACCTTCTTTCATCACTACAAAACCAGGTCATACCCCGAGTACTGAGCTAAAAGCCATCGGGCACTCCCAGGCTCCGTTTGAGCAAAAGTCAAACTCTTCAGTTCGATCGGGACTAAATGAATCTTTTAAGGGCCCTGAATCCTCTTTCTAACGATCCATCCCGTGTGCGATTCTGACTTACCATGCAGACGAACGACCTGTTTTCCCCTGAGACCTGATCAAGAGGCCACCAAATGCTCCCAGGCTCCGTTTGACCAAAGTCAATTCTTTAGCTCGACCGAGACTGAATTAATCTTCAAAGGGCACTAAAACCCCTTTCCAACGGTCCACCCCTTGTGTAATTCTGACTTACGGTATGTACGAACGATCCGTTTTACTCTGAAAGGTCACCGAATGCTTCCAGGGCCCGATCGACCAAAGTCAACTCCCCGAATAACCAAACTCTTTGGAATGTCTAATTACATCTCCTAACCTTTCCAATGGCCTACCCAGTGCATGATTCAGACTTACCATGCGGACGAATGATCCGTTTACGTCCGACAATTCCCCGTCCAATGGACTGACGAATGCTTCCAAGCCACATTTGACCCAATGTCAACTCTCGAACGCGGGATCAATCTAAAGTACTTTTGAAGGTCTATGAATTACCTTTCCAACGGTCTACCCAGTTCATGATTGTGATCAATAGTTTGCGTTCTGTGGTCGATTTTTCAAAAGGGCCTGAAAGACATTGCCAAACGGCAGGTCCGAGACCCTGCCTATCGACAGTGTGCCTAAACGCACCTGTCGATTGGAGGGAATAGGGATATGCTGATCGGCAATGCCCTGGGCCTATAAAAAGTAGGCTTGACCTCAATTGCAAGGGAACACAAATCAGAAACATATCACTCTCAGCAAATCCAGAAAACCTCTCTCGAAGTCAGTGCGATTTCCACATCCAAATCCCTTTCCAACCTTCACTTTTCATCATCCTTTTCATCAAACTTGGTGAATTCACTACCCTCCATCATTATCCAAGTGCAAGGGCTGCTCTCCAACATTCAAGATCAAGCTCAAGATCTTCAAGAAGGTCCAATTTTCTCAACTCTATCCATAAATTCCCATAAATTCGCATTAATTTGTTTTATTAATTAACACTTTTATTCTCTCATCTCACATATCCTAATATCCTTTTTATTTAGTATTATTGCACATCTCTTATTTTCATACAACTAAAAAACCCAAAAAAAAGAAAAAAAAAGGGTTTGCTCATAAATTCCAAACGGGAATCCTCACACTTTTCATACACTTTTCTCACAACTAAAACACTTTTTCTATACACTCTCACACACACACACAAAAATAAGAGAATATCCCGGTTGGATTTATGGGATAAACCCCACCCCTTATTTTGCATGCGAACTACGTGGACTTTGATGCTTCTATAGGCTACATAGGCGTCTCAGGGTAAAATCCGAGATTCTAGTCCTATTTTTGGATTTTTTCTCTCATCTCTTATCCTCTCTAAATATAATTCTCCTAGATTACATATATATATATATATATATATATATATACATATATTTGTCCTTAGTGGCGTATTTTTCCGCATGCGTTATCGTTCCATCATAACGGTTAACGTAACGGTAATCGCGTAAATCCTATTTTCTAATATTTTTACAGCTTCCTATGGATGACTCGCTTTACCTCTTCCATGGTTCAAGTCTATGATTCCTATTTCCACTATATATACACATGCACACATATCACGGGGAAAATAAAAGAAAATAGCAAAAACCCATGAGAGACCATAAGGGCGGAATGGGTGCCTAACACCTTCCTATTTCGAAACTTAGCATCCGGACCCTTTTCAAATCATTTTTGGTTTCGTATGTATAGACACCCCATTCTGTTACCCCCTAACTCTCCTTAGGTCCCTAGTACCTCCCATGCGGACGAACGATCCGTTTGCATCCGAAACTTGACCTAGAGGCCAGCGGGTGCTCCCGAGCTCTTTTTGACCTAAGTTAACTCTT
Source organism: Sambucus nigra (assembly GCA_949130495.1). Lineage (NCBI taxonomy): Eukaryota > Viridiplantae > Streptophyta > Magnoliopsida > Dipsacales > Adoxaceae > Sambucus > Sambucus nigra. Next base: position 483,177,075 of record OX422208.1, on the reverse strand, counting down.
CATCTCAACAGAGGCTGAATGAATCTTCGAAGGGTACTAAATACCCTTTCCAACGGTCCGTCCCATGCACGATTCCGACTTACCATGTGGACGAACAATCCGTTCGACTTCGAGAGGTCAACGAATGCTTCCTGGGCTCGGTTGACCAAAGTCAACTCTCCAAACCGGGTCAAACTATTTGGAATGTCAAAGTAAATCTCCTAACCTTTCTAATGGTCCACCCCATGCGCGATTCGGACTTACCATGCGAACGAATGATCCGTTTGCGTCCGAATGATTCCCCGTCCAATGGGTCGACAAACGCTTTCGAGCCATATTTGACCCAAAGTCAACTCCCGAACCCGGTAGAAATCCAAAGGACTTTCAAAGGTCTTTGAATTAACTTTCCAACGGTATGCCCGTACGCGATTCTGACCAACGGTTTGCCCTCGACAACCAATTTTTCGAAAAATCCTGAAGCGTACTACCAAATGGCAGGTTCCAAACCATGCCTATCGGTAGGTGCCGATAGGCAGGAACATGTATATGCCGATCGGCAGTTACCTGGGCCTATAAAAGGAGGCCTTCACCTCATTTTCAAGGGGGGCCCAGATCTGATGAAATTCATTCTCAACGAATCCCAGAAACCTCTCTCGAAGGCAGCATGATTTCAATCTCCAAATCCCTTTTTTACTTCCACTTTTCATCATCCTTTTCATCAAACTTGGTGAATTAGACACTCTCCATCATCATCCAAGTGCAAGGGATGCTCTCCAACATTCAAGATCAAGCTCAATATCTTTAAGAAGGTCCAACTTTCTCAAACTCTCTCTTAAATTCTCTTAAATTCCCAATAACTTGTTTTCTTACTTGGAAATTTTATTATATCATCTCACACATCCTTATATACTTTTTATTTAAGTATTATTTCACATCTCTTATTTTCATATAAATAAAACCCAAAAAAACAAGAAAAAGAGGGTTTGCTCATAAATTCCAAATAGGGATTCTCACACTTTTTCCACACTTTTCTCACAACTAAAACACTTTTTCTACACACACACACACACTTACAAATAAGAGATTACCCATTTGGATTTACGGGATAAACTCCACCCCTCGTTTTCTATGCGAACTACATGGACTTTGATGGCTTTATAGGCTACGTAGGCGTCTCGGGGTAAAACCCGAGACTCTAGTCCTTTTTTCTCACTTTTTCTCTCATTTTCTATCTTCTCTAAATCCATTTTCCTTATATTCTATATACTTGCCCTTAGTGACGTATTACTCCATATGCGTCGTCGGTCCATTATAACGATCAACGTAGGGGTAATCGCGTAAATCTTATTTTTCTAATATTGTTCTTATATCTTCCTACAAATGACTCGCTTTATCTTTTCCATGATACAGGTCGAGGATTCTTACCTCCATTCTATATATACACATGCACACATATCACGGGGGGAAATATAAAGGAAAATAGCAAATATCCATGAGAGACCGAAAGGGCGGAATGGGTGCCTAACAACTTCCCATTTCGTAACTAAGCCTCCGAACCCTTCTCGAATCATTTTGGTTTCATACGCACCGGTATGTCTTTGGATGCCATCCTTCAGGGTGGCTTCCCCTTTTTTTCTTTTTTCTGTTTTGAGTAAAATAGACTGGAGAGTCTGAATCTCTCAACATTTTTACACCACATCTCAATCCACGTCGGCCGAAGCGCTCACGAGAGGGACGCGCGGGAGCCGAAGGATCCTTCTTCCATGCTCCCGCTCGCATGGCGAGGATCGGGGATGGCCACAGTGGCGACTCCGCTGGCAAAATGTGTTTATTTTGAGGGCTTGACTCTATTTACATGGATGCTATATTTTTTTATGTCCCCCCCATATCTGCATGTTCCCCTTTTCCATGTGTATCCCATGCCTATGCTTATGTTCACACACTTGTAGAAAATTCTCCATGTGCACTTCACACCATGTGCACCTAGGATCACATATATCCGCATGTTGCACGCATTACCCATACATACTTGGTTTACCCTTGGTACTTGTACTTTGCTCCCTGTCTGGCATAATCAAGAAAGGCATTCTCATCATAAGATACTAATAAGAGAATCATGCATGATTCACACAACATCACCAAAGGGAATTGCTATTGACCAAATTTTACCCTGTAACTGGAGGGTCACTTCATGATGGGCGCTGGTCCAAAAGGTCGCAGTTAGCCTAAGCGATATGACTCTCACCTTCCATTGGCCAAGTACCTTTGATGTATATCGAACGGTTCCCCCGCATCGTACCGCTTGACCGAAGTCATGACGGGAGGTATATCGTAGGGAATTCATTCACGTACGCCGAGTATATCGAATTCGCTCTCACACGTACCGTCCCCACAAGGTATATGGTGAGGCAATTCACGTACACTCAGGTATATCAAATGGCTTGTCCACCTGTACCGATTGCCCGTAAGAGCAAGACGTATATCGTGGAAGTCACGCCAGAGGGGGGAACCCATGCCGATTCATCCAATCAACTGCACACCCGCATATAGGTGTCAAACCTAAGACACGCACTTTAGATTGTCGATTTTAACCCGAAACTCTGCCAAAATTTCGGGTCGATCTTCCGCCCAATTGTCGCGCATTTTTAAAACAGGACCCTATTCGTGAGCCCAGTTACAAATCCAAACCATAGCTTTGCATGTATTAAAAACCCCACTTTTCCAGTCTCGGGTCCCATCCGGTATTGCATTTAGGAGAATTAAATACAAGTGAAAACATAATAAATTATAATAATCATGTTGAGTTCCGTCTCCAAAAATATTTCTCCATTCTTTATCAAAAATCCAAAAACATTTCTCCCTTCTTTATCAAAAATCCAAAAATAGTTCTTCCCTTTTTCTTAAAAATAAATCTCATCCTATGCCTTCTCAGGTCGATCGCAAGCCCTTAGCCTGGCTCCCTATTGGCTTAGGTCTTCAGTCAAAACACACCGGAGTTTTGTCCGTTCCTCTACTACTTCTTCCGAGTCCGAAATCCATTCACTTTCCATGGAGCATACAGATCAAGCACGAGTCATACAGCCTGATCTGACGACCCTCCTAGCTCAGCTCGTGTCCAAGATTGATAACCTCCAAACTGAGGTTCGAGATATGCAACGAAACTAGGTTCTAATATCTCAAGAGCCCGAGGTCCTATTACCTCGTGCTATGGGCCCACCCGAGCATATATGGGTTCCGAATGAATATTAGCACACTCCACGTGCCCCTCTTGCCAATGGGTCGTTGCCTGCCTAGCTCCCAATGCCCAATATTTCCATGCCTATAGCTAACTTACATGTGGTCGCTGATCCAAAGGAGGAAGAGTTGAATAAAGTCAAGGAGGATCTCAAGATGCTCACCAAGAAGTTTGAACAAGTCAGGATCTCTGGGAATTACATGGACTACACCCACATGTCTCCTTATCCTAAATCGAGGTTACCGGAGAAGTTCAAGATACCAAATATCAAGAAGTTTGGAGGGAGTGGACCCCCAAGTGTTCATCTTAGAAGTTATCATCGTTCCATGACTCTACTAGGGGCTTCTGAAGAAGTTATGACCCAATTATTTCAGCAAACTTTGAAGGATAGTGCCCTCCGATGGTTTTTATCTCTTGAGGAATCCAAATTCCGTAGCTGGGAGGATGTAGCTCGGGAATTCATATCGCAGTATAAATACAACAAAGAGCTTTAGGTCACCCGTCATGATTTAGAGCTGATTAAATAGAATCCTGGAGAATCATCCAGTAACTTCATAACTCGGTGGAGGGAGCAAGCAACTTTCATGACCAATCGTCTATTTGAGGAAGAATAGGTCAACGTAGTGAAGAAGAACTTCTTGCCCCATGTCCAAGCGACGATGGGAGGACAATACTATCCCCACTTTCGAGCTCTATGAGAGGCTGGAGTAGAAATCGAGGAAAGCCTTGTTAAAATAGAGGTTGAATAAAAAAAGGTGTCCGGACAGTTCACCCCTAGAAAGTATGACAAGCCTGCTAGTGCTACAGTTTCAACGATCAATAACATCTCTCAACCAACCACATCATGGGAACCAGAAAGCCTCCCTGCCCCCATATGAAGGGAATACACTGAGCTCCATGCTCCCCTCTCCAAAGTTTACCAAGACCTATTAAGCCGAAACCTCATCAAACCCTTGGATCCACATCCGTTGCCAAATCTAGTCCCAAGAAACTTCATGACCGATGCTCATTGTGCCTTTCACCAAAATGCCGGCCATACCACCGACCAATACTTTCACCTTCAGAATATAATCCAAGATCTCATTGACCGGGGTACCATCGCCCCACTAGACAATCCTAAGCCAAACACCACTCACAATCCACTTTCGAATCACACTAATGCCATCTTCTTGGAAGAAAACCCAGATTTCGATCCCCAACTCAAATCACACCCATATACCCTCCTAAACCTCTTCAAATTTGCCCATATTTCCTCCTACACCCTACTAGCCTCACTGATCAGGCACTATCACTCCTTACCAGAGCATGCATCGTTGTTCGTACCCGTTCTGAAAATGGAAGTGTGGAATTGTCAAACGTGTTAAACCAACTCCTAGAGTTCGGGCTAAAATTTCCCTCACAGATGGTCATCGATTGCCAGAAATTCATCACAATATTATTGGAAGCACGAAAGTGGGCCCGAGATTCAGACAAATGGGTGGTACCAACCGACGAAGTCAGCTTGGATGATATTGTCCAGACTATGGCAGAATTATTCGAGCAAACTGACAGCATTTGCGGTATCACCGAACTACTTGGAACTTTGAAGCTACGAAGGCGTTTGGTCCCTTTAAACACACATATCCCCACAGAATGGGAGACTTTGTATGAAGAAGCCATTGAAGTTGTGGAATTCATCGACTTTACATGGAAAGACATAATTGTTTCCACCGGATGGGGGGAAGAATTCGAAGATTTGAGTGGAGAACAAGCTTCAAGAAGAACTGGCCCAGTAGCCGACATGTGTGGGATGATCTCATTTGAAAAACTCCTCGAAGAAATAAACAGGGTGGCAGAACAACCTGACATTGACCAGGAAATGGGATTCATGTTTTTCCCTTCTTTAGTAAATCACATGACCATATTAGGGAGACATTACTAGGTTCCAAGCTCACTACCAGCAAATGACAAAGGGAAGGGCGTTGAAAGCCTTCCTATGCTAGAGATGACCATCGAGGAGAGCAAGATCCTTGATCAACTGAAGAAAACCCAAGCTAACATCACTCTATGGGGGCTTTTCTTGTCTTCCCAGCTGCATAAAAATGCTTTAATCAAATTACTCACTGGACCAATAGTTCCTCCTTCTACCACACCAGAAGAAGCGATAAATCTGGTCGGATCCTTAACCTCTACCTGAATGTTATCATTCTCTGAAGAAGAAATCCCTAAAATTGGGCCAAATCACAATCATGCACTCAACATCTTCATCAAAGTTATGGGGAAGGCCGTGCCACTCTCCCTTGTCGATAACGGATCCGCCTTGAATGTCTGCCCACTGAGAACCTTCAAGTGTTTGGGCCTAAAAGAAAGTGACCTTGCTCCAACATCCTCCACTGTACGTGCCTACGATAATACCCATCGGGAGGTGATGGGTTCCATAAAACTTGTAATAGGGATTGGCCCTATAAACCCTGTCGTTGAATTCCGAGTCATAGACATCCCAACTTGCTTCAACCTGTTGCTCGGACTCCCCTGGCTCCATAATATCAAGGGTGTGTCTTCCTCACTCCATTAGAAATTAAAGTTCTTCACCGACGGGCGAGTCATCACCATTTTGGGCGACGATGAAAATATCGGGGGTGCAAGCACCATTAATTAAATTCTTGAGATACAGCACGGGTAAAATGATATGGTCCTATCAGGATTTTGAGTTTAGCCACTCCTACTCCCGGCAGGGGATGGTTTCAAAGAAAGGGTTTGTCCAGAATATGACCCTCATGGAAATGTCAATGTGATTCAGATGTTCAGAAACATGCACTTCATGCCGAGACTGGGACTAGGGCAAAGGCAGCAAGGGATATTTGAGCCCATCGAACTGAAGAAAGATTTCCCTCCTTGCAGCTTGGGGTATCAACCATCAGAACAATAGTTCAGAATGATCCGCTAGTCTCGACTAAAGAGAAGATTAGACTGCATCTGAGCTATCTCAGGAGACTCCTTAAATGGATGATTCATCAAAGAAGGCGAAGACTTCCCCTTTTGCGATTTTCTAGAATCATGGTATGACCATACAGATAAGAAGATGAGGCTGGGAATGGAGATCTTTTTCCAAGATAGCTACCCATGGGCCAAAAGTTTCCTACACCGCATAGAACTGCTCATCAAAGATACCAAAGAGACTGATGAAAGTGATTCCGAAGATTCCTTTAACTTACAGACACTGGGGCTGACACTCTGCATGGTTCATTCATGCACTACATCAATGGACCCATCCCATCTGATTAAAGCTGCTGATACTCCTCTCCTCAACTGGCATGCTGCGCTAGTTCTACCTCTTAAAATCTATCCTAACTCCAATGTTTACCCTATTTCTTCTTCTGTTGTCTATCCTTGCTCAAATGTAATCGAGACCTCTTTTGATGAGGTTCTCAATGCTGTTTTTCCTATAAATGAAATAAACGAAGATTTTGAGTATCTTGTTGTGGCTTACATTAACTGTTTGAATTCTAATCAAACTTTTGATGATGATGATTTTGCAAATGAATAATTCTTAACTGATCAAAATAAGGTTAATAATAAATAACATAACCGCATTCAAGTTAATGAAGAAGAGATTGTTGTTATTAATCTCGTTTCTAGTAACCAACTGCACGAGATTAGTATATGGGCCACCCTTGACGAGCATGATCGTGCACAACTCGAAGAATTGCTGAAGGAGTTCGTGGATGTCTTCTCATGGTCCTATGATGATATGCCCAACATTGATCCTGAAATAGCTCAGCACGAGATCCCCACTCTCCCAGATTACAAACTAGTTAAACAAAAATTGAGAAAACTCCGCACCGAATGGTCGCTCAAGGTCAAAGTAGAGGTGGTCAAAAAGTTGAATGTGGGTTTCATTCGGGTGATCGAATATCCCATATGGCTAGCCAACATTACACCTGTGCCGAAATCAGGAGGGATGGTTCGAATGTGTGTAGATTACCAAGATTTAAACAAAGCTTCTCCGAAGGATGATTATCCGCTACCCAATATCGACATGATCGTGAACAACACAGCCAGTCATGCTCTCAAGTCATTCGTCGATGGGTTTTTCGGATACAACCAAATCAATATGCACCCCGACCACGAAGAAAAAAACTGCATTCATCAGCCCATGGGGAACCTTTTGCTACACCGTTATGCCATTCAGCCTCAAGAATGCTGGGGCTACCTACCAAAGGGTTGCCACAACCATCCTGCACGATCTGATTCACAAAGAGGTCGAGGTTTACGTGGATGATATGATTATCAAGTCCAAAACTAGAGAAGTTCATGTTCCCGCTCTACGGAAGTTCTTTGAACGACTGCGACGATATCAGATGTGACTTAATCCACAGAAGTGTGTCTTCAGCGTTATAAAGGGAAAACTCTTAGGATTCATGGTCAGCGAAAAGGGGATAGAAGCAGATCCTGCAAAGCTGAAGGCCATACTTGAGATGCCACCACCCAAACAGAGAAATAAGTTCGAGGTTTTCTTGGGAAATTATAATATATCAGCTAGATAACCTCCATCTGTGAACCAATCTTCAAGATCCTCTGAAAGGATTCAACCAAGGTTTGGAATGAGGCCTGCTAAGAAGCTTTTGACCGAATCAAATAATACCTTACCCAACCTCCAGTTCTCATGCCACCACAGTCTGGTCTCCCTTTGCTCCTATACCTAACCATAACCGACACTGCAGCTGGGGCTTTGCTAGCCTAATACCTTGAAGACTCCCGCAAGGAAAGAGCCATATATTACGCTAGTTGAAAATTGGTCGGGTACGAGGTCAACTACATTGCTTTGGAAAAGGCGTGTGTCGCACTTGTCTGGGTCACCCAAAAGTTGCGACACTACATGCTCGCCTTCCCCATCAAACTTGTATCCCGAATGGATCCCATCAAATACCTTCTTGAGAAATCCGCCTTATCCAGTCGAATGGCCCGATGGTTGTTTCTCCTAACCGAGTTTGATATCATGTACGTCACACAGAAAGATGTTAGAGGAAGAACCATCTCTGACTACCTCTCCGATTACCCCATAGACGAAGCCGATGTTCAGATCTCAGAATTCCCAGATGAAAATATCCTCTGCACCACTCAAGACCGCCTTCGATGGAAAATGTTCTTTATCGGCGCTTCCAACAAAAAGTGATATGGCATTGGAATACTTCTGATCGCCCCAGATGACTCCCACACTCCCATCGCCATTAAATTGGATTTCCCTTGCACCAATAACATGACGGAATACGAGGCATGCATCGTGGGCCTCAAAGTATCTCTCAAGAAAGGTATTCAATACCTTGACGTCTACGGGGATTCTGCCCTTATCATCGATCAAGTTCTTAGAAAGTGGAAAGTTAAGGACGAAAATCTCCAACCCTTTCATGACCAATTAGAAGAGTTAGCCTCACAGTTCCGAGATATCACCTTCCATTACCTACCCCGGGTAAAGAATAACCTAGTCGATACTCTCACCACCTTGGCCTCCATGGTTGACATGCCCAAGGGAATAACAATGACCCCCTTCCTAGTTCAAAAGCAAGACAAACCGACCCATTGCTACCATATTTAGCTTATCTCCACCGAAGATCCCGAACTAGCCCATTGCTGGTACTATGATATCTGGTGCCTCCTCAAATATGGTAGGTATCTCGAGGGTTCCAATAAGAAAGATAGAACGACCCTCCAAAGACTGGCCGCCCAATACATCATCTGTCATAAATCCCTGCTCAAGAGGAACTTTGATGGAACTCATATAAACTGCATCGCAGGGGCCGAAATTGAGAAGATAATGCAGAAAATCCATAGTGGGGAATGCGGACCCCACATTAATGGTCATACTCTCGGCAAGAAGATCATTCGACAGGGCTACTACTGGACCACCATAATATAGGATTGCACTGCCTATGTATGGAGGTGCCTCAAATGCTAACAATTCTCAAATCTTCAACACCTACCTTCGCGAGAATTATACAACATGGCCTCTCCCTGGCCATTCTCCACCTGGGGTGTCGACATCATAGGGAAGGTTACACCAAAGGCTTCAAAAGAGCATGAGTTCATCCTGGTTGCCGTCGATTACTTCTCCAAATGGGTCGAAGATGAGTCATACACAGTATTGAATGCCAAGAAAGGGGCCAAATTCCTCAAGAAAAATATCATCTGCTGATATGGGGTCCCGCACGAGCTGGTATCAGATAACGGGATGAATTTCAAAGTAGAAGTCACAGAAGTAGTCAATGAGTACGGGATTCAGAGACACAAATCTTCTCCCTACCGACCTCAGACCAATGGTGCAGTTGAAGCCGCCAATAAGAACCTCAAAACCATCATCAGCAAGATGACCGAAAGTGGTAGGGATTGGGCCAACCAGGTCCCGTACGCCCTCTGGGGATATCGAACCTCAATTTGAACCTCTACTGGGGCTACCCCTTACTCCCTGGTCTACGGCATGGAATAAGTCCTACCTGTGGAGCTGGAAATACCCTCGCTACGCGTCATGCTCAAAAGAAAAGTTAGTGAAGAAGACTATGTCAAAGCCATCTTGATGAGCTATCCGTCCTAGATGAAAGAAGATTAAAAGAACTTTACCACATAGAGGGGTACCATCACCGAATAGCGCGATCATTCAATAAGAGAGTCAAGGACTGCGGTGTCCGGAAGGGGGATTTAGCCCTTAAAGATATAATAAAACTCATCTGGGACCCCAGAGGGAAATTCAAGCCCAATTGGAGCGGCCCCTACATTGTGAAGAAAATCTTATCCGTCGGTGCCGCCATGCTCATTGACCTAGATGGGGAGGAGATGGCTCGTCCAGTAATTCTTGACCGTCTCAAGAAATTCTACCCCTAGTCCGAAATCTCGATTCGCTATTCTAAAAAAAAACTCTTTATTTCCCTCTACCCAGAACTACGTGGGCCCGATCTTCTGCAAAAAACTATTTTGCAAACAAATAAAAACATTTTTAAAAACCCCACAGGTATGTAGGCAGCTCATGCACCTCACATGAGTGCGACCCTTTCTTTTTTCACAAAATACTATTCTTTTCTTACCTCTGAGAATGGGGGTTCATTCTAAAAATACTTGAACAAAAGGATTATGTATGCCTTAGCAATCAGTATAGAAATTCAAAATACAAAACTCATCGAAACGCACAGCTAGATGATCAGAAACTTGTTTATTTCATTAATAAGAAAATTCAGCATGGATTACATAAGAAAAAGGAACATATATCTCCCTTCTCCCACTACTATAAAAAAGACAAATAAAATCCCCACATCTATTACACAAATAAAACCCCCTAGGAGTCCTACCCACAGCCACCACAGGAGCCTGTACCCTCATCATCTACATCCGGAGGTCCCCAAGTTTCCCCTACATGAATGGAGTGCCGTAAACATTCCATGGATCTATGAGTCTTAACCATCTTCGAAAAGACCACAACACCCCCTTTCATAGTGTTATATAAAACAAACCATCTTTGTCCAGTCTCCACTGCCAATATCTTGCTGACTACTTTCTTCCACAACCACTTCATATAATCTTTGGGGACATGCCAAACCTTCCCGACAGACTGAGAGGGACGAGTCGACGGATGCCAATTTTCCCACAGAGACCCAAGCAACAGACGCAGGCTCTCAGTCAAATCTTCTACCGAAAAGAAATTTAAGGTCCGAGGGAGCACGACCTGTTCCCAGTCGAATTGGAGAAAATGCCGCTAAAGGAAATAAAAAGAGGTCTGTCTGAGACCAACCAGTCGCACATATGAATACTCTCATATCTCCAGAACAGGCTGCAACGGACCTTATCAAGGCACTGACCAATACATCCCATGATCCCCATGCTCCACAAGCCAATGCTCCCAGTTCTCAACATATAAGCCAACGTTGATGAAGTAGTTTGAAAAAAGTTGGGTACGACTGACAAGGGATACTCTGAAGGAGTCACCAAGCGGAATCTTTTAGACAACCATATGAACAACATCACAGGGCTACCCCTCAAAAAGTCAAAACGACCTTCTCTCCAGGCATCCAGGCCATTCAGGGTCTCCGCTAGTATCACCACCTCATAATTGCAACGATATGACACCCATGCGGTAATGCCTACAAGTTATGGGTCCACTTGCACCTCCCCAGTTACCAGCAGCAATTTGGAAACCAGACCCAGAACAATGGCTCCAGCATAGCCAACATCACCTACTTCCCACAAATGCACGTACTGCAGCACCGCCGGGAGGGAGATCATTCCTCCACCAACCAATGGTCTAGCCGCTGAAGGTGAAATATGAATAAGCCCAACCAACAAATCCCTGCGAGAGTGGGAAAATTTGGGCAAAGCCGCAGCAACACTGGGATTTACACCCAACATGGTAGAAAATTCCTCGTAGGTAGGACAAACTTCCTCCAACCCAAAGCGGAATACTTGGTCTTCGGGGTACCAGAATTGTACCACCGCCATCAGCACGTTCCACTCAAGAAGCCGAGTGCGCCACAAGGAGACTTGACGAATGTTGAAAGCATCATAGTCGACATTATAAGAGCACATAGCTTCCAAGGCTTCGAGGTAGTTGGAAAACTCGGTGCTAACAGGGAGAGCCATCTTGCAAGGCTAAGAAATAATGGGCAAGTAGGTGAAAATGCAAAGGTGTGATGAAAACACTCCACCCTTAACCCTTTTTATACTTGAAAACCCTCACAAGAGACATAATCCCTATAGAAATCGGAGGGAATCCTACCCCACAAGGTACCAAAGGCTGAAGAGGGTACCAATCAAAGCTTTGAAATAATGGAACTGGACTGAACTGCCGATAGGCAGGTCAGGGTGCTTGCCAATTGACAACCCCCCATTTTTAGAAATTTCCCTATTTTCCTCTTTTGTCAAATCAGAAAACTCAATAAAAATAAATTGACATTCTCAATAGAATTTCAAAATCCCTGTTTTCTCCTTATAAAATTTCCCCCATTTTAATAAAAAACTTTACTTCAAAAAATTCCAAAAATATTCCTTTTTACGGTCTCAGCAGCAAAGTAAAAAGTGCACGTGCATGCATTCATCATTAAATAAAAGATAATTAAAAAACTCCATTGCATTGCATATATCTGTTCTCCGTATTACATCATTTTTGCAGGAAATAAAAGAAAAAGAAAAAAACAACGGAACTCAGCCCGAACCCACATTCTCTCTCTCTCTCTCTCCCTCTCTCTCTCTCTCACACACACACACTAAGAGCTTCCACCCCTGCGACGTGATCTGTTCCCCCTACGGTGAGATGATGCACCACCACTACCCGAGCCAGAGTCCTCTCCAGACGAGGCAGACGACACCAAGCAAGAAGGAACGAAAACCGCGTCCCGAATATGGGCAGTCACCAAAGATATCTAGTCTCTGATGTCCCTAAGCCAAGTGGTCTACACCCGAAATTGCTCCAAGAAAAGGTGAAATCAGTATCGAGGAAGGGATGACCAAAACAGAAAAGAAAGAAAGAGAGGAACATAAAGGTATACCACAGGTCGAAGGACCTCCCGTGTCAAACCCAACTCCTATGGATCCATAGCATGAGGACGGTGAAGCATAGGCACCATCCCTCCATCATCCCACCGAATGTTGTATGAAGGGGTATGCAGCCGCATAAAAGGAACCTCTGAAGTCATCGCCATCGCAGATGTCGACGAACCACCGCCGTTGTGGGAAGATCCCACCACCCAACTCGAACCTGCTGGAGGGAAAGGCAATGCATCATATATGCTGGGCGCCATCAACCAGCTCATCACAAAGTCCATGTATTCATACGACACAGCCGTATCGGTGTATAACAAGTAGGACTCGCTGATCATCGTCGAGATCCTCTCATCCTCTGACAGCAGTCGCTCCCGCCTCAAAGACGTAGGAGGTTGCGCGGGTGGCACCACCAACTCCTCCTCAACAATCTAATGAACCACCCTCTCCCTGAATACCAGGAATTTCCAAACTCATGCGCTAGCAAGCGCCTCATCTGTACGTTCACCCCGATCTCCCCACGTATCCTGAATGGCTGTCCCCCTGGGATGAAAGGTCACCTGAAAATATCAAAGTGAGCATAAATCAATACAAGATCAGAAGGTGCAAAAACCAAGACTGAAATGGAAAGAGTCTTACCCTACCACTGGTCAGGCCATTCAAGACCTGACGCACCGCCTCCAGGGAGAGATATCCCTTCAACTATCGATTAGCCTTACGCCATCGATACAATTGACAGAAGTTCCTAACAGTGTCGTCCTTCAAAGCAATCAACGGGATGTTGCACCCAATCACCTCGTAGAACCACGTCTGAATTCACAAACAAAAAGTGACGCATGAAAGGAAAATGCGAATACATGAAAGAAAAATGCGAATGCATGAAAGGAAAATGCAGATGCATGATAGGAAAATGCGAATGCATGAAAAAAAATGCAAACTGAAAAATACCTCAAGAAGGTACGTGGCCCCAGTAAAGGTCTGCCGGTAGCACCGGTTGAATTCATCCAGAGAGGAGTAAAGGGTCGCCAAGGTCAGACTCCCCCAATCATAGAAAGGGATATTCGAAAACATCCTCAAGTACGGCAGAAACCATAAATGGACAACGTCGCCGCTCGACGCCACCATGAAACCTCCCAATACCAACATAATAAATAACCGAGATATCAGCCTCACTTGTAGCCCGTCCTCCACATCAATCACCCTGCTCGGCAGAACATCCTTCAGCAGGGATAGTCGAATAGAATCCCCAGAGACTATCCTCCCTACATCACCAAGTGCTGCACGCACTGCCTCCGGTCTCACCCGCAAAGAGCGATCCACCTCTATTTGCTCTCCATCACAATCTATCCCTAACAGCTGTTGCACGTCTATGGGAGTCGTCGTCATCTCCTTGAAGCCGAAATGAAAGGTGTGGATAGTGTCCCACCACATCTCTCCCAAAGCGCACAAGACCGCTATCGAACGAGGCGTCTCATCCAGCACCGATGCCAAACACCCAAAACTCGTTGATGATACCATCCAACACACCACAGGTGGGAGATGCTCCCAGACATCCTTGAACCCCGTTGTCCCACGGGCACGCATGTTCTTCAAAGAAATATCACACTTGCAAAAAGAAGAAGTCTCATCAAAAGTCAAGAAAGAAAGAAAAATCACCAAAAAGAGAAGAATGCCAAAGGTTGAGTTACTTACATAATCGCCGGGACTCACTCTCGAAGAGCGATGATGCGATGGCTCCCGCAGCAAGGTTGGATCATTCGCAACAGGCTCAAACGCATCAAAGGAGTTCTCACTCTCCAAAGCAAGAGGCGCCCTAGCCCTCCACTCCACGTTTGCCCAGTCATCAACGGTCAACCACTCCCGGTGGACTGCAGTGCTCACAAAAGCGGCCATTTCTTGAAGATCGGAATGCTAGAACAATTTGTAGAAGAATCAGAGAGAGAGAAATCAAAGAAACTGTGACAAAAATTAGGGGATTCACCCCCTTTATATAGGATGCCAAGCGCCATGCCAATCGGGACCTCCCCCACCATACCGATCGGTACTGACCCCTTGCCTTCCCGAGGTAGCCTAAAAGTACGTGCCACTACCGAATGGCACCCTTCATACTATGTCGACCGGTATCCCCATTAAATTTTGTACAGAAATTCCCAGAAAATACCAGAAAGCCTCGAAAAATCCCCGAAAAATTGCAGGAGGGATTTAAAGCCTTTTCACCAAGAAAACCTTGCATTCCCTCGAGCGGAACCCCTCTTTCCCAGTAAAATCCTCAAAAACCAAGTGAAAACTCCTCCCGACAAAGCTCTGGAGGATCTTTAAGGATCACCTGATCACTTCCCCAAAGGAATTCTCTTACAACACCCAAAATAGGTTGTTCCCCCCTCGCAAGGTCTCCCAAAAGCTTCCCCAGCTATTAGCTCCCCAACTCAAATAAAAATAACAAAAGCACTTTCCCTAGTAGAATCAAAATGCAATCTCCAACCACTCTTTAGGTTATAATTGACCTAGGTATTGGATCCTCACCTGAGTTGGGTCAGAATTTACCCCGGTCCTCAATCGTCACCACTCTTTAGGTCAGAATTGACCTCGGTCTTGGATCATCACCTGAGTTGGGTCAGAATTGAACCCGTTCCTCAGTCGTCACCACTTTTTAGGTCAGAATTGACCTCGGTCTTGGATCATCACCTGAGTTGGGTCAGAATTGACCCCGATCCTCGATCGTCACCACTCTCTAGGTCAGAATTGACCTCGATCTTGGATCATCACTTGAGTTAGGTTAGAATTAACCCCGGTCCTCGGTTGTCATCACTCTCTAGGTCAGAATTGACCTCGGTCTTGGATCATTACCTAATTTGGGTCAAAATTGACCCCGGTCCTCGATCGTCACCACACTCTAGGTCAGAATTGACCTCGGTCTTGGATCGCACCTGCGTTGGGTCAGAATTGACCCCGAACCTCGGTCGTCACCACTCTTTGGGTCAAAATTGACCTCAGTCTTGGATCGTCGCCTCAGTTGGGTCAGAATTGACCCCGGTCCTCGGTCGTCAACACTCTTTACGTCAAAATTGACCTCGATCTTGGATCATCACCTGAGTTGGGTCAAAATTGACCCCAGTCCTCAGTCGTCACCACTTTTTAGGTCAGAATTGACCTAGGTCTTGGATCCTCACCTAAGTTGGGTCAGAATTGACCCCGGTCCTCGGTCATCACCCCTATTTAGGTCATAATTGACCTTGGTCTTAGATCGTCACCTGAGTTGGGTCAGAATTAACCCCGTTCCTCGGTCTTCACCACTCTTTGGGTCAGAATTAACCCCGGTCCTCGGTCATCACCACTCTTTAGGTCATAATTGACATCGGTCTTGGATCGTCACCTGAGTTGGGTCAACATTGACCCATGTCCTCGGTCGTCACCACTCTTTAGGTCAGAATTGACCTCGGTCTTAGATCTCCACTGAGTTGGGTCAGAATTGACCCCGATCCTCGGTCATCACCACTATTTAGGTCAGAATTGACCTCGGTCTTGGATCATCACCTGAGTTGGGTCAGAATTGACCCATGTCCTCGGTCGTCACCACTCTTTAGGTCAGAATTGACCTCAATCTTGGATCATCACCTGAGTTGGGTCAGAATTGACCCCGATCCTCGGTCATCACCACTCTTTAGGTTAGAATTGACCTCAGCCTCGGTCGTCACCACTCCTTAGGTCAGAATTGACCCCAGTCCTCCATTATCAGCAATCTTAGGTCAAGATTGACCTCGGTTATTAGACCTTGACCCTAAGCCCATAGATTTGACTTTGACTCGCAGAATTGATCATCCCCAGCACACTCCTTAGGTCCTCAGAATCAGCCTCGACCCTCTGAATCGGTCATACTCCCTCAAAAGCATCATGTGGTGTCTATTCGACGGGTCATAATTTGTTCTAAACTCACCCGTCGAGGGGCTCTGTAGACACCCCATTATGTTACCCCTAACTCTCCTTAAGTCCCTAGTACCTCCCTTCATCACTGTAAACCCAGGTCATGTCCCGAGTACTGACCTAGAAGCCATCGAGAACTCCCCGGCTCAGTTTGACTAAAAAGTCAAACTCTTCATCTCAACCAAGACTGAATGAATCCTCGAAGGGAACTGAATATCCTTTCCAATGAATTGCCCCGTGCGCGATTCTGACTTACCATGCAGATGAACAATCCGTTTGCGTTCAAAACTTGACCCAGAGGCCACCGGGTGATCTCGAGCTCTGTTTGACCTAAGTTAACTCTTATGATTAACCGAGGCTGAATGAATCTTCAAAAGGCACTGAATACCCTTTCTAACGGTCCATCTCATGCACGATTCCGACTTACCATGTGGAGGAACGATCCGTTCAACTCCGAGAGGTCACCGAATGTTTCCCGAGCCCGATTGACCAAAGTCAACTCTCCAAACCGGGCCAAAATATTTGGAATGTCTAAGTACATCTCCTAACCTTTCCAATAGTCCTCCCCGTGCGCGATTCGAACTTACCATGCGGACGAACGATCCATTTGTGTTGAACGATTCCCCATCCAATGGACTGACAAACGCTTTTGAGCCATGTTTGACCCAAAGTCAACTCCAGAAACCAGGGAGCGATCCAAAGGACTTTCAAAGGTCTCTAAATTACCTTTCCAACGGTATGCTCCGTGCACGATTATAACCAACAATTTTCCCTCGACAGTCAATTTTCCAAAAAATCCTTAAGCGCACTGCCAAATGGCAGGTTCCAGACCCTGCCTATCGACAGGTGCTGATAGGCAGGAATAGGTATATGCCGATCGACAGTTACCTGGGCCTAAAAAAGGAGGCCTTCACCTCATTTTCAAGGGGGGCCAGATCTGATGAAATTCACTCTCAACGAATCCCAAAAACCTCTCTCGAAGGCAGCTTGATTTCAACCTCCAAATCCCTTTTTTACTTCCACTTTTCATCATCCTTTTCATCAAACTTGGTGAATTAGCCACTCTCCATCATCATCCAAGTGCAAGGTCTGCTGTCCAACATTCAAGATCAAGCTCAAGATCTTCAAGAAGGTCCAACTTTCTCAAACTCTCTCTTAAATTCTCTTAAATTCCCAATAACTTGTTTTCTTACTTAGCACTTTTATTATCTCATCTCACACATCCTAATATAATTTTTATTTAAGTATTATTGCACATCTCTTATTTTCATATCAATAAAACCCCAAAAAAAAGGAAAAAGAGGGTTTGCTCATAAATTCCAAATAGGGATTCTCACACTTTTTCCACACTTTTCTCATAACTAAAACACTTTTTCTACACACACACACACACTTATAAATAAGATATTCCCCATTTGGATTTATGGGATAAACCCCACCCCTCGTTTTGTATGCGAACTACGTGGACTTTGAAGCCTTTATAGGCTACGTAGGCATCTCGGGGTAAAACTCGAGACTCGAGTCATTTTTTCTCACCTTTTCTCTCATTTTATATCTTCTCTAAATCCACTTTCCTTATATTCTATATACTTCCCCTTAATGACGTATTACTCCATATGCGTCGTCATTCCATTATAATGATCAACGTAGGGGTAATCACGTAAATCTTATTTTTCTAATATTGTTCTTATATCTTCCTACGAATGACTCGCTTTATCTTTTCCATGATACAAGTCGAGGATTCCTACGTCCATTCTATTTATACACATGCACACATGTCACGGAGGGAAATATAAAGGAAAATAGGAAATATCCATAAGAGACCGACAGGGCGGAATGGCTGCCTAACACCTTCCCATTTCCTAACTAAGCCTTCGAACCCTTCTCGAATCATTTTGGTTTTGCGCGCACCAGTATGTCTTTGGATGCCATCCTTCGGGGTGGCTTCCCATTTTTTCTTTTGTCTGTTTTGAGTAAAATAGACTCGCAACTCTGAATTTGTCTACATTTTTACACCACATCTCAAACGACACCGGCCGAAGTGTTCCAGAGAGGGACGGGCAGGACCCGAAGGATCCTTTCTCCATGCACCCCCCGCATGGCGAGGATCAGGGATGGCCACAGTGGCGACTCTACCGGGGATGTCTTTGGATGTTGTCCATCGGGATGGCTCCCTTTCTTTTGTCTATTTTGAGTAAAATAGACTCGAGACTCTATCTCTCTATATTTTTCACCGTACCCAAATAACGCCGACCGAAGGGCTCTCGAAAGGGACGTGCGGGACCTAGGATCCTCCCTCATGTGCTCGCCCGTCACGAGGATCGGGGATGGCCATAAAACTATTGGAACTACAATACATGGGCTCTGTGTGCATTGAACTGGAACCTTTTTAGTGCTTTTGTCACACTCAAGCACCTGTAATGACCCCTCAATTGTTCCTCCCCTTATTGGATTAAATACATCTTGATTCTTATTAATACTGGTCTCTTGTGATCCTGATTGTCTGCTATATCTTCTACCAGAGGTGACACCTCTAGTTGAGAATGCAGGACTGTATTGTTCTCCAAATTTTGCTCCTAAGTTCTTATGCCACACTCAATCTCCTGTAATGACCCCTCGATAATTCCTCTTCTTATAGAGTTATTTAAAGTTATATTAGCATCTTGAGTGACAGTTGCATCATATTCAAGTGATAACATTTCTAAAGGATGAGAATTTTTCCTACGATCAAATGTTAAAACTAGGCTTTCGCCTTCATTTTGGGGCAACAACAAAGGGGATACTTTCTTCCATAGGAGTTGGACCCACCTAAGAAGCCTCCAATGCTTGGAAGATTTCTAAGGCGTCGTCCATTCTTTGAAGGTCCAAATACCAAAAATTCCCTTAAACATTATTTAATACACATTTAGTCCAAGCCTTTTATTTTGTACCAAAAGGTCCCTCAAACACCCATTAAACTAATATTCTCTTATTTTTAAAGGTCCGCGCCAGCGGAATGTTGAAGGACTTTTTGGAGCAAAATAAAAGGCTTGGACTAAATATGTATTAAAAATGTTCGAGGGTCTATTTGGTATATGCCCCGTCTTTGAATGTTTGCCTTTTGGGAGGACTCACCCCTGGATATCTTTTGAGCATTGTACTCGACTGCCATAATGAAGTTCAAGCCTTCCTACTATCATTTCATCGCTTGAAAACCAGATTGTAAGCCCTTAAACGTGAACCAAACTTCTAACCATGACTAAAGTCTTAGTATTTCTTCATCTTAAGTCTATGGGAGATCAGTGATGATAACTCATTAGTGCACAAGGAAACTAGGGTACCGTATATGTGGGATCGGATTATTGTCTCAGTCAAAATTTGTCCTTGTTTGAGCATAAGTAATAAGAAGAGAATTGACCAATTGAGGGGGTCTAGTGGTCTTATTCTTTTTTAGGAGTTGATCAACCCCGAGATCATCCAATTTTTTAGGATGTGGTCGAACCCATTGGAGTCTCTTCATAAGATTCCTTATTATGAAGTTTTTCAAACTTTATTATTGTCTCGTTTAATCTTAGCCGATACTAACACTTATTGATATTTTTTATTTTTCTTATCATCTAGAGAACACTGGTGATCATATTTCGGAGACGACAACTCCTATGACTAAAAAACATCTTAGCTAATCAAAAGGGCAAGACTGCTCAACCAACAACCCCAGGGAAAAAGGCTACGATAGAAGACCCTAATGTAGTTGAGGGATCAAGAAAGAGGAAGTAGGACAGAAGGTCTGGGATTGTTACTCCACAACAAAAGAAGTCAAATCTTTCGTTTTATCAAAATGCCTCATTTTTAAAAGAAAACATCCCGTGATATAATTCGTATGAGAAATAGAAACCACAAGTAGTATACCTCCATCAAATTGTCAGTGACAAATCCAGTGGCTTGAAATTAGGAAACAATGCTTGGACACTAACATATCTTCAAACGATCGTGGAGGCAATGTCGATGTTGTGTTTGGTTTGAAACTGCGGTTTGTAACGGGATATGCCAAAAATAGCAAAAAGCCTAAGCTATGAGAAATTATAAAATAGTGCTCTTACAAATCTCCTCTTTGACTATTTTGGTACAAAACAAAAAAAAAAAAAAAAATTACAATGTACCCCTAAGACAACGTATCCTAATGTCCTCCCAAACAAAAAAAAAATGAAAAGATATTTGAAATTTTTCTTTAACTAAATGTGTCCTCCCCTTAGCCAGCTTTGTCTTCATCTTGTGTAATCCATGAAGTCATCGTCAAAGCGGAAGAGACCTACACACATGAAGCAAAGAAATATTTTGTCATGTACGGGTTTAAAGTAAAATAAACTTCCCTCAACTTATTCTCCTTCTTTTTGTTTGTAGTAGGTGAAAGGTTAGAATCTAAGCATGAATAATAAGCATAACGTCAATAAGAAAAGATATCATCAAAAATCTAATCATTAAAGGGCATGTGATAAAAATCGAAAAATAAAAATGTGTTCTCCCCCTGTCAAACAACAATTTTTGAAGTTTTTCAAAATTTTCAAGTAAGGTATATGTAGAAAAAGTACATATAGGTACAAAAACACATAGTCGCCAGGTGATAACACTAAAATTTTCGAATCAAGAACTTATAATGTAATTTTATGAATATTTTCCATAGGTAAATCAACATAATCATTCATAACAGAGGTGCACGAAGTCATGAGATACTTCTAAAGAAAGAACACAATTTCAACCTTAGGTGTAAAAATATTGAACATAAATGAAATTGACTCGACTTATGCAACATGATATGAATTTAAATGATTCTCAAATCGGTAACGCCAAACTATATAATACTTTTCAAGAGAGTCCGTTGTGCAAACCCATTGATCTTCGACTTTATAAGACCCTTAAAATATCGCATATATAAGAATTCACTCTCAAATTCATTGAAGACATATGTAGTGAGGCATCAATGAATATAAAATAAATGGCCTTGACACTTATGTTTTTATGTGTCGTTCAATTTTTTTAGGCTTTTTTTTAGCAAATTGTGGCTTTTAACACAAAGAAATTTTCTCTTTCATTGCCCCTTTCCATTACTTTACTTAAAAAAATTTTCCCGGGAAATGAAATTTGGGTAATGGTTCTTATGATAACAACTTATGTTTTTATATTTCGTTCATTATTAAGCATGTTTGAGATGAGAACATCGTATTCGACACATGATAAACAAGTACAATGTTCAAAAAGTCCGTGCACGTGTGAAATAAAGGTGATAAAGAGTCTAGTATAAAGAAAGTAATCAACAATGATCAACGATATATTATTTCCACATTATTAAGCACACTAACAAAATACAGTCATGTCTCAAAAAACTATGAAAAATTCACGTCAATGGATGCAATGTAGGGTTGATCCGAATATCTTAAATGTTCATCCATATATGGTTAAAAAATAGAAAAATATTTTGGTCTTTTTCATAAGTTTTATCAAAATAAAATCTTTTTGGTTTTTTAAAATATTTCTTGAAAATCGAAAAATATTTTTGGATTTTGCAAAAATTTTATACGAATACACTAGTAACACAATTTAGCATTAGGAACAAGGATATGAACATGATAATCACCCTATCTTATAATGACGTCTCGACCTCAATCATTAGGCCCAAAGGAGTTCTCAAAAGAAGAAGACATCCTATGAAATTCCTCCATCAAACATTGTGAAGTCTTGACAAAATACACTACTTGCCCTTGAAAACTCTCAAAATATCTATGGTGATGTGTGGGAGCATGTGTTGAAACATGTGTGGAAATGCATGCAGGAACATGAGTAGAAACACATGTGGGAGCATACCGGGGAACACGTGTGTGAGAAAATCTCCCTAGCATAAAAAAAACTCTCTGAGGTGACCCCTTTGTTTGCAATGGGAGCAAACATAAAAGGTCATGGGTATACCTTGCTCAAAAGGCCTAGGACATGTTCCACTTTCTAGGTTAGGTCTTCCTAGTGGGTTAGGTAGAGGCCTATAAGGATCCACCACAAATTGGGGAACCGGTTCAGGTGCGACTTTGGAAGTTGATGCACTCTCATGACATCTTCTTTTCCTTTCAATATTAGCTAAA
Organism: Sambucus nigra; assembly: GCA_949130495.1. Taxonomy (NCBI): domain Eukaryota; kingdom Viridiplantae; phylum Streptophyta; class Magnoliopsida; order Dipsacales; family Adoxaceae; genus Sambucus; species Sambucus nigra. Next base: position 483,154,335 of record OX422208.1, on the reverse strand, counting down.
TCGAGACCTAAAAGTATCGTTCCAACATTCTTAGATGTGTTCTCAAAAGTTACCTTGATCTCTCAGGCACATTCGAGATCAATCTTGAGTTGGGATACATGGGATTCGAGTTTCTCGCGAGTCTCCAATGAAGCTTGAATATCTCTTGTAAGATTAGCCACACTATTAGTCATATCTATCTCTCTCTACTTTCAATAATGAACTCCTCATATAAAGAAATTTTCACCTTCTCAAGTTGACTCACCGATGACTTACACTCTTTGAAAAATTTCACCTCCTTCTCTAAATCAAACACCCCAAGAGACAAATCTTTATTAATCTTTTTCATTTTTAAAGTTTTTGTGTAAAGTTCATGAAAGGCTATTTGGAGTCCACCTTCTCCCTTACTCAAATTCTCTTCCCCACTCTCACTTTCTCCAGAATTATTCAAAATATTTTTGAGGCTCTCACGCTAGAAATGTCCTCATCCGCATGGGACAAACTAGAAGTTATAATGTGACATGCCATGAGCAAAAAAAATGAGTTTCATACGGTGATTCATTGTCGAAATCCATCGTCTCGATATTACTATCGCTAAGAATGGCTTTTGTACAACTTTCCCTTTACCGTGTCTCTTTATCCTAGTGGTGCACTCGTGAGCTTTATGTCCCTTTCCCTCGTACTCATAACATCTCACCTCATATTTCTCATAAACATTCTTGTCCTCATTCCTATTTTTAATTTTCTTAAAAATCTTTTTTTTTGGAAGCATTTTCTTTGTTAAATTTAAGAAATTGTTTGAAATTCTTTGCAGGAAGGGCTAAATCATCTATCTAATAGTCAAATTCAGACTCAGAATCACGAACGTTTCTTTGTTCATTTTGGATTGGGCCTTCAAAGAAATCCCTATTTCCTTTTTCTTAATAATTTTGGGAAACATATTGATTTCATAAGTTTGAAGGTCTCCTACGAGTTCATTAAACCTAAGAGTATATAATATTCCCAACGAATTCAGGATAGTGACTTTAGAAATAAAATAGGACGACAAGTATCTAAAATTGTTTTAATTTGACACGTATCAAGCATTTGCTTGCCCAAATCAAAACTAGAATTGACAAGTGCTGATAAACGTGCATAAAAATCATCAAAAGATCCAAACTCTAGTATGGTAATAGTCTCAAACTGTGTGGTGAGGTTTTAAAGCTTATAAGCTTTCACAAAATTAGTACCCTCGTGAGTGAGCTGGAAGGTATCCTAAGCTTTCTTAGACGTGGTGCATGTCAAGATGCGTAAGAACTCATAAAGGGAGATGGCTCTAGAAATTATGCTTAAACCACATTAGTTAAATTGACTCCATTTTAGTTCCTTCTTCATCTACGAGGTGATATGTTTAGGACCAATGACATTGTCATTGGTCACAGTGAGTGGTATCCACCCTCTTTCACAAACAGAACAGACACGCTCATCAATATCTTTCAAAGCCAACCTCATTTAATCTTTCTAATAAGCATAATTAGACCCATCGAAAACAGGTAGCCTATTATACAAATTATCCAAAAAACCTAAATTGAGGGATCACAAAAAATATAGTGCAACAAGCTCTAATACCAATTCAAGAAAATTAGTATCCAAAAAACTTCATAAAAATCAGGATCACACAATATTTTAGTGCAAGACACTCTAATACTAATTTAAGAAAACAAGGTAGGGTTTTCTACAGATTTATTCGTATCTTGGGCTAACCACACACAAATTTAACTTTTAACAAAATGTTATTTTGATCAGAAATTAGGTGTGCATGCAATAAAGTGTCCAAATTAAATTCTCCAATCACACAAGCAAATCAAACATTCGAGGAAGTAAGGAAAAATCTCTTTTAGATAAAACCTAGTATTCCGCATTGTAAAGAGTTTTATAAACATAATTGACTTACAAACTACTTAGCTAGAATACGTATAACGCGTAGGGTATTCAAACCTTTCACAAAATTTGATGCAGTCTAGCACCATCTACAGGAAACGGTCTTTCTTCGGTATCCACCGATCAGTCTCAAGATAAACGATCCTATCTTCTTCAGTCGTAGAGCCTATGCTCCATAAATCAACTGTAGAGTAAAATCTACAAGGATTTGATTAAAGTTTATGAAAACTTGGGTTTAAATAAACTCAACAAACCAAATATGGGATGAATTATTTGGAAAATAAATGTGTTTTTCTAAAACACAAAGATGAGAACTTTCAGTTTAGATATTGGGAATTCATTTTTGACAAAAGTCTTGAGAAAAACTCATAAAAGTAGGTTTTTGTAAAAAAAGCATAAATTTCAAGGAGGCAGTCTTGTTCGAATGAAAAGGGAATTTTGTTCGAATGAAAACACTAGTTTTGTTCAAACAATATCAAGTCTCATTGGAACGATAATCCATTCTCGTTCGATCAACCTTCTAAGGACCTTTAGCGATTGGGGTATATTGAAAAGATGATTATTATTCGAGGGTTGTTCGAAGCCCATTCCAATGAAAAGGTTATTTCGTTCTAACGAGATCATAATCACATTTGAACGAGATTAAAAAAATTACTTTTAAAATACGTTTTTATCAAAATGCCTCATTTTAAAAAGTAAACATCATTGAATATAATTCGTAGACAAATCCAATTGCTTGAAATATGGAAACAATGATCGATAACTATTATAATTTTCAAATGATTGAGGAGGAAATGCAGATTTTGTGTTCCATTTGAAACTTTGCCTTGCAACGGGATATGCCAAAAATGGCAAAATGCCTAAGCTATGTGCAATTATAAAATCTTTCTCTTACACAACTAGTCCTGAATATAGAGTCTCTTCTTGAGAGATAAACTAAGGTTGAGGATTCCATCTCATCAGCAATCCCTCCTTGTGATAACCGATTCTTTGATGATCATAGTAGAAGTAGAGTTTCCAGCTTCTTTCTTCATAGGGTCACCCAAGTAACGTCTTTTACTTCAAAGTATTACAAAGTGTCGTCCCATTAAATATTTTCTCACTGCGTACTAATTTATACCTCTCATATCTTCTTGTTGTAGTTTGTCATTTCCCTTCACCATATTCATCAGTGGGTGGTAGAGTCTGAGCTAATGATCAAATTGGTTTAGCATTTTGAGACAAAATTGGCCACTATATTGAAATAGTTGGACAATCAAAAGGTCTCTTATAAAGAAGATATGGTGTAGCTATGAGATAGTTATAGGGATCGTCTTACTATCTTAAAGGAAAATAATAAACAAAAAGTGTCTAAATTTAAGGAGACCTTTAAACAATAGGATGATCTCGACAAGGAATTTCTAAAGACGAGTTATGAGTTGCCTCTGGCAGAATTTAAGGAGTCTTAGGTGTTTTTAGGCTACGTTGTCCAGTAATTAGAGTGGGGGTCTAAGGATAATTACAGAAGAGTGGTCAATCAATTTCCTGACCACTTCTCAAAGTACCCTTAGGTGGCTAAGACACTCAGGTCCCTAATTTTATCTAATCCATAAATTATAGTTTCTTTGGAAGATATTCAGATCGAGGTTTCCAATGAAGGGGACATGGAGGTGGACACTAGTGGGGACGAGAGGACCCAAATTACGAAGGATTAAGATCAAGTGGGTGACCAAGATGCCACCACTGTTGTTCAAGAAGAATGAATCATCCATGAATCCACAAATGTTGGTGACTTGGCAGCCGAGACTTAATTTCTTCTATCTCTACTTCTTGTGCAAATAAATGTGGTATTTGATTCCCACCTAATTGTTTGTAAATATTATACTAATCCCATTTTTGGGTTTTTAACAATGTTACTTAAATTCTTGGCACCGCTATGTTGGGTACAAATATACTCTACTTTAATTTCCACCTTATGTCTACACACTTGTGTAGTGTCTGCTTTTTTTATTGATCATAAAATAATGATATTGAGTCTCATCAGGATAATAATGATGTTTAGGTTTCCCACTTCCCAAGGTTTACACTGAGATATGCTTACAAGGCGAGATTCTAAACACTCTCGCCGAGAGATATTTTATGTTACTTTTACCATAAATACATATGTTAAGTTTCACCATAACAATGATGATGCTTAATTTTTCCACCTCTCACGGTTTAGATTGAGATATTTTTAGGAAATGAGCCTCAAAACACCCTCGTACCACCGAGAGAGATATTTTATAATACTTTCACCATAAAATAATGATGTTAAGTTTCACCATAACAATAATTATGTTTAATTTCCCACCGCTCAAGGTTTATGTTGAGACATACCTAGGAGATGAGAGTCTAGGTGCTCAGATGACACCAAGAGCACTATTAGAAAAATACCCTTTTATGACAGTTTTAAAATTCAATTTTATGACCATTTTAATTAAACTGTCATAATAAATATGATTATTTCACAATTATGACCTTTTTTCATTTAAACAAATAATTATGACCCATGTATATTTATTGGGTCATATTAATATGTTATGTTATGACAGTATTATTTTAACTGTCATATAATATATTTAAATTTTATGACAGTTTTATATACATGGTAATATTAAATATAATATTATAAAATAGAGAATTAAGGTAAAGGTCATGTTCCTTCCTATATTTGGATTTTTAGGACAATACTTTTCAAGTTTATAAATCTAGTCCCTGTGGTACAATAGCATTTATAAATCTAGTCCCTGTGGTACAATACCTTTATTTTTTTGGTCCGCGCCAGCGACACTATTTTTCACCATTTTTCATGGTATTTTTAGTACATGGACTAAATTTATAAAACTATATGGAGTGTCCTATTTTTATACACTTTGCGCACTATAAGGACCTTTTCCCAAAACCCCCTTTATAAAATTAATATTTTTTAAATAAATTTATTTGATTATTTACGACCCATTTTAAAAAAATATACCAATTGCCGTGAAGCATTTTGGAGGGAAAGAGGCGTGCGTAACATAACCTCAATGATTTTGGGAGATACCCACTTACGATTACCATGGAGTCTCCCCACAACCGCACCCCGCATCCCACATCCCACAACCATCGCATCCCACCCTCTTCTTCAAGCCACATCTCACAACTCTTCTTCTACCCGCATCCCACCCTCTTCTTAAACTTTCACATCATCTTCTTCAATCGTATGCCATTCAGTACAGCTATCATCACCCAAGTCAGCTTGAAGAATTTGTTCTACCTTTTTCTATCTGGAGAATCAATTAAATACAGAGGTAGGTAGGTGTTATTGTTGTTACATTTATGTTTTTCTTGAAATTTAATAACTTGGTTTCATTACAATTCCTAACAGAATTTATCATACTATGTGGTTGAATAGGGAGAAAAATATGTTTGAACTTTAAAATTCCAGATATTTAGGTGGCAACTAGTGATTATATTTCCAATATATGTTTAACATCCTATGAAATGCCCCCCAACAATTGATTGTAGTGATTTTGAAGATTTCCCCTTGGTTCTTCATTATAATGGGGTTTGAGGCTTTTTTATGATTCTTGATTATGCCACTAGGTTAAATTCACAACAGGTGTTATATTTGCTGTTATACATCCTTTTCTCAACTGGTGTTTCATATCGATAGATCTGAAAATTGTATTCCACAACCCATCTGTACATACACTTAATAACTCTGAAAATAGTCCACAATTTACACGAATGTATATGCTCAGCTAATTTTTTTAGAAAAACCCTGTCCTAGTGAAAGTTTTTCATAATCACCCACAGTCCTCATGATAAGTCATGCTCAAGAAATTAAAATATCCCACGGTTCTTATATCTATATGCTCAAGTATTTTAAATTAGCCCACAGTCGAAAAAGGTTATCCATTAAACTAAGAGACCTGTCCATGAAAAACAAATTGATGTGAAATAAATAAAATCAATTATAACTGTTATCCATTAAACTAAGAGACCTATTCCAAATAAAATCAACACAATTACTATGTAATAAGAACACAATGTAACTGATGGCCTTGAGGGATTGAATTTTGGTCACTGTGTTTCACAAAATCACATCATTATATTTTCTACAGCAGTGTAAAAAATAATTGATATAACTGTACAAAAATTATAATCTGTACAGAAATTATAACTGATGGCAAGACATTCTCATGCGATTTGAGGAGATGAGATGGCCAAAAAACCTATTCCACACATTTAGCTCATATCAGTTTTTTCTGGCTACTGTCACTGGTCATATGAACTGTCTTGAATCTGTTTCACGTTTGCATAAGCTGATGAATTTTTTTGGTAAAGCATTTGATGAACAATTTTAATCTGATTTTAATATTATTTATGTTAGTACAACATAACTAACATTAACTTATAAATATCAATGAAGATGAAGTAGAAACTATTGTTAGAAATGTGGAGTTAGAAGAAGGGGATTATATAGAGCACAATGTTATATCAGTTCCTGTGACAGAGAATAATTCCAAGAAAACCATTATAAAGAACATTAAAGATCATGTCAAGAAAATCCATTCATTAAATATCAGTGCAGATGATGTAGCATTTTTTGATATTTGTTCATATCTCCTAGAGCCACTTAATTACTAGACTGTGAGATAAATAAAGATATCCTGCCTTTGTACATATCTGATACAGAAGATGTTATTAATAATAATCCCCCACATTTGGAAGATCTTAGATAGTGTGCTAGAACTTTTGAAAGAAAAATTACTGTGGTCAAAGACCTGCTTCATCTGCAATATAATTAGGCATGCTACTAATTCCTTAAGACATGCTTCTTTTTTAGCCAAAGAACTGCTCACTTTATTAAGCAAAGATTTGGTTGTAAAAAAATAAAGACCTGCCTTCATTATGCAGCCATATACAGTTATATAAAAATAATCACCAAACAAATTACTCTGTTATCTGTTAACTCACCTTAACTAATTACTCAGTTATAAGAAAGCATCAAAACAAAACAATGTAGAAATTATAATCTAATTGCTCTGTTTGCTTCAATTTACTTCAAATATACTACCAGTCACATATATTCCATAGTAGGCCATTAGATTAGAGAAGAATCCATCTCTTCATTAATCAGCTTTGGGATAATAGACATCACTTTGTCCTGGCCACTAGGATCCATAATATCTTGTCTATGCCCTCTTTAGATTCTACCCAATTACCCTCCATATTCTTACTATTGATGTTGGATACACAAGATCCAAAACCAAGTTTGAAACAAAATGAATTAATCTTTGAACTATCTTGATTGGGCTCCAGTACCATCAAAAATTTTGGTTTGTGCATTTTATTAAGACGTTTTATTCTCCTTAGGTGTATATGCGATAATAAAGTTCAAATTAGAAAATATCTCTCTCTCTCTCAGTCGTCATTAACCCTAATAAGGGTTTTAATGGCAACCCCAATTTATACGCAAGTGGATCCTAAACCTCCAGACATTGAGAATGTTTGGAATAGGTCCTTTGCAGCTGTTGTAGCAGAACCCACAAAACACCATGATCTTGAACTCAAACCACAATCAACTTTTAAAGGTGAACCAGCTGTTATTTTCTCGGATAAAGATATTGAGATGCTATCACAACCCTTCAAGTATGCCTTGATTGGGAAATTTTCACATGGAAGACCATCTATAGAAGGTATTCGTAAAACTTTTCAAACTTTCTCTCTTAAAGCTGCCTTCAATGTTGGCTTAATTGATCACAAACATTTTCTCATTCAATTGAATTCTGAAGAGGTTTACACAAGGATGTGGTTGAGAGACACTTGGTTTGTTAGTGGATTTACCATGAGAATTTTTAAGTGGTCCCCTGAATTTAGGCTTGATATTGAAAGTAGTATAGCTCATATTTGGATTTTCTTTCCAAAGTTACATGTGCATTTTTCTCTAAATCAACTCTATTTTCAATTGCCCAATTAATTGGAAAGCCTTTGAAACTAGACACATCAACGGTTGAGATTAACAGGCCTAGTATGGCTCGTGTTTGTGTGGAAACTGATCTTCAAAAGAAAATTCCAAGCAGAGTATGGATAGGATGTGGTAGCAAAGGATTCTGGCAGGAGGTCCAACATGAAGATATGCCTTTGTACTGTAATCACTGCCTCAAGAAAGGACATAATATAGAGTCTTGCATTTTTATATATGTATCAACAAACTTGGCCATAGCTAATGTTACAGTCAATAAGAATTCTATGGTGTGGAAAGAAAAGAGTTCTACATGGGTAAATCAAGAGAGGACTGATAAAGCAGGGAAAGGTGAGACAACAGCAAATCTGGAAGGTCATGCTACCAGGGATCAGGTGCTACCCAATCAAGAAGTAGAGGAAGAAAATATAGCACCAAAGAAACCAGCCCATAAGTTACCAAGCAAGACTAATCCAGCCATGGAGAGTTTTTTACCTACTAATGTAGTCCAGGAATACATAATAAAAATTCAGCATTATGAGATTTCAGCACAAGAAGCCCATAGTTAACTAGTACTGAACCTAAAAAGATAGCCCCCACACAGAAAATTGACCCATTGATTAAGAGATCCACCAGAGCCTCCTCAAAGATATCCACTAAATATTGTCACTCTTCATCCAAACGTTAAACTTTATCACTTAGAATGCTAGAGGAATCTCAAAATCTCCAACTTGTAGAAGAATAAAAAAACTTTCAAAAAGATATCAGCTCCTAGCCCTGGCTATACTTGAACCTAAGACCGAACTCCAAAATATGCAGCCCACTCTGAAAAAACTGAATTATGATGACTGCATCGCAAATTGTTCTAATAAAATTTGTTTCATGTGGAGGTATGGAATCTCAGTTGTCTTAATTCATGATGGGGACTAGTGATTAACAATTAAGGTTGCTCACCCTATATTACCTACTAATTTGATCATTAGTATTATTTATGCCAAATGCTCTAGGGATGACAGGTTGGGGTTATGGAGGGATTTGGAGGATCTCTCTAATATTGATGACATTCCTCATCTATTTATTGGAGACTATAATGTGGAAGCTGCTCATGATGAAAATATTGGAGGTAATCTGATTGACTATCAAGCTATAGAGGATTTCAATGAGGCTATTCAGCAATGTGATCTGGTGGATTTGGGTTTTAGTGGATCAAGGTTTACTTGGTCAAATTACAGAACTGAGGAAGGTGCCATAAACTCTAGACTAGACAGGGCCCTATGCAACTTTTCTTGGAAACTGTCTATCCAAATTTTAATATTACTCACCTGACCAAGACCTGTAGTGATCATGCCCCCCTTCTTCTCTCTATTATATCTTCCTTTGATACTTGTCCTAAACCATTCAAGTTCCAAAAGATGTGGCTAGCTCACTCTTCTTTCCTTCAAACTGTGACTAATAACTGGTCTTCTTCCTCGCAAGCTTCTCCTATGAGAAATTTCTCTCTTAAATTGAAGTGTGTCAAAGAAGCTTTGAAAAATTGGAACAAAAATACTTTCAAAAATATCCTTCAAAATGTTATGGATCTAGAAGATGATGTTCTTAAACTAGAATATGAGTTTGAGAGGGATCCTTCAGCTACGAATCGTATGGAGCTGCAAAAGACTAAATCAAAGCTTGATATTGCTCTAGATACTGAATTATTGGCTGTCAATACGGGGAAGATCTTCATATATGATTGGCTGTCAGAATCCTATACCTTTTTCTTTATTCCATAGCCACGTGTGTGCTAATACCGAAGTTTTCATTGTTGTTCTTAATCATGTCGAGTCCTCTAACATGTCAATCATTTTAATTTGCGATATAAATAGAGATTACCTTTGATGATCTACTATAGTGTTGGTGACTCAAATATAGTAGCAACTTATCATGGACAATTTCCGGTTGGTCTTCAAACGACTATATACTCTTATAGTTTATGAAAAAGAACAATACTTAGTACTCAAATATAAATAATGAAACATTTATAAAGGCTAAATCTCCAAGACTTGCTCGATCTTCGAAAGAGAGATTCTAAATTTCTAAATTTTAGTTGTACTTGTACCAGGCCTGTTTCAAAATAAGAATAAGTATTTTGTGAAACCCACATTTATCTTGTATTCCTTAATTTATTTTCATTTTTAATTCACAGTCTAAATTTGATATGGATCCGAAGATAAAGAAATAAGTGCTATCTAATATATCGGCTCAGTGGAAAATTTTTAAAGGAGAATTGACAGGCTTTACGTCAGACCATTCAGAGATGAACCTGATCAACTCAAGCATCGTCCTGAGATGTATAAAAAATATATTGAACAGGAGGATTGGGAGGAATTCGTAAAAGTGAGAATCTCAAAGGGGTTTGAGGTATATAGAAAATGGTTAAAATCATATATTTTTAAAAGTTATTTGTATAAGTTTCTCATGCTTATGTATTTATAAGGTGCTAAGCGCGGTACAAGATGAAAGACGGGGGAAGAATATATATAACCATCGGATCAGTAAGAAAGGCTATTCGGGACTTATCAATGTTTGTCAACTAAGAAAAATAAGTACATACAAGGTCGATGGTTATATATATTCTTCCCCCGTCTTTCATAAATATTAGATAAGACCTTGTATGTACTTGTTTTTCTTAGTTGACAAACATTGATATTTATGAATTAAACTACACATTCTAAGTTCACCCAATTTTTTATATGTTAACAGAAAGAGGTAGGTGATAAGTTTGATGACGAAGGTAGGGCTTATCTGTGGAAAAAAGGTCGCCAAGATAAAAATGGGCGATTTGGTGATGAGGCTACTAGGGAAATAGCGGATAAAATTGTGAGTTTCTATTTATGAGTTTGTTTACATAAATATTCAACATCAAATACATCTAATTGAATTATTGTTAATGTTATATATCTTAACTTGATTGATTTTTTTTTGCAGGATGTGCTAAACTGTCAGATTAAAGCTGGGAGCTTGGTCACCGAAGGAACCTCAGACGTCCTAACTTTGGCATTAGGGACACCCGAGCATCCGGGTCGTGTTAAGGGTAAAGGGCATGGAGTCACCCCCACAACCTTATTTAACCTCACTAAGCGAGGATCAAAGAAGCATATTAGTGAGTTGGAGTCTAAGCTGCATGCAGAAAGAGAAATAGGCAAAGAAAAAGATGCGGATGCAAGAATTGCTGTCAAAGGCGTCGGAGTACCAGAGGGCAATGACGAAAGTCGGACTGAACACCCCAAAAAGTGGCAATGGATTGCACAAAATAATTTCATCAAATGTAAGTGCATCATGTGATTCGCGTGCCAAGAAGACAATTAAGAAGAAAAATAGCAATGTAAGAAATAAATATTATATATTATTAGTGTTGACTTTTTATTTTTTATATTATATAAATGTTATTGATTTGAGTTTTTATTTTTATTTTTTACGTATAAATAGTTGAAAGATGATGGAAAGAGATCCGCTCTCATGACATATCCGAATCCCACACTTCATAATGGCATGGGAAAACCATGTAAATTGGCATTAAATTCACGTACCAATATTGTTGCTAAGGGTTGTGTTTTTGAGAGGGTTGGGCCAGACGACAAAGTGCACCATAAATATTTAGGAGAAAATTAAGTGCGAGTGTCTGTGGATACTGTTTACACTCCGGATGCCCCCCTTCTCGTACCTTATGGTGATGAGTTAGTAACAGTTATGAATGCACATAATTCACATGTTGCGTGGACTAAAGAATTTGTTGTAGTAGATGCAGAGGTAAAGTTATGAGCAGTTTTCTTTTATATTAAAGATACCATTGTTAATATTTTTAACTATTTTATAACCAATGCAAACCAGGAAGAAGATAGAGAAAATGGTGTTGAGAGAGGGGCACTTATGGTATTTGCAAGCATGCTAGATTCAATCATGAAAAGTGATACCGTAAAAATTCCAGTTGGGATTTTTGGAGACGAAATTCAATCAACCTACATTCCTAAACATGAGTTGGTGCGTTTTGATAAAATGGAGGAGCTTGATGCCAGTTGTCTAATCGGATACATGAGGTGTGAGAATAAGTTGTTTTTATCTTAATTTTATTTGGCTACTCCTTTCTAATATATTTTTATTTTGTTTTTTAGATTATTGTACGAGAAGTTTCAAAATAATCAGGATTTTACTGTATTTGCTAATCCCGGGGCTTCTCAACAAGCTTATTTGAAGAAAAAAATGCATATTTTTATTAGGAATGCAATGAAAGATGCTAAAGAGAACCAAACATATTTTATGCCAATTAACATATGGTAAGTTTATTTATTGTCTTAAGTTGTTATAATTATATCAAAACATGGTTGTGTCATTGATGTTAACAACTCATTACATTGTAGGTTTCATTCGTCTTTAGTAGCTATCGATTTCTCTTCGAGGAATATATTCTATATAGATTCTTTACATAGGGCGCCAGATCGAGACTTGAAACTCTTTACAAGCACATGAGTAATGACTTATATATATATATACCTTTAGTCACATTGTCTTTTTACACATGTTTTTCATTTTAATCTTTGTCTTGAAGTGAATTTAAAGCATTGGTGGTATCGAAAGGAGGAAGAATTTCAGGTTCAAACTGGGAGAATGTTAAGGTACGATAATATTAATGAATATACATTACTGACTTATATCTTAAATCTTAATATAACTATTATCTTCAACATATCATTCTATAGGGCCCTCTACAACCGGGAAATGTTGAATGTGGGTTTTAGATATTGAAGTTCATGAGAGATTTAATGGAGAATCCGTCTCAATCTACTAAACTAAAGGTAATAAATATTTATTTCACAACATTTTGTTTCATTGCTAATTACTTTTATAAGGAAAAATTGAATACAACTTATGTTATTTGGTTTGTTAGATGAAAGAGTTGGCCGAAAAAGTAACCTATAAAAATCATGAGATAGAAGAAGTTCAACATGAGTTCATCGATTTCATTTAGGACTATTTTTAGTGAGCTGCATTTGTGGACAATTTTGGCCTATCTTTTCGGGTACCTTTTTTTTTCTTCTTCAATCTAATTAATTACTTTGTTGATGATGTTGAATGCCCGGGGTGGGCTTTATATTGTTGATGGTGAATGCCCATGGTGGACTTTATATTGTTGATAGTGAATTCCCGGGCTGGGCTTTATATTGTTATTGTTGGTTAAATATGTCACGTTTAATTTTGGATTATTAAAAAATAAAGGAAACTCTGCCGAAATTTTTTTAAAACCTTCCTCATTTATCTCTCAAGCAAATTTTTATAATGTTGTTCTTGTTGTTGATGATGATACTGAATGCCCGAGGTGGGCTTTATATTGTTGTGGTTGTTAAACATGTCATGCTTAATTTGGGATTATTAAAAAAACAAAGAAAAGTTTGCCTAAATTTCCATAAAACCTTCCCCATTTATCTCTTCCATGCCTTAATAAAGAATGAAAGTAAAATTAACTTTAATATTATGAAAATGTTTATTTTTTGATGCTCAATATTATATTAGAATATCATTATTGTTTGAGTTATATTCTTTATATGGTGAATCTGTTTTAGTTGTTAACGACTATTTGTTTCCTCCTTTTATTCAGGTATCGATCCGGATGTTGCCTATTGCGTATTTGGTGTAGCTGTTGCTAAATTGGGTTTCCACGCTACACGAATATAACTAATGTTGCAGTTTAATTTTCTTGTTTTTATGTCTATAGTATAGGTAATTTTAGATATCTTTTTATTTTTGAGTTGTCCAGAAGTCTATTGGGAACTGCTGTTGTTTTTATTTTCTTTAATTTCAAATATTAATGACATTTTTTTATACTTATGGTTCAGTTATATTGGTACTTGGAATTTGCTACTTTGAGTATGAAAATTTGTGCTTTGAATTGGCAGTTCGTAGTTTTATGCATAACATGTTTGGGATATTGTAATAGTATAATAGAATTCATCGCAAAAAAATGAAAGAAAAGAAATAACTTTTATGACCGTATGTTTTATGACAGTTTTATGTAAGCTGTCATTATAATTATTAAAATAATCATACTTTTTATGATCGTTTTTTTAATATCCGTCATTTTTCATAGGTTTATAATGACGGTTCAATAAACATGATATTATTGTTAATAACGATTCCCATGAAAAACTGTCGTAATAGGATGGGTTATCATGACAGTTTTGTCAACACCAATTTTATTAGGACACGAAGCATTATTGTTAATGACGGTTTGCACAAAAAACTATTGTAATAGGATGGTTTGTTATGACGATTTTGTCAACACCAATTTATTATGATATACAACATTACGACGATTTTTAAAGCTTCGAAAACTGTCATAAATAACCTTTTATGACCCTTTTTACCCGTCATAAAAATGACTATTTCTAGTAGTGGAGATACATGTAATTTGAATTTCACCATAATATAATGATGTTTATTTTCCCCATAATAATAAAGAAGTTCAATTTCCCACCTCTCAAAGTTTATATTGAAACACGCCTAGGAGAAGAGAGTCCAAGTGTTCTCACACCACCGAGAAAGAAATTTAATTTTACTTTCACCATAAAATAATGATTTTAAGTCTCACTATAACAATTGTAGGAGGGTAGTGTCACTGGGGTCTATGAATACTCTAGAAGGGTGAGGTGTGACCCACTCCAATGGAAATATATTTCAAGGTATTTAAAATTTCAAGAACAAGAAGTAAATCAACAGACATCTTTTGCACTATAATGACAACTTTCTGGTTATAACCTGAGGAAGACAATGATAAAATACAATCTTTTCAAGGAGAATAAAAAGACGGTAATCACTTGAGAGTGATGATTCTTTGAGAGTGAAGAGACAAGCACTTCAAGTACCTAGGAGAGAGTAGGGAGAGTTTAATTTCTGTGTGAATTTGTTCAGAGTAACGATCCTCAAGTTATAGTTCTGATTTAACCTTGCATGTATACTATATTTATATCAAAGAATTATGGATGATATGGAATGTGTGCTCCAAAGGGATATTCCCTTGTAATAATTTCTTAGTGGTATTTTTTGTTACATTTTATAGTTTGGTGTTATCCCCTCTGACAGGAGACATCTGGTTCAACTGAAGTCAAAAGGAAAATATGTCAGGCAAAGTGACTAAAAGTACGATTTTATGAATATTTCAAACGGTTACTTAGTAAATAAATTTGAAAACTTACGAGCGGCCTTGAATTCCACTCATCATTGTTATAATTTAATGCAACTTTGCGATCAGTACCTCAACTTCTCGCCCATTTTACTAAGTGTGAGTTGTGTAAGTGTATATTATTGTGTGAATGACCTCTTGGGTCCCTCATCTTTAGTTCTCTCTCTATCCTCGGGTACAAAAGTAGTTTGTCATTAGCTTTCTCAACAATACTTACCTCTCATCCTCCATACCTAAACTCTCAAGAGATCCCAACTGTCCATCTACTCGGTCCCTGCTTACTCGGCTAAGGCTTCTTGTTAAGAACTGTTGTGTACAAATAACAAATGTGTTAATAAATATTATTTTACATAAATATCACTCTTGAAAATAATTGGGGATGCTCAAAGAGCACCCCCTCATTGACTTGGGTTGATCCTACGGAATACCCTCGTCGCCTTAGCCTTATTTTCCCTGCTCATAATTTTGGACATTCTCATCTAAAATTGTTTTGCTCCTGTCATGGGCCCGCTTTCCAATTATTTTTATATTTGTCTTATATTACCAATTTTTTTGTTTTCTCACGGTTTGGACTTGCTCTTCCAATATTATGTATTCCTATTTAGGGCATGCTTGCCCCTTGTCTTATTTATTCCTACATTGGGTCAGCTCGTCATTTAAAACTATATCTAGGCTTTGGGCATGCTCTCACCAAACTTAATTTTTATGAGGGGGGTCAATGAGTACCCATCTACATTAACCCCATCGTACGAAAATTTTCTTTTGGGTGAAAATTAAGAGTTTTGTATGAAAAGGAATTTTTGAGAATTTGAGGAGATTCCCTTCTAAATCATTAATTCTTTTTTGTGAGCATTTAATGATCTGTCAGAGGAGTAGTTTAGAGGATGCCTTTTAGTACCTTGAGGAGACACATATTGCCATAGGAAGTGTTTTC
Source organism: Sambucus nigra (assembly GCA_949130495.1). Lineage (NCBI taxonomy): Eukaryota > Viridiplantae > Streptophyta > Magnoliopsida > Dipsacales > Adoxaceae > Sambucus > Sambucus nigra. The sequence goes on along the minus strand of OX422208.1, from coordinate 483,138,321 downwards.
CATGATTTGGAGTAATGATTACCCCTACTTTCGAAACATTAGGCATGCATTCCTACGCCCTATAAATACCTCTGACCTTGTCTTTTTCAAACTTTCAGTTGCCATTTTCTTTTGTATTTTAGAGAGATAAACCGTGAGAGATTTTATATAGTTTTAGTAAACCTCCTTTCCCTCTCTACTTGTTATTTAATCATCTTCATCTCAGTTGAAAGTTTCATCCGCCTCTGTTACCTCTGTGAGTGAGATTTTGGTGGGTTCCTTACCTATCAACGTGATTATCACCACGTCTATGGCCACCAGTGCCGCTCGTATTACCTCCTCCATGGAGGTTTCATTTGTTGCTATCACTGACACTTCTGGTGGTGTTAGGTCCTCTGTGGGTGATGCCTCCACCTTTCCCAAAGGCCAAAGGCAATTTTTGGAAAGTAGGGAAAAGAGGGATCTCTCAATTTATCTCCTTGCCCCTTTTTTAGAAAGGAAGATGACTTCATACCCTCATTCTATGGGTTTGCTCATATGGAATCATCTCACTAGTTTGGCCTTATTTTCCCTGCTCGCACTATTGCTCATCTAAAATTGCTTTGCTCATCTCTTGGGCCTTTTTGCCCATTATTATTCTATTTTTATTATCTTGTAAATTTTTGGGTTTGCTCGCGATTTAGACTTGATTGTCCAATATTTTTTATTCATGTTTAGGGGGTGCTCGCCCCTTACCTCTTTTATTCATGCCTTGGGCCTGCTCGCCTATCATTACTCTATTTGGGCTTTGGGCCTGCTCGAACAAGACTTAGTTTTTATGAGGGGGCTTAATGAGTACCCTTCTACAATAATAATGATTCTTAGTTTAGGATATTTATTTGGACAAGACGTCTTTCTTAGTGGGACTATGAGACTTTAGTCTTCCCATATCTCGAAGGACAAGACGTCTTGATGAAACTTGCAAAGAGCATATTTTTTACTTCTTCCTTTATCTTTAGGTCTAACTTTTCCCTATACGTGCGAGTGGATTATCTCATAGGTGAAGCATTAATAAATATGTTCAACTTATGAGAACCTACCCCGGTGTCTATTCTTGGAATCTTGTTGTACTTCCATGTGAACACATAAGTGAATTACTTAAGAAAGGTAACACTCTCTTCTCTACGATCCTTTCACAAACTCTTGGATATGAAAATCTATATTTTGACACCCTGCCTAATTAATCTCGGGTGATCAGTCATAAATCAAGTTAGAAAAGGTTTCTCAGTTGGTCCATTCTTAGCATCACTGTCGTCTTTTTAATTACTAACCACCTAAGTGAGAAAAGTAGACTGGTGCCAAATTTTATCTTTCAATTAATTAAATAAAACTCATGCGGAACATAAAATAAAACACAATCACAGTTAATTAAAATAACCATCCACAAATAAAACACCTAACCGAATAAACCATTGGTCCAGATATCCAATACAAGTAAATATCAGAAGAAAATCTCAAAAAGTTTAATACTGATAAATTAACTGTGAGCGACAAGCTCAGATAACTACTAGAGAGTCTCTACACGAATGAAAGAAGGAGGCGTCTATCAAGAACCCCGCAACATCAACATGTGCTGCAGCAAAGGATACCTGGAATAGAGTCAAGCCTGGCGTCCCTATGGCTGGACACCTAAAAGGTTTTTAAATTTTTTTATAGCAAGGGTTAGTACCCAAAAACATTTGAAAACATTTAACAAATGATTAACTTGCAGTAATAAATAAATATGCATGCTCTTCATATTTTAGTTAGTGCCTCACTCTCTTGAGGAATTCCTCACCCCTCCTCTAATGTGCACTACTAACGCTTCCATTTAATTACTAGGTCCTACGCTCCTGACCCAATGCTTATTTTAACCCTTGAAATTTTCCTACTCTAATCAAGTATGCCTTAATTTATGATTTTTAAGTTATTATAAACATCAAACTTAATTAAATCATTACCCTTTTAATTTCATATAACGTCCACACCTGTTATGCACATAATACATTTTTCACTATGTATTAATTATCCCATATATAATTATTTACCTAATTATATATTTAATCATGTTATAGTATTCACAAACATACTGAAATAACATTTAATACAAACTTTCGACCGAGTAAAAATACTCACAAAATATAAAATTTCCCAAGTGCTATCCCACTAGGTGTATTCACGTAACCTAGTTATCCAAGTTAGATTCGCTCACTAACTTAGTTTAACATACGAATTGGAGGCGGTCATATTCCTTCCCTGAAAGTGAGATGCCCCTCACCCATATAATGGACGCTATGACCTAGGATTATACTCACCCTACTCCTCAAGCTAGGGGATTCATCCACTGCGCGCAACCTCCCCCTATAGCACTAGAGTACATGCTAATAATATTCAATCACTGATATTAATGCGCACACACACACACACACACTATATATATATATATATACTATCACACTCCGTATATATATATAAATATAAAATGTCCCGGCTACACCATGTACAAAACCGGTAACATAAGCCTATTTAATTTATTAAGAGTTTATGGTCCAACTCTAATTATTAATTAATTAGCACATTAATTAATTAAGTCACCTTTGGTGTCACCCCCACCATAAAATTTGGACTTACTCTCGTAGTCCGAATTAACCTCACCCGTGTCTAAATTCCCGACTCCCGAATTATTTAGCCTTTACCTAAATAAGATTTATCTCTCAGCATTCCTCAACCGTTATCCCCGGACTTGTTCACTACATCCATATTTAATCCTTTCGAACACCTTCCCTAAAATTCAACCTTAGTGTGTCACACCTAATTTCTCCAAAACCCAACAATTTAAATTATGCTGTCACACTAAGTCGTCTCCAAATTCTAATTAACTTTATTCACCATTAATTTGATTTAAAACCCATGTATAAATTTCTCACCAAATTAATTCATGGAAAAAGATTAAATTAAAATTTCCTTCATATAAAAGAAAACTCGGCGAACTGTCAAAATCTGCCGACCATCGATCGATCGACCCCAGACCTTCGATCGATCGATCGAGCAGGTCCTCGTTTTCTTCGCGAAGACAGATTCAACCATGGATGATTTTTCCCAAACCCTAGTTTTCTCTACCAGCAACCTTAATCCCTCTTAATATTAATACATGTTAGAAACCTTATTAGGGACCTCCACAATGTCCACCAACATTATTAATTCGTCCATTAACTACAATTTCTGTATTTGGGGAAAAATCCATCTTTAACCCAATACCCATTTACAACCCAAGTTCCATCATCAAAACCGTTTCTAATTATCCAAAGAACATCCTACCAGATATATATTAACATACAAATTTCAGATTTTTTTTACATAAACCCTTTCCAAATTCCGTAATTCAGATTGTTATCTCCAAATTCAGATTTTGCTGTTAACACCCAAAATGAATTTCCTTAAATACACACATCACATGAACATGAATCGAAATACATTTTTACATGCTATAGCAAGTTAACACTTGCCTTAAGGTTCCTAGAGTCTGAATTTGGAGATGAGTTCCAAGGTTGAAGATGACCCTTGTTGGCTTTCTTATGATCCCCAAATCTGCCTTTAACTACTGTTAGGGTTTCTTAACACACTAACCCTTTTCCTAAACTCACATCAGTCATTTTCTTATTTCTTCTAATTCATTAATTTACCTAAATCCCATTTTTTGCCTAATGGCCCAAGCCCAAATAACCCAATTGCCCCCGTGTGGGCCCGTCTATGTTTAAAAATGCCCCGTGACCCGTTTACTACCCCCGGGTATACTTTTCCGACTATCTCGTCCCATCCGGACTCAACCGTATGCTCAGAATTGGCATCTGAATTAATTTATGAAAATACTTATCCCGCCACCCCTTATTGTCTATACCGACTCCCGGTTGAGAAAAGTGCATACCCTGTCATTAATACTCGAAATGACTTAAATAAATAATTACCAATCACTTAGTAAATAAATTCTCGTAAATATTAACCATTCACTCCCCGATTAATATTTAAATAAAATTTCCCTAATTAATTCAATTAAAATTATGACTCACAAGTAATTTTCAATTCCCGAATTAATTAAATATTTAATGCATGAAAATTCGGGGTGTTACATATATTTCGTCCTTACCTTTTTCTCCTAAGTTAAATTCTTCTAACTTTTGCAAACTCTCTATTGGCCCATCTTGTATACATTTTAGTGCATCTTCAATTTCCTCAATCTAATCAACTATGTGTGAGTCGTCAAATACAAAGCATTCTAGCACCGGGTCAACTCTCTTATCCTAAAATGCAACATGGTCGCACAGTTATAAATGATATGTCACATTTCCATTTGGTAGGGACATATTTTTGCAAGTTCAAGTAGGTCTTTCTTTCTCTTCAATCCTTCTCTTGTCTTTTTTATCACATCACTAGGCACCACTCGTAGACCCAATCTATCATGAAAATATTTTTTCACTTTACTTACTTCTTGGGTCCTTCATATCTTCCCAACACCCTTTATTAAGATCATTTATATCCAGTATAAAATTCTCCATCCATCATATGATCTTCCTGCACTGAGAAAGATCTTTATGTGGACGTAATAACATATGTTCCATGAATGTTAACTTTACCACACTGATGGAATGTAGAAGGTACTATTCCTTTTGTATGAATCCAGGATCTTCTAATCAACAACTAATAGCTCGTGATAGCATTGATAATATGGAACTTGATATGGTAAGTAAATTTTCCCAACTTTATCTCAGCATTCATGTATCCTATTGATTGCATCCCCACACTATCAAAACCTAATATTACCAAAAAAATATGCACTATATTTTGTTTTCATATCCCAATCAGATAGAATACGCTGATGGGAATAATATTTATTGATGATCATCCAACCAATGATTCTAGAGGGAAACTAACCCCGTTCACCAAATGAAGTCACATATAAAAATCTATTATAGAATAAATATACATTTCTATTAGTTTTCAAGAACACTAACTCTATTGTATATCTTTTCGAAAGCTTGTTGATTGGGACATGCTAGTTGATCGAGGGATCCCCTTTATCTTAAATAACATCAATGGTTTTCTTGGTAATTACTAACCTTATTTCAGCTTTAACTCCAATCTAATCAAAGAACCATTTGAACTTTGGGCTCTTAGAAATTTTCATACACTCTGACTCTATCTTCACCTCGTACGTATATACATTACAAACGTACTCTACCTTTGAAGTTCCACCTCAATAAAATGTTAGCACTACCCTTACACTTCCTTCTTAAATTTTCAACCCTTCATGCCACTCGCACTTGTAGTCCGTACTAGACAAGTAGAGTAGTATATCATTACAGTTCTGATCATTTTCCAAGCGCTCCTTTGAGTTCATCACTTCCTCTAGATCATGAGCCATAATTATGTTTTTCGATATATATTGGTGGGCCAGAAGTGGATTCTCGTTGATATACAATGGTGGAATCTGAAGAGTACGAGTAGAAATTGGCTTATTTATTATCTTTCACATAAATAATAATGTTTTGTTAAGTTTTGAACTCTCTGCTGCAACTCGCAGAACTTTGCATCAGATCCATTTGTTATCGGCAAAGTTTCATCAGGTGGATTGAATGATCCTGCTACTCCTTCTCACACAAGTGTGTGAAAGAAATCCATCGCTACGTTAACAATGCATGGAAAGGTAGGTGGTAAATCAACTCCAAATTTCCTCTTTCCTATTCCTCCATTTTTTATGCCCCTTGTCTACCTTTCTTTCTTTTGGATCTATTATCCACATAGTTTATAACTTTCCTATGAGCAACCTGGAACCTTCAGTTCATTTGGGATTTCTCGATTTCTATCCAGTTTTGCTCATTTGGTTTTATAATTATTGGAATTTTTTTCACTGTTGTGGAAAATTCTCTGAACGTGCCTTCTCATGTCTCCTTAATCAAATGGATCATTTATTCTTTGAGCAAATATTCAATGCATATATGCAACAATCTGGCCTTTGTAGCCTCCTCATGAACGTCTAGACATCTTTCTTTAAATCTCTTAATGTACTGTATCAGTGTAATTTCCAAAAAATTCCATGCCCCAATTGATCAGTCGAGACACGAAATACCAGGAGCGTTAAAACAGTTTATATCATTGTCAGCATCAATGATAAGAAAAAACTGTAGTGAATATAAACCATCCAAAATAAAACCCAATGAAGGATGACAATAAAATTTATTGAACTGAAATAATTGAAACTCCAATAATCAAATAAACTATATTAAAAAATTTATTATACAAATGACATAACTGAAAATTGAAATACAATAGTAATGGCCTCTAAATCAAATCGTGATTACAAGTCACTGCTATAAATAATCAACAACTCCAACTCTAAGGATACCAACTTAAATCTCTTCAACTGCAAGTCTAACCATTCAGCCCTATTAAACATGTTTATATTATTAATCATGTATGTTGGTGGGAATTTATATGTTTGGGTCAGATCCCAAAAGTTGCAGGAAATATATCCAATAACAACAATGTAAATCACACGACTCAATTATAATGAACATGCAACCCGTCGACACTCAAATGAAATGATAACTCACCACTCATCTAGTGAAAGTACTACGAGCATGTCCCACCCTAACGCATAAACTATACTGAAAGTATCTATCTCTAGAGTAATAAGAAAGTAACTAATAACTAATGCAATAGGTTTGTAACTAACTATACACGTACATAATACAACCCATTAACCAATCTTTTACCTATTTAGATTCTCACGATCTCATAATGTAGAAAATGTATTTGTCTTAGCATCTTTAACTAAACGTATTCGTCACTGAATCATAGAGTATGTACACAAAGTGATCTAGTACTAGTCTGACATATGTCATCTTAAAGATAATATATACACAATCTCCCACGAATCACGGTTTATGACATAGGGATCAAGTCAAAGTGTTAATCACTAGACTAATGTCATATACACATATATAAGCCTCATAATAACCATACCAAGTCATATAATTTTAGGGGAATTTCTCATGATTCTATCAATTATCCGTAGGAGTCTCTCACCTAACATATTTCAAAACTAGCATACACACAAATATAGGAACAAGATACCACTAGGAAATCACACCACCAGGTAGTACCATACCAAAACTCGATCGATGGATCAGGTCCCTAACCTCTCGTATCTTGAGGTCTAGACCTACTGAACGTATGATCAAAGTATATCATCACTCAGTACCACACCACTGGCTAAAGTAAAACTCGACCAACGGATTGGGTTGTCACATCTCTCGTCTCATGAAATGGAAACTAACTGAACATGAGTTATCGACCTCCATGAATATTTTGCGTCAATAACCAGGCAAGCTGTACAAGGTCACAAACATATGAATCCAACACCTCGACTGATAGATTCACCATCAGTAGTTGATATGTTCACAAAATCACACAATTCATACATACACAAACAAATACCAATATACATAAATATAGGATAAAGCATACTTTTAGCATTCCCAAATCATCCCAAATCATCCCAATGTCAGATTATCAACTTAATTAGGGCTTACTATATCTCAAAACCACATCAGAAAAATACTATAAGTAGGAGGTCACGTACTCTTAAGCATATCCTCATTTATCCCGATACCTAGACGCAGAATTGTTCATTATGTTCTTAGGTCTACCAAGTCTCCAACCTTATTTAATACATCCCCTAGTTTATCATGTCTCTAGACTACGAGTCCTTGCATATATATATATATATATACTCTCTCATAACATATATATGCGTCTTCTCATTTAATTACTGAGTTAGTTGCATGCCCTATAATTTTACAAGACCAAAATCAACCTTCAACACTTTAGGTTGTTTCTCTCCAAACCCAATACATACACACAACCATAGAATATCGCTCACTCGCACATCGACCCAGTCCTGACACCGAATGATACTAATTAGTTCTAAGGTTGAAATCCTCATCCTATGTAATTATTCTCAACATTAAACAATTCCAACTATTTGAATAACTAAGTTCAATAACCATAGAAGGAAGCCTAAACTTACACTAGGCTCCAAAATAACCCAACCAAACAAACCTTGCTCCATCCTTGGGAAAGTAGGAAGGGTGGACAATCGATTATCACATATATTTGACGGTTCTTCCTCATTACGAATTTCTTCCCTCAAAACCTCCATTAAAGTTTCTCCAAGCTCCCACATCAGATCTAAAGCTAAATCAAACTTCATCCTAACTACTGGGTCATGATCCTAAACGTATTTCAATAATTACGTAAGACTAAAATCATTAAAAAAATATTTAATTCATCCAAGTTCATACTTTCAGACCTAATTTCTCATTAACATGAAAGGGGGAAAATTAACCTACGAATTTAGGTTCAATATTCAAATTAACATTAGGGTTTCTACTTTATAATGAATATAAACCCTAAAACATGATTTATGTTCCACATTTACGCATCTATAACATTCAATTTCATATTTTCTCTATAAAAGGACAAGTCCTCAATGCAGAGGCAATTAATATAATTTATAATTAACTCATATATACAAACATAATCAAGACTAATTAAATCAAGCCCTAAGCGTGCATTCTAATCTCGGATTAGCATAGAAAAACATGTATTCTAAACGAATTATAGATTTAAAAGTGTTTTACAAGAGATTTCTTGCCTAAAATGATGAAAGGGGAATCTTACACGCTGTGAATCCTTATTCTTCCTCCTCAAAGTTCATCCCAAGTTCTACCAACTCTCTAGGGATGCTAGGGTTTATTTTTAATGTGAAATTAATTAATTAATTAATTAATGAGACTTAACTTTGTAAATATCTCTAGTTTTTGCACCTATATATTAAGCCTATTTTTAGACCCCCAAATAGACCCAACATACTATCCAAAATAGGCCAAAACTTAGCCAAAGGATATACCTACCCCACGAGCCCAACTTAAGATGATAAAAACATGTAAATGGGTCTCCATTTCATTCTAGAGTCTTCTCAAATTGTTTATCCCTCACTCACCATGGTAAAACCTCATAACGTAAAATAAACTACACAATTAATCATTTTAAGCGTAACTGCATATTGTCAAACATAATTAATTACACCCATTAATTAAAAATGGCATGCGGCGCAAATAAACTACTTAATATGAAAATTTAATTATCATCCAAATATTAAATTATTATTACCAAATATCTCAAGTAATAATGAAATCCCAGTAATTAATTTCTTCCCATAATTAATAAACAATACTTAAATACTTAAAATATGGGGTATTACAATCAGCTCCTTGCCAAGCTTTTCAACGTCTTAGGACAAATGCCTCATTTGTAAATTCATCTTTAACTATAATTTTTTTTAAGTAACTTCCTGTGCATCTCTTCCCAGGTTAAAATATGATTTCGTGCCAGATGAGAATAAAAAGAGTAGGATTTTCCAGTGATAGTCTACGAGAACTCACTTAATCTTAGATTTTTGTTCTTGCAATGCACGTCGTGGTACTCCACGCACCCTTTTAATGTGATAATTTCACTTATTCCATTAAACTTGACGAACTTTTATGGAATACACCTTTTGGGTAGTATATATCATTGATGATGTCAGGAAGGGGGTATTCAACTCCTCATTCAAAATATGGAACTCTATCTCTTTGAGTGAGAGAATATTTTTTACTTCTTCCAAGGAGACTACTTTTTATAAGAGAAAGCTTTATGATTGCTCATCATTTATTTTAATTTGTCTTATTCCGTTACATATTCTTCATCATGTATTTCTCAAGATCTTTATGTGAAGACAAGTAAGTGACCGAGCAACAATCAAAGATCGAATGAGTTGATATCGTTGCTACAATCATCAAGAAGGTATATGATTTTGATATTTTCATAAACACTTTATTTAGGGTTTTTTATAAAATCGTCAAGGCTTGTTTTTAAAATTATGTTTGCAAGATTTTTATTTTATTTTTGTAGTAATTCGAATGACTTTCAACTTTCGTTCTAATGATATTGAGAGTTCATTCAAATGAACACCAAGCAGTTTGGTTTTGTTTACAGCCTAAATTATTAAAAGCTCATTTGAAGATACTTTGAACTAGGTTGGCTCTTTATTCGAACGAGATTTGACTTAGTTTGAACGAGATCCTATTTTTGTTTGAACAAAGCCGAGTTTTTGTTCGAACGACTTTTCTCAAAAAATTCTACCTCAAAAATTATGTTTTCAATAAAATAGTGTCTTGGGATTAGCTTTTGTCACAACTTTTGGAGAGAATTGTTTTGTTATGCATATCCAAAAGGTATCTGATCCCTAGTTTGTTTAAAACTTTTTTCTTTTCCAAATCAATTCCCTTGAATGATTTGTTAATCTTTATCACACCCTGGAAGAACACAATTCCATGATCATACCCTAGTAAAGATGATTTTCAACTACTGGCCTTGTGGAGTTAAGTCTCTACTATTGAAGGATATAGGAATACTGATTTCTAAGGTCAATCGATGGATATTGAGGTAAGTTGATGTTGATATTGAACGTTGTTGAATCTGGATAGTTTGTTGTGGACAACTTGGATTGAAGACATTACTACATCACTTAGTGGTGCCCTATGTTTTGAAAGTCTGTGGACGTCTATCTGTAATACCTAGTTGGAAATAATGTTAAATATAAGTTTTTCCCAAAAGTGAATTTTCCTTATCTCATGTCTTTACATGGTTTGATTATGGTTTATTTTAAAATAGATTTTAATACCTTTCATGTTCACTAAAGTTAATCAAGAAAAAATTTGGAGTAAATTGAATTTAGTGTGTGTATGACCTACTTTATGAATTATACATTTAACTAGACCACTCTGTCACATTTTCAAATTGGTATGAGAGTTTGTTTCTACAAGTTTCATAAATGAATCCTGGTGGATATATGGAAAACTCGTATATTAGGCTACCTTTATTCGATGGCATAAATTATGCCTGCTGGAAATCTCAAAATTATATTGTCTCTGAATTCAATTGACGAGTGCATATGGCTTGCAGTTGAAAGGTAATGGACACCTCATACAGTGACTAATGATAATGTCATTAGCCTCAAGTCAATCTCTAATAGGATTGTAAGTGACCTTAAACAGTGAAATTTTAACTCTCAAGGTTTAGTGCAATTTTCAATTTTGTCACACCCGATGACTTTCGTCCCATCATGATGTTCACCAACTATAAATAAGCTTAGGATATCCTTCTTCTCACTCATGGAGGTACTAATGATGTGAAAGATTTTAAGCTTTAGAACGTCACTACACAATTTGAGACAATTTTCATGCTTGAATCTGAAACATTTGATGAATTTTATGCACACATGTCTAATATTGTGAACTATAACTTTAATTTGGGTGAGAAAATTCCTTAGATGAAGGAGGTCTCTCCCTCTAAGTTTTTATACTAAGGTTACTATCCTTAATTCTTTAGGAATTTTAGATACTCATATGTTAGAAGAGCTCATAGGTGATATTGAAACTTACGAATTAGATTGTTCCATGAAACCAAAAGGAAAAGGGGAGTAATAGTCCTAAAAGTTTAAAGAAATAGTTTTGACTCCAATTTCAAAATGGATCTAGATGATCTTTCCTTATTTGCAAAAACTTTCAAAAAAATTCTTAAATTCAACAAAGAAAATTCTTCCAAAGTAGAAAAAAAATTCAGAAGGACAAAAATTTCAAAAGGGGCAAGAATGTTTTTGGGAATGATCAGTGGAGAGTTAGAAGTGAATACCCTAGGAATGTTGTATCACAGCAATGTTATGAGTATGAAGAGAAATAACATAAAGCCCATGAGTATCCCACTCGGCTTAAGAGATAGGGCAAAGGAAAATATTACATATAACGCCACTCAAAGCGATAGTGATACTGGGTCGATGGATTCCAAAGATGAATCACCACTTGAACCTAATTTATGTGCCTTCATGGACAATCACATTAATACTTCAAGTACATACCACTCCATTGAGGACTATTCTATATCTGATGTCTTGAACAATAGGTTGAACCTTTCTAGAAAGAGTGAGGGTGATGAAGACAATTTAAGCGAGGGAGAAAGTAGCCCCCGACGTGCTAACGACGATCTTAATAAAGATTTTATAAAAACCAAAATGAAAAATAAAAATTTGACTCTTATGGTGTTGGCTTTACAAAAAGATTTGAAAGTTTTGAGAGAGTACGAGGCCTCCGTTAGCCAACTCGAATAGTTAAAAGTTTCTTTGCGTGTGCAACTTATTGTGGTTGGTAGAAAAAAGGGTGACTTTACCAACAAAGTGGCTAGTCTTACGAGATATCTCTATGCATCATTGAAGATAAAAGTGAAGGCCATATTTCCCAACTTAAAAAAGATCTCGAACGTGTCCAGGTGGTCCAGGTCACGTTAGAGGACACGTCTAAGAAGGTTAACAGGATGTTCATCTATCCCGCATTAGGTTTTCACGAGAGACAAATGATAGGTTACGATGGTGCATCCACATCCAATATCACACCAAAACTAGTTCCCGACTTTGTGATGAGTCCTCATGGGCCCCGACTGAACCCACCAAAGAGAGCTCGTTCCAAGCGCTTTAACTAAGGTATACCCAAACAAATTAATGTTTATTCCCATTACAAACAAAGTGGTCACCTTAGAGAATTTTATTTTAAGCTAGGGAGAGTTTCTCACATATGCATTCCCCCATATGGTCCCACACGCATTCCCCCACATGCTCCCACACACCTTCATTTAGACTTTGATAGTCTTTGAGACCAAGTTAAATTTTTAGTCATGACTTCTCAATGTTTGATGAAAGAATTTCAAAGGATGTCTAATCCTTTTGAGAACACGTACCAGAATAATGATTGAAATCCAGCTTTGTATCTAGTATAGGGTGATTGTCATATTGTTATCTTTTGTCCCTATTACTACATTGTATTTCTATGTTTATATTTTTTTGAAAAAATCTAGAAATATTCTCTTTTATTTTAGAAAAAAATGAAAAATTTTGCAAAAAGATTTTATTTTTGATAAAAAATTGTAAAATTCAAAAAGATTTTTGTATTTTGTTTCATTTCATATATGATTGCATATTTAAGATGTTCGAATCAAAATTACATACCATCCATGCATGTGGATTATTCATGGTGTTATGAGAGTTGGCTTCGTTTATTTTATGTGCTTAATAATGAGTGGTTCGTATTTTGTTGTTCATTGATGAACACTTCCTTTATGTTAGACTCTTTATTTGCCTTTATTACACACATCTACAGAATTTTTGAATATTGTACTTACTTATCAAATGTCGAATACTGTGTTCTCATCTCAATCGTGCTTAATAACGAACCAAATGTACTAGGAAATTATTGTGCTTATAAGAAATATTGCCCAAATTTCTTTTCTTGAAAATTTTGATTTTGGTTTAAGCAATGGAAAGGGGCTACGGAAGAGGCAAAGGGACTACGAAAGAGGCAATCTTCTTTGAATTAAATGCCACCATTGGGAATAGCATAAAGGATAATTTTGACACATAAAAATAGAAGTTTCAAAGCCAATTTTTTGTTTTATTGATGCTTTAATCGTAAGCATTATGATTCCTTCAAAATTTTGAGAGCGTGTGCTTAACATGTGATATTTTGAGGGTGTTATAAGTTCAAGGTCAATGGGTTTTCACAGTAAACTTCCTTCAAAAACATTAAATACTTTGTTGATTTGAGAAGCATTAAAATTCATGGAATTTTGCATAATTCAAGTCAATTTCATTTCTTTCAACATTTTTACACTTAAGGTCGAATTGAGTTCTTTCTTTAGGATTATCTCGATGACTTAGTGAACTTTTACTTCATGTGCTTATGTTGATTTTTCCATGATTTAAATTCACACGATTTCATTCCATTTCTTGATTCCTATGTTTTTGTGCTACTCCACTTATGTGTACTTTTTATACCTATGTGTATATTTATTTATTCAAAATTTTGAAAAAAAATCAAAAATAGTTTGTTGATTCATCGTATGTGTCTAGTTATTTATTCTCTGTGATGTTGTTTCATCTTTGTATTCGTGTGATACTAATATTTCAGGATTTGTTTCTAACCCTTTGTCAATTATGGACAAAAAATGGGAGAACATATTGACGGGGAGCTTTTTTAGTTTCCTTAAACTCCATGAGTCATGATATTTCTTTTGCTTCATGCGTGTAGGTCGCTTCCACTTTGATGATTTCATGGATTACACGATCAAGACATTTAGTTAAAGACAAAGTCACTTGTGAATTTTGTTTTTCGGGTTTGGGAGGGAATTAGTTGTATTTGTCTTCAGGGTTTTGTTTTCAATTTTTGTTTTGTACCAAAATAACCAATTGGGAGATTTGTAAGAGAAAGTTTTATGATTGCTCATCATTTATTTTCATTTGGCATATTTCATTACATATTCGTCGTCATGTAGTTAGCAAGAGCTTCAAGTGAAGGCAAGTTAGTGTCCAAGTAATAATAGAAGATTCAATGAGTTGATATCATCACTAAAATCATGGATAAGGTATAAGGTTCTGATGTTTACATAAACATTTTATTAGGGGTTCTTTTATAAAATGTTCAACCCTTGTTTTTAAAATGATTTTTCAAAATATTTTTTTTATTTTCGCGATCGTTCAAATGACTTTAAGATGTTTGGAAGAGTTTGAGAATTCGTTCAAACGAACATCAAATGGGGTTGTCGTGTTTACAAAACCTAATTCACTCAAATCTCGTTTGAACGAGATTATCTCTCAATTCGAATGAGATTTTCCTTGGTTTGAATGAGATCCTATTTTTCTTCAAAAGATGTCCAGTTTTTGTTTGAATGACTTTTATCAAAAATTTAATCGCCTTAAAACATTTGTTTTCTATTAAATGTGGTCTTGGGGTTATCGTTTCTCAGAACTTTTAGCGAGATTTATTTTTCTATACATATCCAAAATTCTCCAAACCCTAGTTCATTTAAAACTCTTTTCTTTTCCAAATAATATCCCTTGAATGATTTGTTGAGTTTATCAATCCCTATAAAGACACCATTCCATGTTCATACCCTTATAGAGTTAATTCTCTACTACTCACCTTATGGAGTTGAGTCTCTACTGCTGAAGAAAATAGGAATACTAATTCCTTAGGTTGATCGGTGGACACTGAGGCAAGTGGAGCTTTCTGTGGGAGGATGTTGAGTCTGCATCATTTGTTATGGATAAATTGTATTGAAGACATTACTGTGTCGCTTAGTGGAGTTGTAAGTCTATGTCTGTCTGTCTATAATACCTCATTGGAAATAGTGCTAAATATAGTTTTAGGGTTAGTTTTATTTTGGAACTATATATCATTTTGTCTAGTTTTCGGGTTTGTAACTTGGGAGATTTTCCCTACTCCTTCAATTCCTTTGGGCATTTTGTCCATTTATATAAGTTTAATTACTATTCATTATCCCTTTAGTTGTTCTAGCTTTATTTCCATTATTGTCTTTACTTTTCATGCCTAGATAATTAGTTTATTGTGTTTATTTATTGTTTTAATTATTTTAGTTTAAATTAGTTTATTTATGTCTCGCCCTTAGTGAAATAGGGTTGGGGTTGCGTTTTCACAATTAATGGGCGTCGAGCTCCAAAAGTTAGGTTTCGCGTAAAATTGTATTTAATTGAAACCTCGCGTATTAAAGTTGGATTATTATGCGTTTAACTTTTTTGTCATGCAATGTTCGTGTCTGTAGTGACAATCTGAATTTAATCCACGTGTGACCATTTTTTTTGTTAAATGTTTAATCTCGCAACATTGGATCGGATTCCTTATTGTGTGATATTTATGCTTAATTGAAATTACTGGTTAAATGCATTTCGAACTGAGATCCTAATTATTAGTAGTTTAGCCCGTGGGGTGTGAATGCAATCCCAAAACTCGCTTTTATATTGTTTAGAGTTAACTTCTTTATTTTCCCTTTTTCTCCATAACACCCCATCACCTTTTACACTTTTATCCTTGAAGTAATAAATTAATTACCGATCTAATTAACACTCCCTGGGGATTTCTTACGATACCTGACTTACCGTTGTACTTGCCTCGTAAGTGTAATAGTAGCTTAGGTTTTCGTATTGAGGAGGTGAAAAAAAACAATGATTAGCATTCCTACGCAACGCTACTTTTCACCCTTTATCAAGTACCAACGACTGAGCCAGAGAAAGAAAACGGAAGCCCAGCTGAGGCCGGGACCAATATTGCAAGGTCTTCCATGGTTGACACTGAAGAAGAAATTTTTTTGTTTAAACACGGAGTCCTAGGTAAAGGGGACTTATAAAAAGGAGGCATAATTTGGAGCTTGTTTATAAATTTCACCTCATGTGAAGCAGGATGTGGAGTGGGTTGATTGTATCGGCCCCAAATGGGATCGACATAAACTACACCTTGAGATTCATCTTCAAAACATCTAATAATGAGTCAGAGTGTGAAGAACTTTTATCAAGACTCTACATTTCCAAAGCGTTGAACGTCGGCCAGATTTTAGTTCACAGTGATTCCCAGTTAGTTGTAAATCAAATCTTGGGAGTGTATGAGGCCAAGGACGAAAGGATCTCCAAATACTTGGCGCGGGTGAAGAAAGTGTTGATTAAATTTGAAGATGTAAATGTCAAAAGGATCCCCTAGCTAGAGAACATCCAAATCGATGATCTAGCAAGGTTAGCAAGGGCAACAAGAACTGAGATCAAACGGTCAGTGCCAGTAGAGTTCCTGTATAGGCCGTACATTGAAGAAGATGACAGTGCAGATGATTTTTGTTTAAACCTGAACCTAGGATCATCATGGATGGATACCCTCATCCAATACATCATAGACGGTGAGATACCATAATCCAAGTTTGAGAGAAAGAAGTTGAGATACAAGTCAACAGAGTTTTTGATAATAGAAGATGTCTTGTACAAAAAAGGGTTCCTCCCCCTTTAATACGATGTGTTCATCCCACTAAGGCGCAATATGTATTAAAAGATTTTCATGAGGGTTATTTCTCAAGACACATTGGAGGAAGGTCTTTGTCAAAGAGAATATTTACTCGGTGTTATTTGTGGCTAACCTTATCCAAAGACACGTCCAACTATGTGAAGAGGTGCGATAAGTGTTAGAGATATGCCTGCATCCCTCAACAACCATATTATCTATCACTTCCCCTTGGTCGTTTACAGACTAGGGGATTAGCTTGGTGGGACCCCTGCTTAGGGATACAGGCAAGTAGAGATACCTAATAATGGCGATTGACTATTTTTCAAAGTGGATAGATGTCAAAGCAATGATAACTATAATCGAGAAGAAAACTTTTAAATGTATTTGGAATAATATCATTTGTAGGTATGGTTTGCCAAATACTTTGATCTATGATAATGGTAAATAGTTTAAAAATAGCTCTCTAAAGGCATATTGTAAGAAGGTTGGCATCATACAGTTCTATTTTGCACAAGGCCGACCTCAGGCAAATAAATAATCTGAGGTGACTAACAGAACTATCTTAGACGGGATCAAAAAAATTAGAAGATGCCAAGTGTCTGTGGACAGAATAAGTACATATTATCATGTGGGCCTACCGGACGACAGAGAAAACACCAACAGGGGAGACCCCTTTCATACTTGCTTATGGCTCAGAGGTAGTGATACTTACTGAGCTCGTCATGCCAAGTCATAGGGTCCAAACATACAGCCCGAAGGCAAACACATAGGAGCATAGACTGGACCTAGACCTGATCGAAGAGAGATAAGAAGATATGGAGGTCAGACAGGTTACTTATCAATGGTGGACTATAAAGTTTTATAATAAGAGGGTTAAGGCTAGGCCGATAGTCATTGGGGATCTAGTCCTGAAGAAGACCTGGCAGAATTCAAAAAATCTCCATGCAAATTGGCATGGCTCGTATAAAGTCCCGAAGAGGTCATCCCATGCACATATAGGCTTAAGAATTTGGAGGGATATCCATCCTCAAACCCAACGAATGTCAACCATTTGAAGAAATATTATCACTCGAAATCTATATAAATTTTATTTTACCATTGTATGAGAAATATTCTAGAGTAATGATTGAATAAAATTCAAGCGTTCCCTCATATTTTTCTTATACAAAGTGTTCAAATGCATGGTTCAATTTTTCCTAAGCTTAAAAACGTCATCCAAATGGTAAATTAGCATTAACTCACTCTCGCTGACATGAGAAACCAGAAGAGACTTATCTCTTCCATTGATTCTCAATAACTGTTAGAGGGGGGATAGTGTGACAACATCACTATGATGGTGAAAACATAAAGAAGCTTTGAAAACTAGAGTGAATATAACAACGTGGTGGTATCAGAGTCAAACTCTCTCGGCAAGATGACGGTACAGGACGAGAAGACTCTCGTCCATCCACTCTAAAAAATGATGAGATGGGACTCATAGTTAAACATAATTAATTTTGTGGTTAAAATTTGAAAATCATTTAATTATGGTTTATTTAAACATTACAACGTGGTGGTATCAGAGTCAAAGTATCTAGACGATACAATGGTGGAAGACGGGACTACTCTCCTCCATACACTCTCAAAAGCGACGAGAGGAGACTTTTAGTTAAACATTATTAATTTAGTGTTAAAAATTTTAAAAAAATTTAATTATGGTTTATTTAAACATCACAACATAGTGGTATCAGAGTCAAATTCTCTCGGAGAGATGAAAGTACACGACGAAACGACTCTCGTCCATACTCTCTCAAAAATGAAGAGAGGGGACTTATAGTTAAACATCATTAATTTGGTGGTTCAAATTTGAAAATCATTTAATTATGATCTATTGAAACATCAAATAGTGGTGATATCTAATTTAAAAAAATCACTAGGTTGGTTGAATTACTTCTCGGCTAAGGATGAGAATATATTCACAATCAAAAGGTTATAAGGTTGCTTAATAGTAATTATGATCAAAGCAGGCAGACACAACATAATTAGAAGAGATAGAAAAATGAGAGATAAAAATATTTACATTCAAGAACATTTAGCAAAGTTTGAAGACGAGAGAAATTGAGATGAGGATACCAATGCATTGTTAAAAAAAGTTAAACAATCAAAATTAAAAAACGTGGGAACCGTTCATAAATTAAATCAGGAAAGGGCATCTGGCCACAAACGGATGCCCTAATAAAAATGGAAGGTTCAGGCTATTTGATTCCCCTCAATAACATTAATGTCATCATTCTTCTCGGCTTTGATAGTAATATCCTTCTTGGCCCCATCTCTGCCTGGGTTATTTCAACATCATCCCCAATTATCTCATCATAATCCTCTTAATTGATTATCTAGATGATCAACTCAGGTTGTGCCGACCCCTCAATATGGGTCAAGGTTGTCATGGCTAGTGGGTGGAAGAAACAAAAGGCCTCAAATTGGGAATCCAAGTGTGAGATGTTAGGGAATTCTAACGTGGCCCAACGATAGAACGTCTTAGCACGTCTCTCAAGGTACTGAATATTGTACTCCAAGAACTCTTTAGATGACTTAAAGTCCTCCATAGATTTTTCCTTTCCCTCCACAAGGTCCTTCTCAATAATAACTTTCACCTTCTCTTTCTCATCGATCGCCTGCCTATCGACTAAGGCCTTGATTGCGACCTCGTGATCGGTGTTCAGCTCGCCCGAGGCCTCTTTGTGTTGGGTCTTCAGGGTATCAATTTCCCTCTTATGGTTATTCTCCTGGATTAAGATCCGTTTCTTTAAAACCTTCTCATTCTTAATGGCCTCTCGGGCCAGCCAAATCTCAGGAAGCCTCTCTTTGACCGACTGATGGGCCTTCTTCAGAGACAAGACATACTATAAAAAAAATACAAGATATTTGTATAAGATGATGCTACACAAACTTAAATAGAGATGAAATAAATATGTAAGATTTTTTATGAAAGGAGGACGTGAACAACCCTGTGGATACAAAGTCACTCAAAAGATAGACATCCACGGACTCTAAAAAAACATTCATCGATCTCTGACGTCATGTGGTGTAGTGCCTTAAAGGCCCTTTTATTATCCCCTATGAAAGATTCAAAGCTGATTTATAAATTAACTAGATGATCCGATAGAGTATCCTCGGAGGAGATTGGTGTTGCTTATGTTGGTGTTGTTTTGGATAAGTTATCCTGACGCCTCTTATGTTACTAAGAGTCATGGAAATATTTGAGGACCTCCTTTCTTTTTTTTTCTCTCCTCTTCCTAGCCAGGGTTGCTAGAAGTGGAATTTTTTATCTGAGGAGGGGGTGTAGACTTCTTCCCCACTTATTGCATAAGACTGGCAAGGTTAGGAGCATCCATTTTCCAAATAGACTCAGGTTTGTTCCATGGATGAGGTTAGTAAAAAATATAATAAAGGTATGACACAATAGTTATAGGAAAAATATTTACATAACTCAGTTAGGGGGTCCACCCCTAAACCTTTCTTCTCCAAAAAGTATAGGGTCATCAATTGCTCAAATTCGACGAGACCACCCTCTTTACCCTGATTTTTAATCTTTGCCTCCTTCTTACTAGCATCAACAATCAGATTCAGGTTTAGTTTGGCAGATATAGAGGCTTTGGCAAATCTCCGAGGAACCCTAGGCTCTGATGCGTTACAGGAAGTATCTGGGTTAAACTCTCAATCTCCATATATGAAGAAGTAACGGGGCTTCTAGTTAAGGTTGGATGTTTGGTTCACAAGTATTACTTTCTTTGTTGGTTTCTTGGACATGAGATGATAGTATCCAAGTTGGGTTTTTGGAGAAAATATGTTGTAGCAGCCCCAAAAAATGATAATTAGAAGGTAGGTGTGATAAACCAACTTCTAGATAAATATGAAGCTGAGGATGATCCTCTAGGCATTGGGCGATAGTTGAGAGGATCTGAGACCTAAGCTGGCCAAAATAGCTCGTACAGTGGAGTGAATGGGATGCCTAAAGCTGACCTTGAGCATCTTCTCGTAGATCAAGATCTCGCCATCTTAGCCATGAAATGCTCCCTTGTCCTCTGAAAGCACCCTCATGTTGATAAAGGGTCATATACCATAAAAATGCATCCAAGTCAAAAGGTACACTTCTTTAATAATGTTGGAAAAGGATTCGATGTACGATGTGTTAAGTTTATCCTCGGTCGAACAAGATTCATCATTCAAGTTATCATTTGGGACACCACCCATAATCATCAGTCAAATTTGTCACCTCGAATGGACGACAATAGGACAGCCATTGGGGGAGGTGGAATTAAAAATTCCACCCTCGACTCGTTTGAGTTCGGAATCTCTTGAATAAAGGAGTCTGAACGATTAGAAGACTTAACATGCTAACAAGACAAGGCTCAAGAATTGGCCCCATTCGCCTCAGGCCCTTCAGAAGAGGACGTCAAAAGTCTCATAGCCTCCTCATACGAATCCACTCTTAGCTGTGTGGGAGACGAAATGATTGTCATCTGCAGAAGAATACAACTTAGACATTGAATTATTTAGCTAGGTAATGGGAGGACCTATGAAAACTAGTGGGATTGGATGAATTGAAAGTGTAGGATTGGCTTTATCCTTATGCTTAATTGCAGCCTCGGATTTTACCCTTCGTATATCCCTAAAAAAACTCCCCCCAAGGGTTGGATACTGCTTGATAACTCGTATAGAGTTTTTAACATGCAAACAAACTTTTGATTGAGTAAGGTTGACTATAAGATTAATTGGGCGAACTAAATCATTTTTTAGAATGCTAAAACAGAATAGTGCCTAGATTTTGCTAAAGATTATGATCGGAGAGTCACCAGAATGTTCAAACCTAGATGGAAATGGATTAAAAACCACAAAACTTGAACTAGTGACTTCTCCTAAAACCTCTAAAAAACTAAAGGCTAAGCCTTGAAACTACCCAACCCACCGCTAGAAAATACAAAAACTCATCGAAAATGGAAAAAATGAAAACCAAGCAAATATAAACTTCAATCAGAAAGAAATTTATGGATATGAGTTATCTAGATGAAGTGAAGTTCTTGAGAGTAAGGAATATGCCAGAAGGCACCTCAAACAGTGAGAATTCAACGAAAACGATGGGGACGTTAATGGCAGTTGGCTCAAGAGCTCTAAGTAGGAGTAAGTTTGCAAAGAAGAGAGAGAAATTTATCAAATGTGGTTTTTAAACCACCAAGTCATTATGCACCGATCCTAAGAGAGCTATCATGAGGGCACAAAACCCTGAGTAGCCCTATATCCACCTATACTCGTGTGAGACGTTAACCTATGAGAACATTGACATGTGTCTTCTCCAATATATTGAGACACAGAATAACTCCTAGGTATCACTTCAATAACCATCACCAGCTCGTATTTAACATTTAAAGGATAATTCAGTCGTCAATCATAGATATCTCATCAACCCTTTGCCCTCAGACACTTTTATCCCTCAGCCTCTTACTCATATTTAAGACTTAGGTCTATGGGTTATTGGTATACCCAAGTGTAACATCATCCAACCGTAGGACTCACTCATCCAGGGCCGACCTTATAAACATACTTTTTATAGGGATTCGACGTCAACAGTCTCGACCTCGTCTAACTCCTTGGATCGAGGCCCCTCAATCGGCTTGTCCACCTATTATTATCATCTCGTCTACACTTTCATCATCCGAGACCTCAATTAGACAACTGATCCAACACAGTCTTATCTCAATCGAATACCCAATCAGCCGAGACCACACTTCATCATTCTCCATTATATGGCCAAATAGAACATCGGGCTTTCATTCTCGGTTGGGCCGAGACCCCCTCGACGACATCCCATCGTGTGCGATGTAGGACTTCAGCATGGCCAATCCATGTGGGAAGGCAGTTATAACTAAGTCATAACTGCACATTGGGGGAATATTTGCATCATCATTACTTACACATTCTAAAGGATAGGTGGAATCATCTTAGTGGTAGCTCTATAAAGGACAGGCACCTTGCATTCTTGGGGTGCAATGTGCCCCCAAGTACTATAAATAATATCCTTCTTCCCCAAGAAATACAAACCCTAACCCAAGCTTTGCTTCTATGATAGTAGAGAGAGAGTATTGAGAGTTGTATCACCTAGACCATTTGTCCCATTTTATAGTGAAATTCACTCACTTGCATAGTGGAGTAAGCCAATGGCTGAACCACTTATATATAGTGATTATTCCTCATCTCTTTCTCCATTTAAACACTTGTTTATCACCATTGTTGCACCTCTAAAGAAATTATGAATTGATATCATATAAGTTTACTTATTGATACTAAATTGGTATCATCACTGTTTAATTCTAATAACAAGGTATGGTTCTTGTGGAGGTTTAAAATTAAATATGAGGAAATTCTTAATAATGATCAGACTATGCTCCTAAATATTTATCATCCACACATTGATACTGAGGTGTACTTGTCTATAGTCTATGAAAAGTGCATTAGAGATGATAGAAAGCATCATAGGTGTATTACCATTAATTAGCCTTGGGTTATCAAGGGGGACTTTAGTGGGGTTTCTCAAAGTGATGAAAACCATGGAGGTAAGGAAATTGATTTCAATGCAGTGGAAGACTTCAATACTTTTATTTCAAATGCATCCCTATTAGAGGTGAAATTTACAAGAAATAAATTCACTTGGCATAACAACAGAGATAGTGAAAAAATTGGGGCAAGACTTGATAGGGGCCAAGCATCCATTGAGTGAAGTAACTCATTTCCTATGTTTACTCTTTCCCACCTCAAAAAAACTTGTTCTAATCACTGCCCTCTTCTCTTTCCTATCCAAACTCATCTTGATTCCATTCAAAACCCATTCAAGTTTCAAAACATGCGGTGGCAACATAAAGAAACTAGTAACATTATTGAATCTTCATAGAGCTGCTCAATTACAGTTATCCCTCTTAGAATATTTTTTGCTAAACTTTAGATACTTAAGGTTGCTCTAGTAGATTGGAATAAAGTTCATTTTAAAAATGTTTTAGAGCAAGTTCAACAATTAGAGGATGAGATTTTGATCAATGAAATTTCTTATGAATCTTCTCCAAGCCTTAATAATATATCTAAATTCTCTTTATCCAAATCTATTCTCCTAGAAGCTTTAAAAAGAGAAGAAACCTTTTGGGGTCAAAAGATGAGAGGAAAATGTATTCTTGATGGGGACTCCAATATTAATTCTTCCATGCATTAGTTAAGGACATAAGAACCAATCAAATGATCCACAAAATTAAAAATAAAAATGGGAATTGGATTAAGAATATAAATGGTGTGAAGCAGAAATTTTGTTCATACTTTGAAGATAATCTCAAAGCTAGGTCATTGAAGAAGAGGATATCATTATTGAAGTCAAAAACATAAAAAATTTCTTGTGACCAATCATGTATGCTTGATTCATTCCCAGATGAAGATGAGGTGTGAAAGCCCATTCAAAAGCTCAATGATGACGGCAATACTGCAACTGATGGCTATCATGGCCTTTTCTATAAACAAATTGGAAATCAATAAAACTGACCTTATAGGTGCAATTTTTTGTTTTTTTATTGGTGGTGATCTCCCTGAAAGTTGGACAATCACGAATATAATTCAAATTCCTAAAGGAAACAACCTATGCACTACAATGATTATAGGCCCATTAGCCTATGTAATTTATATTTCAAGATAATTACAAAGATCCTTGCTGCTAGTTGTCTCTAATTTTGCCTAATATAATTAAAAACTCCCAAGCAGGATTCTTTAAAGGAAGTAAAATTACTAACAACATTTTTCTTGCTTAAGAACTTATGCACTCATTTGGAGCTTGTGGATAAAATGTAGTCATCAGGATGGACATGTCAAAGGCATATGATAGAGCCTCTTAGCTTTTCTTAGTGCAAACTCCCAAAATATTTTGATTTTCAAAAGTATGGATTAATAGGGGTTGGAGATGCATTTCAAACAAATGGTTCTATACTATAAATAATGGCCAATGCGATGGATATTTTAAATCTTTTAAGGGACTTAAATAGGGTGACCCACTGTCCCTTGGGCCTTTTGTTTTAATAGATAAAACTTTAAACAAAGGCTTACACAACCTATTCTTGAATGGTCATGTGAAACCTTTCTTCCATCCAGAAATAGCCCTATCATTAGTAACCTTAGTTTTGTAGATGATAGTATTGTGCTTTGCAATGGGATTCAATATAGCCAAAAAAATTTAATATCCTTTCTCAAAAGATTTGAAGTGTCCTCTAGTCAAATGATTAATTTAAGCACTAGTGTGTTCACTGTCCATCACTCTATGTCTCTTTAGAGGATTAGATCCATTTGCAAAATCTCTAATTTATCCTATAAAAAAATTCCCCTCAAATATCTTGGTTGTCCTATTTTCTATGGTAGGAGTAAACAAATTTATATTGAGGACCTCATTCATAAGATCATGAGTAAATTAGTAAGTTGGTAATCTAAATTCCTTACTCTTATTGGTAGAAGAACCCTCATATCCTTTGTTATCTCATCCATACCATGGTTGCCTTAAAACCTCCTAGGAAAACTATAAACCTTATTCAAGAGTTGTCCAATAATTTCTTAAGGGGTTAAATTAAATATTTTGGCTTAAGACACCATTGAATTAAACGGTCATATCTATGCCTCCCTGCGGAAGAAGGTGGTTTAGGGTTTAAACTGATCAATGATCTGTGTAAGTCAACTAGTTTGAAAATCAACTCGAACGATAAAACTTATCCTAGTTGACGCGACCACAAATGTGTCTAATGTGCGTGCTATTTAGGCTCAAGTGCAAGCTTGTCGCTCAAGTAATAATCCGATAATTTGGGTATCAATCCTCAGGGAAATAGGATGACAAAGTCGTAATGATGTTGGAAAGGCGAAGGTAACCTAACTCTGACTTTAAAAAGAAGGAAAAGATTATTTGGATTGTGGAATGACTACAACTAGATGCAAATATGAAACTGAGTAAGTAATGAAATTATGAATAAATGAAATGCAATTACTCAAATTAACTAAAGGACTAATGATTATTTGACTAAAAATTTTAACTATGAAATGAGAAAGATAGGTCGGGTTACAATCCCCACACCCTAGTAATTCACTTTGTAGGATACTAGATTCAAAATTAAAACTATAAATGAATCCGACTTCTTAATGCTCCTAAGTGTTACATATACGAGGGATTGTAGCCCGCACAGTATGTAAGTAAAGGAAGAATTAAAATCCGATCTTTAACAGTCCTAATTATTATATATATGAGGGATCGTATCCCGCACAGTACATAAGCAAAGGATGAATTAAAGCGGTATCGTATTACTACGATACAATTCACCTAAGATTTTAATTCCAACTTCTATTTCCACTATCATGAATTACATCGGGTAGGGTTCATGCACCCCGACCCTTGTAAACTTAGCCGGACATATTAAAACTAGAATAGAACGCGTTTTGAATGAAATAAAGCATTTTTACTAACAATTGAAGGTGAATAAGAAGAAAGAAATTACTACTAAAGAATTAACTACTGCAATAATAAAAACAAGAATTGGAATAAAATTACTTGAATTGCAGAACTGGAATCAAAGGTATAAAACTTAGGATTCTTGTTGTTTTCTCTTCTAAGCTAATTACAAAGCTTCTCTACACAGATTAGAAGCTTCTCCCATGTCTTGGAGTTATTTTAAATTTATATCCTATGAA
The DNA here is from genome assembly GCA_949130495.1 of Sambucus nigra. Taxonomy (NCBI): domain Eukaryota; kingdom Viridiplantae; phylum Streptophyta; class Magnoliopsida; order Dipsacales; family Adoxaceae; genus Sambucus; species Sambucus nigra. Next base: position 483,111,607 of record OX422208.1, on the reverse strand, counting down.
ACTTACAGGATTTGGATTTATACAAAACTCTATCAAGAAGAAGATCATCCCAAATCTGAACCTCGGATCGATCCGATCAGGATATATCGAGCTGGTTCGTGTAATAATCAGATTGATCCTTTTTTAACACCCGGATCGGTCCGCTAGACAGGTCTCTTTGCAGTAAAAATTGGGGCCAGATCGATCCATTTTTTTGGAAGATCGGATTGGTCCGGTAGACGTATTTTTATGAAGTGATTTTGGGTACCCAAATTGATCGATTTTTCAAATAAACCAGATTGGTCCAGATTGGGTTTCCAATTTCTCTTGAATATCTCTTCAAAATATCTTGAATATCTCACATCTTTGGGTCTTCATAACTTCTAATCAAGAACACATATTGGGACATCGTTTCTTCATACGTATTCATAAATTCGAGATCTTCGACTTTTATTTTGGGTCCTCGACCTGATTCCTAGTGAAAATTACAATTTTTCCCTTCTAATTTGTCCTCTTTCTTTTCTCTTTCTTCTTCCGGTTTCTTTCCTTCTTTTATGTATTAAATACCTGTAAAATTAATAAGAAATACACGAAAGTCGAGATACTTGTTAGACGAAACCGTTAGCAAAGATATGAGATAAACAAATTCAGTTTACATTGTCCGAGGTAATAAAAGCCTCTAAATTAAGGGGTAAATTTGGAAGAATATATGCCTAATCAAACCCCCCTAACTTAGAACTTTGATCGTCCCGAGCAATGTAAAAGAATTAAAACATGATCCAACTCTAAGGTGGGATAGAATACCTCTTTCGCGGGAAATCGATTGCATTCAGCATATGCAACAAGCCTTTAAACCCCTAGGTTACCCTAGTAGGACGAGTTGTGTTTTGTGAGGTTTTGCAGCAAATATACCCAAAAAATTTAAAATACGCAAAAATGGTATAACTCAAACTTTCCCAGAAAATAGTCATCATTAATTCATGTTCAAAAGTCTCAAATCATAGTGCATGTGTGCAGAGCCAAAAATTTAACCGCAGTTTTTCACTGATTGACCATTATGTTACTTATCCGAAAATTCGTTTGGATTTCAAAATCTCACGGGATGATCTCACAAACGAATCTCTAGGAAGGGTGGCTATTTTCTCTCGGTATGCGTGATTTATAAGAGTAAATGCATTAGAACCAAGTTCACGCACAAAAATAGAAAGACAGACTTTTATGGTAAACGAATCTCATCATCGAGTTACGATTATAAGAAAATGGGAACATTGCCTCCAATTCATATCTTTAACCTCTTTTTATTATCTTTTTGTGTTTTAGCTCTCCACGTGGTAACCAATTTCGTAATTTGGACTATGTTAGGACTTTTTCGGGTTAAAAGTGTATTGGGTAAAATGGGAATGCTAAGGAAATCTGGATTTTGAAAGTTTTCTTATGATTTCCTTTTATGCTTTTCTGGTCTTTTGCTTATTTTTTTTTCTATTTTTTTATTTTCCGTGCTTTTCTTTTCTTGCTATTTTTGTTGAGCATATCTATTCATTTCTCTCCCCCTTTTATGCACTTTCTGGACTTAATTTCTAGGATTATTAACTTTCATAATTTCGGACCAGTTGGGGTTTTTCGGGTTGTCAAACGAAAGGGAAAAATTTATTTGGCTCAATTTTGGTATACAAAAGGGATGATTTTTTTGCTAATTTTTCTGGCCAATATTTTTGGGTGACAAATAAATGCCTACTTCATTGTCCGAAATACTAATTGTGTTACCATATGCGTCTCTAGATTAATTTAGTTTAGAGGTATATTTGGCATGTTTTTCAAGGCAATATCACACACATTTTCCATAATCGGACAAAGTGAAAGAATTGAGATCCTCGACGACTTATTGGAATGCTGAAAAGAACCTTGAGTTAATAATTAACTCGGATTGATTTATAATTTCACAATATTTAAAGGCTCGAATCCCACCAGGTTTGTTAATCTCCACATTTATTCGTTAAGTCGTATATGTTTGCTCAATTTCCTTTTTTGATCAATTTCGTCTTTGTGTATTATGTTTTTACAATTTGAGACTTTAAACCGAATTTTAATGTTATTTTTGAAAATTTTGAATTCCAATTTTTATTTATTTCCAATAAAATTATTTTTGGATTTTTCAAAAAAAATTCTATTTTTTTTTTTAGTTTGTGGGCATTTTCGAAAATTTGTGAAGTTTTAGAAAGACGCACTTGTGACCCCCTCTAACTTAGACTTTTGCATTGTCCTCAAGAAAAAAGGATGAAACTTTAACTCAAAGTGAATTAAAAGTGCGAATAAATAAAACAAACAAATATGGAAAATGTAGAATTTTATATAACGAAGCAGCATGTGTTACAAACAAAAAGGAAAGCAAACAACCATGTGAAAATAACCAACAATTAAACAACCACTTTTCAGAAAAAAAAATATAACTGGGGCGGGGGGTTGGAAGTTCCGGGCGCGCTAGGGTCATACGGATCATAGAAGAAGCTTGGAGGGGGTCCACCAAAGTTAAGTTCGTACATGTGAGTTTGGAGACGATGTATCATGCTCGTATCCCCTCGGTAGGCCGCTTGATCGTGTTGATATGCCGCTTGGTCCCTATTGTATTGTGTGATGAATCCGTCAACTCGGTCTTCGACCTTCGAGTGACGCCGATTAATTTCTGCATTGGCAGGTGAAAATAAAAATCTTCATCATCGTCATAATCTGCGTCGCCCTCCCCCATCGCAATGTCTTCCTCCTCTTCATCGCTGCTCTCATCGTCACGACTCTCTTTCACTTCTTCATCACTATCCTCCTCTTCGGTATCACTAGCCTCTTATGCCAATCGGACTTGGATGCGGGCTTATTGTCTTTCCCATTTGGTCCAGGTGGTGGACACCAAAGGAGTTGGGAGGCGCGGGAAATCTTATGAGGGTGCAATGTCGGTGTTGGCTAAGATTGATGTGATGAGCTGAGGAAAAGGGAGAGGGGTGATGCCCTTTTTATCCGTGGATGCGAAGAATATATCCTTATAAATGCACGCAGCTAGGCTAATGGGGGCATTGTGATCAAAGACGTGGTAGACGAGAGTGTCTTGACCCGGGCGCATCACCAACTGATTGCCCGTGGGGAGAATGTTGGCACACACTATTTTGAAAGTGAGGCTCGCTTTCTCGATTAGTTGGCCCATCGGGTAGGTTTCGTTATTCCAACTGGCATTGGGGTTGATGCGAGACATGCAGACATCTTTTTCAAGCGGGGTAAAAGGGTTGGGGTATATGTATTGCTATGGCATCGTGACATCTTTGGCAGCCAACTTCTGGGACAGAATTTCCAATGAAAAAGGGATGTGAACACCACCAATGTAAGCTTCAGCATCGTGGTGGCCAGTGAGAACAAGTGATCCATATAAAGTGCACATCGCATTGGGCCACACTGCATCATGAGGTTCATTGAGGAAACGACACCAGCCCCAGGCCATGAAAAGAGCGGTGACAAAATTAGGCATGTCGTTCCAAATGACTTGGCGCTTGATTTGGAGTTTGCGAGGTTGGCCGAAGAAACGTTCACACCATCGTTGATCTTTATGGGAGTGGTAGCCAACAGTTCCATCGCCGAGAATTGTGAAGGAATCGTATTTTTAGGGAGGTGGTTGGTTGGCCATGGTTATGGGATTGAGTAAGAGTGTTGGGAAGAATAAGTGAAAGAGAGGAGGAAAGTGAGTAGTGGTGGGGAAAATGGGGTGGGGAAGGTGTAGAATTTATAGGTGGTGAGGGGAGAGGATAGGGTAGGATTTGGAGGGGAAAAGGGGGAGGTATTTGGAGGGAAAAAGGGTGTTGGGAAGGGAGGGGATGAAAATGGTGGGAATTTGAGGGATTGGGGGAAAAGGGGGTGAACCTAGGGAAGGCAAAGAGTGGCAGACACCGGAGCAATTCGGGTCCCCAGGTCCGGATCAATCCAGGTCTTGTACTTTTTTATTTCGATATTTTCCTGACCAGACCAATTCGGCTGCCAAGGATCGGACCGATCCGGTCCCCAGAATGGATCTAGTCCTCTTATGGGATGGTATACTCTCCTCCTATGATATTCAGCTTCTCCTACCTACGATACAACACCTGTATCACTTTATTACCTCTCACCTTGATATTGTGGCTCTAAAATGCTCACCTCGTAAAGCGTGATGGTGCTCGAATTCCTCTTCACTTGTGATGTGATCCTACGAACTCCACTTTCTTAACCAACGTGCAACTTTTATACATAAGAATTCACCTTATACATGTCAGGGGTGCGACGACCTCTCAATTCAAGCTCACTCTACCCCGTAAACAGGTTTCGACAACCAAATATTGTCGATATCTTCTATGCATGCCTCAACATATAGCTTTAGTCGTTGTCCATTGACTCTGAACCCATTCCCCCCTTTTGGATCTTCCAATTCTACTACTCTGTGGGGGAATACACTTTTCATAATGAATGGGCCAGTCCATTGGGACAATAATTTACCCGGAAATAGAGGAAGTCGGGAGTTATAGAGGAGTACCTTTTGTCCCAGTTGAAACTCTTTTCATCGAATAATCTTATCGTGTGTGAGTTTTATTTTGGCTTTTGAAATCTTGGCATTCTCATACGCATCATTGCATATCTCCTCTAACTCATTTAGTTGAAGATTGCAAGCTTCACCAACTTTTTCCATATCGTAATTTAACCTCTTAATTGCCCAATTGATTTGTGTTCTAACTCAACGGGAATATGGAAAGGTTTGGCATACACAAAGTGGAATGGGGACATTCCGAGTGGGTTCTTGTATGCGGTATGGTAGGCCTATAGCGAATCGTTCAATCGAAGGGACCAATCTTTTCGATCGGGATTGAAAGTCTTCTCTAGTATGTGCTTGATTTCACGATTAACCAACTCTGCCTGCCCATTCGTTTATGGGTGATATGTCGTTACAACCTTGTGAATGACACCATAATTTTTCATAAGTCTTTCAAAAGTCTTGTTGCAAAAGTGGGTGTCGTTATCACTGATTATCGCTTTAGGTGCATCGAAGCGAGAAAGTATGTGTTCGTGCAGGAACTTTATCACCACTTTATTGTCATTAGTCTTGATAGCTATAGCTTCCACCCATTTAGAAACATAGTCTAATGTGATTACGATGTATAGGTATCCAAAGGATGGGGGAAAAGGTCCCATGAAGTCAATACCCCTGCAATCGAAAATCTCAATGATGAGAATCAGGGTTAATGGCATCATGTCTCGTCGGGTAATTGCTCCCATCCGTTGACACTTATCGCAATATTTTCAATAATTGTTCACAACTCGAAACATTGTGGGCCAGTACAAATTGCATTGGAGAATTTTAGTGGTTGTCTTTTTCACGAAAAAGTGGCCTCCACATGCTTTTGAATGACAAAATTGGATGACTTTTAGAATTTCGTCATCCGGTACGCATCGTCGCATGATTTCATCGCACAATATTTGTAAAGGAATGGGTCATCGTAGAAAAATATGCACGACCAAGTGATGAATATCTTCTTATCTTGTGGTTTCCAATGGGAAGGGACGTCTCCCGTGAAAAGATAGTTCACTATATCCGCAAACCAGGGCAAAGAAGAGTAGGCAAAGAGTTGCTCATCTGGAAAATATTCATCTATGGGTGTAGGATCACTAGGTACGTCAGACGAAAGCCGTGATAAGTGATCGGAAATGATGTTTTGTACTCTTTTTTTATCTTCAATGAAGGGATTAAACTCTTGTAGGAGTAGGATCAACCTTATGAGGCGCGACTTTTCGTCTTTCTTTGCAAGTAGATATTTTAAAGTCGCGTGTTCGGTGAAATAGGTGATGGGAGAACCGATAAGATAGGATCAAAACTTGTAGAGAGAGAATACTACCACTAGCAATTCCTTCTCCGTAATGGAGTAATTGAGTTGTGGTCCGGTAAGAGTCCGGCTAGCGTAATAGATGACATGTGCCTTGTTGTCTTTTCTTTGGCCCAAAACAGCCCCTATCGCATAATCGCTAGCATCACACATAAGCTCGAATGGTAAGGAACAATTCAGAGCTTGCATGATGGGAGCTATCATAAGCATGTTTTTTAGTTTTGCAAAAGCACTTGGCATGCTTCCGTCCACTCTAATGGGGCGTCCTTCATAAGAAGATTGCTTAAGGGTCTAGCGAGGTCGCTAAAGTCCTTAATTAACCTTCTATAAAATCCCGCGTGGACTAAGAAGGAGCGCACGTCTTTCAGCGATTTAGGAGAGGGTAGGTCAACTATGACATCTATTTTTGCTCTATCAACCTCAATCCCTTTGGATGACACTAGAGGTGGCAATTTGGGTTAGTCGTGTTATTTTCGAGTCGTGGCAATTTTTATTTGAGTATAAGTTTTGGGTACTCTTAAATCTATACAAGATAATTGTGTCATATTCGGGTCATTTCAGGTTAGTACCATAAACGGGTTATCGTGTCAAAAATTTTCAGCCCTAGATGACACGATGTGGCCAAGAACTATACCCTTAGTTACTATGAAGTGGAATTTTTCCCAATTCAGCACTAAGTTATTTTCCACACATCGGGCTAGTAATTTCTCAAGATTCGCTAAAGATAGGTCGAAGGAGGTGCCAAAAACACTAAAGTCATCCATAAACACCTCTAGTCCTCTCTCAACCATGTCACTGAATAAGCTCAATATACACCATTAAAAGGTCGTCGGTGCATTACACGAACCAAATGGCATATGTTTGTAGGCAAACGTTCCAAAGGGGCAAGTGAAGGTTGTTTTCTCTTGATCAAGTACATCTACCTCAATTTGGTTATATCTGGAATAACCATTTAAGAAGAAATAATAAGGGTGGCCTGCTACTCTTTCAAGCATTTGATCAATAAATGGTAAGGGCAAATGGTATTTCCTAGTTCCCGCAATGAGTTTTCGGTAATCAATGCAGACGCATCATCCTTTGGTGATACATTGGGGAACTAACTCTCCCTTAGCATTTTCAATCACAGTCATTCTCGACCTCTTTGGGACAACTTGAATGGGGCTCACCCACTCGCTATCCGATATTGGGTAAATAATCCGAGCATCTAACAATTTTATAATTCCACCCCTCACCACATCTTTCATTGTGGGGTTTAACCGTATTTGCATTTCTCCGAAGGATTAACATCCTCTTCGAGGTGAATCTTATGGGTGAAAATTAGAGGTATTATTCCCTTTAAATCATCTATACACCAACCGAAAGCACTTTGGTGATTCCTCATAATCTTTATTAGCTTACTCTCCTGCTCTTCATCTCAGTTAGAGGAGACAATAATAGGAAATGTCTCACTTTCACCTAGGAAAGCATATTTAACATTAGAGGGTAGTTTCTTCAACTCGAGAGTCGGGAATGTGTCGATAGAGGGTACCATGCGTGCTTCCTAGGTGGTAACTCTTCGAATCGATAAACCCAATTAACATCTCTCGCGTCCTCGTCCGACGCTCTCTCATAGAGTAAGCCTCTCAAATCCTCTACCTCCCTCTCAAATTCGGTGTAGGTGCCCTCAATCTCATGACTAGAAGCTAGGCAAGCTTCTAAGGAATTTCAACAGTAATTTTTCTCAAAGTGTTCTTCTACAATCTCCTCAATTAATCTCACCGTGTGAATATCATCTTCTTCCCCTGCTTGTTGGGTTATGTTGAAGATGTTTGTATCTAAAGTCATATTTCCCAAAGTGATTTACACCTTCACATTTCTAGTATTGATCACTGCGTTAGCCGTAGCTAAGAATGGGCATCTAAGGATGATGGGAACATGATTTTTGGAGGTAATGCAGGGATTCGTGTCCCAAACGACAAAATCTATCGGGCAGTAGAAAGTGTCTACTTGGACTATCATGTGCTCAACTATACCCCTTGTATCTTTACGATTCGATCCGATAACTGGAGTGTAATCCTTGTAGGCTTAAGATCACCCAGATCAAGTTTCCTATAAATCGAATAAGGGAGGATGTTGACCCTTGCCCCCAAATCGAGTAAGGCTTTTTCAAATTTGTTCTCTCCAATGGTGCAAGAAATGGTGGGTGCATCGGGATCTTTATATTTAGGTGGGAGATCATTAAGAAGAACTGAGCTCACATTTTGTGCTAGAAACACGTTCTTCTTTACCTTTATCCTCCTTTTTACTGTCAATAAGTCTTTTATGACTTTAGCACAGGATGGAATTTGCATTATTTCATCGAGGAAAGGTAAGTTCAACTTCACGTTCTTAAGTACTTCTAGCCTTTCTTCATTTACGGTCCTTTTATGGGTAGGAACCAATATTTAAGGAAATGGTCGGCAGAGGGTGGTTTCATAACTACCTCAAGCTCACTAGTGTTTTCCTTTTCACTCTCGTTCAAGGAGATATCTTCAGCCTCTTTCGTTCTAGGTGAATTCTCCTTGTCTTTTGAAATGTCGTGTGAGGGAGGTGATAAATCAATAACTCTCCCACTACGAAGAGTGGTTACAGCTTGGCAGTGCTCCTTCTATTCTGTAGAGGTGTAACTAACACTAGGTTGACATTGGGGAGGTCTTTGGCCTTGGGTAGGAAACTTTCCCTTCTCTTGGATTCTCAATGATGATTTCATCTGGGAGATGTTTGCATTTATTTCGGAGAACATGCGTTTATATCGAGCATTGTTTTCACCTTGAGAATTTATGAATTAGTCCATTGTATCCTCGAGGCTCCTCCGCGGTAGAACTACATATGGAGATGGAGGTGGTGGTGCTTGTTCGTATTAAGGAGGTGGTGGAGGTGGGACAACCTATGAATGTGGGTTCATTGCAGCTTGTGGTTGCCCATAATTAAAACCATGGTGGTTTCTCCACGAAGGTTTGTAAGAGTTCCCATGCAGGGCATTAAAATTCCCCTTGAATCCTCCTATAGCATCCACCTGCTCGGTGTGCAAGGAATTGTAGGCGAAAATAGTCGGGCATGCCTTTGTGGAGTGGCCTGCCTCACACATAGCAAACACTTTTTCCTTCGAACCATGGATTGATTCGGAGATGTTTCTTAACCGACCATCAAACCACTCTTTCATATCTCTTTGAAACTGAACGAATTGACAGTCTATTAAGGTATTGCTATCCAAATGGTATAGATCGGATGTAGTCTAATTGATAGATGGCTTTCTAGGTCGAGCTTGGTTAGGATCAGATGTGTCCCATGCTTGAGTAGTCTCTGCGATATACTTAAGATGAGCCTCGACATCGCATGATTTTAAATCCCAAAAGGGTCTCTCACACATTATTTGCACAAGTTAACCCATTATGGAATAAATATATCACTAGGTGTTTATCAAAGCCATGATGGGGGAAAGTGCTTACTAACTCTTGGAAATGTTCCTAACATTAGTCAAAAGACTCATTATCGTGTTATTGAAAAGATTAAATTTGAGTTTTGGAAGAGTTGGTCTTGTGTTGTGGATAGAATTTTGAGATAAACTTAGAGTGCATATCTATCCAGGAAGTGACGAAGCTCGGGGGTAAAGACTATAGCCAGGTCTTGGCTTTATCCTTTAAGGAAAAAGGAAAAATATTTAGGTGAATGGTATCCTGCGTGCACGCTTGATCACTAAATGTGTCACACGCCTCGTCGAACTCCTGAATATGCAGGTATGGTTTCTCTGAATCCATTCCATGAAACAGAGGGAGAATATGTATCATCCCATTATGAAAGTGGAATTGACCGGCATTATATGGAAATAAAATGCAACCAGGGGTGACAGCCCATTTAGGAAAGATTAAGTCTTTCACGGGACGATATGGGATATCTCCCTCTCCAGTACCATAAGTCGCTGCATCAGACATCGCATTCACTCTCTCTTCAAATGACTCTGTGTACTCACTCGGTGTCCTAGATGTGTGACTCAAAGTTTGACTCAGGGTGTAACTACCGACAGAGTGCTCAGGACTAGGAATTGGAACTCAGCATTGTGGAACGCGAGGTGTGTGGGGGCTTTCAGAGTTGTATTCAACAATTAGATTTTCGTGAATTCTGGTTGGAGTATTATGAGGAGTCTGATTATTTTCAGGATTTTGCATTAAAGTCTTTTGAGAGAAGAATTTTTATTTTATTATTTTTATTTTTATGTTTTTGGATTTTTGGTCAAAGTTTTAGATTGACTCGATCTAACCGAAGTTTACCTAATTTCCCGGTAACGGCACCAAAAACTTGACGCAACAACAAATGTGTATAGTGTGTGTGCTATTTAGGCTCAAGTGCAATGATGTCACTCAAGTAATAATCCGATAAGTTGGGTATCGATCCTCAAAGATACAGGACGACAAAGTTGTAAAGACGTTGGAAAGATGAAGGTAACCTAACTCTGACTCTAAAAAGAAGGAAATGTGATTTGGATTATGGAATGACTACAACTAGATGCAAATATGAAACTAAGTAACTAATGAAATTATGAGTAAATGAAATGCAATCACTCTAATTAACTAAAGGACTAATGATGATTTTACTAAAACTTTTAACTATGAAATGAGAAAGATAGGTCGGGTTACAATCCCCCACACCCAAGTAATTCACTTCGTAGGATACTAGATTCAAAATTAAAACTTTATCCGGATTCTTAATGCTCCTAAGTATTATATAAATGAGGGATCATAGTCCGCACAGTATGTAAGCAAAGGACGAATTAAAACCCAGTCTTTAACACTCCTAAATATTATATATATGAGGGATCTTAGCCCGCACAGTACATAAGCAAAGGATGAATTAAAGAGGTATTGTATTACTACCATACAATTCACCTAAGATTTTAATTCCAACTTCTATTTCCACGATCATGAATTACATCGGGTGGGGTTCATGCACCTCAACCCTTGAAAACTTAGTCGGACATATTAAAACTAGAAGAGAACACGTTTTGAATGAAAGAAAGAATTTTTACTAACAATTGAAGGCGAAGAAGAAGAAAGAAATTACTACGAAAGAATTAACTACTGCATTAATGAGAACAAGAATTGGAATAAAATTACTTGAATTGCAGAACTGGAATCAAAGGTATAAAAACTAGGGTTCTTGTTGTTTTCCCTTCTAAGCTAATTACAAAGCTTATCTACACGGATTAGAAGCATCTCCCATGTCTGGGAGTTATTTTAAATTTTATATCCTACGAAAATTACAAGAGTTAGATTTATACAAAACTCTATTAAGAAGAAGATCATCCCAAATATCGAACCCCGGATCGATTCGATCGGGACATATCGGACTGGTTCGGGTAACAACCGGATTGATCCATTTTTTAACACCCGGATTGGTCCGCTAGACAGGTCTCTTTGCAGTAATAATTAGGGTCGGATCGATCATTTCTTTAGAAGACTAGATTAGTCCGGTAGAATTATTTTTATGCAGTGATTTTGGGTACCCAGATTGATCTGTTTTTCAAATAAACCGGATTGGTCCAAATTGGGGTTCCCAATTCTCTTGAATATCTCTTCAAAATCTCTTGAATATCTCACATCTTCGGGTCTTCATAACTTCCAATCCAGAACTTAGATGGGGACACCGTTTCTTCCTACGTGTTAATAAATTCGAGATCTTCGACTATTATCTTGGGTCCTCAACTTGATTCCTGGTTGAAATTACGCTTTTTCCCTTTTAATTCGTCCTCTTTATTTTCTCTTGCTTCTCCCGATTTCTTTCTTTCTTTCATGTATTAAATACCTATAAAATTAATAAAAAAAATACACGAAACTCGGGATACTTGTTAGACGAAACCGTTAGCAAAGATATGATATAAACTAATTCATTTTACATTGTCTGAGGTAATAAAAGCCTCTAAATTAAGGGATAAATTTGGAAGAATTTAAGCCTAATCACTATTCTATGAACTAAATTCTACTAGAACAAGTGCAAACAGATATCTTATCCTTATGTTTCTCAAACTTATAGAAGAATTCAAGAAGTTTCTGACATCTATAAGGAGTTCAGTACTGATATAGGTTATTCTAAGTATTGGACCCCTACCTATGATGGAAAATTCTCATCAATATCTACTTGGTATATTGTCAGATGCTCTAAACCAACCTCATTTCTTTACAAAACTGTGTGGAAATCTACTTTGTGTCCTAAAGTTTAAATTTTCCTTTGGAAGTGCCTATACCAGATTGTTCATGTAGACGATGTTATTCAAAGCATGGGAGTTAAATTATCTTCAAGATGCCACTAATGGAATAACCCTTCAGAAACTTTTCATCACATGTTTTTAAATTGTGCATTTGCTCTATCAGTATGGCCTCATTTTGCTAATTTATTTAGAGTGCAAGTTTTATTCTCATCCTTAAATTTGTTACTCATGTCAGGTTGTCTAAGGAGACCTACACAAGATTTCATCAAATTCATCTTCATCATTATACCTGGTGCAATCATTTGGGAGATTTGGAAGAGAATGAATCATTGTGTGTATGAAGGTGGAAAAAAGAATTCTAAACAAGTAATTAACCAAGTCATTAACCTTGTCAAAACATGTTATTCAAATAAAAAATTCAAGTCTAAACACAAAGACTTTGAATTCATCATTCAATTGTTCAATATTGAAGCCCCTCATAAAAGTCTATGTTATTTTAATTTATACAGTGGTTGAAACCAAGTGTAGACATTGTCAAATTAAATTGTGATGGGGCTTCAAAAGGTAATCTAGGTGTAGTAGGCTCAGGAGGTATCATTAGAAATCACAAAGGACTTTTTCTTCAAACTTTTTCTTACTTTGAAGGTATCTCTAGCAATAATAGAGCTGAATGCATTGCCATTACTAGAGGATTAAGACTATGTACTAGTATAAACCTCCATGCAGTCATTATAGAATCAAACTCTAGATTTATTATAGATATTTTGTATGGTATTAGTCATTCTGAACCTTGGTCCCTTATAGAAGTGATATCATATATCCAAGAGCTTCAGTCTAATTTACATGTTTCCTTTCTCCACACATGGAGAGAAAATAATTGTGTTGCTAATAGTCTTGCCAATCATGGAGTGAATTATCAAACATTCACTTGATTCCTTGAAGCCAAGGATCTGCCTTTGTCCGCTAAAGGCCATTGTAGAATGGATCTTCAAGGAATTAAGTCATTAAAAAAATTTCAAGTAGTTTTCTCTCATTGTATTTCTGCTTTTTTTTTCAAGTTTTCCTCTAAGTTGTATAATCGACCTTGGTAGGGCTATTCTATCATTCTTAATAAATATAGGGAATTTTGTACTCTTATCCTAAAAAAAGATTTTACAAGTTATAAAACATTTTTTCAAGGAATAACATGATTGGTCCATGTCATTAAATCATGTGTTAGGTTTCCTTTATAATTTTTAGGTGTAAACTTCGCAACCTTACAACATAGGCCACAACCTAAGGATTTTAGTTGTGGCCTTGGTAACCATCCACAACCATACCTACCCATCCATAGTTACCCAAATTTGGTTCACTACTTTGGGTCCAAGGCTTTATTAACCAAAACTAAATTACTAGCCATGACCATAATATCATTGTCTATGGCTTTCATGAAAAGTTGTGACCTTTAATGGTTTGGGTTATTAGAATATTCTACTAACCCCTAGTGTAGACTATCTCCTCGCATTATAGATAATTTAATTTTATCACCAGTCACCACTCATTATTTACAACTCTCTCCCAAACACTCCACCTTCATCACTATAGAAGACAATGGTTGCCTATATATAGGATACTTAGGGAAGGTTTCAATAATTCGAAAAAAAATTCTTAAAGAGCATGGAAGCCTTTAGATAAACAATATTCTATATTTTTAAACGGAAATGATAATATCCTCACCTAATATTATGTCTTAGTCACAAAAACCTTAAAGTTATTTAAGTTTATTGAGTAGAACTAATAGTAGTCTATTATTTACTTCCTATGGAAATTTTATCCATTACAAAGATCTCAAACTACCTCACTCCACCTTAGCCCAAGCCTAAGTTTTTTTTAGTAATACTCTTCACTCATAATTCATTTAAATTTTCTTTAAATTGTAATGAAGTCAGTTTTGATGATAATCATTGGAAGTTAAGGGTCAAACTTGAAGTAAATAAAAGAGTTGGTAGAAAGGGGTCATTCAAACGATATAGGGTGTCGTTAGAAGCGAGAACTAATGTCGAACAAATGTCACTTGAAGCATAGGATCAAACAACCTTCGAGTGAGATCTCACTGCCTTAAAGTCTTAGGTCGCATGAAGCCATGTATCGAACGAGATGGACATGTCGTTCGAGTGAGACTAATGTCGTTCAAATGACATGCCTCAGAAATGTTAGATCTGAATTGCCCTTGTACGTTAGTTGACGAAATTTGGTGAGCCCAAACGGGAAAAAATAGGAATTTTGGGTCTTTGAGGGTTTTTAAAGGGGTGATTTGGGCTCATTTGTGTTGGGGAAATTATAAGAAGAGAGGGAGAGTGGTAGGGGTGGTATTCCTCCATTGTTTTAGACTTCCTACACTCACCCACCACCACAAACCACCTTATATCCTTATATTTGTAACACATTCCACCATATTTAAACCTTATACACCATTTCCACCATGGATGAGGAGAGTTACAAATTTATGGAGTTATTACGGGTTCTTAAAGATGGAGATGGGAGCTTTCATGGAGTTTGAAAAGAGTATTATTGGGGGGTTTTCTTGGAAGCTTAAATGGAAAACTCATGGAGGATGCACTTGGTGAACCCTTGAGGCCACCATTGGATGTGGGGGTTGCTCCTCCTACACCAACATCTCAACCAACATATGAAGTATTTGAGGTGGGAAATCTTACTCTTAGTATTAAGACTCTATTTTGTGTATTTTTAGTCTTGTCATTTGATTATATGAGTAGGGTGGAATTGATTAAATAATGAAAATCATGCGTAATAAATAATAAACAATTTTATGGAATAAAAATGTTATTTTGTTGAAAAATAAAATCATGAATAAATATTCAAAGATTCTTGAAATGAAGATTGGGATTTTATGAAAATTGTGTATTTTCTAAAAAATATATTTTATACATTTTATGAAATAAAATGTTTGAAAATGATGATTGATTTTTCTAAAACATTGGTGAAATAATTTTTCAAAGTTTCTGCAAAAATGTAAAGTTATAAAAGATGAACATTTGTTGGGTTTTAAGAAGTAAAATATCCTTTATGACTTGAAAGTGCATTTTGAAATTATTATGAATTTCTAGGATGAAATGTATATTTAACCCATTTAATAGGATTTTGGGATTTAAAATCCATTTTTTCTCATGTATATAAACTTGTAGTATTTTGGTAATGAATAGGTAGACAAGTGTAAAGGAGGTTTTATTGGGTTTAAACAATAAATAAGAAAAGTAAAAATTGTAGCCTTCAAAATGTATGAAAAAGAGGTTAAAGGTGTGATGAATATAAGGTTGAAAGACTACATGCATTAATAAAATGAAAATGGTAATTTCTTATAAAACTAGTCTTAAGAGTAATTAGAGTTCTTGAATAAAGAAAGGAAAGAAATGTATAATTTGAAAATATGGTTAGTAAAGGTGTTGGATAAGTGCTAATAATTATACGTTGGGAATTTAGTGTGTATAACTTAATAAAGTTTTGAGAAAATTAACACTTGTGAAATGGAGTAAAGGGTGAGTTTTGAAACAAATGGATAAATTGATAATTTACTTAAAGAAGAACATTTTAATGAAATAAAAATGTTAGAAAGGGATGTTACACAAATTGGTCCTAAATGAATATGATTTTAGAATAATATCAAAGCTAAAGTGTAAAGGACATGAATTGATAATATTCAACGTGTAACACAAACTGGAGTGAAACCTCGAGTTTGGCTTCGGTCGGGTAAAAAAGGAAAGAAAGAATTATGTGTACATTTGTAAAATGTTAAAACACATTAAAGGTAACTAAGATGACACTGGGATAATTAAGGATGGACCGAAGCCATAAGTTTAAAGACCCAAAACAACTTGGGAGAGCATATGGTGGCATCGTTGGCAGTGTGGAGCCCGTTAAAGTATGTGGTTGTTAGAAGATTTAGAGAAAAGATAAAGGAATAATGAACATGTCAAGAAATGAGTTGTGTGGTGAAAAAGTGTTAAGATAACCTAACTTTAATGAAAACATTACTTGTTCCGGTAAAGGTTAGAATGGACAAGTAAATGTGTAAATTCATTATTGTCCATAAGGTAAAGGAAAAGAAAATTAAGTGGTAAAATGGGTGGTCAAGAAAACTAAGTGGTTAAATCCATATTTAACACAAGGGTGCGTTGTGAAGGGTTTTCAAGGGCTAAAAAAATAATTTTCTAACACGATGTTCGCGTGTGTTGAAAGGGTTATTTGCAATGAAAATACTAATGTGGATCGGATAAATTAATAAGGGTGATTTCGGTAAAGAAATGGCCTTTGGTAAAACCAAGTGTAGTTGTTCAAGTATTTAATCGTGTGTGTTAAATAAAGTGAGAAACACGTAAAAATGAGAAAAGGGAGTCTTTTACTAGATTAAGGCAAATTAATCTAGGTAAATAAGGTTTTCGTAAGTATATTGATTCATGCATTAAGTATTATATATATATATATATATATATATATATATATATATATATATATATGTGTGTGTGTGTGTGTGTGTGTGTGTGTGTGTGTGTGTGTGTACAAGGTAGTTGCATGTGTACGTAGGTATAACATGTTGGAGTCCTCTTTATACTATTTGATTATATATTTCATCTGTGTATTTTCCACTGAGCATTTGGTTCACGCCCTCGTCTTTGTTATGGCAGGTTGGGTGCGGGTTTGTATTTTGAGGGCGTCATATAGGTAAGTATTCTATTTAATTTTTTGTTAGTAGCTCTGTATGCTTGGACTCTGGGGATGCTTCCCACGGGTCCTTCACGTAGTTTGAACTTAAAATTGGAATCACATGTTAAACAAGTTATGGTCATCCTGTTCTCCTCCTCGGGGAAGGGTTTGTCGGCTCTCGCGTTTGGGGGGAGAGAAGAACAAGGTCTCGCACCCAATCTAGGGGCACATCGGTTATCTTCAATGTGGGGTGATGTAAAGAGATAAATTTTTCAACCTATTTTGCACAAAACATGCAAGAGAAATGTTACCACCTTGAGAGAACGGCATCAAAGACATGATGATGGTTGTGAAACCAATTAGTTTAGAGGTTAGGGGATAAGTTACGAAATGGGAAGGTGTTCGGAACCCATCCCTCCCTTTCGATCTCTCATGGGCATGTGTTACTATTGTCCTTAATAACTCCATGAATTTTTTGCCCATGTATATATAAATGGAGAATGGAATTTCTAGACTCGCGTCATGGATAAAGACGGAGTGACGTCATGAGTAGGACAATTCCCAAAATAATAATAAAAATATAATGTGTGCGTTTGTCAGGTCACCAATCGTTTTATAGAAAGACGATGGTATAAATTGGACAAAACGCAAGCGTGAATTACAAATATAATATGTGTAAATAATATATGAATAAGAATCAGAAAAGAGGACTTGAATCTCAGATTTTGACTCAAGATGCCTACGTAGCCTAAAAAGGCATCAAAGTCCACATAGTTCGCCTACAACAGGAGGGTGGGGTTTATCCCATAAATCCAAGCTAGGATTTTATGTAGATGTGTGTATAGAAAAAGGATGTTTTGGTTTGAGAAAATGTGGTGAGGAATCCCGTTTGGAATTTATAAGCAAACCCTCTTTTTCTTGTTTTTGTGTTTTTTTATAGAAAATATGGTATGTGCAATACTAGTAATAAAAAGTGTGATATTAATATGTGTGGACTAACAAAGATGAAATGCTAAAGAAACAATTAAATAACTAATGCGAATATAAGGAAATTTAAAGAGATAGAAGAATATTTAGAACTTCTTTAGAGACTTGAAGGTTGATCTTGATTGTTGAAGGGATCCCCTTGTAAGTGGATGGAGGTGGTAGGCGGAGAGGGAAGGGATTTTTCTAGATTGGATGTGAAAGGGATGGAAATGGAATGTGAAGGGGAGGATCCATTGGGTTGTTCCCATGTTCGAGAGTTGATTATGGTCAAATAGGGCTCGAAGGTTCCTAACGGTCTTTTGGACAATAGATTTCCGAAGGAAAATGGATCGTCCGTCCAAACAATAAGGTTGGTTCATGCATGGGATGGACCATTGGATAGGGTATTTAGAACCCTTCGGAGATTAATTCATTCTCGTTCGATTTGGAGAGTTGACATTTGCCAAATAAGGCTCGGAAGCACTCGGTGACCTTTCGAAGTAAAACGATCATTCATACATACCTAAGGCTGATTAATCCACAGGGTAGACCATTGGAAAGAGTTCTTATAGACATTCGAATATTCAAGCAGTCTCGTTCAACCTGAAGAGTTGACAAGAGTCAAATGGAGTCCAGAGTGCCCGGTGACCACCAGATCGGTTTTCAATAGTAAAATGGATCGCTCGTCAGAACTGTAAGGCCTTTTCGCGCATGGGGAAAATCGTTGGAAAGGATATTCAGATCCTTTTAATGATTCATTTAGATTTCACTCAGACAATAAAGTTAACCAGAGTCAAATGGGGCCCGAGTGCGCCCGATGACCTCTAGATCGGTACTCGGAGTATGACCTAGGGTTTATGGTGAATGGGGAAGTGATAGGGACCTATGGAGATGATTAGGAGGGTCCTGGAATGTGGTATCTATAGAGACCCTTGACAGGTAAGCTTGGAATAAGTGAAATCCATCAAATAGACACCACATGTGTTGGGGAAAGAAGTCAATTTTGAGGACCTATAGGGATGAGGATGATCAGTTTAGAGGATTGAGATCGATTCTGAGGATTTGTGGTTGTGTTAGGGATGACCTATTCTATAGATCGATCTCCATTCTGAAGGCCTAACGATAAGGATACCGGTTCTACATGTCAAGGTCAATTCTAAGTACATAAAGTTGAGGGGATCGATTCTGAGGGTCGAGGTCAATTCTGAGGACTTATAGTGATGACGACCGATTATGAGGGTCGGTATCAATTATGAATACCTAATGTTATCACGATCGATTCTGATGGTTGAGGTTAATTTCGAGGACCTAAAGTTGAGGATACCGATTTTGTGGGCTGAGGTCAATTCTGATGACCTAAAGTTGTGACGACCAATTACGCGGTCCAAGGTCAATTATAAGGACATAATTTTTCGGAGATTGATTATATGGATTGAGGTCAATTATGAGGACCTATAGTAATGACGACCAATTCTGAGGGTCGAGGTCTATTTTGAGGGCCTAAAGTTTGGACAACCGATTCTTCGGATCGAGGTCGATTTTGAGAACCTAAAGTTGTGACAATTGATTCTGAGGGTCGCGGTCAATTCTGAGGACCTAAACTTTGGACAAACAATCCTGAGGACCTAAAGTGAAGACCAATTTTGAGGTATGAGGTTAACTCTAAGGACCTATAGTAATGACGATTGATTCTGAGGGTTAAGGTCAATTCTGAGGACCTAAATTTTGAACGGACGATTCTGAGAATTATGACGATCAATTCTGAGGGCCGAGGTCTATTCTGAGGACCTAAAGCTTATAATGAGATGGGTTTTCTTTCTCAGTGAGTCTTTAATTTACCTTTCTACTTGCGTTTCTGTTGAGAATTGTGCTATTTTGAGGCTTTACTAGGGGAAATACATCTAGCTTGGGAATATGCCTTTTTGAGAGGAGATCATTTTCTTGGGGAAGGTGAAATTCTTATGGTGAATGGATTGGGACAAATTTTAGTCTGGGAATTTCGTTGGCGATTTGGGGAAGCATTTGATTTTGAGGTTTGGGTTTTGCTAGGGAAGTGTAGAAGACTTTGGGATGCACCATTTTGTGAAATTTTTTAGGGTTTTATGTTGGGTATAATAGTGTAATCTTAATCCAACTGGGTATTATGGGAGAGTAACATGGTTTTATTGGTGAAGAAATGTTCTAATACCTATTTGGCATTTTTAGGAATTTTTTAAAGAATTTTTGGCATTTTCTGGCATTTTTGTCTATTTAGTAGATGATGATTCTCCGTTGGGGATTGTAGGTGACCTTCTACCTTTAGGGGGCGACTCTGTAATTTTTACGAGCATGCAAGTGAGGAGATTACAATTGTATGAGTTTGGGTACGTTTGGTACCTAAGGGAGAGAGTTGTGGGGTACATGAGGTGACATCTAATTCGAGTTCATTCCCTTTGGGACTTTCTTGTAGGTTCATCATTGGCTGGTGGAGCTTGGAATTGACACTATTGCATGCTTGATGTAGCGGCATTACACATGAAAAGAGACTCTAATGAGGCAAAAAGAGATGCATATTTTATTTGATTATCTTGATTTAGTGACTTATTCTACACATGAATTTCATTTTGTTGTTGAGTTTTGGCTTTGAGAAAGAGTGGAAAAGTGTGTTTTTTGGAAAATTTTGAATATGTTTTTGGCATGTTTGAATAGAAGATGGCCTCAAAGTCTTAGTTGAAAAGGATCTTCCCTTTTGAAGGGATTTATTTTGAGAAAAACTAGGAAAAATGAGTTTTTTGGAATTAATGAATAGAGGAAGGCCTTGGAGACTTGGTTGGTATATGGGTGAGGGGATAGAAATCTTGGTTGTAAAGTGGGGCTTGTCGCCTTCGTTGTATTGTGATGAATCTGGTATGCTGAACAGACTGTAATGATGTTGGTTTTACTGGAGCTGTTACTTTGGATGATACGTTGTGTTTTACTGCGGTGTTTCGTGCTCTAGGAGAGAGGTGGTGGGACACTACCCATACTTTTTATCTTGGCTTCGAGGAGGTGACTGTCACTCCTGTAGACATTTAGCAGTTGTTGGGGATTGATTATTAAGGCTTTTGGTGATGTTGGCTGAGACCCTAAATGGTCTTGATGCTTAGAGAGAAGGTCATTCGGATTTTCTGAGGGGGAGCCCGGTGATATTGTTCATGTGGATGGCTGAGAGGTTCTGTCTGTCTATTCCTCATATGTATCCCTTAATAGGCATGTCGAATTTCTTAGCTCGGTATTTTATCAGTTTCAGCCCATATATAGAGAACTGGGTCAACTGGTTTGTGGAACATTAATCTGGTGTCTCCGTTGGTCGGTGCCATGGTGGGGGGAACTGCAACCTGTTATGGAACTAGGAGCGTACCGATATGCTCGATTAGTTAGATTATGACATAATTAGTTCTATTTCCCTTGGTGGCTTCTGCCTCAAGTTGGATGGGAGTAAGTAGTCCCTCCTTGAACACTAGACTTCTTTTTAGTGGAGGACCTGACTGAATCCATGCGCATAAGGTCAGGTTCTTTGTGGGAGAGTCATCGACCGTTAACCCTTCCATATAAATCTGTAGGCATTGACTATTATTTGTCTGGAGACTATCTGAAATGGGGAAGATCTTAGTGGAGGAGACCAGATAGAGGTGGTTTGTCCTTTTTGACACTATGGAAGGCAAGGTAGTGGTTTTTTTCCAGGTTGGTCAGGGCATACCACTTTATGGAGCACCTTCGAAATACCAACCAGGCGGGGAAAGTTTAGGGACCTTAGAGAGAGGATGATGATGGGGTTGAGTCTTCCAGTAACTGCGAATAGGGTCCTTGTGAAGCTGGGATTCATTCATGTGAAGCTTTTAGTGATTGGGATGTCTTTATATGCTTTTGTGTTTTGTATTTCTGGGATTTTATGAAGTTTAGTTAGGTTTGGTTAGGAAAAGTTTGGTCAGCGGAGAGGGGTGGTTGGTTTGACTTCCTTCGCTGATACTTCGTGTAATTTACTTAACTCCCCTATTTGAAATAAAAATATTTTGATCATATATTGTGCCTCTTGATGAGTTTTACATTTGAATTATCTTTACCAATCTCTAAAGCATGCATAATCCTTTTGTTCATGTAAATGATAAAATGAACTGTCATTCTTAAATATTAGAAAATAATAGTATTTTATCAAAAATAAGGAGATAACACCCATGTAAAGCGTATGAGTTGCCTACATACCTATGGGGTTTTTAAAAAATTATGAGTTTCATTTTGAAAAGTCTTTTTAGAGGATCAGGCCCCACATAGTTCTGGGTGGAGGGAAATGAAGAATTTTTTTAAATTAGAAGGAGGACGAGAGGAGTCATAGCTCGCCTAGATTTCGGACTAAGGGTAGAACTTCTTGAGATGGTACAAGTTTACTGTATGTTCTCCATCAAGGTAAGTGAGAATGGCCTCACCTCCTGAGAGAATCTTCTTTACGATGTAGGGGCCACTCCAGTTTGGCTTGAATTTCCCTTTGGGGTCCCAGACAGGTACTATGATTTCCTTGTGGGCCAAGTGTCCTTCTTGGACACCACGATCCTTGAATCTTCGGTTGAGTGACCGTGTTATCCAGTGACGGTACCCTTGTATGTGGTATATAGAATTCAACCTTTTTGCATCCAAGAGTGACAGTTCTTCAAAGCGTTTTCAATACCAATCTTCCTCGCTGATTTTACTTCAAAGAATAATGTGTAAGGAAGGTATTTCTAGCTCAACATGTAGGACTGCTTCCATGTCGTATACCAAAGAGTAAGGGGTAGCCCTAGTAGATGTCCTGACTGAAGTGTATAGCCTGAGAGGGCATAAGGGATCTGAGCAGCCCAATCTCGGCAACTCTATAACATTTTAGTGATGATGGCTTTAGGGTTTTTATTAGCGTCTTCAACTACACCATTGGTTTGGGGTCAGTAGGGCGAAGATTTGTCTCTGAATCCCGTATACGTCGACCAATTATGTGACCTCAGCTTCGAAATGTAACCCATTATCTGATAAGAGCTCGTGGGGAACTTCGTATCAATACATAATGTTCTTTCGAATAAATTTGTCTACCTTCTTAGCATTGAGAATTGTGTATGACTCGACTTCGACCCATTTGGTGAAGTAATCAATAGAGACTAAGATGAACTCATTCCTATTGGAGTCTTTGGGTGTGACATTACCTATGATATCAATGCCCCAAGTGGAGAACGACTAGGGAGAAGTTATCTTATACGATTCCTGAGGGGGTAAGTGCTGGAGATTAGCAAACAGCCGGCATTTTAGGCATCTTCGGATGTAAGCGGTGCAATCTTAAACCATGGTGGTCGAATAGTACCCTTGACGGATGATTTTCTTAGCGAGCATATGACCATTCCTATGGGGTCCACATCCCCCCCCCCCCCCCCCGGTGGATTTTTTGCATCATTTCTTCAATGTCAGCACCTACGATGCAGTGAAAATAGGTTCCATCTAAGTTTCTCTTGAACATTGCTTTGTCATATATGATGTACTGGGCAGTCAGTTTGCAAAGGGTCTCATGGTCTTTCGTATTGGAATCTTAGGTATACCTATCATTTTTTAGGATGTGTCAAATGTCTTAGTTCCAGCATTAGACCATATCAGAATCTTCCTCTGTGACAAGATCAATGTGGAAGCAGTGGGTGAGCATAACTTATTTTTGGACTAGGAAAGGGGCCATCATTATTTTCGTGGGCATGTCGACCATGGAGTCCAGGGTAGCAAGGATATTAGTTAAGTTTTCCTTTGCAGGGGTAATTATTCGAAGGTGATATCTCGAAATTGGGTGACCGTCTCTTCTAAGTGGGCGTGAAAGCGTAAGATTTTTTAATCTTTAACCTTTCATATTCTAAGGACTTGACTGATGATGAGAGAAAAATCCCCATACACATATAGGTATTTGATATCTTTTTGGAGGGTGACTTTCAGGTTTACAATGCATGCCTCGTATTCGGTCATATTATTGGTGTAGGGAAAATCCAGCTCGATGGCAATGGTAGTGTGAGACTCATTAGGGGAGATCAGGAGTATGCCAATGCCGAATCATTTCATGTCAGTCGTGCCGTCAAATTACATTTTCCATCAGAGATCCTTATAAGAGGTGTGGAGAATATCTTCATCTGGTAATTTAGAGATCCAAATGTAGGCCTCTTACATGGTGTAGTTAGAAAGGTAATAGAATATGGCCCTCCCTTTCATATCTTTCGGCGTAACATACACGATATTGAATTCAGATACTGGCATCAACCATTGGGCCATTCAGCTGGACAGGGCGGGTTTATCAAGAAATTATTAGATAGGATCCATTAGGGAAAGAAGTTTGATAGGAAAAGTGAGCATGTAGTGACGTAACATTTGAGTGACCCAAACAAGGGCGATACATGCTTTCTCCAACGCAGTGTAGTTGACATCGTACCCCCAAAAAAAATTACTAGCATAGTACATGGATCTTTCTTTACGATTTTCTTCAATGTATCGGGTTAGCAAAGCACTTGATGTAGTATCTACTACGGTAAGGTATAGGAGTAGAGGGAGATCAGGCTGCAAAGCATTAGTACCAGAGGTCGAGTAATATATTACTTGATTTCGTTAAAGGCTTCTTGGCAGACCTCATTCCAGATTTTGGTAAAATCCTTCTGGAGGAATTTGAAGATGGGTTCGTAAATAGAATTCAACTGGTTGATGAACCGACATATATACTGTAATTGTCCTAAGAATCCCCGAACTTATTTCTCCATTCGGGGAAGTGGCATTTTTAGTGTTGCTTTTAGTTTGTTAGGGTCTGCTTCGATTTCATTCTCTCTAACCATGAATCCTAAAATCTTTCGTTTGGTGACATCAAAAACACATTTATGTGGGTTTATCCGCATTTGGTATTGCCGTAGTCGTTCGAAAAAAATTTGTAGGCGAGAACGTATCTTCCCAAGTCTTAAACATAATAATCATGTCGTCTACGTAGACTTCAACCTCCTTGTGTATCATATCATGAATTATGGTGGAGGTAGACCTTTGGTAGGTATCCCCTACGTTCCTGAACCCGAATAGCATAACCGTGTAACAAATGGTTCCTCGGGGGGTGATGAAGGCAATTTTTTCCTAATGGTCAGGGTGCATCTTGATCTGATTGTATCTAGTGAACCCATCAATGAATGAATTGAGAGCATGACTGGATGTGTTTGAAGCACCTTATACTCTTGACTCACTTGAGTCTATATTGAATAAGTGCTCATCTAGTTTGGAAATAGTGACAAAATTGTGTCCTTTCCTAGAATACAAAGAGCCTCAGATAATGGTTTACAATTAATTCTTCTTGCTTGATTGATCAAGGTATATTTACCAACACTCACACACATTAGTATTGCATTCATACATTACATATTGCATATAATTGAGTGTGTTAATTTCCCTCAAATTGATTTTTGATATTTTTTGGGGAATTATAAAACAAGTTTTTCTTAATTAAAATTGGTTTTAAAAAGAATTGGGGTCATTATGCTATTTTGAATTGTTGATTTTATTTGCTAAAAGTTCACTTGGGTAGAATCTAAAAGCGCCAGGGACTATAAGGTGTGTTGTGTAATTTCTTTAAGACACACGTGTGGTATCCAATCATTGCCCTACACATGTCAGGCTGATATCGACCCATTTTGTGTTTTCTCTGTGAGACATTAGTCGTGCTTTGTTCCAGCCATTGGATTGGTTTTAAACGACGATCTGCATTCATTTTAACTCTATCCTGGTGAAACCATCTTAAGACAATCAGAAGCATTTTAACCACCGCTTCTTTTAAAACCCTTGAATAAGAGTCAATCTGCCTAGACTAAATCGTAGCCATTGATTTTGAACTGAGTTCTTGAATCTTCTCAGCCTCCTATAAAAGGAACCTTACACTCAGCCAAATGAGACTTTTGCCACTTCGTTTTATTCGAGTGAGAGAAGAGAGAGAAGAGAGAAGAAAGATAAACCAGAGTTAGGAAACCCTAACCCTGAATCGTCCAAAACATTTTTCAAACCATAACCTCTTTCAAAAACTAGTTTATACCAAACACAACCTTGAGTATTTGAGAGTTTTGAGTGTTGGTTTGTTAGTTTTTGATGATGTAACCTCTTCGTTCTCAGATCTTATTTTCAACATAAACATTTGATTAGATCTGTGTTTCTACTTTTATAAAAAACTTAGATCTAGTCGTTGCATGTTATATTACACATAGATCTGCATATATAGTTTCTCATCTTGAGAAAACTTTTGTTGATTTGTTTCTATAAATGTTTTGAACTTCAAAATCAACAAAATCATTTTTTGTTTCTAGTTATTTTGAAACAAGACCTTTGACCTAGTTAAGAATCGCACTTGGTGGTTTTCAATCTCAAACATATTTTCAAAACTCTGAGATTGATTAAGATCTTGAAACGTCTTCTGAGCAAGATAACTGTGGATTTTGGGATTATAATAAAGGTCAAATAAGGTTTAAGTTTTCTACGAAAAGAGAGATAGAAAATCACAGCATATAAATCTTATATGTAATTTGATAGGACTGTTTGTATAAATAAGTGTGTGTGTGTGTGTGTGTGTGCATGCATGTGTTAGAAAGAACCTTCACAAACACTATCACCCTACCACATTAAAAGTGTTGGTAATAAGATCTCAAGAACAAGAGTCGACGTAAGG
This sequence comes from Sambucus nigra, assembly GCA_949130495.1. Classification (NCBI taxonomy): domain Eukaryota; kingdom Viridiplantae; phylum Streptophyta; class Magnoliopsida; order Dipsacales; family Adoxaceae; genus Sambucus; species Sambucus nigra. The sequence goes on along the minus strand of OX422208.1, from coordinate 483,085,167 downwards.
AACTTGAACAAATTGGAAGTTAGTAAACTGGAGAACAACATCAACAAACAGAACTACAGAGAAGTTATAAGGACACCAGTGGGTACATTACTAAACTTGTATAGGTCTGATTTGTGTGCATGTGTGTTATATAGTTTGAAACTATTATAATTTGTTTTAGTGGAATTTTTGGTTTACTCCGTAGTCACTAGTTTGGGTTCTTACCATGTAAAAAATCTCTTGTCCTTAATCTTTCTACATCTCCTCATCTAATTCTTATGGTTCTGCTGAGTTTAACTTTTTAAACTGATTTGCTAAACCTATTAACCAATCTTGAACAGATCTCGTACATATTTTTGTTAAACACATCTTGTGATTAATTTGATTTGATTTTAAGAAAAGAGTTTCCTCAAAAAACAGTTTAGAGTTACTTAAATAGTTTAATTTTATATTAAATGGCTTTAGTAACAGTATTTCAATTGGTATCTAACCTTTGTAAACTTCTTTTAAAAAGATCCTGTGTTTCTAAAATTATTTTCTAAAAATCAAACATGGACGAGAAAATGAAAGATTTGGTAACTTGACCAGACCTCCCCTCTTTGATGGAACCAATTTTGCTTACTGGAAAGTAAGGATGATTGCTTTTATTCAAGGAACCTTAGGAGATGATGTCTCGGACATTATTGAAAATGGATACATTTATCCTACTAAACCAGCCAATGAAGGAAGTAATGAGAGGGTTAAGAAAGTGTTAAGTGAGTTCACACAAGAAGAGAAGAAAGTTTCTCGCAATAATAACAAAGGAAAGAATGCCATATTTATGTCCATAAATGAACATGAGTTCAAAAGAATATCATCTTGTGCCACTTCTAAGGAAGCTTGGGACACTTTAGTTACTACTCATGAAGGTGACACTAGAGTTAAGTCTGCTAAAACCCAAATGCTCATTCAATAGTATAACTCTTTAATTAAGTCCGACTCTGAGTCATTTGATGACTTTTATATGAATTTGACTGATATTGTGACCAAACTGCATGCTAATGGGATAATATATGACAGACATGAAATTGTATCTAAAATTCTAAGATCATTACCACAGAAATTTGACAACAACAGATATGCTATTGAGGAAATGTGTGATCAAAATCTCACTCCTGAATTACTCAGTAGTAAACTAAGAACTGTGGAAATGGAATTAGAATTTAAGAAACAATTGACCCAGTCCCATAGGAAACAGACTAGTTCCAATTAAACAATTGACCAGGTTGACTATGGGTAACCCATAAATTCAGGTTGGGGCGTTACATTTTTTTGTTTGTATTATTCATTATTATCGATAATATAAAAGTGAGAAGCACTTTAATAATGGACGTAAGAACCTTAGTAGAGGTACCAACCCACTTTACATCCTTTTTTGTTATTATTATTATTATGAACATAAACATATGTGCACCTCCTCCGTGTAAGAATATTTGGTGAGGCTGAAGACCTAGTTGATTTTAGCATCATCAATAATTGATTTAATTAAATTTTAATTGTACCAATTTAATTTCTACCAAACTCTACGTCATGATAAACTTCTATATTAACCGCTAAAAATGATATTTTAATCATAACATGTTCAACATATAAAATCTACCTGATATCTATAATTAATTTATACAACATAACAATCATATAATGACTATTATTTAGAATAGATTCATCCTTCAATTACTGACAAAAAATTAAGCATATGAATTCTCATAAGTTGAATGAGTATTATTCATTTATCAAAATTCTATAAAAAAAACTGTTAAGGGAAAATTTATCTAACTATAAGCATTATAAAGTTCTATCTTAAAGTCATAAGGTTATTCTCATATAAATCTTATCAACTTATATATTTATCGTCTACACTAACCATGTTGCATTGACTCATATTTGTATTAAGTTTTAGATGAGGTGGAAACATGAATTCTATGAATAAAAAAGAAACCTTAATTATCCCTAATTTATTTTAAGAATTTGATTATTATTTATATGGGAATTAAACCTAACTACATCAAATAAGGAGGAGGAGAATATGACTTTCCTTATCCACGAATTTCTAAAAATAATCTTCTTACGATTTATCATCAAAATTTAGTAATACACTTTAATTCTTGATTATATCTTGAATTTATCTATAAAGTATTCCTAATTTAGCCTCCAATATGTTGGTTATGATGGATGGATGAGCGGAAGAAGAAAAAATATGTTTAGGGTGAATTAGGGTTTGTTTAGGTTAGAAGGTATGAGATAAAATGCAATTTCATTTATTTAATAAAGTCAACACAAGGCACTCCCAAAAATATGTGTTCTTACTCATTTCAACATGTTTTATTACAATACAAGTCAGACTAAACACCCTATAAAAACTCTTAGCCCTCCCTCAAAACCCTAGCATAATTTTTTTCAATCCTAATCACATTTGTAAATAAACACAAGTCTAGTTTATTTAACTTAATTAATACAATCAATCTAATTATCATTATTTAAATTATAAACCTAATTTATTTGTACATAAATCCAAGTGCATTTTAATTAATCCATTACTCTAGTCAATCTCATTACAATTCTTAATTTAAATCGTAACTTCAATTTATTTTATAATAATCGTTTATCTACTATTTAATCAATACAATTAATTTCACAACATGACAATCAATCAAAAATTTCCTAAACTTGATTTCTAATTAATCTTAATTAATAAAATTTTAATATATATATATATATATATATATATATATATATATATATTGTGCACCTTTCTCTAACATCTCACGTACTAGCTGATTTAAACAAATATTCAAATAAAAATCTAATAAGTCTCACACATAAATTCTAATTAATTAAAATATTTCCATAAAAATACATTTAATAATTAATTTATTACATTATTATATTATTTAATTAATTCCCATAAAAATAAGGGGTATTACAATTCAAAATCCCATTTACATTCATTTATTTACTCTCTATGTACATTCATGCTCACCATCTCATGGTCATGTTGTGATATGTCTTCTCTTGCTCTCTATATCCATGTATCACATGCACATGAACCTTTTACTTACATAAATATTTGTATACTTTACACACACCGCCATTTTCTTATACACTTGTATTGTACACACTCTCACTATCACTCACACATACAAGAGCAAGAGGGTGAATACATGTTATTTTTACCCATAAGAGACCGAAAAGTTGATGGGTTCCCAACACTTTCCATATCCATAAATTAGTTATCTATCCCGAATTGGTTTCTCATTGATCATTTGCCTTACAACCCTATTTAGGGGTTATTTATTTTCTTTTACCTATTTTTGGTAAAATAGAATAGTGACTCCGAGTTTTACATTATGCAAGGGCAAATTCCAATCGAACCAATTTGTATGTATTTTGGATTTTTTCCATTTGGACAGCCGAATTATTTTTTATGGATAAGGAAAGTGTTTAACACTTACCTCATCCATAAATTAGTTATCAAATTAGGATCAAATGGTATTTTTCTATTTTACAAAAAGTTTTATTTCAAATCCCGTTCGATGGAAGTTAAAATGAGTTTGGCTATCTCATTCGAACGAGATTTATTTCTTCCAAACGAGAATGCACAACTTGTGCGAAAGAACCTGTGGATTTTGTTTAAAAGATTTTTCTCGAAGTGTGTGATGACTTAAAATTGTGAAAATCTATTTAAAGCAAGTTTTGGTCCAACATTTTTTTAAGGCTTTCGAAATCCATTTTTTCTAGAAAAATCAAAGAGCCTACAAACCCTAGTTTACATCCAATCATTTGATATATAAGTTTCATTATAATATGATAGTTTGAAATCTCGTGTTTGAGCACCAAATTTTTTAATAACTCTCTCTTTGTTGAGTATTGGTTCACACTGTAGATTACGTTTGTGTTGCGATTAAAGCAGTAGATTCAGTGTTTGTTTTTTGATGGTTTTCTATCTAAGATCAGTGGACACCAAAATGTGTGAGTATCACACGTTGTGGCATTTGTGGGTAGATTCACGCATCTCTATATGAGTAAGGTCAAGTACTTAAGATTACTTCAAGGCCTGAAGGAGTCGAGCATAATGAAGTAACTATGTATGTCACTATTTTGTAATTCATGTGTCATAGTGAACTTGTGTGGCTAGGTCATTCGAGGATGTATTGTGGTTTGTTGATTTATTTTATTCTTTCTATATCACTTAGATATATGCTTAGGGAAAGATAAAATTGATTAATTTTTTTCACAATGCGTGTTTATAATGTGCTTAATTAAAATTGGATTAATTATTTATTAGTTTATTTTTAATTGAGAAATTAAAATTGGTGGTGTGCGGTAATCTGTTTAACGCCTCCATAGTAGAACTTTCACCTTATCATATACATCACTCGCCATATTTAGCTAGATATCCCCATTCTATTGCCTTCAGGATGAAAAACATTTACATACGTGTGATGTTATCTCCGCATGCATATAAGCCACCCTTATTTGGGCGTCATGAAGTTCATGTTGTAGCACGTCATGCGAGTTAGGATGGAAATACTATGATTGTATTAAATAGAACCACATGTGAAATTAAAGAATGTATAAGACTATTATTCAGTTTCACAATTTTACAGGCCTATAAAGAGCACATAGATTCTTACTAAGGGGAATATTAAATATGAAAAGGTTCATATAATGATTAGTTTAATTTTTTTAGGGGTTAGATTAAAATTATTCACTCAAAAAGTCTCGTAAGTTGGCCAATTAAGTATAGGTACGTTATTGTCGCTATATTCTAAGTGAATCCGCTTTTATGATTATCTAATCTTGGGTTATAGTACTGTGACAACCCGCTCACCAAAATAAGGGGTGGCCATCCCAATTACTCCAATATAACAAGAATCACAGATGGAATAATTCTCAGCATCACAACAAAATATAGAGTATCCTGGATAACCACCTAATATTTCAGAAAACGGGTTGCCAAAAATTTTGTTTTAAAGTTAAAGAAAGAATTTAAACAACCCAAATCCTGAAAAGATAGGGGAAACCCAAAGAATGTATATATACTACAATAACAACAAGTATACAGAAAAAGGACCGAAATGCTGACAGTCAACAACTCTACAACAGTATTAAACAAATTCAATACTTTATATAATACATTACATTAAACAATTACAAAGGCTTAGGCCTCACGCCCGAGCAATGACTTGATCTTAACTAAAGTATAAGGATGACAGTGTATATTGCAATCTGTCCTATAATACTTGCAAAGCATCACGGCTCGCCAAAGATACCGAAATAGGAAAGTCAAAACAGGCGTCCTTCCGGCGGAGTACCTGAGCGAATATAAGATGCATGCACAAAAAGAAATATGAATGGGTCAGGGCCCGGTTTTATATGATCACCAGACGAATAAAATGTATGACAGTTATGAACAGTAAACATGAATAAACGAAATAAGAATCTACGTACACAATTTAAAAGCATAATCTAAGACATTTTCATTAATCACCAAATTCAATTAAGTTATGCAAGAGAATAAGAATAAATAACATTTATTCTAAACAAAACTTCAATTATATACTTTGATTCATCTCATAGTTCCATTCCTTATTAGGAATTATAATCATATTTACATGCTCTTGTGGCATTCCATTCCTTATCAGGAATATCATCATTTTCATATGCTCTTTATGACATTTATCATACATCAAGTCCTACTTGATTCAGAATGGTTATATTCGTATGCATATAATGATTCTAAGACCGCCCCTCCGAGTTTTCCCACTAGGCGCGCCCCTAAATGACCATCATCTTCTAGGGGCCTATCAAATAAGGCAGCTTGGGCACCTACAACGCAAGACGTCGGGAAGCGGCCATATGCCTGCGGGAGAGTCAAGGCCACACCTGGAATCTCCTCACCAGCGCCGAAAACATAACATAATCACGCATATGGCTTAGGACTATGTCCACCCTGCATTCATTGGCCAGGGGCATCACCAAGTGCGCGAACTTCCCTTTTGATGTCATTTAGAGAGGTGTGTTTAAGTAAATTTGCATTTACCATATCCATGATTAAGTAAATTATCATTTACCATCATTATTACCATTTCCATTTCATTTTCTTTCGATACAGATTTTCATTTTATCCGAAACCATAATCATTTACATTATTGTAAATACCTCATATGATACTCGGAGCCATACTTAATACATCTTATCGTTGTAACCTCGATGAATAAATAAGCTTCCAATTTATTCTCCCAAGATACTTTGTAAAGTTATTATAAACTATCAAGACTAACATAGCTCCAAGGAGCCTCTAAAGTCTCCCGAGCATAACACCATGACTCCTAGTTTAATAATAATCAACTAAAAGAAAGAATGCCCTATCATCAATTGGCATATCCCCGGAAAAGTCCCACATAACCTATTTCTAATGTAGGGAAAATCCCTCAACTCATCTAGGACTCTAGGACTCTAAATTTACTTCATACAAGAGGATTCTTAAGTCCTAAACTTAAAGAAAAAGAGTTGGAATTAAACTAAGGGAATTATTCAAAAGTGAAGGGTTTCCGAATCGATTCGGTCTGGCCAAATCGATTTGGTCAGAAAAGTGAATCGATTCGGACCATCTGAATCGATTCGTTCAGGAAAACCCGACTTCTGCATAATTATCGAATCGATTCGGACCTACTGAATCGATTCAGCCCACTCAGACCTAAACACTACCCCACTAGCGAATTGATTCGTCCAGGCCGAATCGATTCGCCCCCTGCAAATTTGCCATGTTTTATTTTAAGGGTTATGAACCCTAATTTTGCCAAACCTCAAATATCTTCCATTTTAAACACAACCAACAACATTTATCTACCCAAAATTTATCCTATATGATTCATAACCATTATAATCCAAAATTTTATCACCAAAAACTAAGATTATGGTTTAAATTCCATAAATTCCATTTTTGATCCAAAAGTGCTAATACACAACTATCATACAAATTAATCATCTTAAATCATATATTAGCAAGTAGAAAACTTGCCTTGATGTAGTAATCTCATATTTCTTTGTGTAGTAGCAACAATCCATCTTCAATCTCCAATTTCTCTTCTTTCTCCACTTTTCTCCCAAGCTCTCTTCCTCTCTCTTTCTCTCTTTGTTTGGTAATACACAATTAGGAAAAGAAATAAGGTGAAAGATTAAAATCGTGACTTGAGTCTAAATTCCCAGGTTGAATGGTTAATACCATTTTAAAATGACTTGCAAATACGCATATAGGTTAAAACCAGGTACAACTGCCCGAAATACAAAAATACAATATGACACTTATTTTGACTGTCTCGCACCTTCGGGACTAACTACACCCCCTAAAATGGCATCCGAAAAATTTTATACATTATTTTAAGTTCCAGTTTCATATAAACCACAGTGTCACTTAAAACACATGACACTATAAAACATACAACATAATGATATTTACTTAAACATACAGTAAATACGCAACGATCCAGTAAATATTAACTTTCAACTCATTAAATTAATATATACTCCGGTTCCAACATTTTATATAATTACCTTATGCGATAAAATAATATAAAATTAGCTTCCTAAAAGCGAGGGTTGTTACAAGTACCCCCCTTATAAGGGAATTTTACCCTCAAAATTTCAGGCGTACCCTCATCATATAAAGGGTATACTATCCTAAACTATCATTCTACAACCATAACAAATTCCTCATTACTGTGGCGTCCCAAATGGACTCAGACTAAGGTCGTCACTAACGATCTCAGTCTACATTCTTGGTGCTCACGCATAGCACCAAATCGTTCCTCACGAACTACCAATCCTACCGTCTTACAACGGAAGGAGGTACCCACACAACCCGGCATAAACCTCTTTACTCCCTAAATCGCTTTACATCACTCCTCGGGGATACTTACACCAATGCTAAATGGCTTAACCCCAACACTGCTCAACTTCTCTTCGCATAGGTATATCTCTTCAAAGCGTAGGGCTCAAGAATCCCAATCCTTAAAGAAATTCTCCAAGACCACTCCAAGTCCAAGGAACATATTACCCTTTAGTTCCATCCAACGAGTATGCGAATTACTTAACCGGCTACACTAAGCCAATCACGGTGCCATACCTAAGAAAGCATTCAAATTATTGTACTGGAATTTCCATCCATATAAATTTCTACTCCCATCCATCCATTTAGCCTGAGGCAGACATTCAATATATGCCTTTCGTCATTAGGTAAGATATACTCCATTTCCATACGGGTCCCATACCTTCACGGAAACTTTACCAGACCTTCGGAATAAATATCTAGTTTTGGTCCATGACTAGGAGAACTTCATATAGATCTATCATTCTTCAATATAGAGCGGGGTGTACTCTTCTAAATATAGTCCACCCATAATGGCCGAAAAAGAAACAATTTGGTCGAACGATCAACAATTTTCTCAAATAGAATCATGACCAGCTCTATGTCAAAAATTCAAAGAAAACATCTACGAACATACTTTTCTTCATTCCACTACTACTCTTCTTCACCCGAGTAGGTGAAATGGTCACTCACAAACGTAAATTCTCATTCTACTTGGCATTCTATGCCTTCACAAATTTTTTGACGGGTTTTCTACTCGTCACATCTACTACCCAAATCGCTTTCCCTTAGCGAAAGGGAATATCTCATCGATAGTCCTTTATGAACTTTATACACCAACTCGATTACTCCCACAACATATTACAACCACTTGTGGCATGAGAGAACGACCAAATTCCCTGCCCATGAAGTAGTGCCTCTTTTCTTTAAGGCGATCGCTAGCGTAATGAATTTTAAATCAAACGTGGAATAATACTTCCCACAAAGTTGAAACTTGTGAGGCGCATAAACAATGGATCCATGATTCAATATCATTATCCCCATTCCTGGCAGAGACTTATTCATTAAATTCACCCTCGAGCTTAACAAGATGGGTTTAGGAGTAAAATTTAACTCATCCGTCTTACTCCCCAAAAATTAAGTTACCAACGTAACACTCGATCTAAGAAAGGCCTCATTTCCTTCAGCCTAAACTTCCAAACCTCTCGAGATTCCATACTACTCTCTCCTAAGGACCTAATCCCTCTTAAAGTTAACCCACGACCCATTCGTGGTCAACTCCCTATGGCCTTCCTAACCAACGTCACATGCCCTAAAGGCCTTAGGTACTACTAATCCAAAAATTTAATCTATGTATATATCCTATCTAAGTTATAGACGTATAATACTAAGTATATCCCTAGTGCCCCCGACCTATCTCAACTCCCAACATTCGCTCGGTTTCATGCGTGGGACGTCTCGCCGAAGCGAAATCCAAATGAGGAACCCTCACGTTACACTACTACCTCGCATTGTCGGTCATAAAGATATGACGGTTTAAGACACATGATCGGGATTGATAAAATTCTAATTTACAACCCTACTAACAAGATTTTACTTCTACGTTTTTCCGTTCAAATAATTAAAGATTTCAATTAATCGGACATTTACTTTCTATAAAGTCTTACAAATATCTATCCCATTATATAAACATGGCCTTCTCATCAAGGCATAATCCAGAAGCCTCAATTCAACTTCATATCTCAGTCTCCCTCACATCGATCAGGGAGAGAACTATATACAGTGCTTTTATCTCGCACTTTAGTATCCCTTAATCACTCAACTACGTGATTCTCGGCTAAACCTTTTAACCCAACTTCTAATAGCAAAAATAAAAATAAATTTAAAAGGAAAAAGAAAAGAATAACGTCTCACCACTCCCAATGTCGTTAAGTGTTCATGCGACAGAGTGTCTCGCAAAGAGAAATCCAAATATGGAACCCCTCCGACACATGCCTACTTAACTTGTTGGTCATGGAGATAAGCGTAACAAGCATAAATAAGGAAAATTAATAATCAAACACTCACGCAAGATAACACAACAAATAATAAAAATCTCCTACTTGTCTCGAACCACCTCTCTAAAGCCTCAACCTGTATCCAGGAGAGAAATTATAGAGTAACTAGTTCCATTCTGAAACTAAAAGTGAGGTAGCCTTGCAATTTATTCGCATGCTATCACCCCAAGCAAACCAAAATATCTTAACATAAAATAAGAGAAAGGAAAAGTAGCATCTCTCCACTTCCAACGTCGTTAAGGTTCACGCGTGGATTGTCCCGCAAAAGCGGAATCCAAACAAGGAACCCCTCCTATGCATTACTACTTAACCTTATTGGTCATGGAGATAAGTCATAACAACCACATACAATGCAAACAAACAATAAAACACTCAAACCAGGTAACACATAATGCAAGTAACACATATGACATATATACATTTAAAATATCATCACTCGCTTCATAACGAGTGAAGAAAAGATTGAACTTCCATACCACGGAAGTCATATAATTACTCTTTCTATAATAGTGTTGATACTACCACAACTCAATGTACACACCCGAATCTAGAGCAAACACAATACTACTCTATCTTATTGTGGGGGATGCACCACCCACTACTAAGGTGGAATTCCCACCAACATTATTGCTAATCACTCCGGGAAATACTAATGGTTCTCAGACACCGTACTCAAATCTTATCCGAATCAATATTACTTCCATAAACTCCCCAACTAGGCAATTTATCTTTGCCCTTGATTTCCTGTCAACAAAAAGCCAAAATGAGTGGTTCTACATTCCACGTCATAGCCACTATTCCGCCCACGCAGTCCCTTTTTCTTTCCCAATAAAAGAGAGCACGCTACCGGCCTCCTTAACCGTATAACTCCTTATTCACTGTTGTCCTCTGACCGAACCTCGTATGAACTTTTGATAATCCACCTCCTCATCAATCCAATTTTCCCAGAGAAACTTGCTGTTGCAAGTGTCCACTGGGCTTCTCCATGGGCCAAACTTCCTTCACCCACAAATATGGTGACTACGTTCTCACCGTCTCGACACTACTCCTACGGGTGAAAGATTTTACCCCATTCTTTTTCTGGGAACTTCTATACCCCTTCCTTAGGGCTAAAGCTCCTGGACCCTACGCATTCACCGAACGAGGATGCATATCCCCCAACTTACTTCAACATGTGGCCCTTGTCAGGGGCTCTTCTCCAATTCAATTCAAAGTTGCTTGGAGTCCCAAGCTTAGTACCACTCTCTACTCCTAGGGGTACTAGGAAAACTACATCAACTAAAATTAGTAGTCGTAGTAGAAAAATAAGAAAATGTTACAAAAAGAGGCGACCTCCAATGCAGCCCTCATCCACGACCAAAAATTTCGATTCTTAATACTTCCCTCTAATGACGCCTTCACAACGACCTTCCTTGGCGTCCTTCTTTAATAGACCTACGAATCTCACACGAACATGCAAAAGATTCTATAGGTTCTACCTCATGTCAGAAGAATGAAATCTCACAAGAGAGATCAATGATCTTAATCCTAAGGTTCTATGTCAAATCAAAGGCAACGCTGAAAACATAAGACGTCCACACAGATTCATAAGGACTCTAGTACGTGATGCTCTGATACCATCTATGACAACTCGCTCACCAAAATAAGGGGTGGCCATCCCAATTACTCCAATATAACAAGAATAATAGATGGAATCATTCTCAGCATCACAACAAAATATAGAGTATCCAGGATAACCACCTAATATTTCAGAAAACGGGTTGCCAAAAATTTTGTTTTAAAGTTAAAGAAAGAATTTAAAAAACCCAAATCCTGAAAAGATAGGGGAAACCCCAAGAATTTATATATACTACGATAACAACAAGTATACAGAAAAAGGATCGAAATGCTGACAGTCAACAATTCTACAACAGTATTAAACAAATTCAATACTTTATATAATACATTACATTAAACAATTACAAAGGCTTGGGCCTCACGCCCGAGTAATGACTTCATCTTAAATAAAGTATAAGGATGATGACGTCTATTGCAATCGGTCCCGTAATACCCACAAAGCATCACGGCTCGCCAAAGACACCGGAATAGGAAAGTCAAAATAGGCGTCCTTGCGATGGAGTACTTGAGCGAATATAAGATGCATGCACAATAAGAAATATGAACGGGCCAGGGCCCGGTTTTATATGATCACTAGATGAATAAAATGTATGATAGTTATGAACAGTAAACATGACTAAACGAAATAAGAATCTACCTACACAATTTAAAAGCATAATCTAAGATATTTTCATTAATCACTAAATTCAATTTGGTTATGCAAGAGAATAAGAATAAATAACATTTATTCTAAAAACAAATTCCATTATATACTTTGATTCGTCTCATAGTTCCATTCCTTATTGGGAATTATAATCATATTTACATGCTCTTATGGCATTCCATTCCTTATCAGGAATATCATTATTTTCATATGCTCTTTATGGCATTTATCATACATCAAGTTCCACTTGATTTAGAACGGTTATATTCTTATGTATGTAATGATTCTAAGACCGCCCCTCAGAGTTTCCCTCTGGGCACGCCCCTAAATGACCATCATCTTCCATGGGCCTATCAAACAAGGCAGCCTGGGCACCTATAACGCAAGACGTCGGGAAGCGAGCATATGCCTGCGGGAGAGTCAAGACCACACCCGGAATCTCCTCACCAGCGCATAAAACAAAACATAATCGCGCATATGGCCTAGGACTATATCCACCCTGCATTCATTAGCCAGGGGGCATCACCAAGCGCGCGAACTTCCCTTATGATGTCATTTAGAGAGGTGTGTTTAAGTAAATTAGCATTTACCATACCCATGATTAAGTAAATTATCATTTACCACCATTATTACCATTTCCATTTCATTTTCTTTCCATATATATGTTTCATTTTATCCGAAACCATAATCATTTACATTATTGTAAATACCTCATATGATACCCGGAGCCATACTTAATACATCTTATCGTTGTAACCTCGATCAATAAATAAGCTTCCAATTTATTCTCCCAAGATACGTTGTAAAGTTATTATAAAGCATCAAGACTAACATAGCTCCAAGGAGCCTCTAAAGTCTACCGAGAATAACACCACGACTCTTAGTTTAATAATAATCAACTAGAAGAAAGAATGCCCAATCATCAATTGGCATATCCCTGAAAAAGTCCCCACATAACCTATTGCTAATGTAGGGAAAATCCCTCAACTCATCTAGGACTCTAGGACCCTAAATTTACTTCATAAAAGAAGTTTCTTAAGTCCTAAACTTAAATAAAAAGAGTTGGAATTAAACTAAGGGAATTACTCAAAAGTGCAGGGTTTTCGAATCGATTCGGCCTGGCCGAATCGATTCGGTCAGAAAAGCGAATCGATTCGGACCATCCCAATCAATTCGATCAGGAAAACCTGACTTTCGCATAATTGCCGAATCGATTGGACCTACCGAATCGATTCGGCCCACTCAGACCTGAACACTGCCCCACTAGGGAATCGATTCTACCAGGCCGAATCGATTCGCCCCCTACGAATTTGCCAAGTTTTGTTTTAAGGCTTATGAACCCTAATTTTGCCAAACCTCAAATCTCTTCCATTTTAAACACAACCAACAACATTTATCTACCCAAAATTTATCCTATATGATTCATAACCATTGTTGTAATGACCCCACTTTTATGTGCTCGTATGTATATAGTTTGTTTTTATACTCATGTGTTACTTACTATCTTATAAATGTTGTATTATTAGATATGTGATGTTATTGGCTATCGATATAACAAACCCCATTTTTCAAATATGAAGAATCAATCGTAAATAGGATGAAATCGAAGTCTTATGACATATCTTAAGGTATATAATAAGTTTTGAGGTAGAAAATATAATTTTATGAAACTTTAGGGACTAAAATAAAAATACAAAAAGGGCCATTTTGTAAATAAAATATTTTCAAGGACCTCTAAGAAATATTGAAAATATATAGTGTGAAATTACCAAAATAACCTTCATGTGTGAAATGACCCTTATACCCTTATCACCTTTCCACCACGTGCTGGTCACCTCCACCTTACACATGTCATCTTCAGAGAGAAAGCTAAAGCACTTGTCATCATTTCGTGATGTTAGACTGCAAGACCACCCCGGAATGCGACACCCAAACGATGACTTGCCACCATAATGCTTGATCACCTAGACACATGTCAACACCGTAAGACTTTTGGAAACCTATAAATAGGGCCTTAAGGTTCATTTGAAACTCACACCAATTCCTTGAGAATTTTAGTAAGAAAGAGTGATAGAAAGCTTGGGAAATATCTTAAGAAGGAATCTATAATTTTGAAGAAAGAATTCATTTCGTAGGTATGATTTTATTTAAATGTTATAATTCATTTTTGTAGTTTTAATTTCGTATTTTATAGCTTTACTTAGTAGTTATGCTGGTAAAATACACTAAAGACTTTACTAATCAAAACTTAAAATTTGGAAACAATCTAAATTGATTTTATTTTCAAAATATGTCAACTTGTTTGAAAAATATAAATATACTCTTTTTAAAATGACTTTTGTAAGCAATTGCTCGTATTATGGAATCTCATTTAAGTAATTCCAAAGTCAGTCCCGGTGAAATTTTGTCTAATTGAGATGGTATTTAAGTGGTGCCCCTGTGACCCTCCATCTCTACTGGGAATAAATCCGGAAATGTTCTGTCTAGATGAGATGGTATTTAAGTGGTGCCTATGTGACCCTCCATCTCTACTGGGAACCGACTAATTAGGAAGAACTATGAATTGAAATTCTTTAAATGCGATGAATGAATATTAAAAATTGAGAAAATGGTTTTAGTAACCTTTTTCAGTAAGATATTTTAGGATTAAAACACAATATTTAGAATTGGGCTTTATTTAGAATACATAATTAAACCTTTTTTGTATTTATTAGATTAACGTGTGATCCAAGACTCAATATCTATATTTTCGAGCCTCTATTTTAGGTGAGTACTCTTACATTCCTTGTGCATTTTAATTATATGATATTATGCAAAATATGTATTTTGTGAAATGCTTTTATTCTTAAAATGCATCTGATACCGATGATTAATTCATTTGTGATATGTTTATATCTCTCCATATAGACATACTGATTGAAATGAGCATTGAAAATGAGATTAATTATTGAAAATAAGATTCGGCCTAAGGGACCTCTTTACTAACTGACCTTCCCAGCTGGGTTATCACTGGTGTGCCCTAAATAAGGCGTTGTGATGAAATAGTTCGATTGACCCTCAACTACCGGGGTATAATACGGTAGAATAATACGGTATTAGAGTGTACTTGGCCATTAAAATGATATGATTGAAAGAAAAAGATATCACATTTGAATTATTGCATTCTTCTTATTCTGAGCTATCCAATTGTGATATATATATACTATCATTTCAAAATATATATCTATATACTGGAAGTTCCTATCCATATATGTATATGCCTCCTCTTTTGACTTGAATAGGTATCTATATTTTTAAAATCTTGGAATGTCGGGAGATTAAATCTTATTCAGCTTTTAGCTGACGTTGTATAAATAACGATTTTTTAGGAAATAATTAGACGGGAGGATGGAGTGTAGAAGGACTATGTTGAAGATCTAGCTTGAGGAGCTCTTTTGTTATAATTTTAAATATAACGTTTGTTTTTAGGAGATAGAGCATGTTTGGCTCTTTAGTATTAAGTTTTTAATTTTGGCATAAGTTGTAATCCGTTCATACTTTTAATATATATGAAGTTTCCTTTATAAAGCTCTGATGACGTAATTCCTTTACTTTCAGTATTTTACGATTCATAACCATGTGATAATATATCCGTTGCATTTATTTAAGGAAACAATTAAATCGAAATATTTATTGCCTTGGTGGCATGTCAAGACACTCGTTCCCTAATACTATTTTGGGTCGGGGTTGTGACAATTGCAATCCAAAATTTTATCACCAAAAACTAAGATTAGGGTTTAAATTCCATAAATTCTATTTTTGATCCAAAAGTGCTAATACACAACTATCATACAAATTAATTATCTTAAATCATATATTAGCAAGTAGAAAACTTTCCTTGATGTAAGAATCTCAGATTTCATTGTGAAGTAGCAACAATCCATCTTCCATCTCCAATTTCTCTTCTTTATCCACTTTTCTCCCAAGCTCTCTTCCTCTCTTTGTTTGGTAATACACAATTAGGAAAAGAAATAAGGTGCAAGACTAAAATCGTGACTTGAGTCTAAATTCCCAAGTTAAATGGTTAATACCATATTAAAATGACTTGCAAATATGCATATAGGTTAAAACCAGGTAAAAGTGCCTGAAATACAAAAATACAATATGGCACTTATTTTGACTATCTCGCACCTTCCGGTACTAACTACGCCCCCTAAAATGGCATCCAAAAATTTTATACATTATTTCAAGTTCCATTTTCATATAAACCACAATGTCACTTAAAACACATGACACTATAAAACATACAACATAATGATATTTACTTAAACATACAGTAAATATGCAACGATCCAGTAAATATTAACTTTCAACTCATTAAATTAATATTTACTCCGGTTCCAACATTTTATATAAATACCTTATGCGGTAAAATAATATAAAATTAGCATCCTAAAAGCGAGGGTTGTTACAAGTACCCCCTCGATGAACTTATACTTTTTTATTCTACCATTAAACATGTTCAATGATTTATCTAATAATCCATCAAAGTATCAAATATTATAAATTTATTAATCAAATAGATTATTTAATAATATGGTAGAGTATCAAGTAGGTTAAATGAAATTGTTAGTAATTAAATTTCACTAAATGAGTATTTATAACATAACTCGAGGAATTATAGTGTGTGCTAAGTAAATTTTCTGCATGGATTCTAAATTGATATATATTAAGTTAGAGATAATTAAATTATAATGCAATTATAATTATTTAATGTATTTAATTGTAATTAATAGAAGAGTAGATATATGATAAACATTATTATTCAAAATTTCATATTTATGTTAAAATTCAACTTATTTATTTTCCTTAAGTCCCTATATATTCCTTAATTACGAACATGTCTCTCCGCACTTAGTGGAGTAGTGAAGTGATGATTCCTAATACATTTTCCTTACAAGATTATTTCTATACTTATGTGCCTAGGGAAAATTGGATTATCGTATTCGCTTACAAAATATATTTTGATTTGTTGGGAAAAATAACTTGGGATTGACATTTAAAACGTAGGAAAATTTAAGACCTGAAGATCTTTAATTAATCATACATTGAAAAGAAATCAAGAACAATGTTTAAAGATTAAACCTAGGTTTTAAGAATACAATACCATAATGAATCATGTTGTGATTCATATTAGGAGATAAAGATAGAAGATGAAGAAATCCTTGTTGCCCTCCAAGGTCTCCGAAAACTTTGTTTAACTTTTTGTAAAGCATATGTCTTCTTATGTATCATCCTCCCCAAAGCTAGGTAGGTGTGTTGGAACCTTTTGAGATCAAAAACCTTCCCTGTGAGTGAGATATGGTGGCCTCTCTCTAGGCCTTTTTGTAAAAATATGAATAGTATTTTATATCACTCTCTCAAACCTTATTTATGAATCATTACCAATAAAACCATTTACCACACCTTTATATACAACTATAAAAGGTGGGGTTGGGCCAAACTTGGTTTCTTTGAGAGTTTGGGTCTAACTAATCGGTATGTGGGTTACAAAAGGGACCTAAGATAAATAATTAAATTAGATCCAAATAAATACTCAAAAATCCCAAATTAAAATCATCGTAATTTATTTCATTTATTTACTGAATCGTAATTAATTCCACTGAATAATTATGACTGCACTACAATTTAATTATCTCAGAAATCACCCGGATACAATAAGGTCTTATTTGTAAAGTTAATTGTGGTATATAATATTATTTCTCGGGTTAAGTGTTTGTTAATTTCTTGGTCAAATCAATTTACTAATAGTCAATTTTAACGAAATTCTAGTTAATTTCATTCATTCTCAGACTTAACTTATTTATCTACTCCACTAGGATTATAATTAATCCACCGTCGGGGTTTTATTTGGTTGAAAAAATATATAAGTCAATCAAGGTGGTGTCACAATCCACGATATCCCCTGGATATGAATTCCTCCAAATTATAATTCCAGACCGAGCTACACAACTGTTACCCAATATGTGGGGATCATTTGACCCCATAAAATCATATTGTACGCATAGCCATCAAAATAACATTTGCAGAAGTATACAAATTCACATAATTCTTGGGATTAAAAATGTATGCACCCTTTAGAAAATGGTGTGATATTGCATGTGTCTAATCAAGACAACCCTTAAACTCAAATCTCATGGGTTGTCAACTTCAATGCATTCCTGGGATGATCACATTCTCTGATGAACTATCACACAAGTTCTCGAACCATCAAATAGGTTTCCATAATTTGAGATAAACTACTAGGTAACTATAACAATCGTTTCGATAGGATGTCAACCCCTATCTAGGTTATGAATGTTTCAATGGTGCTAGAATTGAAATCCCGATTTCCTAGTGATCAATCTGAAGACTGATCTCTTTTGATCGACATTTGTACAACATATATAAACCAAACATAAGCCATTATCATAACCTTGATTCTTATTAGATCTAGAAATGGGTCGTGTCGAGTCGTGTTGATATTGGTTTTATTCGTGTTCGAGACTTATGGGGTTCCAATGTAAATGGGTGACTTTTTTATTATGTGGAAAAACCATGTTCAAACCCTTCTTGTTACCTTAATGTGTCATATCATGTCCACCATTCGTACCAATTAAGATAATAAATAAGTTTGAATAGTATATGGCTTGATACATTAGCCTAATATTAAACATGATTGGACCCAATTACTCATTACATTACCAAAAATCTCATCAAGCTGAATTCACTATGAATAAATTAACATTAAGCTACATAAAATATTTAAAATTCACTATGATTAAATTAACATTAAGCTACATAAAATATTTATAACACCCAATAATATTTATCATTTACTAAAACTAATGGATCTTAACGGGTCTTATCAGGTATTAATGGGTGAGGGGAGTAAACAATAACTCGACCCATAAAATATCGCGTCTTATCCATTTGGCCCTGATATGATGTAACAACCCTCGCTTATGAGAGTCAATTTTATATTTACTTACTATGTGAGGTAATTAAATACAAATTGTTATTATATGGAGTAAATATTTGTTTAGTGAAGGGAAGTCAATATTTACTAACTTATTGTACATTTACTGTATAAGCATGTAAATATTCTTATGAGGAGCTTTATAGTGTCATTGAATTTAAGATGATCCTATGATTTAAAATGGAACTGGAACCTAAAATGAATTTTAAAATTTCCAAACGATAATTTGGAGGCCATGGTTGAATCCGGAACGTGCGAGATAGTCAAATTATGTGCCATATTGTATTTTGAGGTTTTGGGCACTTTTGACTGATTTTAACATATTTGTGTAGTTGTGAACCAGTTAATGTGGTATTTACCACTTAAGTTGTAAATTATGAAGTAAAGGCACGACTTATGTCTTAAGTAAGTCTTCCATTTTCCCTAATTATTCCTAAACCTAGAGAGAGCCTGAGAGAGGAAGAGAAAGAGTAGAGAAAATAGAAGAGATTGAAGATTGAGGGAGGATTCTTGTTACTACACAAGGAAAATCTGCATTTTCTAGATTAAGGCAAGTTTTCCTACTTGCTATATGTGGTTTAAGATAAATGATTAGTATTGATAATGATGTATTGATCATGGTTTGATTAGTTTAGGGTTTTTATGTGTTTGTGGATGTTGAATCATCAAAGATTGATTTGGATGATTATTGATGGTTATGGTAGTAGTTAGTAGTATTTATGATGTGTTGGTGACAATAAATGAGTTGGCTTGAATGGATTTTGAGTTAGGGATAAATTTGGAGTCCAAGACTCCATAACCAAAATTGGCAAAATTCGCAGGGCCGAATCGATTCGCCCAGGGACAGTTTCCAGGATTAGGTGAACCGAATCGATTCAGCTTGGACCTAATCGATTTGGCAGTTATGCAAAAACACCATTTTCCTGACCGAATCGATTCGGCCTGGTCCGAATCAATTCGGCCTGGTCCGAATCGATTCGAAAATTATGCAAAATCCCATATTTTATGACCGAATCGATTCGGCTGGCCGAATCGATTCGAAAATCCTGCATTTTTAATTTTGTTTCTTTTTCAATTTTCAACCCTTTTATCTAGTCTTAGGACATATGAACCTTCGTATATGAAGTCAACTTAGGGTCTTAGAGTTCTAGATGAATTATTTACTACGTTAGATGAAAATAGGTAGATTTGGGGTTTTATTTCGGGGGTGATTGAAGTGATGTTTAGGCTTTACTTTCTTTTTATTATTATTAGGAGTCTAGAAGATTACCAGATAGCTTTGTAGACCTTCGAAGTAATTCTTGAGTTATAATGCTCGACTATAAGCCATAAGGAAACTGGGGGAAAATGACTTGGGAGTTTAAATGTTCATCGAGATTATCATGATGATGTGAAGCACGTAGAGTTCCGGATAACTAGAACACATTTGATAAAATGTAATTTGACAAAGTAAATGATTATTTACTAAATCATACAATGAAAATTAATGAAATGGTTTAAACACACCTCTCTAAATACCATGATAAGGGAAGTTCGTGCGTGAGGTGAAGCCCCTGGCTAATGAATGCAGGGTGGATATAGTCCTAGGCCATATGAGCGCTTGTTTTATATTTTCTGCGATGGATAGGAGATTTCGGGTGTGGTCTTGACTATCCCACATGCATATGGCCACTTCCCGACATTTCGATAGGATCCCAGGTTGTCTTATGTTAGGCCCTGGAAGATGATGGTTATTTAGGGGCTCGCACAGTGGGAAAACCCGGACGGGCGGTCTTAGAATCGTCATATACATATATTTATAACTATTCTAACATCGAGTTGGACTCGATGGAATATTTTTTCCATAAAGAGCTAAACGAAATGCCATAAAGAGCATAGTATATGCCACAAAGAGCATACAAATGAAATACTTGCCACAAAGAGCACATGATAAAATTTGTGTTCCTAATAAGGAATGGAAAGAAGATAAAATGAAAAGGATGAAAGATGAAAAATGTTGATGATTATTCTTATTGCACACATAATTGATTCTTACCTTAGTTATTTAATTGTTTTAGTTATTTCATGACGTTCCATGTTAGAATATCATATCTATCATCCATGTTTAATTGTTCATTATTGTCATACTATTTATTTATCTTGTGATCACATAAAAATCGGGCCCTGACCCATTTTTCTTTCTTGTTATGCATATATATATTAACCGTTCAGGTGTTCCTCTGCAAGGTCGCCAGTAATGACCTTCCTATTCCAGTGTCTTTTGAGGAGCCGTGACATTTTACGAATATCACGGGATATTTTGTGTAGACGCCTCCCCTGTTGCTTCCTAGTTATGATCAGTACTTTATTCGAGCATGTGGCCCAAATCGTTGTAAATGTATAATGGATGTAATATATATCTCATGGAACTTATTATATATTGTATGAATTCTAATGACCGACACTTCATTCGGTCCTTCCATTATTATTGTTATTGTGTGGATATATTTATACTTGTTGGATTTTCCACCTTTCTTTTCTATTATGGGTTGTTAATAATTCTTTCTTTAAATTACAAAAAAAAACTTTAACAACCCGTTTTCTGAAATATTGTGTGGTTATCCCGTATACTCTTTATGTTGTCACGATGCTGCGAATGGTTTCCATACATGATTCCTGGATTATTGGAGTAACGGGATGTCCACCCCTTATTTCGAATACCGGGTTGTCACATAGGACCCAAAACCAGTAAGGGTCCACCCATTAACTCATAACTTTTTGTTGGTTCTTGTCATGTTATCGTGTTGTGTTTCATTTTGCCAAGTCAGGTTCTTATTAAAAAAAAAAACTGAGACACCATTACATTTAACTAAACTTCGTACATAGTTTTAAGAATAAAACCCCAACAATCTCCCACTTCGTTTTAAAACCATGTATTTAACTCCCTACCCCTACACATAACAGTTTGTTGCATATTGGTAGAATGACTAATCGGGTGTTATTTGATAGAAACATGGTTATAAACTTATCACCCACTCCTTTCAATCTCTCGATCTAGGTAAAACCTAGGCTCAATGAGCTTAACCATTTTATGGGTTATGGGTTATCTCGAACTTGAAATCGTATCGCTACATGCACTGAACGGTGTAATAGATAGTTGAACTTAAAGGAACCTACCCCAAGATAGTTAGGAAGTAACAAATTCATATAACCTCTTTAGTTTCCTCAGAAGTGGCAATGACTTAGGCATCCTAGGTGGAGTCAACAATCAAAGATTGCTTCACACTCCTCTAACTTATAGCTCACCTTCTTAGTAGAAAACCTAGTCTTTGCACCTAATTGTATAAGACTATTAAAATGAAATATGATGACCATATCGAACACATAACATATTTTGGTCTTTGCACACAACATATAGCATTCATTAGGCTTTCCACCGTCGAAAGATTAGGTATATTCCTTATTCCTTCCATTTAATCAGGTTTCCTAATACATTGATTCCTAGACAGAATGATTCCATGCATGGAAATAACTATTTTCATGACATCCTAATTCTAATCATGTGTATACAACTTTGATAAAATTGACTTGGGGTAATTCCAAAATCCTTTGCAAACAATGTAGCGAAAGCTTGATCATGAAGATGTGCCTTGCTATTCCTAAGTATTTTGTATTGAATATCTGGATAGCCATACTCCTATGTAACACAATACTCACACCTCGTCCTTGATTAGTCAAATATTATCCACAAATTGTACAAGATACATCACTATAATTATGTCATGATTCTTATACAAATAAGCAATTTTTTATATTTGATCAAAATCAAGACTTGATTACCTGATCAAATCGAATGACCCAAGACCTTGATGTTAGATTAAATCCTTAAATGGATTTCACAAGCTTGCATCACTTTTCTTTTCCTAACTTCTTACTATGTTCGTGTCAAGGATCATTGAAGAATGCAGCCTTCACATTAAAAGAATCTCGACATACTTTAGCATGGCTACAACAAGAAGTTTTGCTCATAGTTAATTCCTTTCTTCTTTATTATACCCTTTCTTAAGCCTTGCCTTGAAAATGTTCACCTTCCCATCACGCAATCTTTTAACTTCTTGTAAGTCCACTTGGGCCTGATTGGTTATCCCCATTAATAAGTCTAAAATTCCAAAAACTTGAAATGAGTGCATAGAATCCTTTTTGATATCTATAAACCTAAGTCAAATCAAAAGTCTTTATCTTGGAATGCCTCATTATTATTCTTAGGACTTGATTCATGTTTGCATAGGATCTTATCGAAGTGATCACCCAAAAATAATTAACATTCAGGATAACTCCTAATGCTCCCACTATGATCTGGCACCACTTATTTTCCAGTATAAGTGACAGGTGTACCCTAATCATCGATAATGCTCTCACTATGATACGACAGTATCTTATCGATTTCAGGTTGAATTTCATCCTATACGGGTGTTCTGTCAACATTGGTAATATGATGCTCCATTTTATCTTGCAAGTCCAACTTACACTTGAGACCGTATTTTATTACGTAATCCTCTTACAAGAACTTATTATAGATGCAATCAATGTCCTTCTTTTACCTGGGAGTATGATATAAATAATCTTTATAATCTTCAGGATAACAAACAAGGATACATACATTTTATCTTAATTCTAACTTCCTTGGCTCCTTTCATAACACTAGTGCCTAGCACTTCCAAATCTAAACATGCCATGGAATGAGCTTGTGCCCACTCCAATGTTAAAACAGCGTATAAGAGAACGATTAAGAAGAAACTAAATTAGAATGTATATGTTCGTATCTTAATGAAAAATCACAACAAGAATATTGTAGTCCTGAACAGCCTTCCATGGACCTTATCAAACCCAAAAGAGCCTTATGCCTTCCTTTACTCTATACCGTTTCAACGTGGAATACTCGATGTAGACATTTAGGATAAAATCCCAACCTCCGATTAAGGATCCCTTAACTACCCAAAGAGGTAATCATCGCTACGATCATGTCATAAAAGTTGGATTAGCTTACTTCGCCCATGATCCGCCTTAACTTTCCACACTTTGAACTAATCAAAAGCTTCAGACTTATGGTGTATGATGTTACATATTCATACCTTCGAGTGATCATTAACGAAATCGATGAAGCCCTCAAAGCCACCTCTTGATCAGATAGTCACTGAATCCTGTTAATAGAAATGAACCATTCTCAACATTTATTTGGCTCTTTAGATTTGGTCTGTGAAGAGCCTCTTGGTTATTTTACCTTCTAAATGGGATTCAAGACTAGAAGTGACTTCACTTCCAATGAACTCAATTGTCAATTTTAAACCAGTCTTCAAAATACTTTCAGAATAAAACAACCTAAGAGTAAGTATGGTTCTACAAGGAAACTTTCTATTTAATGAAATTCAATTTATTATTTGGACATAGTGGTGAAACAAAATTTCAAATGTATAAAGTATTTTCCAATATACTGGAGCAGATAAAAGATATCTAATTTTCATTAAACAATTTTACAAAATCAATTAAATATCTATTTAAAATCAATTTTGAGAACTAAAACCAAATTTTCTAAAACCCCAGTACGTTGAATAATTTACCTATGTTAAATTTATGTTTGTACGAAAATTCCTAATCATATTCTAGTGCGAATTACCATTCCTTTATTCTAATTGCCCATAACTAGGAACATCCATCTATTAAGTAATTTCCCAATTACCTGGAACCTCTACAATGAGTCTAAATCTACATACTGGGTTATCAAAGGTCCAACCATAAATCATTCATTTACTTTTAATATATAAACCATTACCATGTCCTTTTCTTTACCAAAAAAAAAAAATTGGACACCGTTGTTATAAAATTTCTAACTCGTTACAGTGAAAATACCTGCCTTTCGGATATTTCACTACTACCGAGGAATATGAAATTTTCTTAATCCCACACCATTGTACCTTTTGATGCAAAAAACTAGACTAAGCCTAATTAATTGATCACAGATAAAGTAAATAAAACAAATAAGACACGAAATTTTTTAAGTGGTTCAGCTCAATCGAATAGCCTACGTCCACTGTTATGTATTGACTGCCTTGAGTTATTTTTTTGGTCCCTAGCAATGAGGGTGATACAATGTATTTATAGCCCAAGGCGGGTCTTGATCGTTGTTATGTGAAAGGATGTAATGCCTTTATTTGTTAGGCATTTACATCAATACATAATAAAAGTTAATTATATGAACGTTGTCGCTTCATAGTCAATAAAGGCTGTAAGACTGCTGGTGCTCGGTTGGCTTTACATAATGGATTTTCGGTTGTTGGTTGGGCTTCCTAGTTGGTTGGATAACCATGTTGATCGGGCTTCCTTGTTAGTCGGAAACCATGTTGGTCTGGCTTACTTGTTGGTCGGGATTTTCTATCATGATGACTTGGACTTGTGCCACATAGGATGACACTTGTTGGCTTGTAATTGGTCCACGTAGGATGGTTAATTTTGGTATCAACAGAAGCCCCTAATGTTTCATACATGGATTTAATACAAAAGTGTGGAATATTATTCTTTTACAGTAGCTCGGTTTGTTTGGTTGGCTGCAGCGCTTCCAGACTTATGAAATTTATTCACTTAATTGACAGTTTTTGAGCTCGAATGGCAATTTTGTAAATATTTCAAATTTTAGCGAATATTTCTGGTGTATCTTTGTCTTTTCATCGGTCTACCGTTGTAAATTCAATCGTCGTTCACATTAATCATTACTTTTCCCAATTTTCGATACGTCTTATAAAAAGGGAGGCAAAACTTCGATCATATTTTACCTCTTACTTCTGATTTTGCTATTGGGTTCTTTGCTTTCGTGCGATCGTTTTCTTTTCTGTCTTCAATTTTTGCTGAATCCTTAAATCTTTGTAAGAATTTTTCTTCTCTTCTTTTTTATTTTCTTCATCATGGTTTACTCTATCGAGTTACTTGATAAGTTCAGAGCCAATTTTAATATTCCATCTTGGGTTGTATTAGAACATCCCCCTTTTTCTTCTGATTTTTTTCTCTTGTTGAGGGTCATTGGTTCCCCTCCATATTTATTAATGATTGTGGTTTCACGTTTCCTCCCAATGCCTTGTGTTTGGAGTTTTATCAATATTTTGACATTGTATCTGCAAGATTGGCTCCTAACACATGGAGAGTTGTTAATGGAGTTTATAGGTTAAATCAAATTTATGGAACCCATATAGGGATTTCTGAAATTATGTTTTGTTATAAATGGGTAACTAGTGATGCCACCTTTTATTTGAAAACTAGGGCTCTTAGTAAAGCTTTGGTAATTAATCTCCTTGATTCTAATAGCGATTATTTTGATCACGGGGTAGTTGTAAAAAATTTACAACATGTCCCTTTAGTTAGAGGTGCCAAATACCAAGGACCTAGATGTCCTCTCTTTGGAAATGGAATAAGTTGTTTTATGTTTTAGTAAATTTTCCCT
Organism: Sambucus nigra; assembly: GCA_949130495.1. Lineage (NCBI taxonomy): Eukaryota > Viridiplantae > Streptophyta > Magnoliopsida > Dipsacales > Adoxaceae > Sambucus > Sambucus nigra. The sequence goes on along the minus strand of OX422208.1, from coordinate 483,058,497 downwards.
GTTTTTGTTTGATAAAATTTCATACTAACTGTTGTTTTATAAATTGATTTGCAGTTGAGCAAAAAATAAAGTACCCCAAAGATAATGAAGTAAATTTGAAAGAGTTAAAGTTTATTTGGGGTCTTCATAAGGTAGTTTCTGAAGAGCACGTCAGGTCTGCTTCCAATCTGCTCCAGTACAAAAGCACTATTTTTTCTTTTATTGCCAGACCTGCTGCCTCTCCTTCTCTGGTAATTGATCTTGAACAAGAGGTTTCTATTGATTCTGATACTCCTATGTCTGAAACTATGAATAAGAGGATGTTCCCTGACCTTTACAGGGGTAGTGCTTATACTTTGGCATACTTATTTAATATGACTGTGTGATAATTATGTAAAATATGATTGTGTGATGATTGATTAAATTCGCAAATTTCTACTTTGGCACACTTATTTAATTATAGTCTATTTAGAAACAACCCCTAAACAAGAAACTACGTGTGTGCGTGTGTCAAACCATAAATAAAGCATGCGACACAAATTTCAGGAAAAATCTCCGAAGGGCAAAACCTTTTATTTCTAGAACTTTGACAAGTTTACAAGACCATTGACTTACATATCATCTTGCTTTCACCCAGAAGAGTAACGCACGGTGTCTTCGTCAAACCTCCAAAGCAACATCTAGAAATTAGTAGTGGTTCACACGCAGCTATACCTTAAGGACGAGTAGTACCGACATGCAGTTTAAAGTTTTCACAAGGTCTCCCTCCACAATAGCACGCAACTCTCCGGTTGTAGAGTTCTCCCCATAAAGAATGGTCAAAACTAAAGTATGTTCTTGAACACCAAAACAATTCACAACGGTTGTAGGGTATACGACATAATTTCTTGTGATGGACATTTATAAAAATATGTCCTTACAAGGAAGTTCCCTGACCTTTACTGCGGTAGTGCTTCTGGGTCCTAATCATTTATTGAAGGAGATAAGAATAAGACAGGGGATATTATGAAGACCCCAGCCCCCAAAGACCTGGATCCTAAGGATGTAGCTCCTAAAGAGGTTGAAGTTCCTCTTAGGAGACTTAGGAGAGGGCTTGCAGAGAAGCAAGTCGACCAAGTCACCGATCAACTATCCTTGGTTGATTTACCCTCCTCTGATGTTGTTCCTCTAATGGCTATTACTCCTGGTTTGGCTAGGAGGTTGATTAAATCTGGTACTCTTGTAGATCATTGGGGGTAGATGCCAAGATCCCTAGAACGAGGGTCACCTAATTGGCTTCTTAGAACCTTGCAGCAGTAAGTAATTTCCATTGTCTTGGTTTGGTTGTTATTTATATTCCTTATATGATCACTTTGATCTTCATTTTTTGTAGTTCTTGGTACACTTTAATAATATGCTAGAGAAGGATGATGCAATTAAGAATTCTTCTTATTCAAATGAGGTGGAGGAAGCCTTGTCTGGTTTGAAGAGGTCTCTGCTTGAGTCTTATCAGGCCTTGGAGAATGAGAAAAGCACTTGGGCAGAGAAATAGAAGATAGTTAAAACTGCCTGTCAAACATCTGATACAAATGCCCTTGAAACTGAGCGCAGGGCTAAGGAAGCTGGGCTCTAGAAAGAGGAAGTTGTGTGCAAAAAAAAGGAAGATGAGCGCCAGGAAGAGGAAGATGAGCGCAGGGAAAAGGCTGCTGAGGAGCTTGTATCCTTTGCCAGAGATAAGAGAAAGTATCTAGTGAAGGCTTCCTTCAGTGCTGGTTAGAACAAGGGCTAAAACAAAGCCATTTCTACTATATCTGCTCAAACTGAGTATGTGAAGTAAAAATGTTTCAGAGATGGTTGGGTTGTTGCCCTTCAAGAGTTGAACACAAATGGTGATTCTGAACTTTTTCAGAGGTATATTCATGGTCCTCCTCCAATCATAGAGGATGAGGTTGAAGATGAAGCTTCTTCTGAAGAGTCTTCATTTATGGTTAAGTCTGCTGCCAAATAACCTGAAGTCCATGAGTCTTATATCCTCTAGTCGAGAAACTCCAACCTATAGTCCCTTCTTCTAAGAAAAGCAAGAAGGTTGAAAATGATAGGGAAAATGTGTAAAGTTGTTCGACATTTTTCCCTTTGACTTTTGTTATTTCTTTTTCCCTTATTTCAATTGTACTTGAAATCTTTGTTATCAATAAAAGAACTTTATGTTGTTCATTATTTGTCTCCAGTTGATTATACCTATTCTCCATCTTTGTTGTTGATTGGTGATTATTTCTTCTTGCTAGTTTATTGCTAAGATGGAACAACTGTCTTTTCATGATAGTGAGCTACTGAGCAAATATAATGCTTTTTTTAAATCTGGTCATATGAAATTTTTCGAAGAAGAAATCACTCAGTTGCTCGGTGTTGATGCTTCAGAGCAGGTTAAAGAATCCTACAAATATTTGAAGTACTTACTTGATCGGGCACGGTGGAAAATAGTGTTGCCTATTATGAAATGATAGAAGAACTTCAAGAACAGTATAAACAATCCACTACGCTATTGCACCCGAGCTATGAGCAGAAATATCAAAGATTAAGTGTTGGTCGAGGCTTTGATAAATTTGTCTCTATCTATAATAAAAAGGAAGCTTTATTTAAGATTGAAGTTGAAGAAAATATGACTATTGCCAAACTCCTGGAAGAGGAGAATAATAATTTGAGGGATGAAGTGAATCTTCTTAAGTCTTCCTTGTGAGCTGTTGTTATTACTATAGATGAAGGTTACTCCTTTTTAGAAACTGATAATGTTACATTGAGAGATTAATTGGAGGACTTGAAAAACATTAAGTTCGCTTCTTCTTCCCGAGATAGAAATAGGCCTGGCCCGGGAACTGTAGAGGAAGATAGGACCCAACAGGACCTTGCTAATCAAGCTGCACAGCTAAAAGAAAAAGATCAAGCTAGTGCTGAGATGCCCCCAAAGCTGCAGACCTTCTCTGAACAACACTCCACTCAATCTTCCCAGTTGGAGGTTAAGGATGGGGTATTGAAGAAGTTGTAATCACAAGTTGATAAATTTACTTTTTAATTCCATTAACATCCCAGAGAATTTTGTATGGGTAGGTATAAAGAAGATTTGGGACATTATGACGATAGACTTCAATATGCCCAGAATGAATCCTGCAAATTGGGTTGGATAAATGCTTTAAATGTGTTGGAGGTGGATGGGAACGACTCTCTATGGGATTGGTATGATCAGGGATTGTCGCAGCTTGAAAATCCTCCATTTAAGTTGGATGTTAATTGGGTACCTGTTCACCGTATTCCCCAATGTTTGATTTCCAAGTACTTGGGGGATTACGAACTGCATGATGAACTAGAGATCGTTCTCCCTCCTCATTTTCTTGACCATCCTAGTAGCAGCAATACCAGGATGCTTCAGGACCTAAACTTCATCAACTCTCCTTTTACTTTGGATGATCCTCCAGCTAGCATGGATCCTGTCTCTAAGGATTAAGGAAAGCGTACTGTAGAATAAACTTTTATATTTTGGTTTTCCATGTTTAAGCAACAATATGTAATCATTTAATTTTAATGAAAAGCTTATTTAATGAATGGATCAACTTTAGTTAATCTATGAATGTCTGTGAATGTTTTCTTAGTCTTTGACTATGAATGGATCAAATTTTAGTTAATCTTTAGTTTTTCATCGGTTCTATTGATATCCTTAGGATTATCCTAAGTTTTATACCAATTACCAATGTTTCACCATGGTTCTACTAATGTACCTAAATTTTATGGTAATTGCATTAGTTACCTTGGTTCTTAGGTATGAGTGGAACATTTGTCCATCTTTTATCCCAGTTTAGATGAAAATTATTCATCCGGGTCTTCACTAACCAAGCATTTGGGATTTAAAATTTTGCCTTGTATGGTTTTATATGTTTGACAACCAACTTTCTTGGTGCCTTAATTGATACCGACTAACTTTGGTGGTCGTTTTAGTTGTTATCGACCAACTTTGTTGGTGGCTTAGTTGATGCCAACCAATGTTGTTGGTGGATTTGTTATTACTGACCAACTTTATTGGTGGTTTTAGTTGTTACCGACCAACCTTATTGGTGGTCTTTATTGATGCCAACCAACTTTGTTAGTGGATAAGTTGATGCCGACCAACTTTATTGGTGGCCTTATTGATGCCGACCAACTTTGTTGGTGGCCTTTGTTATTATCGACCGACTTTGTTGGTGGTCTTCATTGTGTTTGTAAGTGCATAACACTATTACACTAAAAAAGAAAATAAAAAACAATAATTTAGGGAAAGTCATGTTCTCATTAAATTTGAAGTGAACTGAGTACAACATAACTACATTTACTAATAATATTTCTTCAGGTTCTCTGTATTCCACGGGTTCTTAAATTCTTCCCCTTCCAAAGTCTCAATCTGATATGTGCCTGGTAGATAACTGTAGTAATATGATAAGGCCCATGCCAATTATCTTCTAGCTTATTGTTCTTCTGAATTACTTTCTTCAAAACACAATCGCCCTCTTTTAAGTTGCTCGACATGACCCTCTTGTTGTACAAACATGCAGTCCTTTGTTGATAGGCTGCATTCCTTAAGGCTGCATCTTCACAGACTTCTTCCAGCATGTCTAAATCCAACCTTCTCATCAAATCGCTGACTGGGGTATTGAAGTTAAGGACTATATGCGTAGGTAAACCTAGCTTAACAAGGATTATGTCTTCGGTACCAAACGCCAATAGGGAGGGAGTTTCTCTAGTAGTTATTCTGGAAGTTGTTCGATAGTCCTAGAGGACCGAATGCATCTCATTGATCCAATTTCCTTTTGCATTTTCCAACCTTTTCTTCATCCCATCCAGTAAATTTCTATTAGTTACCTCTGTTTGGATATTTCTTTGAGGATGTCCAGGAGCAAAGTGGATTTTTTGGACATTGGACTGGGTGCAATAAGCAACAAATTCATCATTGTCAAACTGTGTGCCATGATCAATTATAAAGGCATAAGGTAATACATACCTTCATATACTCTTCCAGATGAATTGATAAACCTTTTCATAGGACATATCGATTAATGGTTCAGCATCCACCCACTTTATAAAATAATCAACAGCTACAACCAGGTACTTGAACCTTCCTTGGGTGGTTGGTAGGGGCCCGACCAAGTCGATTCCCCACATAGCAAAACGTCGAGGTGAAGTGATTGATGTTAAGAGAGTTTCTGGAGCCTTGCATAAACTGGAAAACTTCTGGCACTTATCACAGTTCTTGGCAAAATTAGTACAATCTGCTCGCATGGTTGGCCAGTAGTACCCTTACATATGTATTCTCGTAATAACATTCTTTCTATTACTTGGGCTCCACAAGACACTTCATGTATTTCTTCAATCAAATCCTTAACCTCGAATGGATGCACACACCGTTGTAGACCAGCAGTTAATTCTCTTCTGTATAACACACCACTATCTAACACATATCTTGCAGCTTTATATTTCAGCCTCTTAGCTTTAAGTAGATCGGTTGGAAGAATCTCATCTTTAATATATGCTCTTATAGGGTCCATCTAATATGACCCCCTATCAACTGCAATAAAGTTAACCATAAGATCTTTATCAATGCTTCTATGAGAAACTATATCAATAGGAATAGTTCTTCGTATCTCCGTTCTGGTTCCTGAAATTAACCATGCAAGTGCATCTACTCTGGCATTTTCCAATCTTGGAATCCTAACCATCTGGATAGCTAACAAGTGGTAATTATTTCCAAAGTTTTGGCCAAATATCTGGTCATTAACTCTCCTTTTGCTGTATATAATCTCAACACCTGATTTACCACCAACTGTGAGTCACTATACACCATAACTTACTCGGCATTTAGTGATTTAGCAATATTTAAACCAACAATCACAGCTTCATACTCTGCCTCATTATTTGAGGCTTGAAATATGAATCATAGAGCGTATTATATATCTAGATCGTTTGGAGTATTGAGAATGATTCCATCTCCACATCTGGTTACACAAGATGACACGTCAATATACAAACTCCATATGGGGATATCATTGTCAAATGCTTGGTTTATCAGAGTCCGTTGATGGAAGATTTTATCTTTCGCCTCCTCATATTTCCATTTCATCTCCAGTACTCCACTGGACAGTTCTAATTGATATTTTTCTATAATTTCCTTTATTTGGAGTTAGTCGCACATATCTCCAGTTGGACTGTTGACTCCAGGATGTTGTAAGACTAGAGTCCCTTATTGCTCGAGGACCTCTGGGTAAGTGAATTTTGCAATAAAATCAGTTAGATATTGACCTTTTAAAGTAATCCTTGGTTAGTATACATCGTCATATTCCCCTAACTCCACAGCCCAACACATTAATCTTCCAGATTTCTTCGATTTATGCAAAGCCTGCCTTAGTGACATATCAGTCTATACCACTATGGTGTGGCTTGGAAGTGTGGCTTCATTCGCCTACTAGACTCAATTAAGGCCAGTGCTAATTTTTGCAGTCGGGGATATCTCACTTCTGCTCCTCAAAAACTTTGCTGGTGTAATAAACTGGCTTTTGAGCTCCATTTTCCTCCCTGATCAAGGCATAACTAACTGCTGACTCAGATACTGCAAGATATAAGTAAAACTTTTCTCCTAACACTGGTCGGGAGAGCAGTGGTGGTAATACTAAGTACTTATTCAACTCTAGGAAGGCTTTTTCACATTCATCGTTCCATTAAAAGATTTTTTTGAGTACCTTGAAGAATGAAAAACACTTGTCCGTTGCTCGTGATACAAACCTGTTGAGTGCTGATACGCGTCGAGTTAGCCTTTGAACATCATTTTTACAGGTCGGGGACTTAATTTTGATCCGGGCTTTAATGTTATCTGGATTAGATTCAATTCCCCTTTGATTCACTATATACTCGAGGAATATTCCCTTATGTACTCCGAAGACGCATTTAGTGGAGTTTAACTTCATTTGGTGCTTTTCCAATTGATCAAACATCTGGCTGAGGTCGGTAATATGATTAGCAGATTTTTGATTTTAGTGAGCATATCATTAGCATACACCTCCATATTCTTGCCTATATACTCCTTAAATACTTTGTTCAACAGTCTCTGATAAGTAGCACCTGCATTTTTCAGACCAAACGGCATAAAATTAGAGCAATAAGTTCCTCGGGGAGTGATAAAGGGAGTACTTTCTCTATCTTCTGGCTTCATTTTGATCTGGTTATAACCAGAATATGCATCCATGAAACTCAACAACTCATGCCCGAAAGTAGCATCTACCAATTGATCAATTCGTGGCAAAGTAAAGTGATCCTTCAGGCATGCTTTATTCAAGTCAGTAAAGTCCACACACATCCTCCACTTATTGTTCTTCTTCTTGACATAACTACATTGGCCAACCAATCCGGGTAGTCACATCTTCAATAAAGGAAGATCTTTGATGCTTCTCCACCTCTTCCTATATAGCCTGGTTCTTCTCCGGGCTAAAAACTCTTCTTCGCTGCTTCCCAGGTTTAACCTATTTATTCACATTAAGCTCATGGCATAAGAAATTTGGGTTTATACCTGGCATATCTTCATGAATCCACGCGAATACCTATTTTATTTGTCTCGAGAAAGCCACTAACTCCTGTTTAAGAACTGGTTCCAATGACACTCCTATTTGAGTTATTCGTTCTGGTTTATCATCATCCAGAACAATGCTCTCCACAGCCTTTATCACTTGGCCTTTTACAAGCTCAGATTCATCTCTTGCATCTAAGGTTTCAACCTCGGACTCGCTGTTCGGCTCAGATATATCAACTTGATAAGTGGTTGTTTTCCTCTTTGTTTCCAACATATATTCTTCCTCAGCAGAGGAATAGTAGCACTCCTGAGCTTCTTTTTTATCTCCTTTCACTACTCTAACTCCAAAGTTGATCGAGAATTTTTACATTGATGAGCGGTTGAGGGTACAGCTTCAAATTTCTTCAAACAAACTCTTACCATAATCATATTATAAGTAGAATGAACATTTTTTTTCCATTACGAAGAATCTCACCTTCTCTATCCTGCTCGCTGTCCTTGTCCCGATCAACATATCTAGCTTGACAATCCCCAAAGGAAACACTTTCTCGCCTGAGAATCCAATGAGTGGTCTGTGATAAGGCTCCATTTGACTGGGTTTTAAACCCAAACTGTCAAAACAGGGATAGAACATGATGTATGCCAGACTTTCATTATCCACTAATGTTCTTTCTACCAATACTTCTTTCATCCTGACTCTGATCACTAAAGGATCATCATGAGGATACAACACTCCCGATAAATCATTTTTAGAAAATCCAATTACGAGCTTATCCTTGTTAGCTTTTCTTCGTCGATCTTCCTCGACTAGGTTGATCTTCTTCATATAGGAACAAACTTGAGCCTCATTGAGGTAAGCTTTCCTTTCAGCTGTATGATCTCCTCCTCTGGCATCTCCACCTGTAATCATCTCACAATCAAAAGATCCAAAATTGAGTGTGAATACCTCACGTTCCGATTGTCTAGGATTCTTGGGAAGATCGGGATCATCTTTCGAATCATCGTCGTGGTTCCTCTTCTTCCCTTCCATGGGCATAACTAGAGATTTAGATCTCTATCGACCTCTTCCTCCATTTCTTCCACCATTCTTCCGATTAACAAATATGTCCAACTTTTCTCTTCGAATAAGTGCTTCTATCTCATTATATAGGGCAATACAATGGTTGGTAGTATGACCATGGTCTTTGTGAAACTCACAATACTTGGACTTATCCCTATTATCAACAGGTGACCTTAACTTTTTGGGCCAACTCAAATCATTATTGTGATTGATTTCCTCCAACACATGATGTATATCCACTATTAAGGGAGTGTAATTAGTGAATTTTTGGAGACAATCCAGGCCTTCCTTTACCTTCGAACTCTTGCACTCATTATGATTCCTATGCTCCTTCTTATCTGACTTCCCTATTATTTTTTCTTCCAACTTTGCGTCTAAATTCTTTTTAGCATCCATAGTTTCCTTGCGTTCATAATCTTTTCTACTTTCGTCATCAATTCTGTCATTATCTTTGGTGGATCTTTTGCCAAAGTATAATATAGTTTATCAGGGAGCAAACCACTCATAAAGGCAGTGATTGCGATCTTCTCTTCGTAATCAATGACTTCCAGTTTCTTGTTGTTGAAATGAGTGATGTGATCCCTGGTGCTTTCTCCCTCCTTCTGTCTTACACTGAGAAAATGAGCTACTCGTTTCACTAGTTTTGCTCCAAAGAAAAAATTACCAATGAATAGCTCGACGAGTTATTGAAAGCAATAAATCTTCCCCCGAGGAAGGCTGTTGTACCAGATTTGAGAAGATCTAGTGATTGTTCCTGAGAACACCTTACATCTCATCTCATCAGGAATAACATGGATATCAGCATCTTCTTGGTACTGTTCTATATGAAAAACTGGATCAGTCTTCCCATCGTATTTGGGAGTGACTAATGGAGCTTTAAACTTAGTCGACGTAGGATAATCTACGATGGTTTGCACAAAGGGGGACCCCATAATAAAACTTTTTTGGAGGGGATTCTTGGCTTTAGCCATTTCACCCAATATTCCTTCAAAATGTTGAATGGAACCTTTCCAAACATCACTGCTAGTGCCATGGATCGCAGCTCTTTTATGTCGACCAGCAGATCGTGATGAACTTTCTTCCTGCGAAACTTCTCTGTGATTAGACCTATCAGTTCATCGGGTATTTAACCTAGATTGGGATGAACCTTCCCTTAAATCTCTTAGTCGTATCGTATTTCTTGACGCAACCCATATGGCATTTCCCTGGGGTCCTAAATGATCGAAAGGAGAGGCCCTACTTAGCCTTTCTAAGGCACTCAATCTTTTTGGGATGAGTGATTGTCCATCAGTGGAATTAGTGACCCTAATAGAAGAAGTTTCTCCAGGTATGATACCTAGAAGTTTTGGAATGGATATGCCCAATACTCTTTGTTGGCAGTGGTGTCATATTCCTTTGATTAACTTGTGACGAAACTCCAACTTGCAGAGTTTGAGCCAACTGTCATATAGTATCCAACATAGCTTCTTGACCCTTGTCCAAGCTAGACAAAATTCCTGTTAAATCATTGTTATTTGGAGGGACAGAGGGAGTAGGCAAGATTCCCTTATTTCTGGCACTTTATTCTAGAATTTCAGCCATGGATGATGAATAAGTGAAAACATTTAGCAATACGTTCCCACAGACGGTGCCAATCTGTTGATACAAAAAACTAGACTAAGACTAATTAATTGATCATAGATAAAGTAAATAAAACAAACAAGACAAAAGAAATTTTTAAAGTGGTTCGGCTTAATAGAATAGCCTACGTCCACTTTTATGTATTGACTGCCATAAGTTATTTTTTTGATCCCTTGCAATGAGGGTGATACAATGTATTTATAGCCCAAAGGGGGTCTTGATCATTTTCATGTTAAAGGATGAAACGCCTTTATTTTCTAGGCATTTACATCAATACATAATGACAATTAATTATATAAACGATGTCACTTCATATGCAATACAGGCTGTAAGACAGCTGGCGCTCGATTGGCTGTACATAATGGATTTTCAGCAGTTGGTCAGGCTTTCGAGTTGGTCGGATAACCATATTAGTCGGGCTTCCTTATTGGTCGAGCCTTTTTATCATGCTGACTTGGACTTGTGCCACATAGGATGACACTTGTTGGCTTGTAATTAGTCCAAGTAGGATGGTAAATTTTGGTATCAACAGTACCTAAGACTTAGCCTGATACTCCTACCTCCCTTTCAAACCAAAAGTAAAGATCTTCTTAGACAACTAACACCAACCTTTGTCTACCGATGATCCTCGCTCCTAGATCACAAATGGAATCGTGTTTCTCCTCAATGTCTAATCCAAGAAATCCTTTGTTCAATCGATAATAAAACCATTCTAAGGGCATGATTATTACTTGAGTGTGACGAACCAAATATAGGTGTCTACAAATTCTCATCAGTGAAATCTTTAAAAATAAAATTATACATATAAAACTTTCCCAATGGGGGTATCAAATAGATGTAACACTAAATTTAAAAAAACTACCATGTACTTTAAAATACCATGATTTCGTTATTAAAACCATCCGTTGGGGAATTAGACGAAGATGCGAAGAGTTAATCACATCACAATTTTAAAATATTGATGGTAATTTTGAGTTAAATAAGTTTATTATCCCCAAAAGTTAAAACAACATCCAATTACATTTTCAGTCATTGAAACTTATTCCATTTTGAACTTTAAGCTAATATTGTTGAGAAAAGGTTGAATTCATTTTTGAAATCTTTAAACATGAAATGAAAAAAAATAATTTCCATTTAAGAGATGAGAATTGATTCGATTAAATTTTAAAGTGGCATTCCTCATCCACCAATTTTAAAATTAATCCATCGTTCATCCTACTTCCCTTATGAGGTGATATTTATTGTGGGGAGGTTAAATCACCTGACCTTGCACCACAAAAATTTCATCTTTCATTATGATATCCGAACAGTTCAAGACCCTTCTGTCCAACATAATGAATAGCCGATAAATTTTGGTCTTGCAATTAATGACAGTGACACCTTGGGGGGATATCATTTGTTCCGTGTAAGTGTATACCATCGATTCAGTCCCCGAAACAGAAACCTCTTGCAAAGGACTTCCCTGTGGGGAGATCAAACTTACTCACATTCTAATTCTCAATATTATCACTTAATATTTTTAATAATGCCCTGATTAATTCCATTTGGGGGACATCCTAACTGACACGAGGAACTAATCACATCTGACGCAAAATATACAGATGGAGACTATGGGGTTTATTTTAAAACGCCCTCCCACTAAGTATTTCAAAACCTGGAGGTTTTAAACACTATTCATTCAATTCTAGAAGATCGAATTTAAATCCTCGATAATTTCTAATTTACTAGTACAAATTAAATTACTCAATTTCTCTATTTTAATTTTCCACAAAATTTTTTTTAAAATATAAATAAAGCCCTGATATCAAAATTTAATTTACACCTTTAAATTAATTGCCCTGATTTATTTTATTTTTGTAACAGAAGACGATATTAATCCCCCGGATTTTATTAAAGGGAGAAAGATCCTCTCCTAGGTGGCTTTACAAACTAAAAACTACAACTATTTTGAAGTTCTAATACTATGAATACCTAGTCTATCAATGTTAAAAGCTCCTTCAGCAAGAAGAGGAAGATCACTAAATTGATGTATACACTTGGAATCTTTTGAAGAGGAAGCACATTTTACCAAGGCATCTGCTACATTATTTTTTTCCCTCCAAATGTGATGATATTGAAGGACATTATGTTTAATAAAATCTTTTATTTCATTTATTGATTCGTTCACTTCCCATGGAGGTTTCTACTGATCTGAACTCATCATGATAACTACTTTGGAATGTGATTCAAGAGTTACATTTGAGTAGCCTTTTTTGACAATCCATTGAAGACTTGTCTGAATAGCTTTAATCACTAACATTAATGAAGATGATTGACCAATGGATTAAGCAAAAGCAAACAAGAATTGACCTTTGTGACCTCTGAAAATGCCTCCTATGCCACTAACTACTGGGTTACCAATGCTTGAACCATCCACATTAAGCTTAATGAAGCCATCTGAAGGTCTTTCCCATCGAACAATCTGAAAATGTTATTGCTTTACTTTGATTCTAAAATTGAAAGATTCTTGAATATTGGAATATAATACAAAAGGACCTGCAAAAGAAATGTTAGTGAAAACATCTGATACACAGTTTATAATCTGAGATATAATTTTTCCCTCCTTCATCTCCTCATCTTTAAACAAACTTTGACATCTAGCTTTCCATATTTCCCATTAAATCACCAGGTGAAGAATCTGAAATAAATATTTTTGAAGACTTCCTCTAACCTTAGATATCCACCAAGCCATCGACATGGCTTTGATAGACTCAAAAGATGGATTCACTTCAGATAAGTTGAGAAAACATTTCCATACTTCTTGAGTAATCTTCCCTTTAAGGAGCAGGTTCTTCATTGATTCTATATTGGCCTTACAGCATTAACATCTCGAGCTCAACCTGATCCCAACTCTCTGAATATTATCATCCCTGGGGATGGCTTCTCTGAGAAATGTCCAAACAAAAGTAGATATTTTATTAGGAATAAAAGGAGACCAAAGAAGTTTCCAACTATAAGAGCTCACTACGGATCTTCTACACACTTGAAAAGAAGATTTAATGGAAAATTGACCATCAGGAAAAGGTTTCCAAATCACTTCATCACCGATACTCTTTTAATGCTTTGCAACATCTTCTTGAACTTTTCTAATTATTTTAATGACATGAGAACCATTAAACACCATATTGTAAGGATTTTTTTATATTTATTCCTCATGAATCTGGCCTAAAGCCCTTTAGAATGATTCAACCTCCAAGCAAGATTAAAAGAAAAACATTTATTCATATCATTTATATCTCTTAGGCCTAATCCTCCTTGTTCTATAGGCAGACATAAATTATCCCACTTGGTCCAAGCTTCTTTTTTTTACCTCTAACAGCGTCCGAACCCCAAAAACATTTGCTAAAATAGAGGGAATTCTATTTATAACAAAAATAGGAGGATTCAAAGCTGCTAAGGTATAAATAGGAATGGAAGATAGAACATGATTGATCAAAACCATCCTACCTATAATAGATAGAAACTTTATTTTCTAACCAAAGAATTTATTTCTGATCTTTTCAATCAAATCAGAATGAAAATAGCCTTATTCCTGACAGCGAAAATAGGACAACCTAAGTAAATCGAAGGCAGCTACAGTGGGAAAGTAGTAGAAGTAGACCACAAGAAGACTGATAAAAATATTTTATCAATTATCCAGTTGTACAATACGAAAATCAAAAGTTTACATATGAAGAGTAGGAATGAAATAATGCCAATAGATATAAGTGAAATATTTGGCATACCACTGGCTAAGGGTTTAAAATCAATAGAACTGAAAAACGGACAGAATACTGCTCAAAAACTTGGATTACATGCACGATACTTCGCAAAAAGAATAGGAAAGTCAGAAATATTGAATGGTTTGAAAAAATCAGTCGAATTAGAGACAGATGAAGGCATTGCCGATTTTGTAAAAATTGTGTGTCTCCATTTCTTGAACATGTTATTTTTCTCCAACTCAAACTTCACCCTTGCAGATTATTTTTAAATACATCGACAATATTAGGGAAATGAATATGTATGGTTGGGCATCTACTGTGCATGAGTTTCTCATACATTCACTTGACAAATCATCAAGTTTAAAACCTAGCACAGTTACTGGATGTGTCATTTCCCTACTGGTGAGCAAAAAAACATCCTGATATTTCAAAATTTACTTACCAATACTCACGTGTAGTTTGTAGAAATCACGTATATTTTGAAATTACACTATATATTTTCACGTATATTTAGTAAATACACGTAACATTTTCACGTGTATTTTCAAAATACAAGTGAAAATATCATGTGTACTTTCAAAATACACATGATATAAGACGTGTATTTTGAAAACACACGTGTTATATCACGTGTATTTTCAAAATACACGTGATATTTTCATGTATTTTGAAAATACACGTCTTATATCACGTGTATTTTGAAAGTAGACTTGTACTTTATAAATTACACTTGTATTTTACAAAGTACACGGTGTACTATGTTTTGTAAATATAACCAAGTGTACTTTAAAAAAACTTGTTATATTTTTTGTTAATATTATAAGTGTACTTTAGAAAGTACACGTGAACTTATATTGACAAAGCACACGTTTACTTTGTTAAAATCACGTGTACTTTCAAAATACACGTGTAAAATTTACAAAGCACACGTTTAATTTTGCGTGTATTTTGAACAAATCACTTGTACTTTCCATTATTATTACCTAGGTAATACAATTATTAATATCATTTTGTTTTTTGTATGATCACAATATTGAGCATGTGAGAAATTTAAAATTATTTCTCCTATTGAAGAATTTAAAAATAAGACGCCAAAATTCATGAGGTGAAAATTATCTTCTTTGAGACAATGGTTTGTGAAGAATGACATCGCAACAGCAACTTTGAAGCATGCAACAAATAAATCACCTTGTAAGGACAACTCTGTACAAAAGGAATCTCAGTTTGAAGGGCCAAGATACTCTTTGAACATTTTTACAGAAAGTCCTATACATGTTGATTCATCATCAGAAAAAGTTGTTGAAGATATTAATGACAATGAGTTTTCATATGGTTAGAATATTCCCCTTAAAAACATTGTGAATCCAAAGAAAATGAAGGGAAATGATCAACCAAGGGTTAATTTGGAGGTACAAATTACTGTTTTAAAAAGGGAATTGTTGGACAAAAATAACCAACTATCTAACGCAGCTGAAGACCTTAATGGTGCACTATAGAAGGTGACCTCTTTGGAGGTGGAGAGAGCTAACCTTGACATTTTGAATGTACGTTGCAGGTAGATAATGATTCACTTTTAGAAGCCCAAGAGGAAATGAAGAAGTTAAAGGTGGAGAATTCCAACCTTTTGAAGAAAAAAGATTTACTAAATAAGTTGGAGGTGGAAAATGTCCAACTAGTTGAGTTAAACAATTATTTAAAAGAAAATCTTGATCAAGTCACAATGAGTGACTCAATAGAATTAAAGAATTGGATGAATAATTGAAAAAACAGGAAGAATCATCACGAATTTTGGAACAGAAAAATGGATATATGTCTCTGAGTAATGAAGATTTTAAAAAAAGTATGATGATACATTGCAAAAATGGAAAGATGCTGACATAGAAATGATGACATTGAGGCAGAATCTTGAGGAATCAGAATTGAAAAGAACTCAACAGGTACTTTTGATTATAAATAATGCAGAGTACACGCATTTTTTCTAAAGTACACGCAGTTTTATTTGTTATTATTTTTTATACAGTTTTATTTTATTTTAGAAATAATGCAGAGTACATACATTATTTGATTAGAAATAATGTAGTTTTATTCAAGTATCGCTTATAATATAACAATCTTTTTATATAATAGGAAAGCAATAATAAAATCCTTAATGACGAAATTTCGGAGTTGAAGAAAATGCTTGATGAATCAGGAGTGAAAAAAATTGATCAGGTATCTATAAAGTACAATAGATATAAAGTACACGCGAGTACTTTCTAAAGCAAACGCAAATTATGATGAAAGTACACGTGTATTTTATAAATTTTATAAAGTACAAGTATTTTATAAATTTTATAAAGTACAAGTATTTTATAAATTTTATAAAGTACACGCATGTATATTATAAAATAAACGCGTGTACTTTATAATATACACAGAAATTTGGAAGAAAAACATAAATTTTATCAAATGCACGCAAGAGAACTTAAATCATTAAAAAATGCTTACAATCCAACATTCCTTGTTTAAATATATCAGGAAAACACTAATAAATAACTCATGGATAAAATTTCGAGCTTGAGAATGCAATTAAAAAACATAGAAGAAAAGACAGTTCAGGGCACCCCCGAAATACCCAAAATAAAAGGGCATATTAGTAGAGGACAGAAGAAAATAAAAGATGACAGAGAACCCAGAAGCATGAGAGAAAAGGCCCTCTAATAATAACTCAACAAATGAAAGAAACTCACTTCAATCTTGAAGTTATCAAAGCATACAAATATCTTGATGAAGTTGGGAAGAAAAAAATTGAAGACTTTATTCAAAAGACTGAGCCAGGGTAAAGAGTATTGTTTTATGATTTATCACTTCACTAATTTATATTTTTTTGGGTGCAAAAGAATAAGGTTATTATTATTATACAATTCGTATTTCTTATATAAAATGCCGGGAATTTATTTTCAAAGAGTTGGTTTCGTATGTCCCATTGGAAGATTTTGTTGAAGTCCTCAAGAATCAAGAAATTTCAAGCCAAGTATGTAGTGAAAATATTAGACATTCATTAAATTTCAACACTATTTTTTCCTCACCATTTTATATTGTGTGAAACAGATAATACTTGCCTTTAGTGATGTATTGAGGTTAAAATTGTCAAAGCAAGGCCTCTCCCACGCACACACTTTTTCTGATTATTGTTGGGTAAGTACAATTAAACCGAAAGCTTTGTGAAACAAAATTTTAGTTTTTTTATTAACACAATGTTTATAATTTTTAATCAGATAAAAGCTTATAGCAAAAATGAAGTCAATAAGAAGGGAGAGTTTTACAAAGATTTATTTGAATACTTAGGCACTTATAATAATTTGTTCATTGTACTAATACATAACATATGACATTTCACATTACTTGCGATATACAAAAAAGAAAAGAAAGTTGTCTACATGGATTCCCTTCGACCAAACGACAAGGGAACAAACACAATATACTTCGATAATACGAAAAA
This sequence comes from Sambucus nigra, assembly GCA_949130495.1. Taxonomy (NCBI): domain Eukaryota; kingdom Viridiplantae; phylum Streptophyta; class Magnoliopsida; order Dipsacales; family Adoxaceae; genus Sambucus; species Sambucus nigra. The sequence continues at coordinate 483,041,059 of OX422208.1, read as the reverse complement.
AATGGTTAGTGCCTAAACTTATTTAGTAATGTTACCTGTACTTATATGATACATGTGTACTTTATCATATAATGTGTGTACTTTGTATTAGTTGCATATAATCACCGAGATTATCAAAGTACAACCATCATATTTTAAAATACACGTGAAATGAACCAATACAAGTTACGTGTACTTTAATATTATGCGTGTACTTTTCACTCTTTAGGAAAAGTACAAGCATCATATTTTAAAATACAAGTGAAATGGATAAATAAAATACACGTGAACTTTAATATTATGCGTGTACTTTTCACTCTTTAATCTTCATATACTCTTTTATTTGTATACACTTAATATTTATCTTCTTAAAAGTTTTCTGTCTTCTAAAAAACACTGTGCCTATTGAAGATTGAAGCAGAAACAATGAAAAAAATGGTTTCAAAACTCAGAGAAAGTTTGATGAAGGTACATCAAATGAGTTTACATTGGATGATGATCCACTGACAGAGCAAGAAAAAAGGGCAGTAGATTTTTTGCTGGAAAGTGATCTCGAATTTGACCTAATAAGAGATCATGAATGCCCTAAGCAATATAAGGCGTAAGCAAAAACTTCATTTCTAAAAATTACTAATTTGTATATTTTCAAAAAATTTCATTCACATCATACTAATTTCTATATTTGTTTTATTTTAATTTTAGGGTTGACTATGAGGTGTTCTGCATCTACTATATTGAACAAATTAGCAGAAACAAGGAAATGCAAAAATTGTTTGAAGACACTGACATGCTAAAACACAGAGCATATGTACTAAGAGAAATTCTTCTATCAAAATATTTTTTCCCTCGAAAGGAGAATTTTTTTTTATAAATTGATTCAAATACACACCATATTTGTAATTTATTTTGTGTTAGATTCGTTATTATTTACAATATTTATTACACCAAAATGATTTATTTCCGCTGGTGCGGATCACAATCCATGTAAGGTATAGACAAACAATGCACTTGATTATTATGAAACAACGTACACTCATTTTAACCAAAACTACAAGTGATAATTACTAAGTACACACATGAATTCTTCAAAGTACACGCAATATAAATAATCTACACGCACTGATTAATGTAATAATTTTTTAATTTTAATTCAAAACTACTTTATATATTTATTCATAAGGACACAATAACCAAAACCAATTTATTAAGCTCAACTACTCACTTCCCAACTACTTCTGGTCAAAGAAATAAATAACTTTAACTTTTCCTATAAAAGAGTCATGTTTGTTCCTTTCTTATCCATTACATCTAGGGTAAAGATTACGTAATGAGTATTCCAGTAGAAAAGTTGCGAGATACTCTTGAGAGAGATGAAAGAAATAATTTTTTTTTAGGGAAATTGAGGAAAAATTTTCCTCATATGAAACTATCTTTGAGCAGTTTCAAACCTATGTGAGGGAAGGCTACTCTGGACTTCCACCCAATCCCATAAATTTATTTGATGTGGATGAGGACCCTCCTCAAACACATGAAGACCTCATGTCTTTCTATAGACAATAAGTTCCCTTGAAAATCGTCAAGCTGAAGGAGAAGAAGGCACACCATGAAGGCCTTGTGACGGTCATTGAAGAAAAAATTTGAGTATACTCGAATTTAATTGACTCTCTTCCTGACACCATAAATGCCTTTAATAGCTTTCCCTATTAGAAGCCTCCTTTATTTTTTTTTCAGCTTTTATTATGTGAAAAAATTGTACTTTCTTTTTCAGTTTTAATAAAAACTTTATTTCCTTTATGCATGTCTTAAGAGTGATCTCATACACTAAGACCTACATAATATATCATTATATCGAACCATGACTCATACATAGTGTAAAAAAGTAAAGTACACACAAATTTAGTAAATTACACGTGACCATTTGAAAATATGATCACGTTTAGTTCTTTTTAGTAAAAAAGAACTAACCAGTAAACATTAATATTATATTCATTTATTAAATTAAAACAAGAGACTAAAAACTAAACACTAAAATTACATTCATTTTATTCAAAAGAATTGAATAAAATGAAGAAAGTAAATCTAAATTAAATGTAATAAATAAAGTACACGCATTCTTTTATATAGTACTCGCTGATTGAACTGACCAAATCTATTTTTAAATGTGTGTACTTTATATATTATGCATGTACTTTATAAAGTACACGCATATTATATTTATATTATGCGTGTACTTCATGCGTGTACATTATAAAGTACACGCATATTTCTTCAAGTAAATCTAAACGAAATGTAATAAATAAAGTAAACGCATGCTTTTATATAGTCCACGCAGATTAAACTAACCAAATCCATTTTTAAATGTGTGTACTTTATATATTATGCGTGTACTTCATAAAGTACACGCATATTTCATCAAGTATACACATATTATATTTATGTTATACGTGTACTTCATGCGTGTGCATCATAAAGTACACGCATATTTCATCAAGTAAATCTAAACTAAATGCGATAAATAAAGTACATGCATGCTTTTATATAGTACACGCAGATTGAACTGGCCAAATCCATTTTTAAATGCGTGTACTTTATATATTATGTGTGTACTTCATAAAGTACACGCATATTTCATCAAGTACATGCATATATAAAATGGCTTTGGTCATCACAATGCGCGTGTACTGTACATAACATGCGTATACAAATGTAAAGTACACGTAAACATCAGGAAAAATGATCACGTGTATTTTATGAAAAATACGTGTACAACTACACAAAAAACAAACTAAAAAATGAGACTAAAAATGAAAATTACATTCATTTATGTGAAACAAATGGTTTATTAATTAATTTATTCAATCAAATGGTTAAAATTAATGAATTCAACAATTTTAAACGTAATCAAATGGGTTCCTTACAAGTAGACTTATAATGACCCATTTTACTACACCTCGAGCAAGTAACTTCCCTTACTGTGATCTCACCAGAAGACTTTATTCTCCTATTTATTGGGTTGCCTGTCGGTCTCTTAGTCATTGGTGGAAAGACAGATGGATTTTAAGGTATAGGAATATTTAAGGAAATCAAATCAGGAAGAGGAACTATAGGTATCGAGTACGATTTTCTGTAGAAAGATACCTTATAGTACTCCTTAATATAATCATAAATACTGGTCCCTTTCCTCCGTACAACACAAACAACATGAGAACATGAAAAACATCTAATCTACCAACTCTTATACGAACAAGTCCTTTCTCCTAAGTCAACTATTGCTCGCACTTCTGAATGAACTTCAAATATATTTTGACTTGAGCGACTAATAGTCCAATGTCGGATTTTATTCCAATTTTCATTCAGTAAATTTTGAAAAAAAGGACATAGCTCATTTGTCCAAGTGTCAGACTCAACAAGTTTGTTTGCATTGAAATTCATAATCTCCACTCTCAATTTATCAAGCATATTCATTACTGGTAAATTCCTTCCCTCCAATATCCATGAATTGAATGACTCCGCAACACTAGATGCCATGTCACCATACCGTTTACTAGGGAAATATGCATAGGAACAATTCTCGGGAGGCAAACTATCAATGAAATCAACAATAGCAGCTCCTCCTTCCTTCCTCAATGCTTCAATATTCTTGTGAAATTCATCTACTGAGACAGCATATGCACAAGATAAAAAATCTTTAACATTTTTCTTTCGAAATCCACCACAATTCCCACGAATGTTTTTTATATTCCCTTGTAAATGATGTATACAGTAGGAATGTGTAGACAACGGGAAGACCCTCGAAACAACTTCAAGTAATCCATTGTTTCAATCGGATATAAATGTTATGTTTCGATATTGCTCAACTACTGCACTATGCAAATTGACAAGAAACCACATCCAGTTATCTTCGGTTTCAAAATCTACAACAACATATGCAACAGGAAAAAGGTCTGAAATATAAAAATATATCAAAATAAAAATAAATAACATATCCACGTAGAACACATCGCAAATTGATGCTACTGGCGCAAATCTTAAAACACATGGAAAATATATTATGTGTTTAATTTAAATTGTTTGTAAATAACAAGACAAAACGTAAAAATGTACAATACACGTGATAAAGATAAAAAGACATGCACGTTTACTTTCCAATCTTTTGCTTGTACTTTGAATTAATTTCAAATAACAACACTAACATCAATGTACACGCATAAAAATGTAAAGTACACATGAACTAAACAAAGACATTCAAAGGTTCCTTACATTTTTAAAGTGTACTTGGCTTTATTATTTCTAAATAATAACACATATCAACAAAGTACACGCATAAAAAAGAAAAGTACACGTGAAATTAACAGAAACATTCATGTGTACTTAACATGTACTATGCGTGTACTTTAGTTTGAATTCAACATAACAACATCATCAAAGTACACGCATAAAAATGAAAAGTACACATCAAATTAACAGAAACATTCACGTGTACTTGACATGTACTATATGTGTACTTTAGTTTGTATTCAACATAACAATATCATCATCAAAGTACACGCATAAAAATAAAAAGTACACGTGAAATTAACAAAAACATTCACGTGTACTTGACATGTACAATGTGTGTACTTTAGTTAATATTCAACATAATAAGACATATCATCAAAATACACGAATAAAAATAAAAAGTACACGTGAACTAAAACAAAGACATTCAATGGTATTTTATATTGTTATACTTGTATTTTGATGATCTGGATTGGAACAAACAAAATGTCAATGCAATAAACAAAATAAATATTTAGAATTAATTTACCATTGTTCTCATTCCTTGCAGTTGCTGACAATATTGTTCCACGATAACGGCTATTCAAAAAGGCACCATCAAGAAATAAAACAGGTCTGCAGTATTGAAATCCATAAATACATCCTCTAAAAATTATAAATATTCTCTTGAATTTTTTACTCTTATGTTCCACGCCAAGGATGCAATGCGATCCAGGATTATACAGCAATAGAAGGTCACGATAATTACTCATTAATACATAAGAAACCTTTTCATCACCATGTATATCAATAGCAGCCATCTCTTTCGCACGCCATGCATGTTGACAAGCTATATCAAGACCATAATTCTTCTTCATATCTCTAACTACATCAATTGGTCTCAATAGTGGGTTATCTCTAAGATCATCAGCTACCAATGTTGAAACCAACTTGGAGGCTATCATTTTGGCTGACGGACTACGAAAGACACCTCTACATGTATGCTCATTATTCAAACTTCATATGTAAAAGTATCCATTTATTGTAGATAATGAAGCATGAATTCTCCACATGCAATCTCAATAGTCTATTTAGAGCATTCAGCCGTCACTCGAGTTTTATCATTCTTCAAATACACATACTTGAACCCAACCTCAACGGCGTACTTTTGCAATTTATCTCGAAATTTCACTACACCTCCTTCAAAACACTGCTGCTCATGACTTATATATGTCTTCCAATCATTCGAAAGATAGACTTTCGACTTACTTGGCTCCACACCTCCAAGATAAAAGTCATTTTCAATGCAACTATTAAAATCATTTGCAGTGCCTGATGATAAAGACTCTCACCTCTGTGTATCTGTATCACCACTGTCAACCCTCTCAGAACTTGTATTATTACAATCAACCCCTTCAAAAATTCGATGAGAGCATTCAACCCGTTCACGACATGTATTACATGGCAATGCTAATGAATCAATGACATATATCCAAATGAAATCAACTTTCACGATCAATTGGGACCACAACATACAACAAACATCGTTGTTACAAACCAATATGAACCGACATTCATCACCAAATGAATACCTCAATGAAAAACTCCCACTTCTCAAATTAGTAAACCTAATACATAACTCATTGCATATGAAATCTAATGAGCTATCTTCAAATATTTCAATACAAGCCATATTATCCAAATAACAACACCTTGTTATTATACTACTTACCATAATGTCCTGCAGTAAAAGAGAGACGATAAACATTTACTTCAAGATCAACAATTTTAAAATGTGTGCAATAATTTAATGCATGAAATATCAAAATGTTTATATTTAATTAATATAAAATTACAAACATTGTTTAAAAACCTATACATGAAGCAAAAAAATAGACGCATATTTTCAAAAAAAAAATAATCATGTCTACTTTATAAATACTGCGTGTACTTTGAAAATTGATGTCGAATTGGTTAGTTTCGCTGATACGGACCTATATCAATAAGTGATTTAATAACAACTCAAAATTAAGTACTCTTAAAATTAGAATGAAATATCAATAATATTCATTCAATACATTCAACTAACAATTAAAATATTGATAAATATAATCTTATATATGAAGAATCCAAACATAAATACATAAAAAACACAAAATCAAAACATATACATATAAAAATATAAAAAGTTATTCAATCACATGAATTACGAAAATACAATGAGTTCATTGAATCAAAACAAAGTACATTGACCTATAGTAATCGATTGAAAATAAAAAAATCAACTAGTGATAAAGATAAACTTACAAATGATAGAGTCAAGTGATACAGGTAGAATCGATTAAGAATACTGTAATCGATTATTGGACAGACGGAAAAAGCATCAAGATTGATATTACTTTCGATTACGGAGAATAGTAGTTAGTTGCAGAGAACGCTCCAATAACCGATTAAGTTTATGATTTATTTAGATTGACAATATTTATATGTTAAATCTAATCATTTAAAATTTATTTCACCTATCCTTTTACCCAAAATATTTAGTGAAAAGGCTGGGGCGTAAAAATTTATACAAATTTTTAAAGCATGTAGCGTATGAAATGAATAAAACTTCTCTCTAAGAGTAGCATTCATCAAGAAAGAAGTGAATATAGTAATTATGTCACGTGCGTGACAGCAACATTATTGGTGTTTGGCCATTTGTAGTTTATGATGTTAGCAAAGAAACGATTGGGTCTGACGAGGAAAAAAAATCCATAGATCCCTTTACAATAAGCACAGAGATGAGATAAGATTTGTCTTGCATTCGTGTTTAAATCCTCTCCTCACATACTCTCGCTCTCGCTCATGTACAGTGAGAGTTATCACACTCACTTGGCCTCTCTGTGTCTTATCACATAAATTATACGTTCTATCATTTGTTTTTGTCATAAGTTTCAGACAAATACCGACCTCAATTTCCAGGTTGACACAGAACTCTTCTCTTTCCACAAAAGGCTGGAGTACATGTGTTTATTTTAGTATTTATCGGGAGCACGCATATAATAGAGGAGGTTGGGCTGTGTTAAACTTATGTACCTGTCACTCTAATACAAACAATATGTTTAGGTCACCTTCATTTACTCATCAACACCGGCCACAATAACCCTGAACAACTCTATCCATCTCAAGTGAAAATTTGTCTCAATCATCGGTTGATTGGATAGCACCCTTGAGCAACCCATACAATACAGCAAGATATAAATGTCAAAGGAGTAGAGTCGTAAAAGGAACAGCTGCATTTAATTAATTAGATTTTCTTAGTCAAAGAACATATTTTCTTTGATAACGTGTCCAGTACGTCTGTCTTAATTAATTTTAAATGGCCAAAATTGTAAAAAAAATTCTAAACTGTGAAGTGTATATAAGAATTAATTATGAATTATCTTCACAGTAAAAATCTCTCTGAAATATGTACAGTATTTTGGGGATTTTTTAGCATCACGTGGGAAACTTTTGCAGCTAATATATTAGGGGACTACTGTATTAAGAGTAGTTTTAGGGGGACTCTCATTTGAAACTTAATGGATACGACTTGCTAACGCGTCATATCCGTATTGGTTCGTTTTTGAGCCTAATACCAATGGAATCCAAACACGAGTTAATACGAGTACGACACGTGAGCGAATTATGCTCATTAAATTTCAAATAAATGTCAGCCTAAGATTATTGTTGTATTAAAGATAGGTAGAGTTTCTAGAAAAAAAATTGTGGAGATTTTTTACACGCGTTCATGTGTGATCATAGACATCTTTTTTTTAAAGAGAAAAAAAGAGCACATGCAAACAATACTGCAGACACGCATAATATATCGTTCCACCCCAATCAAACAAATTATTGGAATAAATTTGTAAAAATGTAAGAATGAAACGGTATGCTGACCTCGTGATTTTTGGAAAATACGAGTAGGGTAAGGAATCTGGCATGTACGAGCATCCACAATGGTGGATGCTCTCAAAGGTAAGATTACAAATTTAAAATCCTCCATTTACCTTTTGCCAGTCAAGTAATTTACACCGGTGATGACTAGTTTTTGGAGGTATATACTTTCTACGAACTATATTAGGTCGTAGGTAGGAAATTCCTACGAACTAATATAGTTCATTGGAACCTAAATGTGTAATATAAATTAATTATTTGGAGTTGCAATGAACTTTATTTTCCCGCATCAATTCCTACGAACAAATGAAATTCGTATGAACCATTTGCAAATTCGGTAGACGTTCAATAAAGTTACAAATTCAGTGCATTTTCTCTTACAAAATTTGTCCGTAGCATTACACCATTAGAGACCTCTTAGTTTGTAACTTTACGAATTTGAATGTCCATTTTCTCCACCACTACGACTGCTGTGAGGGGTGGAGGGATTGTAGATATTGGCAAAGTTAAATACATTATTTGAAATGATAGAGGAAGGAGACAACCCCATGATAAATATATATATATATATATATATATATATATATCCAGAAACTGACTAAATTTTAAACTAAAGAATACAAATTAAATATTTCCATATCAGGAGTTCCTCAATTTCCAAGTGAAACCCACCAGGTTGGGAGACCAACTTGTGACAAGATATGAATATCCTCTCTCTCTCTCTCACACACACACACACATATACATATTTATATATGCTGTTGGGAATAAGGTAATTTATAAAAAAAAATTGTGTACACGTGAAACTATAATGACCAAGTTTCCTAGAGAATTTTTAATGTTTCTTTCTGGTTGGAGAGTTTTTAATGTTGAATTATTGAGATATTTGTTTTAAATTGTCAATTATCAACTTCTGTTCAGATTGTATCAGTACAGTAACACTAGTACTGGGTCCAGACATGTACCTTAGACCTAGAGCAGTGAATCACAATCCAAAGGTTGATAAGCATCTCCATTATATTATGATCAATCAGCATTAAAAAAAGAATAATAATATGACAAAGAAATGTTGAATATGCAGATTTATTCTCCCCGGATGCTCCAATTATATGGGTTTAACTTTTTTCTATTCAGCATTATCTAATAAATGCTTTAAAAGACTATTTATATATAATCAGTGCATGCTATAATCTTATTGATATCCGAAGTCCATTAAATTTTTAATTAATTAACGATAAATTCAAACGATACAATTACTTTTTTTTTAATGTAGATACAATTGTAATTGTAACTTTATTTACATTAATAAGTGTAGTTATATTTACATTACTAAGTGTAATTGTATATATATTCATGTATCTAGATTAAAAATTATAGCATAGGCAAATTAAATGAAAAAACATCTTTTAATGTGTCTTTATCATTAATTTATAAAGAGTCTTAAGAATTTATCACCATGTTTCTCTTTTTTATATTCTTAAAACTTCTACTTATATGTTTTTTTTATAAATGACAGGTTGTCTGTTAGGTTATTTTAAACATATAAGTAGAAGTTATTAAGGATGTCTGTTAGGTTATTTATAAGTTCATATGACACATTCTTAATGATAATTTGGAGTATTTACAAAATGCTTGATTCCTCAAAATTCTTATATTGGTTGATATTGTCGCTTTTATATATTTTTTTTGTTAAGTAAATGAATCAATAAAACAAACTCGCCGAAGGGGGCGAAAACCCGTATACAGGAAGTATACAAAACATAAAGCAAAGAGCCGAAGCCCATAAGAGACTACACGAACCTAGAACTCTTCCAAGAACTCTAGGAGGTGGTATAGCGACAATACATGCCTTTTCCTCTACCAAGTAAGAAAAAAGACTAAGAAAACTGTACCGAATTCGAGCAGGGTCAAGATCTACCCCCTCGAAGCACCTCCTATTCTGCTCCTGCTAGACAGTCCAAAAAAATACAATGAGGGACCATCCCCCAGGCCACTCGAGGACCTGCCCAACCCATGGGCCTCCTCCAAGCTGCCAACAACTCAACCACCGTACGCGGCATAACCCATCGAATCTGGCGCATGGCAAAGATCAAATCCAAAGGCTCCTAGTCACCTGACAGTGTAGAAGGAGGTGATTGGTCATCTCCTCCTCCTTCTTTCATAACCAACATCTGCTGACCATCCTCATTCCTCTGCTTTGAAGCCCCTCAATAGTTAAGATAACATGTCTAGCAGCCGTCCATATGAAAAAGCGAACCTTGGGAGGCGTCTGATACTTCCAAATGTTCTTCCACAGGAAAGTCCCGCCCCTCGGCCCCTCAGCAAATAATAATAATTCTTCACTGAAAAAACGACCATTATGCGCGCTCGACCACTTTAAACCATCGACCCCGGACGATGGGATTAGCGCCAAACGCAGCCACTCATAGAACTCCTTTGCCTCCTCTAACTCCCAATCTTAGAGACCCCTCCTAAACTTTGTGTCCCATACTACACGACCCCCTACCCTTCGCCTATGAGCCTCAACTGACTCCTCTATGTCTCCCCCAATTCGAAACATCCCCGGGAAGAGATTCTCTAAAGATCCACCCTCTCCCCATTTATCCCTCCAGAATCTGATACGCCTCCCATTCCCCAGCTGGTAGGAAATGAGTAAAGAGAACTCACCCCACCTCCGAGAAATAAACCTCCACCATCCCACCCCATGAGCAGCTCGCCCCACTATAAGCCCCTACCCAAGGAGACCTTCCCCAAACCTAGCCACCACCACTTTCCTCCAGAGTTTGTCTCCCTCCCTATGAAACCGCCACAATCACTTCCCCAGTAAAGCCTGGTTAAAATGGGCTAAACTCCTTACCCCGGACCCACCCACTTTCAGTGGCATACACACCTCATCCCAACTCACCAAACAATATTTTAATTCCTCACCGTGACCTTTCCACATGAAATACCTCATCAACTTCTCTAGTCTCTTGCCAACGGAAGTCGGTAAAGGAAGAACAGACATAAAATATGTCGTAAGGCTTGATAACATACTCTTGATCAACGTCAACCGACTGCCTTGGGAAAGATAACTATGCTTCTAACCATCTATCCTCCTTTGGACCCTCTCGAGAACCGGTTCCCACATCGAAGATGACTTAAACTTATCCCCCAAAGGGAGACCAAGATAGGTAGATGGGAGCGATCCGACCCTATAACCAAGGATACTAGACAATAAGTCCACATTACCCACATCTCTAACGACAATCATCTCACTCTTCCTGATATTGATGTGCAAACCCGACACTGCCTCAAAACACATCAGCAACATCCTCAATGTTCTCACCTTGACCTCAGACGCCCCACAAAAGATAATCGTGTCATCTGTAAACAGAAGATGAAAAACCTCGACCGAATGGGTGCCACGACTCCCAATCAAAAATCCCGAGACCAGACCACCCTCAACCGTAAGATTCATCATCAGAGAGAACGCCTCCATGACCAAAATAAAGAGGAATGGGGACAACGAGTCGCCCTTTCGCAGGCCACGAGAGCTCGAGAAGAAGCCTTCCGGGACCCCATTAACAAGGACTGAGAATTTGACGGAGGAAATACACCTCTTCATCCACCTGCACCACCTCTCCCCAAACCCCATCCTCCTGAGAAGATAACCAAGGAACTCCCACCTTACATGATGTATGCCTTCTCAATATCAAGTTTGTAAATAATTCCCGAATCACCATCTCTCATTCTTGACTCTATGCACTCATTTTCCACCAAGGCTGCATCAGAGATCTACCCCCCCCCCCCCCCCCCACCACACACAAAGGCGCTCTGGGCATCCGAAATAAGAGGATCAATAACCTTTCTAAGTCTAATCGATAAGACCTTGGAGATGAGCTTATACACGTTGCTGACCAGGCTAATAGGCCTGAAATCCCTCACATATGTCGCTCCTCCTTTCTTGGGACCAAAGTAATGAATGTTGCGTTCAAACTTCTCAAAAAGTACCCCCTATCATAGAACTCACTGAAAACAGCCATCACATCCATTCTGAGCACCGCCCAGCAGTGCTGGTAAAAATCCATAGTGAACCCGTCTGGACTTGGCGCCTTATCTCCGCACATCGACCTCAACACCTGAACCACCTCCTCCTCTGTAAATAATCTTTCCAACTGATCCACCTCGGCCCCCGAAATACTCAGTACTGGAAGTCCATCCATCTTAGGATGCCAGGGCTCATCCTCCGTATACAAACGCTCATAAAACTGACTGATTTCCCTACGAACCTCGCTCTCCTCTGTGAACTCCACCTCCCCTATAACCACTTTCCCGATATGGTTAAAGCGGCGATGAGAGTTAACCGCGGTATAGAAAAATTTAGTATTTCTATCTCCTTCCCTAAGCCAAAGATCCCTAGACTTTTGTCTCCACCTAATCTCTTCCTGAATCAATTTCGTCCACACCTCCCTTTTCTTCTTTTTCCTAGGCAGTCTTTCAGCTTCCGACAGACCGCCTGACCCTTCTTTCTCATCGAGCACCCGGATATCCTCCATAGCCTTCTCAATCATAGCCCCCACATTCCCGAAAACATCTATGTTCCACCGAATGATGTCCCCTTTGAGGCGGAACAACATAAGGCATTTAACCACTCATGCTTAGAGCATACCTTATGGGTATGCTAAAAACACACATTGCTAGTGCAAATTTAGCCGGTAAAACAGAACCAAAATGCTACGGGTAAAAAGTAAATATACCCTTTTGACACACAGAACGGTGCCGTATATAAAAAAAACCTTCAGCGGAACATCATGTTCCTTTTTGCGCGGGGCCAGAATAATGGACTAAGTGGAACATCATGTTCCGTTTTAGTCTTCCATCATTTTTCAATATTCCCCCACACTTTCTCTATTATTTAACTATTACCCCTCATAAATTCCTCAACCATATTTCTAACTTCCATTACTTTTTACCTATTTATCTACCCCTTTGTAATAAAGTCTATCACCAAAAAATTTCACCATTTCAAACTCAGAAGCTTACGGTTAAATATTGTGAGGTGTTTTTTTTGTTTTTTGTTGTATATCAATTGTGATAATGTTACAATTAGAGGTTAATTATGTTTATTGCTTTTTTTTTTTTTCTGAAGAGGTAATTTTTCAATTTTTTTCAGTCTTTATTTAGACACAATAAAGTCTTTATCCATTTTTGTTACACAACGATTAGTTAATGTGATATGTTAATATAACGAAAAAATATTTTTAGTTAATTTAAAATGAGTTAATGTGATATGTTAATATATGATCTACACAGCCATTTACTAAATGTTCATGTGTAATTATATAATTTAAATTAAAATTTTATGTTATGTTAGTTGTAAATTTTATTTTCGAATCAATTTTATTTTTATTGAAACCTATTTCGGAAAATCCCTATATATTATGTCATGTGAAATTTTGTACGAAATATATTATATACTAAAATAGTTAAACTCAATTTGCTATTGATTTTGATAGCAAATTTTTATGCCGTCAAGATTGTTTTACCAAATAAAATATTACATAATATTTATTTATTCAGTACTCAATATGCTCGAAAATTGATAACTTTTTTGTTGACATTACAGTGTTGATAATGGAACAATTTGGAAAAATAATTAGATGGGCTGTTGGGGCTAGAAAGTCTAGAAAAATTCGAGAAGAAAGGCGAGAGTGTTTTGAATAAAAATATTAATGGACGTATATTTAGGTACCTAAAAATTGATTTTTTACGCTACCGAAAATATACGTATATTTATTCTAAACTAATCAAAAATATCATATTAACTAAAATATATAAATTGGAGGAAATAAATGAATTTTCAATTTGTATAAATAATATTTGGGAGTAAAATGGGTAATTTATTTGAGAAGATACAACATGTATTTATAAAAAAGAAAATAGCCGTTGGAAAAAAAAAAATAACACAAGTAGTTATCTGTTTCTGTTTCTAGGTAAACATTTAGGGGTAGACAGTGGAGTTTTGCAAAAGTTGGGAAAAGCCTAAGCGGAACATGATGTTCCGTTTTAGGGCTTTTTTTTTTTATTTTCGCGGAACTACATTTTCCGTTTTAGGTGGGACCCATTTAAAATCAACTAGTGCAATTCTATATTTGTTAAATTTTACACTACCAAATGCTATATATGAATATATAGGGTACATTTTTTATTTTTTAGCATACCCGTAAGGATTGCTCTTATAAGCTTGTGCTTTGATGTCCATGACAGAACATGTGGCGAAGATCCTGGTATCTAACATTAAGTCCACGGTTGATTGCCCGCTCCATCACTAAATCAGACTGAAGTTACTCTGTTTCCACCCACATATCATCGCTATAATTTTCTAACAAAGACGCCACCCCACATATGTTATCTAGTCCGGCCTTACAATCACCCAGCTCCTTGAAGTGGTCTTAATTGACAAGGCGGATCCTTTGAAATACTTAGGGAACTATCAGATATGTCGACATAACTTTAGCAACATCCTCTTTCACGAGAACATGGTAGAGGTCGTCATTGGCTAGCTCATGTTCACCTTAAGCGGAGGGATAAAAACCAAAAACTACTTAAAAGATAATTCCACAAAGTGGTAAAAAGTTCAAAAGCAAAAAGGCCAATATCAACAATAAAAAAAAATATTTCTTTAATTTCATTGAAATGTGAAAAAATTGGATAACAACTAGGGCTGTAAACGGATATTCGAAAATTCGCATCCGTCCGATATTCGAATCCGAATTTGTGGATATTTATCCGAAAATATGTAAATGGAAAATACGGATACTCTTTAAAAATATCCGAAAAAACGGATACGGATACGGATAGTATTATTATCCGACACGGATAATCCGTATCCGATGCGGAGTATCCATTTTATCGGATATCCGTTTTACCGGATATTCGTATCCGTCAAACATATGTTTAAAATAATACTAATAATATAAACATTAGTATTACTAATAAAATAATAATAAAAAAATCTTAATTGTTTATTCTCAAAACAAAATAAACACATACTCCACTCAAAACAAAACAAAAACACCCTAAAGTTATTGTTTTATTGGGTATATTATAAAATATCATGTATTATTATTTTATTGGGTATATTATCATGGAGTTACACTAAAGTTACAATACACCTTATCACACACAAAGTACACTGACTAAAGAACATTTACTCTACTAAAAAAAAAACTAACTTCGTTTCATTTCTCCTTCGTACAAAACAAGAGAAAAGAAACTCTCATATAGTTGTTCGTTAGTTTCTTTAATTATAAATAAATGTAAGAGAGAAACATAAAAGAATGTAAGAGAGAAACATAATAGAATGTAAGAGAGAAACATAAAAGTAAAGAGATGATTTTGATTGTAATGAGAACTGAAGTTAACAACATGTATATTATATACAAAATAAAAATGTATACTTATTAAAATAAACATATCAGTATGTTTTGAAGACAAAATGTCCATGAGGTTATCATTCTCAATAAATTTGATTAATCTAAAAGGTGCATATTTATTTCTACTGTCATGGAATGCGACTGCTATTTTTTTTGGAGGGCTTTAAGCTTATATGATTGTAAAGTATGGATGACTTTAAGCCATATTATCAGTATGGAATGATACTATTATTATGGAATCCATAATTGTTGATGTTAGGAGACACTAATTTTGTTGCATATTTGTTTGGATTGGATTGGTGTTCATTGGATTGGATATTTTAATTGTTATTTTTTGCGATGGCTAAATAATGTAAACGGATACTGATATTACCCGAATCCTAGGTATCCGAGCGGATACGAATATGGATAGTTGTTTTAACTATCCGGACGAATACGAATACGGATAGTACATTCAGATAGCGGATACGGATGTGGAAAATATGGTATCCGATCCGTATCCGTCCGTTTACCACCCCTAATAGCAACCTTACAACCATAAAAAGACATGGAAAGAATACATAGGAAGGCATAAATAAAAATCCCTAGGCTTTAACATCTTCGCCACCACTAACCTCTTCTTCTTCTTGGTCAAATACCGAAAGGGGGCCAAGTTAGTGTTGAATAAAGAGTTTAGAAGAAGAGGGGACATCGGACCTTTTAAGGGGAAACATCCCACCCTACCTTGAACACTGACTTCTTGACACAAATGATCCGTTTCCTGGCATGCTTAAAGGAAGCATCTCAGCATTTGTTCCCGGTCGTCTCACCGGCTTCCAAGGCTTCCTTGGTGGGAAGAAGCATCTTTAGTCGCTTCACATCTTCAAAAGATTTAATCAAATTCTCCCTGAACTCCGCCTTCTTATCATCCATCTGAAGCTTGGCCTCATCAAGGGACTTTTGTAAGGCCCTCGTGGCCTCTACAAACTCAAAACCCTTTTTAGCCTGATCGACATTGTTAACGCAAATATTCTCCATCTACGAGGACCAATCAGAAAAGGACACATGTCATCCTATGTGGAAATATTCGACACCCGAGGAGAGTTGTTCGGCATCCGAGGAGAGTTGGTCAGCACCCGAGGAGTGTTAGTCGGCACCCGAGGAGAGTTGGTCAATACCCGAGGAGAATTAGTCGGCACCCGAGGAGAGTTGGTCGTCATACCAACCAGGAAGATCAAATGATAACTACGCATTTAATGTGCATTAATGAAGATGGCAGCGCATTTAATGAGCCTTAATGTACATTTATACGATATTAATAGATGACAACACATAGCATACCAAGCAATTCAACAATTAGATTCGTTGAATGTAGGCATAAATGTCTACATACAATGAATCTCTTTATCTCCCATCACTATAAATACATGTATCCCCTTAGCCAAAAGAGGAGATCCGGGGGAACCTAGAAACCCCATACACAAGATACACATCCTTTCTCTCTCTACACCCTATGGTGATATTGTCCCCTGGGAATAAAATAACAGTGGACGTAGGCTTTATTCATAGCCGAACCACTTTAAAAATATTTGTCTCTTATGTGCTTGATTGGATTGCTTTCATCTATTTATCTGTGATCAGAAAAATGGGATTCGGTCCAGTCTTTTGCATCAACAGATTGGCGAGGTCTGTGGGAACGTGTTACAATCATTGTTCTCCATCAACAGCTAAGTTTTTTATTTTCTCTACGTATAATCAATTATATATTATACATACATCTTTTGATTTAATCATGATTTTTATGTTTATATACATAAATTAATTGTCCAATTATTATCTGCAAAATGTTGCATATCATGATTTTTAAATCATAATTGTTATATTGATCCTTATTTAGAAATCTGAAAAATAATGGATTTCATAAATCATAATTTTTTGCTTGATTCTCAAGTTTCAATTTTATATCATGGAATAAATATTTTAAATGATTACCTATACCAATATATACGACGATGATAAGATTTGATAATTTTCATTGATAATTTTCATTATAAATTTTGTAAGATCTTTGATGTCTATTCAAATTCCCATCATATTTTTAATAAAAGAATGGGAAAAGGTTAAAGACAATAAAAAGTTTTCTCATGGAAATCATGACCCATATCTATTTTCTCTCTCTTCAAGTTTGAGTCTCTTTGCATTCATTTTTATGAACTATATACTTAATTTGGTTCATCTTCCATCTATGTCAATAAAGTCTCATTGATTGATTTTTTTATATAAATTTGGTAATAACTTCTATCATTCAGCATATTTTTATCTCTCCAAATAGGGAATAGGAAGGGATCAGTATAAAAAATAATTTTCTCTCACCTGAAAAACCATTACCCATCTCTTGTAAAAAAAAACCAATCATGACTGTTGATACCAAAATTAACCTGCTGACATGGACCAATCATATGAAGACACGTGGCTATCTACATGGCAACAACAAACACTTCCGAGGAACCCACCCGCTCTGAGGAACAAGACTACAACGAGGAAGACTAGTTCCCCGAGGAACTCACAAGCTCCGAGGAACTCTTGAATACCGAGAAGCTTAGGCGGTCCGAGCAACTCAGGCGGTCCGAGCTGCACCTCGAAGCAGGATACCAACAGTTCAACTGATTCATTAAATGCTTATCATTCAGACGCACATGCAAAGAGGGCATTAAATGTATTACCCTTTCATATGTATATCATTTAATGTATTACCCTTTCACATGACAGCCTCAGGGCTATAAATACGTTGTACAATTCTCATTGTAAAGGGGACCTGGACCTGAAATCCAGAGCAGAATTTCTTGATAGAATTCACAAATCGAGAATTCCCAAACACTCAGCAATAAAACAACAGTGGACATAGGCCATTCTTATAAGACTGAACCACTTTAAAATTCTTTGTCTCATTTATTTATCTGTGATTAAATTATTAGAGTGTTCTAATTTTTTACATCAACAGATTGGCGCCGTTTGTGGGAAACGAATGCTAATATCGTTTTTCATCAAAAATAATTCATTACCAATGGAGGATATTCCTGAATCAAGCAATCAAAATGCTGGAACCCCTCCAAATCCATCTGCTCCATCAATTATTCTAGATCTGACTGGAATAATGGAAAATCTGGCTCAAGGCCAGACCGTTAAGCAAGAAACAATGCGACAACTCATCCAAACCCTCCATGGCGATGCATCAGCCCATTCTAGACCACGAAGCATTCAAAGAAATACCCGTGCGCCTTCTTCGCGTACTATGCATACTAACTCACATCGTAATGAGGAATCTGATGATTTCTCTTATCAACCTGGGCGAACTTCGTCGGTGCGAGCCACGGATACTGAACAACGTGTCACCCTCTCCCCAAAAAGGACTAGCTCATTGGAAAGATTAAGTAGGGTTTCTCCTTTAGATCGATTAGGCCCTAGGAGGAACAAAAGTCCTCTTAATGCAGCGTCGAGGAACTTTCGATAACCATCAGATTTAAGGGAAGGATCTGCCCAGTCGCGACCAGCTGCTCGTCAAGATAGATCCTATGACCGACCAGCTGCTCGTCAAGATAAATCCCAGGAAGCCACTTCAACGCGATCAGTTTCTCGAACTAATAGGCCCAAGGAAGGAAATGATGCATGGAAAGGATCTATTTAGAGGCTAGAGAATAGATTAGGGGAAATGGCTAAGGCCAAGAACCCTCTACAATGAACCTTTGTTCGAGGAACACCTTTTGTCCAGGATATTGTTAATTTTCCAACACCATCAAAGTTCAAAGCACCTGTTGTGACTCCCAAGTATGATGGGAAGACTGACCCTGTCCTTCATATATAACAATACCAAGCTGCAGCCAACATCTTTGCTGTCCCAGATGAGATGAGATGCTGAGCATTCTCGGGAACACTTACCGGATCTGCTCAAATATGGTATAATATCCTTCCTCGGGGTAAGATTTCAACTTTTCTTCAACTGGCCGAGCTATTCATTGGGAATTTCTACTTTGGGGAAAAGCTAGTTAAACGAGTAGCACATTTGTTAAGTGTTAGACAAAAAGCTGGTGAGAGTACCAGAGATTATATAACTCGTTTTAATAACGAGAAACTCGAAGTCATTGATTACGAAGAGAAGACAACGATTACTGCTTTGATGAGTGGACTACTGCCAAACAAGTTGTACTACACTTTGGCCAAGGATCCACCTCGAACCATGGCAGACCTGATGGGAAAAGCGTCCAAGATTATGAGTGCCGAGGAGGCTATGTCTGCGAAGAAGAATATGGACGCCAAAGAAACCAAGGTGGAAGGTGATAAAGCTAAGAAGAAAGAACATAATAACAATGGTGGTGACAAATAATCCAAAAATAGGTCGTCATGGGAGGACTTGAGGAAATTTGATAATTACACACCTTTGAAGGTGAATATCAACCACGTCCTGGAAGAAATTAAGAACAGCGAGGAGTTAAACTGGCCAAAGAAAATGAAGGCAGACCCTGACACAAGAAATAGGGAAAAATATTGCGAGTTCCATAAGGATCACGGTCAAATGACCAAAAATTGTATAGCTCTTCAGAATGAGATTGAAACACTCATCCGACGAGGAAAGCTAGCAAAGTATGTTAATCGGGGAGGCGAAAGAAGAAACAACGACCAAACTAGAGAGAGATCTAGGTCTCCTCGTCGAGCAGAGGAGAACAAGAAGAGAAACCATGAAGTTGATCCAGAGGATGACCCCGATCTTCCCATGAAACCAAGGAAGCCAGAACGAGAGGTATTTTCAATACGCTTTGGGTCATTTGATTGTAATGTTATTACAGGAGGAGATGCAGGAGGAGGAGACCTTACTGCAGAAAGAAAAGCTTACCTCGGTGAGGCCCAAGCTTGCTCGTACATTCAGCGAATAAATCTAGGTGAAGAAAATCGCCCGAGAAAGGTTAACAAGGAGAAATTGGTTATCGATTTTTCAAAAAATGACCTTGAAGGTGTTTTATATCCTCACGATGACCCGCTAGTGATCAAAATGAGAATGAAGGAGGTCATGATTTCAAGAGTGCTGGTCGACAATGGTAGCTTGGTAGACATCATGTTCTACTCGTGTTTCGATAGTTTAAATCTAAAGCTATCTCAACTGGAGCCTTACCATAGACCCCTCATCGGTTTTGCTGGAAAGAAAGTATTTCCACTTGGGACGATCAAGTTGGATATATTCATTGGTACGTGGCCTGCTTGTCGGACAGAAAGAATACGTTTCTTCGTAATGGATAAGAATGTCCAATCATCGTACAATATCATCATGGGAAGAGTAGGATTGAAGAAGTTCGAGGCTGTACCATCTACAGTGCATCAGTGCCTAAAATTTCCAACAAACTTTGGAGTAGGAGTTATGAAAGGTGATCAGAGAGTAGCTCGGGAATTCTATTATTCATTCGCCGAGCAAGAAGAACTAGAAGAATCAAAGAAAAAGACCACTACTTATCAAGTGGATGAAGCTGCAGAAATTGAAACATTGGATCCTCGAGATTAGTCGCAACTCGTGAAAGGTCAAGTGGTGGAAGCTACTAAAAATATCATTCTGGACGACGAGCACCCTGAGCGAACTACTCAAATAGGTTCATCATTGGAGGCGTCATTAAAACATGAATTGATAACTTTCCTTAGAAGCAGAAGACAAACTTTTGCGTGGAGTCATGAAGATATGCCTGGGATAGACCCAAACTTCTTATGTCACTAGCTCAATGTGAATAGGGAGATCAAGCCTGTGAAGCAGAGAAGAAGAGTATTCAATCCTGAGAAGAATCAAGCTATACAGGAGGAAGTCGAGAAGCTCTAGAAAGCTTGTTTTATTAAAGATGTTAAATATCTAGATTGGTTAGCTAATGTGGTGATGGTAAAGAAGAAAAACAACAAATGGAGGATGTGTGTAGACTTCACCGACCTCAACAAAGCATGCCCAAAGGATCACTTTCCACTGCCCCGAATTGATCAACTGGTGGATGCTACCTCGGGACACGAGTTGCTGAGCTTCATGGATGATTATTCTGGTTACAATCAAATTAAAATGAAACCTGAAGATAGGGAGAGTACTTCTTTTATTACGCCTAGGGGAACTTATTGTTATAATGTTATGCCTTTTGGTTTGAAAAATGCAGGTGCGACATATCAGAGGCTGATGAACAAGGTCTTTGCTGAACAAATCAGTGACAATATGGAAGTCTAAGTTGACGATATGCTGACGAAAAGCAAGAAAGCTGCCGATCATCTAGTTGACTTAAGTGAGACTTTTGATCAACTAGATAAATATCAAATGAAGCTGAACTCGACGAAGTGCATCTTTGGAGTACGAGAAGGCATGTTTCTCGGGTACATTGTCAATCAATGAGGCATTGAAGCAAATCCTAAAAAGACCAAAGCTCTATTAGGGCTGCGATCTCCAACGACGAAGAAGGAGGTACAGAGTCTCACAGGACGAGTAGCGGCGCTGAACAGATTTGTGTCACGAGCAACTGATAGATGTCTCCCATTCTTCAAGACACTCAGAAAGACTTTTGAGTGGAATGATGAATGCGAGAAGGCTTTCCAAGACTTGAAGAGATACTTGGGAGAACCTCCACTGTTATCCAGGCCAGTGATGGGAGAAAAATTCTACTTGTACCTTGCTGTGTCCGAGAATGCAGTTAGCTCGGCGTTGATCAGAGTGGATAATGGAGTACAAAAGCTAATTTAATACACAAGTAAAGCCTTTCGAGGAGCAGAAATCAGATATCTAAGGCTGGAGAAATTGGCACTGGAGCTGATTGAGGCGAGTAGGAGAATGAGGCCATACTTCCAGGCTCATACTATAGTAGTATATACTGATATGCCATTGAGGCAAGCCCTGTATAAGCCAGAAGAGTCAGGAAGATTGATGTACTGGGCAATAGAGCTCGGTGAATATGATATAATCTAAGAACCTAGATCATCGCTTAAAGGGTAGGCTGTAGCAGATTTTATAGCGGAGTTCACCTATCCTGATAGCTCCCAGGAACAAAAGTTTCTCCCTGATCAACCTGTGGATGTTACAGGATCAACAAACACAGGCTCAGACCAATTCCGATTGGTAAAAGGGCATGTGGATGTTACAGGATGTGACGCAGAGATAGTTGTGAGGACTCCGGATGAGAAACAAGAGTTGCTCGTTGATCAACCTGTGGATGTTACAGGATCAACAAACACTAGCTCATATCAACTCCAGTTGGTAAAAGGGAAAGTGGATGTTACAAGATCATTGACTTCGGGCTTAGACCAACTCCGGTTGGTAAAAGGGCAAGAAGAAATGATCGACGAAGAGCAAGAAAAATCCGAGGAGGAAAGGAAGGAACAAATATTTCAACGAGGAACTCTAACTGATCAGAAATTTGAAGACGAGTTACCTATATGGAGACTATATGTAGATGGCTCATCTTGCACTGCAGGATGTGGCGTGGGGATAGTTCTGAGCACTCAGGATGAGCTCGATATGGAATACGCCTTGCGTTTCCAATTCAAAGCTTCCAACAATGAGGCTGAGTATGAGGCCATGATTGCAAGACTTGGTTTAGCAAAAATTATGGAGGCGCAACAGGTCATTGTTTTCAGTGATTCTTAATTGATCATAAACTAAATTATGGGGATATATGCAGTTAGAGGAGAATTAATGATCAGATATCATGAAAAGGCAAAGGAGTTGGTGTCAGAATTTTCCGCTATTCAGCTGGTCAGAATACCAAGAATAGAGAATGCGAGAGCAGATGCCCTAGCTCGACTAGCATCAGCTACTTGCACCGAGATACAACGAACAATCCCAATTGAAGTGTTAGTTGGTCGGAGCATAGATGAAGATATGATGATGAACTTCATCACCCTTGATTTAGGATCATCTTGGATGGATTCCATCAGGGCGTATATCGAGGAGGGAGAATTGCCAACTGACAAGCTCGCTGCCAAAAAATTGAAGTTTAAAGCTGCTCAATATGTATTAACTAATGGTGTTTTATATAGACGAGGAATTATGGCAGGTTTGCAGAGATGTGTACACCCCTTCGAGGTGAAAGAATTAATCGAAGAGATCCGCGAAGGGTCTTGTAGAGCACATGTAGCAGGTCGGACGCTTTTACAAAGGTTGATGACACAAGGATATTACTGGCCGACGATGAGGGCTGATTGTATAGCCTACACCAAGAAGTGAGACAAGTGCCAGCATTTTTCCTCCATCCGAAGAACTCCACAAGCATTGTTGACACCCATAACTTCCCCTTGGCCATTTTCCATGTGGGGAATTGACTTGGTTGGGCCACTGCCAATGACTCGAGGAAGGTTCAAGTACCTCGTCGTCGCAGTGGATTATTTTACTAAATAGGTAGAAGCTGAGCCACTCATTGACATGACGTACGAGAAGGTGTACCAATTTGTTTGGAAGAACATCATTTGTCGATATGGTCTACCTCATGCCTTCATCATAGACCATGGAACACAATTTGATAACGAGGAGTTTGCCGCCTATTGTCATCAATCAAATATTTTGAAGGTCCACTCAGCACCAGGCCATCCTCAAATCAATGGACAAACTGAAGTGACAAACAGGACGCTGCTAAATGTCTTGAAGAAAAGATTGGATGATGCAAAAGCGAACTGGATCAACGAGTTACAATCGGTACTTTGGGCTTACCGAACTACTCCCCGAGTAGCAACTGGAGAATCACCATACATGCTGGCGTTTAGAAGTGAAGCTGTCATACCTACCGAGTTGGGCCTTCCAACGCACAGGGTACTAAATTTCAATTCCCCTTTCAGCGACTTAATGAGAAGACTGGATTTAGACATGCTCGAGGAAGTTAGAGAAGAAGCAGCCATTAGAAATGCTGCTTACCAGCAGCGAGCAACTTTGTTCTACAACAAAAGGGTGAAGAGGTCTGACTTGAAAGAAGGAGACTATGTGCTGAAGAAAGTAATTCAAAAGCACAATAAGCTGGAAGAAAACTGGCATGGACCATACCGAGTTACAGAAGTTGTTCGACCAGGAACTTATCGAATAGCAACTCTAGAAGGGGAAGAGTTCAAGAATGCATGGAACGTAGAGCACCTACGCAAGTATTATCAGTGATGTATATGTAACACAGTTCCATCAGCATGAATAAAATGAAGATATTCTGCTAAAGTCTCTCCATTTATTGAGAATTTTTTTCGGAATACTAGTGCTACACACTACTCAGCAAAACTCGGCAAAGCTCAGGCTACTCAGCAATATTCCTAAAAATGCCAGCTTCGGTTGGTTAGGAAACAAAATATTCCTAAAAATGCCAACCTCGGTTGGTTAGGAAACAAAATATTCCTAAAAATGCCAACTTTGGTTGGTTAGGAAACAAAATATTCCTAAAAATGCCAACTTCGGTTGGTTAGGAAACAAAATATTCCTAAAAATGCCAACTTCGGTTGGTTAGGAAACGAAATATTCCTAAAAATGCCAACCTGTTTGGCTAGGAAACGAAATATTCCTAAAAATGCCAACCTGTTTGGCTAGGAAACAAAATATTCTCGCAAATGCCAACTTATGTTGGTCGGGAGGTAAGATTATTCCAGAAAAAAAAAGTTGCTAACTATGGCTGGTCGGGGATAAAACCCCACCAACTGTAGTTGGTCGACAAAGAAAATTTACCGACCTTGGTTGGTCGGAAACATTTAAGATAAAAGTCTACTAACTATGGATGGTCGGAGATAAAAACCCACCATCTGTAGTTAATCGACAAGCAAAATTTATCGATCTTGGTTGGTCGAAAAGATTTTATGGATAAAATTATTTCAAAAAGACTAACTATAGTTGGTCGGGGATAAAAAACCACTAACTGTAGTTGGTCGACATGAAGAGTCTAACAACCTTGGTTGGTTGGAAACAATTTAAACAACATTTTTATACTCATTACTTTATTATTAAGTGATCGAGCAACAGTATTGGTACTTATAACTTTTTAATTGTTACTGAGTTGGTTGACAAACAACACAATATTGTTATCTTTTTAACAGATATGCATAAATATAAAGTGTTTGATAAATACAAGACAATAGCAATCAAGATTTGCAAACAAAAATGAAAGTTTTTCATTGAATTCAAAATAAATTACATTGATAAGGAAATTACAGTTACATTGACATGTATACTAACTATTACATAAAAAATTCCTATTCTACTGGTCTCTTCCCCTCTGCTTTTGATATAGGTTCCTCGCCAGCAGGCGGATCATTTAAAGACAGAGGAGAATTGATGAAGTTGAGGTACTTCAACATCCTGACATTCGTCACGGATGGTGGGTCTAAGAGATGCTCGGGACGAGATACCTCGATTTGAGAATGTAAATTGTAGTCACCGAGATACTTTGAAATTAAGCTCCGAGGTATGGCCCGAGCAGGGATCCAATCCATCTCCAAATTGTATGGTGGCACAGGCAAGTCGAGCAACCCGGGATCATGGTAGTCCCACAGATAATGACCTTGTTCGAGCTTCAGCACACCTAAGGCATTCAGCCAGCCTTGCTTGTAGCCCTCATTATTGGCATTCTGGATACGATCGTCCAAGTGGAATAGTGCTTCGTTGTATCCAGCCATCCAGAACTCCCTAGGCTGTTTGTGGAATTGATATGTTGGCCTTTCTAGCTGGTCGTGGATATTCTTGATGAAAAGCTCCTTATTCTCCAAGACTGACTTCTGCGCAGAGAGTTATTTTTCCAGGTCCCTAATCTTCTTTGACATATCAGACAAAGCTTGGTTCTTCGCCATTAATTGGAAAGCCTAGTTCTCTAACGCAGATTGAGTTCTCTGTTCCTCGACAAGAACCCGAGCTGCTCTTGCTCGTCCCCGAGGAGATCTTGCTCGACCACGAGAAGATGTAGAGGTGCCTGAACTCTTCAAAGTCTCCAACTCGTCCCTCAACTTGGCATTCTCAACCTTTAAGAACGAGAATCCCTCGTCGGTCATTGGGATCAAGGCACTGGAAGTGGAGGCTGCAGACTTCAATTGTGATAGCTCTTTTTGTAAGTTGTTGTTCTCTTGCTCCAGCAACTTGGCAATCTGTCTGTATTCCTCTACCTCACCCTTCAAAGTTCTCTCCCTCAGATCATACCCAGCAAAAAGCTTCTCGTAGCCCTTGTCAGCCATGATCAACTTGTACTTCTTTTCGTACCCCTCATGCAACAAGGCAGTTGATTCCTTGTATTGATTCTGAAGGTCTTCGAGGGTACACTGGAGATCCTCGATCATGTCATAGTTGAAGCCCTTATACTTTTGACTCATTTGAGTCTAGACTGTATAAGAGCTCATCTAGTTTGGAAATTGTGACAAAATAGTGTCTATCCTAGAAACCAAAGAGCTTCAGAGATTGGGTTGCTTCTTCTTCTATCTATCATGTAATGATCCTAAGACTATAGCCATCACTCACACACTTAGAATTTGATTCTTGCATATCATATTGCACCCCTATGTGTTTTAATGTTGTGAGTGTGTTTAAATCCCTCAATTTGTTTTTTAATAATTTTTTGGGAATTTAAAACATATTTTAAACAAGGTTTTATTTAATTAAAATTTGATTTAAAAAGTCTTGGGGTTATTATATAAATATGGATTCTTGTGTTTATTGGCCTAAAGTTACTCTGGGTAGAAACCGAAAGCGCTAGAGACTCTAGGGTTGGCTTTGTAATTATTTTGGGACGCGCGTTTACATTCATTCTCAGGCCTACACCTGGTGTCCTCTGATTGGCCTGAACTGTGTTTCTTTACTGAGACAAACCATCGCGTGCTTTCAGCCCTTAGATCAACCCTTATCGATGGCCTGCATGTCTTTTGAGTGAATCCCAGTGTAAACCCTTTAACCAATCACAACTTGTTTAATCCACCGCCTGCTGTGAACCCTTAGATTGTAGTCAAAGGAGCTTGACTCAATCAGAGCCCTTGATTTTGAACGAAGCTCTGGAATCTTCTTCTCTTCCTATTTAAAGGCCTCTCATCTCAGCCTTCGAAAGCTTTTGCCATTTTGAAAAGTCTCAGAAAATAGAGAGAGGAGAGAGAAGAGAGAAGAGAGAAGTTAGAGAGAGAAACCAAACCCTAGTTAGAAACCCTAACTTCGTCCAAATACCTCTAAACCTAAACCACTTACGTCTCCATAAACACCATAACCAGATAAACACCATCCTTAGTGTTTCTTGAGTTATGAGAGTTCGAGTTGAGTGATTTCTGGGTTGCTGAAATCCTTGTGTTCATAAATCTTATTTCCAACTTAGACATAGACTCAGATCTTGTTTCTCTTTCAATAGAAATCATAGATCTGAAGTTTTTCATGTCACAGCACACTTAGTTGCATTTATTTCTCATCTTGAGAATTTCGTTGTTGATTGTTTTCTGTTAAAATATTTTCTTACTTCAGAATCAACAATAAGATGTTTTTCTATTTCTGTTTTTACAAAACCTAACCTGACCTAGTTGGATTCGCACTTGGAGGGTTCTCAATCCACATAATATTTTCAAAAGTGATTGAGAAAGGTCTTGACCGATTTCTTAAGCAAGATCTCCGTGGAATCTGGGTTATTTTGAAAGGTCGAAAAGGTTCTTGGTTTTGTAAGAAAGAAAAATAACAAATACACTGCATATAGACTTTATATGTGATTTGTTAGGATCGTCTGTAACTAATAAGTGTGTGTGTGGGCATGCATGTGTTTTAGAACACCATTCACAAACATCTTCACACTACAAACACTCAAAGTGTTGGCTATAAGATTTGGTGAACAATAAGTCGACGTAAAGTGCTAGAACAAAGAAGAGTTGACAAACTGAGACAACTACATCAACAAACAAGATCTGCAGAAAAGTTAAGGATGCCAGAGGGTACAATCCTGAACTTGTATAGATTTGTTTTGTGTGCATGTTAGTTAAATAGGTTGTAACTCATATATTTGTTTTAGTGATTGTTTTTGTTTTACTCCGTAGAGGGAGTCGTGGATGTTTCCTCAAGGTTGAGGTTTTACCACGTTAAAAATCCTGAGTATCAATATTTCTACATCTTCTCATCCCATTCTGTTTGTGTGCTGAGTTTAAAACATTTTAAACTGTTTACTAAAACTTGTTATCAAATCTTGTCCTAATCTCGTACATACTTTTGTTAACACATCTTGTGCTCAAAATCGTTTTGATTTAAGTAAAGAGTTTCTTCAACAAACTTTCGGAGTTGCTTAAATAGTTTATTTTCATAAACGGCTTTGGCAACGCTATTTCAATTGGTATCAGAGCTTTTGGTGAACTTTTTTTCAAAAAGATCCTGAGTTTCTGAAACTGTTTTCTCAAAATCAATTATGGAGGAGAAAAACGAAAGATATGGTAACTTGACCAGACCTCCAGTCTTTGATGGAACCAATTTTTCTTACTGGAAAGTAAGAATGATTGCTTTCATTCAAGGCACTCTGGGAGATGATGTCTGGGATATTATTGAAAATGGATACTCTTATCCAACTAAACCAGCCACTGATGGAAGCAATGAAAGGATTAAGAAAATATTGAGTAAGTTTACTCAAGAAGAGAAACAGGTTTCTTGAAATAATAACAAAGGCAAGAACGCTATATTTATGTCTATTAACGAACATGAGTTCAAGAGAATCTCATCCTGTACCACTTCCAAGGAAGCATGGGATACCTTGATTACTGCCCACGAAGGAGACTCTAGGGTAAAAGCTGCTAAGACTCAGATGTTAATCCAACAGTATAATACCTTAATCATGTCTGAATCTGAGTCTTTCGATGATTTTTATATGAACCTTACTGATATTGTCACTAAACTTCATGCCAATGGTATAACTTATGATAGACAAGAAATTGTGTCTAAAATTCTGAGATCATTACCACAGAAATTTGACAATAAAAGATATGCTATTGAGGAGATGTGTGATATTAATCTCACTCATGAATTACTCAGTAGCAAATTAAGAACTGTGGAAATGGAATTAGAGTTTAAGAAACAATTGACCCACACTAATAGGAAACATACCAATTCCAATCTTAGCTTTAGCTCTAAGATGATCAAGCCTGAGTTAAACACCCCTAGTAATGATTCTGATGAGGACTGTGACTTAGAAAGTCTAGATAATCAGATTGCCCTAATGACAAAACAATTTAAGAAAATTGTTAAATTTAGAAACAGTGTTGCAAATCGACAGGGCAAGTCTAATTATACCACTCCTTCAAATCACAAACCTTATGAGAAACCTCATGACAAACAGAACAAGGACAACACAAGACCTCACAGAGACCTCAAGAAGACTGAATGCTATAGATGTGGTAAACTAGGACACATTGCTCAAGACTGTAGAGTTAACTTAAATGCCCAAAACAAACACTCTAGAGCCAATATCTGCAAAACCTGGGATGACTCAAGTGATTCTGAAAATGAGGAACCTGAGACATCTGATGGTTTTGATCCTTGTTTAGCCTTCTTTGCCAAAATCATATACAATGATGATATGCCTATGCTTGATAGTGAGGATGAGTCCAGTAATACTAGTTCTGTTGCTGTGAATCATACTTTAACTGGTTTAGATGCTTTACTTACTGAGAACATTAATACCTCTTCCTCCGGGTGTGTGAGTCAAAGGGAAATCGATACTGCTGATGTCAATGGGTGCGTGAGTTTAAGAAATGAAACCTTAGGGGTCACTTCACACACCTCACTTAGTGACTCAGATAATGATGATCTCCCAGACATCCACACTCTATATACTAAAACTCTTAAGAAAATTACTAGACTAGAAAAGATTGTGAAAGATCTTACCAAAAAACTAGAGGATCTAAGCCTAATGGTAAAAGTGAATGCTGAAGAGTATACTACTCAATGCATGTCTCATGAAAGTGAAGTCAAAGTGTTTGATGAAAAACTGAAAACTTTAACTGAAGCTAATGAAATTCTGGAGAAAAAATACAAAGGGACATTATTAGAATTGGAACAAACAAAAGAAAAGACAGCAACTGTTTTCAAAAAATTTACCAAATTTGAAAACAATTCTAAATGTTTTGAGGAATTCGTTGCTGAATCTAAAACCAATTCTGATGATAGAACTGGAATAGGGTTTTGCCCCAATTTGAAGACACAAACTAAACTTGTTGAACCTATCAAGTTTGTGTCAGGAGGCAAAAGACCTATTGAAACATGTCCAGACTTTCATTCTCTAAAAACTAAGTTTGACCATCAAAACACTAACACTGGAGATGCAAGTTGCTCTAAGCATGAAAGTTTACCAAAGGGAAAATATGTCTGCCCCCCTATTAGGAAAAGTGAACCTGCTTTCAAATCTGTGCTACCTAGGAATAAAATTCAGCCTCAAAATGTCTCAAAACCTTTGTTTAGAGACTTTCCTAAGGAAAACCCTATTCTGAGCAATCTTTATTGCTCCTATTGTGATATATATGGTCACTCTTTCGATAATTGCTATGCTAGGAGACTGATTAAACCTATCTACAACACTCCTATGTATCATAACTTTAACTATTCTAGGAGGAGTCGTAACAATTATGTCCTTCCCAGGCCACCAGACAAAAACTCTAACTATAGGAATAGAAGGACTAAACCTAAAAGGACATTTACTAGAAGGATTACCAGAACCTTTTCTAAATCAAATGCTCAGGAATTCAAATTTACTCAAAATCATGCGCAAAATGTTTTTCAACAAAAATCTAATGCTCGCAAATTTTATCAAATAAGAGCAAACAAGCGCAAACTAAAAACCAGGGCAATTTGGGTTAGAAAAGATGATCTAGCACCCCAGATGAAGTGTAACATTGTTGTTTCTGCTCTAAAAGCTGAACTTACATCTTCTGGTTGGTACTTGGATTCTGGATGTTCCAAGCATATGACAGGTGATGATACAAAACTTTTAAATAAAACCCATTTTGATGGTGGAAAAGTTGTTTTTGGTGATGGTATATCATCCCAGATCATAGGCAAAGGAACCCTTAAAGAAAAAGGACTTCCTCTTCTTGAAAATGTTCTCTTAGTTAAAGGTCTTAAGGCTAATTTACTTAGCATTTCGCAATTCTGTGACTCAAACTACACTGTTACCTTTTCAAAGAACAATTGCAAGATTTTAAATGAAAAGGGAGAATGCTTAATTACAGGATTCAGGACCCCTGACAATTGTTATACTGTCATGTCTAGTTCTGAAATCTGTAGTGTTGCCAGAATGGATGACAACGAGATATGGCATAACAGAATGGGTCACATTAATTACGAAAATTTGAGTAAATTGTCTTCTCAACAGATAGTTAGAGGAATACCAAAAATTAAACCTATTCATAACATTGTCTGTGGTCCCTGTCAAGAAGGAAAAATTGTTAAAGCACCTCATAAAAGGGTTAAAGATATCCTTACATCTAATCCCTTAGAACTCATCCATATGGACCTAATGGGTCCTTCTCAAACTGTTAGTCTTTGTGGACACAGTTATATTCTAGTTATGGTTGATGACTTCACCAGATTCACTTGGGTAGCTTTCTTAAAACAAAAATTCGATACTTTTCAAACTTTTTTAAAGATTCTCTTACGGATTGAGAATGAAAAAGACACTCAAGTGAATAGAATCAGAAGTGATAGAGGTGGTGAATTCAAAGACACTGGTATTGTAGAATATTGTGACTATAATGGTTACAAACATGAGTTCAGTGCTCCCAAGACACCTCAACAAAATGGAATAGCTGAGAGGAAGAATCGAACTCTTCAAGAGATGGCACGTGTCATGCTCCATGCTAAGAACTTACCTAAGTATTTTTGGGTAGAATCTATTCGTACAGCTTGCCATCTTATTAATAGGGTCTATCTTAGAAAGAATTCGAAACAAACCTCTTATGAACTTTGGTACAATAAAAGGCCTAATCTTAAGTACCTTAGAACCTTTGGTAGTACCTGCTATGTTTGCAAAGATAGAGAACACCTATCTAAATTTGAGAGTAGAGGAGATAAAGCCATATTCTTAGGATATTCACCTAACAGTAGAGCTTATCGAGTGTATAATCTTCGCACTCAGACCTTAATGGAATCCATAAATGTAATTGTTAGTGACACTACTGTAGAAAGCAAGACTAGTGAATTAACTATAGAAGAAGAATCGTCAAATATTTTAGAAAATGACTCTTCTGAAATAGATAATTCATTACCTATTGAGTCACCTGAAGTACCTAACTGGGTTTCTAAAGATCATCCCATAAACAACATAGTTGGTAACCCTGGTGAACCAGTACGTACAAGATCCCAACTTAGAAATTATGCTCTCTATGCTTGCTTTGTTTCTCTCTTGGAACCAAAGAATGTAAATGAGGCATTGAATGACTCTCACTAGATTTCTGCTATGCAGGATGAACTTTTACAATTTGTCATTCATGATGTTTGGTTTCTTGTTCCACGTCCTGATCACAAAAAGGTTATTGGTACTCGTTGGATTTTCAAAAATAAAACTGATGAAAATGGGATGATAATTAGAAATAAAACTAGACTAGTTGCTCAAGGTTACTCCCAAATAGAAGGACTTGATTTTAATGAGACGTTTGCTCCCGTTACTCGTTTAGAATCAGTTCGTCTGCTTCTTGCTATAGCTTGTCACATGCATTTTACATTATATCAAATGGATGTTAAATCTGCGTTCCTTAATGGAATACTTGCCATGGAAACCTATGTAGAACAACCTAAGGGGTTCATTGACCCTAATTATCCTAATCATGTATTTCGGTTGAAAAAGGCTTTATATGGTCTTAAGCAAGCTCCTAGAGCTTGGTATGAGCGGCTGTCCAGTTTTCTGCTGGACAAAGGTTTCAAAAGAGGTGGAAATGACCAAACCTTATTTGTCAAACATTTTGGCAAACACATTACTATCGCTCAAGTCTATGTAGACGATATCATATTTGGATCCACTTCTACCTCAGAAGTAAAATCTTTTGCTGAAATTATGAGTAAGGAATTTCAGATGTCCCTTATGGGGGAGTTACAGTTCTTCCTAGGTCTCCAAGTCAAACAACAACCAGATGGCTTGTTTCTTTCGCAGACTAAGTACGCATTAGAGATAGTTAAAAAATTTGGTCTCGAGAGTGCTAAAAGTGCTAAAACGCCTATGAGTACTACAGAGAAATTATCTAAAGATGAAAATGGAAAATCTGTAGACTCTACCTTATATCGTAGTATGATTGGCACATTACTCTATCTGACTGCCTCGCGTCCTGATATCATGTATGCTGTTTGTGTTTGTGCACGTTATCAAAACAACCCCAAGGAGAGCCATTTAAACGCTGTTAAACGCATAATTAAATATGTTAAAGGCACTCTAAATTTAGGAATTTGGTACACGAATGACACACCTAGCACTATTATTGGGTACACTGATGCTGATTGGGCTGGGTGTACTGATGATAGTAAAAGCACTTCAGGCGCATGTTGTTATATTGGTAATAACTTGGTAGGATGGAGTAGTAAAAAATAGAAATGCACATCTCTCTCGACTGCTGAATCTGAATACATAGCCGCCGGTAGCTGTTGTGCCCAATTGTTATGGCTTAAACAAATGCTAAGTGATTATGGTATTCTAGAACCCACACTTCATCTCTATTGTGATAATCAAAGTGAGATTAACATTTCTAAGAACCTAGTTCAACACTCGCGAACTAAGCACATTAAAATAAGACATCATTTTATTCGTGAATTAGTTGAAACCAAGGAATTAGAAATCAATTATCTTTCTACTGATCTACAACTTGCAGATTTATTTACCAAACCTCTTGATTATAATAGATTCATTTCTTTACGTAAATCTATTGGTATGATTTGTGTTGAGTAAATACCTGTTATATTTGCCAAGTTCCTTCCCTTTGTCCATTTGAGACAAAATGGGGGAGAAATTTGAGTCTACTGCATATACTAAAAAGCTTGATCTTAGTAATTTTTTGCAGGTATTCTTCTTGTACAGTCATTCTTCATTGTAATAATAGGATGTTAAACTGTATATAGTTGAGTTATGTAATTTTTGCTTTCTAGGATTTGGGTAGATAGAACCTTTATAGGAATAAGTTTTTCTTTTTTTGTTGTCGCCCTACGAGTTGAGATGACTCAAAGGAGATTTTGTCTCATATTTCCAAAGGGGGAGATTGAAGCCCTTATACTTTTGACTCATTTGAGTCTAGACTGTATAAGAGCTCATCTAGTTTGGAAATTGTGACAAAATAGTGTCTATCCTAGAAACCAAAGAGCTTCAGAGATTGGGTTGCTTCTTCTTCTATCTATCATGTAATGATCCTAAGACTATAGCCATCACTCACACACTTAGAATTTGATTCTTGCATATCATATTGCACCCCTATGTGTTTTAATGTTGTGAGTGTGTTTAAATCCCTCAATTTGTTTTTTAATAATTTTTTGGGAATTTAAAACATATTTTAAACAAGGTTTTATTTAATTAAAATTTGATTTAAAAAGTCTTGGGGTTATTATATAAATATGGATTGTTGTGTTTATTGGCCTAAAGTTACTCTGGGTAGAAACCGAAAGCGCTAGAGACTCTAGGGTTGGCTTTGTAATTATTTTGGGACGCGCGTTTACATTCATTCTCAGGCCTACACCTGGTGTCCTCTGATTGGCCTGAACTGTGTTTCTTTACTGAGACAAACCATCGCGTGCTTTCAGCCCTTAGATCAACCCTTATCGATGGCCTGCATGTCTTTTGAGTGAATCCCAGTGTAAACCCTTTAACCAATCACAACCTGTTTAATCCACCGCCTGCTGTGAACCCTTAGATTGTAGTCAAAGGAGCTTGACTCAATCAGAGACCTTGATTTTGAACGAAGCTCTGGAATCTTCTTCTCTTCCTATTTAAAGGCCTCTCATCTCAGCCTTCGAAAGCTTTTGCCATTTTGAAAAGTCTCAGAAAATAGAGAGAGGAGAGAGAAGAGAGAAGAGAGAAGTTAGAGAGAGAAACCAAACCCTAGTTAGAAACCCTAACTTCGTCCAAATACCTCTAAACCTAAACCACTTACCTCTCCATAAACACCATAACCAGATAAACACCATCCTTAGTGTTTCTTGAGTTATGAGAGTTCAAGTTGAGTGATTTCTGGGTTGCTGAAATCCTTGTGTTCATAAATCTTATTTCCAACTTAGACATAGACTCAGATCTTGTTTCTCTTTCAATAGAAATCATAGATCTGAAGTTTTTCATGTCACAGCACACTTAGTTGCATTTATTTCTCATCTTGAGAATTT
The DNA here is from genome assembly GCA_949130495.1 of Sambucus nigra. NCBI lineage: Eukaryota > Viridiplantae > Streptophyta > Magnoliopsida > Dipsacales > Adoxaceae > Sambucus > Sambucus nigra. Next base: position 483,005,209 of record OX422208.1, on the reverse strand, counting down.
CGTTGTTGATTGTTTTCTGTTAAAATATTTTCTTACTTCAGAATCAACAATAAGATGTTTTTCTATTTCTGTTTTTACAAAACCTAACCTGACCTAGTTGGATTCGCACTTGGAGGGTTCTCAATCCACATAATATTTTCAAAAGTGATTGAGAAAGGTCTTGACCGATTTCTTAAGCAAGATCTCCGTGGAATCTGGGTTATTTTGAAAGGTCGAAAAGGTTCTTGGTTTTGTAAGAAAGAAAAATAACAAATACACTGCATATAGACTTTATATGTGATTTGTTAGGATCGTCTGTAACTAATAAGTGTGTGTGTGGGCATGCATGTGTTTTAGAACACCATTCACAAACATCTTCACACTACAAACACTCAAAGTGTTGGCTATAAGATTTGGTGAACAATAAGTCGACGTAAAGTGCTAGAACAAAGAAGAGTTGACAAACTGAGACAACTACATCAACAAACAAGATCTGCAGAAAAGTTAAGGATGCCAGAGGGTACAATCCTGAACTTGTATAGATTTGTTTTGTGTGCATGTTAGTTAAATAGGTTGTAACTCATATATTTGTTTTAGTGATTGTTTTTGTTTTACTCCGTAGAGGGAGTCGTGGATGTTTCCTCAAGGTTGAGGTTTTACCACGTTAAAAATCCTGAGTATCAATATTTCTACATCTTCTCATCCCATTCTGTTTGTGTGCTGAGTTTAAAACATTTTAAACTGTTTACTAAAACTTGTTATCAAATCTTGTCCTAATCTCGTACATACTTTTGTTAACACATCTTGTGTTCAAAATCGTTTTGATTTAAGTAAAGAGTTTCTTCAACAAACTTTCGGAGTTGCTTAAATAGTTTATTTTCATAAACGGCTTTGGCAACGCTATTTCAATAGTAAGCCATATTATTGGCCATTGCTCGGTCAAGTAGACACTTCAGGTACTGATATGCTTCAACTGCCTGTTCTGAAGCATCATGACCAAGGATGTCTGCAACTTGTGCAGCACTCAAGTCTGTGTGACCAGCCTTAAAGTACTCATTACATTGTTGCAACAACTTTGTGTCATGAGAAGATAGAAATTCCATCCTGGCCATAAACTAGCAGAGAAAGAAGAGCAATTATCAATAAGAAGAATAAGCAGAGTATGAATGAAAGATAGACAACAATATGCAAAAAAGTTCAAATTTTATTAGATCATAATGCAGAGTTACATCTTTCGAGTTACATTTGAAAAAGAGAAACAAAATAAAATGAAACCCGAACAACACTAAACCTTTTCCTTATCTCCCAAAACCTTCTCGGGAGGCTGGGATGAAAAGGTAGGTTGCTCGGAGGGAAGAGATAGCTGCTCGGGGAGAATAGGCAGTTGCTCGGAGGAAGAAATAATTTGTTGATTTTCCCCATCAGTAGGCTGGATGGCTAGGGCATGATCTCCCATCACCATCGAAGATTCTTCAGAGGTAGCTTCGTCATCTTCTAATTCTTCAGGAGTTGGAGGGGGACCAGGGATATGTCTCTGGAAGAGCTCGGAAGACTCTTCGACCTTCATCTCCTGAAGAGCGACAACCCATCCATCCCTAAAATATTTAAGACCTCCATAGTCCACTTGCGACACCATGGCGGCTAAACCCTTGTCCCAGCCAGAGCTGAAGGACTTCTTCACAGTAGCTTTCCTCTTCAGCTTCTCTAAGGAAAGTTTCTCGGACAGAAGATTCTCAGCAGCCTTCAATTTATTTTTTGCTTCTTCCCTCTGCCGACCTACTTCTTGAAGCTGGCCCAACCTTTCCTCAGCAACTCTGAGATTATCTTAAAGCTCTCCAGCATCTTTGAGCTTCTATTCAAGATCTTCATTTGCCTTCTCCAGGGCATTCTTTTTCTTCTCCAACTCCCTGGAGGCATCAACAACCCGAGCTTTTTCTTGCTCGGAGGAGGCAAGTTTATTCTCCCAGACAGATCTATCATCAGCATATTTCTGGCAAGAATCTGCCAAAGACTTGGGAGCTTCTTCCAGAGCTCCCTCCACACTGGACAAGGAGAAAGAAGCCTTAATCGCTTCATCCTTCTTCAGGATTATATTGAAGCAGCTCGTCAACTGTGAACAGAAAAAGAAAGCAAGTTAAAAACAGAAATGACAAAGGAAATATGAAAAAATAAAAGTAATAAGACTTACAGAAGCAAGGTGACGAGAAGCTAGTGAGGTGACCATGTCCCGAGTAAGGTTTTCTTCAGTACCTTGTACCTCGGGAATGGTCGAGGACTTTACCGAGCTCATTGCAGAGCTCGGGGGAACAAAAGTTGGAGCCACAGTTCCAGTAATTGGGGGCTGAGCAATGGTATCAACCAAATTGACCGAGGATCTCTTCTTCAGCCTCCTCGGGGGAACATGTACCGATTCAACCAAGGAAGAACCCTTGGTCGGTGATATCACAATCACCTCTCCAGGAGCAACAGACCTGCTCGGAGCCACTGCGGGCTTCTCGGCAAGCTTGACATGAGCAACTGAAGGAGCTGCATCAGTCTTCTTCGTCCCCTCCCTTGGGACATCAATCCTACTCCTTTTTACCTCCGCAGAACCAGAGGCAGTTTTCTCAAACAGAGCAGGAGGTCTTATCTTCTTCATCTTTTCACTTAAAGGAATATGGGATTCAGGCGATGAGCTTGTAGAAGCTGGAACTGGCTCTGATTCACTTATCACTGGATGAGCAGTGAAGGAAGTGGTGTAGCTCTTGTACTGAAGCAGATATGAGGCCGACCTAATGTGATCGTCGGCAACACTCTGATGCAGACTCCAGATAAGTTTCAGATGTCTTACATTAACATTTGCTTCCTTTGGGAACTTTCTTTTGTTATCAACTGCAAATAAATAATCATTGTTATCACTGGCACATTTTATCAAACACAAAAGAAACATGATTTCAAAATAAAATAAAATAAAAATAACCTATCCCGTTGCCATAAGGAGGGCATCTGGGACCTTGATAAACCTCATCTCCAGCTAATGGAGGGTGTTGCCAATTTTTTATGACAACCCCATGTTCAAAATAATCCCTATTGGCATCAGGGAGATTGACTACTAAGGCTCTATTTAAAAATATAGTTTTTAAATAAAAAATGTTATCATTAACTGCCCATCTATAGCAGTACATGATTTCTGGAATTCCTATGCAAGTTCCATGGACTTGATTTAATTTATGCACCCCATTAACTATTCTCCATGTGTTGGGGGCTATTCTCGCAGGAACGACGTCAAAATAATGACAGAATTCCAGACACAAGGGATTTGGTGGAAAAGAAAATCCACACTCAGCAATAAAAAGGCTGGGGAACCAATGTCCCTCAGCCAAATTGAAATAATCAGAAGGCTCAGAAAGCTCTTCCAAGACAACCCAAGAGGGAATGGAAAAATCAGAGCGAAACTTTTCAAGAGACTCAATAGAGTAAACCATGATGATGAATAAAAGAAATGAAGAAGAAAGAAGAAGATCTTACAGAAAAAGAGTAGAGCTGTTAAAAACGAACGACGGAAAAGATGAACGCACAAGAGAGTAGGAAGAGATGACGTAAAACTCGAAGATAAAAATTTGAAAGGTAGAAGACGATGGGAGCGTCTGTGAAGTTTAAATACCTTGCCTTGGGAAATGGTGAAGTAATGATTACAAAAAAAGATGATTACGTTATCGGCGGCTAAAAAGATGAAAAGTAATGCGGGAATCAAAGCGGACAATAGCAGCTAAAAAGAGGAAAAGTGGTGCGGGAATCAAAGCGGACAACAGCGACTAAGAAGACAAAAAGTGACGTGGGTATCGAAGCACGCAGAAAAGTCCAAAAAAGCATGATTCTACGAATTGGGAAGGAGAAATAAATACAAGGGAAACGCTCCTAAAAATCAGGAAGACTATTTAAATCTACCATATTCCGAGAAAGAATGTTCCATACTCTTCAAATTTTGAACTATGAAACATTGGGGGTTTCTGTTGATACCAAAATTAACCTGCTGATATGGACCAATCATATGAAGACACGTGGCTATCTACATGGCAACAACAAACACTTCCGAGGAACCCACCCGCTCCGAGGAACAAGACTACAACGAGGAAGAATAGTTCCCCGAGGAACTCACAAGCTCCAAGGAACTCTTGAATACCGAGAAGCTTAGGCAGTCCGAGCAACTCAGGCGGTCCGAGCTGAACCTCGAAGCAGGATACCAACAGTTCAACTGATTCATTAAATTCTTATCATTCAGACGCACACACAAAGAGGGCATTAAATGTATTACCCTTTCATATGTATATCATTTAATGTATTACCCTTTCACATGACAGCCTCAGGGCTATAAATACGTTGTACAATCCTCATTGTAAAGGGAACCTAGACCTGAAATCCAGAGCGGAATTTCTTGATAGAATTCACAAATCGAGAATTCCCAAACACTCAGCAATAAAACAATAGTGGACGTAGGCCATTCTTATAAGGCTGAACCACTTTAAAATTCTTTGTCTCATTTATTTATATGTGATTGAATTATTAGAGTGATCTAATTTTTTACATCAACAATGACCATATCAAAACTCTGGGCACAAATTTGATATGTTGGCCCCTCGTTCATAACATCACAAGGTTTCTTTATCGAAATCACACGATCTAGTGGATTATCTAATTATTCATTTAATTAACATTCTTAATGCTTAAATTTTACATCGAATGTTATTTTTCTGATCTAAGGATTCGAGATATTCTGGTCAGCCATCTATATTGTTGGTCGGCATCATCTTGGGCCATCTTTTATTAAAGGGAAGCTTAAACAGACCATTTTGTTTGTCGGAGATAAGATGTGAAGATCCATCGGCAACGTTGAAATAGTGTTTTATTCAACTACGAGGTATCTTGTTGTTGGTCGGAGACTCATATTGTAGCTCAGGGGAACTAATTGCAGGTCGACGATCATCTACTTCTTGATCGGTGACATCTCAGTCTTGTTCGGAGGGTTCAATTTACTGGTCGACAACTATCCAACCATCCACTTTTTGGTCGGTGACATCTAATGATGTTCGGTACTGTCAATGTACCATTTTTGTTGATCGACGAAATTGCTCAGCTGGTCGGGGACCATTTGCTTCTTGATCGGTACCATATATTCTATAACTTGAGATATCCTTAAATGTTGGTCGACAACATCCATGCCGTTTGTCGACAGCAGTAGAATCTTGGGCTATTAAAAAATGCAAAGCACCCCAGATATTTCTTTAAACACGAGTTCAGCTTGGGGACAAACAGGGGGCTTAAGTCCTTTTTAACTTGTGATCACCCCAAAAATATTTTTAAAACCAAGTGATAAATAATTTTCAAACAACAACTTATACCTGACTAGTTGTTGGAGATTAAATAACTTTACAAAAAACTCTACGTCTTATTTATGGTGCATATCTAACACATTTGGCATAAAACATATTATTTCATATTTTGAAATTTTTATTGCCTTATGCTGATACACATCACATATTATTTGGCTGAATAATTATTCTCATGACAATAATTATTTGATCTAGTCTCGACAGGTGCTCGGGCAGCTTATTAAGATTTTATAGGGACGATATTAAATCCCGACGAAAGCTCAGCCACAATCTTAAACCTCTGAAAACTATTATTGCTCGACATCAGGCAATTTTACCTCGACATATCAGCCAACATATATTATTTCATTTTTTGAAATTAATATTTTTATTTCTCAAGCATATACATATCATATATTGATTGGATGAGTAAATTATTCTCATGACTAATCAATTCAGCCTACACATATGGTAGATCAAATTATTAATTTTTACAGGTATAAGATTCAACGCCGACGAATGCTCGGAAACAATCTGGAAACTATTATCATTTCACTCGGAGATATCGGCTCAAGCACACATTATTCTATATCCGTTCGGATTCATATTTTATATTTATCTCAGCATGGAGCTCAAAAAATTTCTTCTCTCTATATATATTCAGCTCCGAGGAAAAGCTACAACAGCTATTATATTTCACCCCCAACGGATAGTTGGTCGGGGCAATTCTTATTTATATTCAGGCCCAGATAACGGCTCAAGCACAAATTATTCTATATATCCCTTGGGATTCATATTCTATATTCATCTCAACATGGAACTCGGCGAGATACTTATTATCATATTCAGCTCCGAGGAGAACTATAACATTTATTATATGTCACCCCCAACGGATAGTTGGTCGAGGTAATTCTTATTTATATGCAGGCCCAGCAAAGTTCTCGGCCATATTCTTATGTTCTGGAAAATATTATTCTTATTCGGCATTATGCAATTGTGCCTCGACAAGATACTTATTCAGCTTTAAGGAGAATTACAACATTCGTTGTATTTCACCCCCAACGGATTGTTGGTCGGATAATTCTTATTTATATTCAGGCCTGACAACGTTCTCGGCCATATTCTTATGTTCTGGAAGATCTTATTCTTGTTCGGCATTATATAATTCTACCTCAACAGATCAACGAGGCACTTTATTATTATTCTTTATATCTATTTGGATGCATATTCTATTCTTATTTCAGCATGGAGCTCGATAAATATTTATAATCATATATTCAGCTCCAAGGAGGTCTCCAGCATATATTATTTCCAACAATCTGTTCGTCAGCTCCAAGGAGGTCTCCAGCATTTATTATATTTTATTCCCAACAATCTGTTGGTCAGCGCCGAGGAGGTCTCCAACATTTATTATATTTTATTCCCAACAATCTGTTGGTCAGTGTCGAGGAGTCTCCAGCATTTATTATATTTTATTCCCAACAATCAGTTGGCCAGCGCCGAGGAGGTCTCCAGCATTTATTATATCTTATTCTATTCCCAATAATCTATTGGTCAGCTCCGAGGAAGTCTCTATCATTTATTATCAAAAATGTATTCCTAAAAATGCCAACTTATGTTGGTTAGGAAGTAAATGTATTCCTAAAAATGCCAACTTATGTTGGTTAGGAAGTAAATGTATTTCTACGGGAAGTAAAACTATGTATTCCTAAAAATGCCAACTTATGTTGGTTAGGAAGTAAATGTATTCCTACAGGAAGTAAAACTATGTATTCCTAAAAATGCCAACTTATGTTGGTTAGGAAGTAAATGTATTCCTACGGGAAGTAAAACTATGTATTCCTAAAAATGCCAACTTATGTTGGTTAGGAAGTATATGTATTCCTACGGGAAGTAAAACTATGTATTCCTAAAAATGCCAACTTATATTGGTTAGGAAGTAAACGCATTCCTACGGGAAGTAAAACTATGTATTCCTAAAAATGCCAACTTATGTTGGTTAGTAAGTAAATGTATTCTCGAAAACACCAACTAAGGTTGGTCGGGAGGTAAAACTATTCCAAAAAGTGTCAAAGTTTCTCGTTAAGAAAAAATCCACCAACTCAGGTTGGTCGAAAATAAGAAGCTGTCAACTACAGTTGGTTGGAAACATTTTATTTAAAAAAAGTATGAGTATGTGAAAGCGATCAAGCAAAAAGCATTCAAAGTTCATATTCCACACTTGGGGGCTTCTATTACAGATATATTTGTTCATTCGGTGGCACATTCTTATAACATCATGCAGTCGAGCATCAAATTCAACTCCACAAACTCACACGGTCGGGGCCCCGACCAATCATCATTCAGGAGTTGTTTTTCTTGCTCATGAATTATTTTTGATATTGAAATTCAGGAGGCAGTTGGTCGGCTAGAAAACCAATCAACATACTTGAAGATTATGACAAGCTACAAGCTTCATACTATGGCATGGCTGGATCCAAATTCCCAGGGGTGATACATAGCACACGGAGTTCCTCAAAAGAAATATTAGCAACCATCGATCAGCCTGCATCATATGTCGTCCAGGAGATAATTCACTTTATGAAGGTAGATCAAGAATTTCACGAGCACCGAGCAACACTGCAGAATAAATACTCCATCCTTTCAAGTAAAGCATCAAGCATGGATCATTGGGGGCTTCTGTGAACGCAAAAATTCTCCTTATAGGAGGACCAATCAGAAAAGGACACATGTCATCCTACGTAGTAATATTCGACACCCGAGGAGAGTTGGTCGGCACCCGAGGAGTGTTAGTCGGCACCCGAGGAGAGTTGGTCAGTACCCGAGGAGAATTAGTCGGCACCCGAGGAGAGTTGGTCGGCATACCAACCAGGAAGATCAAAGGATAACTACGCATTTAATGTGCATTAATGAAGATGGCAGCGCATTTAATGAGCCTTAATGTACATTTATACTGTATTAATAGATGACAACACATAGCATACCAATCAATTCAACAATTAGATTTGTTGAATGTAGACATAAATGTCTACATACAATGAATCTCTTTATCTCACATCACTATAAATACATGTATCCCCTTAGCCAAAAGAGGAGATCCGGGGGAACCTAGAAACCCCATACACAAGATACACATCCTTTCTCTCTCTACACCCTATGGTACTATTGTAAACCCCTGAGAATAAAATAACAGTGGACGTAGGCTTTATTCATAGCCGAACCACTTTAAAAATCTTTGTCTCTTATGTGCTTGATTAGATTTCTTTCATCTATTTATCTGTGATCATAAAAATGGGATTCGGTCCAGTTTTTTGCATCAACAGACATCTTTCTCCACCATTAAAAAAAATCGATCAAGAACTACAGATACAACTCATTTGTTAGTTCAAGTATAAACCAACTTACAACCAAAAAAGTAAGGTCAGAGACACTTACTAAAACTCCATTTGGTTCGGGTAAATCTTTTTTCCCTCCATCAAATTGAAACATATTTCTTCTCCTTAACAAATTCCAAACACCCTAAAAGTTCATTTGGTTCGAGTGATATATTTTTAACAATGATGAAAAGAAAAATGGTGAAATATATTTTTATATATTTGAAATTTAATATTTTTCATTTGTATTTGAAAATAAAGGCACTAACTTATAATTATGAGGACTATAACAAAAAATAGTGAAAAACAATTTACCCTCAGAATGTTAAAATATATTTCACCATTTTACTTGAAATACATGTAAATTGATACTTTCTCCAATAACTCGCTCTTATCATAATATTAATAAGTAAATGTATTTGTAAATCCTTTTGATTAGTGTTGTGTTAAATGCACTAAACACATTTACCCCCCTAATCACATACCAGAATTACACATGATGGATAATGGCAATTATTTACCGATTCATTTTTTCAACTTTAAAAAATAAAAGTCAAATCCTTATGTATGTTATAAAATATAACTTTCAACCCCTAACAAAATAGTGGAAATTTATATTCAATCATAATATATTCAAACGTAACCCTAACTTTTCCACCACTACCACTAACCCTAACCCTAACCTCCTCCACCACCGCTCCCTAATCCTAACTCTAATTCTAACCTCCACCCACCCACTTCCACCAACTACCACTACCAAAAAAGGCAACCACCACCCAACCCAATCCCTATCAACTCGAGAAATAAAATGACACTAACCTCAAATTGCGTTAATATATAAACATACGGTCTATATACTGTAATCCCCCGTGATTTTTTTGCCGTAAAAATATTGGTCAAATTAAAATTTTCAAAAATAATAATTTTTTGCAATCGATCTAATTTTATGATGTAAAAATGTTAGTTTTTATATATAAAAATAAGATTTTAAGTGAAATGTAAATCGTGATTAAAATTTAAAAATTATAACTTTTTATATAAAAAATCGGGGTAGGATCGGGCCTAAGGAGGATAAAAAAATTGACCATCCGTTCAAGATGATTTTTATATAGCAGCTTTGTCTCGCCATTAACTACAACATATCAAAATTTCAGCCAATTTCGACTGTCCGATCGTCCATAATGTATTTTTTAGTGTTTGTGTTTGATTAAGACTCTTTCTTTAAATCTATTATATAATGGAAAAGTTTAGACTTTTTAAAACACTCTTAACCCTTCTCAAAAATCAATAGCCTCCCAAATTATTATCTCATCTCATTTACAAAACCTAAACCCTATTAAACGCAACTTTCAACCTAAGTTTTAAGGATCTAAATTAAGTTTTCTCAATAACAACCAAGAATGTGTCTTTACTATTTTTTCGAGAGGACCGCAATTGTGTAATCAGATTTGCCAGATGACTTCTTTACATGCATGGATACTTCTATTATTCCCCTTTACTAGTATGCGTTTTAAAGGTTGCCTAAATACTAATAATCATTATTTTCTTAAAATATATTAGAGACACTAATTAGGGAAAGTGAAATTTAAAGTTAGGACTGTTTTTATTCAAATCTTAATACAAATAAAGTTTCAAAATCCATGTATGTTTCGGTTAAAGGTTGGGCTTTCGATAGATTATATGGATATTCACATGTTAAAATACATCGTTTGAATTTTATAAATGGATTTTAACTCGTAATATCATGTTATTTATGTGTATTTTGGGGAATAGATAATTTTGTTGTATGGTCCGAAATATGCATATGTATAGAAATTTTGTAAGTTGTTGAAAATCAGAAGTGTTTAATTAAAATTAAATGGACGTATATTGGTTAAATTAGAATCTTGAAATTTAGTTGGATAAATTATTGTTATAGGTTGAAAATATGCCTTATGTAATTTATTAATTTTATTGATAATTGACAGCGCGGTGAAGACATAATTATTGGGATAATTATTGCTCTCACCTTATTTTAAGTTGTTTTCTAGGTATGGGACTAGTAGGTAGGCCCTTAGTTGTTGGTAGACCTTTCTAGGTATGGTACTAGTTAATGTAGGTTTCATGGATGGATAATTCCGTTGTGTGGATAAACTGTACATCGTTTTTGTTGGATCATTAGCCTAGGTGCGAGGCTAGGTAGTAGTTAATGGTAGGTATTCTTCTTAAATGATATGTTAGGAGATACTTGTGTTTTGGAGACCTGTAGGTATAAGACTAAGGGCGGTTTGAGGATTTATGCTCGATAAAAGGGTGCACTAATAAAAAAAAGTGAGAACTTGAGAAAAATGATAATTAATGCCTACGATAATAAGTGGATATAAAAATGAATTTGCATCGCGAGTATGTGCAAAGCTGACAGAACACGGGTCGACTGGTTATAGCGGTGTGGGTGTGTATGGCATCAGAGTATGTGCAGGAATGACAGAATACGGACGATCTGGTTATAGTGACGTGTCGTGCAAGAAACCTCACGAGTATGTGAAATACTAACGAAATTGGGAGAACTGACTATAGTGAGGGGAATGTGTATAGTGTAGAACTTAATAGGGACATGAGTATGTGCAGGACCTTAAATAGGGTGAACTGACTATACTAGTGTCGCATAAATTAATTGAATTTAATTAGATTAAATTAAATTATGGGATCTAGTGTAGTGCTGATATATCATAATTGGATTTAAACATCGGGGTGGCTATGAATTGATAGTGGTAGTTATTTTATTCGTATGTTAATATATATCTCGTTTAAATTCAAATACTCTATTGTGATGTTTATCATGTATAATGCTATTATCTGGGTTTACAGACCCTAATTGAAAGGAGTAGCTAGTATTCATGAGGTGGGCTCTGACCCATTGCGTTGACTAACATTTCAGGTATAGTTACGGAAGTAGCTGCATAGGATGTATTGGAGATCTTTGGAGCATAACTGGAGATTTATTTTATCTTCTTTAGTAATTTTTATTTACTTTCCATTTCGTCATTTTATTTTAAGACAGTTATTTATAGATTTTTGGTAGGCCATTCGGTTCCACAATTGTTTATGGATTTTAGTTAGAGATTTGTAGTGGGGTTATTTATCAGATATTATTTTATAAATTTTGAGTTGGATTTATTTTGGAGATAACATGGTGATGGATTATAATTTTTCTATGGTTTTATTTGTTGAAAATTTGAGTATATCTTGTGAAATTTTTTTAAATGTCTCATATATATTTCACATGAAAAGAATGGTATTTAATTTAGTAACATCCGACGTATTTTGGTGGAGGTCGATGCCAGAATGCGCAGGGTGTTACAGATGGGATTAGAGCATGGTCTTAGGTCTCATAGGTTGTGAGTCCGTTTAACTTTAGCCTTACCAATCTTTGATCCTCTTTGTTGATTCATACTCCTTAAGATATTGGGTCTAACATACGTGTTAGAGGTGTTTCTTTGAAATAGGGAGTTTTGTGTTAAGGACGTTGTAAGCATTAATGTTAGAAATAGTAACCTTAATGTAAGGATCCTTAGAGTTGATTTTGAAAACGATATTTGTTTGGAAGATCGTTAGTATAAATTTTGGGTATATCTAGTATCGATGTAGTTATGTGATCTGATTTGAGGATTTAATCTTGCGATGCCTTTTGGAGATATAATCGTGAGGTGATTTATGAGAGAGCGTGATACGCTGTTATTTTCATAGTTATGCATATATATATATATATATATATATATATATATATATATATATATATATATATATATATATATATATATATATATATATATATAGTTAGGATATATATTGTATCTTTGTTCGTATAGAATTGGGTGTATAGGCACCCAATTGCAGGATTCCATGGGTGGGCATATGTAAGCCTTGTTTTATTTACGCGAATTTATGTTTAACGTTTACGCTTCTTCAAATTTTGAGGACAAAATTCCAGTATTAGTGGGGAGTATGTAACACCCCGTGATTTTTCATCCATGAAAATCTTTGTTAAATTAAAATTTTCAAAAAAATAATTTTTGGGAATCTATTTAATTTTTGTATGTAAAAATGTTAGTTTTTATACATAAAAATAAGGTTTTAAATAGAATTTACATCAGGATTAATATTTGGAAATTATAACTTTTTATATTTAAAAATCGGGGGAGGATCTAGCCTAAGAAGGGTAAAAAAAAGTCCGATCATCCGATCGAGATGATTTTTATACAACAGTTTTGTCTCTCTGCCAGCTACAACATATCAAAATTTCATCCAATTTCGACAGTACGATCGTCCATGATGTATTTTTGATGTTTGTGTTTGATTATGACTCTTTCTTTAAATCCTTTTTATAAAGAATGGCTTTAGACTTTTTAAAACACTTTTAACCCTTCTCAAAAAGCAGTAGCCTTTCAAATTATTATCTCTTCTCATTTACAAAACCTAAACCCCATTAAACACAACTTTCAACTTAAGTTTTGGAGATCTAAATCAAGTTTTCTCAAGAACAACCAAGAAGATGTCTTTACTATTTTTGTGAGAGGAACACAACAGTGTGATCAGATTTGTAAGACGAATTCTTTACAGACAAGAATACTTCTATTATTTTCCTTTAGTATTATATATTTTGAATGTTGTCTAAACATTAATAATCATTATTTTCTTAAAATATATTAGAGACACTAATTAGAGAAAGTGAAATATAAAGTTGGGACTATTTTTATTCAAATATTTAATACAAATTAAGACTCAAAACCCTTGTATATTTAGGTTAGAGGTTGGACTTTCATTAAATTATATGGATGTTCATATGTTAAAAGAAATCGTTTCAATTTTATAAATGTATTTTGACTCATAAAAACATGTTATTTATGTGTATGTTGTAGAATAGAAAATTATTGTTGTATGCTCCGAAATATGCATGTGTCTGGAAATTTTGTATGTTGTTAAAAATCAAAAGTATTTAATTAAAATTAAAATTATACGGACGTCTATTGGTTAAATTATAATCTTGGAATTTAATTGGATGAATTGTTGTTATAGGTTGAAAATACGCCTTATGTAATTTATTAATTTTATTAATAATTGACACTGCGAGGACGACGGGATTGTTGGGACAGTTATTGCTCTTAGCTTATTTTAGGTTGCTTGCTAGGTATGGGACTCGTAAATAGGCCCTAGTTGTTTGTAATGCTTTCTAGGTATGGTACTAGTTAGTCTAGGTTTTATGGATGAATAATTCTGTGGTGGGATGAATTATACGTCGTTTCCGTTGAATCGTTAGCCTAGGTGTAAGACTTGATAGTAGTTATTGGTAGGTATTCTTTGTAAATTATAGGTTAGGAGATACTTGTGTTTTGGAGACCTCTAGGTATGGGACTAGGGGTGATTTGAGGATTTATTCTCAATAAAAGAGTAGGGCAAATAGAAAATAATGAGAACTCGAGAAAATTGAGAATTAATACTTCATATAATAAGAGGGTATAAAAATAAATTTGCATCAGAAGTATGTGCAAGACTAAAAGAATACACGCCGACAGGATTTATCGGCGTGGGTGTGTGTGGCATCACGAGTATGTATAGGGCTAACCGAATATGAGCGAACTAGCTATAGTGTCGTGTCGTACCGTGCGTGGAACCTCATAAGTATGTCCAGTGCTAACGAAATTGGACAAACTGGCTATAATGAGATGAATATGTGTGGTGTAGAACTTAAGCGAGTGAGGAGTATGTGTTGTATCTGAAATTGGATGAATTGGCTATACTGGTGTCGCATAAATTAATTGCATTTAATTAATTAGATTAAATTATTGGATCTAGTTTTATGCTCAAATATAATAATTGGATTTAAACATCGAGGTGACTTAGTAATATGGATATATAGTGGTTGTTATTTTACTTGAATGTTAATTTACATCTCGTTTAAATTAAAATACTCTATTTTTATGTTTATCATGTATAATTCTATTATTTGGGTTTACGGACCCTAATTGGGATGCGTAGCTAGTATTCATGCGGTGGGATCTGACCCGTTGCGTTGACTAACATTTCAGGTATAGTTGCGGGAGTACCTGCATAGGATTTATTAAAGATCTTTGGAGCGCAATTGGATATTTTACGTATTTTACACGGTATATGGGTGTTTACATATTTTACACTGTATATGGGCGTTTGGAGACAGTTAACCCCTCGCGCACCAAAATAACCAAAACCACCCAAGAACCGAGTTTTACAGCGTATCATATGGACCCTCAAACTACACAGACTTTGATTTCACAAAGAGACGGGTACGTAGGCCCAACAACGTTGCTCAAGTCAACTGTTATTTCATTCCCCGTGGTATACAATAGCACAACATGGTGTGGTTAGAATGATTGAATTGTTTTCTTATCTTGAGAGAGATAAATGTGTAGAGATGTGTAGAGAGATAAAATGAATTACTTACCCTTTTAGCTAAGGGAGGGGCTGTATTTATAGTGATGGGTGTCCAAAAGATAGAATGTCTTTATATATTCAGACATTTATATCTATATACAATGAATATAACTGTTTGTCTTCTCGGGTACAATGACTGTTGGCTACTCCACACTAATGGCTTTTGATCTTCTGAATGATTGGTCTGACGGTATGACGACTAACTGTTCTCGAGTGCCGACTAACTCTCCTCGATGGCCGACCAATTACCTTATGTGTCGAATAAGTGTGAATATTTCCATGTAAGATGACAGGTGTCCCTTTCTTAGTTATTCATGTGGACGGGTAAATTTTTGGCGTCAAAAGAAGTCCCCAATGCTCCATGCTTAGTGGTTTACTGAGAGGATGGAGTATTTATTCTGAAAAGTTGCTTAGTACTCGGATATAATGATATTATTGATCTGTCTTCTTGATTTGTTCAACATATCAGTGGGCTATCTCCTGGACTACAGATGATGCAGGTTGATCGATGGTTGCGTTGGAGTTAATCTTTCTTTTGAGGAACTCTTCTCAGCAAGAAAACTTGTGCTATGTATCACCCCTTGGAATTTGGATGTAGTAATGAGATCTTTCATAGTTTGCAACTTCTGGCTTATCATAATCTTCAGGTGGGTTGGTTGGGTGGTTATCCGATCAACCGAATGCTCACTGTACATGTTTTATTTTTCTGATTTCTTCTCCTTTGAAGCTTCATTGGTGTAACATTCTAGCTTTTGAACCCCAATCTTCATTTTGATTAGTGCCGAGCTAGTAGCAGATCTAGATATAAGTACAACTTCTTACTCGACGTTGATCGGAAGAATAGTAGTGGAGATCCCAGTGATATACATACTGACTGCAACTCTTGATTCTTTAATAGCAAAAATAACTCCTGAATGTGAATTTTGAAATTTGATAGAAAAATTAATACTTGAATGATGATTGGCCAATGTGCCGACCATGTTATGATCTAGAGCCTAGTCTGATGCGTGGCAGATGATGTCATCAATTCTTCTTACCCTCCTTGAAATTTCTTAGCAACATGAACAATAATCCCCCAATAATGGAATATGAGATTTGAATACTTTCTCGGTCTTTAAATACTACTGGTGGTTGGAAGACGACCTGATGGACTTTGTAGAATATTTCACTGGTGTTCTTGTAATTATCCTGTATTTCAACTGTAAAACAATATTTGCATGCAATCATTATTCATATAAATGAAATGCAATTTATTAACTTATCTTGTCAATCTCTAGATGTGAATGTCTTCTTTGTTTCATTAAATCTATTGATACACTTAATCTTTGGCATAAGTTTAGCATCAATTATCAATGAGATAATAGGTTCTACTAGTACACTTAGATTAAAATTCAAGTTTAGTACTAGTTACCCATGTATTTCCATAGGTTCTACTAATGCACCTAAATTTGTAAGTTTTCTGCATTAGTTACCAGTGGTGTGACCAGGCGTATGCGAAATATGTGTCTACATTCCTTTTTTAGGAATCTTCACAACGTTCTTCCTTCACTTTACCCAATAGGATAAATATATTGTTTTATACTTGTCTTCATTGTAGACAAAATGTTGTTTTATCTTTGTCTTCATTGACCAAGTTTCTTGAGGACTTAAGATCCTGCCTTACTTGGGTTTGATTGTTTTTCTAAATAAGCACTGAGGATGATTTCATCCTTTTGGGTCTTTCTGAATGTGAGATCTCTTGTGGAGAAATCTACACAGCTCAAAGTCTTCATATATAAATTCTATACTAAAGTCGGTATCTGGGGAAATAGCCGAAGCCCCCATTTTTTGAAGAGAAGACTGAACAATGATGAGAATATTCGATAATAATAATGCCCGAATCGGGACTTTGTTACAGTATAATGTCCGTAATTTTGATCGTGTGATAAGATCAAATAATATGCTCGAGCTTGTATATGTAATGTTGGATGAACAAGCGGTTGATAATGCCAAACAATTTGTCGAGGCTATATAATTTGCATTGAATATCCATGCTAGTGAGAAATCCATATAAATAATAAGAGTGTCGATCATTTGTCAGGGCTTAAAGAGAAATCTAGATAAATAATAAGAAGGGGACCTAATGATCCAGCATTGTTAGAGAAGAATAGACTTTCAGAAAATTCATTTGAATAATAATAATAAATGTAATATCGATGATCGATCGAATATGCCGACTATTTGTCAGTGCTAAATATATAGATAGAGAAGAATTTTCCCGAACAACTGTCCGTTGGAGATAAAATATAATGATTGTTGCAGATATCCTCGGAGCTGAATATATCATAATAAATATTTTGCCAAACTTTTGCCGAGAGAAATATAGAATATCCATAGGCCTCTTCCAAGTTGAGGATAAATAATTAATCAAAATAAATATCAGTGTCTGAGCATTCGTTCGATATAAGAAATAATCTTGGACAACCATTCGTTGGGTTTTAAAGTGTTGTAGTGTGCTATATCATCCGTCGGAGCAATAAGAAAAATAAATAGTGCCTGCAGCCTGGACGACATGTCGAGGCAAAATTATATAATGCCGAGCAATAATAATATTTTCGAGAGAATAAGATTATGGCCGAGCATTCGTCAGGATTGAAACTTGTTTTTGTGGAATTTGATAAGTTACTGAAACATCTGTGGAGATTAAATCAAATAAATTTCATGAGAATAAATTATTTAGCTAAATAATATACGATGTCTATCTGCTCTAACATCGATCAATAAAAAATTCAAAATATGAAATAATAAATGTTATGCCGGATATGTGTCACATGAGCAAATTTCTATCAAATACATTAAGGGTATAAAGACTATTTGACCAGTCTAAAATTTATACAGAATTATTTGAACTCCAATAAATACTAAATATAAGTTGGTTTTTGAAAAATTATTTTCACATGAGATTGTGAAGTATAAGGATTTGGTGTAGAAACCAAAAGTTTTGATACAGTTAAAATATTAGGGAGATTTGAACAACATATGATATGTGTTTTAACTTCTTTTCATTGACCAACTTTCACCCAATTTTTTTTTAAAAGAAAATAAAAAGGGTTAGTCGATCCTCTCTATAAACCAAAACTTTAATTAGCAAAATATAACAGGTATGGGATTTATGCGTCCCAAACAAATTTGTTCGGGTTTTGGTTTTAAAAATTTATTGTAAAGGTGTGAATTAAGAAATAGTAGGGAGGTGAGTTTGTCTTTTAACGCCATGGTAGTGATTTTGACTTTGTCAAAATCAATAAATCAAATAAATTTGCCACTTTCCCATTCTAGTGTTTATTATCAACAGGTGACAACCACTACCGAGCAGTGACTGTCACCGACCAACAACGAACCTTCTAGTTTTATATACGTCGCCGACTAGTTACATATAGTCACGAAACTTTTGTTTTGTATAAAACTCGCTGCTGATAAACAATGGCTAACCTGCTACCGACCAACAATAGTGATACTCTTCCCCAATCATAAATAGATGGTGCCGAGCATAAATTGATGACGCCGACCAAGAAGAGATGTTGTCGACTATAGCCGACCAGGAAATTGATGCCAATAATATACATCGACCAGATATGTCTTCTACCAACTAGAGGTCGACCAATAGGTAGGTGGTCAGGTATGTATGATACTTGTTGTCGATAAAAATAGGCGGACAGGAATCCCTCAAGCTGTATAATATATTTTGCCGACTAAGAAATAGTCCGATGATGCCAATTGTTGAGGCATTTTCACGAAATGGAAATGGGTGTCAAACGTTAGCTGACCCTATTCGTGGGTTGAGATCTCTGGTCGGATGATGCTTTTTTTAGTTTATGATTGAAATTTCTTAGTACTGATAATCGGATGAGACTCAGTTGGTCGATTATGAGCCGCTGTTCAGTCAAAAAATCACTGGTCAACTGAAGGTACAGAGATATATTTACTGAATTACCCTTTTAACGAAATTTTGTTCTCCGAATCTCCTATAGGTGCTAATCAATGAGGGATGAAATTTGAACCAAATTGTCTATAAATTTTATATGATTCAAGCCAAGGTTGTTGTGAAATCACCGAGAGAGATTTTGACAGTTGATCTGCTGAACAATACAACTTGACTATTTTGGATTTTAATATCGATTTTTATGTTCGGTTTGACTTCATGATTCTTTTTGTACCGAATCGATTTAATAAGATCTGAGACAAATAAAAATCAAATAATCTAGATTTAATCACTGATATACACATTGATGTTGCTGAATCACAAATTTTGAAGAAATTTCCATCTCGAATTTGCGCTCCGGTCCTCTAATTAAGGCGATTTCTTATAGAGATAATTAGGAGAGAGAAAATTATTCTTAATAGTTATCTTTCTAACTTCTAATTTTCCCACTGTGGAGAAAATAAATCAAGAGAGAGAGAGAGTTGTAATTTGTATCACTTTCTACTTTTCGTAGGCGATTCCCTCTGATATTCAAGGAATCACTAAAGACTTTTTATTATAAAATTCATCACAAAATGAACAACAACAATTGTGTATAATTGACACAACAGATTGATGGATGAGTAAAATATATACAGTGCATTAAAATGAATGAAACATTATGGTTACCACCTCTTCAAATAAAGAACTGCTTTAGACGTTTATTTTCTGTTGAAAATCTCAGATATGGGAATTAAAATATCTAATCTAATCTAGTGAATAAATGTGTTTGCCCTACATTCAAGGATTCGTACAAAACTTATAATTATGAAATCCAAGGTTTTGTAAATAAAAATTGATCAAATTGTTCATGAATATAAACATATAAGAATCATGATTGAATAAAAAGATGGATGCATAACATATAATTGGTTGTATGCAGAGAAAAGAAAAACTTAGCTTTTGATGATGATCTTCATCCATTTTAATAAGAACGAAAAGATTTTTATGTTTCTTCCCATAGACAGTGTCAATCTGTTGATGACTAGAATCATCATCTATGTTATCTTATAGGTATCAACAACAGATAAAGTGAAGGTATGAAGAAGATGAGATTGAAGATGAAGTGGAGATAAAAAATCACATCAAATATATAAGAGACAAAGGTTTTTAAAGTGGTTCGGTTGTTGAAGAAATCCTACGTCCACTGTTATTTTATTCCCAGGGGTTTACAATAGCACAACATGGTGTGTTGAGAATGATTGAATTATTCTCTTGTCTTAAGAGAGATAGATGTGTAGAGATGTGTAGAGAGATAGAATGAGTTTCTTGCCCCTTTATCTAAGGGATGGGATGTATTTATAGTGACGGAAGTCCAAGAGATAAAATTTCTTTATATATTTAGACATTTATATCTATATACAATGAATATAACTGTTTGTCTTCTCAGGTACAATGACTGTTGGCTACTCCACGCTAGTGGTTTTTGATCTTTTGGATGGTGGTGTTCTTTATGTTTATCAGGCGGTATGCTGACTAACTGTCCTCAAGTGCCGACTAACTCTCCTCGGGGGCCTACTAAGTGTCTTCTATACCGAGACAATATGAATATTTCCACATAGGATGACATGTGTCCCTTTCTTAGTTGTCCATGGGGATGAGTAAATTTTTGGCGTCAGTAATAAGTATACCTGAAATTTGGTATTCACGATATATTATAGTGACACTTGACAAGAAACCCATAATTTACTTGTAACTTTATTTTTAGTACAACATATTTTTAAAAATAATTTATGGTCCATAAAAGCGATACTAGCCAAGATAGTGAAATTAACTGAACACATGAGGATTGTTGATGTGTTATTTCAATGACAACTCCACTTGTGACATGACACTTAGTATTTTTTGGCGGATTTTCTAGAAAAATCATTGAAAAATATTGATGTGGTACTATCATGTCATCACTACATAACATGGTGACCGTCGTTATCGTGACACTATCACACTAGCTATTCTAATTGACACGGTTAAGTCATTATTCTCTCGCTAATTTCACTATGAATATTCAAGAAATTTTAAAATATGTTGGACTAAACACTAAATGCGCATTCTTTAGGGTCTAAGACATTGATTAACATATATTAAATCAATATTTTGGTATGGTACTATAATTTGTTGTAATTGTGGTATGACATATACGATTAATTGGTTTTTTAAGTGTCTATACCAAAGTCATTCACCAAATTATGGGTATTTTTGTTTAATATATATATATATATATATATATATATATTAAATCAATATTTTGAAATGGTATTGTAATTTGTGGTAATTTTTGTATGACATATACGAATAATTGGTTTTAAAAATGTCTGTTGATGTCAAAAAATGGACTAGATTCACATTTCCAATCACAAATAAAATATAAGTTTGCAATGAAATAATTAAATACAAGACAACGAGTTTTAAAGTGGTTCGGTTGTGTAAGAAAGCCTACGTCCACTCTTATTGTATTGATTTCAGTGATTATAGAAAGCTAAGTACTCTTATTAAAAATAATATCCTAGATTTCGTTCTTTCTTTCCTTTGATGAAAGGAAGACAATGTATTTATAGTGACCAAGAGTTCAAGGTTTGAATGCCTTTATACATTTAAACATTTACACCCGTACATAATGAATGTGATGGTTGGTTGTTTGAAGCACATGCGATAAGACCTTTGGTTGTACTTTTCGTGTGGTGGATTTTCATTTATATTGATGGTCTGCATTCTTCACGTTTGTCGGCATCCCAGCCGAGCAACTATCTACTGCCTAGGATTTCTGCCACGTAGGGAGACACTTGTCCACTTCCTATTAGTCCACGTAGGTGGATAATTTTTGGTATTAACAGAAGCCCCTAACACTTCATGCTTGATGCTTTTATTGAAAGGATGGAGTATATTTTCTTCAGTTTTGGTCGCTTCTTGCCGAGATATGGAACTAGTAAAAATTTTTCATGTTTTGATTCTTAATGGCATTTTTGTAAATAATTTGAAAATTAGCAAATCGCTAAAGGGTATATTGGTATTTTTGTGTTTATCAAAACTGCAAAGTTGTCATAATATCAATCGTCGAAGCAAGTAATCATTTTGTGCACGATTTCCCAAGTAAGCTATAAAAGGCCAGATTTTGCTAGATTTTGATACCAAACCTTTTCTAAGCTTTCAAACTCTTCTTCTCTGAGATTTTCTTTGTGTTTTTCCTTTGCTTCAGTCTTTATTTTTCCTGTAAGCTTTCTTTTTCCCTTTCCCTTTCCCTTTCCCTTTCACTTCGCTTTCTTTCTTTCTTTACTATAACCATGGTTTATACCGTACATGGGGATTCCTTGGATGAGTTTAGGTAGGAAAGGAATATTCCTAATTGGGTAGACTTAGAAATGCCCATACCCTCTGTTGAGATGTTTTCATTGCCTGAGGGTCACTAGATTCCCTCTCTGTTCATTGCTGAATATGGCTTCACATTTCCCCCCAATAATTTTTATTTAGAATTTTGCCAATACATTGATGTTCTCCCCGCTACGGTAGCCCCGAACATTTAGAGAGTGGTAAATAGGATTCATAGGCTGAATAAAATATATGGAACACATATTGGAATTCCTAAGCTAATGTTCTGTTATAAGTGGAGTAATAGTGACAGTACGTATTACTTGAAGACTAGGTTTTCCAATAGGGTCTTAGTTGTCGATTTGCCAGACTCAAATAAGCATTATTTTGATTATGGAGTCATTACTAAGAATTGACAAGATGCTCCTATACCCACAGGGGAGGTGTATGAGGGGACAAAGTGCCCTCAAGTGGGTCATAGCATATATTTTTGGGTTTATTGTTGTACTTCTCTATATTTTGCTAACCAATTGCTTGTTGATATACTGATTTATATTTTCTTGTCTTGTTTCTTGTGTTGCATAGTAGAGAGAAAGAAGAAGTGTACTAAAGAAGAGGACGTGAACATCCGAGAACTGAAATTCTATTGGAACATCCACCAGAGTATTGTAGAGGAACGTCTAAGAGCTACCTCGCATTTGTTGTAGGATAAGAGCTCAATTACCTCTTTTGTTGTTAGGCTTACCAATTTTACAATTGTAGCCCCCATCAAACTTGAAGAAGAGTCATTCCCTACTTCTTATGTTGAATAATTTGCTGGTGCAAAGAAGGATTTTAGTACATCTGTTTCCTTTGAATCTTTGGATATTTCAATAATTCCCTCTGTAGAGGGGGCTTGAAGGTAATCCTGAGATTAGGGATAATTTCCTAATTAGCAACAGTGTTTGTGATTAAGCAACCGAGGAAACTCAATCGTGGCAACTCAGTGAGGTAGTTTAGCATGGCAACTCATACTT
Organism: Sambucus nigra; assembly: GCA_949130495.1. Classification (NCBI taxonomy): domain Eukaryota; kingdom Viridiplantae; phylum Streptophyta; class Magnoliopsida; order Dipsacales; family Adoxaceae; genus Sambucus; species Sambucus nigra. The sequence goes on along the minus strand of OX422208.1, from coordinate 482,981,745 downwards.
TATCTTGTTGTGTTAGTCATATTGTATCTTTGTTTATGTTGACTATGAGCTGTAACTGTTTTAATGTTGTAATGATAATAATGATGAGTTTTTGTGTGAGGTCAAACGGTACTCGAGAGAGACCAGGCTTAGCAGGGCCTGGGAGATCTTTCATGCTCTATCGAATGACCTCGCCGTGGGAACTTTAGAGGGACTTGGTTTGGAGGATTGAGAAGTGAGGCACCGTTGGGGCTTGTCCTGAACATCTTAGATACACCTAGTAAAACACCGAAGGACCCTGGTCGTGGAAGCTTGGGCGGAGTATCTTGGAGTTACATCGGGCGTTGAGTTGAGAACCAAACATCCCTTTACTTAATGTCACATCTACTTTATATGATGTCACTAACCAGCTAGGCAATTTCAGACCTACACTTGAGTAAATCACCGTGGTATTTGGGGCTGTCAGGCAGTTAGTGAGCTACCTCTGCGCCCTGACACACAGTGGTTAGGCAAAAGGCATGTCTTAGCATTTAATGTTTATGACGTGGAGACAACTAGTGAATCAGGCATTTAATGTTATGACATAAAGTATGAGAGATATCTTACATAGTCTTTAATGACTGAGTTGCCTCGGGGGATGGTGTGGTGGGATATTTAAAGACCCCAAACACCCCTGAGGAGAGCATGATATTTTGAGAGTTTAAGTTATTTCTAGGGAGAATATACATTCAGAGAGAGTTATTACAAACTAGAGGATTTACTCACTCACAATTTTCATTTATTACGAAGCTTTTAATACTTGACAGATATTCTTGAGGGTGTTTGGTGTATTTACCTGACTACCAAGGTGTATCTAGGGCGCTTACTTCTCTCTCCCTCTAGCTAAGTTACTTATAAGTTCTTTACTATCTTCTGAGTTATATACGAGATATTTGTGAGTTTAAACCGAGTTCATCTTCATTAAGTTTGTGTTTGCATGTCTTATCATTAATCCAAGGTTTTGCTAGTCAACTTATCTTTACCATACTTAAAATAGGTTACGCCTCCATCTTATCTAAACTACCCTCCTACATTTGGCGACTCTGCTGGGGAGGCATTCTTCTAAGCAAGGAGTATGGCGAAAGATAACATTAATCAAAGGCTTAACTTTGATGACATCCAACATAATGAGGAACAAGCGGCAAGAGAAATGGAGGCTCTAAGGGATGGGGCTCCTCAAATAGAGTTACCTCCAGTTTAGGTGACGATAGTCGTTCAGGGGTGACACAAGCTTCCATGAGTGCAGGGTTGGGACCCACTCAACTGGAACTCCTTGTGAGTAAGTTTTATGAGTTTTTGCAAACTCCCATAGCTTCAACGGTGTTGGGAGGATTTGAAGCCAATTCCTTTGTAACACCAGGGGTAGCCCCAATAGCCCCACTAGGCATAGGTGTAACACGAACGGTCCCGGTGAGCATACCCTCTATTGTGAACCCAATAGGGGGAACATCAGGAGTATCAATATTCCCAACTATGATGACGGCTCTAGATACAACGGGCGCTCAGCCTATGGTTCCATTGGTTGTTACTCCAGTGGCATCACCCATGGAGGAAATGAGGTAGGAGATGTAGAAGGAGATGCTAAAATTCATGCAAGCTTCCTCTCAATCTGCTGGCGAGGTAGGTTTGATTTATGATGACTTTCGAACACCTTATCCCCAGTATTACAACGATGAGCCCTATCCAAAGGACTATATTCCTCCTATTTTTGAAAAATACACAGGAAAAGGTGGGAACCCGAAGGAGCACATTAAGCGCTTCATTGAACACTTAGGGGCACATTGCAATAATAAAAAGCTCAAGTTGAGGGAGTTTTCCAAATACTTAACCGATAAAGCATACACCTGGTATTCTCATTTGGCCCCCAAAAGCATTTCTACGTGGGAAGAGATGCATGTTTTATTTGTCCAAAAATTCTTTCTGGCGGAAGATGAGTTAGTTTTGACCCAACTGGGTAGGGAGAAGCAACGACCTGGGGAGGACGTGGTGGCATACGTTCGAAGGTTCAGGGAAATATCCCTCGACGTAAGGGAGGAAGACAAAGAGTCCAAGTTATTACAGATTTGCGCTGAGGGATTACTTCCCGAGTACATCTGCCATCTTATCAATGAAACATGCGAGGGGACTTTTTCAGCATTCCTTAAAATGGCAAGAAATATCTCCTTGGTGGTACGACCAAGTCTGGTGGTGGTTCCCATGATGTTTAAGAAGTCGATACAACCGGTGGGGTGGAGGTCTCATCCCCCATGGGTAGGGTACACCGAGGGAGGAGATGGTAGCAAGGTGCCAAAGAAGGATAATAAGAGGAAGTTTGGAAGAAACAGGGAGGACCAACCACCATTGCCTTGCATAGTAGAGGAGGTTGTCAGCTGTTATAACTCAATTTTCCAAGGCATATTGGTCTACGAACCAAAAGACATTCCCATTGGGGAACCCGATGCAGCAACGAAGGTGAATCCTAAGTACTGTCAGGTTCATCGGAGGATCCAGCATCCAACAGAAAGTTGCTTCACACTAAGAAGAATCATCAACAAGTACGTGAAGGCAGGGACATTAAAAATCCCTCCATAGAATGTCAACAATAACCCACTACCATCACATGGGGCTAATCTCGTGGTGGCCTATGATGAAGAGGCAAGGAGAGGAGAAAGAAAGGAGTATGAAGAAGCTTTGGAGACCTGTATTGAGGGAATAGATAACATAGTATTAGCCTACAATGAAGTAAGTACCAAAGACATGGAGGATGTATACGGCGTTAAAGATGAAGAAGCAAACCCAGTCCTAGAGTACTGTACAGTTTCAAAATCCATGAAATTCACCTGGTTCTTCGACCAGGTGGGGATACCAAAAGAGAGTATGCTAGAAATAACCCAGGCGATACTTGACATTGAGAGGAATAATGCAGTCCCTTCACTGAGATGGAAGGGACCCATGACCAGGTTGGTGAGGAGGTTTCTATCAGAAGTAACCTTCAGTTATGCCGATAAGGCTGTGAGATTCCCTCATAACAGGCCATTGTATGTAACTGCCAGCGTCAACAACATTATTTTTACGAGGATTCTTATGGATGGGGGAGTTTCCATCAATATCATGCCAATTAACTCGTTCCATGCAGCCAATATTCCAGAAGAAAGGTTGGTCCCCATGCCCTTAGTAATCTCGAGGTATGATAACCAATCTTCCAAATTTATTGGGTATGTTAATGTTGGGATTGTGATGGGAAATCTGAGTTCCATTATCAAGTTCCATGTGATAAAGAGTGCAACTTCATATCATCTGTTATTAGGAAGGGTGTGGATGCACATCAAGGGCTAGTTCCTTTTACGTACCATCAATGCGCTAAGGTAAACATCAATGGGATAAAGGTGATCATTAGGGCTACAAAGAGTCCCTTCGCTGTCGAGGAAGCTCACCTGGTAGACGCGACATTTTACACTGAGTTGGAGGAGGATGTACGTGTCCTAACAAGAAGAATGGAGGGAGCATGGGTTCCCTCGATCAGAGAAATGATGGGGCCCTTGAACGAGCAGAGTAAAGAGGTTGCAAGCAGCACAAGAGCAATGATCGAAGAAGCTCACCAGGTGGTCCCTCGGCCGCAAAACATCTCGAAGTAGCTCAAAGACAAGATGAAGCCCAGAGTGGATCCGATGGAGCATGAGGTGCAACGACAAAGCGTGCTGAGCCAATTCTTAGGAAAAAGAATAGTCGAAGTTTCTAGAGAGAAGAAGAGGAAAAGAGTCACCGCTACCAGTAGACAATGCAAGAAGGTCATTACTGAAGAAGTAAAGGTGGTGTATCGATTGTAACGGTGTGAGTGGGCAACTGAGGAGACTGATGATGTGGTTGACCCGATATATGAATGCTTTCTGATGGATCAATGGGGATAATGTATGGCGATAGATAACTCCAGCATACAAGAATTTATAGAGGAAGTCATCGAGGAACCAGATTATATGGCAGATCGACCGAAGTCGTAGGCACAAGAACTAGAGCAGTTGAACCTGGAAAAAGAAGCGAAAGACACAAGGCCCATCTTTATCTCGAAGGATCTCAGTAAGGAGAAATTAGGGGACTTGGTTGGGTTGATTCGGGAGTTTATAGACGTCTTCACGTGGAAGTACACAGAGATGGAAGGGCTAGATAAGGAAGTGAGCTATCACAAGTTGAACGTGATGCCTTCAACTATTCCAGTAAAACAAGCAACAAGAACATACAAGCCTGAGCTGGATTTGAAGATCAAAGAAGAGGTTCAACGCTTACTAATGGCAGGGTTCATCGTACCGATACAGCACCCACTCTGGCTATCTAGCATTGTCCCAATGGGAAAGAAAGATAAAAACTAAATAAGGATCTGTGTGGATTTTAGAGATTTGAATAGATCTTGTCCCAAAGATGAGTTCCCTCTGCCCTCAATCGATAGCCTGATGGATGTAACGGCTGGTCATAAGATGTATAGATTCATAGATGGGTATGTAGGGTACAACTAGATCAAGATGGACCCTCGGATGCAGAGAAAACAACATTCAAAACCCCGTTAGGTAACTTCATGTACATGGTGATGCCATTTGGCCTCAAGAATACTAGGGAGACTTAGTAGAGAATAATGATGGCCATTTTCCATGACTTCTTCCACAGATTTGTGGAATTCTATGTAGATGATTTGGTCATCAAATCAAGGAAGGAGGATTCCCATCTGAGCGATTTGAGGAAGGTGTTTTCTCATTGTAGGAAGTATAAATTGAAGATGAACCCACTGAAGAGTGTTTTTCGAGTGACAAGTGGGAAATTCCTAAGATTTGTGGTTGATCGACAAGGGGAGAAGATGGATCAGGATAAACAACGGGCAATCTTGGAAATGCCATGCCCAAGCATGGCAACGGAGCTGAAGAGTTTCCTCGGTAAAGTCTCCTACCTTAGGAGATTTGTACCTGGGTTAGCCGAGGTAACACATCCATTGATGAAGCTGTTGAAAAGGAACACAAAGTTCAAATGGGGGAGATTCACCAGGAGGCTCTCGACGGGCTGAAGAAACTGGTCGTTTCACCACAGACCATGGTTCCCTCAAGTGCAAGAATACCGTTGCAGTTGTATCTCACATCCACTATGAGGTCCGTGGGGGCTTTACTGGCACAAGAGATCGATGGGAAAGAATCGCCGGTTTACTTCCTCAGCAGGATCATCCATGGGCCAAAAGTCAGATATAGTAGCTTGGAAAGGCATTGTTTAGCCTTAGTATTTATAGCGCAAAAACTTAGACATTACATACTGTCTTTTACAATTCATATTGTAACTAGATGTGACCCCATTAAGTATTTTCTAGCAAGAACTATACTGATTGGCAGGGTAGATAGGTGGTTCCTTATCCTCTCCGAATATGACTTGAAGTGAGTGGTGCCTAATGCAATTAAAAGCTAGGCGTACGGCGATTGCTTGGCTATATTCCCCTCAGGAACATTTGAGCCACCCAAAGAAAGTATCCCAGGAGATAACTTACAGGCCAATCACCTAGATGCAACGAGTGAGGAATAGACAATGCAGTTCAACGAATCCTCGATGGAAAAAAAGGAGGGGAAAGGGTTATCCTTTCAAGAGGAATGACGGAGATTTTCCTTTTTTACAAATTAAATTTCCCTTGCTCTAACAATGAGGCAAAATACAAAGCATTGGTGCTAGGGTTACTAGAGGCTCTTCGAAGGGGAATTCGTTCACTTTGAATCAAAGGGGATTCAAACTTAGTGGTTTAGCAAGTGAATGGAGAATACACATTGAAATATATAATCCTGGCACCATACAAAATAATCATCCAGAGACTCCTTTGCCAGTTCCATCGGACCAAGATTAAGAGGCAGCTCAAAATGATGAATCGTCACCCAGACGCCTAAGCCACCATTGCCCAGAAAATTATCATGAGGAGCGATACAACTACCTTCATGATCCAACGAAGAACATCTCATTTGATGGCACAGTCAATTCTACCGATGGAGGAGGACGCGAACTGGAGGGGAGAGATTAGGAAGCAACTAGAGTCTGGTAAAGGAACGATGGGGCTCAGAGAATTGGCCCAGTACTTCACAAACCAGGGAAACCTTTACTTCAAAAATGCAGGAGGATGGCTGTCAAGATGCATTGACCCAGAAGAAGCAAGGAGAAGGTTAAAGAAAATGCATGAAAAACACTACAAAATGATTGAGATACCCCTTTATAGAAGAATTCATAGGGAGGGATATTTCTAGCCTACCATGAAGTAAGATGCAGCTGAGCTACAACGAAAGTGTGATAAATGCCAACTATTCTTCAAGGCAGCTGAATGCCATTTCGTGGAGGCTCAAGCTGACTGGAGACAACCCTATATTAACTTCATTAAAGATGGAGTCATCCCAACGAAGAAAATTAACACTATGGGAATCCACCGAAGGGCCCCAAGATTCTACGTTCAGGAGGGGCTGTTATACCGAAGGGGATACTTCAACAGGCCGCTGAGTTACATCACAAAGGAGGAAGCAGTCGAGGTTCTCAAATAGGCACACGATCCAGCTCATATAGGAGGAGCCAAGCTATATGACCAATTGATGACTTTGGGATACTATTGGCCAACGATGGATAAAGATTCAGCTAAGTTTATTCGAAGGTGGAAGGCTTTCCAACTATATGCAAATATGATCCAGGCCCCATCGGTGGACCTACACTCCCTGGAAACACCCTATACTTTTCACACTTGGGCGTTCGACTTGGTGGGGGCAATACATCCTTCTTTGAGGGGGAAGATATGGATACTGATGGCAATGGAGTGTTTCCCAAAGTGGGTTGAAGCGATACCACTGAGAAAGGCAACAGTGGGGGTGGTGAGTAACTTCATCAGGGAATACATCATTTGCCATTTTGAGATCCCAAAGGTTATCCTTTCAGATAATGGAACCCCTTTCATCAATTTAGAAGTAACTATGATCATAGACAAATACTCCATTATCCATCACACTTCGACAGTGGCATACCCAAAGGGAAAGGGTTAAGCAAAAGCGACTAACAAAACTTTGGTTAATATCTTGGCTAAAATGATGGAGGATTTCCCATGATCATAGGATGATAAGATACCAGTCGTTTTATGGTCCTATCGAATGACTAAAAGTAAGCCTACAGGGTATACACCGTTCTCTCTTATTTATGGGGCCGAGGCAATTCTCCTAATGGAGTTAGAAGTTCCCTCTACTCGATATGCCTTGCAAAGCAACATGCTTCCTCAGAGTAGACATGTGCAGCTGGAAGCATTGGACGAATATAGGGATAATGCAATTCAACATTTTCAAATATACATGAAGAGATATCTAGGGCATATGATAACTTGGTGAGACCAAGGAAGTTCATGGAAGGAGACCTCGTCTTGAAGGTAGCAGTGAAACTCATTAGGGGACTTCCTCTACCTAAGTTTGCAGCGAATTGGGAAGGACTTTTCATCGTGAAAGAGGCTCATGACTCAGGTTATTGCTTAATTTCTAAGATAGAAGAAGATAGTCCATTTAATATTAACAACAAATGGTTGAAGGTCTATCGTGTGTAGGCAATTACGTTTGAGGCCACTGATGTATCTAACTGTTATGAATATACGAGTTCATTCTTTGTGAAATTTTTCTTTATTATAATTGAAGTAGAGATGAAATAATTAAAGAGCTTCACACTTCACAATTTATGCAAAAAGCTATAACACAAGGGATAGACATGAGAAAACATATATCTTTCTTCATTCATAAACCTTGGAGTATTACAAAATTGGGAGATATTTCCCAAGAATTACATGAGAATAAGAAGAAAAAAAATATACAAAAACTCATTGGTTTAGGAGGAACCACAAATCTGGGGAGGAGAAAAAATCTCCAGGAAGGCTAGAAGAAGCTTCTAAGTAAGACCGTTGGGCATTAATGGAAACCTCTAACCTAGTTTGTGCTTGTGTGCGTTCGATAATTTTTTTTTCTCATTTTAGCTTCGCCAAACGCAAAGCTTCTTCGAGGTCCTCCACCTCCTTATCAATGGCTCTGAGGAGAGGTGCTAGCTCGACCAACTTAGCTTCCTCGGCTCGCTGATCCTCATGATGCTTCCTCAAGAGTTCCCTCTGGCTGTCCAATCGTTGGCTCTTCAAAGTTTTCAAATGTGTGATAAGCCAACCGAAATGGAAGCCGTCGCGACCCAACTCCCTCAGATAACCCAAAAACTGGTTAAGGAGGGGTCTGGTAACATTTGAGGTCGAAGTGTTGGCAATTTCAGCAACAACGGTGGCCATGCCTTGCAGCCTGTAACTTATAACGGAGATGTTTGAACGCAGGCAATCCACCATGAACGTTTGGGGATAACGATTTATAAGTTATTTAATGACCAGACGATGGTTGGCACGCATCTGAGGAGAACATTGGAGCATCATTATCCAGAAGGCATAAGGAGCCAAGTCGGGCAGAGGAATCTCTCACCCAGATTCTCTCTCGGTGGCGGCACCGGTCGTGGAACCTTAGTCATTATGGCTAGAATCTTTCGTGATGACAAGTTCCCGATGGGGTGAGCCAACAGACGAAGGATCTGGTGGAGAATCCTCTCGAGCAACCTGAGAACAGGTAGAAGAAATAATGAGTGTACGAAAAATCTTAACAAGTGTTTTCGTTGTTATGTCACTGATATAGGTGGGGTTTGTGAAAAATCTTAACAAGTGTTTTCGTTATTAAGTCACCAATATAGGTGGAGGCGTGAAAAATCTTAACAAGTGTTTTCGTTGTTAAGTCACCAATATAGGTGGAGTTTTTGAAAAATCTTAATAAGTGTTTTCGTTGTTAAGTCACCGATATAGGTGGAGTTTGTGAAAAATCTTAACAAGCATTTTCGTTGTTAAGTCACTGATATAGGTGGAGTTTGTGAAAAATCTTAACAAGTTTTTCGTTGTTAAGTCACCGATATAGGTGGATTTTGTGAAAAATCTTAACAAGTGTTTTCGTTCTTAAGTCACCGTTATAGGTGAAGTTTATAAAAAATCTTAACAAGTGTCTTCATTGTTAAGTCACCGTTATAAGTGAAGTTTGTGAAAAATCTTAACAAGTGTTTTCGTTGTTAAGTCACCGATATAGGTGGAGTTAATGAAAAAATCTTAACAAGTGTTTTCGTTGTTAAGTCACCGTTATAAGTGGAGTTTGCGAAAATCTTAACAAGTGTTTTCGTTTTAAGTCACCAATATAAGTGGAGTTTGTGGGAAAAAAACTTAACGAAGTGTTTTTATTATTAAGTCACCTACATGGGTGAAGTTAGAGAAACTGAGAAATGCAGAGAAATTAGAGAAGTACCTCAGCATCAGTAGGAGCAAGAACGGGAGTCACCACGAGGGCCGTAATGGTAGAAACCATTGGAGGCGGGCTAATTGCCTCGGCAGCTTCAATGGGGCCCTTAGCTGAAGAATCCTCAACGGTAGGCAAACTTCCCTCGCTAATATAAGGTACTAAGGCCAACACAGGCGCATCAGCCAAAGAAGACGTTGGATCTTCAAGGGATGCCCCAATGGTAACAGTAACACCAACCTGGGTCTGGGAAGGGAAAAGGCCATTAAGGGCAAAGGGTGGAGAGAGACTTGGAGAAAGATACAAATGTAAAAACCAAGTGTTAAACATAAGGAGTAAACACAAAAGAATGAGGGGAAGGAATGTATCTAACTTATTCCCATTAGGGCACCAAAAAGTGGTACTGCGGTAAAGGGCCTTATCAATATAAGAGGAAGGAGAATGTTAACTAGAAGTGATGCCACTTCCACCTAAAATAACCCAAAATGTTAGAAATGATAAATAAAGCAATGGGATAAATAAAAGATGAGAGACTTAATAAGAAATTTACCTCACATGCACTCTCCTCGACCACGACTAGGGGCAGGGGGACCTCTTGCACCGAGGGTAACTCAGAGGAGGCTGGAATAGTTGCCTCGGGTTGGTAAGACATCTCAGCAGCCCCCGTAGCAGCATCTCTAGCCCGATGGGAGGATGAACAGTGAGAGCAAGTAAGACCTATTAAGGGGGAACGGGGAAGGGAAGCAGAGGCTGGAAGGACACCGCAACGTCCCCCTATGAAACGGATCACTGGGGGACTAGTCCTCACTTCTTCAACTCCCTGCACCAAAGTTATCAGGCAATAAGTAAAGTCTCTACCTTAATAAAAGGGAAATAAGAACAAAACTAGCACACATACCTCAGACCTAGAGGGAGAATGATAAGGCATAACCATTGGTAAAGGTGGCGAGGAGGCAGCAGTAGAAGGAACTGGGGATGGAGGTTTCTCAGGCGTCCGCTTCTTCTGCGACTTAGTACCCAGCGTTTTCTTCCTGGAGCTCATTGCATCACCACCTTCAGGTACTCTTGACCTTCTTCTTCTTTTTGCCAGTGGCTCAGAGGGATCAACCACGATCGGAGGAAAAGCAACCGAAGGAGGAAGGATGACTGCGTGCCATTGGAATTCAACATTTATTTGTGCATTCTCAGCCTGCACCTACCTCCTCAGCTCTTTAGCTACCTCTGGAGCTATAGGAGGGGGAACGGAGGCAAGAGGGAATTCCTCCAAGAGAGTTACTGTCTGATTTTGGGATTTGGACTTATAGGACTTCGATTTCTTGGCCTTCTTAGTGGGTGGCTAAGAAGGACCTTCTCCTGTTATTGCAGCTTCGACCGAAGGAGCAGGTAGTTTAGGGGTTGTAGCGGCCTTGGGTTTGGGCGCAGTAATAGGGATCATGGGGTAGTATGGAGGAAGTTCAGTGGGAGGTACTTTGGGGGTCCAGCTTAGAGGGAACTCAACCTTGAGAAAGAAATTTCCCTTTAACCCCAATCCCAAGGCAGAAAATGAAAGAACTGGAGGATACACGGGATCCCCCTCGATGAATTTAGAAAGTTAGGCCAGTTGCCTCGGCCAGTACTTTATCACAAATAGAGTGGTCACATCCCCGTGCCTAGTGATACTGGGGATGGTGACTCGCCAAACCAATATAGAACTCACCCCCCACGCAGTAGTTGAGGAGAGTAGAGAACATGCCTTGCCAAAGGACACCTTAGGGTTAGATAATTGAAACACCAGGCGAGGGGTCCCTTGATCAAATCCAAACTAATGGTTGCATCAGTTGGGATTGTAGTGATCACTAGTGTATCCCCACTCGGTGTAAGAGGTCAAGTATCGTGGCAAAAATAGAAGGACCATGGCCAGTGAGGGGTCTTCGGTAATGAGGTTTACAGTGGTTGCCTGGATCACTCTTGCCCCATGTTTGAAAAAATCACAAGTATAGAGAAAAATATGCTCTTCATGGGGCCTCATCACAAAACTTGAAAATTCATCGATAAAGGACATCAGCTCCTTTCGACTTTGCCTCTTGTGGTAAACAAAGGAGCGAGGGGGCAGGATTATTTCTCCCGAAAGAGGGAGGTTGGTCTTGGCTGCTACGGCCGAGAAGCGTATATAGAGGAAGCCCGTTAGGAGGACGCAGTTGGAAAAATTGGCTAGGTTATAACGACCCAGAGATCGCTCCATGTCAAAAAGGGATCTATTAAGCCATGTGTAAAGGGATCCCAAAGCGATTGTAGCCAGAGGGAGCTTGTTACCCCGAGCCAAACGGAGGGATATGTTGATGAGATCCCTTCGAGGCTAGTCTTTGGGCTTCCCCATTAAAAAGAAGTGAGAAAGAATGAGAAGGATATAGGCAGAAAGTTCTAGCGATATACCTTGTCCAGGGGAAGCCTCAGAGGAACTACCTTCAGAAGGATCCTTGAAGAAATAATTGATAAGAGGAGTGAAGGTAGATTTATTTGAAGTACCGATGCACCTTCGGTATATATGGTCCAACTCCAAATGGTCAGCAGTCTCTTGGGTATCCAGGGCTTCATCAGAGTAGGGATCCTATCCTGTTACCTCAAGGCTTAGGATCTCGCACATGTCATCCAACGTTATTGTAAATTTTCCCCACGCAGCGATGAACGTATGAGTGGTAACGTTCCAACGAGATACCAGAACGGGAAGGGCAACATTATTTTTGGTCAGGGTGAACTCATCAAACCACTTGGACCGATGAAGCCCAATCTTGGCGAGGATAATATTAGCATTTGAACTCTACATCTAGGGCTCCAAGAAGCAAAATGAGAAGGAGAGCCCCCAGGACCTTCAAAATCGATGTGGGACCATGGTAAGTCCCTTCGCTCAAGACGGAAGCGGAGAGTCCCCTCGGGAGGTAGAAATTCCCAGTCATCAATATTCTCATCTTCATCACCAAGCGTCATGGCATCATACTTGGAATTAAAAACACAAGTCTTATATGACCCAGCAAATTCATCACCCTTACCAAAAATGGGGGACCGACGGTAGAAACACAACTGTTCTTGACGAGAAGTTGTCAATGAGGTGGCAGAGGGGGAAGTGACAACAGGGGCCGCAGGTGGATTACTAGTGGTAGGTGTGGCAGGGTTGCTTGAAGAGGCCATTGCAGACAACAGAAGTACGAAAATCTTGGTAAAAGAAGGGTTGGGAATGAAGAGGGAGATGCACAACCACAGGTGGTGGCGTAAAAGAGGAGATGGGGAAAAATCTAAGTAAAAGCTTGGTAGATAATGAAGTTCGCACATAGTTTATCTCTCTAAGGAAATACGAGAGCTTGAAGAAGAATAAGGAAAGAGAAGGGTTTAAAATAAAAGAGACTTTTGAAGTTTTTAAACCTTTTAAAAAAACTCGTAGTTTGAGTTTCCCACCATCGCATGTGCAAGGCCGCCTATAATCATTTCAAATGAACACGTGGAACTTTGGAAAGTGTTTTGACAGCTGAAAAGATAGCGCTACATCAAATACGAAGTGACATCTGGGGAATAGAAAGGGTTGCCTTCGTAATCAAGTTAGAGTTTTGGCGCCAATTTAACTCCCAATGAAAAAGATGTCCCAACGGTTCAAAAGGCTATGATGTCCCCTCACCACAGGTCCAAACGTTGTTTAAATTGTAACTCGATTACATCGGGGAGAATTTATGCTTTTTCTAACATAGCGAAGCATTACAAGGGAGAATTTCACTTACCAAGAGTCCAAACGAATATTTGAGAAGGTTAGTAGGCCATTCAGGAGAATTTCAAATAATAAAGCTAGAATGGATAAAGCTCAGTGTTAGGAAAAAGAGGCGATGTCCTTTTGCCCAAGCACCAATAAGCCGCGGCGCTTCAGCTCAGATACATCAGGGAGAATTTTACTTTTTCCTGGATATTCTAACGCGGTGGTCCTAACGAAGGCAAAGAGGTAAAAACAATTTCATGCAGAGAAGGTTCATCGAATTGAGAAATTTTTGTATAAACATTTCTTGTTCCCCCAATAAATTTCTCCACGAAGGGGCAACTGTAGAGGGGGCTTGAAGGTAATCCTTAGATTAGGGATAATTCCCTAATTAGCAACAGTGTTTGGGATTAAGCAACCGAGGCAGCTCAAGCGTGACAACTCAGCGAGGTAGCTTAGCGTGGCAACTCATACTTTAGCTTATTGTGTTAGTTATATTGTATCTTTGTTTATATTGACTATGAGCTGTAACTATTGTAATGTTATGACGAGAATAATGATGAGTTTTAGTGTGAGGTCAAATGGTACTCGCGAGAGATCGGGCTTGGTAGGGCTTGGGAGAGCTTTCATGCTCTATCTAATGACCTCGCCGTGGGAACTTTAGAGGGACTTGGTTTGGAGGATTGAGAAGTGAGGCACCAGTGGGTCTTGTCCTGACCATCTTAGATACACCTGGTAAAACACTGCAGGACCCTGGCCGTGGAACCTCGGGCGGAGTAGCTTGGAGTTCCATTGAGCGTTGAGTTGAGAACCAAATAACCCTTTACTTAATGTCACATCTACTTTATCAAATGTCACTAACCTGCTAGGCTATGTCAGACCTACACTTGAGTATAACACCGTGGTATTTGGGGCTGTCAGGAAGTTAGTGAGCCACCTCTACGAAAATAGCCCCCTGATACACAATGGTTAGGCAAAAGGCATGCCTTGGCATTTAATGTTTATGACGTGGAGACAACTAGTGCATCAGGCATTTAATGCTGTGACATAAAGTATGAGAGATGTCTTTCATAGTCTTTAATGACTGAGCTGCCTTGGGGGATGGTGTGGTGGGATATTTAAGGACCCCAACCACCCATGAGGAGAGCATGATCTTTTGAGAGTTTAAGTTATTTATAGGGAGAATATACATTCAGAGAGATTTATTACAAACTAGAGGATTTACTCACTCACAATTTTTATTTATTACAAAGCTTTTAATACTTGACAGAGATTCTTGAGGGTGTTTGGTGTATTTACCTTCCTACCAAGGTGTATCTAGGGCGCTTACTTCTCTCTCCCTCTAGCTAAGTTACTTATTAGTTCTTTACTATCTTCTGAGTTATGTACGAGAGATTTGTGAGTTTAAACTGAGTTCATCTTCATTAAGTTTGTGTTTTCATATCTTATCATTAATCTAAGGTTTTGCTAGTCAACTTATCATTACCATACTCAAAAAGGGTTACGCCTCCATCTTATCTAAACTACCCTCCTACACCTTCTTCTTCACTTTATATTATGGGAAAGAGGAAGATCCCTGATTTGATGACTGGAGCATTGTCTCCAATTGCCAAGAGAGCTGTCGAGAAGGGTTACAAAGCTAGGGATGCCATGAAGCAAGATAAGACATCCAAGGCTGCTGATATAAAGAAGTTTACTTAGGTAATTACTTCTAAGGAAATGAATGTGACTACTCCTCAACTCAAGAGGATAAGTAAAGGCTTGCCGGAGAGGCAAGTTAAAAAACGTTTTACCAATAAGGAGTTGGTTAAGAAAATTCAGGAGGATTTAACAGTTGTTGGGTCATCCTCTATTGCCATTCATCCTAGTGGTTCCAGGAAATTAATCAAGACTGGTACTCTCTTTGCCGATTAAACAACTCTTGCCCCTCTGCCGAAATCAAAGTTGGCACAAAATACTTGCCAAATTTTGGATATGGTAATTCTTTCCTCCTTATTACTTGCCTCTTGACATCTTTTTCTCTTAATGTTCTTTCTAACCTGATTTTGTCCTTCATCCAACTTCTTGAAAATTTTAATCAGATGCTGGAGAAGGATGATCAAATTTGATCTTCTGGTGGGGATGTTAAGGAGGCCCTTGAGGGTCTGAGGAAGTATGTTGAAGTTTTAGGGAAACTGTTGGAGTCTAAGTAGAAGGCTTGGGATGCTGAGATGAAGAAGGTCGTTGATATAGCCATTCTTACTGAGGGAAAGTTGGTAACTACTAAACCAGCTTGACAGTTGTTAAAGGAAAGTTGGTTAATGATGAGGTTGATTTAAAATGTACTAAGAGTAAGGCCAAGATGGGCGAGGATAAATTGGTTGAAAGTCAAGCCGTCCTCAAGTTTTTCGAGCAGAAAGATGTTGGTTTATCTTCTTAGTTGGTCGCAGAGAAGGCTAAGAATAAGAATATTAAGGATGATCCCTTAAACAAAGGTTGGGAAAAGTCATCTCAAGTGCCCTCTACTCAAATTGAGTCCGCAAGGAAGAAATATTTCAAGGATGGCTGGTCGTAGGCACTTGAGGAGGTCGGTACCCCAACTGAGTTTGAGCTTTTTTTACGCATGGCATGGGCTCTCCTCCTAACTTGGAGGATGAGTTTGATGATGAAGAAGGATCAGGTGAATCTTCCCTTGAACCTATTGTGTATATTTAAAGCCCATTGAAGAAATTTCCCCTTCTACTAACCAGCCTTCTAGAAGCAATGTCCAGGATAACGAGAAGGTTTAACTCCTTAGTTCTTTTTCTTTTTCTTCTTATCCGCTTTGTAATAAGACCAACAGTTTGTAACACCTTTTGATTATGAATGAAAATATTTCTTTTTTTGGATAAATGTGTTGTATTTATCACACTTCTTTTTTTCCTTGCTTAGTTGAATGAATTCTTATACTTTGTGTCATTTTTGCTAAGTAGTTATACTTGTTTACTTACACTTGCAATTTTCAATTTTATGCTAGGAAGAAGGCAATAATTTATGTTGAATTCGACCTACTCAAGCAGAGTAGAAATCTTTTAGAAGTTGTCCATGTTCCTTTAACTGAAGAAGACTTAGTCAACTTGCTTGGACCAGAAGCATCCAATCAAATATTTGAGTGATAAATACAAAACTTTGAGTTAAGGCTGGGGCTTTGAGAAAAAGTTGGAAGAATGTGCCTTCCCGTACAGAAGAAAACAATTCCTATTGAACCGAGAAATAAATTAAGCTAGAAAAATTGTCAAACAGCATGAGGAGTAAAATAACAAACTCGAAAATGAGTTGACATTTTGAGACAATCATCTCCCAGTTGTGCCAAAGAAGGGGCATCTTTCTTGGAGACTGAGAATGCCAGGCTGGTGGAGCAACTTAAAGCTCTGAAGAAAAATAAGCCTGGGAAAACTTTAGATAGCAGAGTATGAGCCGATAAACTATTAATAAGTCCAGGACTAAGAAAACCTTATCCGATCAAGATTCCCAACTGAAAGTAAAGAGTCAGGCTATTATTGATTTGTCCACGAAGCTAGCAGCTAAAGATAAAGTCATTGCCGACCATTATGTTTAGTTGAAGGTGAAGAGTAAAGTTCTAAAGAAGCTTCAACATGAAGTTGAAAGGTTAACTTTTCAATTTCACAAACAACCAAGAGAGGTTTGAATGGAAGGCTAACATGAAGCTCTTAGCCATGTTGATGATCACCTTGCCCAGACCCATCGTGAAGGTTATAAGTGGGGATGGACCAACTGCTTGAATTTACTGAAACATGATCGTAATAACGATTTGTGGTACTGGCATGAGACTGGTCTACTAGATTTTGAGGATCCTCTTTTCAAGTTATACGTATCATGGATTCCCGTTGACTCTATTCCTCATTGCTTAATCACCAAGTATTTGGGAGACTATGGTTTTAATGATGTTCATGAAATAGTTCATCCTCCTTATCTGATTAAAGAGTCGAGTAGGAGTAACAGGGAATGTTAAGATATTTCAACTTTATTAACTCTCCTTGTTGATACCAAATTTAATCTGCTGACTTGGACCAACCATATGAAGACACGTGGCTATCTACATGGAAACGACAAGCATTTCAGAAATGATCATACGCTCCGAGGAACTCTTATGCTCCGAGGAACAAGACCTCTCCGAGGAACTCTTATGCTCCGAGGAACAAGACCTCTTCGAGGAACTCATTAGCACCGAGAAGCTCAGGCGGTACGAGCTACTCAGGCGGTCCGAGTTGCATCTCGAACAAAGCATTAATAGCTAGATAACCAAAAGTTCAACTGGTTCATTAAATGCTTATCATTCAGACTCACACGCAAAGAGGGAATTAAATGTATTACCCTTTCATATGTATATCATTAAATGTATTACCCTTTCACATTACAGCCTTAGGCTATAAATACACGGTATAATCCTCATTGTAAGGGACTGGATCCTGAATCCAAACTTTGGGATCTAGAATAGAATTTCTTATAATCTAGAATTCCCAAACAATCAGCAATAAAATAACAGTGGACGTAGGCCATTCTTATAAGGCTGAACCACTTTAAAATCTTTTGTCTCATTTATTTATCTGTGATTGAATAATTAGAGTGATTTAATTTTTTACATCAACAGATTGGCGCCGTCTGTGGGAAATGACTGGTAATATCATTTTCTCACCATCCAATACCAATGGCTGATATACCCGAATCCAGTAATCGAAACACTGGAACCCCTCCAAATCCATCTGCTCCACCAATTATTCCAGATCTGACTGGAATGATGGAGAATCTGGCTCAGGGCCAAACCGTCATGCAAGAAATGATGCGATAACTCATCCAAAGCTTCCATGGTGGTGCGCCACCCCGTTCCGGATCACGAAGCATTCAAAAAAATATCCGTGCGCCTTCTGTGCGTACTAGGCATACTAGTTCATATCGTAATGAGGAATCTGAAGATTTCTCTTATCAACCTGGACAAACTTCGTCGGTGCGAGCC
Source organism: Sambucus nigra (assembly GCA_949130495.1). Lineage (NCBI taxonomy): Eukaryota > Viridiplantae > Streptophyta > Magnoliopsida > Dipsacales > Adoxaceae > Sambucus > Sambucus nigra. Next base: position 482,963,714 of record OX422208.1, on the reverse strand, counting down.
ACGGATACTGAACAACGTGTCACCCTCTCCCCGGAAAGGGCCAGTGCATTGGAAAGATTAAGTAGGGCTTCTCCTTTTGATCGATTAGGCCCTAGGAGGAACAAAAGTCCTCTTAATTCAGTGTCGAGGAGTTTTCGACGACCATCAAATTTAAGGGAAGGATCTGCACAGTCGTGACCAGTTGTTCGTCAAGATGGATCCGCTGACCGATCAGCTGCTCGTCAAGATAAATCCCAGGAAGCCACTTCAACGTGATCAGTTGATCGAACCAATAGGCCCGAGGAAGGGAATGATTCATGGAAAGGATCTATTTAAAGGCTGGAGGATAAATTAGGGGAAATGGCTAAGGCTAAGAACCCTCTATAACGAACCTTTGTTCGAGGAACACCTTTTGTCCAGGACATTGTTGATTTTCCAACACCATCAAAGTTCAAATCACCTGTTGTGACTCCCAAGTATGATGGGAAGACTGACCCTGTCCTTCATATAGAACAATATCAAGCTGCTATCGACATCTATGCTGTCCCAGATGAGATGAGATGCAGGGCATTCTCGGGAACTCTTACCGGATCTGCTCAGATATGGTATAATAATCTTCCTCGGGGTAAGATTTCAACTTTTCTTCAACTGGCCGAGTTATTCATTGGGAATTTCTTCTTCGGAGCAAAGCCAGTTAAGCGAGTAGAACATTTGTTAAGTGTTAGACAAAAAGCTGGTGAGAGTATTAGAGACTATATAACTCATTTTAATAATGAGAAGCTAGAAGTCATTGATTATGAGGAGAAGACAGCGATTACTGCTTTGATGAGTGGATTGCTGCCAAACAAGTTGTACTACACTTTGGCCAAAGACCCACCTCGAACCATGTCAAACCTGATGGGAAAAGCGTCCAAGATTATGAACGTCGAGGAGGCTATGTCTGCGAAGAAGAATATGGACTCCAAAGAAACCAAGGGGTAAGGTGATAAAGCTAAGAAGAAAGAGCATAAGAACAATGGTGGTGACAAATATTCCAAAAGTACGTCGTCATGGGAGGTCTTGAAGAAATTTGACAATTACACGCCTTTGAAGGCAAATATCAACCACGTCCTGGAAGAAATTAAGAACAACGAGGAGTTAAACTGGTCAAAGAAAATGAAGTCAGACCCTGACACGAGGAATAGGGAGAAATATTGCGAGTTCCATAAGGATCATGGCCATATGACCAAAAATTGCATAGCTCTTCAGAACGAGATTGAAACACTCATCCGACGAGGAAAGCTAGCAAAGTATGTTGATCGGGGAGGCGAAAGAAAAAACAACGATCGAACTAGAGAGAGGTCTAGATCTCCTCATCGAGCAGAGGAGAAAAGAAGAGAAACCATGAAGATGATCCAGATGATGACCCTGATCTTCCCAAGAAACCAAGGCAGCCAGAATGAGAGGTATTTTCAATATGCTTTGGGTCATTTGATTGTAATGTCATTACAGGAGGAGATGCAGGAGGAGGAGGCCTTACTGCAGAGAGAAAAGCTTACCTCGGAGAGGCTCAAGGTTTCTCGTACATTCAACGAATAAATTTAACTGAGGAAGATCGCCCGAGAAAGGTGAATAAGGAGAAACTGGTCATCCATTTTTCGAAAAATGACCTTGCAGGTGTTTTATATCCTCACGATGATCCACTGGTGATCAAGATGAGAATGAAGGAGGTAATGATTTCAAGAGTGCTGGTCGATAATGGTAGCTCGGCAGACATCATGTTCTACTCGTGTTTCGATAGTTTAAATCTAAAGCTATCTCAACTGGAACCTTACCACAGACCCCTCATCGGTTTTGCTGGTGAAAAAGTATTTCCACTTGGGACGATCAAGTTGGATATATTCATTGGTACATGGACTGCTTGTCGGACAAAAAGAATACGATTCTTCGTGATGGATAAGAATGTCCAGTCATCGTACAATATCATCATGGGAAGAGTAGGATTGAAGAAGTTCGAAGTTGTGCCATTTACAGTGCATCAGTGCCTAAAATTTCAAACAAACTTTGGAGTAGGAGTTGTGAAAGGTGATCAGAAAGTAGCTCGGGAATGCTATTATTCATCCGCCGAGCAAGAAGAACTAGAAGAGTCGAAGAAAAAGACTACTACCTATCAAGTGGATGAAGGTGCAGAAATTGAAACTTTGGATCCTCGAGATGAATCGCAACTCGTGAAAGGTTAAGTGGTAGAAGCTACTGAAAATATCATTCTAGACGACGAACACCCTGAGCAAACTACTCAAATAGGTTCATCGTTGGAAGCCTCATTAAAATAGGAATTGATAACTTTCCTTAGAAGCAGAAGACAAACTTTTGCATGGAGTCATGAAGATATGCCAGGGATAGACCCAAACTTCTTATGTCACGAGCTCAATGTGAATAAGGAGATTAAGCCTGTGAAGCAGAGAAGAAGAGTATTCAGTCCCGAGAAGAATCAAGCTATACAAGAGGAAGTCGAGAAGCTCCAGAAAGCTTGTTTCATTGAAGATGTTAAATATACAGATTGGTTATCCAATGTGGTGATGGTAAAGAAGAAAAACAACAAATGAAGGATGTGTGTGGATTTCACCGACCTCAACAAAGCATGCCCAAAGGATCACTTTCCATTGTCCCGAATTGATCAACTGGTGGATTCTACCTCGGGGCACGAGTTGCTGGGCTTCATAGATGCTTATTCTGGCTACAATCAAATTAAAATGAAACCTGAGGATAGGGAGAGTACTTCTTTCATTACCCCTAGGGGAACTTATTGTTATAATGTTATGCCTTTTGGTTTAAAAAATGCAGGTGCGACATATCAGAGGCTGATGAACAAGGTCTTTGCGGAACAAATCAGTGACAATATGGAAGTCTATGTTGATGACATGCTGACAAAAAGCAAGAAGGCTACAGATCATCTAGTTGACTTAAGTCAAACTTTTGATCAACTAGATAAATATCAAATGAAGCTGAACCCGACGAAGTGCGTCTTTGGAGTACGAGAAGGCATGTTTCTTGGGTACATTGTCAATCAATGAGGCATTGAAGCAAATCCTGAAAAGATCAAAGCTCTATTAGGGCTGCGATCTCCAACAAAGAAGAAGGAAGTACAGAGTCTCACAGGACGAGTAGCAGCACTCAACAGATTTTTATCTCGAGCAACTGATAGATGTCTCCCATTCTTCAAAACACTCAAAAAAACTTTTGAGTGGAATGATGAATGTGATAAGGCTTTTCAAGACTTGAAGAAATACTTGGGAGCACCTCCACTATTGTCCAGGCCGGTGATGGGAGAAAAATTGTATTTATACCTTGTTGTGTCCGAGAATGCAGTTAACTCGGCGTTGATCAGAGTGGAGAATGGAGTACAAAATCCAATTTATTACACAAGTAAGGCCTTCCGAGGAGAAGAGATTAGATATCCCAGGTTGGAGAAATTGGCACTAGCGCTGATTGAGGCGAGTAGAAGAATGAGGCCATACTTCCAGGCTCATACTATAGTAGTATACATCGATGTGCCATTAAGACAAGCCCTTCATAAGATAGAGAAATCAAGGAGATTGATGTACAGGGCAATAGAGCTCGGTGAATATGATATAATTTATGAACCCAGATCATCACTAAAAGGGTAGGCTGTAGAAGATTTCATAGCAGAGTTCACCTACCCTGATACCCTCGAGGAGCAAAAGTTACTCGCTGATCAACCTGTGGATATTACAGGATCAACAAACACAAGCCCAGACCAATTCCGATTGGTAAAAGGGCGTATGGATGTTACAGGATATGATACAGAGATAGTTGGGAGGACTCCGGACGAGGAACAAGACTTGTTCGCTGATCAACCTGTGGATGTTATAGGATCAACAAACACTGGCTCAGACCAACTTCGGTTGGTAAAAGGGCAAGTGGATGTTACAAGGTCATTAAATTCGAGCTCAGACCAACTCCGGTTGTTAAAAGGGAAAGAAGAAATGATCAACGAGGAGCGAGAAAAGTCTGGGGAAGATGAAAAGAAGCAGAAAATATTTCACCGAGGAACTCTGGCTGATTCGACATTTAAAGACGAGTTACCTATATGGAGGCTATATGTAGATGGCTCATCTTGCAATACAGGATGTGGTGCGGGGATAGTTTTGAGCACTCCGGACGAGGTCGATATGGAATACGCCTTGCGTTTCCAATTCAAAGCTTCCAACAATGAGGCTGAATATGAGGCCATGATTACAGGGTTAGATTTGGCAAAAGTTATGGAGGTACAGCAAGTTATGATCTTCAGTGACTCTCAACTGATTGTAAACCAGATGATGGCAGTATATGCAGTTAGAGGAGAGTTAATGATCAGATATCATGCAAAGGAAAAGGAGCTAGTGTCAGAATTTACCGCTATTCAGCTGGTCAGAATACCAAGAATGGAGAATGCGAGAGCAGACGCCTTAGCTCGACTAGCATACGCCTTAGCTTAACTAGCATCAGCTACTCGCACCGAGCTGCGATGAACAATCCCAATTGAAGTGTTAGCTGGTCGGAGTATAGATGAAGATCTGAAGATAAACTTTATCACCCTTGATTTAGGACCATCTTGGATGGATCCCATCAGGGTATATATCGAGGAGGGAGAATTACCAGTTGACAAGCTTGCAGCCCAAAAATTAAAGTTCAAAGCAGCTCGGTATGTACTAACTAATGGTGTTTTATATAGACGAGGAATTATGGCAGGATTGCAGAGATGTGTACATCCTATCGAGGTGAAAGATTTGATTGAAGAGATCCATGAAGGGTCTTGTGGAGCACATGTAGCAGGTCGGACACTTTTACAAAGGGTCATGACGCAGGGATATTACTGGCCGACGATGAGGGCAGATTGTATAGCCTATGCCAAGAAATATGACAAGTGCCAGCGCTTTTCCTCGACCCGAAGAACTCCACAAGTATTGTTGACACCCATAACTTCCCCTTGGCCATTTGCCATATGGGGAATTGATTTGGTTGGACCACTGCCAACGACCCGAGGAAGGTTCAAGTACCTTGTCGTCGCAATGGATTATTTTACTAAGTGGGTAGAAGCTGAGCCACTCATTGATATAACATACGAGAAGGTGTACCAATTTATTTGGAAGAACATCATTTGCCGATATGGTCTCCCTCATGCCTTCATCACAGACCACGGGACATAATTTGATAACGAGGAGTTTGCCGCCTATTGTGATCAGTCAAATATTTTGAAGGTCCACTCACCATCAGGCCATCCTCAAAGCAATGGTCAAACTGAGGTGATAAACAGAACGCTGCTGAACGGTTTGAAGAAAAGATTGGATGATGCGAAAGCAAACTGGATCAACGTGCTACAATCAGTACTTTGGGCTTACCGAACTACTCCCCGAGTAGCAACTGGAGAATCACCATACATGCTGGCGTTCGGAAGTGAAGCTGTCATACCTGCCGAGTTGGGCCTCCCAACACACAGGGTACTGAATTTCAATTCCCCTGTCAGCGACTTAATGAGAAAACTGGATTTAAACAGGCTCGAGGAAGTTAGAGAAGAAGCAGCCATTAGAAATGCTGCTTACCAGCAGCGAACAACTTTGTTCTAAAACAAGAGGGTGAAGAAGTGGGACCTGAAAGAAGGAGACTATGTGCTCAAGAAAGTAATTCAAAAGCATAATAAACTGAAGGCAAACTGGCATGGACCATACCGAGTTACATAAGTTGTTCGACCAGGAACTTACCGAATAGCAACTCTAGAAGGCGAGGAGTTTAAGAATGCATGGAATGCAGAGCAACTGCGCAAGTATTATCAGTGATGTATATGTAACGCAGTTTCCATCAGTATGAATAAAATGAAAATATTCTACAAGTCTCTTTGTTTATTGAAAATTTTTCGGGGAATACTAGTGCTATGCACTACTCGACAAAGCAAAGGCAGACTACTCAACAAAATATACAAAAAAATTCCAAACTGTACCAACTTAGTTGGTCGACGAGGAGAAAAAATTCCAAATTGTACCAACTTAGTTGGTCGACGAGGAGAAAATATTCCAAACTGTACCAACTTAGTTGGTCGACGAGGAGAAAAAATTCCAAACTGTACCAACTTAGTTGGTCGACGAGGAGAAATATTCCTAAAACTGCCAACCTGTTTGGATAGGAAACAAAATATTCCAAACTGTACCAACTTAGTTAGTCGACGAGGAGAAAAAATTACGAACTGTACTAACTTAGTTGGTCGACGAGGAGAAAAATTCCAAACTTTACCAACTTAGTTGGCTGACGAGGAGAAATATTCCTAAAAATGCCAACCTGTTTGGCTAGGAAACGAAATATTCCAAACTGTACCAAGTATGGTTGGTCGGGAAAAAAACCCACCAACTGTAGTTGGTCGACGAGGAGAATTTATCGACCTTGGTTGGTCAGACACATTTTATGAAAAAGACAAAAATTTACCAAGTATGGTTAGTTGGGGATAAACTCTCACTAGCTATAATTGGTCGACGAGCACAATTTAACAACCTTGATTGGTTGGAAAAATTTTGAACATTTTTATACTCATTACTTTATTATTAAGTGATCGAGCAACATTACTAATACTTGTAACTTTTTATTACTAAGTTGGTCGATGAACAAGACAATATTATTATCTTTATAACAGATATGCATAAATGTAAAGTGTTAATATCTACAAGACAATAGCAATTAAGATTTGCAAATAGAAATGAAAGTTTTTCATTATATTGAAAATAAATTACATTGATGATAAAAGGAAAGTTACATCGATATGTATACTAACTGTTACATTAAAAAATCCTATTCTATTGGTCTTTTCCCCTCAACTTTCGATACAGGTTCCTCGCCAGCAGCCGGATCATTTAAATACTGAGGAGAATTGATGAAGTTCAGATCCTTCAGCATCCTGACGTTCATCACAGAAGGTCGATGTAGAAGATGCTCGGGACGAGATACCTCAAATTGAGAATGTAAATTGTAGTCACCGAGGTATTTCGCAATTAAGCTCCGAGGAATGGCACGAGCTGGGATCCATTCCATGTCCAGATTGTATGGTGGCACAGGCAAGTCGAGCAACCCGGGATCATAATAGTCCCACAGATAGTGTCCTTGCTCGAGCTTCAGCACACCTAAGGCATTCAGCCAGCCTTGCTTGTAGCCCTCATTATTGGCATTCTGGATACGGTTGTCCAAGTGAAATAATGATTCGTTGTATCCAGCCATCCAAAACTCCCTGGGCTGTTTGTGGAATTGATATGTTATCCTTTGAAGCTTCTCGTGGAGACTATTGACAAAAAGCTCATTAGTCTCCAACACTGATATCTTTGCAGAGAGTTGTTTTGCCAGGTCTCGAATCTTCTTTGACATGTCAGATAACGCCTGGTTCTTCGCCTTTAGTTGGAAGGACTGGTTCTCTAAGGCCGATGCTGTCCTCGACAAGAACCCGAACTGATCTTCCTCGACCCCGAGAAGCTCTTGCTCGTCCCCGAGGAGATGTGGAAGTGCCTAACCTCCTCAAGGTGTCCAACTCTTGCCTCAATTTGGCATTCTCAACCTCTAAAAATGAAAATCCCTCGTCAGTCACTGGGATTATAGCTGTTGAAGAAGAGGCTGCAGACTTCAACTGTGCTAGATCTTTCTGCAAATTGTTATTCTCTTGCTCCAACAGCTCGGTAATCTATCTACATGCTTCAACTTCACCCTTTAGGGTTCTCTCCCTGACATCATACCCAACGATGAGATTCTCATAGCCTTTCTCGGCAGAAAGCTGCTGATACCTCTTCTCATACCCTTCATGCAACAGGGCAGTCGATTCCTTGTACTGATTCTGAAGGTCTTCTAGGGTTCATTGAAGATCCTCAATCATTTCATAGTAAGCCACATTATTGTCCACAGCTCGGTCAAGTAAGCACTTCAGGTACTGATAAGCTTCGATTACTTGTTCTGAAGCATCATGACTAAGGATGTCGGCAACTTCTGATGCACTCAGGTCTGTGTGACCAGCCTTATAATATTCATTACATTGCTGAATCAGCTTTGTATCATTGGCAGATAGCAAATCCATCCTGGCCAGAAACTAGCAGACAAAGAAAATACAATCATCAACAAGAAGATCAGGACAGATTACAAATAGAAAAGAGACAATCGTATGGAAGAAAGAACTCATGTTTTATTAGATCATGAAATTTGAAGTTACAAGTTTTGAGTTACATTTGACAAACAAAAAAGAAAAAGAGAAAGAGAAAACCGAACAACACTACACCTTTTCCTTATCTCCCAAAACCTTCTCGGGAGGTTGGGAAGAGGAGGCAGGTTGCTCGGAGGGAACTGTGACTTGTTCAGAGAGCACCAGCTGTTGCTCGAAAGAAAAAACTCCTTGCTCGACATCATGCTGACTGGTTAGGGAATTTTCTCCCACTATCATTGAAGACTCCTCGGAGGTAGCTTCGTCCTCTTCTAATTCTTCTGGAGTAGGAGGGGGACCAGGGATGTGTCTCTGGAAGAGCTCGGATGACTCGTCGACCTTCAATTCCTAAAGGGTAGCAACCCATCCATCCCTGAAATAATTTACACTGCCATAATCCACTTGAGAGACCATGCCAGCACATCCCTTATCCCAACCTTTGTCCCAGCCAGAACTGAAGGACTTCTTTACGGCAGCTTTCCTTTTGGCCTTCTCGAAGGCAAGCTTCTCGGACAGCAAAACATCAGCAGCCTTTAGTTTTTGTTCAGCTTCCTCCTTCTTCCGAGTTATTTCTTGGAGTTGGACCAACCTCTCCTCAGCAGCCTTGAGTTTATTTTCAAATTCCCCAGCAGTCTTGAGCTTCACATTGAGCTCTTTATTAGTCTTCTCCAAGGCATTCACTTTCCTCTCCAAATCCCTGGACGCCTCAGCAACCAGAGTTTTCTCCTGCTCGGAGGAAGCAAGTTTCTTCTCCCAGACTGCTTTATCAGTATCGTACCTCTGGCGAGATTCCTCCAAGGACTTGATAGCTTCTTCCAGAGCTCCCTCCACACTGGACGAGGAGCAATAAGCTTTGATTGCTTCATCCTTCTTAAGGATTATATTGAGACATCTCATCAACTGTAAACAGAAAGAGAAAGCAAAGTCAGAAACAAAAATGAGAAATAACAAAGGAAAATATGAAAATTTTAATGTAAAGGTATTTACTGAAGCAAGATGACGAGCAGCCAAAGAAGTAACTATATCCCGAGTAAGGTTATCTTCATTACCTTGCACCTCGGGAATGGTCAAGGACTTTACCGATCTCATGTCAGAGCTCGGGGGAAAAGATGTGGGAACCTTAGTCCCAGCAGCAGGGGGCTGAATGGTGGTGTCAGCCAAATTGACCGAGGAGCTCTTCTTCAGCCTCCTTGGGGGAACAGGTACAACCAAGGAAGAATCCTTGGTCGGTGATATCACAATCACCTTTCCAGGAGCAGCAGAGCTACTCGGAGCCACTGCGGGCTTATCGTCAACCTTGTCGGAGACTTTAGCAGGAGCAGATGGAGGATCTGCACCAGTCTTCTTTGTCCCCTCCTTTGGGGGATCAATCTTAATCCTTTTTACCTCCCCAGAGCCGGAGGCAGTTTTCTCAAACAGAGCAGGAGTCCTTCTCTTCTTCATCCTTTCGCTCAACGGAACGTGAGATTTTGGCGAAAAACTTGCAGAGGGTGGTACTGGCTCTGCTTCACTGATCACTGGACAAGCAGTAAAAGAAGTTGTATAGCTCTTGTATTGGAGAAGATAGGAGGCTGATCGAATGTGCTCGTCAGCAACCTTTTGATGTAGACCCCAGATAAGTCCCAAATGCCTTAGATTGACATCTGTTTCTTTTGGGCACTTTCTCTTGCTATCAACTGCAAATAAACATACATTGTTATCAGTAACACATTTTATCAAACATAAAACAAACATGATTTTAAGATAAATAAAATAAAATAAAATAAAAATAACCTATCCCATTGCCATAAGGAGGGCATCTGGGACCCTGGTAAACCTCATATCCGGTTAAAAGAGGGTGTTGCCAATTTTTTACAACGACCCCATGTTCAAAATAATCCCTGTTGGCATCAGGGAGATTGACTACTAAGGCTCTATTTATAAACCTAGTTTTCAAATAATAAATATTATCATTAACTGCCCATCTATAGCAGTACATGATTTCTGGAATTCCTATACGCGTTCCATGCACTTGATTTAATTTATATACCCCATTAACTAATCTCCATGTGTTGGGGGCTATTCGTGCAGGAACAACATCAAAGTACTGACAAAATGCCAGACACAGAGGATTTGGTGGAAAATAAAATCTACACTCAGCAAAAAAGAGACTGGGGAACCAATGTCCCTCAGCCAAATTGAAATGATTAGAAGGCTCAGAAAGCTCTTCCAATACAACCCAAGAAGGAATGGAAAAATCAGATCGAATTTTGTCAAGGGATTCAACAGGGTAAACCATGATGATGAATTAAAAGAAATGAAGAAGATGAAGAAAGAAGATCTTACATAAAAAAGACTGAAGCTGTTGATAATGAACGACGGAAGAGATGAACGCACAAGAGAGTAGAAGACAACGAAAAACTCGAAGATGAAAATTTGAAAAGATAGAAAACGATAGGAGTCTTTGTGAAGTTTAAATACCTTGCCTTGGGAATTGGCGAAGTAATGATTATAAAAAGGATGATTACGCTATCGGCGTCTAAAAAAGCATTAAATATTGGCACGGGAATCAAAGCGAACAACAGCGGCTAAAAAGATGAAAAGTGGCGCGAGAACCAAAGCGGGCAACAGTGGCCAAAAAGACGAAAAGAAATGCGAGAATCGAAGCACGCAGAAAAGTCCAAAAAAGCAGGATTCTACGAATTTGGAAGGAAAAAATAAATACAAGGAAAACGCTCCTAAAAATTAGGAAGACTATTTAAAGCTACCGTATTCCGAGAAAGAATGTTCCATACTCCTCAAATTTCGAACTATGAAACATTGGGGGCTTCTGTTGATACCAAATTTAATCTGCTGATTTAGACCAACCATATGAAAACACGTGGCTATCTACATGGCAACGACAGGCACTTCAGAGATGATCATACGCTCCGAGGAACTCTTATGCTCCGAGGAAAAAGACCTCTTCTAGGAACTCTTATGCTCCGAGGAACAAGACCTCTCCGAGGAACTCATTAGCACCGAGAAGCTCAGGCGGTCCAAGCTACTCAGGCGGTCCGAGCTGCATCTTGAACAAAGCATTAATAGCTGGATAACTAACAGTTCAACTGGTTCATTAAATGCTTATCATTCAGACTCACACGCAAAGAGGGCATTAAATGTATTACCCTTTCATATGTATATCATTAAATATATTACCCTTTCACATTACAGCCTCAGGCTATAAATACACGGTACAATCATCATTGTAAGGGACCGGATCCTGAATCCAAACTTTGGGATCTAGAATAGAATTTCTTGTAATCTAGAATTCCCAAACAATCAGCAATAAAATAACAGTGGACGTAGGCCATTCTTATAAGGCTGAACCACTTTAAAATCTTTTGTCTCATTTATTTATCTGTGATTGAATAATTAGAGTGATCTAATTTTTTACATCAACACTCCTTATACTTTGGATGATCATATTGTTGGAATGGAGAGAGTGCAACCTACTTCCAAAGCTCAAGGAAAATGCCTAGTTGAATAATTTTCTTGTATTTTATTATTCATTTAATCTTGAATGTAATACAATTAATATATGAATGCAAATCCATATCTTTGTGTTGTCAACTCTTGATTATTTAATCAATTAGTCAACTGAGTTATTGTCGAATAATGAATTATTAAACTATAATTATAAGGCCATAGAGTCTACTAATGCACTTAGATGTATTGATCCAAGTTTAGCATTAGTTATCATTGGTGACCAAGTTTATGAGGAATATATGTGTGTATTACAATGGTTAGGAATGTTTATATGTCTTTATGAATTTAACTTAGTCGGGTAACACTTGTTTCTAACTTGTTTAGGTGTATACAAAGTTTTATAGACTTCTTGTTCTTAAAATTGTCAAAGATGAAGTCATACATGAAGTAAATTGTTCTTGCCGACCAAGTGTGTTAGGATTGTATTACTATATTTAACTTAGTTAGATAATACTTCTTGTTCGTGACTTGCTAATACAAAGTCATACATGAAGTAATAACTATTGTTCGTAACTTGTATATATGAAGTCATACATGAAGTTTAATCTCGATCGAAACAATTATGCCTAAACTAGTGGCGCATCTAGAATTTGATAAATTCAACATGATTAAGTATGTTCTGCTGATCGGCAGATAAGAACCAGATTAAGTATGTATGTGCTATTGATCAGAAAATAAGAACCTAATTAAGTATGCATGTGCTGTTGATCGGCAAGAGCTGAAGACTAAGAGATATTTATTATTTGTTGTTTCTAGGGTATACCGTCGTACTCCAAAAAATTTGAAAAAATTGAAGGGAATATAATCAATATTTTATTGCACTTGAACAATAATTGTGGTGAATATAAAGTGAAAGAACTACAATAATCGTAAATCACTAATAATACTTTCGAAGGTGTTCGACGTTCCAGGGATTTTTGAATTCTTCCCCTTCCAAAGTCTCAAGCCAATAGGTTCCTGGTTGGATGACTGTTGAAATGCGATATGGACCATACCAATTAGCCTCAAGCTTGTTATTCTTCTGGATAACCTTCTTAAGGACATAGTGGCCTTCTTTAAAGTTGGCCGGCTTAACCTTTTTATTGTATAAGCGAGATGTCCGCTGTTAGTACACAATATTTCTGAGAGAAACATCTTCTCAGACTTCCTCCAGCATGTCTAAATCCAATCATCTCATCAAGTCACTAGTTGGAGAACTAAAATTCAAGAACCTATGGGTTTGTAGTCCTATCTCGGATGGTACCATGGCTTCCATTCCAAATGCAATCATGTAAGGTGTATCTTCAGTAGCTGTTCTCGGTCTTGTTCTGTAGGCCCATAGAACATAATGTAATTCGTTGATTCAATTTCCCTTGTCAACATCAAGCCTTTTCTTTAGTCTATTGAGAAAGGTTCTGTTAGTTACTTCGTTTTGACCATTGCTTTGTGGATGGAGTGGTGCAGAATGGAGTTTCTAGATCTTAGACTGAACACAATATGCTTCAAATTAATCATTGTCAAATTGGGTTCCATGGTGTGTAATAAAGGCGTAGGTCATCCCATACCTACATATAATGTTCTTCTAAATTAAATGACACACCTTCTTATACGACATCTCAATCAACGACTCTGCTTCTATCCATTTTATGAAGTAATCAATAGTAATGACAAAGTACTCGAACCTGCCTTTGGTAGTCGGTAGTGGGACGACTAAGTCAATTACCCATTTAGCGAAGGTCCAAGGCGAAGTTATTGGTGCTAGAGCAGTGTTGGGTGCTTTGTGAATTGCAGAGAACTTCTAGCACTTATCAAACTTTCATGTAAAGGTTTACAATATGCCCTCATAGTCGGCCAGTAATATCCTTATGTGTTATTTCTTTGAAGCAGCGATCGACCAAGTAAATGATCCCCACAAGAACCCTCATGCACTTCCTTAATTAAATCTTCCACTTCCAATCGGTGAACATAGCGTAATAAGGAGATAGTTAATCCCCTTCTGTATAAAACTCCTTTGTCCAACACATATCTTGTCGCTTTATACCAAAGCATTTTTGCCTCTTTGGGATTAGGTGGTAAGATTTCATTTTCAATATAACGCCTGATTGGGTCCATTCAAGAAGGTCCCAAATCTATAGCAATTAAATTGAATAATCATTCCTCATCAATGCTCCAGTTAGCTAAGATATCTATTGGAATGGTTCCCCTCAGTTCAATTCTTGTTGTTGAAGTAAGTCGAGAAAGTGCATCTTCTCAGGCGTTAGCTATTCTGGGGATCCTATTCATTTGTACGACTGGAAATATGGAAATAAATTCCATGGCTTTGGCAAAGTATATGCTGTCAATTCTCCCTTGACTCCATATAAATGAAGCAGTTGGTTGACAACTAGATGTGAATCACTGTGCGCCACTACCTGCTCGGTGCCTATTGAGTGGGACAAATCCAATCCAACTATCAAAGCCAAATCCAGTCCAAATATCAAGGCTTCATACTCTGCTTCATTGTTTGACACCTTGAATTGAAACTTGAGTGCATATTCAATGTTAATATCACCGGGACTATTGAGTATTAGACCTACTCCACTTTCAGTCATACATAAAGATCCATCCACTTACAGATTCCACAACGGGATATCACTATTGAAATTTTCTTCTGATAGAAATTTATGGTGGAATATTTTTTTACTCTTCTCTCCATACTTTTGAGCTATTTCCTGAGTTTTGGAAAATTTAGGTTTATCAGCTGCAACTTCATCTTGATCTTTTAAGACGAGTTGTCTTCTCTAGAAGTTTGCTCAACTAGTAAGTGTTGTTGGTTGGGAACCTATGGGTAGGTTAACTAAGTGATGAAATCTTCTAAAGCTTGGCCTTTTAATAAAGACCTTGGTTCATAGACAATGTCATACTTTCCCAGTTCCACTGCCAAGTACATCAATCTTCGTGACTTTTCAGGCTTATGGAGCATTTTTTGAAGAGGTAGGTCAGTATGTGCAATGATAATATGTGCTTGGAAATCGGTCTTCATGCACCTAGAGGATTCAATGAGCGCTAAAGACAACTTTTACAAGCGTGGGTACCTGATCTCGGCTCCCCTGAATGCTTTGCTGGTGTAGTAAACTGACTTTTGGATCCCATTATCCAACTGAACCAAGGACGAGCTAATCGTGGACTCCAAAACAGCTAAGTATAAGTAAAAATTTTCTCGCAAAATAGGTCGAGATAGTAAAGGTGTTGACCCCAGATACTTTTATAACTCTTGGAACGCTCTTTCACATTCTGCATTCCACTCAAAAGTCTTTCTCAACACCTTAAATAATAGCAGGCATCTGTCTGTTTCCCCGAGAAACAAACCTACTTAAAGCTTCCACTCTTTCGATAAGCCTTTTCACATATTTTTTCACATCGGTGACTGGATTTCTGTCAAAGCTTTTATCTTGGATGGATTAGCTTCAATTCCCCTTTGATTAACAATGAAGCCGAGGAACATTCCTTTTTGTACTCTGAACACACACTTAATCAGATTAAGCTTCATATTATGCTTTTCTAGCTGATCAAAAGTCTGACTAAGGTCCCTGATATGATTTGAAGCCTTCTCGCTTTTTGTCAGCATGTCATCCACATAAACCTCCGTATTCTTACCTATCTTCTCTTTAAACACCTTGTTGACTAACCTCTAGTATGCTTCTCCATCATTTTTAGCCCAAAGGGCATTACGTTGTAGTAATAAGTTCCTTGGCTAGTGGGGAAAGTAGTACTTTCCCCATCTTATGGTTTCATTTTTATCTAGTTATACCCAGAATAAGCATCCATGACGCAGAACAACTCATGTCCTGATGTAGCATCCACTAGCTCATCAATTCTAGGATAGGGAAAATGCTCTTTAGGGCAGGCTTTATTCAGATCAGTGAAATCTACAAACATTCTCCAATTGTCATTTTTCTTTTTGACCATCAGAACGTTGGCCAACTAGGTTGGATATTTAACATTCTGAATGAATTGGGCCTTTTGAAGTTTCTCCACCTCTTTCTGAATAATTTTATTTTTCTCCGGACTGAAAACCATGCTCCTTTGCTTGATCGACTTGTCATCCTTATTGATGTTTATCTCATGACAGAGGAAGTTAGGATCAATGCCAGGCATATCTTCGTGACTCCATGCAAACACATTCTTTCTCTGTCTCAAGGACGCAATAAGTTCCTGCTTAAGGATTGGATCCATTGTTTAGCCGATCTGTGTAGTCCTTTCCAGTTTGTCATCATCAAAGATAATGCTTTCTGTAGCCTCCACAATCTATCCTTTAACTAAAACTGTTTCATCTCAAAGATCTTGATTTTCAACTTCAAAGTCACTGTTAGTCTTAGTGGTAACTACCTAATACGTGGTGGTCTTTTTCTTCAAATCAATCAAGTCCTCTTGCTCGACTGAGAAGTACTAACACTCTTTGGCCACCTTTTGGTCACCTTTAACAACACCAACCCCAAAATGAGTGAGGAACTTCCAACATTGATGGACTATAGATGGTAGAGATTCAAACGTCTTCAATCCTACCTTGGCGAGGATCACGTTATAGGAAGATTGAACATTTTTATTCATCACAAAAAATGTATTTTTTTAGTATGGCTCGCTATCTAGGTGTCAAATAATACTTCTAGCTTGACTGTCCCAAGAGGGTAGACTTTTTATATCGAAAAACCTATCAATGGCCTATGGTATGGATCCAGCTTACTGAGTTTTAAATCTAAACTCTGAAAGCAAAGGTAGAACATGATATCGACCGATCTCCTATTATCAATCAGAACCCTGGCGATGATGGCGTCCTAGATTCTGAACTTGACAACCAATGGATCATCATGGGGATACAGTACCCAGAGAAGTTGTTCTTGGAAAAGACGATTACTAATTTTTCATTGTTCACCTTCCTGGGCCGATCATATTTGTTTAGATTGATTCTCTGGATATAAGAACATGCCTACGCCTCATTCAGTTTTCTTTTCTCTCGGTAGTATGATGTCTTCCTCCTGTATTGCCACTTATAATTACATGAAAATAAAAAGATCCAAAACTTATCATAGTTACCTCACGTTCTGGAGACTTAGGCTTCTTCGATAGGTTGGGATCATCTTTATAACCATCTTCATGGTTTCTCTTCCTATTATATCTAGGCTTATAGGGAGATTATGACCCTCCCCTTTCTTCTCTACCCTCTTGACGATCAACAAATTTGTTGAGTTTTCCTCAGTGAATAAGAAATTCCACTTCATCCTTTAAAGTGATGTGGTTATCTATCGTGTTCCCATGATCCTTATAGAACTCACAATATTTATATTTGTCCCCCTGTTAGGAGGTGTTCTCAACCATTAAGGCTATCGCAAATCCTTATTGTGTTTGATTTCCTTTAGTATATGATGAATTCTGACAGTCAATGGAGTATACGTCCCATACCTTTTGAGATTATCATCCTTCTTTAAAAACTGTTCCTTCTGCTCCATTTGATCCTTCTTATCAGGCTTTGTGGCTGGACTCTTCTTTGCAACCATTGCTTCCTCAGCATTCATGATTTTTCCTGCCTTAGTCATGAGTTCAGTCATGGTTTTAGGAGGATCTTTGGGCAAAGCATAATATAGTTTTTCTGGAAGCAATACACTCATCAGAGCAGTGATGGTTATTTTCTCCTCCTAATCAATCACTTCCAATTTCTCGTTGTTAAAACGAGTGATGTACTCCCTTGTTGTTTACCCTACTCGTTGCCTTACACTTAAAAGATGGGCTATCCTCTTCACTAGCTTGGCCCCAAAATAAAAGTCGCTAATAAATAGCTCGAGAAGCTGGTTGAAGTTAGTAATTTATCCTCGGAGCAGGTTATTGTACCATATTTGGACTGAATTCATAATGGTATGTAAAAATACCCTACATCTCATTTCGTCAGGGACTGAATAAATCTCAATTGCATCTTGATAATGATCAATGTGTAAAACTGGATCATTTTTACCATCATACTTTGGGGGGATCACATAGGTTTTAAACTTAGACGGAGTTAGGAAATCAACAATTGCTTGAATCACGGGAGATCCTTTAAAGAAATTCCTCTGCAAGGGATTATTTGTTTTGACATTTATCCCAGCCGATCTTCCATTCACTGGATTGATCCTTTACATGATGGATTGCCTGCGTCAGATTTATGCAAAGTAGATCAGTTATCCTGACCTTGTGTATGCGCTAAGATCTCTTCCTAAGAAGTCCGCTCGGTGTGTACAAAACTTCGTACGCTTGATCTTGACTTGACTAAGGCTTCACAATGGTCGGTTGGATGTTGAGTCTTTGTTCGGGGTCCCAAACGGTCAAGATGTGAGGGTCTGCCCAATCTTTCTAGAACTCTTAGTCTTTTAGGGGAAAAAGAGGGGGAAAATAGTGGTCATCATATAACTATGTGGCTCTAATTCATGAACTGACCTTTGGGTCATAAGTCCTATCATGCAAATATGTAGAATACCTATGTTGGTTATGCCTTGGAGATGCAGGTGGAATTTCTCTCCTTGGCGAGGCAATCATTTGTTGCCGGGAAAGGGATGGATACCTGGCTTATAACGACTTGTGACACACCACCTAATTAAATACCGGGCGATCACTCCTTTATTAAATTAATTCAAGGTGAACAGTTGGTTCATTCTCAGCATCACTGTCAAAAAAAAAAACTTTTTCAATTTAAACACCCCAATTAATTAAGCTAAGTGTCAAAACCATTTAAAACCTTATTCTCATTTTATTAAATCCGGTTATAAAACCTTAAGCCATTAACATCTAAAGAGTCACACAATAAGTAGAAGAATAAAATGAACATTCAAGAGTTTACCCAACAATGATAAATCCCAACATTAAAATACTAAGGAAAACATCCTGACATTTACAATCCCGAAATAAAGATACTGAAATATAAAAGAATTACAATATCTGACAATACCAACTAAATAATGAAAAAGGGGCGACACATGCCCTATTGGATAAAGCTGAACTAGAAGTAGAATCAACAATGAGGTCGTTTAAGAAATGGCCTGCAACTCCTACAAAAGCTACAGCGTGTTCCATCCAAAGAATCCTAAGTAAGACACCCCTGTGGCTGGGCACCTGTAATACATATATATACAGACACAAGAGAGAAGAAGTAACAGCAAACGGGTCAGAGCTCGAATGGAGAACCGTTTTAAAAATAGTTTAGCAAGTATTTAAAATGCTACCGGCTAATGCAATAGTCATATTAGTAAGCGACACTCTCTTGAGAATTCTCACCTCTCATCTAGTGCGCACATCTATCGTGCTAATGAGCCCCATCTATCTCTCTAACTTATTCCGCATAAGTTTTAACATGTGGAATTAAGGTTATGATATTCACTTTAGCAAAGTATAGCTCTCCAAGATTTCTTACGTTATTTAGAATAATTTCGTATTATTGTAACGTTTCCGAATACTTATAATGAAGCTGATTAAATTTCATACTTTCCTTAACTACTATTTTACTTAGTAAAAAGTTCTCATATAGTTACACGTATATATATATATATATATATATTTGTTTCTCGAATAATATATATATATCTACCAACAGCACCCCACATAAAATCTATGGTGCTAGACTTCCATATATAAGTATATATATATACCATTCACTCATAAATTATATATATACTAATGGCACCCCACAAAAATCTTTGGTGCTGGCATACTCTGCTATCAAGTCCCCGTATGACACAAACTAAGGGAAATACTAGTTCGGAATCACTCTCGAACTGTATTAACACAAACACAAACAACATTGAGGCAAAGCATAGATTCAAAGTCTCTAAGAGGTCAGTACATACCCTCACACCTCTTAGGACCGTCTGAACTATCGATTCGATAGCCTGTACCAAGGATGTCTATCTTCTAGGGTACGAGTCAATATCCTCCATAAAGGTCACATCGAGATAAGACTGTCCCAACGCGGTAACCTCAGGGATAGCAAGTAGCGCGGGTACGATTTTTACACAGAAATAATATATATGCACAATCACACCGTCATATATAAATATGTATTCACATCCACATTATTAAATTAGGTACTCTCACGACCCAAAATTATCATTATCCGTTATTACACGTTTTTCTCAATTATATCGTATAACGGCCTCATTCCTTTCTCTTCTCGTAATTAATTCATTCTAAACTCACTTATTGTCACTCGAAGTGTTTTCTTTATTTAAGTACAATTTCAGTAGGTCCTCTCTCGCCTTCTAATTCAACTTATTATATGTTTCGATTATTTAATCAACACACGTATGATTTCTTAAGTCTGAAAATCTCCCCGTTTATCCTTTATTTCCCTTCGTATTAAAATTCCACTTTATGGGATTTTCTCTTGACCCTACTGGTCCTCTTTATGTTCCATTATATTCTAGCAACCCTAAACAAGGTTTAATACGAATAAAATCGGATTAATCTAACACGAGCAAAAATGCAGTTTTCCCAGGAGGGTCGATCGATCGATAAAAGGGGTCGATCGATCGAATCTTCGATCGATGGATCAAGCAGTTATGCAGATTCTGCAGCCAACCCATTTACGGGATTCTCACTCCAAACTCCTCCAAATCATCATGTTACAGTCCCAAACTCCTAATCAATTATACTATAAGTGTTTTATACCCATTTAAACAATTTCCTACGTAACACATGCGAATTTTCCTCAAGAATCATGGGTTAAAAAGGGGCAAACTCTACATAATTCTTATGAACCCTAATCTTTTCTTTAACTTAATCTCTTTCATTCTTTTTCCAGATTTTCTATCTCTAATATCAAGGAATTTCGTGTCTCATCCTCTATATGTGAAATGGGTTTCCAAAATTATGATCTCTAACATTATAACATGCAATTTGTGTCTCCAATTTATGTTTTTCTTCAAGAATACTAATCTAATCAACCTAAGACTAATATAAAAGGATGAATTGACTTGATAAAAGAAAGATAGATACTTTCCTGGAAATTTCAGTTCTGATTTGCGGACGAGTTTGGTGTGGTTGTGTTCCCCGTCGCGCGATCTACGCGTTGGTGGTGACGACGGTGAAATCGGAGGTGTTCTTGGCCTAGAACTCCTTGGAGAGCTTCTCCTCTTCCTCTCCAATGGCCGTCATTATTATTTCATTGTGTTAACCCTAGAAGATGACACTTTCCATCTGATATAATCCTATAAAATTCGTAGGCTTAATTACCCATAATTGCGAAATGTCCAAAATGCCCTCCCGGGGTACTAATTAGGCCTAAAAAACGCCCTGAGACCCAAACTAAACCCATGGGTACCCTTTTCGGACTATCTCGACCCTTCCGGACACTTTGGCGCACTCAAAACGACCATACGAGCAACTTATAATTTATTCACTTTTATAAATCAACATTTAGTCCTGACACGACACAGGCGCGTCCCGACTTAAATTTCCATAATTGTCATTTTATTCACACGTGACAATATTATAAAAATGAATCTCATATATTACTATACTCATCCAGTAACATTCAACAAATAACAAATTTCCAGTAATTACTAACTCTCGTCACGCTAGTAAATATTTAAAACAACATTCCGGATTAAAATTAAATTAATTTATCTCAATTAAATTTAATAAATGCCATAATTTAAAAGCTATAAAAATACGGGGTATTACACGACTGAGACAATTGTCTCATTGATTCTTGCATAACGTCTTAACCCCTGCCAATACTGGTAAGAATCCCATTTAGGTCGGATGTTGATACTTGTTTTTTTGTGACTTGTTTTCTTGATTCGTCAGTCATTGCGGTCAAACTTCAAGTATCAAAATTCTCTAGAAATCATCGAAAAAACTTGTTAAAAATTCAGTATCGTGATAAATTCGGGTATCAATCCAATTTCAAGCGTCGAAACCGTTATCCTAAAAATTGGCAATTTTAATTTTTATTAATTTTTTTTGTGTTTTTCTGTTTAAAAACAATTTCAAGGGAGAAAATGAAAATTCAGGCAATTAAATAACTGCTAAAATTTAAAATGTAATCAAATTTAGAATTTATGAGAAGAGGCAAGAGGTGGGATTACACCACATAATTAACTTAATTTAATTTCCTCATTATTCATTTGATACGTTCGGAATAATATTGAATTCAAAATGTAACTCTCGTTACAATCCTAAATTCAACATCATTTTTTAGCAATTAAATCCGGAAGTGTCACTACAGATAAGAAAACAAGATTCATACTTTTTTTACAAGTTATCCGCTAAGATCAATAGATGAAAAATTGTACGGATCTTTGAATTGCACAAATAGGATTAATCCTTGAATGTAGGAACATGACATATCTCTAAATCGAGTCCTAAAATCACATATCACTTTTCGAGATTAATTTATTAACTCTCGTTACATAAATTAATTAGTGACTATCCCCAATTTAATTAGCCCAGAACAAATCATTGAATAATTAACTCAATAAATTAATTAACCTATGCATTTTAGCCCACCCCTTGAATGGAGTGTTTAGCCAGACATGATTAAGAATTCAAGAACAGTAACAACATTCGACATGAATTTAATTAGAAAGGGAAAGAAATATGTTACGCTTTAATTCATTGTCGAATGAGTCCATGAACACGTGTCCCAATCTTTTCACCAATACTCGACTAGATTTCAAAACAAAAATCAAAACCTAAACCTAGAATTGTTTCTAATCCTACACTATTTTTTTTGAATTTTTTCTACCCTACTGGAGTCTTTTTTTTCTTTGTCTCTCATTGCCTGCGGTGTATGTGTGAGTCTCAAATGTGCTGCTTCCCTTTATTATAACCCGCGATTCTTATTGTTGAGAGATACTTGGGATTTGGAAAATAACAAGTCAAAGGTGGATTTTCTCTTTTCACGTGAGGTATTTTTTGGAATTGGCAAATGGGTTTGTTCCGAATTCTTTGGGATATGGAAATTCGAGTTGGATGGTGGCTCAGCTAAGGTCAGGTTTATGAAGGTTACTCGAGAGGAGGTCAGGCGTTGGTGGGGTGTGGTTATTGGCTGAGGGTTCGTTTATTGTAGCAAGTGGCTAAGGGCTTTAGAGGTCGCTGGTTTTTTAGCCGGATTCAGATTGGTTAGGCATACCCGGGGCAGGGGTATATGCGAAAGGATATGGAGTTCGGGTATGGGAGGTTTTCATCGTATGGTTCAGTGTAGGGATATAAGGTGGTTAGTTAAATGGGTATTGGGTTTAGGAGGTGTTGGTGATTTTAGTTATGGTGGGAAGAGAGAGAAGTCGGTGGTGTAGGGAAGATGATGGAGGTGGGATTTGTGTGTGGTGAGAAGTAAGAGAAGTTGGGTGAGGGGGTGTGTGTGTTTGTACACATAAAAAACCTGAAAAAATAGCTAACTAAAATCCTAAAATATAAAATGTAATAAACTAGAAATAAATAAAATTAAATTTATTAAAATTAAATTCTTAATCTATAAAATAAAACTCAAATAATTTAATAAAGAAATAAAAATAAATACTAAAAATCTAATAAAAACAAAAACTAAAGACCTAAAAAAATGAAATCTAATAAAATAAAAATAAACTCCTAAAACTAATCCTAATAAATAAAATAAAATAAATATTAATAATTAAGAGCTAATAAAAATCAAAATAAAGAAATACGAAAATAAATCCTAAAAAATTCTAAATAAATCTAAAATAAATCCTAAAAATAAAACGAACTCAAATAAAAATCTCTAAATTAATAAAAGTACAAACTCAACATACACAAGGCTCGAAAAAGGATTAGGCCAGGTTTGGGCTAGGTTTGGTGCGGGAAAAGGCTCCAGGCATCGGAATTGATATGGGAAAGCTCAATGAGACTCTGTCTTCACGGTTTCTTTGATTTTCTTCAATGAACGCTTTTAACCGCTACTTTGTCGCAATTAACTTGATTTAGCACTATTTGGGGTCGCGACTGCATATTGTCCTGCGAAATAATTAAATACTAACATAAGGCCATTTTTAATTAAAATGAGTGACTAAAATGCTTCTATTCGAAGTATAAATTAAACACTTTTTGGTGATTATCACACCATGCCGAAAGAGAACATTGTTTGTCCTTGAGCAAAAATACAGAGAAAACAGAGATAAGTAACCAAAGTGTGCCATTTTTCCAGGTACTGGCGATTGCACTTAACATGTGCAACAAGCAGTTAAACCTATAGGTTGCCCTACAGGACGAGTGTTGTCTCGTGAGGGTTTGCTGTGAATATACCCACAAAATTCAAAATTTATTTAAATGCAGTCTCTTATTTTGACAATGAAAAGCTATACAACCCAACTCAGAAGGCATCAAGGAATACAATGTTCAACTATCAAAGTATAAAATTACTTAATACCAAAAGTGCAATCCTTCCTAAAACTCAACATATCTTAATGTGACAAAATCTTAAGTATCATTCGAGTAATTCTTAGATCGCCTTTTATATAATCAAAGCTTTGACTTCAATTCTCACTAGATATATCTCTCTAAATCGAAGTCTCTGAGAATCGAATAAGTGTATCTCTCTAGTGTGTGAGGATGTGAGTAAATGTAAACAAGTTCAAACGTCTCACACACTTTATAGAAAATGACGGATACATGAAAGAAATTTGATCTCATGAACGAATGCTAACCACTATATTGAGAATGTCGAGACATT
Organism: Sambucus nigra; assembly: GCA_949130495.1. NCBI lineage: Eukaryota > Viridiplantae > Streptophyta > Magnoliopsida > Dipsacales > Adoxaceae > Sambucus > Sambucus nigra. The sequence goes on along the minus strand of OX422208.1, from coordinate 482,939,358 downwards.
CACCATATAGACTTCTCGTTTGCCCGAACACCTTGTCGAGGGTAAAAATGTGGTTTATGAAAGGTATGAGGAGATAACGAAACGAAGAAGATGAATGATAGGGTTTTTGAAAAGAGTGCGACACACTTTGAATAACTAATGTCTTCTTTTTTCGAATTTTTTATCTCATGTTTTCTTTTTCTTCATTTTTAATTTTTGTTTGTTTTTCTCTTTTTTATTGCAATGCATTTTTCTTTTCACAACTGAAGACAATTTAGATTGATAATTTCAATTACTCTTTTTCTCAAAAAAAATGGTAATGATGGGAATTGACATATGGATGGTATCTGGGACATACATGGATAAGGGGAATATGGAAAATGGGTGAATGATAATGTGATACGGAAAAATGATAAGTGTATGGCCAGAATTGGTTTAGTGCTCGGACAAACTATAAGACACATGTTTCTTACAACTAGAAAGTAATGTCATTCTCAGTGATTAGCCAAATTTGAAAATGAGATCGTGCAACAACTAAGTGTGGTACCCAAAGAAAGTTGAGTCAACTTGTGACTCTGAGATACGTAAAAACCCTCAAAAGGTGAAAAACTCAAATCTCACGAGTTTAAGTCACCACTAGTGATCTTTTAAGGCTCTCTTGAGAATATAGTTACTCTTTAACTTTTGATTGTGAAAAATGATAACGCAATATTTTCGAGTTTAGGAATTCATAGTGAAAATACGCTTTAAGAGGTATTAATTAATTTATTTATAAAAAGTGTAGGGTTGAACACGAGTATTCCAAGACTTATAAGAGAGGAGTGATAGAAAATTCATGTTATAAATTTTTTTGTTGAACTGCAAAAAAAGTTTAAAATCACTTGTTTTTGAAATTTTTTCAAAAGAGGTACAATTTTGATAAATTTCCCACCCCCACACAAAAGAGAACATCGCCATCGATGTTTAAATCTATATAAAGAAAATGAAAAGCACAAGGTAGGAAAGATATTACCATAATGAACCGCTTATGAAATTGTACCGCATGCGGGAGCAGAGATGGGAATTAAAGAGCAAATACGACATAAAAATATGTACAAGTCTATAAAGCATGTGAAAATCAGTGGGTGATGTGAAACAGCACCCCCAAACATAATAAGACTCATACTCAGAAATAAGAAATGACGGGCTGCCTTTCGGTAGCACTAAGTTTAACGTCTTCTTCCAGATCGATCGGAACTCACCTAAAAAGAAGGTATAATCTAGGAGAGAATGGGGTGGCAAAAAAGTCGGGTGATGAGAATCACCCGCAAATAAGACTGAATAGCCAATCTTCGTAAACGGGGTCAACAAGGTTAATCTCTTCTACGTCAGTGGGGCCTAGCTCTAAGAAAGGCTTCAAGCGTTGACTATTGAACTAAAAGAGGCTACCATCCTTGGGATTTTGAATAGTGATGGCACCATAGGGAGTAACAGATTCAACAACAAAGGGTCCAAACCAGCTGGTTTTAACTTCTCGAGAAAGAGATGAAGACGAGAGTTGTATAAAAAAACTTTCTAACCAGGGTGGAATTCTTTGCATAGAATTATTTGGTCATGGATACACTTCATTTTGTCCTTGTACTTCTTGGACAAATCATAGGCATCATTTCGTATCTCCTTTGATTCATTGAGTTGGATATTTCAATGGATGTCAGGCTCATCGTTATCAAAATTAAGGGTTTTGATGGCCCAATAGGATGATGTTCAAGCTCAACTGGCATGGTTTACCAAAGACCAAGCGATAAGGAGGCATACCAATCAGAGTCTTAAAAGCAGTAAGGTATGACCACAATGCGTTATTCAAGCATAAGGACCGGTCTTTTCTATTAAGATTAACTCATATTCTAGTATTTGCTTGATCTCGCGGTTGGAAACTTCAACTTGACCACTAGTCTGAGGGCGGTAAGAGAGACTAACTTTATGGGTAACACCAATTTTTTTACTAGATATTCAAGGACTCGATTACAAAAATGTTTACCCCTATCACTAATGATATCTTTAGGAGTTCCAAAACGTGTGAAGACATACTCCTTAACAAAATTGACCACAACACGATGGTCATTGGTCTGACAAGCAATGGCTTCAATCCATTTGGAGACATAGTCAACTTCAACGAGAATATATTAAAAGCCATGAAATGAGGGAAAATGACCCATGAAATAAATGCCCCACACATAAAAGATTTTGACGATGAGAATAGGGGTGAGAGGCATCATGTGACTACGCGATATACGCCCAGATTGTTGGCATTTGGCACAATCTTGGCAGTAGTGGTGGGTATAGGGGCGAAAGACTAATCGAACCGTCTAATAGCTGGTTCCCTCCGAAGTTTTCCTCAGGACCGATGACCGTTACCGAGGCATGCCCGATGCATAAAAACACCCCAAAACAAGTCCACTAAGCCCCGATGACCCAAAAAAGTCCCGAAAAAAGGGTCGCCAAGAGCTGCCCGACCGTCGGCCGACGAAAATGTGCCCAAATGTTGCCTGAATGCCCATGCAAGTTGGAACTCGGTTGGGTATCATGGCAAGGCAACCCAATGTCGAAAGAAATAGTGGTGCCAACCTGGGATGCCCAACCCAAGATGCAGGTTGGCACCCACAAAAGGCGGCCCGTGCGGCTCTTTCGCCGCGAGGTTTAGCCAACGACACGTGCCTTTGGGAGCTCGAAGGCCCCTACTGCTGGTCGGCAAACGGGCGGCGGGCGTATGCGTCGCTTCTAGCCCGGATTCTGACTTAGAGGCGGTGGTAGAAACCACTTTGCAAAATTTTGGTGGTATTTTTCTTTGAGCTAAATGTGACACCTCGACTAATTAAATACCGGGTAGCTACTCCTTTATTAAATTAATACAAAATGCCAAGTTGATTCAGTTAATAGCATCACTGTCGAAAACATTTTAATGATTACTAACCACCTAGTATTTAAAAAGTAAGTTGTCAAATTTTAAATTAAATCTGATTAACATGCAATAAAAGAATTATGAAAGAATAACATAACCATTCACCCTAAAGAATCAATAGAATAACCAACAAATAATAATAAGTCTGGAGGAAATACTCCTTACAACAATCCCACAACTGAAATAAACAGAACAGTGTACCCTCAATTAAATACATGCCAAAATCTGAATAACTGAATTATGAAATGTCTCTAAATAGAAATGGGCGACATGCCCTACAAATGATGAAACTGAATATGGAATCAGAACTAGAAAATAGGCGTCTACTGTCAAGGCCCTGTAACTTCCACAACAGCTACAGCTCGTCACATGAATAGAATTCCTATGCATGGTGTCCTTGTGGCTGGGCACCTAAAAAGGTTTTTTACAAAATAGATTTGAAAGCAAACGGGTCAGAGCCCGAAAGTGGAGAGTATTTTAAAAACAGCAAGTGCTTTAATAACATTAAACAATGAATGCAAAATACATGTTAGGACGTGCTCTCACATGAAATACTCGCCTCTCGACTAATTGTGCACTCCTAACGTATTGTACCCATACACGTGATATCCATATCTAACTAAACCGACATAAGTTCTAACCTTTCTACTCGATTCATAATATAAATTCCCAACGTCATCACTTAAATAGGTAGCCTTACTTAAACTCGGATTCTCAATTATTAGCAAAACATTTCACAGCAGGTTATCCCTTTTTATCTTTATCAAGGCGTTACTACAATTATACTCGCAATTAAACATAACAATTCCTTTTCATTTAACCGTATATTATTCACATCATAAATATACAATATAAGCACCCCGAAGCTAAGCTGTGGTGAACACATACTCTTCTATCCATCCCGGTACATCATCCTGGTACATCATGCCATACGGTAAGGTGCGCGGGCAATAGGCCGAGTGCCCGGTGTCAAATCGATCACAAAATATGTCTCTCTACTCGGAGGTAATCCAGGTATATCCTGAAATACATCGACAAACTCTCGAACAACCGGAATCGAATCAAGTGGTATCACCACTTCCTTAGAGGTCTCCTCCTCTATATAGTACAAATGAGTGGACGATCCTCCCTCAAGACGAGGCATCGCCACTAAAAACATCTCCTGCCCGGTAATGGCAAAGATAATACTCCTACGAAAACAGTCAATCGTGGCTCGGTACGCAACTAGCCAATCCATACCAATAATGGCATCATACTCGGTCATCTCTAACACTAACATATCCGTGGGTAAAGTAAACCTCCCGATCTCTATACCCACGCCTCTACATACAAGGGAAATCACAAAACCCCTACTCAACGGTGAATCTACACAAGCAACCGTACTCTCGGCGGTGTCTAAAAACCCAATGGTGCGTGCAAATCTCATAGCAATGAAACAATGTGTAGCCCCCGTGTCAAATAAAATGTGCCCCATAGTCCCCTGAATATAGAACATACCCTCAATGGTGAGTCTACCTACGTTACAAGGTTCTCTACTGTGGTTAATAACCCTAAGGTCTTCGCATAATATGTAACTATAAAACAATGCGTTGTCCCAGTAACAAACAAAATTCGACCCAAAGTCTCATGGATAGAAAACATACCCCAAATAGCGGGTGGTGCCTGTGGGGCGGCTGCCTGGTGGATAGTATAGATATGTCTGTACTGTAACTTCCCCTGCTACATTGGAGCTACTAAAAAATTTGGTAGGGCTCGTACTTGAGCTGGTGCTGGGAGAGCGACTGGAAAAAGTGGCCCTTGTGGATCATTACGGGCACCCTACTGCTGTGGGGCCCTAACACCCTCTGGGCAATCCTGGCGTTTATGGCCATGCGTGCCACACGAAACATCGGCCTCTGAAGTTACTCCCCCTCTGACCCTGCTGCTGACGGTGTCGGCCTTGCTGACTTGGGACTTTATTCCCCTTTCGAAATTGCTTCACTTCATTACGGTGTTGACTAGTCTCGCTTTTTCCCTGGTCTTGCAGGCCTTGGAGGGAGATTTGCGGAAAAACTATGTCAGGGCGAGGACAATCCATCCACTTGTGACCTGGTTGTACACATTTATAGTAGAGTTTCAAAATTCTTTGTTGGTCAGATTGTAGTTTATCCCCAGTCTGATTCGGACAAGATTAACGTTTGTGGTCGTCCATTCCACAACTGAAACACCTCTTTGTGGTTTCATTCGGAACCTGACTTCGTTGGCCCTGACACTTTTGCTCCTGTACATAAATCTCGTTACTTCTGGAACTTACTCGATCTTGATTGTTTTGTTGTCGCAGATTTGGTGCCTTCGCACAATTTTCAACGTTAGTCACATGCATTTGGTTAACCTCTCTAGGTCTTTTGCCTCCTTTAAGGTGTATGCTGCGTTCTTGGTATTATAGAACTGCAGTGGTAACTGCTTGTGCCACGATACCTTCTAACTCGGCGGTTGATATTCTTTCTGGGGATACCTGAGGTGTGATTCTATCTTTCCCGTTGACTCCCTTAACCGTTTTAGCTAGTTCTTCTTAACGGTCCATCTAAAAATTTAAGTAAATTTGGATGAGTTCATCATTCAAATAAACAAATCGCAGAAGTACGAATTTTCCAATGTAGAGATAAACACAACATTCCTAGTATTAGGGCTCTATATCAAAGAAAGCAACGCTGGAAGCATAATAAGCCGCACAGATCCTAAAGGACACTAGAACCTGATGCTCTGATACCACATGTGACACCCCAACTAATTAAATACCGGGTAGCTACTCCTTTATTAAATTAATACAAACTGCCAAGTTGATTCAGTTAATAGTATCACTGTCGAAAACATTTTAATGATTACTAACCACCTAGTATTTAAAAAGTAAGTTGTCAAATTTTAAATTAAATCTGGTTAACATGCAATAAAAGAATTATGAAAGAATAACATAACCATTCACCCTAAAGATGCAATAGAATAACCAACAAATAATAATAAGTATGGAGGAAATACTCCTCACAACAATCCCATAACTGAAATAAATAGAACAGTGTACCCTTAATTAAACACATGCCAAAATCTGAATAACTGAATTATGAAATGTCTCTAAATAGAAATGGGCGACATGCCTTACAAATGATGAAACTGAATATGGAGTCAGAACTAGAAAAGCGCCATCTACTGTCAAGGCCCTGTAACTTCCACAACAGCTACAACTCGTCACCTGAATAGAATTCCTATGCATGGTGTCCTTGTGGCTGGGCACCTAAAAAGGTTTTTTACAAAAATAGATTTGAAAGCAAACGGGTCAGAGCCCGAAAGTGGAGAGTATTTTAAAAACAGCAAGTGCTTTATTAACATTAAACAATGAATGCAAAATACATGTTAGGACGTGCTCTCACATGAAATACCCGCCTCTCGACTAATTGTGCACTCCTAACGTACCGTACCCATACACGTGATATCCATATCTAACTAAACCAACATAAGTTCTAACCTTTCTACTCGATTCATAATATAAATTCCCAACGTCATCACTTAAATAGGTAGCCTTAGTTAAACTCAGATTCTCAATTATTAGCAAAACATTTCACAGCAGGTTATCCCTTTTTATCTTTATCAAGGCGTTACTACAATTATACTCGCAATTAAACATAACAATTCCTTTTCATTTAACCGTATATTATTCACATCATAAATATACAATATAAGCACCCCGAGGCTAAGCTGTGATGCACACATACTCTGCTATCCATCCCTGTACATCATGTACATAAGGATTACAAATTTCGAATCTCTCAGGAATTGTTAGAATAAGCACAACACAAAAAAATGGAGGCGAACATAATTCAACATATCCATGGGTCACGTACATACCTATGCTCCATAGTCAGCTGACTTATTAACTCACAAATAAGTCATTCTCTTGAACTATGTCCTCGAGGTACCAATCTAAATCCGGGTACACAAAGATTAGATGGCCCTAAGCGAACGTAAAGCTCCCGTGATAGCAAGTATGGGAGGTATGTCATACACATAAAATCATATACATATACTAAGCATGCACACATCTTAGTAATTACCATAATTTATTAGTGGTATACTTCTCATTCTTATACCAATACACGTGTTCCCGGTTTATATATACACATCATCCATTATCCTCATGTCGTAATTAGTTATTCGCATCCTAACCCACAATTACCATTTGGTTCAAGTCATTCTTCTATATTTTACTCCTCAATATATCCCGAATATCCCAACTATATCAATTAGTCATCAAGGTAATGTTATCTCTACAATTGAACAAGGTTACGGGACATTAGAAATCAAACCAGGCCAAAAAGGCCAATCTGTCAACTCGTTAGAAGTCTCGTTCAAACGAGAGTTCGTTCGAATGAAGTGTCCATCTAACGAGATCTCGTTCGAACGAAAGGCATCGAATGAACATCCCACTCGTTAGAAGTCAAACTGTCAACTCGTTAGAAGCTCGTTCGAACGAGCTCGTTCGAACGACCTGGGCAGGTCTTCTAACGAGGTGACAGTTTGAGCCCAGAATTCTCTTACTACGTTTTTCCCAATTTTCTTCACCTCTAATCTCATCTAAAAGTCGTCCCAATAGTATTTTAAGGTTTCTAATCATCACTAAACATTCGTAGGTCATAACTCAACATTTATATAGGGTCAAATCCTTCTAAACATCATCTAATTATCATAACTCCCCATTTTTTCCTAAATCTTATGAACATGAACCCTAGAAATTTAAAGTCATCAATTTCCATAAATAAGTCCATTTTTGTAACATAAAAATTAGTAATTCTTTTAGTCTAATCACCCAATAACAATTCTACATGGAAACCTATATCAATATCTGAATTTATAACTCCAATTTCATGGGTTTTTTATAAATCTCCCAATACAATGCATATATATCAATTTTCTAAGCATGGAAGAAGCATTCGCTTGAAATTAATGAAATTAAACCACTTGCCTTAGATAGTTCTCTGAATTTGGTGTTGGTGAATGGGTTGATTCTCCTCTTTCTCTATGGATTTCCTCCCAAGGTTGAAGATGGTGGTTTTCTCTTTGGGAACCTCTTCTAACTTCTCTCCCACTTCTTCCTATAACTCCCGTAGCCCTCAAATTAGTTAAGTACTGGTAATGGCCTAGTGGGTTACAAAATAACCTAATATTAAGTCCCAAAATTCGTTGGTTATTATTCCCAAAATTTCAAAATTACCAAAATACCCTTTTAAGTTGCGGGTATGGCCCGAAAATGCCCCGGGACCCAAACTAAACCCCCAACTAGTGTTTTCTGACTATTTCGACCCTTTCGGACACGTTGGCCCACTCAAAATGACCATACGGTTAATAAAAATAAAATTTACTTTTTAATTATAATAATTATATTCCTAACGCGCGACTGTCACACGCGTCCCAACAAAATTTCCCAAATTGCCGTATTTCAATCTCGCGACAATTTCAATATTTTCAATATTCATATATTGCCATATTTACACATTATAATCAAATACCAACTCACATCTCGTTAGTATTTTATCCGGATTAATTCTCAATTAATACCCATTTAATTCAATTAATCCCATAAATAAATATCACAAAAATACGGGGTATTACACTAATGTGTCCACCACAAGCACCATCATGACAGAAGGAGAGAATACTGGATTAGTGGTGCTCAGGAACACATTGGCGAATGACTTAATTAGTGCAATACTTAAAAAAGGAATGGGTAATCCCAAGAGTAAAACTTCACCTGTGCCATGAATTTGGAATGATCTTGTTTAGACCAATGATTGGGCAGTTGGTGGGTAACAAGGAAATTAACAATATCAGCATATCAAGCCGAGGTGGAAATAGCAAAAAGTTGCTCATCAGGAAAGGTTTCAGAAATAGGGACATGATCAGAGTCAGTTGTAATAATAATGCGAGAGAGATGGTCGACAACAACATTTTCACACCCTTTTTTATCGTGAATTTCAAGGTCAAACTCTTGAAGAAAGAGAATCCATCGTGTCAATCGTGGATTAGAATCCTTCTTGTGAAGAAGGTGCCTCGGGGTAGCATGGTAAGTGTAAATGATGATAGGGGATCCTATGAAATATGACCTAAACTTATCCAGAGCAAAGGCAACCACTAACAACTCCTTTTTAGTGGTCGTGTAATGAAGTTGAGCGTCATGGAGGTTTTTGTTAGAATAATAGATTATGTGATGGCACTTGTTAACCCTCTGACCAAGTACAATACCTAGAGAAAAATCAGAGGTGTCACACATGAGTTCAAAAGGTAGAGACCAATTAGGAGGTTGAATGATAGGGGCAAAGGTGAGCTCGAATATAAGGCGCTCAAAAGAAGCGGCACACGCGTAGTCACAGACAAAGGGAATATCTTTGGATAAAAGGGTTGTTAAACCTTGAGCAATTTTAGAAAAGTCCTTAATGAAATGACGGTAGAAGCCTGCAAGTCTTGAGAAGGGGCGAATGTCCTTAACAGACTTAGGAATGGGAAGCGTGGAAATCAAGTCGACTTTTTCTTTATCTACTTAAATACCATCGCGAGAGACTACGTGGCCTAGAACAATTACCTTTTTTTTTACCATGAAATGGAATTTTTCCTAATTGAGGACCATTTTTTTTCTTGACAACGTTTAAGGACCATAGTGAGGTGGAAAAGGCATTGTTCAAAGGAAGAACCAAACACAAAAAAATCATCAATAAAGATTTCGAGAAAAAGTTTTATAATGTCACTAAAAATGCTAATCATACACCATTGAAAGTCGTAGGTCCATTGCAAAGGCCAAAGGGCATGCGATAGTAGGCTAAAGTGCTGAAGGGGCATGTGAAGGTAGTTTTCTCTTGGTCTTCAGGGGCAATAGGAATTTGTTTATATCCTGAATAGACATGAAGGAAGCAATAATAAGCACGGACACCTAAGCGTTCGAGCAATTAGTGGATATATGGATGAGGGAAATGGTCCTTGCGAGTGACAGCATTTATCTTTCGATAGTCAATACAAACACGCCAGTACATTTGCATATAGGTGGGAACAAGATCATTGTCACTATTTTTGACAACAGTGACACAAGACTTTTTTGGTACGACGTTAATGGGACTGACCCCCTGGCTATTCGATATATGGTAGATAATACCAGCATCGAGCAATTTCAAAATCTCAACGTGCATGACTTCTTTCATAGTAGGATTGAGTCGACATTGGGGCTCATGATAAGTCTTGGCATTCTCCTCCAATTGAATGCGATGACTACAAACATTGGGGTTCACACCATGAATGTCTAAAAGTGTCCACCCTATAGCAGTGATATGCTGAGTAAGATTATGGATTAATTGCTCTTCTTGATCAGGGGTCAAGTCAAAATCAATGATGACAGGGTGATGGTTGTTGGGGCCTAAGAAAGTATATTTAAACTCAGAAGGTAAGGGCTTAAGATCCAAACTAGTAGGTGGCGCCATGAGTGACATCGGACTCAGACACAGAAATAGAGTTCGGGGAACTACCAGTGCATAAAGTGGATGAATCTGATGTGGCAGTGATTTCATAAGGTGGAACAGGGTGATCCACATAGTGAAGAATATCAACGGAGAGGGGTCTAATGGAACGACCCAAGAGGAAGTATCCATCAGTGGAGTGGAATATAACATGGCATTTAGTTCAGGGATGGAGGAATCAATGTCAAAGTCGGATCCAAAATGAGGCAAACATTATTGGAGAGGATCGTCAGGGTAAGTTTTGTCCAACATATCGTTAACTAAGGAGTCAATCACATACACCTCATCAATAGAATCGACATAAGCCTTTTGTTTCATAAGGTGGAAGATATTGACTTCGACAGTCATGTTGCCAAAAGATAGATTCATGGACCCATCTTGAAAATTGATGATGGCATTGGTCGTGGCCAAAAAGGGGTGACCCAAGATAATAGGAGTATTGGTGGGGTCGGACGCAAGAGTGTCTAAGATGATGAAATCCATGGGGTAATAAAAGTCATAAACTTTCACCAAAACATCTTTAACTATTCCTTTAGGTACTTTGATAGAATGATCAACAAGTTGAAGAGTAAACCATGTAGGTTTCATGTTTCGTAAACCTAACTCAAGGTAGAGGGAGTAAGGTAACAGAGTGAGTAAGGTAACATATTAACACTAGCCCCAAAATCAAGTAAAGTACGAGTAATGAACGTATCGCCTAACATGTAAGAGATAGTTAGATAACCGGGGTCTTTCTACTTCATAACACCATTTCCATGGAGAAGGGGCCTGGCTTGATCAGTGATGAAGGCATCATAAGGAACATTAGTCCTACGCTTAACAGTGCACAAGTCCTTCAAAAATTTAGCATACGAAGGAACTTGTTTAATCACAGTGCGGAAGGTAATGTTAATGTGAACATTCTGAAAAACTTTCTTGATCTCATCAAATTGTTGGGCTTTCTTAGTGGGAGCCAATCGATAAAGGAAGGGTGCTTTGGACACGTAAAAAGAATTAGGCTCAGTAAGCTTTGACACTGCATTAGATGTGGTTTTGGAGTATGGGGTAGCCTAAGGGATAGGCTCTAAATATGGGATGGGTGGTCTTGGGACATCACGAGGATCATTAACACCATTACCAATTTGTTTTTTTGAGCGAAGAGTAGACACCTCTTTCATATCTTCTTCGTAATTGGGTGGAGTGTAAGTGGAATCAACCTCATAGGCCGATTCTTTTCCATTCCCCTTAGGGTTAGCAATGGATTGACTAGGGAAATGGCCTTTCTCTCGCTCATACTTAAATTGGTTAAAACGCTGCTCAAGCCGTTGGAGGGATTGACTCTGAGTGGTCATAAACTGAGTGAGGGTGCCACTCATGCTGAGAATCAATCGGTTGTGAATACCCATACGAAGGAGGGGGAACAGGAACAAGATGATTGTTTTTGTTGGAATGTCTTCCATGGGAGATAAAGGATGATGTATAGTGTTGTTGATGGTAAGAAGCAAATTGATGCGGGACAAGAGGGCGATGTTGACTTTGTGGGTTGTGTGGAAACCCAAGGGGACCACCAATATGTTTTTGTGGTTAGGACGGAGTGGAGCTATTGTCGTACTTATAAGATAAATAGGGGTGGTTCTTATTGTTAGGATTGTAAATAAACGACGGGGGAGCGGATTTCGTAGCGGTATCAAAGGCACATACTTGGGCTATGGTGAGTTCGGGATCATCTTGAAGGAGGGTCACAAATGAGATAAACGATCTTGACTTAGGCATACACTGCAAGAATAAGGACTAGAATCATTGGCATTTATCGCTTGTTTAGAAAGTGAAACATTTTATTGCATAGTACAACTGAGAGCGTCAACGGTTTTAGTCAAATAGTGTAAGCTCTGTAGAAAAGTTTTAAAATCGGGATTATTTTTTACCTCATAAGTGTTCCCTACATGTGGTGGGTTAGATCTCAAAAATGCATTGGTGCCCTCCCAATCTTATAAGTCATCGCCTAATTCAAGGAGAAAACTATAGGCGGCAGTGGGAGTTAAATGCATGAACTTCCCTTTATGCATGGATTCAATCATGGTGAGAGAAGAAAGGATAAGACCATTATAAAGACTATATACTAAGATTTTTCTCAAGATCGTGATGGGGAAACTATTAATATAGTCCTGAAAACGGCCCTAAGCTTCACAAAACTGTTCGGTAGGCATTTGTCAAAAATCCTAAATTGCTTGGCGCATTTAATTGGTTTTGCTCATGGGATAAAACTTAGACATATATTTCTTAGCAAGTTGTTCACAAGTTTGAATAGAATCCGGGGGCAAGGAATGGATCCACATGGATGAATTATCATAGAGAGAAAAGGGAAATAGCTGAAGACGAACATTTTCTTCATCTCAATTTTGATTTTTAAAAGTAGCACACATAGTGCGAAAGTTCCGCAAGTGAGTATAAGTAGACTCGTGTTCAAGGCCATGAAAATTGGGAAACATAGAAATAGTTGCGGGGCGAATTTCAAATTGTACGGCCGAAGTGGGCGGAAGAACAATATAGGAAGGTGGAGTTATCGTAATCGGGGTAAAGTAATCCCTTAAGGCGCATTTGTCGGCCATGGTGGGTAGGGTAACGGAACCTGGGGAAGTGGGAGAACTAGGTGTCTCTGACGAAAAAGAACACGGATCGGGGAAATGAGGAGGAAAGTCAACGATAAGGGCACGATCACCTAAGAGGGAATTGAGAGATGGAGCACTAGGGGAACGTTTTAATCGATGATCAATTCAGTGCCAATTTGGCATAAAAGGAACGAAAAATATTTTTGGGTTTTTTGAAAAGGAAAAATCTTTTCCGATTTTTGTAAAACTAGGAAGGAAAAATGAAAAATATTTTTGGTTTTTTGAGAAAAATTGAGAAAATTGAGGCATAAGAAAAATAGAAAATATTTTTGTATTTTTTGGTGAAAAATTCAGAAAAAACGAGAAAAAGGGGCGATGGACTCACATTGGAAAAATTGAATGACGGCGTGAAAAACTGACGACCTAAAAGACCAAATGAGACATGTACATAAAAGGAGCAAGTCCTAACGAGCACATAGCCAAATTATTATCTTTAATTTAGGTGAGTGGGTAGTCAATCCACGGGTGAGAAAAACACGAAATCTTAGACCTTGCCGGTAAAAGTGTGCCCCTACTTTCTTCTTGAGAGACAAGAGGCTTACTAGTTAAGGCTCATCACACTAGCTACTACGACAAACGACTATCCGGTTCCACGCTGGGGAATGCATAAACCCATTTTAGTGGGCGGCTTCACTTGAAACCCAGTTTCCTTAAACAAAAGTCTTAAGATAGGCGAATGAAGATTTGCGTGGGTGGAAAGTACTCATTAGAGTATCCTACGAGGGTCTCATTCCGAAAGGGTCCTAATGAACACCGTTCTTACCTGGCTTGCTAGTTGATTGATTTTAATTTAAGTGAGACTATGGGTAACACGCAATTAGGAAAAAATGATTAAGTGGGTGATGAAATCCCAACTCATTGCAATGACCGGGTGAAGGTTTTAGGTAAATTTATTCATTAAACCATCCAATTTAAGTGCGATACAGAAAGGAAAAACACATAGGAGCAAGAAATCACACAAAAATTGACTCGCTTGCAGGAGATTTGCTTGTGAGAAAGAATTTACCTCCCATGATTTTTACACGCGTGCGTTGATGACTGAGTTTAGTTGACCTGGGGGAGGTTCACCTACTTCAGTCGTTCCCGGGAGTCCTACCGACCCAAAGTAGAGAGGCTTCAAAAATTATCATCATTGGATGCCCTCTCTCTACCTTGTTCAGTTTTTCTTTCACTTTTTTGAATGTTTGAATAATTATTAAAAAAAATAAAATGGTGTCATGTAAGGACACAAATTTTCAATTGAGTCCATATGTAGTATTTGCTTAATTGTGGACAAAACCATTTGAGTCATAGGATAGAAGTTTTTCCTATCAAGCCTATGACGTGTTTGAGGAGTTGAAGACATAGCGACCAATATTTAATCTTTCATCCTTGTCGGATTTCGTGCCACATGTTTCACGTTATCAACATTGAGGATTCCATGTCTCCAAAGGTACGAATGCCCTACTATATATATAGGAGCGTGGAAATAGTTTATGGGTGTATAGGTTATAAAATAAATTTGAACGACTTTTATTTTTCTTAGAAAAATATTTCAAAACCTTTCATAAAAGCTTTTTGGTCTTAAAAAGAGTTTTTGAGATTTCTAAAATCTCATTCGAACGAGATTGGATGTCGTTCAAATGTCAAACCAAGTCGTTTGAACGAGATTCTGACGACTTTTGGCATTTTACTTATGTTTTCTCGTTAGAAGTTTGGTTCGAATGACACTGGATCTCGTTCAACGAGATTCCAGGTCATTCAAACGATATTACTAATAAGACTGAATCCCAACTCTCTGTTTTCTGGTTAGAAGTTTGTTTCGAATGAAGTCGTTATAACGACCTCGTTTGAATGACCTAGGCAATTTTTAGACAGTTTTTTTTAAATAACTTTCCACTTGCCCACTTGTTTTCCCACTTCTTTTTCCTGATTAACTAAGTGCGGGAAATATTTTTTCATACAACTTTTTCATTCCCCACAATAGAAAAAGAGAGAAACTTTCTTGAGAGAAAAAGTTCTTTTTTGTGTTCATGAATTTAATGGTTTAAAATCTTCAAATATATATATATATATATATATATATATATATATATATATATATATATATATATATATATATATATATATATATATATATATATATATATATATATCATTGCTTGGAGAGGTTTTTGGCACCGAGTTTTCTCTACACCGACAAGAAGAGAAGTTTGGGTTCATTCTCTCTTTGATAAGAAGTTTGTGTTGCGTCTTTCTCACATGGTGAAAGGCACCATGTGTGGTTGACGGTGGGTTGTGCCTCCATTAGTGGACTCCAAGACTGCGATGGATGTCATGGTTATCAACTAGACGTAGGTATTTGAAAGAAGAAGAGTCGGGGCTTGAAGTGAGTCAAGTCGTGTGTTGTAAGTTGTAACACCCCGTATTTTTGTGCATTTAATATTTAATTATTTCGAGAATTTTAAATTACTGGTGTGTTGTAATTTTAATTGAATTAATTATGGACGTATTTTTGTGAATTTAATATTTAATTAATTCGGGAATTTTAAATTATTGATGTGTTGTAATTTTAATTGAATTAATTATGGCAATATATATATTTAAATATTAATCGGGGAGTGAATGGTTAATGTTTAGGGAAATTTAATTACTAAGTGAATAGTAATAATTTAATTACGTCATTTCGGGAATTAATGAGGAGGTATGCACTTATCCCAGTCGGGAGTCGGTATAGACTAAATTGGGTGTGAGATAAGAATTTTTATAAATTAATTTGGATGCCAATTCTGAGTGCGCAGTTGAGTCTGAATGGATCGAGATAGTCAGAAAAGAGTACCTGGGGGTAGTAATTGGGTCTCGGAGTATTTTTGGGCATGGCCGCGCCCACACGGGGTGAGTTGGGCCACTTTAATTAAGACCATTAGGTGAAAAACGGGATTGAGGGTTTTAACCTAAGTGAGGGATTAGGAAATCAGTAGCCAACACAATTCTAAGCCTAGGGCTTGAGAGGGAAATTGGGGGAAAGCTTAGCAAAATCCAATATGGGGATTTTGGAGCCAAATTGAGGTACTATGCCAACAGATCAAACACTACGAACACTTACAAGCAAGTGGTTAACTGTTGTGATTTCTAAATTTATGATAATAAATTCATATCATAGTGATGTGTAAACAAAAAAATTCGTTTTGGGGATAAATGGGTACAAAAATGGGGGTTTTTGTTCATGGACTATTGAATGAGATTCAAAGTAGAAATTGTTGTGTTGTATATCTCTTATAGATATCTGATTTGCATAAAGATCCGGAATATAAACTGGTGGGATTTGGATTTGGAATTCGGTTGGTAGAACAAAGTTGACAAACTTTAATGGAAAAACCAATTCAAGAAATTATGAAAGTAAGTAGGGAAAATTGTGTATCTTAAGATCCCTATGATGTGTGGGATATGAATTAACCATGTTTATATGATGGGGTGATGTAATTAGAGGTTTAAATTAAGGTTTACAAACCTTGGATTTCGTTAGTGGAATTCAGTGGGGAAGGAGAGCTGCCCAGGTATGATCTATCGATCGATCGGGGGCCATCGATCGATTGACGGTCTGAATTCTTGGCCAGGTCGGGTTGTGGGTTAACCTTGTTGTATTTTTAATTTTTGGTATAATTTTATTTGGTGAAAAAAATTATAGAAAAATTAATAGCTAGGAGTTCAAAAGATAGCTATTATGAATGTGCAATCTAAGTTATGAGTTGAGACTTAAAGTGAAAATTTTGGGCGAAACATATTCAATTTAATTACGGACCAAGTGGGCGAGTCCGGGTATGCTAATAATTATAGGTAAATACAATTGTAGAAATTATGGAGACGAATGTATGACACATTGTGGGCAAATATGTGGGAACGAAATTATTAAATGTAAAATGGACCAAGTGAGCGAGGCCGGGTATATTGGTTAAGTGACACCAAAGTATTTAATTAATTATTGAGAGAGAGTAATTAATTTGGAGTCGGATGGTAGACTCGGGAAATATTAAGGTATAGGTCAAATGAGCGAGGCCGGGAATAATGGTTGGGTGACACCAAGTTATTAAATTAATAGGTGTGATAATTAATTTAATTAAAGTCGGATGGTAGACTCGGGTAAGATTAAATTAATAGGTGTGATAATTAATTTAATTAGAGTCGGATTATAGACTCGGGTAGGATTAAATTAATAAGTTTAATAATTAATTTAATTAGAGTCGGATGGTAGACTCAGGTAGGATTAAATTAATAGGTGTGATAATTAATTTGATTAGAGTCGGATGGTAGACTCAGGTCGGATTAAATTAATAGGTGTGATAATTAATTTAATTAGAGTCGGATTGTAGACACGGGTAGGATTAAATTAATAGGTGTGATAATCAATTTAATTAGAGTCGGATGGTAAACTCGGGTAGGATTAAATTAATAGGTGTGATAATTAATTTAATTAGAGTCGGATGGTAGAATCGGGTAGGATTAAATTAATAGGTGTGATAATTAATTAGAGTCGGATGGTAGACTCGGGTAGGATTAAATTAATAAGTGTGTTAATTGATTATATTAGATTCAGACCACATACTCGAATTTGTGTTGATTAATTAATGTGTAAATTAATTATATTAGAGTCGGACCACAGACTTGGATTTGTGATGATTAATTAATGGTAAATTAATTAAATTAGAGTCGGACGATAGACTCAGGGCAGTATTAAATTAATGGGTGAGTTAATTAATTTAAGTAGAGTCGGACCATAGACTCGGGGAAAGTATTATATTAATTGAGGCATGAATTAAATATATTAGAGTCGGAACATAGACTCGGGAAGACAATAAATTCTAAGTGAGAAAATTAATTACGTTGAGTCGGGCCACAGACTCAGGGAATTACAGGCAGTGTACGGGATTTTTAGTGCACGGTAAAGCCGAGGTTTATATTATATATATATACGGTGTAGTGATAGTATATATATATGTGTATATATTGTGTATGATATTAAATATCAGTGACTAGATATTTATTCAATTTATATACTCTAATGCTGTCAAGGGAGGTTGCGCGATGTGGGTGAATCCCCTAGCTTGAGGAGTAGGGCGAGTATATCCCCAGGTCATAGCGTCTGGTATATATGGGTGAGGGATTTATCTCACTTTCAGGGAAGGAATATGACTGCCTCCACTACGTTTATATTTTGGGGCTAAGTTGGTGAGCGATTCCAATTTGGGGAAACTAGGTTTGTGAGCACACCTAGTGAGATAGCATTTTAGAGGGAATCACCCGGCGAGGGTATACTCGAAGGGATGGATATACTTAGGTTATATGTGTAGATTTTGTGGCAAAGGTACGTATATAATGGTAGTAAATATTATATGCGGATAATAGTATAGTGTGTGATGTATTTACTTTATATAACTTGTGACACGGTTAT
This sequence comes from Sambucus nigra, assembly GCA_949130495.1. Lineage (NCBI taxonomy): Eukaryota > Viridiplantae > Streptophyta > Magnoliopsida > Dipsacales > Adoxaceae > Sambucus > Sambucus nigra. Next base: position 482,920,836 of record OX422208.1, on the reverse strand, counting down.
ATGCTACTATTTAAGAGGAATTAATTAAGTTAATTGTGAAATAACTTATAATTCAAGAATCATTATACTCGGGTTAGAGTAGTATGGCAAGGGAAGGTTATACCGGGACTAGTTGTACAGGGTAGCACAACTAGGTTGGGTTAAGGTAACCGGTAGGTGTGCACATTAGTGGAGGGGTGAGAATGTCCACAAGGAGTGCGACACTAACTTAAATATGAAGCGCATTCATGCATTTTAAATTACTGCAGTTAATTCACTTGCTAAATATATTCAAAATGTTTTGGGTTCTAACCCTTTCTATAAAACTATTTTCAAAACCTTTTAGGTGTCCATCCATAAGGATGCCATGATTGATATTCTATTCCAGGGACACGGAGCTGCGACATATGTGGATGCTAGCAGGAGTTTGGATTAGACGCATCATTCATTCATTCCTAAAGTAGAAATCACTCATCAGTTCCAATTTTATTTAGGGCATGACGCCCAGACTTTAAGTTTAGTTTTCAGATCTGTTTTATTCGGATGTTGAATATTGTATTGGCTTATTTTACTTTGGTGGTCAATGGTTTATTCGACAAGTTGTGTAATTAATTATTTTAGTTGATTTTTATTCAGTTGCGTGAATGGTTTATATTTATTTTCGCATGTATTGTTTTGTTTAATTAAAAAGTTAAAATTTGGCACCAACTTTTGGAATACTAGGTGGTTAGTAAGTTTTAAAAAGTCTTCGACGGTGATGCTAAGGATGATCCAACTGGGATTCCTGTTTTAATTTGGTATAGGACTGATCAACCGATATTTTATTAGGCGGGGTGTCACAGATGGTATCAAAGCATCAGGTTCCAATGTCCTTAGGATCTGTGTGGCTTTTCACGTTCGGCTTAGTAATCTTTGATATAGAGCCCTATTATAGGATTGTTGTATTCTTATACGTAAGCGCATATACGTTCTTCTGCAAAATTTATATTTGAGAGTGAACTCATATAAATTCGATTCTCCTTCCAGATGATGCCCAGGAGAGAGAGAGCAGCTAGGGCAGCATGGGGAAATGAGACGAGGGAGGCTCGTTAGGAGCAAGAGTTACTGCAGCAACTACAAGAGATGATTTTGGCAGTACAGGTAACTGAACTTGTGGCGCAGGCGGTTGAAACAACGGTGGTCACAACGGCAGGGTACTTTCCACGGGATCAGCCACAAGTATTAGTGGCGCCGGATGTTCAGACTCACGTGGGGTCGTCGGGGTGGAAGTAATAAAGGGAGGTTATTTTTAGTGGGAACCCACCAGAGTTGCGAGAGGGTTCAGATGTAGTGCTAGCGTGTCAAGGAAGAGAGATATCCGACGTTACCTACGCATGAGAGATTGCGATGAGGTGCAGAAGCAAATGCTAACCACTTTTAGTTAGTGGGAGCAGCGCTATAGTGGTGGGAGTCGATCACCACAGTTGAGGAAAGGGATACACTAGCCATTGCAGAGTTTTGGGTGCGATTCGACCGCAAGTATTTTCCTCCAGCGGTTGAGACCGAAATGAGGAAAAAATTTTGTGAGGTGACTCAAAGGGGGCCGTTAAGTGGCCGATTACGAGGAAGAATTCACTCGTTGGCAACATTTTGTACCGGATAAGGTAAGCAAGGAAAAGAGAAAGAAAGCAAAATTTATGGATGGGTTAGTTTGGAGAATCAGACAATATTTAATTGGTAAATACGCATGAGTAGCTTATACTGATGTCGTTAACGCTGCACTCTGGCACTGTCGGGAATATCGCTTCCACGCGAAAGGAAGCGAAAGGGGAGTGGTAACTAGCCAGTCGGATAAGGCAGGAGGGAACAATACCAGTGGGGTATCCCAACAGCAGACTTGGGGGAGATTAGGGGCAGGATTTTTGGCAAGGAAATTATGCCAAACGATTTAGAATTGGAGGCTATCGGCAGGATGGCCAGGAAATTCCAACAAGGTCGGCATGGAAGGGACCAGTGGCAGGGTGAATGTATTGGACGGTGTTTCGTCGGTGGGTAAAGCGAGACACTTGAAGAAAGATTGTCTTAAATGAGGCATGGGGTAACTACAGGGCGAGGTCCTGGATGTACAACCACTAAAGCAAGTCATGGGTGCATTCGGGCAGGGAGAACCAGCCGTTGCAACTAGATCATAAAGGTAATTATTTTTACCCTAGAGGCATGGGGTATATTTTTGAGTGACAAAGAGGATGTCACAGTATATGACTTATTTTTCACTAGAGTTCACAGGTGAGTCGAACTTAGTGGGTGCGTTGGCGGTAGCAGCCATAGTATGTGGATAAACTTTTCGTAGGGTAGCAGAGTTCCTTGGTGTTCTTCACGGGAGAGTGGAGGTGTACACTAAGTGATTGTTTGAATTATGCGAAAAGTTACTACTTTCGAGAATTATGGGAGTAGGGTTGATAATATTTCCTAAATATCGGCTAGATAGCGATGAAATTTAACTATTGCGAATAGTGGTGTAAAATTTTGGTGTTCGCGACACCAGGGTAGGGTTGGTACTAGGTATCACCGGAGAGGGCGTATAGCCTGTATATATGGGGATATATATGTTGTACTGCGTGGTGCAATAGCTCATAGTGAGGTTTTGTGTTCTCACATTTTATCCCGGTAAGTGGGGATGTTTACTGAAGTGAATCAGGGTGGTTAGATTGATTGTCGAGCAAAGAGAGATAGCTCGGGGTTTATTTTGCGCAAGGACTAGTGGTAGTAATGGCGCGGTATTTTATGTTGTCTTTGGTAGCATAAGGGTAAGCGTATATACTTTTGTGTTGAGAGACAAGTATTTATGGGGAGATGTTTGGACGTTAGCACATGGGTTGGGTACCCGGGCAGTAGATATATATATGTGTGTGTGTGTGTGTGTGTATATATATATATATATATATATATATATATATAATATGACTACGGGTTCGAAGTTATATTACGGGTTACGACTAGCATAGTCGGGTAACTTTCGTGCGGTAGAGCACGGGGATAGGGTGTATGGGCACCCGGGTTAATTAAGGCAAATTTTGTGCGGTTAAGCACGGGTATAGGGTGTATGGGCACCCTGATTAATTTTAAATGCATACTTGTGTAACGTATGGTTAGAAGCGGATGGGATAGATATAGCGGGCTTGGAGGCACATGACTAGAGAGTAATATACGAAGCTTGGAACATTACACTCATCTTAATTTCGTGGACGAAATTCCTTTGTAAGGGGGGGAGTATGCGACACCCCGTATTTTTGTGCATTTAATATTTAATTAATTCGGGAATTTTAAATAACTGGTGTGTTGTAATTTTAATTGAATTAATTATGGCTGTATTTTTGTGTATTTAATATTTAATTAATTCGAGAATTTTAAATTACTGATGTGTTGTAAATGTAATTGAATTAATTATGGCAATGTATATATTTAAATATTAATCGGGGAGTGAATGGTTAATGTTTAGGGAAATTTAATTACTAAGTGAATAGTAATAATTTAATTACGTCATTTCGGGTATTAATGATGAGGTATGCACTCATCCCAGTCGGGAGTCGGTATAGACTAAATTGGGTGTGAGATAAGGATTTTTATAAATTAATTCGGATGCCAATTCTGAGTGCGCGGTTGAGTCTGGATGGATCGAGATAGTCAGAAAAGAGTACCCGGGGGTAGTAATTGGGTCTCAGGGTATTTTTGGGCATGGCCACGCCCACACGGGGTGAGTTGGGCCACTTTAATTAAGCCCGTTAGGTGAAAAACGGGATTGAGGGTTTTAACCTAAGTGAGGGATTAGGAAATCAGTAGCCAACACAATTCTAAGCCTAGGGCTTGAGAGGAAAATTGGGGGAAAGCTTAGCAAAAGCCAATATGTGGATTTTGGAGCCAAATTGAGGGGCTACGCCAACGGATCAGACACTACGAACACTTAGAGGCAAGTGGTTAACTGTTGTGATTTCTAAATTTATGATAATCAATTCATATCATAGTGATGTGTAAACAAAAAATTCATTTTGGGGATAAATGGGTACAAAAATGGGGGTTTTTGTTCATGGACTATTGAATGAGATTCAAAGTAGAAATTGTTATGTCGTATATCTCTTATAGATATCTGATTTGCATAAAGATCCGGAATATAAACTGGTGGGATTTGGATTTGGAATTTGGTCGGTAGAACAAAGTTGACAAACTTTAATGGAAAACCCAATTCAGAAAATTATGAAAGTAAGTAGGGAAAATTGTGTATCTTAAGATCCCTATGATGTGTGGGATATGAATTAACCATGTTTATATGATGGGGTGATGTAATTAGAGGCTTAAATTAAGGTTTACAAACCTTGGATTTCATTAATGGTGGAATTCAGTGGGGAAGGAGAGCTGCCCAGGTATGATCGATCGATCGATCGGGGGACATCGATCGATCGACGGTCTGAATTCTTGGCTAGGTCGGGTTGTGGGTTAACCTTGTTGCATTTTTAATTTTTGGTATAATTTTATTTGGTGAAAAAAAATTATAGAAAAATTAATATCTAGGAGTTCAAAAGATAGCTATTATGAATGTGCAATCTAAGTTATGAGTTGAGACTTAAAGTGGAAATTTTGGGAGAAACATATTCAATTTAATTACAGACCAAGTGGGCGAGTCTGAGTATGCTAATAATTATAGGTAAATATAATTGGGGAAATTATGGAGATGAATGTATGACACATTGTGGGCGAATATGTGGGAACGAAATTATTAAATGTAAAATGGACCAAGTGAGCGAGTCCGGGTATGTTGGTTAAGTGACACCAAAGTATTTAATTAATTATTGAGAGCGAGTAATTAATTTGGAATCGGTATATAGACTCGGGAAATATTAAGGTATGGGTCAAATGAGCGAGGTCGGGAATAATGGTTGGGTGACACCAAGTTATTAAATTAATAGGTGTGATAATTAATTTAATTAGTGTCGGATGGTAGACTCGGGTAGGATTAAATTGATAGGTGTGATAATTAATTTAATTAGAGTCGGATTATAGACTCGGGTAGGATTAAATTAATAAGTGTAATAATTAATTTAATTAGAGTCGGATGGTAGACTCAGGTAGGATTAAACTAATATGTGTAATAATTAGTTTAATTAGAGTCGTATGGTAGACTCAGGTCGGATTAAATTAATAGGTGTGATAATTAATTTAATTAGAGTCGAATTGTAGACTCGGGTATGATTAAATTAATAGGTGTGATAATCAATTTAATTAGAGTCAGATGGTAGACTCGGGTAGGATTAAATTAATAGGTGTGATAATTAATTTAATTAGAGTTGGATGGTAGACTCGAGTAGGATTAAATTAATAGGTGTGATAATTAATTAGAGTCGGATTGTAGACTCGTGTAGGATTAAATTAATAAGTTTGTTAATTGATTATATTAGAGTCGGACCACAGACTCGAATTTGCGTTGATTAATTAATGTGTAAATTAATTATATTAGAGTCGGACCACATACTCGGATTTGTGATGATTAATTAATGGGTAAATTAATTAAATTATAGTCGGACGATAGACTCGGGGCAGTATTAAATTAATGGGTGGGTTAATTAATTTAAGTAGAGTCGGACCATAGACTCGGGGAAAGTATTATATTAATTGAGGCATGAATTAAATATATTAGAGTCGGACCATAGACTCGGGGAGACGATAAATTATTAACTGAGAAAATTAAGTACGTTGAGTCGGGCCACAGACTCAGGGAATTACAGGCAGTGTACGGGATTTTTAGTACACGGTAAAGCCGAGGTTTATATTATATATATACGGTGTAGTGATAATATATATATATATATATATATGTGTGTGTGTGTGTGTGTGTGTGTGTGTGTGTGTATTGTGTGTGATATTAAATATCAGTGACTAGATATTTATTCAATTTATATACTCTAATGCTCTCAAGGGAGGTTGCGCGATGTGGGTGAATCCCTTAGCTTGAGGAGTAGGGCGAGTATATACCCAGGTCATAGCGTCCGATATATATGGGTGATGGATTTATCTCACTTTCAGGGAAGGAATATGACCGCCACCACTACGTTTATATTTTGGGACTAAGTTGGTGAGCGATTCCAATTTGGGAAAACTAGGTTTTGTGAGAACACCTAGTGAGATAGCATTTTCGAGGGAATCACCCGACGAGGGTATAGTCGAAGGGATGGATATACTTAGGTTATATGTGTGGATTTTGTGGCAAAGGTACGTATATAATAGTAGTAAATATTATATGCAGATAATAATACAGTGTGTGATGTATTTACTTTATATAACTTGTGACACGGTTATATGCTACTATTTAAGAGGAATTAATTAAGTTAATTGTGAAATAACTTATAATTCAAGAATCATAATACTCGGGTTTGAGTAGTGTGGTAAGGGAAGGTCATACCGGGACTAGTTGTACAGGGTGGTACAACTAGGTGGGGTTAAGGTAACCGGTAGGTGTGCACAATAGTGGAGGGGTGAGAATGTCCACAAGGGAGTGCGACATTAACTTAAATATGAAGCGCATTCATGCATTTCAAATTACTGCAATTAATTCACTTGCTAAATATTTTCAAAATGTTTTGGGTTCTAACCCTTGCTATAAAACTATTTTCAAAACCTTTTAGGTGTCCAGCCACAGGGACGCCGGGATTGATATTCTATTCCAGGGACACGGAGCTGCGGCATATGTGGATGCTAGAAGGAGTTTGAATTAGACGCATCATTCATTCATTCCTAGAGTAGGAATCACTCAGCAGTTCCAATTTTATTTAGGGCATGACGCCCAGACTTTCAGTTCAGTTTTCAGATATGTTTTATTCCAATGTTGAATATTGTATTGGATTATTTTACTTTGGTGGTCGATGATTTATTCGGCAAGTTGTGTAATTAAATATTTCAGTTGAGTTTTATTCAGTTGTGTGAATGATTTATTATTTATTTTCGCATGTATTGTTTTGTTTAATTAAAAAGTTAAAATTTGGCACCAGCTTTTGGAATACTAGGTGGTTATTAAGTTTTAAAAAGTCTTCGACAGTGATGCTAAGGATGATCCAACTGGGATTCCTGTTTTAATTTGGTATAGGACTGATCACCCGGTATTTTATTAGGCGGGGTGTCACATAAGTCTTTTGTCTTGTAATTGTAAAAGTGTATCTAGTGGATTTGTTAGGCCAGAGCCGTCCGAGGTTTTTCCCATTTGGGTTTTCCTTGTGCATCTCCGTGTAGTGAGATTGCTTACTTTATCTTGTTCATACTCACGTACAATGCATGCTTAAGTTAAAAAGGACAAAATTTGGTTTAGTTTGCAATCTTGCTTAATTTGGTGCTAAAATATGTTTGGGTGAATTTAAGTTAATTTAATTCAAGTCGGCACAATTTAATTAGATAAAATTTGTGTTAATTTAGTTTGGCCTATATTGAAAAGTGAATTAGTTATTATTAGGCAAATTTTAGGACTTGGGTTGAATTAATTGTGTTTAAATGAATATTAATGTTTGAGTAGTTTTTATTTCACGTCTAGTTTAGTTAAATTTTAATTTGGAAGAATTTAAAATTTGAAGTTTGTTTTTTTATTAAAACTTGAATTGAATTTTAGTTGGAAATTTATTTGAACCATCTCATTTGTGTTAAAGAATTTTAAATTTGGGGCCTTTTGTTCCAACAAGTGGTATCAGAGCTAGAAGCGCTAAGTTATTGCGTTTAGGTCCTTCTTGTGTTTTGCTTAAAAATGAAATTTTTTCCCGTTTTTAAAATTTCTAATTTTTTATGATTCTAATTACGCGTACTGGAAAGCACGTATGAAATCGGCACTAAAGTCCATATATGATAGGGTTTGGATGTTTGTCGTTATCGGGTGGTCTCCACCTACATGTTTAGTAAAAAATGAACGTGACCCCAAACTCGTAGAGATATGGACTGAGAATGAACACAAATTAGTAAATTTTTATTCTCGAGGCTTGAATGCCTTGTTTAGTGCGGTCACACCGGATGAATTCTGAAATATCATGACGTGTGAAGCTGCTAAACAAGCTTAGGATATTTTACAACTCACCCGTGAGGGAACTAGTATCGTAAAAGCTTCGAAACTCCAAAACCTTAATACTCAATTCTATATCATAAAATTGCTTGAAAATGAAACTCTTGATGAATTTTATGCTAGACTTTTCGATCTTATAAATTCATATTTTAATTTGGGAGAAAAGATACCTGACGATCGAGTAGTAAAGAAAATTTTAAGGTCTCTACCTGATAGATTCATTCCTAAAGTGACTGTGTTGAATTATTTACCCACTTTAGCCTCTACGAAACTAGAAGAGCTCATAGGTGATTTACAAACCTATGAACTTGACATGTGTTCCTCTAAGGCCGAAAAGAAGAAAGATAAGGGAATCTCTTTGAATGCCCTAAAGGAGGAAAAATAAGTTTCAAATGATGAAAGTGATTTTGACTCGGAAGATATGGCAATGTTTGCTTGAAAATTTCTTAAGTTTAATAAAGATAATCTTAAAAATGATTTCAAGAAATTTGATAAATATAAGTATGACAAAGTCAAAAAATTTCCTGAAAGATAAAATTAAGATCTAAATAGGGACATGTCAAATCGCTTCTTTAGTTGTGAAGGGTATGGGCATAGGGCTTTTGAATGTCCCACGAAACTAAGGAGAGAGGGAAAGCAACCAATTTCATACAATGCCACACTTAGTGATAGTGATAAGGAAGAGGGACCCGATTCCCCCATTGAGCGCAACTTTATCACGTTCATAGCAAGTCATGTGAGCATCGATAACGAATATTCCTATGAAGATATACATTTACATGACCCTTCCGAGGTCTTTATTTGTGAATCCCAATAATTTGTTGGTAATGAGAGTGAAGTTGAAAGTGAGAATGAGAATTATGAAGAGGTTGATGAGAGTGTACTTCAAGTAGCTTTTCAAGAATTATATGCTGAATTAATTAAATTAAAAAGGGCAAATTTGACGTTAAAAGCTAGTTTGAGGGAGCATGCCAAGGTTATTGATGAGAGTGCTTTAGTGGAAGACCTTAGGACATGTGAGAGAAATCTTCAAGAGAATCTTGAGTATGTTTGATGGAGAGAGAGATAGCCTTATAGGTTTGATGGAAACAATGAAGAAAGAGCTTCTAATGTTTGAAGAGAGGAAGGTTTTGTTAGAGTCTAGGATCTTAAAATTAGAAGAAAAATTGAGAGACTCTAGTAAGGTCAAATTTGATTTAGAATGTAATTTCGTGAAATTGGACAAAATATTAGGAATCGTCCAAGTAAAAAATGACACTTTTGGTTTAGACTTCGATTCTTATAATGATTTCGCTAATAAAGCCAAAACCACTATTTTGAGAGAATCACCTAGGAACAATTATAACGGTCAATCCTTAGGTACTAGCTTTTTCGCCGAGCCTTTACTTTCTCACATTATGGTCGAAAATGCCATCTTAGGAAATTTTATTTTATCTCAAAAAGGATCCTATAAAATCCAAGAGCAAGGTCACTGAGGTAGCTAAGGTCACTCAATGCTGAGATTGTCACTCTTCACTAGTTTGGGTTAGGATATCCAACTTGGTATCTTTACAAAATAGGGTTTTTGATTCTCATTTTCTTGCACGTGAAACCTCCCATGCTAAATGAGAAGGTTAAATGTGTTAGCTTTGATTACATACTCTAGCATTTTTGTGATTCATGATAAATTTATGCCAATTGTACGTATGTTTGTCATTTTCTAGTCTATGCTCCATGACTAATCACATGCTAGAATTATGACTTGTGTTATCTTTTGTATTTATTTTTAATTGTTTGTGTCTTATTGAGAAAAATACAAAAATATTTTCTTTTTCTTTCGAGTTGAATTTTTTGTGTTTGTTGAAAATTTTATAAAAACTCAAAATTATTTTTTTGTTTTGTGTGTATTTTTGTTTTATGTGGCATATACTTGTGCTTGAATTCTTTTCCTTTTCGCTTCCATGTGGCTAGAACTTTAGATTAAGATTGTCAATCCTTAAAATGTTCTTTGTCTTACTTGCATGGAGTAGTTGGATTTTGTGTTGCTTAATGGATTCTATTTTTAATTTCCTCTATTCACACATGTACGAACTCATTTGAAATTTAAACTTCACATGTATATTTAAGCTAAGTGAGATGTTGTCCTATCAATTTAGTCATCTACATGTTGCTATGACTATGGAGGGTTTGTGCGTGTAATAATTATTTCCCGAATTTAAACAAAATAGAAAAATATTTATCCGGCGTTGTAGTTGTTTATCAATGGAATCGGTTTGCGAAAGAAAAAATTACTTTTCGTGAAAAGCCACCATTAAATATTTGGCCTTAAAAAATTGGCTTTATGAAAGAAAAAGTATCCAATGCCTTTTATGTTTAGTTGATATGTTCAAAAGAAAAAGAAAAACAAAATTATGAGAAGTTTGGTTGGATGTATCAACGGGTTTGCACAATGACTTTGTATCCTAGTTATGATTTTATTGTCATGACTCTATTTGTTTATATAATCATTAAAATTCTAAGCTTGTGCGCATTGTGTATGTTTACTCATTGAGTTCAATTTATATTGTCAAATGAGGCTATATCTAAATGCGATAAAGTTTTGCAATCAAATGAGAACTCCGTGAACATGTTTTAAGTGATTGGGTCATAATTTAATTGTTACTAGTTCACACCTCTACACTTCCATTTACCACATGTATTTGGATGTATTTTTTCCATACGAGTGTGAAAAACTTAATGTATTTTGTGTCATTTATGGTCTTTATACCTTTGTATATGTGGGTGTGCGTTAGTGATATCCATTGTGTGTATATATATATGGTATGTTTTGTTTTTTAGTATTAGCCTTGCTTGCTAGTAAATATTTGCTTTGAATTCATAATTGGTATCTATCTTGTTGCGAATTTTGGTTGATATCCCATGCTTACGCTTATTACATTTTAATTGGTATCATTTTTTTCATCGCATCATAATTGGTATCCTTTGTTATTATGTGGATTAATTGGATTTTATTGTTGACATATGCTTTATTGTTCCTGTTTATACACCATTGCATGTTTATCTTGTTTCTTCTTAATTCATATCCCTTGTTTAAACTTGTTTTTTTTTTTGTGGGGGGGGGGGGGGGGGGAGGGGTGAATAGTATTTGCTTTAAATAAGAGGGAGAAATAAGGTGGTTTATAATTTTTTAACCTTTTTCTATTCCTGAACAAAAAATGGGGGAGAAATGGTATCTAATCCTTTAGTTTGGGAGATCTAACTTAAGGGAAGTTGCGCAATCTTCTTAGTTAGACATTAGTAGATAAAGGGGGAGAATTAATTAAAGGGGAGTATTTATCTACATTGAATTTAATATTGTTATATTCCCTATGTGTTTTATGGTTTGCTTAAGTGCGCAAAAAATTTCTTTTAGCGAAATCTTTAAAGCGGTCAAGTGGTCCATCCTTGGGTCGAGTCATAGCGTCTGTATTTTTATTTTTTTAGGTGGGATGCTGTCTCTAAATGAGATTGACAGCCCTTAGGATTTTTGTCCCGGAATAGTCAAATGGGGAGATTTGTAAGGACACAAATTTTCAATTGAATCCATATGTAGTATTGGCTTAATTCCAAAAAAACCATTTGAGTCATAGGATAAAAGTTTTTTCTATCAAGCATATGATGTGTTTGAGGAGTTGAAGACGTAGCGGACACGATTTAATGTTTCATCCTTGCTGGGTTTAATGCCACATGTTTCACGTCATCAACGTTGAGGATTCTAAGCCTCCAAAGGTATGAATGCACTGCTATATATATATATAGGAGCTTGGAAAATAGTTTATGGGTGTATAGGTTATAAAATAAATTTGAAGGACTTTTATTTTTCTCAGAAAAATATTTTAAAACTTTTCATAAAAGCGTTTTGGTCTTAAAAAGAGATTTTGAGATTTCTAAAATCTCGTTCGAACGAGATTGGATGTCGTTCGAATGACAACCCAAGTCGTTCGAACGAGATTTTAATGAATTTTGGCATTTTGCTTCTGTTTCCTCGTTAGAAGTTTGGTTCGAACGAAACTGGATCTCATTCGAATGAGATTCCAGGTCATTCGAATGACATTACTAACGAGAATCCCAGCTCTCTGTTTTCTGATTAGAAGTTTGGTTCGAATAAAGTCGTTCAAACGACCTCGTTCAAACGACCTAGGCAGTTTTCTGACAGTTCTTTTAAATAACTTCCCACTTGCCCACTTATTTTCCCAATTATTTTTCCTCATTAACTAAGTGTGGGAAACATTTTTTCATATAACTTTTTCATTCCCTCCAAGAGAAAAAGAGAGAAACTTTCTTAAGAGAAAAAGTTCATTTTTGTGTTCATGAATTTAATGGTTTAAAATCTTCCAAAACACATATGCACCCATGTTTGTTTAATTCCAAGCTTCCATATATATATATATATATAATTTCTTGGAGAGTTTGTTTGGCACTCGGGTTTCTCTACACCAACAAGAAGAGAAGTTTGGGTCCATTCTCTACCCGTAAAGGAGAAGAAGTTTGTGCTGCGGCTTTCTCACATGGTGAAAGGAGCCATGTGTGGTTAACGGTGGGTTGTGCATCCATTGGTGAACTCGAAGACTACGATGGACATTGTGATTATGAACTAGACGGAGGTATTTGCAAGAAGAAGCGTTGGGGCTCGCAGGGAGTCAAGTCGAGTGTTGTAAGTCTGTCGTCTTGTAATTGTAAAATCGTATCTAGTGGATTTGTTAGGCCAGGGCCGTCCGAGTTTTTTTCCATTTGGGGTTTTCTCGTACAACGTCGTGTAGTGAGATTGCTTATTTTATCTTGCTCATAATCACGTAGAACGCATGCTTAGATTAAAAAGCATAAATTTTGGTTTAGTTTGCAATCTTGCTTAATTTGGTGCTAAATATGTTTGGGTGAATTTAAGTTAATTTAATTCAATTCGGCACAATTTAATTAGATAAAATTTATGTTACTTTAGTTTGGCCTATATCGAAAAATGAATTAATTATTGTTAAGCAAATTTTATGACTTGGGTTGAATTAATTGTGTTTAAGTGAATAGTAATGTTTGAGTAGTTTTTATTTCGCGTCTAGTTTAGTTTAATTTTAATTTGGAAGAAATTAAAATTTTAAGTTTGTTTTTGATTAAAATTTGAATTGAATTTTAGTTGGAAATTTATTTGAACCATCTCGTTTATTTTAAAGAATTTTATATTTGGGGTCTTGTGTTCCAACATGTAAAACTTCACCCCAATTAATTACAAGGCCTCAATAATCCTAAACAACCAGTCTAAGGAGGGAGAAGAAGGAATAACTACACTAAAAAAAAATATATATAAATAAAAATTACAAATCTTCACAGTCTTCAATCTCCAAGAATCGACAATGCCGCCATTTGATACTTGTTTTCTGTGTGTGACTTGTTTTCTTGATTCGTCAGTCATTGTGGTTAAACTTCGAGTATCAAAATTCCCTTGAAATCACATGTAAAACTTTTTAAAAATTCAGTATCGTGGTAAATTCGGGTAACAATTCAATTTCAAGCGTCGAAAACGTTATCGTGAAAACTTGCAATTTTAATTTTTATTAAAAATCTTTTTGTGTTCTTTTTTATGTTTAAAAACAATTTCAAGGGAGAGAATGAAAATTTATCCAATTAAATAACTACTAAAATTTAAAATGTAACCGAGTTTAGAATTTATGAGAAGAGACAAGAGGTGAGATTGCACCACATAATTAACTTAATTTAATTTCCTAATTATTCATTTGATACGTCCGAAATAATATTGAATTTAAAATTTAACTCTCGTTACAATCCTAAATTCAACATCATTTTTTTAGCAATTAAGTTCAGAAGTGTCACTAGAGATGAAAAAAATAAGATTCATACTTTTTTTACAAATTATCCGCTAAGATCAATTCATGAAAAATCATACGGATCTTTGAATTTCACACAAATGATTAATAATTGAATATAGGGACAAGACCTATCTCTAAGTCGTGTCCTAAAATCAAATATCAATTTTCACAATTAATTTATTAACTCTCGTTACATAAATTAATTTGTGACTACCCCCAATTTAATTAGTCTAGAACAAATCAGTGAACAATTAATTCATTACATTAATTAACCTAAGAATTTCATCACACCCCTTGAATGGGGTATTTATCCAGACATGATTAAGAATTCAAGAACGGTAACAACATTCGACGGGAATTTAAATAGAAAAGGGAAAGAAATATGTTACGCATTAATTCCTTGTCGAATGAGTGGATGAACATGTGTCCCAATCTTTTCAAAAATACTCGACTAGATTACAAAACAAAAATGAGAACCTAAACCTAGAATTTTTTCTAATCCCAAACTATTTTTTAAAAAAATTTCCTACACTACAGCGTTTTTTCTTCTTCTGTATCTCTCATTGCCTACGGTGGATGTGTGAGTCTCAAATGAGCTGCTTCCCTTTATTATAACCCACGATTCTTATTGTTGAGAGATATTTGGGATTTGAAAAATAACAAGTCAAAGGTGGATTTTCTCTTTTCACTTTAGGTAATTTTTGGATTTAGCAAATGGGTTTGTTCCGATTTCTTTTAGAATATGAAAATTCGAGTTGGATGGTGGCTCGGGTAAGGTCGGGTTTATGTAGGTTGCTGGACAGGAGGTAGGGCATCGGTGGATTGTGGTTATTGGCCGAGGGTTAGTTTATTGTAGCAGGTGGGTAAGGGGTGTAGAGGTCGCTAGGTTTTTTGTCAGATTCGGGTGGGTTAGGCAGACCCGGGGCAGGGGTATATGCGAACGGATATGAAGTTCGGGTATGGGAGGTTTGCATCGTATGGTTCAGTGTAGGGATATAAGGTGGTTAGTTAAATGGGTAGTGGGTTTAGGAGGTGATGGTGATTTTGGTTATAGTGGGAAGAGAGAGAAGTGGGTAGTGTAGGGAAAATGATGGAGGTGGGATTTGTGTACGGTGAGGTGTAAGTGTAGTTGGGTGAGGGTGTGTGTGAGTGATGTGTGTGTTTGTACACATAAAAAAAATGAAAAATAACTAACAATAATCCTAAAAAATAAAATATAATAAAATAAAAATAAATAAAATGAAATCTATTAAAATTAAGTTCCTAATCTATAAAATAAAACTCAAATAATAATATAAAAGAAATGAAAATAAAAACTAAAAATCTAATAAAAATAAAAACTAAAGACCTAAAAAAATAAAATCTAATAAAACTAAAAATAAACATCTAAAACTAATTCTAATAAAATAAAATAAAATAAAGATTAAAAATTAAGAACTAATAAAAATCAAAATAAACAAATATAAAAATATAAAAATAAATCCTAGAAAATTCTATATAAATCTTAAATAATTTATAAAAATAAAACGAACTCAAATAAAAATCTCAAAATAATAAAAGTACATACTCAACACACACAAGGCTCAGGAAAGGATTAGATCAGGTATGGGTTAGGTTTGGTACGGAAAAAGGCTCGGGGCATCGGAACTGATATGAGCAAGCTCAACGGGACTCTGTCTTCATGGTCGCTTTGATTTTCTTCAATGAATGCTCTTAACCGCTACTTTGTCGCAATGAACTTGATTTAACATTATTTGATGTTGCGACTGCATATTGTTATGTGAAATAATTAAATACGAATACAAGACCATTTTTAATTAAAACAAGTGACTAAAATGCTTCTATTCGGGTATAAATTAAACACTTTTGGATGCTTATCAGCTATTGTATGCGGAGCAGATGGAACGGTTGGGGTGCCATCATTTTTGGCACTGAGCTCTGGATCATTCATTTTTCTTTGAACAAGGATGTATGGACCAAATACATAATGAATGTGATGGTTGGTTGTATGAACCATGTGCGATAAGACCTTTGGTTGTACTTCCCGTGTGGTGACTTTTTATTTATATTAATGGTCTGCATTCTTCACATTGGTCGGCATTCCTGCCGAGCAACTATCTGCTTACTAGGATTTCTGCCACGTAAGAAGACACTTGTCCACTTCTAATTGATCCACATAGGTGGATATTTTTTTGTATCAACAATGGCTAAACCAAAGTCAAGCATCAAATTATTGGTATTTTTTATTAAAGTAATTACATGATTCAATAATGAAAAGTAATAAGTCAAAATATTTTTTCTGAATTGAATGGCATGGATACCATACGATAATTGCTCCTAATAACTACAATAATGATCAAAATTTACTAACAAATATAACTCTATCTTTATATATTTTCTTCTTATTCCTTATTATTCCTCTTCTTGTTGTTTTTTATGGTATTATTATTATTATTATTATTATTATTATTATTATTATTTCTAGTAGGCTGTCTTTTGTGTGCAATGGTAATGAGGATGGGGGACCTTACATGAGTATCATGCGTATTTCAGCTGGACCAAACTCTTTGTTCGCACACAATCATGAAGCCGTTATCTTAGACTTAATTTTAAGTGGGGCAAGATCTACAGCAACCTTTATATATTTTCTTTGGACCTTAAGAGCTACCAGGACCCCATGATTTTTAACATGAAATGAGTTTAGTCAGATGCGGATAAGTGGGGAGTGGATAATACATTCGTATTATCCACATTTGTATCATGTTTTAACATGAAATGCGCTTTGAAATGCACTCATAACACATTTGTATCAAGTTTTAATAATTGAAGTTCATCCATTCTAAAAAAAAAAAATGAGTAGATTAAGATTTTAGTAAGTTTATTGGCTTCTAACTTTTATTATACAATTAGTTTATCATTAATAAATAATAAATAAATCCATTGTGAACTCATTCACCCTAACAAAAGAAAGTATACACTTATAATTTTACTATAAAATATTATCTATTTAAAGGTAATTAGATTATAACAATAACTAAAACAATTCGATTTACATAAAAAAAATTATAGTGACTTATACATGCATTCTCTTAAACGGACTGAAAGAAGTGGACAAAAAAACTAACACCTGTCACGGCCAAAAACCTTGATAAATGCTCTGATTCGTTAAAAAAATGGAAAAAACATTTGTCATTACTTTTGACTGTGCAAATGATGTCCGTTTTTTGGCCCGTTTCAGAGAGTTCATATATATATATATATATATATAGGATAGCTCTAATGCGAACTTAACTTGTGGACACATTTTTTCATATTTTTTAAAAATAGCAAAAAATATTTTTTTTGACTTGATTTTTTTCTGTGGTATTTAAACATTTCAGTGGACTCCCATAAAAAAATCAACTCAAAATAAATTGTTTTGATATTTTTAAAAAATCAGTCAAACATATGTTAGTTTTTATCAGTTTTTAAAGTTCTTAAAAACTGGCATATGTTTGACTAATTTTTTTAAAATAGCAAAACAATTCATTTTGAGTTGATTGTTTTTATCGTGGTCCCCTGAAATGCTTAAATACCACAGAAAAAAAGATCAAATTGAAATTTGATGTTTTGCTATTTTTAAAAAATCATACAAAAATCCGTCCGCAAGTTGCGTCTGCATTAGAGTCTGACTATGTTGAGACCTATTATAATGCTTATATATATACTAGCAGGTAACCTATTTTAATGGCACCGTCTTAAATTTCATCCTCTTAAACAAGAGCAGTTTATAAACATTTCATGTATGCCACGCTTGTGTTGACACTAACATGGCAACTAACGCATTGTCACGTGAGTTATCCATGTTAGCACAACTCTACTACTGCACAAAAATTGTCATTGCTTAACTTCGATTTTTTTTTTTAAATAAATTGAATTACGCTTTAAAGGAAATAATTTTATAGGGGCTAAATATCGATTATCTCTATTATAATTCATATGGCTATACTTGCTATGGGCTTCTCTTCCTCCATTACAACATATATTACATATATTTACCAATTAACCTAAATTAAGTTCATGGTAATTTTACTGAACTATAAGAACATATGAGATTAGGTTCACATGGAAACCCCTAAGACTAAGTAATTTGGTACGCTCCTCCTGATTTATATCTTCATTACCTCAATCAAACATCCAATCGTCATCCATACCCGCAAAGTAATGGTAAAAACATTCGAATAGTCATATAAAGACTGAAGGAGAACATATCTCTCTATATGATAACACCCTTAAATGAACACATTCTTTGAAAGAAAAAAACTATATGTACCAAGTTTTCTTACCAAATTTTGTATTACAAGTGCATTAAAGTGTTGTACCGTAAGTTATATTCAATACCAAATTTTTGGCTATTAGTTTTATATAATATTTATTTTGATGGCCTTATTATATAATGTATAAGAACAATACATTTTGATAATAAATCAGTTAAGAATGTAACAATTATAACCAAGCGTAAAAATGAGTAATGCGACCGTTCTCCTTTTAGTGTCATGTCTTGGCTTGAAAAGAATATTATGGAAGCTCTTGTGTTCTCTTTTACAACTCTCACATTGTAAAATTGATTCTGAAGAATTTGAGCATTAAAAAACAATGAAATTTTAACATGAGAATCATAAAAAATTTAAGGTCATTTGTAGAACTATTGATCTTAGTAGTGCCCCAATTCGTCCACCTAGGCCAACGTACCCGCCCTCAAATCGCGGATTGATGGATCCGGGGTGAATTCGAGGTGAATGCACGACTTCATGAAATCAAATTCGCGTTATGCCATGGTCAAATTCTGCCTTAACAAAATTTACCTTTTGACCACCTTTTTCAAGATTCTGCCCCACAGCAAAAGCCTAGAAGCATTTACTCCATTACCTGACATCAAACAATCCTCATTTATAAACTCTAGTGTTGAGGCCTGAGTTCCCATCTAACGATGTGGGACTTCATGTTCATATCATGTCTTTTACTTTACTAGTGTAGTATGTTATGAACTGATGAGAATTTCTATATGTCATGTTATAAGTCTACATTTGTTTGTACATTAAATACTTATTGTATTTAAATTAAAATACATAATGCTCTAAAATATATATGTTTTTAAATGAAAATTTAAAATAAAGTATTATAGTATCATAAAATATCTATTTAACTAAACATTGACTTTAGTATTATTACCAACTCAACAAAATCCTTCTAAATATTTGGTATTGGCTATATTGATAAATTTTCTCTATTTGTATATATATATTAAAAATAATAATTATATATTAAAAATATATTTTTATACGTTAAATATATAGACGCACTCGTGGCGCTCTAAAATTTCAGTAACGTAAAAATCATAATTATGGTTATATATATTAGAATACATATTTTAATATATATTATGATTATATATATATATATTAGAAATCATAATTATATATTATAAATATATATTTATATGTTAAATATATAGACGCACTGGTGGCGCTCTCAAAACCCGATATTTTGAAAATCGACGCATTGACGCACTCGCATTCGCTCCCACTCCCGCACCCGCATTAGGGCACTAAACTATTGATCCATCTACTTCAAAATCTTTACAAAATAGTGATTTGTGAAACAAATTTGACAACACAAAGTAGATTGAGAATTGCATCAAGAAGAAATCAAGAAAGATGATTAAATATACAAGAATGTGTTATAATAAAATAAACCCTAATATAATAATTAGGGTTTATATTTAAGAATATTTTGGGATGAAATAAATTCAAGAACATCAGATTTCACCCGCCCAAATAAATTTTCAACCCGACACGGTGTCTACCTTGGGAAGTCATAATTTGAGAACCGTTTGTCATGATCGAATGAACTTTTGGGGAAGGTTTTAGAGGCTTAAAGATATAAAAACCATAAAATATTTCATTTTAAGGTCTCTAAGATTTAAATAAAATAAGTTTATGATAGCCACACAGTTAGATTCATGGCAGAATACATTATGACAGGAAAATGTGAAACATCTATGGTTCAATCCATAAAGAAACACAAAGGTATGATTTCTTTAATATCCTATGTATATCAAACATAAAAAATATTTACGAAAATCTAATTATTATATAAATAAAATAATCTGATATATTAAATCCTCTAATAATGCCACATAATGATTGCCCAACTTACAATGATTTTGACCCAAGAAATTGAACGAACCCATGACAATCAAATAAATAAAGGAGTGGGTATTTAAATCCTCATCATTGAGGGGATTGAGAATCTATGCACCATTTGTAATTCGTGTGAGAATTTTCAAGTCTAAATTAGTTAAGACCTTGGGTTTAATCTCATCGGCGGTCATATTGAATACATTTTCGGTGTATCGGTACATTCCTTTTTGAACTATTAGACAAGATCATGAACCATCATAAATGTTTCTGTAGTCAAGATAAAATACTAATACTGTACACGGAGCTTTATCGATAGGATGTCAACTTCCTATCTAGGTTATCAACTATTCAATAAAACTAGAATCAAAATTCTGATCTTATGCTGCCAGGCCAAACCCCAGTCACCAGAATTCCTACTAAATCCATTTAACTAAAATTAGTACTATATGTATAAATAAATATAAGGCATCTTTACAAACATGATTTTTATTTTGTAAGTATATGTGTTTCCAATCCCGTGGGGTTTAATTGTATAAGATTAATTTTGGAACAAACCTTTGAATCTTATTGTTTGTAAATCAATTCTATAAAGTTTAAATGTTACATCAAGTTAAGAAAAAGATAAAGGAGAATGCCAAAGATTACCAAATCGGACCAGACATATAATTTTCATATATCGATGAAAAGCATAATTCAAACGAGCATCCCTTGATTGTAGTTTGTTTCATATTAAGGAACATTTTCTTTGAAAAATGACCCTCAATAATTATTTATTCAAAAATGAACCCCTCATTGTAATACCCCGTATTTTTATAGCTTTTAAATTATGGGATTTATTAAATTTAATTGAGATAAATTAATTTAATTTTAATCCGGAATGTTGCTTTAAATATTTACTAGCGTGACGAGAGTTAGTAATTATTGGAAATTTGTTATTTGTTGCATATTACTAGATGAGTATAGTAATATATGAGATTTATTTTTATAATATTGTCACGTGTGAATAAAATGGCATTTTGGAAATTTAAGTCGGGACGCGCCTGTGTCGTGTCGGGACTAAATGTGAATTAATAAAAGTGAATATTTTATAAGTTGTTCGGATGGTCATTTTGAGTGCGCTAACGCGTTCGGAAGGATCTAGATAGTCAGAAAAGTGTAATCGAGAGTTTAGTTTGGGTCTCGGGGCGTTTTTAGGCCCAATTAGTAACCCGGGAGGGCATTTTGGTCATTTCACCTTTTTGGGTAATTGAACCCACGAAAATTAGAAAAGTTATATCAGATACCTAGGTCACCTTCTAGGGTTAGAAACTCTAAACACAAATGACGGCCATTGGAGAGGAAGAGGAGAAGCTGTCCAAGGAGTTCTAGGCAAAGAACACCTCCGATTGCACCGCCGTCACCACCTACGCGTAGATCGCGAGACGGGGAATGAAACCATACCCGACACCAAACCAGATTTCTAAAAATTCCAGGCAAGTGTTTATCTTTCTTATTTCGTTGATGCATCTTTCATATTGGTTTAGGAATGATTAGGATTAATTGTATGGAAGAAAAACCCAATTTGAGATAGGAAATTGCATGTAGTGATGACTTAAATGATAATTTGGAAACCCTTTGTCATGTAAAGGATTAAGAGTTTGATTAATAAAAGAGTTCTAATTAGATACAAACACTAAAAATTTTATTCCGGATGATCGGACCATTGGAATCGCTTGAAATTTTAGTATGTTGTAGTGAACGGCGAGACAGGACTGCTGACAAAAATTCAGCTTGGTCGAACGGTCCGATTTCTAAAAATATTATTTTTACTAGAGAGTTTCATGTTTTGAGGACTCTTAGAGAGTTTTATATTTTGAGGACTCTTAGAGAGTTTTATATTTTTAGGACTCTTCTAAAAAAAAATCAATTAAAACTCCATTTTAATTCCGATTTCGAAACCATTTGAAATTCTCATCTTTGAAAATAAAATTCAAAATCCTTTAATGTAAGGCGAAATCTATATTTTTGGGATATCTTACATGAGGGACAATGTAAGTATATGTTAAAGAGAGAGAGACACGTAAGAGAGTTACTTTGGGACAAATGTGTATACCTACTGAATTTTATACTTGGGAGGATAGAATCCGTGAGCGTGATGTAGTAAGTGGAAAAGTTCCTCAAATTAAAATAAGATGTGAATGGTTATACGTGATAACTATATAATGTGAAATAAATGCGAATGACGAAATTATGGGAATTGAGAATTTACCCATTTTTGACATGGTAATATTAGTATAGTTATATGTTTGTGTATGCATATACTATCTATGTGTGAAAATCATGCCCACGCTACTTGCTATCCCTGAGGTTTCCGCGCTGGGACAGTCTTATCTCGATGGGACCTTTATGGGGGATATTGACTTGTACCCTAGAAGATAGATATCCTTGGTACAGGCTATCGGAATGATAGTTCAGACGGTCCTAAGAGATGCGGGTATGTGCTTTCCTCTTAAAGACTTGGAATCTATGCTTCGCCTCATTTTGTTTGTGTATAGATATCCTTGGTACAGGCTATCGCAGTGATAGTTCAGACGGTCCTAAGGGACTTGGAATCTATACTTCGTCTCAATATTGTTTGAGTATGTGTTAATACAATTCGAAAGTGATTCCAAATTTGTATTCCCCTTAATGTGAGTGATATGGAGTTTGGATAGTAGAGTATGCCCGCACCATAGTTATTATGTGGGGTGCTGTTTTGATATATATATTTTCGAGTAGTTAATATATATATATATATATATATATATATATATATATGTATATATATATATATATATATATATATATGTATATATATATATATATATATATACATATATATATATATATATATATACATACATATATATATGTATATATATACATACATATATATATGTATATATATACATACATATATATATATACATACATACATATATATATGTATATATATATATATATATATATATACATATATATATATATATATGTATATATATATGAAATTATGAAATCTGGAACTGCCTACTGTGATTTGATATGTAGGACATGGTTGATGACTCAAATTGTAAATACTTGTTTTGAGAAAGTATAATATGAAATTGGAAAGCTTTATTGATTAATAAAGTCAAAATGAGATCTTCGGTTACAAATTGAAATATTCTTTTCAAACAATTAAATCGTTAATTTTGAATCTTACGAGTAATATAAGATAAATTAATCCATTGGGAAAGGATAGCATGTTATATGATGAGATAGACATTTGGGAAGGTTAGTGCGATAGGTGTGCACATTAGAAGAGAGGGGAGGATTTCTCAAGAGAGTGTTGCACTAATATGTTGTTGCATTGGCCTGTATCAATTTAAATACTTGTTAAACGTATTTTAAATCAAACACACTATTGGGCTCTGACCCGTTTCTTTTTCTCTTTCTATCTCTTGTATATATATGTATGTATTACAGGTGCCCAGCCACAGGGGCGCCTTGCTTAGGATCTTTTGG
The DNA here is from genome assembly GCA_949130495.1 of Sambucus nigra. NCBI lineage: Eukaryota > Viridiplantae > Streptophyta > Magnoliopsida > Dipsacales > Adoxaceae > Sambucus > Sambucus nigra. Next base: position 482,897,251 of record OX422208.1, on the reverse strand, counting down.
AAGGAACGCGCTGCAGCTTAGGTGGGAGTTGCAGGTCTCTTGATTAGACGACTTCGTTCATTCGGATCCACTCTTAGTACTTTCATCTAGTTGGGCATGTGTAGCTCTTTCCATTATTCCGTTGTTATTGGACATTTGTATTTCAGTTATTTCCAGTATTGTTACTATGGGATTTATTCAGTTTGGATGTGTGACTTTAGATTTCATATATTGACATTCGATTGACGAATGTATTAAATTAATTGGATTATGTTGCAGCTTTTAATGTGGTGTGATTCTTACTTATTGAATGTTGTTAATAAAATAAATGATTTTTCTTTAAATAAAATTTGGAAAGTATGTATGAAAATGGTTTTGACACTTAGCTTAATTATTTAGGGTGTTTAAATTGGAAAAGTATTTTTACGACAGTGATGCTAAGAATGAACCAACTGTTCACCTTGATTTTAATTTAATAAAGGAGTGATCGACCGGTATTTAATTAGGCGGGGTGTCACAGGTGGTATCAGAGCATCAGGTTCTAATGTCCTTAGGATCTGTACGGCTTATTATGCTTTCAGCGTGGCTTCGTTTGTTATAGAGCCCTATGTTTAGGATTGTCGATTCCTTTGACGAGATTTCGTTCTCCTGCTATAATGTGTATACACTAGTGAATTCTAGTTTCGTTCGGATTTGTGCGTGTGTCGAGCGATGACGGATGTCAGAAGAGGACCGTTAAGCGTACATCAGGAGGCAGGGCTCAGTTGAGATTATTAAATATATCCGAGGATGATGACCGTAGTCGAGGTCACCTCCATTGTGGCACGAGAAGCCAAGACTAGAAAGGCGACTAAGGTGCAGCAATGATTTTCAAATGCTGTTATAGTCAAATAAGATGCGAGGGTAAACTTACCCAACGTATTACAAAAATGTGTAGAGACTGTCAATGGGAAATTTTAGAAATGCGGAAATTGTATGTGTCTTTACCAAAGGAAGTAATATACCCAAAGGCTTAGATATAGGACGAAGTGTGGCAAACTCAAAGTGAAAATTTAGAGAAAATTTTCTTGTCTTTAGGCACGAAATTATAATGGTTGGAGTCAACCACCAATTTTAGAAGTGGAATGCTATGCCTATAGGAGAACCCTAGGTACAGTGTTGATCGTATGTTCCTTCCTTAACTGTTCAGGGTGAGAAGCAAACGTGGTTCTGAACTCATCGCGGGAGGGCATGACAGAAGTCCGATTGTGGATATGAACCATAATCATTAGCAAATTTTGTATCGAAAGATGTAGATACGAGTGGAGGAAACGACTCCAAGTGGGAGACCAACTCGTAATAATAATTGATAATACTCGAGGAGGAAATTCTGATGAACGGTTGATTCAGAGGTTGACAATGTTGTATTTTGTCAATAAAGATGATAATGCTCCTTGTGTGGGAAGCTTAAAGAAATCGAAGAATTTAGTCGAGAATAAGACTGAATACAACGGTGGTGATATAGCACCAAAAAGAGATGTGGATATACATCAGGGGACCCATTTAAATGATTCGGATAATGGAATTCTTACCAAGTGATGGTAAATTCAGTAAGTGCTATTATAGATAGTAACATGATCTTTATGACCTAAAAAGTTAAAGGAACAACCGGGATGGTTAACAGGAATCGAGTTTACTAAAGTCCGAGAGAAGGACAATCCTAACCTGGTTAGTAGGACAGGTGATAAGTGAATTGTGTGTTGAGGTATTTTGTGCAGAGTGAGATCGCTCGCGATAATATGTTCCAAAGTGAGTATAAGGACAAGAATACGGTGCCTAGTAAAAGGCAACGATTAAAGTAATCTTGTTTGGTTTGAGTAGACGTGTTACGTCCGGAAACCATTTGCGCAGTCAAGACGATTGACAAGGTAGAAGTGTAAGTTGTATCCTCAGAGGATGAGGCGTGTTTATGTGACACGAGTGAGTCACTATATTTTGTTCCTTGCTAGATTAGCATGTGAGACGAGTTTAATGCATATCATTTTAAACGTTATTAAAATGTGAATATTTTTTTCTAGTGTAGCGGGATTTTTCTTTAGTGTTATCCGCAGAGGATGAATGAGTATATTAACAGTGTCGCGTATTTTTTTGAGATTACTCGTTGTAGTGATGCGATACGCGAGTATGATATTATCTTTATTAAAACATTATAGAAATGGTTATACGATAGTGGGCATTTATTGCAAGACTATCGGAGTGGTTGCATTAGTGCAACATGTTTTATGTTTGTTTTGGCGAGGCTTTACCTGCGAGAAGGTTGGACTCGCACTTATATTATCTATCCTCGAGACTTCGGAGGAGATAGTGGGCTCGAGATATTCGATGCCAAAGTATGTATAGACTTTGTCAGTATAATTCCGTATGTATCGGGATTTACCGTTGGGCGAAAAGATTTGACTCAGTATTATGTTTAGCACTCCGGACTTAGTGATAGGAAGAGTGCATTGTAATATTTATCCTTTAGAGATGTGGGAGTAAATATTTATCATTAGGGAAAGGAATTTCGAGAATTTCGATCGTATGTATCCGAGGTTTATAGAATGTAATTACTATCAACCAATACGGGACGATAGTGAAATTGGTGAAACGTTCTTTGTTAAGCATAATTACGGGAGAAATTGTAACTTTTCTGTCAAGGGACGGAATAAAGGGGTATATACTATGGACGGAGGACCTAACGGATTTCGATAACCGACAATGCTAGGTAGTAGTGTATCGGGGGGGTTCCTTGTTTGGATTTCGTTTTGCGAGACATCCCACGCATGAAACTTAGCGTAAGGTTAGAAATAGGGAGACGTTTGGTCACTATTCCATGAGTTCGGTACCCTGGTCGAAATGGGATCAAGTAATTATGTATGTAAGTTGGGAGTTGAATTTTGTTTTAAGGTCATTGGAGCCGGATTTTGTGGTAGGAAAGCATTGAAAGTTATCCCCCCAAGTTGAGGGGTGGAACAATGATAAGGAGAATTTAAGAATTTTGATTTCTAGGGTGATTGAGAGTACCCAAATGTCATAACCGCATACAGAACACAAGGTGAATAAAGAGTTGGAATGATTTTTAGCATGGATTATCTGGAAAGAACTTTATATTATACAAAAGAGATGACCTGTAATTATTTTGATGAATAGAGCGTTAGTGATTTATTTTGGTTATTGTACCTATTTGGGAAAATTGTTGTACTTATCTGAGGAAGGTTGAGAATTATTATTCCTCTTTTATTGTCATGGAATTTGAATGCCCTATTCCTTATATTCCGTTGAATTTAGTTAGTCCTACAGATGAGTAGCACGCCGTTCTCTCTCCCAGGGCAGTCGGAGTGTTGCAAAAATGTGGGCATCTTGGTTAACTACAGTTAAAATAGTCCGAGTCGAAGGGACGTGGTAATAGACGTGTGAAATATATGTTTGTGGGACTAGTATAATGAAGTGGAAGTGATAGAGTGGATTAAACGTCACATGAGGGGCGATAATCCATACATAAGTGTGAAATTAGAATAGCACGCCCTAACTTGATTTGAAGGCTGTGGGAAGCCATTCAAGAATTGGTATTCCTTGAATATAGTAGAATTTAATTGTTATGAAGCACACCCGGAGTGGAGTTGTTATTAGAAAAGTGTGAGAGCGACTCACACATATAAAGAGTAATGATGTTAGTATAGTATAAGAGATCCAGAAGTGCGCTTCGTGGAGAGAAGTGCGCGGGTGGAACTTTCAGCATACTACAAGGAAGGAAGGGGAGTATTACGTGTCACTTAATGTGAGACATTTCAAGGGAAGAATCGATGTTTAGCGAGACGTAGTGAGTAGTCTCTACATGCACTGCCCATAGGTAAGGTTTGGTTGAAAGAGGAGAATCAACCAAATAATTTTGTGTTTATCGAAAATTCCTGAAATTGGAAGAGGTTGGTAAAGTCGGTAAAGTTCTTGGATGGGTTGCCATCCTCAAAACAAGATCAAGGGTTTATCCTGAACATGTGAATTAAGTCGTCGAGAAGGAAGTGATTGATATTCCTTTGGGCTGGCTTACAATATTAACTAGTATGCCCCAGACTTCCTTTGAAAGGAAGGATCGCGCCAGTGCATGGTCCAGCGCAGTATAAATTTCTAAATCAGGATGAGATTGGTGAATCCCACCTTTGAAATGGGATTTCAGGAACCATCGGGGATGAGATTTCATTTCGAGTAGGATGTATCACCCTTAGCCAAAGAATGGGCGCACGGTGATTAAAGATTTGTGGAGCCACGTGAAGGAAATTTTGGAATCTTGATACGATGATTTCAAGAATGCTCTGTAGAAGCACTCGTACCTGTTTGTCGCGTACAAGGTACTTATTAAGGTTTTATTATGGAAGAACCTCGACTATTCTCCTTCCGTATGTTTAGAGGAGAGTAGATAATCAGAATTTTTGGATCGGTCGAGAAAATATCCGATAACTATGGTAGAATTCCACGACTGTTTTAGACGAGCAAGAGTGATCAAATGTTCGTAATATTTTCTCAGAATGGGAGTTTTGTATATGAATAAATTCAAGTATTTGTCATGTAGTGAGGTGCGGCCTCCTAATGATAGTGAGATAATGAAATGTATAATGTATAGGCGTGACCTATGCGAATGTTGTCGGTTGGGAGCACAATATGAAGTGTCTCCAAAGAGAATGCAAAACAATGTTACTGTGAAGCAAGGGCTATAGTGATTGAGCGCCGTAATGTGTAGTTAGTTTGTGTACGGAAAAGGATATCCAGAATTGTGCTACCTGATAGGCCTTATTTTCCGAATTTCGGGACGAAATTCAGTTATTAGGGGGGAAGTATGTAATACCCCATATTTTTATAGCTTTTAAATTATGGAATTTATTAAATTTAATTGAGATAAATTAATTTAATATTAATCCGGAATGTTGCTTTAAATATTTACTAGCGTGACGAGAGTTAGTAATTATTGGAAATTTGTTATTTGTTGCATATTACTGGATGAGTATAGTAATATATGAGATTTATTTTTATAATATTGTCACGTGTGAATAAAATGACAATTTTGGAAATTTAAGTCGGGACGCGCCTGTGTCGTGTCGGGACTAAATGTGAATTAATAAAAGTGAATATTTTATAAGTTGTTCGGATGGTCATTTTGAGTGCGCCAACGCGTCCGGAAGGATCTAGATAGTCATAAAAGTGTACCCAGGAGTTTAGTTTGGGTCTCGGGGAGTTTTTAGGCCTAATTAGTAACTCGGGAGGGCATTTTGGTCATTTCACCTTTTTGGGTAATTAAACCCACGAAAATTAGAAAAGTTATATCAGATACCTAGGTCACCTTCTAGGGTTAGAAACTCTAAACACAAATGACGACCATTGGAGAGGAAGAGGAGAAGCTCTCCAAGGAGTTCTAGGCCAAGAACACCTCCGATTGCACCGCCATCACCACCAACGCGTAGATCGCGAGACGGGGAACGAAACCAAACAAATTTCGGCACCAAACCAGATTTCTAAAAATTCCAGGCAAGTGTTTATCTTGCTTATTTCGTTGATGCATCTTTCATATTGGTTTAGGAATGATTAGGATGAATTGTATGGAAGAAAAACCCAATTTGAGATAGGAAATTGCATGTAGTGATGACTTAAACGAAATTTTGGAAACCCTTTGTCATGTAAAGGATTAAGAGTTTGATTAAGAAAAGAGTTCTAATTAGATACAAACACTAAAAATTTTATTCCAGATGATCGGACCATTGGAATCGCTTGAAATTTTAATATGTTGTAGTGAACGGCGAGACAGGACTCCTGACAAAAATTCAGCATGATCGAACGGTCCGATTTCTAAAAATATTATTTTTACTCGAGAGTTTTATGTTTTGAGGACTCTTAGAGAGTTTTGTATTTTGAGGACTCTTATAGAGTTTTATATTTTGAGGACTCTTCTAAAAAAAAAATTCAATTAAAACTCCATTTTAATTCCGATTTCGAAACCATTTGAAATTCTCATCTTTGAAAATAAAATTCAAAATCCTTTAATGTAAGGCAAAATCTATATTTTTGGGATATCTTACATGAGGGACAATGTAAGTATATGTTAAAGAGAGAGAGACACGTAAGAGAGTTACTTTGGGACAAATGTGTATACCTACTGAATTTTATACTTGGGAGGATAGAATCCGTGAGCGTGATGTAGTAAGTGGAAAAGTTCCTCAAATTAAAATAAGATGTGAATGGTTATACGTGATAACTATATAATGTGAAATAAATGCGAATGACGAAATTATGGGAATTGAGAATTTACCCATTTTTAATATGGTAATATTAGTATAGTTATATGTTTGTGTATGCATATACTATCTATGTGTGAAAATCATGCCCACGCTACTTGTTATCCCTGAGGTTTCCGCGCTGGGACAGTCTTATCTCGATGGGACCTTTATGGGGGATATTGACTTGTACCCTAGAAGATAGATATCCTTGGTACAGGCTATCGGTATGATAGTTCAGACGGTCCTAAGAGATGCGGGTATGTGCTTTCCTCTTAGAGACTTGGAATCTATGCTTCGCCTCATTTTGTTTGTGTATAGATATCCTTGGTACAGGCTATCGCAGTGATAGTTCAGACGGTCCTAAGGGACTTGGAATCTATACTTCGTCTCAATATTATTTGAGTATGTGTTAATACAATTCGAGAGTGATTCCGAATTTGTATTCCCCTTAATGTGAGTGATATGGGGTTTGGATAGTAGAGTATGCCCGCACCATAGTTATTATGTGGGGTGCTATTTTGATATATATATTTTCGAGTAGTTAATATATATATATATATATATATATATATGAAATTATGAAATCTGGAACTGCCTACTGTGATTTGATATGTAGGACATGGTTGATGACTCAAATTGTAAATACTTGTTTTGAGAAAGTATAATATGAAATTGTAAAGCTTTATTGATTAATAAAGTCAAAATGAGATCTTCGGTTACAAATTGAAATATTCTTTTCAAACAATTAAATCGTTAATTTTGAATCTTACGAGTAATATAAGATAAATTAATCCATTGGGAAAGGATAGCATGTTATATGATGAGATAGACCATTGGGAAGGTTAGTGCGATAGGTGTGCACATTAGAAGAGAGGGGAGGATTTCTCAAGAGAGTGTTGCACTAATATGTTGTTGCATTGGCCTGTATCAATTTAAATACTTGTTAAACGTATTTTAAATCAAACACACTATCGGTCTCTGACCCGTTTCTTTTTCTCTTTCTATCTCTTGTATATATATGTATGTATTACAGGTGCCCAGCCACAGGGGCGTCTTGCTTAGGATCTTTTGGAAGGAACGCGCTGCAGCTTAGGTGGGATTTGCAGGTCTCTTGATTAGACGACTTCATTCATTCGGATCCACTCTTAGTACTTTCATCTAGTTGGGCATGTGTACCTCTTTCCATTATTCCGTTGTTATTGGACATTTTTATTATTCAGTTGGGATGTGTGACTTTAGATTTCATATATTGACATTCGATTGACGAATGTATTAAATTAATTGGATTATGTTGCAGATTTTAATGTGGTGTGATTCTTACTTATTGAATGTTGTTAATAAAATAAATGATTTTTCTTTAAATAAAATTTGGAAAGTATGTATGAAAATGGTTTTGACACTTAGCTTAATTATTTAGGGTGTTTAAATTGGAAAAAGTATTTTTACGACAGTGATGCTAAGAATGAACCAACTGTTCACCTTGATTTTAATTTAATAAAGGAGTGATCGCCCGGTATTTAATTAGGAGGGGTGTCACACTCATTTGAAAGATCTCATTTGAACGAGGGCTCCCTAGTTCAAACGATGATATTTCTTTAGTAAACCTTTTTTTATTTAGATAAATTTCACTACTAAAGTATTTAAACACCTTTTAACTTGTATTACAATTGATGAAACCCAATTTTTCCAAACCCTAATTTTGTTTTTCTATAATCATTTTATTTATTAGACACAGTTAACTCGATGCAATTTAGGTAGATTATAGATTTTATAAATCCTCTAAGATCTTTCACTACCTAGAAAATATCACACTAGATCATGCATAAATTTACCAACCGAGATCTATGGATTTGTAGGCAGCCTATACCGACACCCCTACACTCTTTTATAGTGTCCATACAGAGTCCATTAAATCTTGGATCCCTGGTCCTTATTCAAACCATAATCAAAGAATAATAATTATCTCCCTGGACCCTTTTGACTTTGGTTAACTCTCAAACCCAAGATATTCTCTTTACAACATTATCGAGATATGAATTATGTTTCCAATGGTCCAATACTTGAGCAAAACAAACCTCCAAATCAAAAGTTATGTCCTTAAAAAATAGTATAACCATGTGGGACCTCCCGTAAATAGTTAATCTCACATGACTAAAGGCAAATAAGGTTTACCTGGCAAGAAATTTTGTATAGCCTATCTATAGTCATGACAGGGGACTTATCTATTAGAAGTTGTCTTAAGGAAACTTAATCCTTTTCAATTTTAGGATGATCTTATTTAAGGAAACCCATACCTTATTTACAAAGGACCTCGATTTCAAAACGATATCAACTTAAAATTTAGTTCAGTTCACTTTTCCAACATTCTCTCATACATTCCCTTGCATGACCTCTCCACCACGATAATGCATACATAAAAAATCATCAAATTAAGTATCCAAAATAAAATTTGAAGAAGATTGAAGGTCTAAAACCCCTTTATATGTACCATTCTTAAGCAATGCCATTTTGGATGTTTTAGTTCTCTATTTCTTAGCCTAACTAGTATATTCCCTCATGAGCTCTAATAATTCCTTAATTTTACGTATTTAATATCATATACTCTCAAATATATTTTCCTTAAACAAAAAACCTAAAGGGGTTCAATGAATATTCCCAATTGGAGTGTTGTCATCATATTTTGCACCATATTTTTCTAAACTAAAAGAGAACCCCAAAATTTGGATTATGATTTAGACCCACCCTTACCCATTATATGAATTACGTGGACTTTGATGCATATTTTGGATATGTAGGCATCCCAAAATTAGTTTTGGGTTTTAAGTACATTTTTACTCATTTCATTTTGTATAGTTCATATTTTTATAATTTCACCCATTAACTGCATCATATTCAAGTAGTTCGTTCTCACTTTCATTATTTTTTTAGCGGTACCATTTATCTGTACTCACTTTTTCATAGTGAGATTACCATTTTAGCGAGTCTCTCATATGTATAGTCATTTTATACATTTTTCATCTTTATATTACTCACGCTTAGGTAGTTATATTATGTTTCGCATCTCCTAGTGGTCCCATTTATGTGTATCCACTTTTACATTGCAACGTGGTGATTTTAGGGCATCGCTCACATTATTACATGTCTTACTCATTACCCACTTTTCTAGTTTGCATCTCCATTATTTTATTTCTTAGTGGTCTCACTCATGTATACTCACTTTGTCATAGTGAGGTCCCGATTTTGGGGTGTTACTTATATTTTGTCTCGTAATGATATTACGTATCCACATTTCCTATGGTGAGGATATAGTGACTCCACTTTTCACATAGACACATATGTAAATCTATGCATATATTTGTATTTTCTCCACCCTTATACACTTTACACACATGACATGTTTCTCACAGACACTCAGATTCATGCAATAAAGAAATGGATAACATATTTTAAAGCTCATAAGAGACTGAAAGGGAAAGTGGGCACCTCACACCTTCCCACTTTGTAACATAGTCTTCAAGCCCATTTCTCATTTGCTTACACATGTTCTCTTTACTTATATCCTCTAAATGATTTATTTTTTTACTTATTTTTAGTAAAATAGGGTGGTAACTTAGATCTTTACACATTCACACAAACTCACACGTTGATGTGGGTCCTTTATGTCTTTTGTTCCCTCGAGCATCGTGTGATGGACACCTTTTACGAGGTCCATATTTCTTCATAACCATTGGGTTAAGATGGCCATATTGGTGAATCTAATGGGGATATTCTAAGGACTAGACTTTGTTTATATGGGTTTTGGTTTTTCTTCTCTCTTTTTCTCTCTCTCACATGTGTACATATATTTGTTTTCTTTTTCACTTATACATTTATATGTTTTACCTTCCCTTTTTTAATTTCTCGTATGTACTTACTTGTTACATATGACATGATCTTGTTATTCATCCATGTATATCCCTCTTTATCTCACGTACACGTATATCTCTTTATTATATATATATTCCCCATTTTCCATCATATGTGCTTCACTTGATTTGTACATACTTACATTCTCCATTTCACTTGTATATATTCACATGCTTCACTTCACGTGTACATACTTAGATGTTTCACTTAACTTGTATATATATATATTCATATGTTTCCCTTTAATTGTATGTTCACATGGTTTACCCCACTTGTATATTAGATCCTTAGCACATACCACTTGTAGATACTTCTCATTTTACTCCATGATTAGTAGTTCTACATATCCTTCTTAGCATACATAATATTTTGAATAAAGATATTAATAAAACTCATGCTTTTTGACACTGCATTGCATATGAATTGATTTTTGACCTTACATTTTACCCTTAATAGGGAGTTAATTAGTGATGGGTTGCCTATCTTAGGAGGCACAATTAACCTGAGTAATAGTCTCCCACTAAACATTTGATAAGTACCCTCTATGAATATTGAAGTGTTTACCCACATTATACCGCTTGATCGAATTAACGACAGGAGGTAATAAGAAATCGTTCATGTATGTCGAGTATATCGAATATGCTTTCACACATAGTGCCACCGCGAGGTGTATAGTGAGGCAATTCGCATACATTTGGGTATGTTAAATGAATTTTCCACATGTATTATTGAAAGATTACCCCAATAGGAAATAGGTATATTGTGAAAGGTATGCAAAACGATGACACCCATAACACAACGTACCTTTCATAGATCTCATAAATATTTCTTCCCTAGGAAACTCATATCTAGATTTTAGTTTCCAACAAAGAACTCTGCCAAAATTGGGGTCATCTTACCGTACAATTTTGTACATTTTCTCTAATTTCTAAAATAAGGCTCTCTATGTGATTCTGGAAACATGTTTAAATCGTGTCTTGAATTATGTAACCTCTTTTCTTTGAGACTCGATTAATGTTGGTCATTTCACTTTCACCCAAGGCAGAATATAATACCAAGTGGAATCTAATATTAACCACTACACTTAGGAATTTTTTTATCCCCTTCCCTTTTTATCCATATTTGAAAATGCCAAAACCATGATAAAGGAAAAGAAAATTTTCAAATAGAAATATATTTTTAAATAAATGGCTTATGTCTTAAGAGTGATCCTATTTCCTTAAAGTTAGACTGGGGCCTTATTTGTTATAATAAGATATTTGAAAGCGTCGGAGTATTTATTCATCCTCGATTCTCAACTTCTTCAGAGGAGACATAAAATTCATATAATAACTATCTAATGGAAAACCCTAATCAAGAAGCCAACCTTTAACTAGATTTATTGACCATTCAAGCTCACCTCAATCCTAAGATCAATATTTTTGGAATCAGATGTCACCAAATTATAAAGGACTAAAGCTAAAATGCATGTTATTCCTAAGCCATACATTTTTTCGAATCAAAATGTTACCTTCCCTTCCATCTTGGTTCAAGGAATGTTCGAACCTATATGTAATACCCAATATTTTTGGTATATTTGGTAATTTATAAAATAATTAAATTTACTTTTAAGAGAAAAGGGAATTTACAAAAATGGATATAAAATAACTTCAATTATTATTTTCTTCATTTGGAAAAATAATTTGAATTAAGTAAAATACATTGGTTGTTTAATTTGGAATTATTATTCTATTTGATTTGGGATGTAGTAATATTACTATTGGTTTGTTTAAATTGGGAAAGTTAGTAATTGGTTAGGTTGGTAACATAAAAATAGACATACGGGTATGAAGGTAATTTGGTTATTACTTGGTGATACCTCGAGAATGCTAAGGCTTGGTCAGATTATTTATGAGTTGGATTTCATTAATTTAAGTAAACTATTTACGTAAAAATTTAATAGAAAGAACATAAAAATAAAATGAGAGGAGTCGCCAGGAAGTGGACCCACGCCCTTTTGGGTCGGGGCTACAGGTCCCAAGTTGCGGGTTTGGATGGAAGGTAGGTTTATAATGGGGGATTTAAGCCTAGTTTTTTCTTAATCGAACTCTCAAACTCTCCTCTCTCAAACCCTAATTTTCCTTACTATTTATACACTTAAACCTTAATCATCCCATAAGCGTAAAAAATCCATTACATCACAATTTTCAAGCTTAAGAAGATTGAGAGAAGGTTTAAAACAAAAAGACTGAATATTAACAAGTAGGAAAGAAGAAAAAGAAAAAGACAAAAATTTACGCACTTTGGTAACTTGGATCATCAGACATCTTCAATTTCTAAATTAAAGGCAAAATAAAAATACTCTCTCCTTTCATGTTTATAAGTAATAACTTCAACTTAAACACTGACCTAAATTGTAAATTTGATTAGAGATAATTCGATTGAAATATTAATTAAGGATGCTTTGAAATTAATATGTAATGTTTCTACACTGTAACACCCCGTATTTCTGTGTATTTAAATACTTAATTAATTCGGATAAATTTTAAATTACTTTTGTGTTGTAATTTAATTGAATTAATTATGTTAATATTTATTTAAATAATAACCAAGAGAGTAAGTGGTTATTATTTATGGAATTTAAATTACAAAGTGAATAGTAATACTTTATTTATGTCATAACGTGTATTAGTAACATGACATTTATTTATCTCACGCAGGAGTCGGGTATAGACTAATTTAGATGTGAGATAAAAAAAATTATAAATTAATTCGGATGTTAATTCTGAGTGCACGATTGAGTCTAGATGGGTCAAGAAAGTTGGAAAAGTGTACTCGGGATTGGTAAATGGGACACGGGATATTATTGGGTATAATAAGGCCACATGGGGGCATTTGTGCCATTTTAATTAGGCTCATGTGACTAAAAATGAGATTTAGAGATAAAAACCTAAATTTAGGAGTTGTGGAAGCCATAACACAATTGGGGGAATCTGAGAACGTAGAGGAGAAAAAAGAGAGAACTCTTGGGAGCCAAAAGGAAAAACAAGGGAGGTGTTCTTCAACAAACCAAATCTTTACACCAAAGATATAATCAGACTCGACGAATCATAAGGCAAATGGCTAAACTTGATTTTATATAAATTGTTGATTTCAATTCATATCATGGTAAGTGTTAAACACGTGATTTTGGGTTGGGTTAATACAAATTGGGTTTTTGAATTTGTGGATGTTACGAATCAAGTTTTGGGGACTGATATGATAGGGATTATGAATTCATATTATACTATGAAGAAATTGTAAGTTGATTAAAGATGTTATTGACTGAAAAGTTATGGAAAATCATATGGATTCATGTATTTATTAATAATTGGAGATATAAATTGGGAGTTAAAGATATTGGGATTTGTTTTGATTCGTAGAACCTACTGTGTAAATTCTGGGAAAGGAAGGTTTTAAGGTTTTGTTAATGCTGGAGAACTGATTTTGGATGGAGAGAGAAAACGTTGTAGGTCGTTCGAATGACCAGTGCTCCAGTTTGTACGACAATGATTGTCGTTCAGACGACATCACCAGCCGTTCGAACGAGATGGCAAATTCGACCCACTTTATTTTTGTTGTACTGATCGGCATGGGTTGAAAATTAAGGGAGAATTCTGTACAGTAAGGATGCGTCTTAAATCTGGAATTTGTTTCGAACTTTAGGGACAAACAGTATAAGGTTGTTCTATATTTAATGTGAGAGAAACATTAAGATTGAATTATATAAATAAGGGTGTGTCAAACTTATTAAAGGGAATTTGGGAATTTAATTCCGGATATTGAATTTCGGGCCAAGTGAGCGAGTCCGATTAATTAGTTGAGAGATACCAAGGTATTAATTTAATTACTGAGTAACTTAATTAAATTAGAGTTGGACCATAGACTCAGAAAAATTATAAAATAAATTAATGGGTAAATTAATATAATTAGAGTTGGATCATAGAGTCGAGAATGTTTTTAGCTAAGTGCTAAGGAACTTATACACAGTAAAGTCGGGATTTAATTTAAAGTATATATACGGTAGTATGATAGTATATATATATATCACTGATTAGATATTTATTAAATTTATATACTTTAGTGTTATCAAAGGAGGTTGTGCGATGTGGGTGAATCCCCTAGTTTGAGGAGTAAGGAGAGTATATCCCTAGGTCATAGTGTCCAATTTCATAAGTGGGGAATTGAGATGATGTCCTCATACTCGGGGGAATATGACCGCCTCCATTAAGTTTATTATTTACGTTCCGATTCGACAAACCATAGTTATCTCGAAACTCTAGGTGGGACGAAGTAGCCTAGGTTGATAGCATTTTAGAGAATACATCCGGTGAGGCATTGCTTGGGAGGATTGATTATATATATTCAACATATATGGAATGTTGTAATATACTGTTATGTATATAATGGGATAAATAATTATATACAGGTAATCTAATACATGGAATTTTTTTTATTTATTATATATCTATTGTGCATGTTATATGGACTTAAATTAAAGATGATTATTTAAGTTAAAGTGATAAATAACTTATAGATCATATTTTAAACATACTCGGGTTAGAGTAGCGTGTCAGGAAAGAATTTACCAAGAGCTAGTTACGGGATAGATGACTAGGTGGGTTATAGAGAATGCGTTAGGTGTGCACATTAGTTGAGGGGTGAGTATGTACTCAAGAGAGTGCGACACTAGCTTAAATATGAAGGGCATTCATGCTTTTCAAATTTCTGCAATTTAATCACTTGTTAAATATTTTCAAAATATTTTGGGTTCTAACCCTTGCTATCAAATATTTTCAAAACCTTTTAGGTGTCCAGCCACAGGGACGCTAAGCCTGAGTTAATTTCAAGGATACGCAGCTGCTGCAGATGTGGGTGTTGTAGGATTTGGATAGATGCATCTATTTTTCTATTCCTAGTGCAGGGATTCATATCAGTTTATCTCGAGCATATCGCTCATAGTTTTATTTAGTTTCTTTTGAGATTGTATGGGATTAATTACTCTCTGTTAGTTTGGTTTGGTTTTGGCTGTAGTCGATAGTTTATTCGACAAGACTTTTATTATTTTATGTGATGATTGATTCTATCAGAATCGGATATTTTATTTTAATTTCTCGTTTATTTTGTCTTGGATGAATAAAGATAAAATTTGGCACCAACTTTTTGAATACTAGGTGGTTAGTAAGTTATTGAAAAGTTTTAGACAGTGATGCTAAGAATTAACAAAATGAGATTCCTATTTTAATTTGATAATGACTGATCACCTGGTATTTTATTTGTCGGGGTGTCACAGATGGTATCCGAGCAGCAGGTTCTAGTATCCATCAAATCGTTACAGCTTTTTACGTTTCAGCGTAGCGTTCGTTTGATATAGAGCCGTATTATTAGGACTGTTGATTTATATTCACTCTTATGAGTTATCATACTTCTGTTATTTAGTCTTGTATTAACACTGAACTAATATAACTCATTTTAAATTTTAGATGCCGCCTAAGAGAGGTAGACTTGCTAGGGCACCATCCAGGGATGAGGTGTGGGAGGCTCAGTAGGAGCCCAAGGTTCCACAACCACAAGTCCCACCAGGATTAGTGACGAAGATGGCGTAGGTGATGGCCTAGGCGGTCAATGCTGTGATGGCAGCCCATTTCCATCAGCCTTATCTATAGAAGCCACTGGACCCAGTTGTACAGGTCCACCCGGGGACGTCAGAGTGGCAAAGAGTTCGAAAGGAATTTTAGAAGGGCCATCCACTAGAGTTTCAGGGGAGTTCTGAGGAAGCCCTCACATGCCATTGGAAGAAGGATATAGAGCGCCACTTGCGTATGGTTGACTGTAGCGAGGTACAGAGGCAAATGTTAGCCACATTCAGGTTGATCGAGGCTGGTTTACAGTGGTGGGATTATATTACCACTATTGGAGGTAGGGACTGGATGAACATCGATGATTTATGGGTGCGATTCGATCACAAGTACTTTCCTCCAGTAGTTGAGGCCGAGATAAGGAGGAAATTCAGCGAGGTGACTCAGGGAGAGCTCACAGTACCAGAGTATGAGGAGGAGTTTACCCGTTTGGAAAATTTCATGCTAGACAAGGTGAGAAATGAGGAGCGAAAGAAGGCTAGGTTTGTTACTAGATTGGCTTGGAGGATCAGGCAGCATTTGATTTGGAACCCGCACTGATGATGTATACTGATGTTGTCAATACCACTTTATTGCACCGTTAGGATCATCACTTCCATATGAAGAGAAGCAAAAAAAGAGGCGAGCTAAGCCAGCAGGGCAAGGTAGGTGGGAGTATTACTAGCGGAGCCAAAAAGAAGACAGGTATCCAACAGATACATGATGTCCAACAGGGGAATCAGGCTAAGAAGTTTAAGTCGAGATTTTTTTGAGAGTGAGGTTTGGGGTTAAAGAAGGGCCAACAGGGCCCTAATCAGCAACATAAGATTCCTCAGGGTTAATAGGGCCAAGGGAACAATGGAGGAGGACAGTAGGGCCAACACCCGGGATAGCCTCGTTAGGGCCAACAGGTCCAGCGATAGGGAGACGGTCAGAAGCGTTGCTTCATTTGTGGATAGACGGGATATTTTAAGAGGGAATGCCCACAGAGAGGTAGGGGTCATTAGCAGGTACAGATGCCTCCAGCAACACCAGCTCCACCAGCCCCACCGCAGCAGGGGAAGATGCACTACGAGCGTGTGTACAATGTACGAGATGTCCCCATCCCACAACACCTTAGGCTCTACTAGGAGTTGAGGGTACACTACTTATTCACGGGCATGAGGGTAGGATTATTTTTAATAATGGGGCATCACATTCATTTATTAAAACCAGATTTGCTAGAGCCGCCGATTTGTTAGAGATTTTCGATAGTCTCCTTATGTGTGTAGAGTCACTAATAGGGAGTGTGTCACGTATACACTCGATATGTAGAGGATATGATATTTTGATCGAGAGAGTGAGTTTAGTTGCATATCTTTTAGTGTTAGATATAGAGTGATATGATGTCATCTTAGGCATGGATTGGTTGGCAGGATAGAGGGCAACGGTAGATTCCTTTGAGAGGACAATCGTGTTCTCCTTCTGGGCCAGGAGATGTTCCTAGCGGCGATGCCTATTCCCGAGGGAGGGTCGCGCACTCATTTATATTATATTGAGGAGGATACCTCATAAGAGTTGGTGATTCTATTAGACTCGATTCTAGTCGTAAGGGAATTCGAGGATGTATTTCAGGAGAAACCAAGATTACCACCTAGCAGGGAGATTGAGATCGTTATCAATTTAGCACTGAGTTCAAGACCGATTTTTAGAGAACCTTACCACATGTCCCCTTCAGAGATGCATGATCTTAGAGCGAAAATTTAGTAGCTCTTGGGTGAGGGTTTCATTTGGCAGAGCACATCGTCGTGGGGTGCGCCTGTGTTATTCGTGAAGAAAAAGGATGGTTCGCTTCGGTTGTGCGTAGACTACAGGGAGTTGAATTAAGGTGATGATACAGAATAAGTATCCATTACCTAGGATTGATGACTTGTTTGATCATTTGAGAGGGTCTTCATACTTCTCTAAGATCAATTTGAGGTCAGGGTATCATCAAGTGCGTATTCGAGAGGAGAATGTTCCTAAGACCTCTTTTTTGTCTCGCTGTGGATCCTACGAGTTTAGGCTGATGTCGTTTGGGCTCACCAATGTGCGAAAAATGTTCATGGATCTCATGAAAAGGGTTTTCAGAGAGTATCTCAACCAGTTCATTATCATGTTCATCTACAACATTTTGGTCTACTCACGTACAGAGGAGGAGCACGCTGAGCACTTGTGTATGGTTCTGAGAACACTACGTGACCACCAACTTTATGCCAAATTTAGGAAGTGTGGATTTTGTCTACAGAAGGTGCAGTTTCTTGTCCATATAGTGTCAGACCGAGGTATTGTTGTTGACCCAAGTAAGGTACCAACGATGAGGGAGTGGGGATAACCCATGACACCGACATAGATTCGCAGCTTTGTGGGGTTGGCAGGTTATTATTGGCGGTTCATTAAGGTGTTTTAAAAAATTATGGGTCCATTGACAAACCTGACTCGCGAGGGGGTACCATTTGTATGGGATGACCATTGTCAATTATCATTCGATGAGCTAACGGACAAGTTGACATCTGCGCCCATACTTATTTGCCTAAGGGAGGATTGGAGTACCGAGTCTACACTGATGCATACTTGCAGGGGCTTGGGGGTGTGTTACAATAAGGGGAGAGGTCTATAGATTATGCGTCTCATAAGATTAATCCCCATGAGAAAAATTACCCCACCCATGACCTAGAGTTAGCCCTGGTCGTCTTTACTTTGAGGATATGGAGGCATTATCTTCTGGGAGATAAGTTTACTTTATTCACGGATCATAAGTCACTTCAGTATCTATTCACGTAGAAGTATACGAATATGAGCAGCGGTGGTGGCTAGAATTCATTAAGGACTATCATTTTAATATCCAGTATCATCCTCGTAAGGCTAACATGGTAGCAGACGCGTTGAGATGGAGGTCCACTAGGGAGATTGCAGAGATCTGAAAAGTAAAGTTGAGTGAGCTTCGACATGATAGCATCTATGATATCTTATCGGCATCAACAATGATGATGATGTCGCCAGGGCATGTATGTCAGCTTTATCGATTACTCCTGAAATTATTATGTGGGTTGTGAGGGCATAGGTGGATGGCCAGATCTACCAGGACAGGATATGGCAATTACTCACCGAGGGAGCAGAGTGTTATTCAGTTAGTTCAGAGGTAGGCTTACTCTTTAGTGGGAGGTTAGTTGTGCTATAGGATGAGTATTTAAGGCATGTAGTTATGACTGAGTCCCATGGTTTGAGGTTTGCAGTACATTTCGGCGGGGATAAGATGTACCAGGATATGAGGAGGCAGTATTGGTGGGCAGGGATGAAACGGGACATATAAGAGTTTGTCTCGAAATAAACCACGTGCCAGCTTATGAAAGTTGATCATCAAAAAACTCCAAGGATTCTACAACAACTAGACATTCCCATGTGCAAATGAGAGAGTACCTCCATGGACTTCATTACAGGGTTACCTACATCACAGAGGGTTCACGACTCCATATGGGTGATTGTGGATCAGTTGAATAAGGTATCCCATTTCGTACCGATTCGCACATATCTTGAGACGATGCGATACACGTAGTTGTTCATAGTGGAGATAGTTAAGCTAAACGGGGTGCTGATTAACATTGTGTCTGAGAGAGACAAGAATTATTTTTCCCACTTCTGCAGAGATTTTAGGAGGCTATGAGCAGAGAGTTATGGTTAAGTACCACCTACCATCCACAGACAGATGGGCATACTGAGAGAGTTAATCAGATGCTGGAGCATATGCTTAAGATGTGCATTTTAGACTTTGGGGGAGAATGAGAGAAATACCTTCCTTCGGTAGAGTTTGCGTATAAGAACTCTTACCAGTTTACGATTGGCATGGTACTATTTGAGGCACTCTATGGGAGACATTATTGTTCACCCGCCTGTTGGTTAGAGGTGGGGGACAACAAGCTATTGGGGCCAGAGATGATCTAGGAGATGACTGAGAAGATAGATTTAATTCAGGGAAGGATTCAAATAGCTCAGGATATGAAGAAGAGCTATGCTGATGCTTCTCAGATACATGTGGAGTTAGAGGTCAGGATCAGGTATTGGTCTGGGTGTCTCCTATGAAATGAGAGATGAGGTTAGGTAAGAAGGGTTAGATATCAATGAGGCATGTGGGGCCTTTCCCTATCATTGAAAGAGTGGTACATGTAGCTTATAGACCAAGTTTTCCACATCATCTTCAGCGGATACCCAATATGTTCCACGTGGCATCGCTAAAGAAATATCGGAGGAGCGATAGGTATTTCTGGTACGTTCCACATGAGGAGATTGACTTGCAGTCAGATATCTCATATGAGGAGATACCTGTAGCTATTTTGGATTGTAGTGAGCGCAAGATGTTCTCTAAGTTAGTAGCACTAGTTAGAGTATAGTGGGGTCATCAACACATTGACGAGTCTACGTGGGAGTGGGAGGAGGATATGCGAGAGCAGTATCCATAGTTATTCGCCGCAGGTATGACCTAATTTCGAGGATGAAATTCCTTTTTAAGGGGGGAAATATGTAACACCCGATATTTCTATGCATGTAAATACTTAACTAATTTGAGCAAATTTCAAATTCCTCATGTGTCGTAATTGAATTGAATTAGTTATGTTAATATTTATTTAAATATTAATCGGGAGAGTAAATGGTTAATATTTATGGAATTTATGTTATTGAGTGAATAGTAATAATTTATTTACTTCATCACGTGTATTAGTGATGTGACATTTGATTATCGTAGCCAGGAGTCGGGTATAGACTAATTTAGGTGTGAGATAAGAATTTTTATAAATTAATTCTGATGTCAATTATGAGCGCACGATTGAGTTCATATGGGTCGAGAAAATCGAAAAAGTGTATCCGGGGGTGGTAAATGGGTCACAAGGTATTTTTGGGCATAACCAGGCCCACATGGGGGTATTTGGGCCATTTATTTAAGCCCGTGTGACTAAAAATGGGATTTGGCGATAAAAACTTAAATTTAGGAGTTGTGGGAAGCCATTACACAATTGAGAGAAAACTGAGAACATCGAGGAGCAAAAAGAGAGAACTCTTGGGAGCCAAAAGGAAGAACAAGGGAGGTGTTCTTTAACAAAC
This sequence comes from Sambucus nigra, assembly GCA_949130495.1. Taxonomy (NCBI): domain Eukaryota; kingdom Viridiplantae; phylum Streptophyta; class Magnoliopsida; order Dipsacales; family Adoxaceae; genus Sambucus; species Sambucus nigra. The sequence continues at coordinate 482,876,334 of OX422208.1, read as the reverse complement.
CAAATATCTACACCAAAGGAATAATCAAACTCTATGAATCATAAGGCAACTGGCTAAACTTGCTTTTATATAAATTACTGATTTCAATTCATATAATGGTAAGTGTTAAATACATGATTTTGGGTTGGGTTAATACAAATTGGGTTTGTAAATTTGTTAATGTTACGAATCAAGTTTTGGGGAGTGATATGATAGGGCTTATGAATTCATATTATAATGTGAAGAAATTGTAAGTTAAGTAAAGATGTTATTGACTGAAAAAGTTATGGAAAATCATATGGACTCATGTCTTTATTAACAATTGGAGATATAAATTAGGAGTTAAAGATATTGGGATTTGTTTTTATTCGTAGAACCTACTGTGTAAATTATGGGCTTGATTTCTGGGTAAGGAAAGTTTTAAGGTTTTGTTAATGGCGGAGAACTGATTCTGGATGAAGAGAGAGAAAACGTTATAGGTCGTTCGAACAACCAATGCTCTGGTTCGAACGACGGTGATTGTCGTTCAAACGACTTCACCAGCCGTTCAAAAATGTCGTTTCTTGTTTGAACCAGATGGTGAATTCGGCCCACTTTGTTTTTGCTGTACTGATCGCCCAGGGTTGAAGTTTAAGGGAGAATTGTGTACAGTAAGGAAGAGTCTTAAATCTGAGATTTGTTTGGGACTTTAGGGACAAACAGTATAAGGTTGTTCTATATTTAATGTGAGAGAAACTTTAAGATTGGAATAAATAAATAAGGGTGTCACAAAGTTATTAAAGGGTATTTAGGAATTTAATTCTGGATATTGAATTTCGGGCAAAGTGAGCGAGTCCGGATAATTGGTTGAGAGATACCAAGGTATTAAAGTTAATTATTGAGTAAATTAATTAAATTAGAGGTGAACCATAGACTCAGAAAAATTATAAAATAAACTAATGGGTAAATTAATTTAATTAGAGTCGGACCATAGACTCGGGAATATTTTTGGCTAAGTGCTACGGATATTATACACAGCAAAGCTGGGATTTAATTTAAAGTACACATATAGTAGTGTGATTGTCTATATATTTATTGTGTGTGCTTAAATATCAGTGATTAGATATTTATTTATTTATATACTCTAGTGCTATCGAGGAACTTGGGTGATGTGGGTGAATCAGCTAGCTTGAGGAGTAAGGCGAGTAAATCCCTAGGTCATCGTGTCCAATTTCATAGGTGGGGCATTGAGATCATGTCATCATACTCGGGGCCATATGACTGCTTCCATTACGTTTATTATTTACGTTCTGATTCGACGGACCATAGTTGTCTCCAAACTCTAGGTGGGACTAAGTAGCCTAGGTTGATAGCATTTTAAAGAATACATCTAATGAGGTATTTCTCGGGAGGATTAATTATATATATATATTAAACATATGTGTGAATGTTGTAATATACTGTTATGTATATAATGGGATCAATAATTATATACGGGTAATCTAATACGTGGAAATATTTTGTATTTATTATATATCTATTGTGAACGTTATATGGACTTAAAGGAAAGATGATTATTTAAGTTAAAGTGATAAATAACTTATAGATTATATTTTAAACTTACTCGGGTTAGAGTAGTGTGTCAGGAAAGAATTTACCAAAAGCTTGTTACGGGATAGATGACTAGGTGGGTTATAGAGAATGGATTAGGTGTGCACATTAGTTGAGGGGTGAGTATGCCCTCAAGAGAGTGCGACACTATCTTAAATATGAAGAGCATTCATGCTTTTTAAATTTCTGTAATATAATCACTTGCTAAATAATTTCAAAATATTTTGGGTTCTAGCCCTTGCTATCAAATATTTTGAAAACCTTTTAGGTGTTCAGCCACAGGGACGACAAGCCTGAGTTCATTCCAAGGATACGCAGCTGCAAAAGATGTGGGTGTTGCAGGATTTAGATAGACGCATCTATTTTTCTATTCCTAGTGTAGGGATTCATATCTGTTTATCTCGAGCATGTCGCTCATAGTTTTATTTAGTTTCTTTTCGAATTGTATTTGATTTATTACTTTATGTTAGTTTGGTTTGGTTTTGGTTTTAGTCGATGGTTTATTCGGCAAGACTTTTATTATTCTATGTGATGATTGATTCTATTATCATTGTATATTTTATTTTAATTTCCCATTTATTTTGTCTTGGATTAATAAAGATAAAATTTGGCACCATATTTTTGAATACTAGGTGGTTATTAAGTTATTGAAAAGTTTTCGACAGTGATGCTAAGAATAAACCAAATGAGATTCCTGTTTTAATTTGATATATGACTGATCACCTTGTATTTTATTTGGCGGGGTATTACAGATGGTATTACAACATCAGGTTCTAGTATCCCTCAGATCGTTACAGCTTTTTACATTTTAGTGTAGCATTAGTTTGATACAGAGCCGTATTATTTGGACTGTTTATTTATCTTCACGCTTATGAGTTATCGTACTTATGCTATTTAGTCTTGTATTAACAATGAACTAATACAACTCGCTTTAAATTTTAGATGCCGCCTAGGAGAGGTAAACCTGCTAGGGCAATAGCCAAGGACGAGGTGAGGGAATCTTAGCAGGAGCCAGAGGTTCAACAACCACAAGCCCCACCAGGATTAGTGGCGAAGATGACGGAGGTGGTGGCCCAGACACTCAATGCAGTGATGGTATCCCATTTCCCTCAGCCTTAGCCATAGCATCTAGTGGCCCCAGTTGCACAGGCCCACCCGGGGACGTCAGAGTGGGAAAGAGTTCGAAAGGCCTTTCAAAAGGGCCATCAACTAGAGTTTTAGGGGAGTTCTGAGGTAGTCATCACATGCCAGTGGAAGAAGGATATGCAGTGCCACTTACGTATGGTTGACTGCAGCGAGGTACTGAGGAAAATGTTAGCCACTTTCAGGTTGACCGAGGCAACTTTACAGTGGTGGTAGTCTATTACCACTATTGGAGATAAGGACTTGATGACCATCGATGATTTTTAGGTGCAGTTCGATCGCAAGTACTTTCCTCCAGGACTTGAAGCCGAGATAAGGAGGAAATTTAGCGAGGTGACTTAGGGATAACTCACAGTACCAGAGTATGAGGAGGAGTTTACCCATTTGGAAAATTTTATTCCAGACGAGGTTAGAACCGAGGATCGAAAGAAGGCTAGTTTTGTGACTAGATTGGCTTGGAGGATCAGGCAGCATTTGATTTAGAACCCCACACTGGTGACGTATACTGATGTTGTAAGGGAAAGGAAGGTGGGATTGTTACTAGTGGAGCCTAGCACCAGACAGGTAGCCAGTATGGACATGATTTCTAGAAGGGTAATTAGGCTAAGAAGTTTAAGTTGAGAGGTTTCTGACAGCGAGATTTGAGGTTCAATTAAGGCCATTAGAGCCTTAATTACCAGCAGAAGATTCCTCAGGGTTAACAGGGCCAAAGGAACAATGGAGAAGGCTAGTAGGGCCAACACGAGGGATAGCCTCATCAGGGCCAATAGGTCCAATGACAGGGAGATAGTCAGAAGCGTTGCTTCAATTGTGGCTAGACGGGATATTTTAAGAGGGAATGCCCACATAGAGGTATGGGTTAGCAGCAGATATAGATTCCTTCAGCAGCATCAGCTCCACCAGCCCCATAGCAGCAGGGGCGGATGCACTACGAGCGTATGTATAATATCTGGGATGTTCCCATCCCACCAGCACCTCAGGCGCCACTAGGAGTTGAAAGTATATTTATTCTTCATGGGCGTGTGGGTAGGATTCTTTATGATACTGGGGCATCAAATTCATTTATTAAAACCATATTTTCTAGAGCCGCCGATTTGTTTGACATTGCCGATAGTCTCCTTATGTGTGTAGAGTCACTAATAGGGAGTGTGTCACTTATACACTCGATTTGTATAGGAGATGATATTGTGATTGGGAAAGTGAGTTTAGTTGTAGATCTTCTAGTGTTAGATATTGAGGGATATGATGTCATCCTAGGCATGTATTGGTTGGAAGGATACAGGGCGACGGTAGAATTCTCCGAAAGGACCATCCTGTTCTCCATTCCGGGACATGAGATGTTCCTAGTGGCGATGCCTCTTCCTGAGGGAGGGTCGCGCACTCATTTATATTATATTGAGGAGGATACCTCATAAGAGTTGGTGATTCTGTTAGACTCGATTCCATTCATGAGGGATTTTGAGGATGTATTTCTGGAGATACCAGGATTACCACCTTGCAGGGAGATTGAGTTCGTTATCAATTTAGCACCGGGTTCAAAATCGATTGTTAGAGAACCTTACCATATGTCCCCTTCAGAAATGCATGAGCTTATAGAGGAAATTTAGCAGCTCTTGGGTGCGGGTTTCATTTAGTGGAGCACATCATCGTGGGGTACTCCTATGTTGTTCGTGAAGAAAAGGTATGGCTCACTTTGGTTATGCATAGACTATAGGGAGTTGAATAAGGTGATGATACAAAAAAATATCCTTTACCTAGGGTTGATGACTTGTTTGATCAGTTGAGAGGGTCATCATACTTCTCAAAGATCGATTTGAGGCCAGGGTATAATTAGCTACGTATTTGAGGGGATAATGTTCCTAAGATCGCTTTTCGTTCACGGTATGGATCCTATGAGTTTAGGTGATGCCATTTGGGCTCACCAATGTGCGAAAAATGTGCATGGATCTCATGAATAGGGTTTTCATAGAGTATCTCAACCAGTTCATTATCATGTTCATTGACGACATTTTGGTCTACTCGCTCACAGAGGAGGAGAACACAGAGCACCTGTGTATGGTTCTGTAGACACTACAGGACCACGAGCTTTATGCCAAATTCGAGAAATGTGGATTTTGGCTATAGGAGGTGCAACTTTTTAGCCATATAGTGTCACATCGGGGTATTACTGTTGATCCAAGTAAGGTATCGACTATGAGGGAGTGGGGACAACCCACGACAGTGACAGGTATTCGCAGCTTTCTGGGGTTGGCAGGTTATTGCTAACGGTTCATTAAGGGGTTTTCAAAAACTATGGGACCATTAACGAACTTCACTCGCAAGGAGGTACCGCTGATATGGGATGACCATTATTAATTATCTTTCGATGAGCAAAAGGACAAGTTGACATCTGCGCCCGTACTTGCTTTGCTTAAGGGAGGATTGGAGTACTAGGTCTACACTGATGCATCCTTGCAGGGACTTAGGGGTGTGTTACAATCGGAAGAGAGGGCTATAGCTTATGTGTCTCGTAAGTTTAATCCCCATGAGAAAAATTACCCCACCCATGACCTAGAGTTGGAAGTGGTCGTCTTTACTTTGAGGATATAGAGGCATTATATTCTGGGAGAGCAATTTACTTTATTCACGGATCATAAGTCACTTCAATATCTATTCACGCAGAAAGATATGAATATGAAGGAGAGGCGATGGCTATAACTCATGAAGGACTACCAGTTTAATATCCAGTATCATCCTAGTAAGGCTAACGTGGTAGCAGATGCGTTGAGCCGGAGGTCCACTGGGGATATTACATAGATCTGAAAAGAGAAGTTGAGTGAGCTTTGACATGACGATGATGTCGCTCGAGTATGTATGTTAGCTTTATCGATCACTCCTGAAATTATTATGCGGGTTATGATGGCATAGGCAGAGGACCAGATCTACTAGGACAGGATACGTTAATTACTGGCTGAAGGAGCAGAGTGTTATTCGGTTAGTTCGAAGGAAGTCTTACACTTTAATGGGAGGTTAGTCGTGCTAGAGGATGAGGATTTAAGGCATGTATTTATGACTGAGTCCCATGGTTTGAGGTTTATGGTACATTTCAACAGGGATAAGATGTTCTAGGATGTGAGGAGGTAATATTGGTGGGCAGGGATGAAACGAGACATAGAAGAGTTTGTCTCAAAATACACCACGTGTCATCTTATGAAAGTTGATCGTCAGAGACCTCCAGGGATGCTACAACCACTGGAGATTACCATGTGCAAATGAGAGAGTATCTACATGGACTTCATTATAGGGTTACCTACATCAGAGAGGGGTCACAACTCCATATGGGTGATTGTGGATCGGTTGAACAAGGTATCCCATTTCTTACCGATTTGCACAGATCTTGAGATGATGTGATACGGCAGCTGTTCATAGCAGAGATAGTTAAGCTACACTGGATGCCAGTTATCACAGTGTCTGACAGAGACTAAATTTTGTTTGTCCCACTTATGGCAGATCTTTCAGAAGGCCATGAACACAGAGTTATGGTTGAGTACCACCAACTACCCATAGACAGACGGGCAGACTGAGAGAGTTAATCAAATGCTGGAGGATATGCTGAGGATGTGCATTTTAGACTTTGAGGGAGGATGGGAGCGATACCTTCCTTTGGTAGTGTTTGCGTATAACAACTCTTACCAGTTTATGATTGGCATGGAACTATTTGAGGCGCTCTATGGGAGTCCTTGTCGTTCACCGTTAGTTAGAGGTGGGGGACAACAAGTTATTGGGGTCAGAGATGATCTAGGAAACGACTCCCAAGATAGATTTGATTCGGGGAAGGATTCAGATAGCTCAGGATAGGAAGAAAAGTTATGCTGATGCTTCTCAGAGACGTGTGGAGTTAGAGGTCAAGGATCAGGTATTGGTTCGGGTGTCTCCTATGAAAGGAGGGATGAGGTTCGATAAGAAGAGGAAGAAATCACTACGACATGTGGGTCCTTTTCCTATCATTGAAAGAGTGGGACGTGTAGCTTATAGACTGAGTTTTCCACATCATCTTCAGCGGATACCCAACATGTTCCACGTGGCATCGCTGAAGAAATATTAGAGGAGCGAGGGGGATTTCTGTCACGTTCTACTTGAGGAGATTGACTTGCATTGAGATATCTCATATGAGGAGATACCTGTAGCTATTCTGGATTGTAGTGAGCGCAAGTTATGCTCTAAGGTAGTACCACTAGCTAGAGTATAGTGGGGTCATCAAAACGTTGATGAGTCTATGTGGGAGTGGGGGGAGGATATGTGAGATCAGTATCCATAGTTATTCGCCGCAGTTATGACCTAATTTCGGGGATGAAATTCCTTTGTAAGGGGGAAAGTATGTGACACCCCGTATTTCTATGCATTTAAATACATAATTAATTCGGGTAAATTTCAAATTACTTGTGTGTCGTAATTGAATTGAATTAATTATGTTAATATTTGTTTAAATATTAATTGGGATAGTAAATGGTTAATATTTATGGAATTTATGTTATTAAGAGAATAGTGATAATTTATTTACATCATAACGTGTATTAGTGATGTGGCATTTATTTATCTCAGCTAGGAGTCGGGTATAGACTAATTTAGGTGTGAGATAAGAATTTTTATAAATTGATTTAGATGTCAATTATGTGGGCACTTTTGAGTCCGAATGGGCAGAAAAGATAAAAAAGTGTACGCTTGGGTGGTAAATGGGTCACGGAATATTTTTGGGCATAACTGGGCCCACACGGGGGTATTTGGGCCATTTATGTAGGCCCATATGACTAAAAATGGGATTTGGAGATAAAAACGTAAATTTAGGAGCTGTGGGAAGTCATTACACAATTGAGAGAAATCTGAGAACGTAAAGGAGCAAAAAGAGAGAACTGTTGGGAGCGAAAAGGAAGAACAAGGGAGGTGCTCTTTAACAAACCAAATATCTACACCAAAGGAATAATCAAACTATATGAATCATAAGGCAAGTGGCTAAACTTGGTTTTATTTAAATTACTGATTTCAATTCATATAATGGTAAGTGTTAAATACATGATTTTGGGTTGGGTTAATACAAATTGGGTTTTTAAATTTGCGAATGTTATGAATCAAGTTTTGGGGAGTGATATAATAGGGCTTATGAATTCATATTATACTGTGAAGAAATTCAAGTTAATTAAAGATGTTATTGACGAAAAAGTTATGGAAAATCATATGGACTCATGTCTTTATTAACAATTGGATATATAAATTGGAAGTTAAAGATATTGGGATTTGTTTTGATTCATAGAACCTACTGTATAAATTATGGGCTTCATTTCTGGGTAATGAAGGTTTTAAGGTTTTGTTAATGGCAGAGAACTGATTCTGGATGAAGAGAGAGAAAACGTTATAGGTCGTTCGAACGACCAGTGCTCTGGTTCGAATGACGATGATTGTCATTCATCGACATCACCAGCTGTTCAAAATGTCGTTTCTCATTTGAACGAGATGGCGAATTCGGCCCACTTTATTTTTGCTGTACTGATCGACCTGGGTTGATGTTTAAGGGAGAATTGTGTACGGTAAGGAAGCGTCTTAAATCTGAGATTTGTTTGGGACTTTTGGGACAAATAGTATAAGGTTTTGGAATAAATAAATAAGGGTGTGTCAAACTTATTATTAGGAATTTGGGCATTTAATTTTGGATATTGAATTTCGGGCCAAGTGAGCGAGTCCGGGTAATTAGGTGAGAGATACCAAGGTATTAATTTAATTATTGAGTAAATTAATTAAATTAGAGTTGGACCATAGACTCGGAAAAATTATAAAATAAATTAATGGGTAAATTAATGTAATTAGGGTCGGACCATAGACTCGGGAATATTGTTGGCTAAATGTACGGATATTGTACACGATAAAGCCGGGATTTAATTTAAAGTATATATACGGTATTGTGATAGTGTGTGTGTGTGTGTGTGTGTGTGTGTGTGTGTGTGTGTGTGTGTATGTATTATGTGTGTGCTTATATATCAGTAATTAGATATTTATTTAATTTATATACTCTAGTGCTATCGAGGGAGGTTGCGCGATGTGGGTGAATGCCCTAGCTTAAGGAGTATGGCGAGTATATCCCTAAGTAATGGCGTCCATTTTCAGAGGTGGGATATTAAGATGATGTCCTCATACTCGGATAATATAAATGCCTCCATTACTTTTATTATTTACATTCCGATTTGGCGGACCATAGTTGTCTCGGAGCTCCAGGTGGGACTGAGTAGCCTAGGTTGATAGCACTTTAGAGAATACATCCGGTGAGGTATTGCTCGGGAAGATGGATTGTATATATATTCAACATATGTGTGAATGTTGTAATATAGTGTTATTTATATTGTGGGAGAAATAATTATATACGGATGATTTATACATGAAGAAAAATTGTATTTATTATATAACTAGTGCCAATGTTATATGGACTTAAAGGAAAGATGATTATTTAATTAAAAGATATAAATAACTTATAGATCATATTTTAAACATACTCGAGTTAGAGTAGTGTGTTAGGAAAGAATTTTATCAAGAGTTAGTTATGGAATATATGACTTGGTGGGTTATAGAAAATGCATTAGGTGTGCACAATAGTTGAGGGGTGAGTATGTCCGCAAGAGAGTTCGACACTAGCATAAATATGAAGAGTTTTCATGCATTTTAAATTTCTGCAATTTAATCACTTGCTAAATATTTTCAAAATGTTTTGGGTTCTAACCCTTGCTATCAAAATTTTCAAAACCTTTTGGGTGTCCAGCCACATGTATGCCAAGTCCGAGTTCATTCGAGAGATACGCAGCTGCAGCAGATGTAGGTGTTGTAGGATTTGGATAGACGCATATATTTTTCTATTCCTAGTGTAGGAATTCATATCAGTTTATCTCGAGCATGTTTCTCACACTTTTATTTAGTTTCTTTTCAGATTTCATGGGATTTATTACTCTCTGTTAGATTGGCTTGGTTTTGGCTTTAGTCGATTGTTTATTCAGCAAGACTTTTATTATTTTATGTGATGATTGATTCTATCCGCATTGGATGCTTTATTTTAAGTTTGCACTTATTTTATCCTGGATTAATAAAGATAAAATTTGGCACCAGGTTTTTTAATACTAAGTGGTTCGTAAGTTTTTAAAAAGTTTTCGACAGTGATGCCACGAATGAACCAAATGAGATTCCTGTTTTAATTTGATATATGACTGATCACCTAGTATTTTATTAGGCGGGGTTTCACATACATAATTTCATATAGTGTATATATATTAGTTGATTAAATTTCTGAATTTGAATCAAGCATGTTCCTAAAATTATGAGAATTGTAATTGGAAGTATTCTTTGCATATACGGTAGTAGTTATAATAATTACTTTCTCACTTGAATTTGAATTTACACGCTTGTTAAAAAAATATGGGAATTAGCATAATAGAATGATAACCCCTCTTATTGTTTAATTTGAACTATTATTTATCCACATGTTAGTAAATTATGAACATTTTAATAGTACCATGTAAACCCTCTTGTAGTTGAAATGTATACGATGATTTAAAACTCTAATTCACTTAATATACATAATGTATAATTCTCAAGGGTTTAATCCTCTTGCATTATAGTTAAATTTATAATGGAAATACTTAGAAAATGTAAATATGTTAAAATTGGGTTAGAATGGCACATGGGATGTTTGTTATGTTCTTATAACGGAATTGGGTTATATTATAACTTTTCATATGTTGAATATTCTTCCCATGAAACTTTACACATAAAATAATAAAGTATAAGTAAAAAATTTGGGCTTAGTTCGATTTGTAATTGTATTTTAATGATGCCCTTTAAACATATTTGGGAAAATAAACAATTGAAATTTAACATCTAGACTAAAAGAAAGGAATAGGCTTAAAATTATTAACTATCCTTTAGGCTAATACGATAAAATGGGCTATGGGCCGGTTATGGATAATTATGGTTATTGGTATGACTCAGTATAGAGACACCATTATGCTATTTTTTGTTATAATTATGGAGCCAAGTGAAGGTGGTGATGTTGTTTTAGTTTAGTCCACGCCAACTAAAAGTGGTAGACTTTGCACTAGTGACCTTAAGAGTTAGTAAGGGCTAGTTACGGTTGATGTCGTCTATGCATGATAGAAAATGGAAGACTTACTTTCATGTAACCCCATGGTTAATGTGGGGTATTCAAGAGTTATTAAGTGTACTAATGACCCCGTAGCTAGTGGAGACTAGTAATAGTTTTAAGATTTGGTATATTAGTTATCCATGGTTAGTTGGGGCTAATTCTCGTTAATCTATTAACAAAATTTTTGTGGGTATTGGCTATATTAGTGATCTCTTCATTAATGTAAAGTGATAGGATTTTAGAATACTTCATAAAATACATATTATGAAATATTAACATTGGTAATGGGTGGTAAATTATTAAACATATAATTTAACAAATTTGGATTTATTATTTACAAGCATGATTGTCAGTTTTATTACTTGAGTTGTGTTATTTTTATCTTGTGGTGGGCCTGACTCGTCACATAGTTACATGTGCTCCAGCTCGAAAGATTTCATTTTCCCCTCCCTCAATCACCAAGTCAACTTTCAAGTGACAAATAGTTGGAGATGTAGGTATTGGATCTTATCTTTTTTTACCTTTTAGGTGATGCGAGGTTTACATTTCTACCTCATTTGATATTGTACTCAGTTATTTACATGTGGTTTCTTGAGACATTAGTCTTAGCATGTATGGTTTTGGATTATGATGTCGGATATTATCATTTTATGTTTTATAGTTAGTGATGGTGATTTACTCATATTCAATGTTTATGTTTATTAAGGATACTCTTGTTTCATTTTATTTGGTTTTTATTCATTGTTTCCATTTCATGCTACGTATGGTATTTAATTGTTTCTGCAATTTGTATAATTTAATAGTTTGACTTGATTAACCTAAATATTAAAATACACTGGGTGTTACAGATTGTATGAGAGCATTGTCCTAGGCAATATAGGTTCCACAGGTTCATTCCACTCGTTCATGTAGCGTTCTTTGATACCTTTAATTTTCTCATTATTCTTATCATATACTCCTTAGTACTAAAAAATAATATGTGTCATATTTCAATTGTTACCTAAGAGGAAGATCCACATAGTTGCACGTGCTTCCGAGATAGTTCCAGCAACACCGACACCACCAGTTGAACCATACTACTTGTTACAGGTGTCCCAACACCAAATGCTAAGGGAAAATTCATTTTTAGGGCTCACGAGCTCTTAGAATTGAAGTTATAGGAAGTGCATGTAGGGCTAGCTTCAAGAAGACATGAGAGAACACATGAGGCACTATATCAAATTTCACGAGCACCCACGCCAAACCGAGAGAAGATTAGAGGAAAATTCATGAAGAACAATCCACTGATGTTCTCTAACCCTATGGATCCTCTAGTGGAATTATAGTGAAATAGGGATATTGAGTGTCACCTCAGGCTTTTTCCATGCCCAGGTATGCAAAAATAGGTTCTCAGCACTTTTTATTTGATAGGTCGTGCTATTTAGTATAGGGAGAGTGTGACTATAACAGAGGTATTAGTTCACCTATGCAGAGTTCATGACAAGGTTCAATGACAAGTACTTTACCGAGTATATTTAGGCATTGAAGAATATAAAGTTTCTTCTACTACAGTTTAGGACTCGTACTATCACATAATATGAGAAATAGTTTACAAATTTGTTAATGTTTGCTCGAAAGAGGTCAATACGAACAATAAGAGGATTGGGTGTTTTGTGAAGCGTCTCATTTACCCTCTACGACAAATCCTGATTGTAATGACACAATCCATCAATTAAGTATGTCGTATACCGCTACAACTATCGAAGAGGTTCAAGATCAAATACGCGATGAGACGGGTCCAAATATCAAGATTCGTCAAAAATCAAGCCTCCGAGAAAAGAATTTGGTAAAGTTGTGTTTTTAACTCCTTAATAATTCACTTAGGATATTGGGATATTTTTCACAAAATATTTTCTAAGTGTTGTAGCGGAGCTTTAAATATTTTTCATGAAAAATATATTTTTTAGAGTTTTAGAGGCGGTGCAATTACTGAAAGGATAAACGAGAAAAAAATATTAGTCTCGTTCGAATGACACCATATATTGTTCAAACGACATCGTGTGTCACATGATACTTCAAACGAAAACGTGTCTCGCTCGAACGACCCACCGCCTTAAGTTTTTTATAAAAGGTCACTTCAACTCCGTTTTCTATAAGAAGTCTATACGTTTTTTCATTCTGCAAATCAGTGCTATATCGGCATAACACTTTTGGCTTCTTCTTTTAGGGATTAAATCATTTTTTCTTCAATTCACAAAAGTCCCAATTGTTTATGTGAATTACTTTTGATTTTGAGAACACATCTTGCTGGTGTTCATACTTTTGTGGAGAAGATTTATGCATCATATGACAGCGTGTCATTGAGGTTCGTTGAGTGGGAATCTTGACTAAAGATAGGATTGCAGTTCTTGTGGATTGTTGCACGTAATTCATTGTTGACGACGCCGACCGATGCCTGCGGGTATTCGTATGTCAAACAACTGTATTTTATTGTAATCCGTGTAAGTTGCAATTTACAAATTATAGTGAAATAAAAGGTTTTGCCCTGAGGGTATTTTTCCTGAACTTTGTGTCGCCTATTTTATTTATGTTGGTTTGACACATACATGCATGTAGCTAGTTGATTTGGAGGGCTGAATTAATTTGATTCATAAATTGACACTAATTAAATAAGTTTAAAATTGGAATTTTCAAATTTGTTCGAATCTTTATCACACATAGGTTTTGCAAATTGGGTAGAGTTGGGGATTTATGTTTTCTCGTTTGAGCAGGATCTCCTGTCGCGCGAAGTTGTTATTCTAACGAAAAGAGCTTTCATTCGAGTGACATTGAGTGTCGTTTCAACGACCTGGTTGATTTTTTGCATTTATCTATTTGCGTTCCTCTGGTTCATCTTGTTATATTATTTAGTACTATTGGGTTGATTCTGAACAGTGTTCAAAAAATACAAAAATATTTTCATTTTTTTGATAATTTTTTTGAAAAATCCAACAAGAATTTTGAATTTTGTTTACACCATGTATGAATGTGCATCTAGGATGACCGATTCACAACATCATTCCATATCCATATGACTATTTGATAGTGTTTTGAGACAATAGCTTATGTTATTCACGTGCTTTTCAAAGTTCGGAGTCTTTGAGATGATATATAGTGCTGCTACCTACATATTTGACTCATTTGTCCTTCATTTCACACATGCACGGATTTGTTTGACTTTTGTGCTTGTCTATCACTTGTTAGTTGAGTGTTTTCATCTCAATTTTGTCTATACAACGAATCAAATGCGATAAAACTTGACAACAAATAGTGCATGTTATAAACCGTTTATGAGTTTGTGTGATTTATTTTGAAAAATCGAGAAGGGTTGCTGAAGGTATTTTATTTTTTTTCTTTGCGATAAAGTCACCGTTTTAAAAAGGACTAAACGAGTGAGGAATTGAAAATTATTCGGGGTCCAATGAGGTTTAAAAGACCCCCAAAAAAATTTAAAGGCAATAAAATGAAAAATATGCCAAAAAGGGCTAATAGGTTTTAGTTTCATCACCTTATAAGAAAAATAAAAAGCATTATCTTTTAATGAGGGAGTTTGAATGGAATTTAAAACGGTTTTCACGTCCTTGAAAGTTATGAAAAATAATTACATAGTTTTGTATGCTATTGGTGTGGAAATCATTTATACTTTGATTTGTTGATATGATTAAGACGATGCCATCTAAATTCAACAATTTTACACCTAAGGACTATTTTTATGTTCATTCGTTAGGAGTACACTTATGCATCGTGCACACATGTCATGATTGAGTCAATTTTCCTATCGAATTTGTTCACACCCATTCATTCCATTTCCATGATTTGGTTATCTTTGTGTAAATTCATGGTGTGTGATTTTTGTAACATTATTTTTGCATTTTTGTATGAAAAATAAAAAATAGTTTGTTTGCCCTGTTTACCGTGACATCCCGATTGGATTTATTAGGTTTATCCTTTTCCTTGTCTATTTCCGGACAAATTAAAAGGGGGAGAACTAATTATGACTTTATGGGGGAGTTTAAGTATGGGGGATAATTGATTATTCTTTCATGTTTATGCTTATTACATTTTAAACTCAATATGTCATGAGGTATTTGCTTTGTCTCATGTGTGTAGGTAAAATTGAAGATCAGTATGTTGCACACCCTGATGAGAAAATCTTGAAGTTTTGAAGATTTGTTTGTTGAAGTTTTGAAGACTTGATAGTTTATCTTTACACTTTTGAGTTTATAGGAGGGTAGATTTGTATGTGTCATTTTTTAGATAATTCGGATTGTTTTATTTTGTGTCGGCATAGACATAGGGGAAGATTTGTAAGGACATAGTCCGTCAATTAAGTATGTCGTATAACGCTAGAACCATCAAAGAGGTTCAAGATCAAATACATAATGAGACGGGTCCGAATAGCAAGTTTCATTAACAATCAAGCCTTCGCGAAATGAATTTGGTAATGTTATGTTTTTAATTCCTTAACAATTTACTTAGGATATTGGGATAATTTTCACAAAATATTTTCCAAGTGTTGGAGCAGAGCTTTAAATGTTTTTCGTCAAAAATATATTTTTCGGAGTTTTTAAGGAGGTGCATTTACTGAAAGGATAAACGAGAAAAAAATAATAGTCTCGTTCGAACGACACCATATATTGTTCCAACGACATCATGTGTCGTGCGATACTTCAAACGACATCGTGTGTTGCTCGAATGACCCACCACCTTATGTTTTTTTTATAAAAGGGTCTCTCCAACTCAGTTTTCATAAGAAGTCTGTACTTTTTTTCATTCTGAAAATCGTGCTATATCGGCAGTACACTTTTGGATTATTCTTTTATGGATTAAATCCTTTTGTTTTCAATTTACAAAAGTCCCAACTATTCATGTGAATTGTTTTGGAGTTTGAGAACAAATCTTGCTGGTGTTCATACTTTTGTGGAGAAGATTTATGCATCATATGGCTTCGTGTCATTGGGGTTCGCTGAGTGTGAATGTTTGCTGAAGACAAGACTACGGTTCTTCTTGATTGCTGCGGGTAATTCATTGATGACAACGCCGACCAACGCCTGAAGATATTCATGTGTCAAACAATTGTATGTCATTGTAATCCATATAAGTTGCGATTTACAAATTATAGTGAAATAAAAGGTTTTTCCCCAAGGGGATTTTTCTGGAACATTGTGTCTCATATTTTATTTATGTTGGTTTGACATATGCACACACATAGCTAGTTGATTTCGAGGGCTGAATTAATTTGATTTATAAATTGACACAAGTTAAATAAGTTTGAGATTGGAATTTGCAAATTTGTTTGAATCTTTATCACACATAGGTTTTACACTGATAGTAAATTTGACATACACTACGTATAAACATACAATGGATGATACACTTATGCCTTATGGACACCATACAGAGCATAAAAAGAAGTTTGAGAAAGGGGTCTAAGAAAGTGGTACCAAGGAGGATGGAGGATTCGAGGGAGATCGAAAGGGAGTTCAGGTGTGTAAATGAGAAGGGTCATGGAAGAAATTTTGGCCCAATCAGGAATGCTCTCAGTAGAATTCACATGAGAAGAAGAAACAAGGGACATTGGGTGAGAATCCCCATGAACAACTCCAAGTGTTCTAGTTTAGGTGTGGTAGAACTGGCCATATGAAGAAGGAGTGCCCGAGCAAGGAAAAGGAAAGTCATTAGGGACAGTTTGCTCTGGGCTATCCAGGCCAGTACAGATAGGTGAAGTATAGATAGGGCAGTCATCATGGCTTTATGACCAATTATCAGCAACAGTATAGCCAATATCAGTTTCCAACTCTTCCATCCCCGAGGTAGAAGGCACTAGCGGCACTTTGAGAATAACTAGTAGTATCACCTCACATTAACCATAGTATGGAAGGACCTATTAGTTAGGTCCTAGTTATGAGTTGACGCATATTCCGAAAATTGATGGTATTTTTTTTGGTAATGGATTTTGAACAGAGGTTTTATTTGGAATGGGGGGCTACACATTATTTTGTTTCATAAAATTTTGTGGGTATTTTAGGGATCATTTTGATGTCTTGTGATAGATTTTTATTTGTAATTACTCCACTAGGTGTATCCACATGTATTACCAATTACCAATTCTTGTGACGGGGGACATATTATTATTGGTAGGCTGCAGTTTGTTGATAATTTTTTGGTCATAGATACCCATACATATGATATTATATTAGTGATGGATTGGATGTGTACCTTTCGATCTCAGATTGATTGTGTAGGTAGAGTTATTTTATTTTTTATGCCAAGTTAAGAGATTTATTTGGCCATTATGTCTAGGACAAATGGTGGGTCTTCTACCCATTTATATTCCATTAATAAGGAGACCTGGTAGGAGATCATAATGTCTTTATATATGATTCGAGTAGTTCAGGAGTTCTATATTGTGTTCAATTAGATTTTGGGTTTACCACCTAACAAGGATATTGATTAATGCCTAAGCCGAGCCGTGAAGCCGTATGACGCCTAAATCCCATCCCATAAACCCAAAATAAAAATCACAGGACACGGACTAGTATATGTAGCACCGACGAGCATATACTGTCTGAATGTGATGTAGACTTGAAATATCAAATCGCTGAAGCATACCTACACACATGAAATAGACAAACAAATACCCAGTGAAGCATGGAGGAACAAATGATACCAATTTATATTTCTAATAAGAACACATCATTTGAAACATGTGAGCAATTATTTGATACCAATTTGAAAGAAATCTAATCAAACACGCTCAACAAATCTCCCCCTACATCACATACATCTCTCCCCCTTTTTGTCTGGGATAGACAATCCGGTGAAAAGATAAACCAATCAAAGTATCTAGCATGAGAATATAAACCAATTTGAACCAATTTTAATCAATGTGAAATCGCTAGATAATCATGAAACAACCAGCTAAATATGATCAAGTAATGATAAATCAGTAGCTAGTAAACCAAGGAATCACACGAAAAATGTAGCAATCTAATCAGGTGTGATAAACGGACTTCTATGCAAAAATCCAATTTCGAACCAATTAAAACCTGCATATAAACATGTTAGCCCAAAAATACTTCCAGCAGTACCAAAAATATACCAATTTAACCTAGAGGACTGCAAACCAATCAGAAGCTCCAAAACAGCCTATCGTTCAAACGATCCAGGGAGATCGCTCAAACGAGTTGAGGATATCGATTGAACGAAGTACACCTGTCATTTGCGCGAGATGGATAAGTCGCTTGAACGAATTCTCCCAACCTGCTAAAATTTCCCAGATTCCCAGAAATATTATATTATATTACCCAGTGAAAAAATTTCCACAAACAAATTCCAGGAAGGGACTGATAGCGCAGTGTTAAAACAGTAAGCTTTTAACACTAAATGCAAAAACTCATAAACACTAAAAATGAGAATTACATGCAAACATAGTACCGATGTGCTCAAACATGGTTTTGGAATGAATGGGCGTGAAACTACAACAAATGAGGCACAATTCCAACACATCGAAACGATCAAAAAGCTCTAATTGATAGGCATAAATCATCAAACTTTATCATAGCCATATGACAATAAAAGTGTGAGCTTAATGAACTGAACATACTACATGCACACAAATCCAGAATTTTGACCATTCTACAAACAATAGCGTCAAATTGCAATGTTTCAACATTAGGATTAGATGTGTAAACCTGTTTAAATTTTTTAATCCATCCAAACTCCCTCACTAATATCATATTTTCTTTGGAATGAACTAAACTAATTTGTCCCTATTCTTAACATATTGATTTTTCTTTTGGGCTCTTTTAAACGGTGGCTTTCACGACGAGTTATTTTGAACTCTCGCAACCCTTTCCCCTGAATTACTCATTATTTTTACCAATTTGAATCCTCACGGTAAACGGTTCTTATATGCACACTTCTCCTTAAGTCTACTTATGCATATATGACAAGATTGGGATAAGAACGCCTCACCAAATTCAAATATGCAAGAGAAGTCAAACATCCACATAAACTCGTGCATGTGTGCAATGTTGGCATATATTCAAAGTCGAATCAAAATGCATATCAACTTCGAAACAACCCTATATAAACAATGGTTAACATCATTCTAAGCATCGATAATAATGACCAAATGTCCTAGCCAAATGGATAATGAAACTATAGGGGGTCCAAGGACACAAATATGCCACATCAAACATGTAAACCCAAAAACAAAAACATAAAATCTTTTTAGTTTTTCAAAAGTTTTCTCAAAAACAAAATCTTTCTGTATTTTTTCAAATAAGACTCAAACGAATGAAAAATATAATACAAAGAGATAAACACGTCATAACACTAGAAAATTATAAACATGATGCAAGGGGTAGCGTATGAAAAAACATGCAAGCTACTATCCGTAAGAAATAGCAAGAGATAAATCATGTGCATGCATGTGAGAATCAACCAACGAAGCATTTAGCATCTCCAAAACGGATTTTCTAACCCAAACAGGTGTATACCTAACAAAACGGGTTTTGGGAACCAATGGGACACTTCGTTTAATCTTCCCAGGGTCTTTTCTAAGATCAAAACAGAAACTCCTAAGGTGACCTTTCCTACCACAATGCGAACATGTGAAAACACGACGAGGAAAAGGACCTTTAGGTTGATTTTTTCTAATACCCTCGGATGTGGTTGACACTCTAAAATAAACTATGGTTTTGGCTTTTACATTCAAACCATTAGAACAAGATAAGACGCTACCATCACTACTCGAGTCATTTAAATCATTTTTTAACTTCAAAACTTTCGACTCAAGCAAACGAGTAGACTCATAAACTTTCGGTACTCCTTCTTTAAATTTTCAATTACCCCTAGAATATTATCTCGCTCCCTCTCAATGTGAGCAAACTTATCCCTAAGAGCCTTTTCTCGTGCCACAAAATCATTAATTGAATTATTTTTCTCAACGGCACAAACTCGAGAATTTCTCAAATCCTTTAACTCTTTTTCGGAAATGAGGACTCTATCATCACTCTCCTTTTTACCCAATTTTAATATATTAAAATCTTTAAACAAGGAACTAAAGTGCTCACGACAAATATCTCTTTGAATTTGAAAGTTTTGCAAATATTCAATCCTATTTTTGAAACCATAATTTTCTTTCTCCAAAACTTCAATACGTTTTGAAAACTTTAAATTCAAACGATGTAAATCGTCAAAGCTTAGAGAATCCATCGAGAGGAAACAAACACAGGAGAGATAAACAAACACACGGGATCACAAAAAAAATAAATTGTGTTTTGTAGCTATGATACCAATTTGAAGAGTGCCAAATATGTGCGTTTTTAAAAAAAACCAATTTTCTCCAGAAATTATCCAACTTTTAATTATGCACCAAACCAAGTTGTGAAAATCCAATTCTTACTTTAAACAAATTTTATCTTAATTAATACTAAACATGCATCAAGTGATTAAAGTAAGTAAAATAAAGTAAAGAATACTCACAACGCCGGATGTACGAGGAAAAAACCCAAAATGGGAAAACAACCTCGGACGGCTCAAGTCAGACAATCACTATGAATAATGGTTTTACAAAGACAAATTAGCCTTACTTAATGACTCGATCCCCACGGGTCTTGACGCTCCTTCTGATCTTCAACCGTTCTTCAATAGTGCCCATACAGAAATTCCGTCTTCCACGATACATGTCCATAACACACGCGTCCACGTATGTCTCGGTGTCCACCGAATGGCTTTGATTCGTCTACGATGTCGAACAAGAAGTCCTTCTCTTTTCTTCACCGCAAAACCCTTTGATGTTCAATGTGTAGAATAAACAACTTTGGTGCAGCAAGATCACGTAAGCATATAAGAATGATATCTTGTATCTTTGCAAACTCTAAGGATGTGTGTATGCTGTGTAAACCTAAGAAAACATGCCCAAACAAGTATCTGGTTCGTATACTGTTTTCCAGAATGCACACTTACAAAACTCTGATAGAAACACGCTTTAAATAAGAATAAAACACCACCTCAAAAAATGTGTCGTTCGAACGACTTAAGGATCTCGTTTGAGAGACTTTGGCATCTCGTTCGCGCGAGATCTAATGTCGTTCGAGCGAGAAGTTTGACTTTTTGACTTTTCAATTAAAACGTTTCTTAAAAGTGACCCAGTTGACTCAAACTCCTTTTTGGAGCTTATTAGAATAAAAACGTAGTGTAAACAATTAAAACACCTTTAAAAACATTTTTCTTTATAAAAATACATCCTTATCTTTTATAAAAACAATTCGAGTACCATTAATTATACGCATTCATACCTGAGTGATCTCGGAATGAAATTAACTTTGAAGATGAGTAAACTAGCACCAATTAAACTTCAGCATGATGAAATCTTTAAAGCTTTGCCGCAATGTTTTCAATTTTCTTCAATACATCATAGAACAAGTGGGATCGTGACACAAATAAAAATTTCCCTATGACATATTATAATCACAGTTTTGTTCACAGAGTTAAGTCAAAATAATACAGGGAATCAATTGGAAATTTATGTCCTTACACCCTTGATGGATCTCATACTCCCATTACCATCAAGCTAGATTTCATCTGCACAAATAATATGACCGAATAAGAGGCATGCATTATAGGCCTCAAATTTTTCGTGAAGAAGGGTATCAAACACCTAGATGTCTACGGAGACTCTGCCCTCATCATTACCCAAATCCTTAGAATATGAAAAGTCAAAGACGAAATGCTTTTACCCTTCCAGTCCCACCTAGAAGAACTGTCCTCCCAGTTTTAGGATGTCACCTTCTACTACCTGCCTCGCATAAACAACAACTTAGTCGATACTCTTGCTACTGTGGCCTCTATGGTCGACATGCCCGAGGGAATAACATTGCCCCCTTCCTAATCCAAAAATAAGCTATCTTAACCCACAGTTACCACATTATGCTCATCGCCGAGGAAGATTCTGATATGATCGGTTGATGGTATTATGATATTTGGAGCCTCCTAAAATATGGTAAGTATCCTCGAGATGTCGATAAGAAAAACTATGTGACCTTTCACAAACTGGCTTCCCAGTACATTATCTGCAACAAATCACTGTTTAAGAAAAACTTCGATGGAACCCATTTTCACTGCATTGCATGGACTGATGTTGAACAAATGATACAAAAGATCCACAACGGGGAATGTGTACCCTACATGAACGGTCATATGCTTGATAAGAAGATCGTCCATCAAGGGTACTTTTGGACCACCAAGGTTCGGGATTGAAATGCCTATGTTAAAAAATGCCTCAAATGCCAATAGTTTGACAATCTTCAATACTTACCCCCTCGGGAATTATACAACATGACTTCTCCCGAGATGTTATCCACTTGGGGCATTGACATCACAGGGAAGGTCACACCCAGAGCTTCAAATGAGCATGATTTCATCCTAGTCTCCATTGATTAATTCACTAGATGGATCGAAGATGAGTCATACACAGTGTTATATGCCAAGAAAGTGGAAAATTTTATCAGAAAGAACATCATTTATCGATACGGGGTTCCCTACGTGCTAGTATCAGATAATGGGTTATACTTCAAAGCCGAGGTCACAAAACTAGTCTACAAATACGGGATTCGAAGACACAAATCTTCTACCTATCGAACCCAAACCAATGGTGTCATCAAAACTTCCAATAAAAACCTCAAATCCATCATCAACAAAATGACCTTGAGTTTGGGGTGATCGGATCCCTTACGCCCTCTAGGGTTATCGCACTTTAGTCAGAACATCTACCAGGGCGACCCCTTTATTCTCTGGTATATGACATGGAAGCAGTCCTACTCGTTAAGCTAGAACTACCTTCCCTATGCCTCATACTCGAACTATTACTCTTGGATAAAAATAGTCTGAAGGCTCTAGACCACATATAAGGGTACCATCATCGTATAACACGGTCATTCAATTAAAGATCAAGGATCGTGGTGTCCAGGAAGGAGACCTAGCCCTTAAAGAGATCATAGAACTCGTCTGGGACCACAGAGGAAAATTCTAGGTAAACTAGAGCGGCCCCTACATAGTAAAGAAGATCCTATGAGGCGGCACCGCTATGCTCACAGACCTCGATGGAGAAGAGATGGCGTGTCCAGTCAACTTGGAGCATATTAAGAAGTTCTACCCTTAATCCTAAATCTCGACGCGCTATGACTCTTCTCATCCCCCTTTTATTCTAAAAAAATCTGTTCATTTCTCTCCACCTAAAAACTACATGGGGCCTGATCCTCTCAAAAACCTTTTTTCTAGAACTCATAAAAATTTTCAAAACTCCTATAGGTATGTAGGCAAATCATACACCTTACATGGGCACGATCCCTTTTTTTCCACAAAATGCTATTCTTTTCTAACCTCCAAAAACGGGGGTTCATTTTATCATTTATATGAACAAAAAGATTACGTTTACCTTAGCAATTGTTATAAATCACTCAAATGCAAAACTCATCAATAGGCACAACAAAATATGATCAAAATCACTTTTTATTTCAAAAAAAAAAAAAATACAGCACCATTACAGAAAGTATCAGCGAAAGGAGTTAAAAAAATTACCCATTTTCATTGACTCAAAACTAGTCCTAAAACAACAACCTGATCAAGCTACACTAAAAAACCAAAAAAATACACAAAAGCTTCACATCAATTTTCCCCAACTTCAACCTTATCATCATCATCCCCTAGAGGTTCCTAGATTTCCCCCACCTTGTTAATATGCCGAATGCGCTCCATCGAGAGGTACGCCCTGACTAGTATGGGGAAAACCACTACCCCTTCCATGGTGTCGAAAAGAACAAACCACCTCTATCCGGTCTCTTCTGCCAGGATATTTTCCACTAATCATTTCTACAACCACTTCAAATAATCCCCAGGTACATGCCAGACCCTTCCTATAGATTGAGATGGATGGGTTGACAATCGACGACTCTCCCATAAATAACACAACATCATGCGCCGGGATTCAGTCAGATCCTCCGCCGAAAATACTTTCAGTGTGCGAGGAGGCAATATTTGCTCCCACCCAATTTGGCACAGAAGCTGCTAAGGGAAATAGAGCGAAGTCTACCGCAACCATCTAAGCGTGCATATCTATACTCTTCCATCTTCATGTGACAACCTTGATTTTTATATCTAATTCGATTAGTTACGCCCAATTAAATTAAGTGGAGCGTCAATATGTTGGCATTAGAAACAGAATTTAAATAAACACAGTAAAGTAAACATGTACACTTTCATACGTGTAACCATATCACATCATAATAGCTATAGCAAGTGAAACTAACTCATAACTATTAACTGTAATAATCCATCAGTAATCTCAAACTGAAAATATAAAATGCCAATACATGCGGCCCAACACAAAACGGGAAAGCGTAATACAACAATTTTCTCAAATTCTAAGTGTAAACAAAATGATATTAATCTCTGATACCACCCTTAAAAAAAGGGAAACAAACGACATAAATTAAAATAGAATAACTCCACTGCTACAGAAATCCTAAGATTGATATGATCTCATCAAGCTCCATAGTCTATTGTCCAACGGGACGAGGACCTGTCATATATTATATATATAGGAGATGAGAAAGTGTAATACCCCGTATTTTTATGGCTTTTAAATTATGGGATTTATTAATTTTAATTGAGATAAATTAATTTAATTTTAATCCGGAATGTTGTTTTTAATATTTACTAGCGTGACGAGAGTTAGTAATTATTGGAAATTTGTTATATTATTGAATGTTACTGGATGAGTATAGTAAAATATGAGATTTATTTTTATAAAATTGTCACGTGTGAATAAAATGACAATTATGAAAATTTAAGTCGGGACGCGCCTGTATCGTGTCGGGACTAAATATTGATTAATAAAAGTGAATAAATTATAAGCTACTCGTATGGTCGTTTTGAGTGCATCAAAGTGTTCGGAATGGTCGAGATAGTCAGAAAAGTGTACCCGGGGATTTAGTTTGAGTCTCGGGGCGTTTTTAGGCTTAATTAGCACCCCGTGAGGGCGTTTTGGACATTTTGTAATTATGTGTAATTAAACCCACGAATTTGCAAGGGTTATATCAGATGTTAAGTGTCATCTTTTAGGGTTAACACAAC
This sequence comes from Sambucus nigra, assembly GCA_949130495.1. Lineage (NCBI taxonomy): Eukaryota > Viridiplantae > Streptophyta > Magnoliopsida > Dipsacales > Adoxaceae > Sambucus > Sambucus nigra. The sequence continues at coordinate 482,851,307 of OX422208.1, read as the reverse complement.
CTAAAACTAATGATGGCCATTGGAGAGGAAGAGGAGAAGCTCTCCAAGGAGTTCTAGGCCAAGAACACCTCCGATTGCACCGCCGTCACCGCCAAATCGTAGATCACGCGAAGGGGATCACAACCACACCTTTTCTTCCACAAATCAGAGACTAAATTTCCAGGAAAGTATTTATCTTTCTTTTATCAAGTTAATGCATCCTTTTATATTAGTTTTAGGTTGATTAGAATTAGTGTTCTTGAACAAAAATGTTAATTGGAGATATAAATTGCATGTTATAGTGATAGAAGTCATATTTCTGGAAATCCATTTCACAAGTAGAGGTTGAACCACGAATTTTCATGGTATTGGTGATAGAAAATATGGAAAGAGAATTAAATAAATTAAGATAAAGAAAATATTAGGGTTCATGAGAATTATATAGAGTTTGGCCCTTTTAACCCATGATTCTTGATGAAAATTCACATGCCTTACGTAGATTATTACTCACTTAGGTTTATAATGTTTGTGGTATCAATTTCTGGGAGTTTGGGAGTTAAAAGTTGGGAGTTTGATGAGTTTAGATGATAGAACCCGTAACTGGTATTCCGCAGATTTCGCCATATCTATTTGATCGATCGATCGAGCCCAGAGCATCGATCGATCGATGGTTCGATCGATCGACCCCCTTTCATCGATCGATGGAACCCTCCTGGGAAAATTGCATTTTTGCTCGTGTTAGCCTAATTCAATTTTATGCGTAGTAAAACTTGATTAGGATTGCTAGAATATATTCGAACATAAAAAGGACCAGTAGGGTAAAGAGAAATCCCATAAAGTGGACTTTAATGTGAAAGGAAATAAAAGGGAAAACGGGGAGACTTTCAGATTTAAGAAATCATACGTGCGTTGATTATATAATTGAAACATCTAATAAGTTGGATTAGAAGGCGAGAGAGAGAGCCTACTGAAATTGTACTTAGATAAAGAGAATACTTCGAGTGACGAAAAGTGAGTTTAGAATAAATTATTATGAGAATAAAGAAGATGAGGCCGTAATACGATATAATTGAGTAAAACGTGTAATATCGGATAATGTTAATTTTGGGTTGTGAGAGTACCTAATTTAATAATGTGGATGTGAATACATATTTATATATGACGGTGTGATTGTGCATATATTATTTCTGTGTAAAAATCGTACCCGCGCTACTTGTTATCCCTGAGGTTACCGTGCTGGGACAGTCTTATCTCGATGTGACCTTTATGGGGGATATTGACTCGTACCCTAGAAGATAGATTTCCTTGGTACAGGCTATGGAATCGATAGTTCAGACGGTCCTAAGAGACGTGAGGGTATGTACTGACCTCTTAGAGACTTGGAATCTATGCTTCGCCTCAATGTTGTTTGTGTTTGTGTTAATACAATTCGAGAGTGATTCCGAACTAGTATTTTCCTTAGTTTGTGTGATACGGGGACTTGATATTAGAGTATGCCAGCACCATAGATTTTATGTGGGGTGCCATTAGTATATATATTATTTATGAGTGATTGGTATATATATACTTATTTATGGAAGTCTAGCACCATAGATTTTATGTGGGGTGCGGTTTGTATATATATTATACGAGTAATTAATATATATATGTGCAACTATATGAGAACTTTCTACTGAGTAAAATAGTAGTTAAGTAAATTATGAAATTCAGCAACTTCACTGTAAGTATTCGAAAACGTTATAACAATACGGAATTTTCTAAATAACGTAAGAAATCTTGAAGAGTTAAATTTCCTAAAAGTGAATATCATAACCTTAATTCCACGTGTTAAAACTTATGGAGAATAAGTTAGAGAGATATATGGGGTTCATTAGTACGATAGACGTGCACACTAGATGAGAGATGAGAATTCTCAAGAGAGTGTCGCGTACTAATATGACTGTTGCATTAGCCGGTAAGCATTTTAAATACTTGCTAAACTATTTTTAAAAACAGTTTTACATTCGGGCTGTGACTCACTTGCTGTTACCTCTTCTCTCTTGTGTATATATATATGTATTACAGGTGCCCAGCCACAGGGGTGTCTTACTTAGGATTCTTTGGATGGAACGCGCTGTAGCTTTTGTGGGAGTTGCAGGCCATTGCTTAGACGACTTCATTGTTGACTCGACTTCTAGTTCAGCTTTATCCAGTGGGGGCATGTGTCACCCTTTTCCATTATTTAGTTGATATTATCAGAGACTGTAATTCTTTTTACTTTCAGCATTTTTATTTCGGGATTTATTACTGTCAGAATGTTTTCCTTTAGTGCTGTAAATGTTGGGATTTATTATTGATGGTTAAATTCTTGAATGTTCATTTTTATTCTTATACTAAATGTGTGACTCTTAATAAGTTAATGATTAAATATTTTATAATCGGATTTAATAAAATGGAAATAAGGGTTTCAAATGGTTTTGACACTTAGCTTAATTAATTAGGGTGTTTAAATTGAAAATGTTATTTTTACGACAGTGATGCTAAGAATGAACCAACTGTTCACCTTGATTTTAATTTAATAAAGGAGTGATCGCCCGGTATTTAATTAGGCAGGGTGTCACAGCAAGAAGCAAGATAGACGAACGTCAAAGAAAGAAAACAAACTATCAGATTATACGATGTACTTATAATGAAAGAACACTAGTCATTACTCGTCTCCAGTAATTAAGTTGTTCAATTACCCAACCAATGCTCCAATGTCGTAACTACCCAACCCAAACTCGAGTAACGTGTAGCCTCACATTGTATCATGATTAATCATTATTAATCTCATTTCAGTATTTAACATATCAAAATATTTCCTTCAAGTATAATATCAAATGCCTCGAATTGGGATATTACTTTAAGATACAAGCATAATATCTTATACAACAAGTCATATCGGGTCACTATCGTTACCCGGGGGAACAAGTCGTAACACTAGGCCTACACACAAATATTCCCCAATATTACGTGGCAAGGGCAATCATACTAAGTCCTAAATCACATGGCGTTTCAAGGTCTTTCTATTCGACCCACATTACAACCATGTGTCCGGTTCTGGTGGTTTATCTCCGACACGGCACTCGAGCGGAACCTAACCGGATCAATCACAAAAATTGCATTCAACATGTGCCTACGTCGACCGGAGGACAAGTCTAGTGTATACTCAACAATATACATGTAAAACAGTTTCATGCTTACGTATATATACAATCGTGTCAAGTCTCTTACTCGAGCTATACAATAGTCATTATTTATAATATAACATAACTTACATCATTAATTTACTAATTCAACATCAAATCATTTCAAGGTTATATATCCCTAATAACCATAAGTATGTGATCAAGTTAGGATATTAGGCACAACACCACAATTATCTTACTAACAACATGAAAAACATTATCACTCTTATTTCAACAACATGCTGCCCAGAATTTAAAATGCAGATTCGAGGATTTTCTGATCCGTTTTTGGAAAAACTTAAAACTACAAAGTTGTTCGGAACGTGATTTTCTACAAGAAAACACGAGCACACTACCAGAGCCGACCTAAAACAGGCCCGAAACTAACATATAATATTCGCCCCTGTTTTCGATAACTTTCTGCCCATAATTTTAAAACACCGATTTGAGGCTTTTTCAATCAGTTTTTGGGAAAACTTAAAACTACAAAGTTGTTCGGAACGTCATTTTCTATAAGGACACGCCCGCACACTACCGTAGCCTGCTTAAAACAGACTCGAAACTAACATATACAGTTCGGACCTGTTCACGGTAGCTTTCTACGCAAAATTTTAAAACGCATATTCGAGGATTTTCCGATCCGTTTTTAAAAAAACTTAAAACTACAAAGTTGTCCAGAATATGATTTTCTACCGGGATAAACGAACAAAATATACATTTTCAGAACTAAAACAGCTCAAAATAGTTTTTAATATGACGATTTACTCAATTTCATAGATTTCTCAAATTCAAGAGTTTGTTCAACAATTTAATCCCTATAATGATGTCATCGCATTTGAATCTACATGGAGGATGATCCTAATACATTGCATATCATTTTTAACATTACTTTCATATTAATTTAGGGATCCAAATACATGTTCATGTGAAATTTCATTATAGATACATATTATACACATATAGGTTATTAACTTGCCTTGGATTGTATGGAGAAATTGAAATCCTCTTAGCTTCTTCTCTTCTTACTCTCTCTCTCTAACAAACCCTAGCCCCCTTATGTGAAATGAAATAATGAAGACTTCTTCTCTTATTTTCTATTTATACCTAGGGTTAGTTTATTTACAAAAATGCCATTGCGCCAAATTTAACCCTCTCGATCCTTTTACGCGTTAATTCGCTTCTAATATTTAAGTCGCACATTCGTATCTCAATTAATTCATTTTAAATTTTCATTTCCAAACATTTCGAATATATATACTGGCATAGTTTTTTTTTCAATTAGTTCAATTTTAATTCAATAAAAAATGCGGGGTATTACATTCTCCCCCTCTACGAACGGGATTTCATCCTCGAAATTCGAAATAAAACAAATCAATTCAAGTCAAGTAAGATATTTTCGCACGTACCTTCCATGAAGAGATACGGGTGACTAATTCGCAAGTCATCCTCTCTCTCCCAAGTGGCCTCAGACTGATCATGATTACTCCATATAACATGAACAAGAGGAATGACTTTTGACCTCAACTGCTACTCACGATGATCTAGGATCCTGAACGGCCTCTCCTCGTAGCTCCCATCGGGCTGCAACTCAACCCCGTTTAAATTTATGTGTAGGTGTGAGTCCTCGAGATGCAAGAGCTTCCTCAACATGGATACATGAAAAACATCATGTCCCTGCTGGCGATGGTCAGGTAGGTCTAAACGGTAAGCAACCGGTCCCACCCTATCCAATACTGTAAACAGACCTACGTATCGAGGTAAAAGCTTCCCTTTGGCACCAAAGAGAATAACGCCTCTCATGGGTGAGAATCGTAATAGCACTTGGTCCCCAACGGCGAACTCTAATTTTCTCCGCCTTATGTCAGCATAAGTCTTCTGACGATCTTACGCGGTCTTCATCCGTGCACGAATCAAGTCAACCTTCTTTGAGGTCTCCCTAACAATATCCAGACCCAGCATCCGGTGTTCTCCGAACTCCAACCAACATGTAGGGGATCGACAAGGCCTACCGTATAAATCCTCGTATGGTGCCATGCCAATAGTCTGTTGATAACTATTATTGTATGCGAACTCCACCAGTGGCAAATGCATATCCCAACTACCTTTGAAGTCAAACACACAAACTCGCAACATGTCCTCCAAAATCTGGTTCACCTGCTCCGTCTGACCACCAGACTGAGGGTTGAATACGGTACTCAAACTCAACTGAACTCCCATTGCCTCCTAAAGTCTTCCCCAAAAGTGAGAGATGAAGACACTGCCATGATCGAACACGATATCACGTGGTACCCCATGTAACTTCATAATCTTGTTAATAAACATCATGGCATACTGTGCTGTCGTATAATCCATCCTCGCTGGAAGGAAATGAGCAACCTTTGTTAGTCTGTCGACGATGACCCAAATCGAATCATGACCGCGCTGCGATCTTGGCAACCCAACAATAAAATCCATGGAGATGCCTTCCCATTTCCACTCGAGAATTGACAACGGCTGTAACTCCTCTCCAGGTCTCTGATGTTCCACCTTTATAAGCTGACAAGTGGCACACTTTGAGACAAACTCGGCTACATCACGCTTTAACCGAACCCACCAATACATACGGTGCATATCTTGATATATCTTATCACTACATGGGTAAACAGTGAATCTAGATCCATGCGCCTCAGATAATAAGGCCTTCTGCAACTCGGTATCATTCGTCACAACAATTTGTCCCTGATAACGAAGTCTCCCGTCAGAACCAATCGAGAAACCATGAATGCCCCCAGACATCAACGGCTTCACTTTCTCCTGATAAAAGTCATCAGAAGACTGGGCCTTCACAACCTGTTCAACCATATAAACTGATATAGATACAGTCCCCATAAATGCTCTGCCAACATCAAGGCTACCCAGCTCCTTCCAGTGAGCTTTCCAAACACCTGACAATTCAACACTCTCCTCCATATCCAAAGCGAATAATGACGTTACGGGTCTTCGGCTCAAAGCATCAGCAACCATGTTTGCCTTACCTGGGTGGTACTGTATGGAAAACTAGTAGTCCTTCACATATTCCACCCATCTACTCTGTCGCATGTTCAAGTTCTTCTGAGAGAACAAGTACTGGAGACTCTTATGGTTGGTGAACAACGTAAACTTCTCCCCAAGTAAGTAGTGTCTCCATGAGTACAATGCAAAAATAACCGCCGCCAACTCTAAGTCATGAGTCGGGTAACGGTCCTCATAAGGACTCAATTTCCTTGAAATATAGGAAATAGGTCTCTCATCATGCATCATAACATCTCCTAACCCCTGTAATGACACATCAGTGTACACGCGGTACTTAACCCCAGCTTTCGACAACGCAAGGACTAGTGATGACGTAAGCTTCTCATTTAAAGTTTCGAAAGCCTCCTGACACTCTGAACTCCAGACGAAAGTAACACCCTTCTTTGTCAAATGGGTAAGAGGACTCACAATCTCTGAGAAGCCCTGAATAAACCTCCGATAGTAACCCGTTAGACCCAAAAAACTTTGAATTTCAGTCGGCATAGTGGGTTGTCTCCACTCGACAATACCAGTAACCTTGCTAGGATCAACAGCAATCCCAGCCTCCATCATAATGTGGCCTAAAAACAGCACCTCTCGCAGCCAAAACCCGAACTTGGAGAGCTTAGCATAAAGATGATGCTCTGTCAAGGTCTCAAGAGCCAATAGTAAATGTCCGGCATGGTCCTCCTTGGACCGTGAATAGATCAGGATATCATCAATGAAAATGATAATAAACTGATCCAAGTATGGCCTGAATACACAATTCATCAAATCCATAAATACTGCAGGCGCATTGGTTAAGCTGAATGGCAAGACCCAAAACTCGTACGAACCATATCGAGTCAGGAACATTGTCTTCGGCACATCCTCCTCACGAATCCTCAACTGGTGATAACCGGAATGCAAATCAATCTTTGAAAAGAATAAAGCATCCCTCAACTAATCGAACATATCATCAATGCGAGTTAACGGATGCTTGTTTCGAATCGTCACTTTGTTCAACTCTCGATAATCGATGCACAATCGAAGTGAGCCATCCCTTTTCTTCACAAAGAGCAATGGAGCTCCCCAAGGTGAGGTACTCCTACGGATAAAACCTTGCCCCAACAGATGTTGAATCTGCTCCCTAAGCTCCCTCATCTCTAAGGGTGCCATACGGTACGGGGCCCTAGCATTCGGTCTCGTGACCGGCGCTAACTCTATGCAAAACTCTATCTCACGAGCTGGAGGTAAACCAGGAACCTCAATGAAGATGTCCGCGAACTCCCTCACTATAGGGATCGTATCCAAAGAAACGGACACCCCATTAGGAGAATCCTCCTCGATGTAAAATAGATGTGTGCTGGCTCCAACCTCTAGACCAGGTAATGCTATTAGGTACATCTCTTGACGAGGAATGGCAAATGTGATCGCACTCCAAAGACAGTCAATCCCAGCATGATATGCATACAACCAATCAAACCCTATAATCACGTCGTAGGTATACATCTCAATCAAAATAAGTTCGACAAAGAAGTGAAGCCTCCCGATCTCAATCGCGACACCTCTACAAATGTGGCGAAGGTCCGTACCACTCAAAAGTGTACTCACATAGGCAACTATCGCTTCCGCAACGTCTATCATCCCCGATGTCCTAGCAAACTCATAACTGGAGAACGAGTGTGATGCACCGGTGTCAAAAAGTACTCTCACATGAAAACTATAAACATAAAATGTACCCTGAATCGTCGGTCGTCACACCTGCGACTGAAAAGGTTGAACATCATATATATGCCCATGGTATAACTGTGGCTGAATTGGTGCTGCTGCTGCCATTGGCAATGCCGAAAATGGTGGTGGTGGTGGTGGGAGTACCTGCTACTGTGCTCTATTTCCCTCCGCTTGTCCTTGTGGACAAGCCCTCCTCATATGTCTAGTCTCTCCGCACTAGAAGCATATAATAGGACTCCCATCTCGTCCCTGCTGCACCAAAGCTCCGATGTTGGGACTATTGGCCCGGTGTTGATCTTCGTACCCTGACCCCGTTGGCCCAGCTAGCCCTGCCCTCTCTAGCCCTGGCACTGTTACGGGTGACCCTGACCTGGAATGGTCTAAACCGGATTGGCCTGAATGGCCTGACCCTACTGTCCCTGGGCCTTCTACCCATGGTGACAACCTTTGTACTGCTTGGCCTGATGGCCTCCTGACTGTTGGCCCCCTGTGGACCCTGTTGGCATGCAACTACAACCTCATGGGGCCTACCCTGCTATCCTATTACCCCTCGTTTTCCTACCACATGCTCAAAATGATCATTGCAGTGATACAATGCTGCATTCACTGCTACCTCATAACAGTCAAATGACGGATTCGCCAGTAAGAACCCCCAAATTGGCCAAGATAGCCCCTCAATAAACCTTTGAGTCTTCAAAGCATCATCTTCCTGCACCTCAGGAGAAAACTCTACTAATGAGGTAAACTCTCGCTCATACTAAAAAATTGAACTAGTCTGCTTCACGGTATCAAACCTTCTCCTCGAAGCCACCCGTTGTGCGGGAGGTACAAACTTCGCCTCGAAACGAGCCCAAAAATCAGCAATAGTCATAACATCCCGCTGATCTGTAGAAGTAATGGACTCCCACCAGCACAACACCTCCCCAGTCAGACGAAAGGTAGCTAAAATCTATTTCTGCACCCTTGTGGAGTCAACTAGTCTCAAATATCTGCATATATCTCGCTTCCACTGAAGCGCCTCCAACGGACCCACGTCATTGGTGAATGAAGGCGGGCGTCTTTTCTCAAACTCACTCACAACAGATGCCTAAGTGGGTTGCACAACTACTGGAACCTGTGGCTCCGGCTCAGCCACTGCAGGTGGTGCGATGACAACATGTGGTACTGGTGCTGGTGATGGCACTGGTGCGGGCGCGGGATGTGCCGAAAGTGTTGCTGCTACTACTGTAGCTACAACATGTGCTATAGCCATCGAATCATCCTAGAACAAACCTCCTACCATCCCCTGTGCGGGTAGGGCGGTTGATCCTGAACCCCCGCTAGTCCTACAGCTCCTGCTAGTTTACCGCTGCGTCTCCTCATCTGAAGACAGTAAACACAGAGTATGAGAACTAGAAGGAAAAGTTCAAAACATATATCACATATATATAATTGGGTGCAACAGTTTAAAGTGATGGATATATTAGGCGAAAATTCCTAACTCCCGATAAAAGTAAACCTTTGTGCGCGGAGCATCTCGCAAGCGAAATCCAAACAAGGAACCCCTCCTATACACTCGGGCACTCATAGTCGGTCGTGTCGGATCAGTGGCTAGATTTTTTTTCCCGAAGTCATAGAATAAAAAACCTAGTTCTAAGGCTCAAAGTATCAAAGAAATGATGCGCGAAAAACATAACGGACGCCCTCAGATCCCTAAAGGGTCTAAAACCGTGCTCTGATACCGACTGTGACAACCCTGATTTTATATCTAATTCGGTTAGCTATGGCCAATTAAATTAAGCGTAGAGTCAATATGTTGGCATTAGAAACAAAATTTAAATAAACGCAGTAAATTAAACATGTACACTTTGATACGTGTAACCATATCACATCATGACAGCTATAACAAGTGAAACCAACTCATAACTATTAACAGTAATAATCCATCAGTAATCTCAAACTGAAAATATAAAATTCCAATACATGCGGCCCAACACAAAACGGGAAAGCGTAATACAACAATTTTCTCAAATTCCAAGTGTAAAAAAAATGATATTAATCTCTGATACCACCCTTAAAAAAGTTAAACAAACGACATAAATTAAAATAGAATAACTCCACGGCTACAGGAATCCTAAGATTGATATGATCTCATCAAGCTCCATAGTCTATTGTCCAGTGGGACGAGGACCTGTCATATATTATATATATAGGGGAGGAGAAAGAAGCAAGAAGCAAGAAGCAAGATAGACGAACGTCAAAGCAAGAAAACAAGCTATAAGATTATAAGATGTACTTATAATGAAAGCACACTAGTCATTACTCGTCTCCAGTAATTAAGTTGTTCAATTACCCAACCAATGCTCCTATGTCGTGACTACCCAACCCAAACTCGAGTAACGTGTAGCTTCACATCGTATCATGATTAATCATTATTAATCTCATTTCAGTATGTAACATATCAAAATATTTCCTTCAAGTATAATATCAAATGCCTCGATTTGGGCTATTACTTTAAGACACAAGCATAATATCTCACACAACAAGTCATATCGGGTCACTATCATTATCCGGGGGAACAATTCATAACACTAGGCCTACACACAAATATTCCCCAATATTACGTGGCAAGGTCAATCATACTAAGTCCTAAATCACATGGCGTTTCAAGGTCTTTCTATCCGACCCGCATTACAACCATGTGTCCAGTTCCGGTGGTTTATCTCCGACACGGCACTCGAGCGGAACCTAACCGGATCAATCATAAAAAATTTCATTCAACATGTTCCTACGTCGACCGGAGGACTAATCTAGTGTATACGCGACAATATACATGTAAAACAGTTTCATGCTTACGTATATATACAATCGTGTCAAGTCTCTTACTCGAGCTATACAATAGTCATTATTTATAATATAACATAACTTACATCATTAATTTACTAATTCAACATCAAATCATTTCAAGGTTATATATCCCTAATAATCATAAGTATGTGATCAAGTTAGGATATTAGGCACAACACCACAATTATCTTACTAACAACATGAAAAACATTATCACTCTTATTTCAACAACATGCTGCCCAGAATTTAAAATGCAGATTCGAGGCTCTTTCGATCCGTTTTTGGAAAAACTTAAAACTACAAAGTTGTTCGTAACGTGATTTTCTACAAGAAAACACAAGCACGCTACCATAGCCGACGTAAAACAGACCCGAAACTAACATATAATATTCGCCCCTGTTTTCGATAACTTTCTGCCCAGAATTTTAAAACGCCGATTTGAGGCTTTTTCGATCAGTTTTTAAAAAAACTTAAAACTACAAAGTTGTTCGGAACGTGATTTTGTATAAGGACAAGCGAGCACACTACCATAGCCTGATTAAAACAGACCCTAAATTAACATATATAGTTCGGACCTATTCACGATAACTTTCTGTGCAGAATTTTAAAACGCATATTCGAGGATTTTCCGATCCGTTTTTAAAAAAACTTAAAACTACAAAGTTGTCCAGAATATGATTTTCTACTGGACATCGTGGATGAAATATACATTTTCGGAACTAAAACAACTCAAAACAGTTTTTAATATGACGATATACTCAATTTCATAGATTTCTCAAATTCAAGAGTTTGTTCAACAATTCAATCCCTATAATGATGTTATCGAATGTGAATCTACATGGAGGATGATCCTAATACATTGCATATCATTTTTAACATTACTTTCATATTAATTTAGGGGTCCACATACATGTTCATGTGAAATTTCATTATAGATACATATTATACACATATAGGTTATTAACTTGCCTTGGATTGTATGGAGAAATTGAAATCCTCTTGAAATCCTCTTAGCTTCTTCTCTTCTTACTCTCTCTCTCTAACAAACCCTAGCCCCCTTATGTGAAATGAAATAATGAAGACTTCTTCTCTTATTTTCTATTTATACCTAGGGTTAGTTTATTTACAAAAATGCCATTGCTCCAAATTTAACCCTCTCGATCCTTTTACGCGTTATTTCGCTTCTAATATTTAAGTCGCACATTCGTATCTCAATTAATTCATTTTAAATTTTCATTTCCAAACATTTCGAATATATATACTGCCATAGTTTTGTTTTTCATTTAGTTCAATTTTAATTCAATAAAAAATGCGGGGTATTACACTTCAGAACAGGCTGCAATTCTCCCCACCATGGCACCGACCAACGGAGACACCGGGCTCTATACTCCACAAACCAGTTGACCCAGTTCTCTACAGATGGGATGAAACTAATAAAGTACCATCAAAAGAAATTTGGCACACTAGCCAAGGGATACTTAGGAGGAGACGAAACCTCTCAGCCAGCCACATGAACAACATCACCGGGCTCCCTCTTAGAAAATCGGAGCGACCTTTAACAACATCACTGGGCTCCCCCTTAGAAAATCAGACTGACCTTCTGTCCAAGCATCAAGACCATTCAGGGTCTCAGCCAGTATCACCGCCGTAGGACTACGATAGTAATACACCCACACTATTATCGCAACCAATTGGGGATCGACCATTAAGTCCCCCATCACCAACAAAAGCCTCGTAGTAAGGCCCAAGGCAACAACTTCTGCAAATCCATCATCACTAAAACCCTCCTCAATCAATCCCTAGTAGCTGCTGAACATCAATGGGAGTAACAGTCATCTCCTAGAAGCCCAAATCTAAGGTGTGGGTAGTGTCCCATCACCTCTCTTCCAGAGCACACAACACCACAGTAGAATGTGATGTCTAATCCAAACTAACAGATCTAGTAAAACTAGCACCATTACAGTTTGTTCAAAACACTAGATTCAGCACAATCCAAGGAAGGTGACAAACCCCACTATACAATCAAGCTTTCTATCCCCTCATCCATATGCCAACCAAACCGTCAAGGCGTTCCTTTATTCAAAAAAGTGAAAAAAACTCATTTTTCCTACTTTTTCTCAAAATAAATCCCTCCAAAAGGGAATCCCTTTTTCAACTAAGCCTCTGAGTCCACCTTCTACTAAAAATGTACCAAAAATATATTCAAAAATTTCCAAAAAACACACTTTTCCTACTCTTTCTAAAAAAAAAAAACTCAACATCAAATTAAATTGCATGTAGAATAAGGTACTAAGTCAAGATAATCTAACAAAATATGCATCTCTTTTTTCCTTGTTGGAGTCTATTTTCAGGTGCACTGCCGCTACATCAAGCTTGCAACATGGTCAACGCCAAGCTCCCCCAGTCAATGATGAATCTTTAAGAAAATCCCAAACGGAAAGAACTAGAATTAGATGTCACCTCATCTATCTTACAACCCTCTCTCCTAGGTACTAGACGTACACAAACTCGTATCACTGCAACCTCCTTATCTGCACCTACATTCCAATAATCCCCGCGGAGTCATCCCCCAGGAATAGAAGGTCACCTACAATCCCCCACAGAGATTCAACATCTACTAAAAAGATAAAAATGTCAGAAAAATCCAAAAGTGACTCGAAAATTCCTAAAAAATAAAACAAATATTGGAAGATTTCTTCTTCAAGAAAACCATTTTTTAGCACTAAACTCTCGAAATCCCCAGCAAGATTAGTATTACGCTCTTATCCCTAGCATAATCCCTAGTCGGATTAATCTTACACTCCTACTCTCATCATATCCCACAAACAGAACCGAGGATGTGCCTGTATCCAACTCTATTACAATTTCCAAGCGGAATGTTAAATCTCCAGTCTAAACCAGCCCCCCAGCGAAACTTCAAGATGCGCCTACATCAAAATCCCTCACGGCTTCCCTAACAAATTTATCCCCTTTCAAAATAACATAATCCCTAACCGGATGTCTAGAGGGTAAGTCCTTCCTCACTAGAGTCTTAAAACAACATAATCCCCAGCGAAGCCACAGATGCATCAGCATACCTAAGACAATTTAAAATTTTCCCAGGAGAGAAACTCCTCGAGTTACAACTTTAGGTCCTCAGAATTGACCTCGACCTACAAAATCAGTCGTCACATCTTTAGGTCCTCAAAATTGACCTTAACCTGTAAAATCGGCCCCCTCAACTTGAGTTCCTCAGAATTGACCTCGACCTTCAGAATTGACCGTCACAACTTTAGGTCCTCAGAATTGACTTCGACCTACATAATCAGTCCCTATAATCCTAAGTCCTCAAAATTAACCTCGACTCGCAGAATCGGTCCCTATGACTCTAGGTCCTCAGAATTGACTTGTACCCACGGAATCAATCCCCTCAACCTTAGGTCTTGAAAATTAACCTCGGCCCATAAAATCGATCCCTTCAAATTTAGTTTCTCAAAATTGAACTCGACTCGTAAAATCGATCCCCTCAACTTTAGATCCTCAAAATTGACCTCGACCCATAGAATCGATCGTCACAACTTTAGGTTCTCAAAATTAACCTCAACATATAGAATCGGTTCCTATAATTTTAGGTCCTCATAATTGATCTCGGCCCATATAATCAGTCCCTACAACTTTAGGTCCTAAAAATTGATCTTAACCCACAGACCTATAACTTTAGGTCATCATAATTGACCTCGACCCTCAGAATCAGTCCTTACAACTTTAGGTCCTCAGAATTAACCTCAGCTCGAATAATTGGTCCTTACAACTTTAGGTCCTCAGAATTGACCTCGACCCGCATAATCATTCCCTACAAGTTTAGGTTCTCAGAATTGACCTTGACCCATATAATCGGTCACCTTAACTTTAGGTCCTCATAACTAACGTTTAACTTTGAATCAATCACCCCTAACACAACCCGATTGTAACAACCCGATTTTTTTTTAAATGGGGATTTTTTAAATTAATCGAAAAAAATGAAATTTTGGATTTTATAAATTTTATAATTTAAAGTGTTGGTTTTTATATTTGAAAAATAAATTTTCAAACGGAATTGGAATCGGAATTAAAATGGAGATTTAATTGAATTTTTATTATTTAGAAGAGTCCTCGGAACATAAAACTCTCTAGTAAAAATAATATTTTAGAAATCCGATCGTCCGATCAAGCTGAATTTTTGTCAGAAGTCCTGTCTCGCCGTTTGCTACAACATACTAAAATTTCAAGCAATTCTAACTGTTCAATGGTTCGTAATGATTTTTTCAAGTATTTGTATTTGATTATGACTCTAATTCTTTTTGGTATATAAACATAAAGTGACGAGTTTAGATCTTTTAAAACACATTTTAGCCTTCTCAAAAATCAGAATCCTCTCATCTTCTACATCTTCTTCAACCTCAAAACCCTAGCCCCATTCTACATAACTTTCAACTCAAGTTTTGTCAAGATTAACCTGATTTTCTCAAGACGCGTCAAGAACGAATCTTTGTCAAATTTTTGAGAGGAATACACATTCAAGATCAGATTTCTAAACCAACTTTTATTCAGGCATGTTGACCCTATTCTTTTCCTTTAGTGTTATGTGTCTTGATTTTAGCCTCCATTAAACTCATGTTTTCTAAAATAAGATATGAATATAAAGATTGAAGAGATAAATTTCGGGGCTGTTTTACATGAACAAAATTAATGATACCAAATACTTATAACTTGTATTCTTTGGGTTGTGTCGGTGTAGTCGACTTTGCTATGGGCATGTGCATGTAGAGGAGCCCTTTTAAAAGTAAATTTTGATATTTCATGGGAAAACCCTAGTTTAATTTAATTTCTTGTGTTGGAAAATAAGGATCATGTTAGGACTTGCATGTAGCGATTATTCTGAAAATCATAATATTTAAGTGTCTTTGATTTCCACTTTTCAATTTGAATTATTTAAATGGGAATTTAGTATTATTATGAATGTTGTTATAATTTGGAATTTTGTTACTTTATGGAAATATGATAATTTTTCGAGAAGATTCGGTATGGTAGATAATTGGTTTTCACCCTTGTTATAGTACACTTGTTAGGTATGGGACTAGTAAGTGGGCCTTAATTACGATTTATGCTAATTAGGTATGGGACTAGTTAGTGTAAGTCTATGCGGGTTATATAATTGGGGTGGGGGATGATTTTCTATTTTTGACCTTTATTGTGATGGCCTAGGATTGATATCTAGGTGGAGTGAAATTTTATAATCATTCTTTGCTTAGGATAGGACGATATTGTGTTTTGGGAACCCTTAGTTGACACTAAAGGTTATTTTGAGGATTTTCACATCGCTTTTAAGGGTGGGGAAAATTAGTGTGATTAACGAAAACAAGGAATGTGGAATTTAATATCGCAGGACTAAAACGAATATTAAAAATTTATTGGCGACATAATGTGTCTAGGGACGACAGTTTGAACGGGTCAGAGGACGAGTTATGTCGTGTCGTGTGTGGAACCTTGTCATATCGCGAGGGTCGCAGGATAAAAATGGGCCAGACGGCGGACTTGACAAGGGGACGGGTGCGTGTGTGGAACCTTGTCATATCGCGAGGGTCGCAGGATAAAAACGGACCAGACGGCGGACTTGACAAGGGGACGGGTTTTGGTAAGAATATTCACGGTTAAATTAATTAAATTTAACATTATGGGAAGGTGGGTTAATTAAAATCATATTGGTGTGGCTTTGATGAAAACCTTGCGGGTAATTGTGAATTTATTTATGGTGATTATTAATCTCGTAATTAAAAGATTCTATTGTTACAGTCGATATATATAGCACTATTGTCTGGGTTCAAGGACCCTATTTGAGGAGAGTAGCCGGTTTACATGCTCGGGGCTTTGGCTCTGACACATGCGTTGACTAATCTTTTTCAGGATTTTTGGGAGTTGCTGCATAGGATTCATTGGAGATCTTTTGGAGGTGCAGCTGGATTTATGTTACTGCTTTAGTAGTTGGGTTTTCTCTTTCCATTCAGTCGTTTTATTTATGAGACTATTTTGGAGTTATTGGGCCTTTTTGGTTCCAAATTTGTTTAGAGGATTTCTTTTGGGATTATTTAGATTTTATTTAATCATTATTGGAGATTGGATTTTTGGAGTTAGTATGTGATGGATCTTTTATCGCTTAGTTATTTGTGATCATTTGAGCTTGAATCAATTGTTTATCTTATGGACTGATTTATTTATGTCTCATATCTGTCTCATGCTAAGAATGGTATTTATTTAGTTCACGTCCGGCTTAGTTTTGGTGGCGGCCGACGCCAGAATTAGGCGGGGTGTGACAGATGGTATCAGAGCATGGTCTTAGGTCTCGTAGGTTATGAGTCCGTTTAGCTTCCGCGTTGACGATCTTTGATTCCCTTGTTGATTCGTACTTCTTAAAGTAGAGGGTCTAGCATACGTGTTAGATGTGTTTCTTGGAGAGGTGAAGTTTTGAGTTAAAGACGTTATAGGCATCGAGTTTATAATTAGTAAGCTTGATGTGGGGATCCATAGAATGGATTTTGGTGACGATATTTATTTTGGAGATTTTAGTACAGATGTTAGGTATCGTATGTATCGATTTTTGATGTTGAGATTTAATTTGAGGAAGTTAGAATTTTGATGACTTTCGGATGTAGGATCGAGTGGGGGATTTTGAGAGCATGTGGTATGCCATTATTTTCATAGTTATGTGTATGTATATAGGCAATATATATTATTTTGTTGCTCGTGGGGTAGGTGCGCATAGAATTGGGTGTATGGGCGCCTATTTATGGCATTCTACAAGTAGGCATATGTGAGCCTTATTTTTTTTTTTGCGAGATTTAAGTGTTTATGTGTATACTTCGTTTAATTTCGAGGACGAAATTCTTTGCTAGTGGGGAAGTATGTAACAACCCGGATTTTTTTTAAATGGGGATTTTTTAAATTAATCGAAAAAAATGAAATTTTGGATTTTATAAATTTTATAATTTAAAGTGTTGGTTTTTATATTTGAAAAATAAATTTTCAAACGGAATTGGAATCGGAATTAAAATGGAGATTTAATTGAATTTTTATTATTTAGAAGAGTCCTCGGAACATAAAACTCTCTAGTAAAAATAATATTTTTAGAAATCCGACCATCCGATCAAGCTGAATTTTTGTCAGAAGTCCTGTCTCGCCGTTCGCTACAACATACTAAAATTTCAAGCAATTCTAACAGTTCGATCGTTCGGAATGATTTTTTTCAAGTATTTGTATTTGATTATGACTCTAATTCTTTTTGGTATATAAACATAAAGTGACGAGTTTAGATCTTTTAAAACACATTTTAGCCTTCTCAAAAATCAGAATCCTCTCATCTTCTTCATCTTCTTCAACCTCAAAACCCTAGCCCCATTCTACATAACTTTCAACTCAAGTTTTGTCAAGATTAACCTGATTTTCTCAAGACGCGTCAAGAACGAATCTTTGTCAAATTTTTGAGAGGAATACACATTCAAGATCAGATTTCTAAACCAACTTTTATTCAGGCATGTTGACCCTATTCTTTTCCTTTAGTGTTATGTGTCTTGATTTTAGCCTCCATTAAACTCATGTTTTCTAAAATAAGATATGAATATAAAGATTGAAGAGATAAATTTCGGGGCTGTTTTACATGAACAAAATTAATGATACCAAATACTTATAACTTGTATTCTTTGGGTTGTGTCGGTGTAGTCGACTTTGCTATGGGCATGTGCATGTAGAGGAGCCCTTTTAAAAGTAAATTTTGATATTTCATGTGAAAACCCTAGTTTAATTTAATTTCTTATGTTGGAAAATAAGGATCATGATAGGACTTGCATGTAGCGATTATTCTGAAAATCATAATATTTAAGTGTCTTTGATTTCAACTTTTTAATTTGAATTATTTAAATGGGAATTTAGTATTATTATGAATGTTGTTATAATTTGGAATTTTGTTACTTTATGGAAATATGATAATTTTTCGAGAAGATTCGGTATGGTAGATAATTGGTTTTCACCCTTGTTATAGTACACTTGTTAGGTATGGGACTAGTAAGTGGGCCTTAATTACGATTTATGCTAATTAGGTATGGGACTAGTTAGTGTAAGTCTATGCGGGTTATATAATTGGGGTGGGGGATGATTTTCTATTTTTGACCTTTATTGTGATGCCCTAGGATTGATATCTAGGTGGAGTGAAATTTTATAATCATTCTTTGCTTAGGATAGGACGATATTGTGTTTTGGGAACCCTTAGTTGACACTAAAGGTTATTTTGAGGATTTTCACATCGCTTTTAAGGGTGGGGGAAATTAGTGTGATTAACGAAAACAAGGAATGTGGAATTTAATATCGCAGGACTAAAACGAATATTAAAAATTTATTGGCGACATAATGTGTCTAGGGATGACAGTTTGAACGGGTCAGAGGACGAGTTATGTCGTGTCGTGTGTGGAACCTTGTCACATCGCGAGGGTCGCAGGATAAAAATGGGCCAGACGGCGGACTTGACAAGGGGACGGGTGCGTGTGTGGAACCTTGTCATATCGCGAGGGTCGCAGGATAAAAACGGACCAGACGGCGGACTTGACAAGGGGACGGGTTTTGGTAATAATATTCACGGTTAAATTAATTAAATTTAACATTATGGGAAGGTGGGTTATTTAAAATCATATTGGTGTGGCTTTTATGAAAACCTTGCGGGTAATTGTGAATTTATTTATGGTGATTATTAATCTCGTAATTAAAAGATTCTATTGTTACAGTCGATATATATATCACTATTGTCGGGGTTCAAGGACCCTATTTGAGGAGAGTAGCCGGTTTACATGCTCGGGGCTTTGGCTCTGACACATGCGTTAACTAATCTTTTATAGGATTTTTGGGAGTTGCTGCATAGGATTCATTGGAGATCTTTTGGAGGTGCAGCTGGATTTATGTTACTGCTTTAGTAGTTGGGTTTTCTCTTTCCATTCAGTTGTTTTATTTATGAGACTATTTTGGAGTTATTGGGCCTTTTTGGTTCCAAATTTGTTTAGAGGATTTCTTTTGGGATTATTTAGATTTTATTTAATCATTATTGGAGATTGGATTTTTGGAGTTAGTATGTGATGGATCTTTTATCGCTTAGTTATTTGTGATCATTTGAGCTTGAATCAATTGTTTATCTTATGGACTGATTTATTTATGTCTCATATCTGTCTCATGCTAAGAATGGTATTTATTTAGTTCACGTCTGGCTTAGTTTTGGTGGCGGCCGACGCCAGAATTAGGCGGGGTGTGACAGATGGTATCAGAGCATGGTCTTAGGTCTCGTAGGTTATGAGTCCGTTTAGCTTCCGGACGATCTTTGATTCCCTTGTTGATTCGTACTTCTTAAAGTAGAGGGTCTAGCATACGTGTTAGATGTGTTTCTTGGAGAGGTGAAGTTTTTAGTTAAAGACGTTGTAGGCATCGAGTTTAGAATTAGTAAGCTTGATGTGGGGATCCATAGAATGGATTTTGGTGACGATAATTATTTTGGAGATTTTAGTACAGATGTTAGTTATCGTATGTATCGATTTTTGATGTTGAGATTTAATTTGAGGAAGTTAGAATTTTGATGACTTTCGGATATAGGATCGATTGGGGGATTTTGAGAGCATGTGGTATGCCATTATTTTCATAGTTATGTGTATGTATATAGGCAATATATATTATTTTGTTGCTCGTGGGGTAGGTGCGCATAGAATTGGGTGTATGGGCGCCTATTTATGGCATTCTACAAGTAGGCATATGTGAGCCTTATTTTTTTTTTTTTGCGAGATTTAAGTGTTTATGTGTATGCTTCGTTTAATTTCGAGGACGAAATTCTTTGCTAGTGGGGAAGTATGTAACAACCCGGATTTTTTTTAAATGGGGATTTTTTAAATTAATCGAAAAAAATGAAATTTTGGATTTTATAAATTTTATAATTTAAAGTGTTGGTTTTTATATTTGAAAAATAAATTTTCAAACGGAATTGGAATCGGAATTAAAATGGAGATTTAATTGAATTTTTATTATTTAGAAGAGTCCTCGGAACATAAAACTCTCTAGTAAAAATAATATTTTTAGAAATCCGACCATCCGATCAAGCTGAATTTTTGTCAGAAGTCCTGTCTCGCCGTTCGCTACAACATACTAAAATTTCAAGCAATTCTAACAGTTCGATCGTTCGGAATGATTTTTTTCAAGTATTTGTATTTGATTATGACTCTAATTCTTTTTGGTATATAAACATAAAGTGACGAGTTTAGATCTTTTAAAACACATTTTAGCCTTCTCAAAAATCAGAATCCTCTCATCTTCTTCATCTTCTTCAACCTCAAAACCCTAGCCCCATTCTACATAACTTTCAACTCAAGTTTTGTCAAGATTAACCTGATTTTCTCAAGACGCGTCAAGAACGAATCTTTGTCAAATTTTTGAGAGGAATACACATTCAAGATCAGATTTCTAAACCAACTTTTATTCAGGCATGTTGACCCTATTCTTTTCCTTTAGTGTTATGTGTCTTGATTTTAGCCTCCATTAAACTCATGTTTTCTAAAATAAGATATGAATATAAAGATTGAAGAGATAAATTTCGGGGCTGTTTTACATGAACAAAATTAATGATACCAAATACTTATAACTTGTATTCTTTGGGTTGTGTCGGTGTAGTCGACTTTGCTATGGGCATGTGCATGTAGAGGAGCCCTTTTAAAAGTAAATTTTGATATTTCATGTGAAAACCCTAGTTTAATTTAATTTCTTGTGTTGGAAAATAAGGATCATGATAGGACTTGCATGTAGCGATTATTCTGAAAATCATAATATTTAAGTGTCTTTGATTTCAACTTTTTAATTTGAATTATTTAAATGGGAATTTAGTATTATTATGAATGTTGTTATAATTTGGAATTTTGTTACTTTATGGAAATATGATAATTTTTCGAGAAGATTCGGTATGGTAGATAATTGGTTTTCACCCTTGTTATAGTACACTTGTTAGGTATGGGACTAGTAAGTGGGCCTTAATTACGATTTATGCTAATTAGGTATGGGACTAGTTAGTGTAAGTCTATGCGGGTTATATAATTGGGGTGGGGGATGATTTTCTATTTTTGACCTTTATTGTGATGCCCTAGGATTGATATCTAGGTGGAGTGAAATTTTATAATCATTCTTTGCTTAGGATAGGACGATATTGTGTTTTGGGAACCCTTAGTTGACACTAAAGGTTATTTTGAGGATTTTCACATCGCTTTTAAGGGTGGGGGAAATTAGTGTGATTAACGAAAACAAGGAATGTGGAATTTAATATCGCAGGACTAAAACGAATATTAAAAATTTATTGGCGACATAATGTGTCTAGGGATGACAGTTTGAACGGGTCAGAGGACGAGTTATGTCGTGTCGTGTGTGGAACCTTGTCACATCGCGAGGGTCGCAGGATAAAAATGGGCCAGACGGCGGACTTGACAAGGGGACGGGTGCGTGTGTGGAACCTTGTCATATCGCGAGGGTCGCAGGATAAAAACGGACCAGACGGCGGACTTGACAAGGGGACGGGTTTTGGTAATAATATTCACGGTTAAATTAATTAAATTTAACATTATGGGAAGGTGGGTTATTTAAAATCATATTGGTGTGGCTTTTATGAAAACCTTGCGGGTAATTGTGAATTTATTTATGGTGATTATTAATCTCGTAATTAAAAGATTCTATTGTTACAGTCGATATATATATCACTATTGTCGGGGTTCAAGGACCCTATTTGAGGAGAGTAGCCGGTTTACATGCTCGGGGCTTTGGCTCTGACACATGCGTTAACTAATCTTTTATAGGATTTTTGGGAGTTGCTGCATAGGATTCATTGGAGATCTTTTGGAGGTGCAGCTGGATTTATGTTACTGCTTTAGTAGTTGGGTTTTCTCTTTCCATTCAGTCGTTTTATTTATGAGACTATTTTGGAGTTATTGGGCCTTTTTGGTTCCAAATTTGTTTAGAGGATTTCTTTTGGGATTATTTAGATTTTATTTAATCATTATTGGAGATTGGATTTTTGGAGTTAGTATGTGATGGATCTTTTATCGCTTAGTTATTTGTGATCATTTGAGCTTGAATCAATTGTTTATCTTATGGACTGATTTATTTATGTCTCATATCTGTCTCATGCTAAGAATGGTATTTATTTAGTTCACGTCCGGCTTAGTTTTGGTGGCGGCCGACGCCAGAATTAGGCGGGGTGTGACAGATGGTATCAGAGCATGGTCTTAGGTCTCGTAGGTTATGAGTCCGTTTAGCTTCCGGACGATCTTTGATTCCCTTGTTGATTCGTACTTCTTAAAGTAGAGGGTCTAGCATACGTGTTAGATGTGTTTCTTGGAGAGGTGAAGTTTTTAGTTAAAGACGTTGTAGGCATCGAGTTTAGAATTAGTAAGCTTGATGTGGGGATCCATAGAATGGATTTTGGTGACGATAATTATTTTGGAGATTTTAGTACAGATGTTAGTTATCGTATGTATCGATTTTTGATGTTGAGATTTAATTTGAGGAAGTTAGAATTTTGATGACTTTCGGATATAGGATCGATTGGGGGATTTTGAGAGCATGTGGTATGCCATTATTTTCATAGTTATGTGTATGTATATAGGCAATATATATTATTTTGTTGCTCGTGGGGTAGGTGCGCATAGAATTGGGTGTATGGGCGCCTATTTATGGCATTCTACAAGTAGGCATATGTGAGCCTTATTTTTTTTTTTTTGCGAGATTTAAGTGTTTATGTGTATGCTTCGTTTAATTTCGAGGACGAAATTCTTTGCTAGTGGGGAAGTATGTAACAACCCGGATTTTTTTTAAATGGGGATTTTTTAAATTAATCGAAAAAAAATGAAATTTTGGATTTTATAAATTTTATAATTTAAAGTGTTGGTTTTTATATTTGAAAAATAAATTTTCAAACGGAATTGGAATCGGAATTAAAATGGAGATTTAATTGAATTTTTATTATTTAGAAGAGTCCTCGGAACATAAAACTCTCTAGTAAAAATAATATTTTTGAAATCCGACCGTCCGATCAAGCTGAATTTTTGTCAGAAGTCCTGTCTCGCCGTTCGCTACAACATACTAAAATTTCAAGCAATTCTAACAGTTCGATCGTTTGTAATGATTTTTTTCAAGTATTTGTATTTGATTATGACTCTAATTCTTTTTGGTATATAAACATAAAGTGACGAGTTTAGATCTTTTAAAACACATTTTAGCCTTCTCAAAAATCAGAATCCTCTCATCTTCTTCATCTTCTTCAACCTCAAAACCCTAGCCCCATTCTACATAACTTTCAACTCAAGTTTTGTCAAGATTAACCTGATTTTCTCAAGACGCGTCAAGAACGAATCTTTGTCAAATTTTTGAGAGGAATACACATTCAAGATCAGATTTCTAAACCAACTTTTATTCAGGCATGTTGACCCTATTCTTTTCCTTTAGTGTTATGTGTCTTGATTTTAGCCTCCATTAAACTCATGTTTTCTAAAATAAGATATGAATATAAAGATTGAAGAGATAAATTTCGGGGCTGTTTTACATGAACAAAATTAATGATACCAAATACTTATAACTTGTATTCTTTGGGTTGTGTCGGTGTAGTCGACTTTGCTATGGGCATGTGCATGTAGAGGAGCCCTTTTAAAAGTAAATTTTGATATTTCATGTGAAAACCCTAGTTTAATTTAATTTCTTGTGTTGGAAAATAAGGATCATGATAGGACTTGCATGTAGCGATTATTCTGAAAATCATAATATTTAAGTGTCCTTGATTTCCACTTTTTAATTTGAATTATTTAAATGGGAATTTAGTATTATTATGAATGTTGTTATAATTTGGAATTTTGTTACTTTATGGAAATATGATAATTTTTCGAGAAGATTCGGTATGGTAGATAATTGGTTTTCACCCTTGTTATAGTACACTTGTTAGGTATGGGACTAGTAAGTGGGCCTTAATTACGATTTATGCTAATTAGGTATGGGACTAGTTAGTGTAAGTATATGCGGGTTATATAATTGGGGTGGGGGATGATTTTCTATTTTTGACCTTTATTGTGATGGCCTAGGATTGATATCTAGGTGGAGTGAAATTTTATAATCATTCTTTGCTTAGGATAGGACGATATTGTGTTTTGGGAACCCTTAGTTGACACTAAAGGTTATTTTGAGGATTTTCACATCGCTTTTAAGGGTGGGGGAAATTAGTGTGATTAACGAAAACAAGGAATGTGGAATTTAATATCGCAGGACTAAAACGAATATTAAAAATTTATTGGCGACATAATGTGTCTAGGGACGACAGTTTGAACGGGTCAGAGGACGAGTTATGTCGTGTCGTGTGTGGAACCTTGTCATATCGCGAGGGTCGCAGGATAAAAATGGGCCAGACGGCGGACTTGACAAGGGGACGGGTGCGTGTGTGGAACCTTGTCATATCGCGAGGGTCGCATGATAAAAACGGACCAGACGGCGGACTTGACAAGGGGACGGGTTTTGGTAATAATATTCACGGTTAAATTAATTAAATTTAACATTATGGGAAGGTGGGTTAATTAAAATCATATTGGTGTGGCTTTTATGAAAACCTTGCGGGTAATTGTGAATTTATTTATGGTGATTATTAATCTCGTAATTAAAAGATTCTATTGTTACAGTCGATATATATAGCACTATTGTCTGGGTTCAAGGACCCTATTTGAGGAGAGTAGCCGGTTTACATGCTCGGGGCTTTGGCTCTGACACATGCGTTGACTAATCTTTTTCAGGATTTTTGGGAGTTGCTGCATAGGATTCATTGGAGATCTTTTGGAGGTGCAGCTGGATTTATGTTACTGCTTTAGTAGTTGGGTTTTCTCTTTCCATTCAGTCGTTTTATTTATGAGACTATTTTGGAGTTATTGGGCCTTTTTGGTTCCAAATTTGTTTAGAGGATTTCTTTTGGGATTATTTAGATTTTATTTAATCATTATTGGAGATTGGATTTTTGGAGTTAGTATGTGATGGATCTTTTATCGCTTAGTTATTTGTGATCATTTGAGCTTGAATCAATTGTTTATCTTATGGACTGATTTATTTATGTCTCATATCTGTCTCATGCTAAGAATGGTATTTATTTAGTTCACGTCCGGCTTAGTTTTGGTGGCGGCCGACGCCAGAATTAGGCGGGGTGTGACAGATGGTATCAGAGCATGGTCTTAGGTCTCGTAGGTTATGAGTCCGTTTAGCTTCCGCGTTGACGATCTTTGATTCCCTTGTTGATTCGTACTTCTTAAAGTAGAGGGTCTAGCATACGTGTTAGATGTGTTTCTTGGAGAGGTGAAGTTTTGAGTTAAAGACGTTGTAGGCATCGAGTTTAGAATTAGTAAGCTTGATGTGGGGATCCATAGAATGGATTTTGGTGACGATAATTATTTTGGAGATTTTAGTACAGATGTTAGGTATCGTATGTATCGATTTTTGATGTTGAGATTTAATTTGAGGAAGTTAGAAGTTTGATGACTTTTGGATATAGGATCGAGTGGGGGATTTTGAGAGCATGTGGTATGCCATTATTTTCATAGTTATGTGTATGTATATAGGCAATATATATTATTTTGTTGCTCGTGGGGTAGGTGCGCATAGAATTGGGTGTATGGGCGCCTATTTATGGCATTCTAAAAGTAGGCATATGTGAGCCTTATTTTTTTTTTTTTTGCGAGATTTAAGTGTTTATGTGTATGCTTCGTTTAATTTCGAGGACGAAATTCTTTGCTAGTGGGGAAGTATGTAACAACCCGGATTTTTTTTAAATGGGGATTTTTTAAATTAATCGAAAAAAAATGAAATTTTGGATTTTATAAATTTTATAATTTAAAGTGTTGGTTTTTATATTTGAAAAATAAATTTTCAAACGGAATTGGAATCGGAATTAAAATGGAGATTTAATTGAAATTTTTATTATTTAGAAGAGTCCTCGGAACATAAAACTCTCTAGTAAAAATAATATTTTTGAAATCCGACCGTCCGATCAAGCTGAATTTTTGTCAGAAGTCCTGTCTCGCCGTTCGCTACAACATACTAAAATTTTAAGCAATTCTAACAGTTTGATCGTTCGTAATGATTTTTTTCAAGTATTTGTATTTGATTATGACTCTAATTCTTTTTGGTATATAAACATAAAGTGACGAGTTTAGATCTTTTAAAACACATTTTAGCCTTCTCAAAAATCAGAATCCTCTCATCTTCTTCATCTTCTTCAACCTCAAAACCCTAGCCCCATTCTACATAACTTTCAACTCAAGTTTTGTCAAGATTAACCTGATTTTCTCAAGACGCGTCAAGAACGAATCTTTGTCAAATTTTTGAGAGGAATAGACATTCAAGATCAGATTTCTAAACCAACTTTTATTCAGGCATGTTGACCCTATTCTTTTCCTTTAGTGTTATGTGTCTTGATTTTAGCCTCCATTAAACTCATGTTTTCTAAAATAAGATATGAATATAAAGATTGAAGAGATAAATTTCGGGGCAGTTTTACATGAACAAAATTAATGATACCAAATACTTATAACTTGTATTCTTTGGGTTGTGTCGGTGTAGTCGACTTTGCTATGGGCATGTGCATGTAGAGGAGCCCTTTTAAAAGTAAATTTTGATATTTCATGTGAAAACCCTAGTTTAATTTAATTTCTTGTGTTGGAAAATAAGGATCATGATAGGACTTGCATGTAGCGATTATTCTGAAAATCATAATATTTAATTGTCTTTGATTTCCACTTTTTAATTTGAATTATTTAAATGGGAATTTAGTATTATTATGAATGTTGTTATAATTTGGAATTTTGTTACTTTATGGAAATATGATAATTTTTCGAGAAGATTCGGTATGGTAGATAATTGGTTTTCACCCTTGTTATAGTACACTTGTTAGGTATGGGACTAGTAAGTGGGCCTTAATTACGATTTATGCTAATTAGGTATGGGACTAGTTAGTGTAAGTCTATGCGGGTTATATAATTGGGGTGGGGGATGATTTTCTATTTTTGACCTTTATTGTGATGGCCTAGGATTGATATCTAGGTGGAGTGAAATTTTATAATCATTCTTTGCTTAGGATAGGACGATATTGTGTTTTGGGAACCCTTAGTTGACACTAAAGGTTATTTTGAGGATTTTCACATCGCTTTTAAGGGTGGGGGAAATTAGTGTGATTAACGAAAACAAGGAATGTGGAATTTAATATCGCAGGACTAAAACGAATATTAAAAATTTATTGGCGACATAATGTGTCTAGGGACGACAGTTTGAACGGGTCAGAGGACGAGTTATGTCGTGTCGTGTGTGGAACCTTGTCATATCGCGAGGGTCGCAGGATAAAAATGGGCCAGACGGCGGACTTGACAAGGGGACGGGTGCGTGTGTGGAACCTTGTCATATCGCGAGGGTCGCATGATAAAAACGGACCAGACGGCGGACTTGACAAGGGGACGGGTTTTGGTAATAATATTCACGGTTAAATTAATTAAATTTAACATTATGGGAAGGTGGGTTAATTAAAATCATATTGGTGTGGCTTTTATGAAAACCTTGCGGGTAATTGTGAATTTATTTATGGTGATTATTAATCTCATAATTAAAAGATTCTATTGTTACAGTCGATATATATAGCACTATTGTCTGGGTTCAAGGACCCTATTTGAGGAGAGTAGCCGGTTTACATGCTCGGGGCTTTGGCTCTGACACATGCGTTGACTAATCTTTTTCAGGATTTTTGGGAGTTGCTGCATAGGATTCATTGGAGATCTTTTGGAGGTGCAGCTGGATTTATGTTACTGCTTTAGTAGTTGGGTTTTCTCTTTCCATTCAGTCGTTTTATTTATGAGACTATTTTGGAGTTATTGGGCCTTTTTGGTTCCAAATTTGTTTAGAGGATTTCTTTTGGGATTATTTAGATTTTATTTAATCATTATTGGAGATTGGATTTTTGGAGTTAGTATGTGATGGATCTTTTATCGCTTAGTTATTTGTGATCATTTGAGCTTGAATCAATTGTTTATCTTATGGACTGATTTATTTATGTCTCATATCTGTCTCATGCTAAGAATGGTATTTATTTAGTTCACGTCCGGCTTAGTTTTGGTGGCGGCCGACGCCAGAATTAGGCGGGGTGTGACAGATGGTATCAGAGCATGGTCTTAGGTCTCGTAGGTTATGAGTCCGTTTAGCTTCCGCGTTGACGATCTTTGATTCCCTTGTTGATTCGTACTTCTTAAAGTAGAGGGTCTAGCATACGTGTTAGATGTGTTTCTTGGAGAGGTGAAGTTTTGAGTTAAAGACGTTGTAGGCATCGAGTTTAGAATTAGTAAGCTTGATGTGGGGATCCATAGAATGGATTTTGGTGACGATAATTATTTTGGAGATTTTAGTACAGATGTTAGGTATCGTATGTATCGATTTTTGATGTTGAGATTTAATTTGAGGAAGTTAGAAGTTTGATGACTTTTGGATATAGGATCGAGTGGGGGATTTTGAGAGCATGTGGTATGCCATTATTTTCATAGTTATGTGTATGTATATAGGCAATATATATTATTTTGTTGCTCGTGGGGTAGGTGCGCATAGAATTGGGTGTATGGGCGCCTATTTATGGCATTCTACAAGTAGGCATATGTGAGCCTTATTTTGTTTTTTTTTGCGAGATTTAAGTGTTTATGTGTATGCTTCGTTTAATTTCGAGGACGAAATTCTTTGCTAGTGGGGAAGTATGTAACAACCCGGATTTTTTTTAAATGGGGATTTTTTAAATTAATCGAAAAAAAATGAAATTTTGGATTTTATAAATTTTATAATTTAAAGTGTTGGTTTTTATATTTGAAAAATAAATTTTCAAACGGAATTGGAATCGGAATTAAAATGGAGATTTAATTGAATTTTTATTATTTAGAAGAGTCCTCGGAACATAAAACTCTCTAGTAAAAATAATATTTTTGAAATCCGACCGTCCGATCAAGCTGAATTTTTGTCAGAAGTCCTGTCTCGCCGTTCGCTACAACATACTAAAATTTTAAGCAATTCTAACAGTTTGATCGTTCGTAATGATTTTTTTCAAGTATTTGTATTTGATTATGACTCTAATTCTTTTTGGTATATAAACATAAAGTGACGAGTTTAGATCTTTTAAAACACATTTTAGCCTTCTCAAAAATCAGAATCCTCTCATCTTCTTCATCTTCTTCAACCTCAAAACCCTAGCCCCATTCTACATAACTTTCAACTCAAGTTTTGTCAAGATTAACCTGATTTTCTCAAGACGCGTCAAGAACGAATCTTTGTCAAATTTTTGAGAGGAATAGACATTCAAGATCAGATTTCTAAACCAACTTTTATTCAGGCATGTTGACCCTATTCTTTTCCTTTAGTGTTATGTGTCTTGATTTTAGCCTCCATTAAACTCATGTTTTCTAAAATAAGATATGAATATAAAGATTGAAGAGATAAATTTCGGGGCTGTTTTACATGAACAAAATTAATGATACCAAATACTTATAACTTGTATTCTTTGGGTTGTGTCGGTGTAGTCGACTTTGCTATGGGCATGTGCATGTAGAGGAGCCCTTTTAAAAGTAAATTTTGATATTTCATGTGAAAACCCTAGTTTAATTTAATTTCTTGTGTTGGAAAATAAGGATCATGATAGGACTTGCATGTAGCGATTATTCTGAAAATCATAATATTTAAGTGTCTTTGATTTCCACTTTTTAATTTGAATTATTTAAATGGGAATTTAGTATTATTATGAATGTTGTTATAATTTGGAATTTTGTTACTTTATGGAAATATGATAATTTTTCGAGAAGATTCGGTATGGTAGATAATTGGTTTTCACCCTTGTTATAGTACACTTGTTAGGTATGGGACTAGTAAGTGGGCCTTAATTACGATTTATGCTAATTAGGTATGGGACTAGTTAGTGTAAGTCTATGCGGGTTATATAATTGGGGTGGGGGATGATTTTCTATTTTTGACCTTTATTGTGATGGCCTAGGATTGATATCTAGGTGGAGTGAAATTTTATAATCATTCTTTGCTTAGGATAGGACGATATTGTGTTTTGGGAACCCTTAGTTGACACTAAAGGTTATTTTGAGGATTTTCACATCGCTTTTAAGGGTGGGGGAAATTAGTGTGATTAACGAAAACAAGGAATGTGGAATTTAATATCACAGGACTAAAACGAATATTAAAAATTTATTGGCGACATAATGTGTCTAGGGACGACAGTTTGAACGGGTCAGAGGACGAGTTATGTCGTGTCGTGTGTGGAACCTTGTCATATCGCGAGGGTCGCAGGATAAAAATGGGCCAGACGGCGGACTTGACAAGGGGACGGGTGCGTGTGTGGAACCTTGTCATATCGCGAGGGTCGCATGATAAAAACGGACCAGACGGCGGACTTGACAAGGGGACGGGTGCGTGTGTGGAACCTTGTCATATCGCGAGGGTCGCAGGATAAAAACGGACCAGACGGCGGACTTGACAAGGGGACGGGTTTTGGTAATAATATTCACGGTTAAATTAATTAAATTTAACATTATGGGAAGGTGGGTTAATTAAAATCATATTGGTGTGGCTTTAATGAAAACCTTGCGGGTAATTGTGAATTTATTTATGGTGATTATTAATCTCGTAATTAAAAGATTCTATTGTTACAGTCGATATATATAGCACTATTGTCTGGGTTCAAGGACCCTATTTGAGGAGAGTAGCCGGTTTACATGCTCGGGGCTTTGGCTCTGACACATGCGTTGACTAATCTTTTTCAGGATTTTTGGGAGTTGCTGCATAGGATTCATTGGAGATCTTTTGGAGGTGCAGCTGGATTTATGTTACTGCTTTAGTAGTTGGGTTTTCTCTTTCCATTCAGTCGTTTTATTTATGAGACTATTTTGGAGTTATTGGGCCTTTTTGGTTCCAAATTTGTTTAGAGGATTTCTTTTGGGATTATTTAGATTTTATTTAATCATTATTGGAGATTGGATTTTTGGAGTTAGTATGTGATGGATATTTTATCGCTTAGTTATTTGTGATCATTTGAGCTTGAATCAATTGTTTATCTTATGGACTGATTTATTTATGTCTCATATCTGTCTCATGCTAAGAATGGTATTTATTTAGTTCACGTCCGGCTTAGTTTTGGTGGCGGCCGACGCCAGAATTAGGCGGGGTGTGACAGATGGTATCAGAGCATGGTCTTAGGTCTCATAGGTTATGAGTCCGTTTAGCTTCCGCGTTGACGATCTTTGATTCGCTTGTTGATTCGTACTTCTTAAAGTAGAGGGTCTAGCATACGTGTTAGATGTGTTTCTTGGAGAGGTGAAGTTTTGAGTTAAAGGCGTTGTAGGCATCGAGTTTAGAATTAGTAAGCTTGATGTGGGGATCCATAGAATGGATTTTGGTGACGATAATTATTTTGGAGATTTTAGTACAGATGTTAGGTATCGTATGTATCGATTTTTGATGTTGAGATTTAATTTGAGGAAGTTAGAATTTTGATGACTTTTGGATATAGGATCGAGTGGGGGATTTTGAGAGCATGCGGTATGCCATTATTTTCATAGTTATGTGTATGTATATAGGCAATATATATTATTTTGTTGCTCGTGGGGTAGGTGCGCATTGAATTGGGTGTATGGGCGCCTATTTATGGCATTATACAAGTAGGCATATGTGAGCCTTATTTTTTTTTTTGCGAGATTTAAGTGTTTATGTGTATGCTTCGTTTAATTTCGAGGACGAAATTCTTTGCTAGTGGGGAATTATGTAACAACCCGGATTTTTTTTAAATGGGGATTTTTTAAATTAATCGAAAAAAAATGAAATTTTGGATTTTATAAATTTTATAATTTAAAGTGTTGGTTTTTATATTTGAAAAATAAATTTTCAAACGGAATTGGAATCGGAATTAAAATGGAGATTTAATTGAATTTTTATTATTTAGAAGAGTCCTCGGAACATAAAACTCTCTAGTAAAAATAATATTTTTAGAAATCCGACCGTCCGATCAAGCTGAATTTTTGTCAGAAGTCCTGTCTCGCCGTTCGCTACAACATAGTAAAATTTCAAGCAATTCTAACAGTTCGATCGTTCGTAATGATTTTTTTCAAGTATTTGTATTTGATTATGACTCTAATTCTTTTTGGTATATAAACATAAAGTGACGAGTTTAGATCTTTTAAAACACATTTTAGCCTTCTCAAAAATCAGAATCCTCTCATCTTCTTCATCTTCTTCAACCTCAAAACCCTAGCCCCATTCTACATAACTTTCAACTCAAGTTTTGTCAAGATTAACCTGATTTTCTCAAGACGCGTCAAGAACGAATCTTTGTCAAATTTTTGAGAGGAATAGACATTCAAGATCAGATTTCTAAACCAACTTTTATTCAGGCATGTTGACCCTATTCTTTTCCTTTAGTGTTATGTGTCTTGATTTTAGCCTCCATTAAACTCATGTTTTCTAAAATAAGATATGAATATAAAGATTGAAGAGATAAATTTCGGGGCTGTTTTATATGAACAAAATTAATGATACCAAATACTTATAACTTGTATTCTTTGGGTTGTGTCGGTGTAGTCGACTTTGCTATGGGCATGTGCATGTAGAGGAGCCCTTTTAAAAGTAAATTTTGATATTTCATGTGAAAACCCTAGTTTAATTTAATTTCTTGTGTTGGAAAATAAGGATCATGATAGGACTTGCATGTAGCGATTATTCTGAAAATCATAATATTTAAGTGTCTTTGATTTCCACTTTTTAATTTGAATTATTTAAATGGGAATTTAGTATTATTATGAATGTTGTTATAATTTGGAATTTTGTTACTTTATTGAAATATGATAATTTTTCGAGAAGATTCGGTATGGTAGATAATTGGTTTTCACCCTTGTTATAGTACACTTGTTAGGTATGGGACTAGTAAGTGGGCCTTAATTACGATTTATGCTAATTAGGTATGGGACTAGTTAGTGTAAGTCTATGCGGGTTATATAATTGGGGTGGGGGATGATTTTCTATTTTTGACCTTTATTGTGATGGCCTAGGATTGATATCTAGGTGGAGTGAAATTTTATAATCATTCTTTGCTTAGGATAGGACGATATTGTGTTTTGGGAACCCTTAGTTGACACTAAAGGTTATTTTGAGGATTTTCACATCGCTTTTAAGGGTGGGGGAAATTAGTGTGATTAACGAAAACAAGGAATGTGGAATTTAATATCGCAGGACTAAAACGAATATTAAAAATTTATTGGCGACATAATGTGTCTAGGGACGACAGTTTGAACGGGTCAGAGGA
Organism: Sambucus nigra; assembly: GCA_949130495.1. Taxonomy (NCBI): domain Eukaryota; kingdom Viridiplantae; phylum Streptophyta; class Magnoliopsida; order Dipsacales; family Adoxaceae; genus Sambucus; species Sambucus nigra. The sequence continues at coordinate 482,817,143 of OX422208.1, read as the reverse complement.
CGAGTTATGTCGTGTCGTGTGTGGAACCTTGTCATATCGCGAGGGTCGCAGGATAAAAATGGGCCAGACGGCGGACTTGACAAGGGGACGGGTGCGTGTGTGGAACCTTGTCATATCGCGAGGGTCGCAGGATAAAAACGGACCAGACGGCGGACTTGACATGGGGACGGGTTTTGGTAATAATATTCACGGTTAAATTAATTAAATTTAACATTATGAGAAGGTGGGTTAATTAAAATCATATTGGTGTGGCTTTTATGAAAACCTTGCGGGTAATTGTGAATTTATTTATGGTGATTATTAATCTCGTAATTAAAAGATTCTATTGTTACAGTCGATATATATAGCACTATTGTCTGGGTTCAAGGACCCTATTTGAGGAGAGTAGCCGGTTTACATGCTCGGGGCTTTGGCTCTGACACATGCGTTGACTAATCTTTTTCAGGATTTTTGGGAGTTGCTGCATAGTATTCATTGGAGATCTTTTGGAGGTGCAGCTGGATTTATGTTACTGCTTTAGTAGTTGGGTTTTCTCTTTCCATTCAGTCGTTTTATTTATGAGACTATTTTGGAGTTATTGGGCCTTTTTGGTTCCAAATTTTTTTAGAGGATTTCTTTTGGGATTATTTAGATTTTATTTAATCATTATTGGAGATTGGATTTTTGGAGTTAGTATGTGATGGATCTTTTATCGCTTAGTTATTTGTGATCATTTGAGCTTGAATCAATTGTTTATCTTATGGACTGATTTATTTATGTCTCATATCTGTCTCATGCTAAGAATGGTATTTATTTAGTTCACGTCCGGCTTAGTTTTGGTGGCGGCCGATGCCAGAATTAGGCGGGGTGTGACAGATGGTATCAGAGCATGGTCTTAGGTCTCGTAGGTTATGAGTCCGTTTACCTTTCGCGTTGACGATCTTTGATTCCCTTGTTGATTCGTACTTCTTAAAGTAGAGGGTCTAGCATACGTGTTAGATGTGTTTCTTGGAGAGGTGAAGTTTTGAGTTAAAGACGTTGTAGGCATCGAGTTTAGAATTAGTAAGCTTGATGTGGGGATCCATAGAATGGATTTTGGTGACGATAATTATTTTGGAGATTTTAGTACAGATGTTAGGTATCGTATGTATCGATTTTTGATGTTGAGATTTAATTTGAGGAAGTTAGAATTTTGATGACTTTCGGATATAGGATCGAGTGGGGGATTTTGAGAGCATGTGGTATGCCATTATTTTCATAGTTATGTGTATGTATATAGGGAATATATATTATTTTGTTGCTCGTGGGGTAGGTGCGCATAGAATTGGGTGTATGGGCGACTATTTATGGCATTCTACAAGTAGGCATATGTGAGCCTTATTTTTTTTTTTTTGCGAGATTTAAGTGTTTATGTGTATGCTTCGTTTAATTTCGAGGACGAAATTCTTTGCTAGTGGGGAAGTATGTAACAACCCGGATTTTTTTTTAAATGGGGATTTTTTAAATTAATCGAAAAAAAATGAAATTTTGGATTTTATAAATTTTATAATTTAAAGTGTTGGTTTTTATATTTGAAAAATAAATTTTCAAACGGAATTGGAATCGGAATTAAAATGGAGATTTAATTGAATTTTTATTATTTAGAAGAGTCCTCGGAACATAAAACTCTCTAGTAAAAATAATATTTTTAGAAATCCGACCGTCCGATCAAGCTGAATTTTTGTCAGAAGTCCTGTCTCGCCGTTCGCTACAACATAGTAAAATTTCAAGCAATTTTAACAGTTCGATCGTTCGTAATGATTTTTTTCAAGTATTTGTATTTGATTATGACTCTAATTCTTTTTGGTATATAAACATAAAGTGACGAGTTTAGATCTTTTAAAACACATTTTAGCCTTCTCAAAAATCAGAATCCTCTCATCTTCTTCATCTTCTTCAACCTCAAAACCCTAGCCCCATTCTACATAACTTTCAACTCAAGTTTTGTCAAGATTAACCTGATTTTCTCAAGACGCGTCAAGAACGAATCTTTGTCAAATTTTTGAGAGGAATACACATTCAATATCAGATTTCTAAACCAACTTTTATTCAGGCATGTTGACCCTATTCTTTTCCTTTAGTGTTATGTGTCTTGATTTTAGCCTCCATTAAACTCATGTTTTCTAAAATAAGATATGAATATAAAGATTGAAGAGATAAATTTCGGGGCTGTTTTACATGAACAAAATTAATGATACCAAATACTTATAACTTGTATTCCTTGGGTTGTGTCGGTGTAGTCGACTTTGCTATGGGCATGTGCATGTAGAGGAGCCCTTTTAAAAGTAAATTTTGATATTTCATGTGAAAACCCTAGTTTAATTTAATTTCTTGTGTTGGAAAATAAGGATCATGATAGGACTTGCATGTAGCGATTATTCTGAAAATCATAATATTTAAGTGTCTTTGATTTCCACTTTTTAATTTGAATTATTTAAATGGGAATTTAGTATTATTATGAATGTTGTTATAATTTGGAATTTTGTTACTTTATGGAAATATGATAATTTTTCGAGAAGATTGGGTATGGTAGATAATTGGTTTTCACCCTTGTTATAGTACACTTGTTAGGTATGGGACTAGTAAGTGGGCCTTAATTACGATTTATGCTAATTAGGTATGGGACTAATTAGTGTAAGTCTATGCGGGTTATATAATTGGGGTGGGGGCTGATTTTCTATTTTTGACCTTTATTGTGATGGCCTAGGATTGATATCTAGGTGGAGTGAAATTTTATAATCATTCTTTGCTTAGGATAGGACGATATTGTGTTTTGGGAACCCTTAGTTGACACTAAAGGTTATTTTGAGGATTTTCACATCGCTTTTAAGGGTGGGGGAAATTAGTGTGATTAACGAAAACAAGGAATGTGGAATTTAATATCGCAGGACTAAAACAGATATTAAAAATTTATTGGCGACATAATGTGTCTAGGGCCGACAGTTTGAACGGGTCAGAGGACGAGTTATGTCGTGTCGTGTGTGAAACCTTGTCATATCGCGAGGGTCGCGGGATAAAACCGGGCCAGACGGCGGACTTGACAAGGGGACGGGTGCGTGTGTGGAACCTATTCATATCGCGAGGGTCGCAGGATAAAAACGGACCAGACGACGGACTTGACAAGGGGACGGGTTTTGGTAATAATATTCACGGTTAAATTAATTAAATTTAACATTATGGGAAGGTGGGTTAATTAAAATCATATTGGTGTGGCTTTAATGAAAACCTTGCGGGTAATTGTGAATTTATTTATGGTGATTATTAATCTCGTAATTAAAAGATTCTATTGTTATAGTCGATATATATAGCACTATTGTCTGGGTTCAAGGACCCTATTTGAGGAGAGTAGCCGGTTTACATGCTCGGGGCTTTGGATCTGACACATGCGTTGACTAATCTTTTTCAGGATTTTTGAGAGTTGATGCATAGGATTCATTGGAGATCTTTTGGAGGTGCAGCTGGATTTATGTTACTGCTTTAGTAGTTGGATTTTCTCTTTCCATTCAGTCGTTTTATTTATGAGACTATTTTGGAGTTATTGGGCCTTTTTGGTTCCAAATTTGTTTAGAGGATTTCTGTTGGGATTATTTAGATTTTATTTAATCATTATTGGAGATTGGATTTTTGGAGTTAGTATGTGATGGATCTTTTATCGCTTAGTTATTTGTGATCATTTGAGCTTGAATCAATTGTTTATCTTATGGACTGATTTATTTATGTCTCATATCTGTCTCATGCTAAGAATGGTATTTATTTAGTTCACGTCCGGCTTAGTTTTGGTGGCGGCCGACGCCAGAATTAGGCGGGGTGTGACACCGATGTCCTAAGAATCGACCTTGACCCTCTGAATCGATGACCCCCATCCTTTTGGTCCATAGAATTGACATTAAACACCCTATTTCCTAACATCAGTGTGGTGTCTATTCGACGATTTTCACTTGTTTCAAGATCACCCATCGAGGGGCTCTACAGACAACACATTTTAGGACCCCCTAAGCATCTCGTTAGGTCCCTAGAACTTCTTCCTTCACCATAAAACCTAGGTCATACTCCGAGTACTAATCAAGAGGCCACCGGGTGCTCCCGAGTTTTGTTTGACTACCGATCAACGTTTTTGTGAGAGAAAAAGCTCAATGAATTTTTGAAGGGCCCTGAATTCCATTTCTAAGGGTCCGTGCCTGAATCGGCCTTAAAGTTCCGACGAACGGACCACGTTCCCCTCAAAAATTGATTTAGAAGCCACCGGGCGCTTTCGAACCCCGTTTGACTCCGATCAACTCTCCAACTTGAGCAAAGATCTTTAGATACTCGAAGGGCTCTGAATCCTATTTTCAACGATCTGCCTCATATATGATTCAACCTTATGGTACAAACGAATGATCCATTTCACTACAAAGGGTCACTAAGCAATTTTAGGCCCCGTTTGACCTTGGTCAACTCTCCAAAGTGAGCGAAGATCTTTGGAATATCGAAGTGCTCTGCATAGACTTTCTAAAGGTTCATCCCGTGCGTGAATATGCCTTACAATTCAGATGAATAATTTGTTTCATTCTTATCCAAACGATCGAGGGGCATTTTCGAGCCCCATTTGACCACAGTCCATTACTGAACCTTGGAGAGGCCCCATGAATTCTTAAAGGGCTCTGAATACCCTTTCCTACGGTTCATCCTGTGCATGATTCGGACTTAAATATTGCATTTTACGACCATTTTTCTGAAAAAATATGCAAAGAACTGTCGAATGGCAAACCCATTTCCCTGCCTATCGACAGTGTGTCTGGGTTTCCTGTCGATAGGCACCCCATTGACCCTATATAACGAAAGCATGATCTCACTTCAAAATGCACCTTAGAAACACTCCTCTCAGTGATCTCAACAACATTATCTCGAAGTTAGCATGGTTTCCATATTGAAACCTCTCCCCCACATTCCATTCCCATCCTTTCCTTACCCTATTTGGCAAATTCCCTTCCCTCTCCTCCTACCACCTTCATTCACTTGAAAGGGCATCCCTTCAACATTAAAGATCAACTTCAAGTCTTCAAAAGAAGGTACAAATCTTTCACTCTCTCTTTAAATTCTCTTATTTCTGCATTACTTACTTAATTCTTATTTGAGCATTTTTTTTCACATATTACTATCCAACTTTATCTATTAGTAGTATTGCACATACTATACTTTCTATTAAAAAACCCAAAAAATAAGAAAAAGAGGGTTCTCTTGTAAATTCCTAACGGAGACTTCTCACTGCATTTTCTCACACTAAAACATCCTTTTTCCACACGCACACATATATGAAAAGTTCCTGATTAAATTTATGGGATAAACCCCACGGTGTATTATATTCGAGCTACGTGGACTTTGATGCCCTTTTAAGCTACGTAGCCGTCTTGGGTAATATCCTAGATTCGAGTCGTCTTTTATTTTTGTTCATATATTAGTTTCATATCATATATTTGTAATTCATGCTTACATCTTGTCCAACCTACACCATCGTCCTTCTATAAACAATTGGTGACCCGACAAATGCATACATAATATTTTATTTACTATTTTGGGAACACTCCTAAGAATGACCTCATTCCGCCTTTATTAATGATGTGAGTCGAGTAATTACACTCTCCATTTATATATACATGCACACACTTCTCGTAGTTATTAAGGAGAAGAATACCACATGCCCATGGCAGACCGAAATGGTGAGATGAGTGCCTAACACCTTTTCATTCTATAACTTAGTCCCCAAATCCTTGAACTATTATTTTCCCAAGCATCAATATGTCTTTGATGTCGTTCTCTCGAGGTGGCAACATTTTTTTGCTTGTTTTATGCAAAATAGGCCGACGACTCTGTAATACCCCTTGATTTTTAATGACTTGTAAAATGGGTTATATTTTAAATTAATGGATTAATTGGATTTCATTATAAATTAATTCATTTGGGTTTTATCCGAATTGTGGATATTAAAATGAATGATTCGGTATATTACTTAAAGATATTTAGGTAATATATGAATGTGATGTTATTGATATGACGGTGTGTTATTAATTCAGTAATTTGAATTTTTAGTCAGATGCGGTATGGGCCATGTCGGGACTAATTTGTTAAATTAAAAAGGGAACTTATTTTAATATCAACCTTATAGTCATTTTGACTACGTCGTTGCATCCGGAAGGGTTGAAATAGTCAGAAAAGTCTACTTGGATGTTGATATTGGGTCTCGGGTCATTTGAAAATGAAAAGACAACCCAAAAGGGCATTTTAGTCATTTTTACAAGGGAAATGAATAGTGATTTTGGATTTTATTTTATAATAAGTATTTGGAGATTAGTTATACGTGGGTTCATTTATCTATTCTACACAAAAATTGGGAGGTCATATTTTGAGAGAAAGTGAAAGGTTGCTTGGGAAGAAAAGAAGTTTGCTTGGAAAGGAGAAGAACCAAATACCAACGGTCACCACCACCACCCACCACTGAAAGTTGGCCGAAAAAGGTAGAACCACCTGTGATATACTACACCAAAGGATCAGATCTTCATTAGAAGCAAGTGTTTGATAATTGCAATCTAAGTTTGTATATTGTCCATGTTAGAATAGTTATAAAAAGATGAGATTTTTCATGTTTGGAAGATGAAAAGATAGAGTTGTTAATGGATTTCTGGGAACTGAAAATTTATGGGAATCAAACTCATGTTATAGGTAGATAGTAATCCACGAAATAATCACAAATCTGTTGAGGAAATTATGAGAATCATTGGTGTGTTCTTGAAGATGTCATGTGTATTATTTTCTTGAAAAAAATAAGATAAATATATGCTTTTAATTCAATCTCTTGATGATGAGATGTTGGGAATGATTTATAACCTGCTAGGTGTTAATGGGTATTGATGATGAGATGTTGGGTGTTGAATCTTAGAGGTTTTTTTAGGTTCAAAAATGGTGAAAAACTCTGAAATTTGGTGAAGAAGACGAAACAGTAGGTCTCGCGCGAAGTGGTTCAAACGATATGGGGATCTCGCGCGAAGTGGTTCGAACGACATGTGGAAGTTGTTTGAGCGAGATGGCATCTTGCGCGAAGTCGCTCGAACGACATGTGGAAGTCGTTCAAATGAAAATCATTCTGGTTCGAGCGACAGAGGAAATTTTTGGAGATTTTATCACAGTCCAGTTTTGAGTTGACGGTTTATTGGAGTGAGAGAAATTACCAAATCGTAAATTCAAATAGGAAAGAATTTTGGGAAAAGTATATGAGAATTCATACTTTAATTATTTCGGTATAGAGAGAAATATAATGGGACTTAGGTAAGATCAGTAAGCCCTAGATAAGAATCGAATTAATGTGATTGGGATTTAATTAATTAGAATGATGATAATTAAATTGAAGGAAATTTGGGTTGCTAGATTCATGTGTTGGATTATAATTTGTATGCATGAGGATTAAGGATAGGTCCAATAGGTGAGATTTAATATAACACATGGGTAGCCTTAGGCTTATAATTTGAACGTCAAGGTGTGAGTTTAAGCTCATTATTGATTGCGCAAGGACTGAGTGTAGTACAAGCGCTTAGTTGTATGGCTCCTGGATAGAGATGGGAGTTCATACCACATTTGGTTGAAAGAGGGGATGAGGTTATCCCGATTGCTTATTTGAATTTGACGGACCTCCACGACCGACAAAGTTAAGTAGTAGCGTATTGGATGGGTTCCTTGTTTGGATTTCGCTTTGCGAGACGCTCCGCGCATGAACCTTAACGACGTCGGGAGTGGAGAGATGTTATAGGATGCGAGGATGTTGACTTTTTTTTTATAATTCATATAGTGTGAATGAAACGCTATAGACTATGATCCATGTGATGATGGTATTCAATCCTAGTTGATAGTAGATGTGTTTATAAGAGATTAGAATCAATCGGTTATAACCCTAATTAAAGGAGAGTTTAATTCGTACTAATTCGGGAGATAAGATGATATGGTCCAGTAGGATATTAGTGATTTCTTACTCAATAAATGTTGAGGAAAAACCTATTTGAACCTTGACTAATGAGTGAGGCTCAGGGATGATTAAATTTAAAGAGCTATAATGCTATATATAGGAACTATCTTAGGGTAATGTAAGTACCTTGTTGATATTATATTATAGGTATGATAATGCCTATTTGATTGATTGATGATTTATGTGTATGACATACCTAGCTTACTTGCTATCGATAGGGAGGTTTACGCGTGAGGGAAGCCATATACTGATGAATCCATGGGATCTTTGATTTGTCGCTCGAGAACATAGGCCTATGAAAGACTTATCGGGGAGTTGATGAGTCCGCTGACTATGGGTACGTAAGTATGTGCGTGACCCATGGATACGAGAACTATGTTCGCCTCCAATTTGTATGTTGATGTTTGTGGTTCGAGAAATCCTTACTGAACCTTTTGTCCCCTATTCGGTGACAAGCGATATTGGGCAATGATAGCAGAGTAATGCATTGCACCGCAGCTGTGACTCGGGGTGCCATATTATGTATGTGTGTATATATATATATAATGGATTAAATGAATGTATATAGTGGTTTGTTCCTTCTACTGTGTGATAATTGTAGATGACGGTAAATAAAGAAAAATAAGTGAATTAAGATAATGAATGTTTATTCTTATAGATTTGAAAAGATTAATTCATGTTAATGGGAAACGTATAAGAATGATTCTACTACGTATGGTATGGGACATACGAGGTTATGTTATGAGATAGAATCATGTTATGGAAAACTAGTTAAGAGGAAACATTAACTAAGAGGTTAATAGGAAACGTTAAGTGTGCACTCTAGATGAGAGGTGAGAATATTAAGTGAGATTTTGGATACTAACATGTACATAATAAATGCTTTATTGCACTTGTTAAATACTTGTTGTTTTCAAAATCATTTTCACAATCGGGCTCTGACCCCTTTCCTTGCATGTTTTCTTTTATATTGTATCTTCTATATCAGGTGTCCAACAGCAGGGACGCCAACCTTAGCGGATTATGACGAGCTATGGAGCTATGGAGTATTTCTTAGACGTCTATCTTCATTTGATTCACAGTATTCTTTTAGTTAGGGCATGTCGCCCAAAGGATTTCAGTTATCTCTTTTCTATCTGAGTCAAATACTCTTGTACTCGTAATTAAGCTTTCTTTGTACGATCGTTCGCTGCCATTATTTTTTCTTCAGTTCTTGTATTCACCTTACATCCCCTATAAGCCTTCTTTTCTTCTTTCTCTATTTTATCATCTTTTCTCTATTTCTACCATGGTTCACATTGTAGACGAGGGTTCATTAGATGAGTTTAGAGTAAAAAGAAAAAATGCATCTTGGGTAGATTTAGAGATAGACCGGGGTCCCATAGATGTGTATTCTCTTCCTGAGGGTCACTGAATCCCCACCTTATTCATTGCTGAGTGTGGAATCACTTTTTCACTAAACCCTTTTTTTCAATTTTTTCAATACTTTGACATGGTCCCTATTATGGTGGTACTAAATACTTGGGGGGTGGCAAATGGTGTCAATAGATTGAATGAAATATATGGGACCCATATTAGAGTTCACGAGTTGATGTTTTGCTATAAATGGTGTACGGTTGGGGAAAGTACATGTTATCTGAAGACTAGGCAAGAAAATAGGGCTTTAGTGGTGAATTTACTAGATTACAATAATTATTATTGGGATTATGGTGTAGTTGTTAAGAAGTAGTAACATGCTCCTCTTACTGAGGGAGTATCTTACACTAGTCCCAGGTGTCCCCAAACAGGGTATAACATAGGTTACAATTCTACTATCTATTTTTCTTCTTTTGTTATGTGTTTATGTATTTGGCCGACTAACTTTGCTATTCCTTCTTGATGCAGAGGAAAGTAAGAAAAGGTGTCCTAAAGAAGGGGAAATTAATATTGAAGAGCCTCAAGTTTCTGTGGGGACTTAATCAAAAAGTGGGAGAAGAACATCCCTGACTTGCTTCCTTGCTGTCGGAATACAAAAGTTCTATCACCTCTTTTGTTGCCCCGACCATCATTTGTATTACCCCAAGTTACTATCAACTTAGAAGAGGATCTTGTACCTACTTCTTATACTATAAAATCTTCTAGTGCTAATTTCACCCGGGGAGGAACTTATTCCTCATTTGAATCCTTCGATACTTCTGAGATCCCACTTTCTTCTTCAGCTGACATGACTAAAAGGAAGATGCCCAATTTGATGAATGGGCTAATATCTCCTCCCACTAAGAAGAATGTTGACACTGGTAAGAAGCCAGTTGAGAAAAAATCCCAGGCCGGTGATAAAAGGACTCAAATCCTTGTTGTTGATGAGACTCAAACTACTGAGTCTCAATTTAAGAGATTGAAGATAGGTTTACCCCGACCTTCAAAAATAAACCAAGAAAACTCGAGCCGGCCAATAAGCATTGGCTGCAAAGAAGACTCTGAGACCAATAAGAGTTGGTGAGAAAAATCCAAGTTAACCTTGACATTGGGCCAACTTCTGTTGCTGTTAAGCCTATATTGGCCAGGGGTTTAATCAAGTCTGGAACTCTTCCTGCTGATAAGATTGCATCAGCCCCCATGCCCAAGTCCATGCTGACTGAGAGGGCTTACCATAATTTGGCACTTATAATTATCTTATCTTCCGGTTTTTCTTTATATTGATGATTTTTTTTACTTTTGGTGTTTGCTCTTTGTTTACAATTTTTAGTTAACTTTAACCAAATGATGGATAAGAAAGCCCAGTTGAGATCTTCTCTTGGTGAAGTGGAAGAGGCTTTTGAGGGCCTTAGACAATCTTTGGCTGCTTCCCGAGAGGCTTTGGAATCAAAGCAAAAGTTCTAGGATGAGGAGCTGAAAAAGGCTAAGGATAGGGAAACTATAACATAAGATAAATTAAAGGTTGTTGATGAATAGGCCTAAACTATTAAGAAGAGATTGGGTTATGATGAAGGTAAATCAAGACTTCTAAAGATAAACTTAGAGAAGCCATAACTCGGGCCCAAACTGCTAAAGATAAAGTGGTTTGATTGACTTCTAAAGTTACTTCCTTTAAGTCTAAGGGAAAAGATTCCTTTGAAAAGGGTTGGGAGAAGGCCCTTTTTATTGACTATGCCAAAATTGAGAATGCCAAGAAGTTGTCCTTCAAATAAGGTTGGTTGAAGGCTCTAAAGGTGGTCAGCACAAAGGCAAACTCTGAGTTTTTAAAAGGTATGACCCATTACCAGAGTTGTTATCTTGAGCCTAACTTTGAGGATCTTGTTATTTACGAGTAAATTAATGGTTAATCCCCAGTTGGCTGCAATAATAACATGGATAATGGAAGAGACTTTGAATGGTCTTGATGCTTAGAGAGAAGATCGCTCTGATTTTCTTAAATGGAGCCCATTGATGTTGTTCATATGGTTGGATGAGAGGTTCTACCTGGTGTTTCCTATTGAGTTTCCCTATGTAGGCGTGCTAAATTTCTTTGCTCGATACGTTATCAATTTTAGCCTATGTGTGGAGAACTAGGTCAATTGGTTCATGGAGCAAGGTGCTCGGTGGCTGCGTTGGTCGGTGCCATTGTGGAGGGAAATGCAACCTATTCTAGAACTGAGAGAGTATCGGTATGCTCGATTAGTTGGCATGTGAAAGATTTCATTCTATTTCCCGTGGCATCTCCTGCATCAAGTTGGATGGAATTAATTAGTTCATCCTCGCACACTATACTTCTTTTTTGTGGAAGACTTGACTGAATCCATGCGCATGAGGTTAGGTTCTCTGTGGGAGAATCATTGTACATCAACCCATCCATCTCAATCCATAAGTAGGGTATGGTATGTCTTCGAAGACTATTTAAAATGGTTATGGAAGCGAGTAGTGCTGAAGATCCTTACAGAAGAGACCAACCAGAGATGGTTTGTTCTTTTTGACAACATGGAAGGAAAGGTAGTTGTCTTTTCTAAGTTGGTCAGTGCATACCTCTTTACGGAGCATATTCAAAATAACAACTAGGCAAGAGAAGTTTGGGGACCTCAGGGGACTGATAATGATAGGGTTGGGTCTTCCGGCAGCAGCGAATAGGATTTTGTGAAGCTGGGATTATTTATGTGAAGCTTGTATTGATTTGTGTGTTTTGGGATGTTTTTGTATTTGGGGTTTTGGTAATAATTATATGAAGTTTTGTTTGTTTGTTTAGAAATAGTTTAGTTAGCGAAGAGGGGTGGTAATTATGACTCCCTTCGCTAATATTTTGTGTAATGGTACCAAAATTCCTTTTTTGAAATAAAAAAGATTTTGAACTTATTATTGTGACTCTTGACGAGTTTTACATTTGAGTTATCTATACCAATCGCTAAGGCATACATAATGAAAATGATAAATGAACTGTAATTCTCGGAGGTTAGAAAAGAATAGCATTTTGTGAAAAATAGGGGGATCGTGCCCATGTAAAATGTATGAGCAACTTACATACCTCTGGGGGTTTTGAAATTTTTTCGAGTTCCATCTAGAAAGAAAAAATATTTTTTAGAGGATCAAGCCCCACGTAGTTATGGGTAGAGACAAATGAAGAGAGTTTTTGTTAGAATATAAGGGGGATGAGAAGAGTCGTAGCATGCCAATATTTCAGACTAAGGGTAGAACTTCTTGAGAAGGTCCAGGTTGACTGGACATGCCATTTCTTCTCTATCAAGGTCAGTGAGCATAGTGAAGCCTCCAGATAAAATCTTCTTTACTATGTAAGGGCTGATCTAGTTCGGCTTGAACATCCCTCTGGGGTACCTCCTTAAGGGCTAGGTCTTATTTCTAAATGCAATGGTCATTGAATCTTTGGCTAAATGTTTGCGTTATTCGATGATAGTACCCTTGTATGTGGTATAGATAGTTCAGCCTTTTTTTATGCAAGAGTGACAATTCATCAAAGTGGCTCTAGTACCAATCTTCCTCTCCGACTCTACTATCGACCATAATTCATAAGGAAGGCATCTCTAGCTCAACGGGTAGGACTGCTTCCATGTCGTATATCATAGAGTAAGGGTTAACCTCGGTAGATGTCCTGACTAAAGTACGATCTCCCCAGAGGGAAGTAGGGATCCAGTCGGCCCAATCTAAACAACTCTAGGTCATTTTGCTGATGATAACTTTGAGATTTTTGTTGGTCTCTTTAACTGCACCATTTGTTTGGGGTCGTTAGGGAGATGATTCATCACTTTGAATCCCATACTCATCGACCAGTTCTATGACCTCAACTTTTAAATGAAACTAATTATCTGATACTAGCTAGTCGTGAATCGATATCTGTAGATGATGTTCTTTTGAATAAATTTATCCACCTTCTTGGCATTTAGTATTATGTATGACTCAACTTCGACCCATTTGGTGAATTAATCAATGGCGACTAAGATGAACTTGCACCCATACGAAACTTTGGGTGTGATTTTCCCTATGATTTTAATCCCCCAAGTGGAGAACGGCCAAGGATAAGTCATGTTATATAATTACTGATGAGGTAAGTTCTGAAGTTGGGAAAACTACTAGCATTTGAGGCATCTTCAGATATAGGCGGTACAATATTAAACAATCTTCTTAGAAAGAATATGACCATTCATTTGGGGTATGCATTCCCCGCTATGGATATTTTGTATCACTTCTTAAATATCAGCCCCTGTAATGTAGTGCAAGTGGGTTCCATCAAAGTTTCTCTTAAATAGTGCTTTGTTGTAGATGATATATTGGGCAAAATATTTGCGGAGGGTCGTAAGATCTTTCTTATTGGCATCGTGGGGATAACTACCCTACTTGAGGAGGTGCTAAATGTCGTAGTACCAGAACTTGACCATATTGAAATCTTCCTCTGTGATGAGCTGTAACAGTGGGTAGGCATAATATGTTTTTAGAATCGGATTCCCGCGGTCATGTCGATCATTGAGGCTAGGGTAGAAATGGCATCGAATAAGCTATTATTTGCATGGGGCAAGTCATGAAATGTGATATCTCGGAACTGGGAGGCCAAGTCTTCTGGGTGGGCATGGAAAAGTAAGATCTTTTCGTCTTTGACTTTCCATCTTCTAAGGACTTAGCCGATAATGAGAGAATAATCCCCATAGACATATAAGTATTTGATACCTTTCTTGAGGGAGACTTTGAGTCCTGTAGTGTATGCCTTGTATTCAGTCATATTGTTGGTGTAGGGAAAATCTTACTTGATGTCAATCGGAGTCTAAGAGCCATCAGCTGCGATCAGGAGTATACCATTGCCATATCATTTCTTTTGGGCAGTGTCGTCAAAGAACATTTTCCATTAGACATCCCTCCTGAGAGGTGTAGAGAATATCTTCGTCCGGTAATTCAGAGACCCAAACATCAACCTCTTTCATGGGGTAGTCAACAAGGTAATCGTAGATGGTTCTCCCTTTCATGGATTTCTGTGTGACATAATGATATAAAATTCATATAGAAACATAAACCATCGAGCCATTAGGATAAATTGGACGTGTTTCTCAAGTAGGTATTTGATAGAATCCATTAGAGATGCAAGTCTAATAGGAAAAGTGAGCATCTAGTGCCGTAACTTTTGAGTGATCCATATTAAGGCGACACATGCTTTTTTTGAGGAAGTGTAGTTGACTTCATACTGGCCCAACTTTTGACTGACATAGTAGATGGCCCTTTGGATGTAATATTCTTTAATATATTGGGCTATCAAATCCCCTACTCTAGTATCTATTACATTAAATTATAATAGTAGAGGGAGACTTGGTTGCGGTGGCATAGGTACTAGAGTTGGGTAAGATATTGCTTCATTTTATCGAAGGCTTCCGGATAGGCATCATTCCAAACTTTAGTAGAATCATTTTGAAGGAGTTTGTAGATGGGTTCGCAAATAGAAGTCAGCTTACTGATGAACCGAGTGATGTACTGAATTTTTCCGAGGAATCCTCGGACTTCCTTCTTCGCTTGGGGTGGTGGAATTTTGAGTATAGCTTTCAGATTGGCGGGGTTCTACTTCGATTCCATTTTCACTAACCATGAATCCCAAAATCATCCCTTTTGTGACACAAAAAATGTATTTCTGTGAGTTTAGTCGCATTTGTTATTGCCATAGTCATTCGAAGAACTTTCAGAGGGAGGGAATGTGACCATTCGGAGTTTTAGACTTAATAATCATGTCGTCTACGTAGAATTTGACCTCCTTATGTATCAAATCATGCAATATGATTATGGTGGCCCTTTAGTAGGTATCCCTAATATTCTTGATCCCAAATGTCATAACTATGTAATAAAAGGTTCCCCGGGGGTGATGAAAACAGTTTTCTCTTAATGGTCAGGGTGCATCTTGATGTTATTGTATCCGGTGAATCCATCGATGGATGAATTGAGAGCGTAATTGTCCTTATTGTCCATAATTATGTCGATGTTAGGTAATGGGTAATTGTCCTTCGGAGATGCTTTATTCAAATCCTAGTAGTCGATGCACATGCAAACTTTTCCTGCTTATTTCGGCATGAGTATAATATTAGCAAGAAATGTGGGATATTCGATCATCCGAATGAAGCACATGTTCAACTATTTTATTACCTCTTCCTTGACTTTGAGTGACCATTAAGTGTGGAGCTTTCACATCTTCTATTTGATCAGCTTGCACTCTGGGAGAGTAAGGATCTTGTGGTGAAATACTTCGGTATCCATGTCGGGCATGTCATCATAGGACCATGCGAAGACTTCCATAAATTCCTTTAGTAGCGCTTCGAATTGCATGCGCTCATGCTCATTAAGGATGGACCCTATCCTAGTCTCACATCGTTGGTTACTAGAAGTGATATTAATAACAACCGTTTCATCCTCATTAATTTGAAAGCGGTTATGTTATTTGTTATTAACCTTATTAAGATTAGTTAAGAATTTTTCATTTGCAAAATAATCATTATCAAGAGTTTGAGTTTGATTAGAATCAAGAAAATTAATGTAAGGCACAGTAAGATACTCCAAATCTTCGTTTATATCACTTTCAGAAAAAACAACATTGAGAACCTCGTCAAAAGAGGTCTCGATTACATTGTTATAAAAAAAGGAGATACAACAATAGATGAAGATATAGGGTAAACAACAAGGTCGGGTTACATTTCAATAAGTGGAACTAGTATAGCATTCCAGTTATGGAGAGGTTCATTATCTCCCTTGATATGAGTGGACGAATTTGACAATGTAGCGTCTGAATGGTTCACACATAGAGTCAACCCTAGTGTCTTCAGGTTAAATACTAGACTGATTATTTCTTTACCCGGTTCATCAGCTAACTTATCAAATCCCCCCCCCCCCAATCCGACAGCAACGATGTCTTCTTGCCAAGAAAAATGAATGCATTCCACGACCTCATGGCTTACTGATATAAATCATCCCACTCGATGGGAATGTGTAAGAGTGAAGGGTCCAACCGTCCTTGAAGATTTTAAAGCAGTGAGTAGTTTGAAAATGTTGCAAATCTCGATGGTCTGTTGAATCATGTCTGCCATGATTTGTACTACGTCTTTTAAGTTGACTTCATCAATGGGTACCACCAAATTATCTGATTCTCATTCCCATTTCTAGGATTCCATGAATAATCCACTGAATTCTTTATAGTCAACGATCATCTTGGTGGGCAATTTCAACCCGAACTCTAAAAGTTGGTACAGAACATCCGATAACTCTATATCTCTTCCTTCAGATAGGGTACGGACGACAATATAAGCCGTTATAAAGAGTGATAAAGATTGGATGGTAAAGCAGTAAGGGTGTAGGATAAAATATGATCAAACTTTTGGTGGTTTGGGTGAGATTACGTGCATTATGGGTGCTTTACTTGACTCAATTTGGGTAGTTGGATCGAATTCTGGGTCATTATCTAAAAAGATGGATTTATGTGGGTTGTAAGTAGGTTATGAGTGGTGTTGGGTTTAGAATTGTCTGGTGGGGCGATGATACCCCGATCAATTAAACTTTGGACCACATTTTGAAGATGAAAGCACTAGTCGGTAGTATGCCCAACAGACTGGTGGAAACCATAATGGGCATTGGCCTTGAAGTTCTTGGGAAGTGGATTTTGTAATGGATAAGGTCCAAGGGTTTGATTATATTTAGGCATAATAAGGCTTGGTAGACTTTGGATAAGGAAGCATGGAGCATGGTGTATTACTTTCTAGCATAATTAAGGCGACTTTCGGGTGCCCAAGAGGTAGCAGGCTGGGAGATATTATTGATGGTTGAAATTGTAGTATTGGAAGACTTCTCGTACTTTTTGGGAATAAACTATTTGGTCATCATCTTCTACTCGGCTTCTACCTTGGTAACACTTCCATCAATTTCTACACCAGATTCTTGGAGAGCTCGAAAGTGTGGATACTAGTGACCTCCCATAGCTATTAAAATATGGGGGAGGAAATTCCTTTTTACTATGGTGACTTGTTCTTTTTCGGAGGATCTGTTGGTCCTGCTGGTCGCTTTCTCCCTACACCTTGCTATGAAGGTGCTGACAGTTTCTCCAGGGTTCTTCTTGAGAAACATTAGATCATGACATGTAACATCTAGTTCTTCGTTGTACTTTTACTATGATATGAATTCACGAGCGACATCTTCCCAACTGCAGATTCTGGATTCTTCGAGGGATAGGAGCCAACGGAGAGCACTATCCTTCAAAGTATGTTGAAACATCTACGCCATTATCTCTTTAGAGGCGCTGATAAGGGTCATGACTTGGTGATAGCAGCAAAAGTGAATAATTGGGGGCTCGGTGCCACCGAACTTCTCGATGGTTGGCATCTTAAATGTTTCCAGCAATCTTGCTTTAGGGTAGGGTGACATGTGGGTGTAGTCCATATAGTTCCCAAATATCTTAAATTAGTAAAATTTCTTGTAGCTGGTGGTTTTCCTTGAACTTATTCAGTTCTTCTTCCTTGGGATTGAAGGGTACTGGCAAATTATCCCTTGGTCGGGAAAGGTTTGACATAGGGAGCTGAGAATGCGGCCAATTAGTAATCATGGCAAGTGGAGCATTCTGATATTCTTTTGGGACCCAAACATGCTCGGTAGTGGGTGGACCCATGGCATGAGGAAAGAGAAACTCAAGTTCTTTAGTAATCTAGACTCGGTTTCACTACATCTCATGAACCTCGATTTGAAGGTTGTCAATCATGGAACTGACTTGGACTAAGACTTCTATCAGATCAGGCTGCACCTTCGGTGCTTGATCGGCGTTTTCCATGAAGGACTGGTTAAGGTAGATTTCGGACTCAGATGATGTAGTAGGGGAACTGGCAGAGCTTCGGGTCGTTTTGAAGGAAAACCGAAGGCGATAGAGAGACAGGATAATAATCGAGTATGCGATCCACCTGAGAACGAAAATGAATAAATTTTATTTTTGAAAATGGGAAGAAATTATGGTTTTTTGCTATTTTTGAAAACCAGAGGAAAAATATTTTTGACACTTTGGGTAAAAAAGAGGGAAAATGTTTGCGGTATTTTTTATTAAAGGAGGGAAAATATTTGTGGTATTTTTTATGAAAAGGAGGAAAAATATTTTTGGTATTTTGGTAAAAGGGTGGAAAAACGGGAGATGTGTCTTAGCATTTATTATTATTATTATTATTATTATTATTATTATTATTATTATTATTATTATTATTATTATTATTATTATTATTATTATTATTATTATTATTATTATTATTATTATTATTATTATTATTATGTTTTCACTTGGTTTACCTACATGCAAAAGAAATGTCGGACATGACCCAAGCTCGGGAATATTGGGTTTGTAATGTAGGTAAAATAGGGTTTGACTTGTTCCAAGCTCATAGGTAGGGTCCTATTTTGAAAAATGATGAAATAGCGCAAATATTTAGGTTGCATGTTGACCCGACATTTCAGCAGAGTTTTGTGTGGAAACCAACAAAGTAAATATGAGTGCCTTAGGATTGATGCCTATATGAGGTTTATGCAGTTGTTGGATTAGTGAAGAGGTTCCCCCCTTTGGCATGACATCCATAATATACTTTTTTCTTTTGAGGGCAATCGGTATGTGTGGACAAGTCATTTGATACAACTGAGTGTATGCGAAATGCCTGACTATACACCTCGTGGGGACAGTATGTGTGAGAGAGAATTCGATTTACTCGACGTACATGAACAAGTATAGCTTATGCCTCCCGTAAGCTTAAGCCTCATGAGAGGAATTACCCCACCCACGACTTGGAGTTGGCAATGGTCATGTTTGCACTTCGTATTTGGAGACATTACCTCCTGGGGGAGAAATTTTGCTTATTCACGGATCACAAGTCACCACAGTACCTCTTCACGCAGAAGGAGTTAAATAAGCCTCCGTATCGGTGGCTTGATTTTGTGAGGATTATCAATTTGATATCCAATACCACCCAGGGAAGGCTAACGTGGTAGCAGACGCATTGAGCCATAGTCCAGTAGGTGAGGTGGCCGAGGTACGAAAAGCGAAATGGAAGGAGATAGGACACTAGGATGCGGTGGATCGATCGTTCATGTTTGTGATGACAATTATGATCGATATTATTAAAAGTGTAGTATAGGCTCAAGCAGATGATCCTTTTTGCCAGAGTCAGATAGTGAAGCTTCTAGCAGAGGGGGCCGAGTCTTATACCGTGGGTTCAGATGGGGGTCTATGTTTCAATGAAAGGTTGGTTGTTCCTTAGGGAAAAGACTTGCGACATGAGGTGATGACAGAGTCGCATGGTTCATGATTTATGGTACATCGCGGTGGGAATAAGATGTACCAGGATATTCAGAGACAGTACTGTTGGAGCGGGATGAATAAGGATTTTACCGAGTTTGTCTCGAAATGTGCCACTTGTTATCTAGTAAAGGTGGACCATCAGAGATCGATGGGACTTCTACAGCCATTAGAGGTTCCTATATGGAAATGTGAGAGCATTTCCATGGACTTCATCATGGGATTAACCACATCGCAGAGGGGTCACAATTCGATATAGGTGATAGTGGATCATCTGACCAAGGTAGCCCACTTTCTGTCAGCTCGGACAGATTACACCACAGGACAGTACGCCCAGATATTCATAGCAGAGATAGTGATATTTCACAGGGTGCCTCTCATTATCGTGTCTGACAGAGATAAAGTGTATGTGTCTCAGTTTTGGGAGAGTTTCCAGGAGGCGATGGGTACAAAGTTACGATTGAGTACAACCTATCACCCGCATACAGATGAATAGACTGAGTGAACAAATCAGATGTTAGAGGACATGTTGCGTATGTGAATCATTGATTTTGGCAGAGGCTGGGAGCAGTATCTTTCACTGGTGGAGTTTTCCTACAACAACTCCTACCAGTTTAGTATCGAAATGGCTCCATTCGATGTTCTAAACGGCAAACCTTGTCATTACCCAGCATGTTGGTTAGAGGTGGGGAACAATAAGTTACTTGGTCTGGAGTTGATTTAGGATACTTGGATGAGGATAGAGTTGATACGAAGCTGTATTCGGGTCCCTTAGGATCGACAGAAGAGCTACACCGACGCCAAGTAGTATTTCTGAGAGTTTAATATTGGGGACCAGGTGTTACTTCGACTGTCTCCTATGAAAGTAGTTATGCATTTTGGGAAGAAGGGGAAGTTGTCTTCTAGGTACGTAGAACCATTCGCTATTATTGAGAGGATTGGTCCAGCTACTTATAGACTTGGGTTATCGGAGCACTTGCATAGGGTCCATGACGTGTTCCATATCTCTTCGCTGAGGAGACATCTTTGAGATGATTTGGCCCATAATCACATTGCGTTTGAGGAAATCGACTTACAGCTAGATAGATCCTACAAGAAGGGGCCGGTTGATATCCTAGATCGTAGCAAGAGGAAGTTGAGGTCAAAGATAGTACCACTAGTTCGTGTTTAGTGGTGACACCCTAATATTGAGGAATCTACCTGGGATCGCGAGGATGATATGTGTGAACGTTATCCAGAGTTATTCTTGCCAGTTATATCTTCTTTTTCGAATTTCAGGATGATATTATATTATTAGGGGGGAAGTATGTAATACCTCGCATTTTTACGCATAGTTATTTTATTATGAAATTATGGAAATTTGGATTAATTAATTTAAGAGAGAAAATTTAATTTATAATTAATCCGAATTTAATGGTAATAATTACTAGCGTGACGAGAGTTAGTTATTATTGAAAATAATTATGTTGAAATCATGTTGAGTAATAACTATGTTGAACATTACATAGTGAGTAACGTAATATATGGTTTCGTAAATAATATTATGGACAGGGGCGAGATACACAACAGTTCAGATATAATTATTAGGGCGCGTATGAGTCACGTCACTATTATATATTTGGGGGTTAGAAGGATACATTATTTTTATATAACTCGAATGACTATTTTGAGTGAGCCAGTGTGTCCGGAAGGGTCGATATAGTTAGAAAACACTACTCGGGTATTATATTTGGAGTCCGAGGCATTTTAGCCCAAAATGATGCCCCAGAGGGGTATTTTAGTTTTTTGGGATTTTTGAGTAATTAAATGGACGAAAATTAGGTTTTAATTAAAATTTACGTGGGTTAGAGGTTACTGTCATTTTCAACTTAAATGAGGGAGAGAGAGAGAGAGAGAGAGAGAGAGAGAGAGAGAGAGAGAGAGAGATAGAGAGGAGGAGGAGGAGGAGGAGGAGGAGGAGGAAGAAGAAGACCCCATAAGAGAACTAAGCCAAGAACTCAAGATTTCTCATTAATAATCACACCAAAGTATAGATCACAACGAGAGGATCAACCACATACTAATTTCTATCCAAGAATCAGAAGTTTATTCCATGGAAAGTGTTTATCTTGCTCCTCTTTTAGCAAATATTGTTCATGTTGATTTAGATTACATGATATAAACTTAGTGCAATGAAATCTTAGGTTTAATTAGACTAAATTGTAAAGAAATCTTATGAATTGAAGATGGGTATGCATGTAGAGTTTTTGCCCATTGTTAGACTATTAAACTTGGAGATTTTATGTCTTAATCACGAATTATAATAAGAGTTTTGAGTACTTAAATTACTAGGTTCACTTTATGCAAAATTTTGGAGATTTAAGAAATTATTGGGTTTCCCTTTGAAAATATATAGATTTGAACCCTAAATTGGGTTAGAAAGTGTCCCATAATGATTAGGAATAGTTTAGAAAAATCTAATTAGATGTTGGATGAAATTTGGGTTGAGTTTAAGGTTTGATATGTAGGAAAAATCGAATTTAGGGAAGAACCGGGCTAGTTCGAATTTTTCGTTCGAAGACCAGGCCAGGTTATTCGAATGACCTCGTTCGAACGAGCCTTCTAACGAGAAATCCAAGGACCTTTCTAACGAGATGTTAAGTTCGTTCGAAGTGAGAACTTCATTCGAACGTACTCGTTCGAACGACCTTGTTCGAACGAGAATCCCTTTACATCTAACGAGATTTTAGAATACACTTTTTGAGCTGGTTAGGTTAAAAAGCATCCTAGGGTTATCTAAGTGAGAAAAATAACCTACGTGAATGATGAGTGACCCAAAGTCGGAATTAATAGTGAATGGGGAGTGCGATTATTCTCAGGATGTAGAAAGTTCATAGAACCGAGGAGAGTTAGGTTCAAGAGAGTGTATACACACACACACACACACACACACACACACACACACACACATATATATATATATATATATATATGATCTATGGAGAGGGTAGAAATAATAATACTACTTATGTATTATGGTTTGGGTTGCGTGAATGCCTATTCAGTTATATAAGTTTTGTGCATGCTTATTACGTGGAATATTATGTGTATGACATACCTAGCTACTGGCTAACGAACGAAGGTTAGTGCGTTGTGGATGACCATATCTTGTGTGCCTTTGGGGGATTTTGAGTCGTACCACTAGAGGATGGAACCTAGGTACGGGCTATCTATGACAACGATAGTGCTGACGATCATATGGGTGCGTAGGTATATACGTAGCCCATCGGCTTGGAACTATGTTCGCCTCTAATATGTGTATACATTTTATCGGTTCTTGAGAGATTGAACCTGTTGTCCTTTATGCATGAGCGTTGCAATGGGAATAGATAGCTGATACGGCGGAAATATTGCGTATTTCACCCGTTAACCTACGCGTTATTAGCCCCCTCGGGTATCTTATTCCCTATATTTATGCTCGTTAACCGGACAACCCTCGGATTTCTCTGATAACATGTTTTGCAGGGGTTAATTGAGCTTTTGTAGGTATTTGGATGCTAAGTGTGAAGTCCGGATGCGTTTCGCTCGATTTCCGTACACAACCGCACGCGCAAGGGCATTTTAGTCTTTTGACAGCTTGGGCACCTGGCCCGACATCTACACGGAAGTTGTAGCCCTCCTCGCTAGCTTCGCGTGGCCGTGAACGGTGCGCGATTCCGATGCATAACGACAAAGTTACGGCGATTGGAGCGACGTTGGATTGTATGCCAAAACAGGGAGGATTGCAGGCTGCCCCTGCTTGGTCGATCTATCGACCATAAGGGTCGATCGATCGACTCTTCTTATTTTTGCCACGAATTATACTGTCGATCGATCGACCAAAGGGGTCGATCGATCGATCCCCTGTTTTCCCCTGCAGATATTTTCTTTTCTTACAACTTACTATATAAGTTGTTTTTGGTTGTAATAAAAAAAGGAGTTTTTAGAGACCTGATATTTTTAGAGAGATAGAGATTAGATAGGTTTAGTTAGGGTTTGGTGTGGAGATTTCTTTTCTTCTTCTTCTTGGATTGACAACCCATGTGGTTTGTAAGATTGAACTATTCACTTCCTCTCCATTTATATAGTTTGTTCTTCTTCTCCTCTTGCCTTGTAATTTAGTTTCAATGCTTTCTAACTAGTTTACATGCTTTAATTCTTGCTTTCTTAGTCTAATTAGCATAATTTAGTTTAACTCACCATGCACCCTTAGATAAATAGGGTCGGGATTTCATTTCCGCCATTTTTGGGCCCCGAGCTCCGAAAACTAGGTTTAGTGCAAAATCGCGTTTAATTGAAACCGCGTGTATCAAAGTTGGATTGTTAAGCGTTTATCTTTCTTTGTCACGCAACGTTAGAGTTTATAGCGACAATCCGAGTTTAATCCGCGTGCGACCATTTTCCGTTAAATGTTTAATCTCGCAACTTTGGCTTAAATTCCTTATTGTGTGATGTTTATGCTTAATTGGAAATGCTCGATTAGATTTCTTTCGAGCCTTAACTCTAGTTAGTAGTTGTTTCGATCCGTTTGGTAGAATGCGATCCCGATCCTCGCTTTACTTTAATTTAGCGTAACTTCTCATTTTCTTTTGTCACCATAACCACCTATCACCTTTTACACTTTTATTCTTGAAGTTTTAAAACAATTAACATCTGAAATTTAATAATTCCCTGTGGATTCTCGACACCCGACTTACCGCTTTACTTGCTTGTCAAGTGTAGCCGTAGCTTAGGTCTATTCTTTTGCATGTCGAGCGGGAGCCGAAATCAACGATAGTGTCCCTACACAAACACTCGGTTCCCCTCGCGTCAAATTGGCGCCGTTGCCGGGGAATTGTTGTTTTAGATAGTAATTGTTTTATGATTTCGTAGTATTTTTCCTTTTCTATTTGTATTCTTTCTCTTAACCTTTCTTGCAGGATTTTCATACTTCGAGCGCTAAGAAACTTTCATTCGAGGTTGCTCACTTTCTTTCTTGGATTCTCCATCCTTCAACAACGAGGTAATCATGTCTTTCTTTTATAGTAATTACGGTTATTCTAATGATTCTTACTTTGGGGATAGTTTTCAAGTTTTCCATTTTGAAGATTTTCTTGAAAATCAAAGACTTGAAAACATTTATCGGAATGAAAATCGTTATTGGGAGCTTGAGTTGGATTCATTATTCGAATCCAATGACGATTTTCATTTCATTACTTTCGAAGACGAATTTCAACCAAATGAGGAATCCGAGGATCTAGAGCCGAGGAAGCCTACTTTGGAAGAGGCTTTTCTTCTTTATTCCCAAGGTTTGGAAAGCTTAAATGATGCTGGAATGAGACTTGGTGAACTTTGCGATGAGATTAATTCTTTTCCACAAAACAACGAGGAGGTGGAAACTTGTGTTTCACCTCAATTTTTCAAAGAATTTCTCATCCAGTGTGCATCTCTCTCCCTCGAAATTCAATCTCCTTCTGACGATGAGTCGATTGAGATTGAATTTGTTTCATCACCATATTCGTTTTCCGTCATTGAACCATTAGAATTACCGGTCGATTCCTGTGAGTCGGTAGAAATTAAAACTTCTACACTTTTTGCCGACGAGGACTCTTTACCGGACTTGTTTTCGATGGATGTTATCCCGATGTGTGCACCATCTCCCATTCCAATTGAAAAACCTTTGGGGGATGAATCGATTTTTCTTGAACCTCAAGTGTACTTTTCCCCCTTGTTATCCAAATCCCCCATCGTCCGCCTAGAATTTCAAATTGGCGATGGTTCATTTCTTTCACCGCCCACATGCCTTCCGTTGTTCAAACGGAATTCCTATTTTCCGGGAGGCATGCATGCTCGGGAGGGTCCACCGTTGATCCTCCAAAGTCAAATCGTGTTTTGGATGGACCCTCAAAAGTTCAAACTTTTGGTATATAGTTAATTTCACATCCCAAGTGTAGGTTGTATATACTAACTTCTTTATTTTTTGTTTTTCTTGATTTTAGCCTAGTGTAATTAGCTAATCTCTTTTTATTTCTTTTTGCATGATTGGTTCTAACTCTTTTGTAGGTTCAACGGACTTGAATTTGCGGAGATATGCGCCCCGGCACGCACTTTTGTTAAGAAAACAATCGAAAATCACAAAAACATTTTTTCCTTTATTTTTCACACTCGCATCCTCACGCATTTGCATTTGTTTTATTTTTCTTTTATTTTATTTTTCATTTGTTGTCGTGATTATGCGTGTGCGTTGCTCGTGTACATATTTTTATTTTCTTTCATTTTTATTTTTTTTTTATTTTCTTTAGCCTAGGCCTTTTTGGTGTGTATATTTAGGCCTATGTGTATTTTATTTTTATTTTTATTTTTCTATTTTTGTTTCATATTTTTATGTGTATATATATATATATACTATATTTAAAGTTATTTTGATTTTAGACCCCTTAATTGTTCCCAAATTGCATTTCCCCCCCCCCCCCACTTTAAATTTTCAATGCAGTGAGGTTTTTCTGCTTGGTCGATCGATCGACCCTTGGGAGTCGATCGATCGATCGACCAGTAAAACCGAAACTGCCTCTTTATTTCTCCCCATTCTTCTTATTTTTCTCTTCTCCTCTCTACACCAATTTCGTGCCCTAGTTTCCCTTCATCACATTTCATCATTTTTCTTCCATTCTCTACATTCTAAAGGTATCATTCTTCCCACTTACTTATGTTTTTGTAGATTAGGGTTGATTTTTGTCACAATTTGCATGTTTAAACCCTTAATTGACATATGTTGAATGTGTATGGTTTTTCCCTTATTCCAACTGATTTATGCTGTGATTAGAGTTATAAATCCACTCATGAACATGTTTTGATTGCTGCATTGTTGGTTGTTCATGAGTGGGGTGGTTTTGTTGGTTCATTGGCACATTTCTCACCCTTAGTGCACATTGCGCACGCCAAGTGTTCGCCAAAATTGCCCAAAATAGTTTTCAATGCATTTTTGGCGCACACTTGGGTGATTTTTACTCGTTGTCGTATTTCGACATATTTTAGCGCAATGTTGCACTTTGTTACCTCGGTTTTGGGCACTCGCACCCCATTTCAACTCGTACACTAAACTAACCATTAATTGCGCTTACAATGTTTTTGTATTTCTTAATTCTTGTTTTGTAGGTTGAAATGGCACAACCCAAGAAATATAATTCCACTGTGTGCATGCCCATCCTGGGTTTCGAGGGTTTCCGTTGCAAGAAGGAACGGGAATGGTTTCAGGCCTATTTTGAGACTGCTCAGAGGCCGTTGGCCTACAATCTTGCCTGGAAGCTTGAGGATTTGCCGAGTGAGGCGCGAGTTATTCTGAGGCGCCAGGGATGGGAGGCTTTTCTCGCTACTAATGGGCGCATCAATGAAGAATTGGTAAGAATATTTTATGCGACATTAGTGGTGGTGAAAGGTGACGGGCCGACCACTTTCGAGGCCATGGTTCGAGGGGTGAGGGTACCTTTCCGCTTATCTGATTTGGCCTCCTTCATGAATGTACCGAACCCCGAGAATGCTGTCAGTTTAACCGATGGGGATGTTTTTGGTTTGACGACATTGATAGAGAGCCTTGCACCGGGTGAAGAATGGAAAAGAATGGCTTTTCGTTCGGCTACAATGGAGGACCTACCGAGACTAATTCACTACATCAATGTCCACTCCTTTATGGTGACGAGCAACCGATCTGAGGTGCGTCACAAGCACGCCGCATTTATCTACGCGCTGATTAATAATTTGGGCAATATCAGTTTGCCCAACATATTTCTGGATATGATGTGCGCTACTGCCAAGGAGAGAGCCAAGACATTTTCCCTCCCTTTTCCTGCCCTCATCACTAAGATTTGTATTTCTCACGGTTGCCCCGAGTTAATCGCCGACCGCAAACACGGTCCACTCGGGCTTCTAACACAGGCCAACATCACAAGAATGCTGAAGCGCGAGTGGGGGCAACCGGCGACGAAGAGGCAGAGGGCAGAGGTTGCTGACGATATGGCTGAGGAGGAGGAGATTAGAGAGATGGAGACTGGTGAGGGTTCTCACGTGCCACATACAGAGGATGATGCCCGCTTTTCGGCATACCAGGCAGTGCAGGACCAGCGCTGGGAGGAGACCCAGCTCAGGTGGGCGACTTGGGAGTCGCGCCTGGACCAGTTGCAGGCCGAGCAGCGGCAGCAGTGGGCTCAGCAGCAGGCTCATCAGGAGTAGTTTCAGGCCGAGCAGCGGCAGGAGTGGTCTGTGCAGAGGCAGGCCAGGGCACAGAGTAGACAGGACTACCGGATGATGCAGCGGATGATGAGAGATCTTTATCTGCAGCGCAGTGATTCCGACGCGCCAGTGCCTCCTCATTTTCAGGACCCCTCCGATCCTAGTGGTTCTGGCCACTAGGCTGTTGTTGTGCTGGGTTTCATTTTTGTATTTTGGGATCGGATAGTATGTTGTATTTTTTTTCTTTTTATTTTTCTTTTTATTTGTATTTGTATTTCTTTTATTTCAGAAGTTGTAATGTATTAAGTTATTTTGTATTGAACTTATGAAATGAGAAATGAGAATGTAGTTTGTGGTTGTTTATTGGATTTTGATGTGTGTGACCTTCCATTTTATAAAATCAAAAAGTTCACCATCAATTTATCTAGTATTTGCACTTCAGCCCCTCTATATTATTGTGACTTGTGACATAGATTCTCTTTACTTGATACATCGGTACATATTCTTCATATGCTTTGTACTAACTTGTTTTGCAGCTTCATTTGGACTTGTACTTATGGAGATCGCTCCACGTGTGGGTAATATCATTCTTTTCCTAGCTTTGTGTTGTGTTCTTTAATGGACGCATTGGGGACAATGCAACATTTAAGTTAGGGGGTGTAGGATAGTCTATCCATTTTACTGTTTAGTCCTTGGATTTGATTACAATTTAGTTACAAAGCATGTTTTTGTTAAAATTTGAAAAATTTCAAAAATATTTTCTTTCTTTTTTCTCCTTTGTTGGGCATTTTGCCCTTGTTTCCGATGATAAATTTTAATAATTGCCCGATCAAATAGACAATTCAACTATGCATGTTCTCGATTTTAGAAGTTATTAGATTCTAGTCCCTAAATCATTAATATTATGAATAACTTCATGAATTAAACTTTATCCGTGAACATATGCACCATTCTTGTTATATTGAATTGGCTTAAGATTTTTATAACTCGGTATGCTTTCGCTGCATTGTATATACTTACACCGAGTGAGATTAGAGACTTATCTTCATTTGTGAGTGTATACACTATTCTTTCCTCTTTGAAAACGTTACAGTCGTTGGTAATCTCTTTATTCTTTCATTGACCGTTCATTAATTGAGTTCATCATTGAAATGTGTTACTTGAGCATGATTTTCTTATGTTGTTTTAACTCGCAAATTGCGTATACTTTGTGAAATGATCATAGGCCCTCTTTGATATATCACCCATATGACCTTGACCTCACCTTTATATGTTCCCTAGTCAACCCCTTTGAGCCTATATACTAGCCTTTCTTTTCATTACCCAAAATCCCATATCCAACTCCAAATTGGAGTTTTATACCATATGTATTACCTTACATACCCTTGTTTGGATTGTTGCTTGGAATTGAATGTTGTTGTGT
This sequence comes from Sambucus nigra, assembly GCA_949130495.1. NCBI lineage: Eukaryota > Viridiplantae > Streptophyta > Magnoliopsida > Dipsacales > Adoxaceae > Sambucus > Sambucus nigra. The sequence goes on along the minus strand of OX422208.1, from coordinate 482,787,749 downwards.
GGTTGCAATTTGAGTATGAAAAGAGTAAGAAGTGTCAGAAAAAGAAAGTAGTGAAAAAGAGAAAGCAAAAAGCAAAGAAAACAAAAGAAAAAGTGAGAAAAAGGAAGAAAAGAAAAAGAAAGAGAAAGTTGTAAATATTGTTTGTAGTGTTTCAATAAGCTTTGATTACTCTCTCAATTGTTATATCTGTGCTCGTTTGGATATCTTTGTCCAACTTTTGATATTGCCCACTTTTTCACATTATTCTGAGTTTTCATCCCGAACACTTTGAATCCTTATATACCTCCCTTTCATTTCGTACCTTAACCTAGCCATACATTACAACCCAATTACAAGTCCTATGTGATCTTAAGTAGATGTAATTCAAATGTTTAAATAGTGTTGATAATCTGTGAAAATGCATTTCGCCTCTTTTAGTGTGCCGTATCCTTTCACTGAGATTGCAATTTTTATTTCCTATATAGCGTTCTTCTTTTGTGACATGTGCGCGGCCTAGTTTCCATTTACATTTACTCTTTATGCCCGCATGTCCCGTGTATTACCTCCCTTTTCATAGTGAATTCATTTGTTGAGCGTAATGCCCGTGAGGATTGAATGTATGCATGCTTTGATGTTTAGTATCCGAATTATTTAAGTTTTTCGCCAAATCATACCTTGCATATGCTCACTCCCCTTCCACATGCTAGAGTTTCAATTCATTGAGGTGCATTCGATAATGTTAATAACTACGGACTTCTCATGCGAATTCGTTTGCTATGCTAATAACATGTTGAAATCTTGTTCGCACTGATGAGTTTGTCTTACTTGATTGGGCATATTTTGAGGAAACTTTATGATGTTTGTGGGTTCCATCACTGAAAACCCTCACGAGACGACACTCGTCCACTAGGGTAACCTAGGGGTTTAACGGCTTATTGTATACGCTAAATGCAATCGAATCGCCCGCGAAAGTGGCCTTATCTTTTTATTGCTTTTATACCATACTTTTGTACTCTCTCCTGTGTTGGTTTACTTGTTCTTCTTGTTGCATCTTATTTCATTGCTAGGGACTAGCAATGTGTAAGTTAGGGGGTGTGATACGGCGGAAATATTGCGTATTTCACCCGTTAACCTACGCGTTATTAGCCCCCTCGGGTATCTTATTCCCTATATTTATGCTCGTTAACCGGACAACCCTCGGATTTCTCTGATAACATGTTTTGCAGGGGTTAATTGAGCTTTTGTAGGTATTTGGATGCTAAGTGTGAAGTCCGGATGCGTTTCGCTCGATTTCCGTACACAACCGCACGCGCAAGGGCATTTTAGTCTTTTGACAGCTTGGGCACCTGACCCGACATCTACACGGAAGTTGTAGCCCTCCTCGCTAGCTTCGCGTGGCCGCGAACGGTGCGCGATTCCGATGCATAACGACAAAGTTACGGCGATTGGAGCGACGTTGGATTGTATGCCAAAACAGGGAGGATTGCAGGCTGCCCCTGCTTGGTCGATCTATCGACCATAAGGGTCGATCGATCGACTCTTCTTATTTTTGCCACGAATTATACTATCGATCGATCGACCAAAGGGGTCGATCGATCGATCCCCTGTTTTCCCCTGCAGATATTTTCTTTTCTTACAACTTACTATATAAGTTGTTTTTGGTTGTAATAAAAAAAGGAGTTTTTAGAGACCTGATATTTTTAGAGAGATAGAGATTAGATAGGTTTAGTTAGGGTTTGGTGTGGAGATTTCTTTTCTTCTTCTTCTTGGATTGACAACCCATGTGGTTTGTAAGATTGAACTATTCACTTCCTCTCCATTTATATAGTTTGTTCTTCTTCTCCTCTTGCCTTGTAATTTAGTTTCAATGCTTTCTAACTAGTTTACATGCTTTAATTCTTGCTTTCTTAGTCTAATTAGCATAATTTATTTTAACTCACCATGCACCCTTAGATAAATAGGGTCGGGATTTCATTTCCGCCATTTTTGGGCCCCGAGCTCCGAAAACTAGGTTTAGTGCAAAATCGCGTTTAATTGAAACCGCGTGTATCAAAGTTGGATTGTTAAGCGTTTATCTTTCTTTGTCACGCAACGTTAGAGTTTATAGCGACAATCCGAGTTTAATCCGCGTGCGACCATTTTCCGTTAAATGTTTAATCTCGCAACTTTGGCTTAAATTCCTTATTGTGTGATGTTTATGCTTAATTGGAAATGCTCGATTAGATTTCTTTCGAGCCTTAACTCTAGTTAGTAGTTGTTTCGATTCGTTTGGTAGAATGCGATCCCGATCCTCGCTTTACTTTAATTTAGCTTAACTTCTCATTTTCTTTTGTCACCATAACCACCTATCACCTTTTACACTTTTATTCTTGAAGTTTTAAAACAATTAACATCTGAAATTTAATAATTCCCTGTGGATTCTCGACACCCGACTTACCGCTTTACTTGCTTGTCAAGTGTAGCCGTAGCTTAGGTCTATTCTTTTGCATGTCGAGCGGGAGCCGAAATCAACGATAGTGTCCCTACACGAACACTCGGTTCCCCTCGCGTCAATAGCCGAGTATACCTAGCACCAGGGGTTTCTTAACCATTGGTGCAGTGTTGATATATATATTTTTAAGTATACAGAGTGAGATTTATATATGTATACTGAGTTCCTATTGTGTGTTTCATGTTAGCCATTTTATTAAAATATATACTTATTGGGTCACCTATTGAGAAATAAAAAATTTATGAGAATGAGTTAAATCATCTTTAAACCTATTCCTAAATAATAGAGATATATTGTCTTCAGGTTATTTAGATATTTTTATTCGGCATAGTGGTTATACCACGCATTGTTCGACAGAGTATAGTGACTAATATGGGTAGTTAGACTCGCTAGGCATGCACATTAGATGAGAGGTGAGCATCTCAACTGAGTACGCTAAGTTGACATGAATAATATTTGTGCTAATTAACCAATTTAAGCACTTGTTATACCTAAAATGTTTTCTACTCGGGCTCTGACCCATTTTTCTGCAAATATCTTTTCTTGTTCTATTATTTTAGGTACTCAGCCACAGGGACACTAGACTTTGGAGATTGCATTCATTTTCCGAGCTGTAGATGTTATGGAAGCTATAGGATATTTCTAGTAGACGCTTATGAGTGTATTTATCTTTATCTATCAGTCATTTATTTCATTCAGACATGTCGTCCCTCCTATTTTACATTCAAATATTTAGAGTTGTTTTATTCTATTATTAGACTTTGATTTCATGTTACTGGATTATTGTATGTGATTTTGACTGGATGTGTTTAATCTAGTTCTTTATTTAAATTCAATTAGTTCTTTCCTTATGCTATTGTGATGTATGGTGATGATTAGATATTTCTCTTTAATGATGATGGCTAATAATAAGATAAAATTTTGACACCAACCTTTTTAAATATTAGGTGGTTAGTTTTTATTAAATTAAAATTTGAGCTTTCGAAAGTGATGCATTATTTGAACCAACTTTATATTCTGAAATTAATTAATTAAGGACTGATCACCCGGTAATTAATTAGGCGACGTGTCACAGGTGGTATTAGAGCATCAGGTTCTAGTGTCCTTAGGATCTGTATGGCATGTTATGTTTTCGCATAGCGTCCTTTGATATAGAGCCCTATAATTTAGGATTTTTGTATTCTTTATGCATTTTACGTTCTTTAGATACTTTGAGATAATAACTATAGACTTATGAAACTCTTATATCCTTTTAGATTCCTCCTCGATGTGCATAGAGAGTTCCCAGGGATATTCAGCTCGAGCCTCAGCCTGCACCATCTCAGGGTATGATGAATGCCACTAAAGTTACCGCCATTATAGCTCAAGCTGTAAATGCAGCATTGACAGTTGTGCAGCAGACACCACCTTAGGCACCGATGGTGGCTCCAGTTCAGTCCCAGGCCTTCCCGTCTTCTTGAGAACGTATTAGGGATGCCTTCCAGAAGGCTCATCCTACAGAGTTTACAGGGAGATACTATGTGGTGGTAGCGATCCAATGGTACAAGGATATCCAGAGGCATTTGAGGATGCATGAGTGCACGGGGGTGTAGAGTCAGATACTGTCCACGTTCAAGTCAGTGGGAGAAGCACTGTAGTGGTGGTAGTCTATTACCACCAGTGAGGAGAAAGGCACACTCACGATTCGAGACTTTTGGGTGTGGTTCGATCGCAAATATTTCCCCTCGGTCATCCAGACATAGATGAGATGAAAGTTCATGAACTTAAAGCTAGAGATAAAGATCGTGGTGAAATATAAGGCAGATTTTATCAACCTTCTGAACATTGTATTGGACGAAATCCAAAATGAGGAGAAGAAGATTCAGTATTTTATGGATGGGTTGACATGGAGGATCCACTATCACTTAATAGGAAATATCTCATTATCCACCTATTCGAACGTGGTTAATGCATCACTACTCCACTGCCAGGACCACCGTTTTCATCTGACATAGGTTAAGCGAGTAGGAGAGTCTAGTGAGTAGGTAAAGATAAGAGGAAATGGTGCTAGTGGGGCATAAGAAGTTCTGGGTCAGCGTAAACACAATGATGAAGGTTCCCAGTAGGGGGATCCTAAGTGGTTCAAATCAGGAGGTTTTAGACATGGGCATGGAGGCTTTAGACAGGGATAGTAGGGCCAGCTCGGCCATCAGGGCCATCAGGTCTAGTAGCAGGTTCAGCTGGGCCAAGGGAGGGGTAGTAACGACCATCAAGGCCGAGGACAGGAGGGATAGAGGGGAGAACCCTTACCAGGGAGATGTTTCACGTGTGGCAACACTGGCCACAAGCATTAGGACTGCCCTCAGAAGGGTAGAGGCCAGAAGCAACAGCAGCAGCAGGGTACTCGCAAGGATCCCCAAAGATCGTTATTTCTCGTAGCTCTCCTAGCACCCCCACAGATGCCGCACTGCCACCCATTCTGGCCATTCCAGTTCTGCAAGGGAAGCTTCAATAGATACGAGTCTACAATCTTCACTAGGCTGCAGTCCCGCTAGAGCCACCCGCGATTGAGGGTATGTTTTATGTCCAAGGGACTTTGGGGAGGATATTATTTGACACGGGGGCCACACACTATTTTATTGCCACGGGATTTACACGTACTACGGGATTATTTGATACAACAGAGAGTACGGTTACTTATGTGGATTCCTCGTTGAGTAGAGGGTCCGTGATTTCTTTTATTTTTCGGGGAGTGATTATAGATATTGGGAGGTTTATCTTACCCATTGACATGCTCGTATTGGGTATATTCGAGTATGACACGATTGTAGGTATGGATTGGCTTGTCAGGTATAGGTCCATGATTGATTATTTTAGTAAAAGTATAGTTTTTTCCATACTTGGTAAGGAGATGTTCCTGGTGGCAATGCCTCACTCTGAGGGAGGATCGTCCACACATGTATAGAATATAGAGGAGGAGACCTCTAGGGAGGTGGTGTTACCACTTGAATCGATTCCTGTTGTTTGAGAGTTTGCCGATGTGTTTCAGGAGATTATGGGGTTACCACCGAGTAGAGAGATAAACTTCATCATTGATTTAATGCCGGACACTCGACCAATAGCTCGCGCACCTTAACGTATAACTCGAGAAGAGATGAGGGAGTTGCATGACCAGATTGAAAAGTTATTGGGGAAGTGGTTTATTCATAGGAGTATGTCGCTGTGGGGTGCTCTCGTACTGTTTGTTAAGAAGAGGGATGGATCGTTGAGGTTATGTGTCGATTACTGAGAGTTGAATAAAGTCACGATACGAAATAAATGTCCATTGCCTTGAATCGAGGACTTATTCGAACAGTTAAGAGTAGAAGCGTTCTACTCAAAGATTGACTTGAGATCGGGATACCATCAGTTGCATATTAGGGAGAAAGATGTTTCGAAGACGACCTTACTGACAAGATACGGTTCCTATAAGTTTAGGGTTATGCCTTTCGGTCTGACAAATTCTCCATCCATGTTTACGGATGTGATGAACAGGGTGTTCAGAGAGTTCCTGAATTAGTTCATCATCGTCTTTATAGATGACATTCTGGTTTACTCATAGACCGAGGAAGATCATGTTGAGCACTTGAGATAGATTTTGCAGACACTGCATCAGCATAAGTTGTGCCTGAAATATGAGAAATGTAGGTTTTGGCTGAAGGAGGTTCAATTTTTAGGACATATCATCTCTGACAGAGGGATATTCGTGGATCCGAGGAAGGTGTTAGTAGTGAGGGATTGGGGACAGCCCACGACACCGACCGATGTAAGGACATTTTTGTCCATTATCAATTTGTATGTCATACGCCGTTACACCGTTGAAGAAATTCAAGATTGCATCTACATCAACGGATCCGAATATCAAAGCGTCTTCAACATCATAGCCTCTGCGAGAATGAACTTGGTAAAATTTTGTTTCTACGTCCCTTAAAGTTCATATTTAGTATTGGGAAATTTTTATAAAATGTTTTTTTATAAAAATAAGGCGTAAGTTTTTTCAAGCAAAATGAGGCATTTATTATTCTGGGTCAACCGGACCGATCCGGTCACAATCGGACCGATCCGTTTTGCTGAAGGCCAGTATACCCCGGACCGATGGCAAACCGATGAGGAGAAATAGCCGAACCGATCCGACCTCATTCGGACCGATCCGCCTCTTAATAAAAGAACCGATCCGGTCAAATCGGACCGATCCGCCCTCAATCCGGACCGATCCGACGGGGATAATCTCTGCCAGATTCGCTGCAGATTTTTTAGGCTCAAAGACTTCTTATTTAAATCCAACTTCGGGGAGTTATTTTTCAAGACTTACATACACGATTTTCAGAGTCCTAAATACTCTAAGTCTTCACCTTTTTGATGTGCCAAACATCTTTTTGATTCACACCCAAAAATCCCAATTACTTTTGTGAATCTTTTGGAATCCTAGAACACAAGCTTTGCTACTGTTCATCTTTGTGGAGAGATCTTTGCAACCGAGGGCTGCGTGTCATTGCTGAGGGAGTCTCTACAAAGTTTTATGACTGCGTGTCATTGAGGAGAGCTGCGGTTCTTTCTTCGTTGTTTGGGCTGCGAGTCCTTGGAGGGTGCTGCGTGTATTCTCTTGCTGAGTTCAAGACTGCGTGTCTTTGTGGGTTGGCTGCGCATTAATCCATTGCAGATTTCTCTATGTAATTGTAAGTTGCGGCTTGTATATTCATAGTGAAATAAAGGTTTTACCCGAAAGGGGTTTTTTCCTGAATTCTGTGTCTCAGCATATTTTTGTGTCACATGATTTATTTGTTTATGGGTTGACACACGCACGCACTTTAGATGCATGTTTAGGGGCTGAAATTTAATAAGTGTGTCTAATTAGAAATTTGCGAAGTTAATCAATATCACGCATTCTCAAATTGGTATCAGAGCAGGTTGCGCTAATTTATTGCGTATTCCTATTTTCCGCAAAATCGTGTAATATTGATTTTTTTTTAAAATCAGTTTTGTGAAAATTCGTATTTTTTTTCTATGGAGCACTTATATAATCAGATGCCTATTTTTGATGGGTCTAATTATGCCTATTGGAAAGCTCGTATGAAATCGATTTTAAAATCTATTGACGAGCGGGTTTGGTTGCTTTGCGAAAATGGTTGGACTCCTCCCACGGTCACTGTTAATAACATCACCTCTCTAAAACCCGTGTCAGCCTGGACTGAGGATGATTATAAGTTGTCCAATTTTAACTCCCGTGATCTGAGTGCTATTTCTGGTGCTATCACTCCTGATGAGTATCGCCGAATCATGACGTGCTCCACGTCTAAGGAGGCTTGGGATGTTTTGAAACTGACACATGAGGGTACGAACGCTGTTAAAGAGTCTAAGTTACAAAATCTGGCCACCCAATTTGAGACTATCACCATGTCTGAGTCCGAATGCTTTGATGAATTTTATGCACGTTTGTCGGACATTGTTAACACTAGTTTTAATTTGGGTGAGGTGATTGATAACACGCGTGTCGTTAAAAAGATTTTGAGATCTCTTCCAAAACGCTTTATTCCTAAAGTCACTGTTTTGAACTCTTTGGGAAATCTGAAATCACTTAAGTTGGAAGAACTTGTAGGAGATCTTCAAACCTATGAGATTGACATGTTTCCTAAAACCATTAAGGCTAAGGATAATGGTATTGCTTTAAAGACTCATTTTAAGAAAAAGAAAGAAAAAGTTTGTGAGTCTGATTCTGAGGAAGATGTTGATTTTGATAATATGGCCTTGTTTGCGAAAAACTTTAAAAAATTTCTCAACATGAAAAGAAATAATTCTTCCAATAAAAAGAATTTTTTTGAGAAAAATAAAAAGAAAGGAAAGGGCAAAGAAAGTGATGAGAGGAATGACTCTGATGAGGAATGTGAGGAAGACTTAGAGAACATCACCTGTTTTGAATGTGGGGGTAAGGGACATAAGTCGTTTGAGTGTCCTACTTGGCTTAGAAAGAAAGGGAAGAAAGTAGCCATGCCTGCCACACTTAGTGATGATGAGGGAGATGAGTCGGATAAAGATTTAGGACATGGGATGGTTGTCGCCTTTTCTAGTCGTGTAAGCACACCCATTTTGTCTCATAAAAGTGCACACGAGAGCGATAATAGTGATTCATGTTCTTCAAGTGAGGGAGAAAGTGAGAGTGAAAGTGGAGATGAAAGTGAGCTCCAAAAAGCTTTTAGAGATTTGTACACCGAGACCTTGAAAACAAAGAAGTATAATAGGGATTTAGGTCGTCGGGTTTTAGATTTGGAGAAAGAGAAGGAGGTTTTGAGAAAGGAGAAGTGTGATTTGGCCGACACGTTGTCTAGTCTGACGACACGTGTATCCCAACTCGAGAGTGATCTCGAACGTGCCCGGGAGGTCAAAGTCAAGTTTGAGAACGCACCTAAGAAGGTTGAAAAGGTGGTTCTTAAGGGTAAAGGTGAGAAGTTAGGAATAAGTCATGACGGTGCTTCTTCTTCCCAATCAGCACCCGAGCCGGTTCCCACTTTAGTGACAGTTTCACATGTGTCTCACCCTAACCCACCTAGACGTCCCATTCCTATTAGGAAAGTGCGTCCTAGAGTTTTTGAGAGAGGTGTTCCTAGGCCTATTTATGTTTGCTCACATTGCAAGAGGAGAGGGCACCTTAGGGAATTTTATTTTAGGTTGGGGTATGTGTCACGTTTTGCTTCTACACGTGTTTCTGGCACACATGCTCCCACACATGATACTTTACATGCTCCCGGAGACTACATGAGAGAGTTTGCACATTTAGGTGAGCAAGTTAAGTTTTTAGTCAAAACTTCACAAGAATTAATGGAGGTTTTTCATAAGCTGTCACCACCTTTGGAAAACCCCTCTGCACCTAATGATTGAGGTTTGACTTGTTTACTAGCATAGGGTGATTTTCATGATGTCATTGTTTGCCTATTGCTAGTATGTATCATTTTTGTATATATTTTTGTTTTGAAAATTTTGAAAAATCCAAAAAAGTTTTGTTTTTGTTTGCGCCGTTTATGGATGAACACTTTGGATGACCAAGTCACAACATCATTCCATTTTCATGTGACTATTTGATAGTGTTTTGAGACAATAGGTCAATTCATCCATGTGCTTTATAATGTTTGGAGTCATTAAGATGTAATTAAGTGTTACTTCCTACATGTTTGACTCATGTTTCCTTTATTGCACACATGCACGGATTTGTTTGATTATTGTGCTTGTCTTATCACATGTTGGTTGGGTGTTTTCACTTCAATCCTGTCCTTAAAATGAACCAAGCGCGATAATTTTGATAAGGAAATTGTGCATATAAAAACCGTTTTGTGAGTTTGTGTGCTTTGTTTGAAAACGGGGAAGGGCTGCGAAAGGTTCTTTAGCCTTTGCGAATACTAAGCCACCGTTAAATTGGACCTAAAAAATGGAGGAATTTTATTATCCGAGGTCCAAAGAGGTTCAAAGAGCCCGAAAAAATTGAAAGGCAATAAAAAGAAATTCATGCCAAATATGGGCCATTTAGGTTTTTGCACCAATTCTCCAAAGTTTGAGAATTTAGATTACCTCTAAAAGAAAATATATATGAGGGTGTTTGGTTGGAGAATTTAAAACGGGTTTGCACGTCCTTGAAATGCTTGAAAATGCGCTAAATAGTTTTGGACGTTATTGGTGTGGAAATCATTTTGACTTTGATTTGTTGATTTGTATAAGACGATGTCATCTAAATTCAACAATCTTTTCACCTAAGGATACTTTTGATGCTCATTCGTTAGGGGTAAACATATGCATCATGCACATATGATTGATTGAGTTGATTTACCTATCGAATGTGTTCACACCCATTCATTTCGTTTCCATGACTTGGTTGTTTGAGTTTAAATCCATGGTGTGATTTTTGTATCATATTTGTTCTTTTTGGTATCCTATCTTTGTATGAAAAATTTGAAAAATCAAAAAAAATTGTTTGATGCCCTATTTTGTGTACCGTGACACCCCGATTTCGCTTATTTGATTCATTCTTCTCATTTGTCTATTTGGGGACATCATAAAAAGGGGGAGAAAGAATTATCATTTTATGGGGGAGTTTGAATTTTGGGGGAGTTTTTGAGATATAGCTTATGATTTTATCATATATAGGTATCTATGTTTATCTCATTTCAAACTCGATATGTCACGTGGTATTTGCTTTGTCTCATGTGTGTAGGTATGAAGATTGAAGATCAATATGTTGCACACCCTGATGAGAAAAGCTTTGAGATTTGATCATTGTTGAAGGTTGAAGAACAAACGATGAAGATTTATACCTTTGTATCTTTCCATTTTTAGGGTTCATGGGAGGGTAGATTTGTATAGGTCATTAGTTGATAATTCGGATATTTTTTATGTATGTACCGGCATAGACATAGGGGGAGATTTGTAAGGACATTTTTGTCCATTATCAATTTGTATGTCATACGCCGTTACACCGTTGAAGAAATTCAAGATTGCATCTACATCAACGGATCCGAATATCAAAGCGTCTTCAACATCATAGCCTCTGCGAGAATGAACTTGGTAAAATTTTGTTTCTACGTCCCTTAAAGTTCATATTTAGTATTGGGAAATTTTTATAAAATGTTTTTTTATAAAAATAAGGCGTAAGTTTTTTCAAGCAAAATGAGGCATTTATTATTCTGGGTCAACCGGACCGATCCGGTCACAATCGGACCGATCCGTTTTGCTGAAGGCCAGTATACCCCGGACCGATGGCAAACCGATGAGGAGAAATAGCCGAACCGATCCGACCTCATTCGGACCGATCCGCCTCTTAATAAAAGAACCGATCCGGTCAAATCGGACCGATCCGCCCTCAATCCGGACCGATCCGACGGGGATAATCTCTGCCAGATTCGCTGCAGATTTTTTAGGCTCAAAGACTTCTTATTTAAATCCAACTTCGGGGAGTTATTTTTCAAGACTTACATACACGATTTTCAGAGTCCTAAATACTCTAAGTCTTCACCTTTTTGATGTGCCAAACATCTTTTTGATTCACACCCAAAAATCCCAATTACTTTTGTGAATCTTTTGGAATCCTAGAACACAAGCTTTGCTACTGTTCATCTTTGTGGAGAGATCTTTGCAACCGAGGGCTGCGTGTCATTGCTGAGGGAGTCTCTACAAAGTTTTATGACTGCGTGTCATTGAGGAGAGCTGCGGTTCTTTCTTCGTTGTTTGGGCTGCGAGTCCTTGGAGGGTGCTGCGTGTATTCTCTTGCTGAGTTCAAGACTGCGAGTCTTTGTGGGTTGGCTGCGCGTTAATCCATTGCAGATTTCTCTATGTAATTGTAAGTTGCGGCTTGTATATTCATAGTGAAATAAAGGTTTTACCCGAAAGGGGTTTTTTCCTGAATTCTGTGTCTCAGCATATTTTTGTGTCACATGATTTATTTGTTTATGGGTTGACACACGCACGCACTTTAGATGCATGTTTAGGGGCTGAAATTTAATAAGTGTGTCTAATTAGAAATTTGCGAAGTTAATCAATATCACGCATTCTCAACCGAGATAAGAAGTTTCTTAGGCCTAACCGGATACTACAGGAGGTTCATTCGAGGGTTTTCGAAGAAAGCGGGTCCGTTTACACACTTGACTCGCAAAAGGGTGTCGTTTATCTAGAGTGATGCCTGTCAGTTGGCCTTTGATGAGTTTAAAGATAAGCTGACCTCAGCACCAGTGTAAGCATTGCCCAGGATGGGAATGGAGTATTTAGTCTACATTGATGTGTCCTTATTAGGACTTGGGGGTGTACTTCAGCAGGAGAATCAGGCTATAGATTATACCTCCCGTAAGCTTAAGTCTCACGAGAGGAATTACCCCACCCGTGACTTACAGTTGGCAATGGTTGTGTTTTCACTTCAGATTTGGAGACATTACCTCCTAGGGGAGAAATTTTGCTTGCTCATGGATCACAAGTCACTACAGTACCTCTTCACGCAGAAGGAATTAAATATGCCTCAGCATCCGTGGCTTGAGTTTACGAAGGATTAATAGTTTGATATCCAATACCACCCAGGGAATGCTAACATGGTATTAGACGCATTGAACCGCAGTCCAGTAGGTGAGGTGATCGAGGTGTGGAAAGAAAAATAGAAGGAGTTAGGACACCAGGATGCGATGGCTCGATCGTTTATGTCTATGATGACAGTTACGCCTGAGATTATTATGAGAGTAGTGCAGGCTCAGGAAGCTGATCCTTTCTACTAGAGTCAGATAGTGTAGCTTCTAGTAGAGGTGGTCAAGTCTTATATGGTGGTTTTAGATGGGGGTCTATGTTTCAATGGAAGGTTGGTTATTCGTGAGGGAAGAGACTTGCAACACGAGGTGATGAAAGAGTCGCACGGTTCACGATTTACGGTACATCCCAGTGGGGATAAGATGTACCAGAATATGCAGAGACAGTACTGGTGGAGCGGGATGAAGAAGGATATTACCAAGTTCATCTCGAAATGTTCCACTTATTAGCTAGTAAAGGTGGACCATCAGAGACTGGCGGGACTTCCACAACCATTAGAGGTTCCTATGTGGAAATGGGAGAGCATTTCCATGGAATTCATCATGGGATTACCCACATCACAGAGGGGTCACGATTCGATATGGGTGATAGTGGATCAGCTGACCAAGGTAACCCACTTTCTGACAGCTCAGAAGGATTACACCACGGGACAGTGCACCCAGATATTCATAGCAAAGATAGTGAGACTTCACGGGGTTCCTCTTAATATTGTGTCTGACAAAGATAAGGTGTATGTGTCTCAGTTTTGGGAGTGTTTCCAGGAGGCGATGAGTACGGAGTTATGACTGAGTACAGCCTATCACCTGAATACGGATGGACAGACTGAGCGAACAAATCAGATGTTAGAGGACATGTTGCGTATGTGCATCATTGATTTTGGCAGAGGCTAGGAGTAGTACCTTTCGCTGGTGGAGTTTGCCTATAACAACTCCTACTAGTTTACTATCGAAATGGCTCCATTAAAGGCTCTATACGATAAACCTTGTCATTCCCCAGTAAGATGGTTAGAGGTGGGGCACAACAAGTTACTTGGTCTGGAGGTGATTCAGGATACTTAGGGGAGGATAGATTTGATACGGAGCCGTATTCGGGTTGCTCAGGATCGACAGAAGAGCTACGCGGATGCCAAGCGGTATTTATGAGAGTTTAATATTGGGGACCAGGTGTTACTTTGATTGTCTCCTATGAAGGGAGTTATGCATTTTGGGAAGAAGGGGAAGTTAGCGCCTAGGTACGTAGGGCCATTCCCTATTATCGAAAGGATTGGGCCAGTTAATTATAGACTTGGGTTACCAGAGCACTTGCATAGGGTCCATGACGTGTTCCATATCTCTTAGCTAAGGAGATATCTTGGGGATGATTTGTCCCATACTCACACTTCGTTGGAGGAAATCGACTTACAGTTTGAGAGCTTCTACAAGGAGGGACCGGTTGCTATCTTAGAACATAGCGAGAGAAAGTTGAGGTCAAAGATAGTACCACTAGTCCGTGTTAAGTGGCGACACCATAATATTTAGGAATCTACCTGGGAGCGCGAGGATGATATGTGTAAACGTTATCAAGAGTTATCCTTGCCAGGTATATTTTCATTTCTGAATTTCGGGACGAAATTCTAATATTAGGGGGGAAGTATATAATTCCCCTTATTTTTCCGCATAGTTATTTTATTATGAAATTATGGAAATTTGGATTAATTAATTTAAGAGAGAAAATTTAATTTATAATTAGTCCGACTTTTTATTGGTAATAATTACTAACGTGACGAGAGTTAGTAGTTATCGAAAATAATTATGTTCAAATCATGTTGAGTAATAACTATGTTGAACATTACGTAGTGAGTAACAAAATATATGGGGTTGGAAATAATATTATGGATGGGGATGAGATACACGACCGTTAAGATATAATTATTTGGGACGCGCGTATGAGTCACGTCACTATTATACATTTGGGGGTTAAAAGGATAAATTATTTGTATATAACTCAAATGACTATTTTGAGTGAGCCATGTGTCCGAAAGGGTCGATATAGTTAGAAAACACTACACGGGTGTTATATTTGGAGTTCGTGGCATTTTAGCCCAAAATGACATCCCGGAGAGGTATTTTAGTCTTTTGGGATTTTTGAGTAATTAAATGGACGAAAATTAGGTTTTAATTAAAAGCTACGTGGGTTAGAGGTTACTGTCATTTTCAACTTAAATGAGAGAGAGAGAGAGAGAGAGAGAGAGAGAGAGAGAGAGAGAGAGAGAGAGAGAGAGAGAGAAGGAGGAGGAGGAGGAAGAAGACCGTATAAGAGAACTAAGCCAAGAACTCAAGATTTCTCATTAAGAATCACACCAAAGTATAGATCACAACGAGAGGATCAACCACATACCAATTTCTATCCAAGAACCAGAAGTTTATTCCAAGGCAAGTGTTTATCTTGCTCCTCTTTTAGAAAATATTGTTCCTGTTGATTTAGATTAGATGATATAAACTTAGTGCAATGAAATCTTAGGTTTAATTAGACTAAATTGTAAAGAAATATTATGAATTGAAGATGGATATGCATGTAGAGGCTTTGCCCTTTGTTAGACTATTAAACTTGGATATTTTATGCCTTCATCACAAATTATAATAAGAGTTTTGAGTACGTAAATTGCTAGGTTCACTTGATTCAAAATTTGAGAGATTTAAGAAATTGTTGGGTATCCCTTTGAAAATATATAGATTTGTACCCTAAATTGTGTTAAAAAGTGTCCCATAATGATTATGAATAGTTTAGAACTATCTAATTGGATGTTGGATGAAATTTGGGTTGAGTTTAAGGTTTGATATGTAGGAAAAATTAAATTTGGGGAAGAATCGGGCTTGTTCGTATTTTTCCTTCGAAGACCAACTCAGGTCGTTCTAACAACCTCGTTCGAACGACCCTTCTAACGAGAAATCCAATGACCCTTCTAATGAGATGTTGTGTTCGTTCGAATGAAATCGTTTGAATGACCTCGTTTGAACGAGAATCCCTTTACTTCTAACGAGATTTTAGACTACACTTTTTGAGTCCGATTAGGTTAAAAAGCATCCTAGGGTTATCTAAGTGAGAGAAATAACCTACGTGAATGACTAGTGACCTAAAGTCCGGATTAATAGTGAATTGGGAGTGTGATTATTCTCAGGATGTAGAAGGTTCATAGAATCGAAGAGAGTTAGGTTCAATAGAGTGTATACATATATATATGATCTACGGAGAGGGTAGAAATAATAATACTACTTATGCGTTATGGTTTGGGTTGCGTGAATGTCAATTCAGTTTTATAAGTTGTGTGCATGATTATTACGTGAAATATTATGTGTATGACATACCTAGATACTGGCTATCGAACGGAGGCTAGCGCATTATGGACGACCATATCTTGTGTGCCTTCAGGGGTTTTTGAGTCGTAACACTAGAGCTTGAAACCTAGGTATGGGCTATCTGTGAGAACGATGGTGATAACGGATGTATGGGTGCGTAGGTATATGCGTAGACCATCGGCTTGGAACTATGTTCACCTCCAATATGTGTATATATTTTATTGGTTCTTGAGAGATTGAACATGTTGTCTTTTATGAGTGAGCGTTGCAATGGGACTTGATAGCCGAGTATGCCTACCACCAGGGGTTTCTTAACCATGGGTGCAGTATTGATATATATATTTCTATGTACGGGTAGTGAGATTTATATATGTATACTAAGTTCCTATTCTGTGTTTTATGTTGGCCATTTTATTAAAATATATACTTATTGGGTCGCCAGTTGAGAAATAATAATGTTATGAGAATGAGTTAAAGCATCTTTAAACCTATTCCTAAATAATAGCGATATATTATCTTCGGGTTATTTAGATATTTCTATCCGACATAGTGGTTATACTATGCATAGTCAGGCAGAGTATAGTGACTAGTATGGGTAGTTAGACTCGCTAGGAGTGCACATTAGATGAGAGGTGAGCGTCTCAAGTGAGTATGCTATGTTGACATGAATAATATTTGTGTTAATTAACCAATTTAAACACTTGATATATCTAAACTGTTTTCTACTAGGATTCTGACCCATTTTTCTGAAAATCTCTTTTCTTATTCTATTATTTTAGGTGCTCGGCCATAGGGACACCATACTTAGGAGATTCCATTCGTTTGCTGAGTTGTAGCTGTTGTGGAAGCTATATGATATTTCTAGTAGATGCTTCTGAGTCTATTTCTCCTTATCTATCAGTCATTTATTTCAGTTGAACGTGTCGTCCATCCTATTTTACATTCAGAGATTTAGAGTTGTTTTATTCTATTATTAAACTTTGATTTCATGTTATTGGATTATTGTATGGGATTTTGACTGGATGTGTTTACTCCAGTTGTTTATTTTAATTCAATTAGTCCTTCGCTTGTGGTATTGCGATGTATGGTGATGATTAAATATTTTCCATTAATGATGATGGCTAATAATAAGATAAAACCTTGACACCAACCTTTTTAAATATTAGGTGTTCAGTTTTTATTAAATTAAAATTTGAGCTTTTGCCAGTGATGCATTATCTGAACCAACTTGATATTCTGAAATTAACTAATTAAAAACTAATCACCCGGTAATTAATTAGATGTGGTGTCACAGTTCCTCTTATGGATCACTATCACAGAGGGTGTCATTGTACATCTTCAGTTTCATGCCCTCCTTTCTCAGTTTAGTTGGACACTCAACTTCCTTATGGCCATACCCCTCACTCCCAAAACATCTATCCGACTCATCCCACTTAAAATTATCATTACAATTTTTAGGAAATTGATCGGCCTTGTTATACTTGTTTTTCTCAAACCGCTTTACATCTTTCGAATGTTCTTAAACTTGAGAAATTTTTTAAACTTCTTAGAAAATGTTGACATATCATTAGAATCGATGTCGGACCCATCATTCTAAACTGGTGTTTCCTCCTTCTGGGATTTTAAAGAAATTACCTTATCTTTTTTCTTATTTTTGGAGGAAAACGTGTCAGGATCATAAGTTTGAAGATCTCCCATAAGCACTTCGAATTCAGTAGAGTCTAAAGTAATAAGGAATTCAAAACTATTACTTTTTAATTAAATCTTTTAGTAAAGGACCTTAATATTTTCTTGATTACCTGGGTTTTAGGGATTCTTTCTCCCAAATAAACTGGCGAGTTCACAAAATTAGACAATCTATAATAGAACTCATCAAAGGTTTCATTCTCCTACATTTTAATCCATTTAAACTGAGTGGTGAGGTTTTGGAGTTCGAAAGCCTTAACATCACTAGTACCCTTATGAGCGAGTTAGAATATGTCCAAAGTCTCTTTAGACATTTCACATCCCATAATACGCTGAAATCCTCGGGTGTGACCGCACAAAACAAAGCACTCAGGCCATGTGAATTATAGTTATACAGTTTATAACCATCCTCACTCCAGGTTTCTATTCATTTTGGAATCCTATAATCCCCAGATAATGTTGTGGGTGGGGACTAACCCTAAGAATCCCTTGATATACCCGCTCATCTAATGACTTAAGGGCTGATTTCATTGGCATTTTCCGTTATGCGTAGTTAGAACCATTAAAAACAGGAAACCTAAAAAAGATAACTTTCCATATTTTGGCCTAAACAAGGTCTAACACAATAACTTGATGAACTTGGCTCTGATACCAATTTGAAGGGGAAATATGGAAAAATATTGGGTAGGACAGTTCAAATACACACACAAATATGTTTAATTAGAAATTTTCAAATTAATTTTTTTAAACAAACTTAATTCAAATTAATTAATCACAAATTAAATAGTTTTTATATTAAACAACTTTATTTTTAGCCTAAGAATGCATCTACGTGAGTATTGCATAATAAAATAAATAAACAAAAATGCCTGATGTATGAGGAAAACCCCAATGGAAAAAATCACGGACGACCCAACCACCCAAAATCGACTAAGAATGGAATTAAAAAAGGACACGATATAAGACTTATAGCACACACTCAATGCTCTCTAAAGCCTTGATGCTCCTTATTCCAGTAGCACCCCGGAGTTCACTCGCGTAGCTGCAACAAAATGTGAGTCCACCAATAAGGCTCAACAACCATCACGAAATGGGGTCTATTGTGTGTAAACCAACAAGCATGGAACCCAGCACAATAAATAATTCTTAACAAGATGTAGAGAATATAAACTGGTGACAAAACACTATCTCAAAGAATATATAAGATGATTCTTGGATCTTAGACTAGTTGGGTGTGAAATACGGTTTGCGTTTTGAAAACTTAATCATAAATGATTAAGTAAAACTTGAGGAACTTTTTGGAAGAGTTTAAGCACCTAAAAGCATGGTCAAAGTCTCTACCATAATTTTTTCCCCACACTCATTAAACAGGTTAGAACTTTGAGAACATGAGGTAGTGAGAGTAGTGGGAAAAAACTATTAATTTTATTAAAAATGTGTCGGATCGTTTAAATGACATTTTACCTCATTCGAATGTCGTACTTGCTCTCTTTCAAACATGATTGTAACAAGATATCAAATGATTTTGAAAATGGTCAGATATACCTCGTTCGAAGTTCGTTCGAATAAGGGTAATAATATCATTGGAATTACCTTCGAGCGAGTTATACAATAAGAATCTAAACAAGGTAAAGATCTCAAAACTTAAACTCGTTTGTCATCTGGATCAAACTAGATAAGGACCTCATTCTAATCACCTTTAAAATGTTGTTGGAACTACCTGGAAAAAATGTATATTTTTCTCGAAAAAATATAAATTCATTTTGAACACATTTTAAAATAATCCTAACACCCAACAATAAGATATCCAAGTCTCAACATAAATATGCATCCATACCTGAGCGATCGTATGAATGTTGATTACGAAATGTGCTATTAAACATGACATGATAATGTGCTATCTTTAGCTTGGATGATACATCTTCAATAAACAATTCATAGGTTGGAAAGGTCACTAACTGAAGTCCTAATGAATTACTAAAAATGTTTAGTTCAAAATTAAGTCGGTACATACAAATGGAATCCATTGGTAATTTTTCTTTACAAAGGTCCAGGTATAATGGATATACATAAGTATAGTCTCGTCCAGATGGAAAACATATATATAACCATACCAGAAACCCATCTCATAGGTAAGACTAGTCTTCTCACGCATACCTGATAATTTCAAGTATAACCTCGTCCAAAAGATAATTTTGTATCCAACCAAATATGACAGTACCATCCCATAGATAAGACCCGCCTCGCCCTTACCAGTAGAAGAGTGTTAACCACATATGACAATTATATTACAGGCCATCAGAGTTGTAGGGATAGGTATGTTGACCACAGATGAACATCCTATCTCTTCTTGGATTTCACTTGGAATCGAGCACCACAGGCTCACGGATGGGCTCGTACCTCTAGTGTCACCCCGGACGATACCTCCTGCAAATATGTTCATCCAGGAGTGGAAAGAATGACAATGACAATTCTTTCAAATCTACACAAAATTATTATTAGAGATCAACTACCCCACATGAGGGAATATTCACCACGATGATCTTAATTTATGGACAACCAACTAGCACTCTCTGATAGGCTATGACCTCAGCTAGATGTGGAACATGTGGCGGGAGTGAGGTTGCACACCCCTATCCTATATAAGGGACACTGTGCCTTATTTATATGAATCGAATTCCAGAAATCCTATTGTTACTCAATTATAATTGTTCTAAAAAGAGTTAGCTTGTGCATATCTTCAATGGCCATTAGTGCCCAATTAGAGTAAAAAAACTTCATACTTTATAGAGTGGACGTAGGCCAAGGCCGAACCAATTAAACCCTTGTGTTATTCTCTATTTCTCTCATCTCTTCTGTTAAATTTATTATTAGTTACAACTTTATTATATATGTTCAACACCCACATCCAGGGTGAATACATTATATGATTTTGGTGTCATAAAAGAGGGAGAAAGATTAGGATGTTTAGAATTACCTCACGAATTGTTAATGTTATTAATTAGAGGGAACCTAAGATAGTTAGCTAATGTGTGAACGTATGATAATTAAAATGCCGATAGGGGAAGCTACGGGGGTTTAGGATTAACACACGACTGATTAACCTTGTTAGGGGGAATCGAATATAGGTATCTTAGGTGTGAACATATGACAATTGAAACGTTGATAGAGAGAAAGATCTAGGGGTTTTAAATTAACTCATTCCTTACTAACCTTCTTAGTTAGTAGGAACCAAATATAGGTAGCTTAAGTGTGAACATACAAAACTTAAACACCTAGATAAAGAATGCTCCAAGGTTAGGATTTACTTAGGAATGATTAACCATGTTAGTTAACGGTAACTTAAGATAGTGAACTTAAATGTAAATATATGGTAATTAAAACACCGAGAGGGTGAAAGCTATGGAGGTTTAGAATTCCCTCATGTTGATTAATATTGTTAGATAGCACGAAGAAAATATAGGTAGCTTAAATGTGAATGTAAAATAATCAAATCACTAATAGGGAGAAAGCTCTTAGAGTTTGGGATTATCTTGTGACTAAATAATCTTCTTAGTTAGTGGAATTCGAAGATATCTAGGTTAAATGTGAACGTATGGTGATTAAAACACCAAGAGGTGAAATCCCCGTGGGAATTTTGGATTGCCTCGTGGCTGGTTAACCTTGTTAGTATATGCTAACTGAAGATAAGTAGCTGTAATTAAAAACATGATAAGGAGAAAGCTCCAGGGGGTAGGATTACCTCAAGATTGAATAATATTCTGAGTTAGCGAGAACCGAAGATATGTAGATTAAGCGTTAATGAGCAGTAATTAAAACATTGAGAGGAAGAAACCTCTAGAAGATTTAAAATTACCTCGACAATGATTAACCTTCTTAGCCAGGGGAAAGGAAGATAGGTGTAATACCTTATAATTTTAGAATAAAAAAAATTATAAGAATTAAATTAAATCATTAAATTTAATTAATTAAGTTGTGAATAAATAAATTAATAATTATTTCATGTTATGTGAGATTGACTTTGTAGGTTAAATAATTTCTATAGAAAAATAATTGCATGTGTATTGGATAATTGATATATGATGTGTGACGCAATTGAATAATATACTTGTTGAATAAAAATAATTGGGACACATTCTAGGAGGTTTTATGATTTTTTTTGGGTGTTTTAGACCTTTAGAAATGGTCCCGGCGTATAGATATATTAGTTGGGAGGTTATTGGGCCATTTTGGTTATGGGTTCGGGCCCATTTAGGGGTTCAAAAATGGGAAATTAGGCTTAAGTTGGGAATTGGGATTAATATGAGTATAGGAGGAGGATTAAAAACTCCGTACACTTATCAGAAACCAAAACTTGTCCACCAGATCTCTAGAGAGAAAAGACCAAAGGTCAAAGAGGGGAGGAGGTAAAGGATTTAAGAGGAAATCATCCAATCACTCCATTCAAGAAAGAATATTCTTGATTAATTTAAATGGCCAATGTATTTCTTAATTCATTGTAGTAAACCCCACATAATTTATGGATTTTAGTATGAATTAGTGATTGAATGGTAGGATTTAATCTCATGCATGTAGAGAAGACTAATTTGAAATTAGGTGGCTCAAAATTAAAAATTTAGGATGATATTGATCTTGAATTTGATGGTTGTGATGAAGTCTACATGAAATTGGACTATGTGTCAAAGGCCATTTTACAACAAGGAATATTGGGCTTAAAGAGTTATACTTCAAGAATGAGTCCAGGAAAAGATGGATAAGGACATGTTTATCCTTAATATTTTATTTATTTTCTCCATTTATTTTTTAAATTTGTATGATGTCTCTTTATTATTATGTTTCATAATTTGACGTGCTGATTGGATTAATTAGGACACCCATTTATGAACAATAAGAATTTAATATTGAGACCGATTTAGATCACCATTGTTTTTAAGTTATATTTTATTTATTCTTTTCTAAATTGAATTGAACAGGGGTAATTAATTTAAAGGTATAAATTAAACTTTTATCTTCGGGTTCTATATTAATTTAAATATGGTTTTATTTTTTTGTAATTTTAAAATAGTAAGATTGGGTAATTTAGTTTATAGAAGTAAATTGGAAATTATCACGGATTTATATTCAAAATTTCAAAATACTACATGGGAGAGGGGTTTCATCATAAACCCTACATTTTTCGGCGGTGTTTTATGAATCAGATGTGATTTATTCCTCACGTCGGCTAGCCTCCCCTCGGCCCCCCAACCGATGAAATTAATTAAAGCATGAATATTCATTAAAGCTCTTAAGTGGTAAATTCAAGAATTAGACTATGATTGAGTTACATCCCCTCAAACGGGAAAGTCCGTCTAGAGCGGGTTGTATTTCAAGGAATGAAGTAGTGGTATATCCTTAGACTTTAATATCCTCCCCAAATTAGTCACTATCATTAGGGTTATGACCAAATCTTTCTATCTATTCATTATGTTGAGCATAAGGGTCATGAACAATACAGATAGGATAATGAAAGATGAAATTATGTTTAGTTAAAGGTGAGGTGATTAACCGCCCAACGATAAATTCCACCTCATAAGGAAACAAGGATTTCAGATGAGATTAATTTTAAAAATTGGCATCTTAGGGATGCCACTTTAAAATTTAATCGAGTTAATTCTCATATGTTAATTGAAAATTTATATTTTCTACTTCATGATACTAAAATTTCAAAAAATGATTTCAATTATTTCTCACCATTTCAGTCTTAAAGTGTATTTCGAATAAGTTTCAAGAACTGTAAATGTAATTGGATATTTCCCTATCTTTTGATGATCATAAACTTATTTAACTCTAAAAAATAAGGTTAACGTTGTACTCTGTCTTGTTGGTTGATGTTATTCTTCCCTTGTTTTTACAGATCATACAAAAAATCAGGAGACTCATATAAATTAAGTTGATGGCGATGAGCTTTTAAAAGCCTGTAACATCAAATAAAGTTTACCATATGGCGAGCACTCGAGGTCGGCGGCCTACGTTTAGGAATAAAAGAATACAACTACTCGTTTATTGCTTTACTAGTCGATAGGGTACCAATATTTATGACTCTTGAGGTTAGCCCTTCTGACCCTATTATTCTAAAAGGGGAAGGAGAAAGTTTATATGATGAAAAAGAATAAGGAGAGTCATAAGTAGAGGAAGGGGAAGAAGAGGAGGGAAGAAGAAGGAGAGTCAGAAGGAGAGGAAGTGGAAGAAGAGGAGGGAAGAAGCATAAGTTGAATCTTTCGGATGATGATGATGATCAATTTGTCATGTCTGACCGTATAAAGTCTTTAAAGGCATCTGGTATTGAATCCACTAGGACTAGTGGTCCAAGTCCATCTGACATAGGGAAAGAGAAGAAAAGAGAGAGAGAGAGAAGAGGTAAGGAAGAAAGAATAAGAGATAAGGGAAGCCAAAAGAAACTTAGCATTGAAATCCCCTGGATTCCTTCCTTCTATTGTTACTACAAAGGGGGCTAGCATGGGTGATGCACCTACCCCACCCTTGACCTATTGAAGAGGGCGGTGCTCATAGCCAATTGCAAGCATTCTTCGAGGTTGGGGTCATCCTATCTCTCCCTAAAAACTACTCAGGGGATGGACCTGGTATGTCCTCATACTTCAACTTTCTTACTTTTCTCTATTTTTTCTTCCTCCATGGTAATCCTATGATTCTGTTTTTCTTCGTACAGCTATTATCTAACTTCACAAGTCTTGTAGACGACCATACTGACAAATCCAAGAAGGACCAGGAGCTAAAAGATACTTTGAAGGCTAAGAAAAACTCCTTTACTGAAGCTCACTAGGAATAGGAGTAAGAGAAATGGAAGTTGTCCAAGGCTTATGATCATCTTGATGCATCCATGAAGAAGGTGGTTGCTACAAAGGACATGCTTGTCAAGGAAAATTAAATCTTATTAGGCAAGCTCACCAAGATAGATGGGGACCTTTCTTATGAGAAGGATGCCAGATATATTGAAGGTTTGAATAAAGACTATAATGATGCAGAGGGGCAACTCACCTATTATTGCAAGGTTGCCTTTGAAAAGGGTTGGGATCAGGCCCTGAAAGTTGCTAATACCTCTGCTAAATCTGAAATTTTTGGTCTTCACTCCCCTGGCCCTGATCCATATGAGGAAGAGGAAGAAAAAAAAGGTCATCATGCTAGTGGCATGAAGACTATTCCTATTGAGGGTCAAATCAATGTTGTCGAAAGTTCTGAGGCTGCTGATAAGGGGAAGGTTGTAGTGGAAGAAGAGCATGTGATAGAGCAGGGCTTGTAGATCAAGAACTTATTTTCTTTACTTGTATAAGTTTTTCTTTGAAAATATTTACCTCTCCCTTTAAACCAATTATACTAGCCTAGACTGCCTCTTTGTGGAATGAAAAGATGGTTATTTTGTATCCATTAATGTCATGTCTACAATTTCTTTAATTCATTTTGCTGATTGTAGACCATCAATTTAGATGAGTACATCCCTAAAAACTCCCATCTGGGACATATCCTTAGGCTAAATATTAACTTGAAATCTCGCAGAGCCTTCGTAAAGATCTATAAATCTTTGAGGTCAAGAAATAACAAATACAAATACTAGGCTAAGTTAGTCATCAAGATCAAATATAGGCTTGAATAGATGGAGGAGATTTGGGCCTCAATTCAAGAGGAGGTAAATAATTTAAAGGAAAACTTCTAGATGCTAATGAAGTCAATTAAGTGGGGAAGTTACTCCAGAGAGAGAATGATGAACTGAGGAAAAAAGTTACTCATATAAAGGATAACTCCATCAATGGGCCCCTCTAGTGCTACGAGGATCTTTCTCATCAGCAACTAGTACAACTCGGTCTAAAAATCAAGCTCTATAGAGGAAAATTATTGATATGAAGGGAGATGTCTAGAGAGTTTATGTGATCACTGATGGACTTCAAAAGGATGTGACAAGGTTAAGTCATTTATTTCGAAGGGGTCCTCGACAGGCCTAGACTGATGGTTATGACCAAGGTAAACTGACACGCCAGTGAGATTGAAGGAGGAAGATGACCTTGCTTTTTCCTGGGGGTGTCTCAGTGCCCTTAGGGAATAAAAATGCCTAAGTAATCTAACATGTGGTATAAGTAAAATATCGACTGCCGGGCCTATCACCATAATCCCTTTTTGAGAGATACCGGTGGATCCCAAAAAATACTATTCCTTTCCAACTTCTAGAGTATTACCTAGAAAATGGTGAATAAGAGTTGGTCCTTTACCCAGATGATGGTCGAGAACGCGTGTTGTGGACTACCTTGCTCGCCATTCTGGGCCATCGTAGATCTCTTGTGTTTTTTGGTTTTCATGTAAATGTACCTTTTCAGTTAATGAAGAAGTGTTACCTACCAACTTCCAATGTTTTGAGCTCTTGCTGACTAAACATATGTTATTGGTTTTCATACTTATTGAGAAAATAGTATTTATCGATCACTTCAGGTCCTTTTTTGTTTGGTTTTCATCATTTTGGACTTTATAGATAACTAAATGGTATTGAAACACGTTGTTTTGTGTTTGAACATTTTCCCAGTCCAACATGCCATAGTAGTGTCATTCCATCTACTTTTCCTTTTAGTTTGTGTCGTCACACTCTCTTAGGTCTAAATAGGATGATGGAGAGAATGAACCTAGTAACTGGGCTATCCATTTGAGGAGTTTACTTTTCAACCAACTAAGTTGGCGACCAACCCAAATTGGATTTATTGCGTAAGGATCCCATGTATGGTTTTTTTTATTACCGAGGCATATCATGAGGCCTCTTATTTTTGTAAAATGGACCTGAGGGACGTAATAATTTGAAGCGCTTAAATTGACTTGTTTAAACTACTACAAAACATTCTCGACATGTGAGGTTTCCTGATTGAAAACAAGTTGAACAACTTGTCGTAATCTACAGGAGTCCTTTTATGCACAAAGGAATGTATCATTTGGAAATGGTGTGTATTATTATGATGCGATCAAGAAACATTTAAGAAGCTAATATACCAAAGTGTGAGGGCCAACTGGCCTTTGTTCATTGAATAAAAAATATCAAGCAATATAAGTTTATAAAAATAAAAATTTTCTTAAACAAAATGCGTTAATAAGAAGATATTATGTTCCAAGCTCTTAGTATCTCCTTGACCTTCAGCGTTTCTAGGTGGTATTATCCTTGAAGGTCGTCCCTTATTACTCTAAAAGATCCTTCTTAGTTTTATCCCAGCTTGCCATATGATGGTTTCATGGAACTTCCAAGGACTTTCCTTAGTACATAGTCCCGTATCAGAAATTTTCTCGCATTGACTTTATTATTGTATTGCTTGGCCAGTTGCTATTGATGGGAAGCTGACTTAATCAGGATGATCTCTCTTTTCTCGTCTTCTAAGTCATGTTCAATGCGTAATGCATCATCATTAAGGCCTTGTTCAACCAAGGTGGTTTTCGTAGTGGGGAGACCTGCTTCCAAGGGGATGATATCTTCCATTCCATAAGAGAGCGTAATGGGTATTTCCCCAATGGGTCTGCTGGGAGTGGTATGGTAAGCCTACAAAACACGAGGGAGATCATCCACCTAGTCACCTTTGGCTTTTTCTACCCTCTTTTTTAGTCCATCGAGCATAGTTTTGTTAGAAGCTTCTTATGTCCATTACTTTAGGAATATGCCATAGAACTCAAGTGGTGCCTGATACCATGTTCATCATAAAACCCTTATAAGAAATTACTTTCAAATTACGTACCATTGACGTTGATGATAGTCATTAGTACCCCAAATCGTGTTATGATGTTTCTCAAGATGAACCTGGTCATATCAAAGTCACGAATTTTTGCCAATGGTTTTACCTTTACCTACTTAGTGAAGTAATATGTGCCAACTAGTAGATATTTACGGTTTCTAGATGCGGTATGTAGTGGTCCAACTATATCTAATCCCCATTGTGTGAATGGACACGGGCTTATCGGGGATTTTAGGTTTCTAGCGAGATGGTGGACCATAGAAGAGTGTTTCTAACACTTTTCACACTTGTTAACGTAGGCACATGTGTCCTTTTACATATGAGGCCACCAGTATCCTTCCATGATTTATTAAAAGTCTAATGATTTCCCACCTGCGTGACTCCACAAATGCCCTCGTAAAGCTTGCCAAGCATGTGCTCGGTGTCATGTGGGTGTACGTATTGGAGATAAGTACCTATAAATAACTTCTTGTATAACTTTCCTTCTGGGTAGAGATAAAAGCGATCATCCTTGACCCTAACATGGTCGGCCAACCTATTGTCGACTGGCAACATGTCACTCCATAGATAATTGATGATGGGATCCATCCAACTGGGGGCCTTATGTGTGAGGAGGACTTTCTCAGCTACGACTGTCTAGTCAATAATTAGTTGCACGAGGAAATCTATCTGGATAATTCTCCTTAGGTCAGAGTCGATTCTGAACTCAAGGACGTTATGGCATCAACATGATTGTTCTTTCACTAGGGGAACTTTTCAATGTCTACTCTCTCAAATCCTTCCATGAGTATTCTTATAACAACGAGGTAGGTTTCCATCATGTTATCTTTGTCATTGAAGTCCCCCACTCACTTATATGGAGACTAGTTTGGAGTCATCGAATACGTGATGGCGCTTTAACCCCAATAGTTGGGCTTTGTACAAGCTAGCGATCAGTGCTTCATACTCATCTTCATTGTTAGAGGCTTCAAATCCAAATTTGATTCCCAGCTCAATCACAGTGTCTTCTAGAGTGACAATAATGATACCTACTCTAACCTCATTACAGTTAGGGGCTCTATCAGTGTATGGGGTCCATTCCTAAGACTTTGCTTCATCATTCCTTTACTGCTCTATTTTGGGTTGGTCGATTGGTTGGTCCCTTGTAAATTTAGCAATAAATTCTGTTAAGAATTATCCCTTAATTGCCATTCTTGGTTAGATGTTGATATCGAATCTCTCAAGATCTATTGACCACTTGGAGATCCGTTCAGAGAGGTTGGCTTTCTGCAAAACAACTTTGTGGGGGTGGGAAGTGATTACGGTTATTGAGTGAGTTTTAAAGCAATGATTCAAATTACTTGAGGCGACTATCGGCATATAAGAGAGATTTTTCCATGAGTAGATACCGTTGTTCATTATCCAGAAGTGTCTTACTGGCGTAGTAAACCAGGTTCTGACCTTATTCCTTTTCACACACTAGAGAGAATTTTACAGTATGGTCCGATACTGCCAGGTAAAGGTATAGTGGGTCTCCATCATTTGGGATCACCAGCAGGGGTGGATTTCTAAGGTAGGATTTGATTTCTTCCCGAGCTCGTGAACAATCGTCATTACATATGAGGCCTTTGTCCTTCTTTAAAAGACAAAAGAATGGTCGACAACATTCCTAAGACTTGGAGATGAAGCGATTTAGTGCCACAATCATTCCAGTGAGCTTTTGGACATCACACAATGTATTGGGAGGTTGAACTCTAGTGATCACGTCGATCTGATATGAATTGGAATCAATTTCTCTTTTACTCACTAGGTAGACCGAGAATTTTCCTAACTAGACATTGAATGGAAACTTTCTCTCATTAAGCTTCATTCAATACTCCCCGAGAACCTCAAAAGTTCTAGCTAAGCCCGTGAGGTGGTCGCCTTTATTCTTTCTTTTGACTAGCATATCATCGATGTAGACCTCCATGGTGTCTCCCATTTGTCTCTTGAACATATTGGTGACCAATCTCTGGTAAGTTACCCATGTGTTCTTTAAACCAAATAACATAACCTTGTGGCAGTACAACCCTAAGGGGGTTGTAAAAGAAGTTTTATCCTGGTCAGAGGCGAACAAATAAATCTTATGATAGCTAGAGTATGCATCCAAAAATCTTATTCTTTTGTGTGTCACCTTAGCATCGACCAATTGATCTATTTTTAGGAGAGGGAATTTATCCTTGGGGCATGCCCTGTTGAGGTCTGAGATATCGATACAAATTCTCTAGCTTCTATTGCTCTTTTGTACCACTACTGGGTTGGACATACATTTGGGAAACTGAACTTCCCCAATGGATCTTACAGCCAGTAAATTCCCCTCTTCATTCTCTGATGCCTTGGCCTTCTTTGAGGCTATTTGGTGTTCCTTTTGAGTGATCAGTTTGAAAATTGGATTGAAACATAGGTGATGGTCGGCTACACTAGGATCAATCCCTGTTAAGTCACATGGTTCCCAAGAAAAAATATATATATTCCTCTTGAGAAATGCAGTTAACTTTTTCTTCTCTGGATCGACGAGAGTGGCTCTAATCATAAATTTCCTCTCTAGTAAGTTATCGTCGGCTCCAACTTCTTTATGGTTTTTAATGACCCTATTGGACGGTTGGACCCCGCTCTCCTCCATCCCTAGTTGTTCATACCGTAGTTGTTATTTAGATGGTATAGCACCCTCTTGGGCTTCCTCCTGAGCATCCTTATTCTTTTCCTTTTAGGGCGAATGGCTGTAATAAAATACTTTCAAGTTGTGGACTGGTCGCCACGAATTTTGACCACGCCCTGACCGGTAACACAATTCAGCTTTAGGTGGTAGGTGGATGGTAAGGCCTTCATGGCATAGAGCTATACCTTGCCTAAAATGGCGCGATATGGGAACTCGATGTCAACCGCTAAGAACTCGATTAGCTTTGATATGTTTCATGTCCTTACTGGGAGGATTATCTTCCCAAGAAGCATCATGATACTTCCTACAAAATCGACCAATAAGGATATGGTCTCTTTGAGGTAGATGATATTGATCTTCAGTTTATGGAATAATTCCAAGTACATCACTTCTAATGAGCTCCCTTTGTCCACGAGTATATTGTCAACGTCCCAATTGGCTATTCTGAGTGTCATCACCAATGCGTCATGATGTGGTGTTCTCACCCTGAACAAATCTTCCTCGATGAATAAGATATATTTGGTGTAGTCGATGTCCTCTAGTCTTTGATGCTTACCATCCTGGGTTTTGGCAGGGTTAATCTTAAAATCCTCCATAATGGCAGTCACCTTCTTAAGATCCATCAGAACGACATTCCCTAAGATTTGATTAAGGTATGATGCCACATGGGTTACGAGAACTTATGTCTTGTGTCATCATCGAGGACATTATCTGGATTATGGTCGCCATTAGCTCGAACCTTGTTTATTTTTTTCTCGATATATTCATTGAGGTGCCCTGCCTAGGCCAACTCCTCTAAATGTGACTTTAGAACCATATAATTCTCGGTTATGTGGCATCCCTCCTTGTGGAATGCGCATTTCAGCATATTATTCCTTTTAATTGGGTCTCCACCTATCGTTTTAGGACACTTTATGAATGGTTCGTCTTTGATCTTGCTCAAAATTTTGAAATGGGTTCCTTGAAGACTGTTTTAACAGTTTATAATGCCTTGGAGGGATCGACCTTGTTCCCATTCTTTCCCTGTTCTTATTTCCCTTATTTTAGGTATAGCTCTTCTTTATTCCCTTGTTTGTCTTTGCTCGACCATTATCCCCTGCATTAGAGTGAACCACATCTTCCACCATTGAATATTTTACAATACGATCCATGAGGTTGTCAATGATGTTGGATTCCTTTTTAGTTACTCGATCTCATTGAAGACTTCCCAATACCTCTTGGCTACTCCTGGAGGTTCTCATGTGTCTTCTTCTTCATCATAAGTAATACATCCATCCTCTTGGGGTAGGAGCTACTAGTTATGAAGCGAGCAATAAAGGCCTCCGCTAGTGTTGTAAAGTTTCTAATCGACTTATGGGTCATCCTCTCAAACCACTTTCGTGCTACATCATGTGGTTAGAAGGGAAAATCCACCACATTATTGCATCATTATGTCTCCATCAGATCATTGCTTGTCAATATTATCGAACACGATCGATAGGATCTGTCTTTTCGTCATAAATCATGAACTTGGAAACAACAAACTTCTTAGGGGCCTCCTCTTCTTTGATCACCCTTGAAAAGGGGGATTTTTCCTGAGTGTTGAAATCCCTATTGCATAGATTTCTTATGGATCTAGCTCCATGATGGGCTAGATGTTAGTTTATTTCCCTATGAACCAAAGTTTTGATCTCGTGGTTTTATCGATCGTTGCTCCTGTGGTGTCTCTCTGGCTGGACATGATCTGATCGACTGTTCTCTGAACTGTCATGTTCATTTCTTTCCTAATCATGCCTGGAGATCCTCCCTCGACCATGAGTACTACTCGCCAGAGGATTAAGAGTCCTTCCACGGTGCTTCCTTGTGTTCCTCTGGAGATATCTCTCGATTTCTCGAGCCTCCCTTAAAGGAAAGAATTATCTTCCTCTTGTTCTCGAAGCCTAGCTTCATAAGTGTTGACCAACCTGGAAATATGTGTGGATCTTGTTGTCCCTTGTCTCTCCTCAGTTGTCTTCCTTTCTTGGCGAAACCTGGGGTTTATATGTTGACGAATCTCCAACCTGACCCTAGGAGGAACTAAGTTTTCTTGAACATCGCCAAATTGGCGAATGTTTCTTTTATGGTGAGACATCATGGAATTTTTGTTGACGAAAGTTTTTGTGGGAATATAAATCACTTCCCACAGATGGTGCCAATTGTAATGCTGAAAATATCACAATAAAGCAATCCACAACAATAATCACAAAGATCAAAAAGTAAAAGGTCACACAAACAACAACGATGTTCGTGATTCGGCAACTGTCCTACATCCATAAAGAGGTTACTATTTTATTATAGTGTTTCTCAATATCTCAGGTTCCATCCCTTTGCATGATGTATTAAAATAGAGGTTGAGTTGTATAAGGAACTTATTTAACACGTTAGATATAACAAAGAGAACCTGAATATCTCCTCCGAGAAAATTGGTAATTGATTTGACTATATATGTAGGTGTTCTAATGTATTTAAAATACTTATATGCGAATTGGATTATGATTTGGGCCGAGTAGCGCTTTGATGACTCTGGGTTGGTTGGCTACTTTTATGGGCCAGGTTAAATAGGTTCCTAGAGTAAAATAATATATGAGTTGAGTTAGTAGTAGTGAAAATAATATGAATGGGATTTGTTCTATCATAAACAGTGGTGTGATTTATCAAACGCATTTGATGGGACACTCGTAAGGGGCTGTCAGTAACATTCTCAATGGGATATGAAGTAGTATTTACGGTGGCAGAGGTTATTTATGTATTGCAGCCGGTCATGTGGAAAAGCCAAAAAATGGTGAATCTGGGTAGGGGAGGGAGGTAGTTTAGTGTATTCGGTAGGCAGGGGCAATTATAGTGGCAGGGGTACAGCCAGGAGCATCCACATACTAGAAGTCTATAATTAATCTCCAAAGGAATAATATTTTTTTGTATTGAATGAACATATGTGAAATAAAGGAAATAATGTAAGATCTCATATGTGACTATCAAATTAAATTCTAAGATGATTTAATTGATTAACCAGTATCCCGATCTGTAGAACAAACCATTTTCTTTGAGAAGTTCCAATAGGAGATAATTTGTGGATAGTGCATTGAGAAACCAAGAGTGAAATATTTGGTGAATTCCAATCACCAATAGAATATAACAACAGATGGAATATAAGGTTTAGGGCTATATCCATCTCCATTACGGGTGCTTTGGTGTATTCTATTGTTAAAGTATAAATATAAGTATTTCGGATTAATCGAGTTGTGTTTTGAATAAGATATAATAGGATTAAGCATTTATTATTGAATTTAGATTAGAGTCTTAGGTTGTTTAAGTTATATGATAACGAACTATGCATAAATCAGTAAAACGAAAAAAAAAATATGACATATTAAGTAGATGAAATTAATAACATGAAACTTAAAAAGAGGTATGAAAGTTAGGATATTATAAGAAACAAGACAATGTTATTAGATTTGGGTGAAAATGAATGTGAAAATACAATTTTCTTACTTAGCTTTATCAAAATTTGGATTCATCTGTAGCTGAGACAGAAATATCGCATGTGAAAGAAAGGTTTGGCGGAGATTATTTGCGCTCAATATAAATATGTATAGGTTAGGTATACAATAAGATAGAAATTAGATTTAAAGTACCTCAAAATTGTCTCACTGTAGTTACAATCAAATTTTCTTTAAAATTCTTGCATAAATCTTCATTTATTAGGGAAGTTTCTTCTGCTCATAGAGTGATTGAAATGTTTTCCCCATGTAGAAAGATGTATGCTGTAAATGAATAATGGTTATTCTTTCATTAACAAATAATGATACATAATAAATACTAAACTTTTACATGATGTTAGAAGGAAACTCGATGTTAAATCTAGGTATTGAATAATGAACTAGCATCATAATACATCCATGAAGTACAGAAAAATAGTTGGGGAACAAAATAAAAAGTTTTGGAAAGAGTGAAGGTGAGGAATAGTGGAATGAGATTGATAAGAAGCTTTTTGGGTAGATGTCGTTGTCGTGCAAAAGCTACTCTCAAAATTCCCTTGAGTACCTACAAAACTTGTTTAAAAATAACTCGTATTGCGGTAAGTACGGGTATCAATCCAACTTTCAAGGTGAAACAATTAATGTGAAAACGTGCAATTCCAATTTTTTTTTTATGAAAATATATATATATATATATATATATATATATTTTAAACAATTTCAAGGGAAAGATTTACTAACAAATGCTAAAAATTATAAAAGGACTAAAGAATGAATAAAAATGTGCAACCGAGTGTGAAATATTGTGAGAAGGTCAAGTGATGGGATTACACTGCATTTTCAATTATTTTAATTTCTCAATTTATTAATTTTGAAATATTTCGAGATAATATTAAATCGATAATCAAACTCTCGTTAAAATTATAAATTTAATAAAATCTTTTTCAGAAAATTAATTTTAAATTGTCACACGATGAAAAATTAGGACTACATTATTTTCAGAAAATTACCCGCTAGGATCAATTTAACGAAAATAATTTCAACCCTTAAATTTCAACACCGAATTAATGTTCAAATATAGGAAAAACCTATCTCTAGTTCGATTCCTAAATTCAAATATTAATTTGTTCAATTAATTTACTAACTCTCATTACATAAATTAATTGGTGACAGTTAAAGATTAATTTACCTAGAAATATAAAATTAATGAATCAACTAATTAAAGTAACATCATTCGCAGTGCATCCCACCCCTTGAACGGGGTGTTTAGCCAAACATTCTCATGTGTGGATAAACAACTTTCAATAACATATCAAAAGATGACATAAACGAATAGAGAAATAGAATACAATACGCAAGTCTCCTTGTCGAATCGCGTTCATAAAATGCGTCTCAATCTTCTCACTAATCCAGCACTTGATTACACCAAAAACAATAAAAAAAACAAACCTAAAAATTATTCTAACACTAAACTAATTTTTTTGGAATTTTTTAGAATTTTTTTAAGACCCTAAGCTGTACATAATATACAGTCTATTTTTCTCTCTCAACGTTCTCTTTTTTTTTTTTGATGACCGTCCTTTCCTTCTCTTTTAAAGCCACGATGTTGTATTTGTTTCGAGATTCTTGTGGGATTTGGAGTTGACCGATTTTTGTGGGATTTGGAGTTGAAATGGTTTGTGGATAAAATGGAGAGATAAGGTTGGAAATGGGTATGGCAGATTTGGGTTTGAACGTTGGTTGAAATCGGGATTGGGTTTGGTTCAGGCTGAGTCACGATCGGGTTTGGATCGGACAGACCCGAGTTGGGGTCAGAAATGGGGCGGTTGCCGTGGGTCGGACCGGAGCGGGTTTGGTTCTCGGCTGGGCGAACGGATCAGGGCAGCAGGTGGCTGCGTGGCAGTGGTGGTTGAGTCCGACTGGAGTCGCGGGATGGCAGGGATGTGGCATTGGGTATACCCGATTTCGGGTGCTGGTATTGAGTGAATACAGAGGTGATTATTGTGGTTTGGATTTTGGGTTTTGATGGAAGAGAGAGAAAGGGGTGAAGGGGGTGAGGTTGAAGGTGATGAATAGTAGTGTAGGGGTGTGTTTTGTTGTGTTAGGGTGTAGGTTGGTTTATGTGTGTCTCCGAGTTTTAGTTTGTGTGTATTTAATTTGTACCCCTAAAAAATTACACCTACTAAAAAAATAAAAATAAAAGAAAACTAAATAAAATAAAATAAAAACTAACATCTCAAACTCAAATAAAATAAAACTCTATTAAACCTAAAAAAAATATAATCCTAATAAAATAAAACTAAAATAAAATAAAATATACAAAAAAAAATCTAATAAAACTAAAAAAATTAATTCCAAAAAAATTAATCCTAATAAAAATAAAATAAAATAAAGATTAAAAACTATTCAAAGTCAACATCAAAATAAAGAAATGGAAAAATAGAAAATAAACCCTAGAAATTCTAAATAAACCTAAATAAATCCTAAAAATAAAAATTACTCAAACTAAAAATCTAAGAAAAATAATAAAGGTACAAACTAAACACACACCGGGCTCGCGGTATGGACTGGGCTCGGTCTAGGTTTAGATTTGGTTCAGGACTGTTTTGGGGCATCGGATCACATCTCGGCATGCTCAAATGGACTCCAGACTTTGCGATCTCTTTTGATTTCTTCGATGCACGCTTTTGACCGCTATTGAGTCGCAATTGTACTGATTTAGCATTATTTGTACCGCAACTGCGTATTGACCTGAAAAATGATAAAATACGAACATAAGGTCATTTTTATTAAAAACGAACGACTAAAATGCCTCTATTCGGGGTATAAAATATACACTTTTGGGTGCTTATCAGAGATCACAGTATTTATAAATTACATACCACACACATATGGACACTATTTTTACAAGAAACAATTCATGTCTTCTCGAAGATATATATGTTATGTGTTATTTGACTCATTTTATGAAACTACTATAGGGCACTATTTTTGTAGGGAAAAGACTAATTTCTTCTCAAATACACATACAACAAATGACAACAGTAACTTGAAGGAAACTCAATTTCTTTATATACTCTATAAGCATTACAACATATATAGATGTACAATGGAAATATTTCTTTAATTTAAGAATTTTATAAGTCAATGAAATGTTCTAACATTGCAGTAGACATCTTACTTATTTGTAAATTTACTTGTTGCGGAGCTTCTGGTGTGGGTGATTCAAAAATATTTAAGATTACCAGCATAGCTTGAATGACAAAATTGTTAGAATACCAATGATACGCTCAATAATAAATATATTGCATAACTACCTCTACGTATTCCATTGACATATATGGAGTTAGGGTGTATTTATTTCTCGATTATGGTTGGAAAGGGATGGGAAGAGACTTTATAGCTGAAGATTGGAATCGGCTTTGAAAATGAAGTGTCGTCCAGTGAATTTCAATCGAACAAAAAAGAGGAATACCGTGTGATTGAATAGGGAAGCAGAAGAGGCATACTGTATGATTGAATAGGGAAGCTGTCCCATTTTCCACATGGATAGTCGTTCAATTTAGTTGGCTTAATTGCTTGTTAAGCGTTTTAGAATAGTATAGAGAAGGCCTTGGAAAGACCCATGTTATATTGCGCAGAAAGATCACTAGAAACCCAAATGTTTTGATCTTATCCCAATCCTACTACATTGAAAATATGTTTGAAAACGATAAAGTTGCACTTATTGTAACTCATTTTTCAATGAAACATCACTTCAAAAAGAATAAGTTATGGATTGTATAATAAGTGCAATTCCCCAACTAAAATACTCTAAAACTATTGGTAGTTTAATATAAGTTATGGATTGTATAAGAACCGATATTGCTTAGGGCAATAACAAAATTAAATTTAGATAATATACATTAGTCAAGTGTTTGAAGTAACTAAGGTATATCAAGCTCTATGGGTTGCACTACACAAGGGGTAAATGTCGATGACGAATTATCTTAAAGGTTTAAGTAAAAAATTATAAAAATAAGTATCAATTACCAAAAATTCCCTTAAATAATTTTTAATATACATTTAGTCCAAATCTTTTTTATTTTAGGTTTTACGGCGTAGTCCCTTAACTGGACATTTTGGACTTTTTAACCAGATCAAACAAATTTTAAACGATTAGGTCCATATAAATACCTTTTTCTATATTTCATTCATTATGTTATAATAAGCTAGGATCTTCTTTTTCTTCCATCTGCTTCTATCAAACAAATTCGTTCTCTCCAATAACTTAGGATCCTATGATTGTTTTTCGCTTCTGTTCAACCAGTTTTGTTCTCTCAAAGAAAGAAGTTATCAATTTGTTCGATGAAATCAATTTTTTCCACTTTGTTTAACCTAGATTTTTCTTTGCATTAATTCGATCATTTGTAAGTTTATACCAGTTATAAAGAAATATTTTGCATGTCGGTGAGTTAAAATAGGTTGATGTATTTATTTTTGATTAATCAAATCATTTTAGTAAATCATGTGATGAATTACTCGAATATTGGATGAATGATTTAATTGTGTGTTTTAATAATTTTATATGAATATATTTTGACTTTGTACATTGATTTCGTAACAGGTTGTGTATGTATATGTTTTGATTGTGTGTTCATGTGTGTATAATTTATGTATATACAAGTTGTTCATGTATATACCTCAAACGATCATTCCAGTAAAGTACATGCAATTTGATATAAAGTACACGTGAATTTTGAACTTGATTAATTCTTATTTTTTCTTTTGACATTAATTTTACATAATGTTAATTTGCATTTACTTTGTTACGTTTGTCTCGTTACTTAATAGACTTGTCATGTGTTAGATAAGCATGTGTTTGTGGGTCCGTGTTAGCAGTATTGACCAATCTTGATGTTTTACAATAGTAAAGTACTTTGTATATACATGAGCATAAAAATTCGAGTAAAGTACATGCAATTTGATCTAAAGTACACGTGATTTTCTAATGATTAGATCTCATTGTTTTACACTGATTCTTCATAATGTTAATGTGCATTTACTTTGTTTGTTACCGTTGACTCATGCTTAATAGAGTGGTCATGTCTTTGATGGCCATATGTTTGCGGATCTACGCCAGTGACATTATTTAAACTTGAGCTTTAACACAATCATTTTTCTGTTTTAATTTAATTCAGGTTATAATGGAAAGTTATCGGATTTCCCGATGTTGTTATTTGGATAATATGGTTTGCATTGAAATATTTAAACAATTCATTAGATTTCATATGTAATGAGTTATGTAGCAGGTTTATGGATTTGAAAGCTAAATATTTTTTTATTGAAGAACGGCTTTGGCGATGAAAGTTGATTCATGTTGGTTTGTGATAAAGATGATCGTTGTATGTTTCGGTCTCAAGTGATTCTCAAAGATGATTTTATTTGGATATATGTGTTTTTTTCAATAGCTTTAACGACTAGTATAATTCACGAACGTATTAAATGCACGTCTAGAATTCATGAAATGGTTGACTGCAGTAACACAAGTTATGAGAGGGTTGAATGCAGTGTTACAAGTAAAGAATGGGTAGACTATATATCATCATCCACTTCGATTGATATTAGTAGTGGAACTTAAAATGATGTTTATATTGCAGGTGTGGAGACGAGTACGTCAAAATTTTATATTTTCAATGATTTGAAGACATATATTAGTCATAAAGAGCACTGTCTCAAAGGAGGTGTGGATAAGTTTCATGATAAGATACGAAAGTATGTTGTTGAGGTTGGTTTCAAGTATATATATTGAAAGAATGATAAAACTCGGGTGACATCAGAGTGATCTAAAAGGAGTACTGATAATTGCATGTGGCGAGTTCATGCTTCACTATCGACAGTAAATGGTTACTTTTATATAAGAAGTCTGACCAATGAGCATACTTGCAAGGGTGTATATCGTAGTCCATCATGAAAAATGATGGACTCCAAAGTGGTTTCAACATTGCTTGCCGATGAGCTAAGGGATAAACTATTGCTCATACAAATTGATGTAGTAAAGATATGAATAAGAACTATGGTCTTGATATAGGTTATCATCATGCATGGCATGGCAAAGAGATGGCTACTGCTGAGTTACACGGTGATGAGAAAGTTTTCTATGCAATAATAAATGATTATAGGGAACTTCTATTGCAGTATAATTAGGATCGCATTGCATTGTTGACGTTGAACCATATAGAAAATTATTCAAAAGAATTTTTTTAATGTTTGCAGGATCCATTGATGGATTTCAGTAGTGCGAACCTATTTTATTTCTTTATGGTGCCTTTTTGAAGAGACGGTACCGTGGAACAATTTTGTCGAAAACGGCAAGGAATGGAAACAATGGTAAATGTGAAGCACTAAAGTTCACTTTACAATATTATGAATTTATTTTGTCATACTTTGTATGTTCTTTCGACAGAATATAAAATACACGCATTAGATTCCAAAGTACATGTGAGTATATACGTGTACTTTATGTTTTACGCATGTACTTTGAGGTCTGTTGTTATCATTTGCATAGAATCTCAATGTACACACATTAGATAAAAAACTACATGTGAATTTCTATTCTATGTTACGTGTAGTTTGTAATGTCATGCGTGTAATTTAGGATTCCTTGTCTGTTTTGGGCCAACAATGCAAAGTACACGTATATCATTAAAAATTACACGTGAAATCTTAATTACTCTTTGCATGTACTTTGTAATATTTTGTGTGTACTTTGGGATTCATTCTTTGTAATGGTCAAATAATATAATAAATTACACCCATATATATGAAAGTACAAGCATAATTACTTTACATTTGTGTAGCCTATCGCTACAAATATATTTATTCTCTTATATAGCCTACATGTTTATTGGTCTGCGTCAGCGGCACCATTTTTTGAGTTCATACTAGATTCTGTATGCACAAATATATTTCATTATAATTTCGAGCCTATATCCTCTTGCATATGAAGTTGTTCATTTAGAGACGAAGGATAATTGGATGTGGCTTCTCATTAATTTGCATGATGCACTAGCTCATCAAGATCGAAACATCACATTCATATCCAATCGGAACAATGGTCTTATTGAAGGTGTTTCTAAAGCCTTTCTAATGTCTGCACATTCCTACTATATACATCATTTACAGGAAAATAAAAAGAAGAAAATATGGGGGAATGGGAACTTCGGAAAGAAGCTTTGTTCAATATTTCTTGCGTTGTGCATATGCTGCAACAATTGATGAATTTCAGAAGAATATTGGTGCCCTGAAAAGGGAAGATGGAGTTGGTGTTGCTGATTTTTTTTGGTATTTTGCCTCTATAGAATTGGTCTTGTGCATATGTCACCGAAAAACGTTATGGTAACATGGAATCAAGTGTTTCAAAATCATTCAACTCTTGGATCCTAGAGGAAAGGCATTTACCGATAATAAATATGATGAACAAAATGAGGATCTAGATTATGAATTTCAATGTAAACAAACTTGTTGAGTTTGAAACATGGTCAAAGGATTTGTGTCCTCATTTTGATAAATTACTGACTGAAAATTGGAATATATGTAGATATGGAATATTAATCCCTTAGGTAAACATATATTTGAAGTTCATTCAGATGTGCGGGCCACGGTTGACTTACAAAAAGGAATTTTCTCTTGTAAGAGTTGGCAACTATGATGCTTTCCATGTTCTCCTGTAGTTGATGTCGTACGGAAGATAGGTGGAAGTATTCATGATCATATTGAGGATTATTATAAGTTTTTTTCTACAAAAATACACTCATCACCTATAGTTCCTCTTCCTGATTTGAGGTCCCTAAACATTCCATTACCTCGAAATCAAGCAATCCTTCCTCCATTAACAAAGACATCGACATGGAGGCCAAGAAATAAAGGAATAAAATTTGTTGGTGACGTCAAAATAAGAGAAGTTACTTGCTCTAGGTATAGTAAAATGGATCATTACTAGTCCACGTGTAAAGAACCAATTTGATTCCTCTTAATATTCTTCAATTCATTAACTCTAACAGTAGTTTTAAATAAAATCAATGAACATTCACATTTGAATAAATTAATGTAATTTTACTGTTGAGTGTTCATTTTCGTATCATTTGTTTGGGAATGGGATGAACCCAAAGTACACGCATGTTTTTTTAAAGTACACGCACATTGTACTCATCAAAATCATTTTCTAAGCGCGTGTACTTTATGTGTCATACGTGTACTGTATTAAAGTACACATATAATACGTAAAGTATATGCACTAAGAAAATGATTTTGGTCAGTATAATGTGCGTGTACTTTATAAAAACATGTGTGTACTTTGGGTATTGTATAACAGTTATACTATAACTGATAATTTCTATTTTTTACTTTTACTTTATGTATTATTGCATTTACTTTAGATTTATTTTATTCACTTTTTACATTATAATTTCTATTATTAATGTTTTTAAAGGTTTTGCTTCTATTATATTATTTCTAATATTTTATGAACAAGTCACTCATATTCTCATATTCTTACGTGTATTATGGTCCGCGCCAGTGGCATAATTATAGGAGTATTGTCAGACTATGATCCGCACCAGCGACAATATTCGTTATTTAGAAAATATACGTTCTCTGCATATTCAATACATGTATTTTAGTACAAAAATGTATTTAATGTAGATTATAAAAAATTTCAAAAATGTTCTCTCAATATTTAATGTATTTCCATATAAAAATATACTATATAAAAAATGTACTTTATGCGTGTATTTTATAAAAAAATCTATATTTAAATCATTGTCAATGTGCGTGTACTTTGATAAATAATGCATCTACTCAGTTAACGTACAAGCATAAAACATGAAGTACACGCATATTGAAATTTTTTGAAGAATCTTAAGTGTTTAGTTTCATTTTTAAGATCTATTTCTATCCACTCCCATTTCTTTTTATATTTAGTATTGGTCCTATTATAACCATTATGGAACAAGTGTCATTCTTTGCAAAAAGGAAGAAGAACAATAGAGTAATTATAGATAGTTTTGGGTGATTATAGGACATATTATAAATTTAAACATACATGGAATGAGAGCCTAACAAATTTTAGAAGATGGGACTAAAGCTAATAAAACTAAATATTTAATCCTAATTATTTTATTAGTTCTGTTTTTTCTCATATTTATATAATTGATAGTACCATTATCATCAAAATAAAAAGACATGCATTAAAAGAA
This sequence comes from Sambucus nigra, assembly GCA_949130495.1. Taxonomy (NCBI): domain Eukaryota; kingdom Viridiplantae; phylum Streptophyta; class Magnoliopsida; order Dipsacales; family Adoxaceae; genus Sambucus; species Sambucus nigra. Next base: position 482,745,037 of record OX422208.1, on the reverse strand, counting down.
AAGATAATCTCATTCACTATTTAAAAAATTACAATTTAATTAAAGAAAAAGAAAAAAATTACAACTGATAAAGAAAAAAATAAGACCCATCAACAATAAAAAATATCATTTGGAAATTGAAGAAAACTGTCGATGGGTTCCGGAAGAGAGCCGATAAAATTCGAGATCGCCCGAATTCTATTCTCCAGCGACAAAAGGACCTTGGTGGTAAAGTCGTTGTCATTCATATAGTTTTCCAGAAGTATTATTGCCTCGTATCTATAGAAATCGGCTTCATGGATTTTCGAATAAGTCATACGGGATGGGTGGGAGTCCGGGGGAACCTTCTTTAACGTATTCGTTAAAGGAGTCCATTGATCGAATGATTGAGGAAATTTCTTCCTCAATCATTCGTAATTTTTCTCTATAGTTGTTTTCACTTTCAAGAGCTTCTCTCAAAGACTCTACTGGAACAACCATTTTGACGTTTTTGTGAGTAAAATTTAGAATGGTAAAGATTACAACAAGGTTACATTTTATATAGAATTTTGATCCTAATAAATATGGTAGGTAGTGGTTGTATTGATAAATGAAGTAAATAACGTTTAAACTTTAAAGGTTTGAATGCATTTGGCCGATATTGACTTCATAAATAATGTAGTATATGGTATACATGTGTAATTCTTTTAAAAGAATATCATATAGGTTTAATTCTTTTTAATTATTACTTGTACTGGTTTAATTCTTTTTTATTATTATGTGTAATTATTCATATTGTGCGTTTACTTTAAGAATATTTGTTTATAATAAGTAAATAAAGCAAAGTACACACATAAAGTTACAAAGTACACGTGAAATTATGTAAGATAGTATGTGTACTTTGTACTGTCATGCGTGTACTTTATGATTCCTTGTTTGTTTTGGTCTAACAATGCAAATTACACGCAAGTCATCACAAAGTACACGTGAAATTATTTTTACCTTTATGTGTACTTTGTAATGTTTCACATGTACTTTGGGATTCTTTATTTGTTATGGGAAAAAAACGCAAAGTACACGCATAATACTACAAAGTACATGTATCATATTCTTGTACTTTACATGTTAGACTATATTTATTCCTATGTGTTGAATGGTCCGCGCAAGTGGCACCATTTTTTTACTACAAATTATATGGAACTAGATTGAATAAAAAATAAAAAAATATACCAAAAAAGTACAATCATTTGTATTTAACAAAAAATTTCAAAAAAGCTTTACAATTATTTTTCTCCTATTCACAACCATCGAATAAAAATTCATTAGCTATAGATGCTCTTTGTTGGAGAATTTCATCGTCTTCAAATGATGTTTTGAGCACATTTCTTTTGTTAATTTGTTCCATAATATATATACAGTACACCACACAGTCAACAATAAAATAAAAATAAAATAAATATATCGGTTAGAATAATGTAAATGATTTTTTTTGAAATCTGTCGTAATGAATTATGCGTGCATTTATTCAAGACTGTTTGATCTTACCCATTATCTTGTCTCACGTTTCATTATCTTTGAGTAGTTCAAAAATGACATCATGATTCAAGAGCAAGTCAATTGTTTTTTTTTCTCGTCGGATAGTGAATCTTCAAATTCCATCCCTTCAAAGTATCTTCTTATTGTACCTCTTTCACTGATTTGTGGTGCTTGTTTCTTCAATTCGTACAACGTTTATTTTAAAGAAGAAAACAGTTAAGAGGAAAAATAATGGGTAAATATAAAATACAAAAGTGCATGTAATGTAAATAACTTTAGGGCATAACCATCCTATTGGCCTCGTTGTAGTATCATGAGGATTTACTAATTTTCAATGGGTGAAGAGAGTCCATATGGACAACTTTATTTTCTTGTTTGTAGATAACTAACAATGTAAAATGTCCTACACTATCTCCTATTGAATGTCTCATGGGAATGAATAGAATATTAGAAATTCTAAAAAAATTCAAAATGTGTTTTTCTATTTGTTCTTTCTACATTTTGTTGTCATAATTTTGAATGTCTTTCTGTTAAAAGTAATAGATTTATTAGTAAGAAACTATAATATCCCGCCCCGATAAATTAATTAAATTATATGTGGATTATAAGATGAAGAGGAGTTAATTATAATCAAGGAAAAATTATGGATGAAATTGGAGAAAAATAAAAAGGAAAGAGAAAATGGTCATTTAAACGACATAGGTATGTCGTTCGAACAACAGTGTTAAGGTCGTGACATGGGTCATGAGTAGCCGAACATCTTATGACCTGTTACTGGTTTACAATAGCAGGTTGCGCAAAGGGTCGTGTGATCCATATATCGAATGACATTAGATTTCATTCTAACAACATAGGTATTATTGTTCAAACGACATATGGGAAGTCGTTCGAACGACATCGGTCGAGTTAATAGATTTGATTAACCTTATGCGTTGTCACAATTTGGAGCATTGGATCGTTGAGCTGTTGAGCCCAGATCATCTCAAGGAGGGTAAAATGAGAATTTAGGCTTTGCAGAGGGTTTTATAAGGGTGTGTTTGGGTGTTTTGGGGTTTATTATTTTTGAACGAAAATAGAATAATGAGAGAGAGAAGGATAGAAGGAGAGAGGTGGGTGGTCTTCCACCACCAAACCACCACTTCTCCACCATAGACTACCCATAAACCACTACTTTTATGATGTATTTCTTCACATTTGAACAAAATATACCCATTTCCATCATTGATAAAGAAGAGCTACAAATTTTTGGAGTTATATTTGGGGGATTCTTAAAGCAGAAGAAGGTGGATTTCAATGGAGTTGAAGTGGGTCTTGCTTTAGAGCTTGGAGGGGGCAATTGATAACCTTTTAAGGCCACCTTTGGAGGTGGGGGTTGCTCGTCCTACACCAACACCAACAAGAAAGCCATTAGAGGTGAGTAAACCTTACTCTTAGTGTAAGATGTTATTTTACATTTGTAGTCTTGTAATTAGACTATTTGAGTAGGGTGTATTTAGTTAAATGGTGTAAATATTGTGTAGAAGATAATAAATATTTTTATGGAATAAAAATATTAAAAAAAATTTATTTTGTTGAAAATAAAGAAGAAGTAAATATTTCAATGTTTTGAAATACTAAAAGTTGATGTTTTATGAAAACGGTGTATTTTCTAGAGACGTTGATGAAAATATTTTATAAAATAAAATGTTTGAAGATAAAATAATATTTTGGTAAACATTGATGAAATAATGCCCTTGCAAAAAAGATGATTTTATGAAACTAGACATTTGTTGAGATTGAAGAAATAAAAATGTCTTTAGTGACATAAAAATATATTTTTGCAAGTATAATGATTTTCTATGATGAAACATATGTTTAAACCTTATAGTAGATTTTTTGGGTTTAATTACCATATATGCATATAAACTTGTAGTATTTTGATACTAAATGTATAAATAAGTTTAGAGAAGGTTTTATTGGGTTTAGACATAAAAACAAGAAAGGTTAGAAAACAATCTTCAAAGTGAGTGAAATTAGGACTAAAAGATATAATGAACATGAGATTATTAGACTACACATGTTGATAAAAAGAAATGATAATTTCTTATAAAAAGTATTCTTAAGTGTAAATGGATTTATTGACTAAAGAAGTAAAGAAATGTGTGTTTAGGAAGGTGTTGATAAAAGTGTTCATTAAGTGTTAATGAGTAAACATAAAAAAGTTAATGTGTAACTTAGTAATGTCGTTGATGATTAATACTTATGGAATTAAAAAGGTATTAAAGGTGTAAAATGTGTTTCCAATTAAGTATAATGATACTCCAAGATTAAAAAGGGTGTTCATGTGTTAAAATACTTAAGAGGTTAGTGTGGACGACTTAAATAGTATTTTTAGAAAAATTAACACTTGTGAAAATGGAGTAAAAGGTGATTTTAGAAATAAATGGGTAAAATGGTAATTTTACTTAAAGTGGAACACTTTTATGAAATAAAAATGTTAGAATAGGTGTTACACAAAGTGGTCCTAAACGAATATGATTTTTGGAATAAAATCAAGGTTAAAGTGTAAAGGACGCGAAACGGTAAATTTCAAAGTGTAACACAAATGTTGCGGTAAAGTCCCGAGTTTTGGCTTCGGCTGGGTCAAAATGAAGTGGAATAATGTGGAGATTTATAAAATGTTAAAACCCATAAAAAGGAACTTGGATAACACCGAGATAAAATCAAGAATGGCCTTGAGCCCTTGGGTGAAAATTCCTAAACACTGGCCAGAGCATATGGTGCGCATATGAAAGAGTGAGCGTGCCTTCAAATAGAGATATTATTTAATTAAACTCAGTTTCTATCAATTATGTCCTAAAAATGCATCTATATGTGATTGAATAAGATAATGAAACATGCAAGAACATTCAAATACACACATATGAGGAAAAATCCCCCAAAGGGGCAAAACCTTTTATTTTCACTATAATTTTGTAAGATACGGTTACATGGATTACAATGAAAATACAGTGACACAGAAATACCCGTGGGTGTCTGTTCTGTAGTCGGTGGATGGAACTTTCCCTTTCCAGGAGGGCAGCAATGAAGAAGAAGAACGGCCTTCTCCACAAGAATATGAACAAACACAAGGTTGTGTTCTTGGGTTGCAAACGGATTCACAAAGGTTTGGCAAAGTTGTGTGAATCAAAACATGAGTCTTGGGAATAAAAAATATGAAGACTAGAAGTATTTGGACTCTCAAAATCGTCTATCAAAGTCTTGCAAAACATCTCCCCCGAAGTTGGTTTAGATAGGAAAACAAATGAAGAGTTCCACTAAAATAAAACATTGCCAGCATATAGGGACCTCAAATCGGTTCGGGTACCCTGCGAACCCCACGAACCCTCGATTCGGGGAAAACCGCTGGAACAGGGGCTTTAAACACTTAGCAAAATTCCAAGGGATTTTTCTTGGAATTATCTCCATTTTTAACGGGCCATAACTTCTTCACCGTAGCTATGATTGAGGTGTCGTTTCTTCCAGTATCTTTGTTGCGGTAAGCTCTTCAACTTTCCAGTTGACCGGTCCTCCGGACGATTGCTATAAGATTACCAAATGTCCCTTGAACTTCCCTATCGTGCCTTGTTTCACTATTTTGACTTCTCTTGCATACCACTTGCATTACGAGCCTAAAATCATGGAACATGAAGTCGGTGAGGTAGATGTGGGACATATGTTAGATATGATAAATGCTTGATTCTCGGAATTTGGATTGAGGCCATCGTGTAAGATCGTGCAGAGACATGACAAATGTAAAGGTGTACGACATATACAAACATGAGATAACGAACATGAGAAATATGTCCTTACAAATCTCCCCCTATGTCTATGCTGGAACATACATAAAAAATCCGAATTATCGAATAAAAAATTTGCCTATATAAATCTACCCTTCCATGAACCCAAAATTGGAAAGATACAAATGAAAAAGTCTTCATCGTTTGATCATCTTCAAAACTTTCAAAGTTTTTCTCATCAGGGTGTGCAATTCAGTGATCATAAATGTAGTACCTACACACATGAGAAAAATCAAATACCACGTGACATATCGAGTTTTGAAATGAGCTAACCATAAATACCAATTTAAAATAGATCAAACTCAAAACTCCCTCATAATATGATAACTCCCCCATAATATGATAATTCTGTCTCCCCCTTTTTATGATGTCCCCAAATAGACAGATATGAGAAGAAGAAATAGATGCACATGGAGAATGTCACAAGGTAATAAACTTTCTATTTTTGAATTTTTCAAAAATTTTCACACAAAATATATAAACAAAGAAACACACCATGACCGAGCACAAAACAACGAGGTCGATGATAGAGAAAATCAATGCATACAAACATGACATATGTGCACGATGAATATCGGATACTCCTAACGAATAAACTCAAAATTTTTCTTTGGTTTAAAACAGAATGGAAACATGAGACATTGACTCAATAGATCAACAAATCAAAGCTCAAAGTGATTTCCACACCAATAATGTCCAAAACGATTTAATGCTTTTGCAGAACTTTCAAGGAAGTGCAAACCAGTTTAAATTCTCCAACCAAACTCCCTCAGATATATTTTCTTTTAGAGATAATCTAAATTCTCAAACTTTGGAGAATTGATAGTGAAACCTAATGGCCCATATTTGGTATGTATTGCGTTTTATTGCCTTTAAATTTTTTCGAGCTCTTTTAACCTCTTTGGACCCCAGATAATAAAATCCCTCCATTTTTAGGTCTTTTTTAACTGTGGCTTATTATCGCAAAGGCTAAATGAACCTTTCGCAGCCCTTCCCCATTCTCAATTAAACACATAGTCTCACCAAAACGGTTTTTACACGCATTCCAATCTTGTCAAGTTTTATCGCATATTGTACGTTGTATAGATAGAATTGAGATGGAAACACTCAAGCCAATATATGATAGACTAAGTACAATAATCAAATATAGCCGTGCATGTGTGTCATAAAGGAAATATGAGTCAAACATGTAGAAATATATCATTAATCACATCTCAAAGACTCCAAACTCTGTAAAACACATGGATGAAATGATGTAGCGTCTCAAATCTCTATCAAATAGTCACATGGATAAATGGAATGAAATTGTGACTCGGCTATCTTAAATGCTCATCTACAAAGGGTGCAAAAAAAATACAAAAATATTTTTGTGCTTTTCTAAAAGTTTTATAAAAAGAAAATCTTTTTGGAATTTTTAAAAAAAATAACAAAACATATGATACAATCTAGCAATAGGCATCAGATGAAATGAAAAAAAATGCATCCTACCCTAGACACGGACTAACCCCTCAGTCAACTGTGCAAATCCCTAAAGACTTCCTAAGACTCTCAAATCTAAGGGCATCTAAAGGTTTCGTGAAAATATTGGCTAACTGACGGTCGGTGGGAACAAAACTCAGGGATACGATTTTCTCCTCAACTAACTGACGTATAAATTGCTCGCGTATCCTGATGTGCTTTGTGCACGAATGTTGGACTGTATTGTGGGAGATGTGTATCGTGCTCTTGTTATCACAGGAAATAGTCATGGTGGCCTTTGAAATCCCATAATCTTCCAACATTTGCTTCATCCATAAGAGTTGTGTGCAACAACTCCCGGCGGCGATGTACTCAGCCTCCGCGGGAGATAAAGAGATGGAATTTTTCTTCTTGCTCAGTCAGGAGACAAGAGCAGAACCAAAATATAAACACCCACCAAAAGTGCTCCTACAACCATCTACATCCCCGGACCAATTGACATCCGAATAGGCGGACAAACGGTCATCGGTAACAAAGGAATACCACATACCGTAATAGAGAGTCACACTCACTTATTTGATAATGCATTTTAGATCAAGTAGGTGTGACTCTTTCGGGGATGCCTGATATCGCGCACAGACTCCAACACTAAAGGCTATGTTGGGATGACTGGCAGTTAAGTATAGAAGACTACCTATCATAATCCGATACAAGGTTTGCTCTAGGTCCTTGCCTGAAGTGTCCTTACTAAGCATGGTAGTGGTACTCATAGGTGTACGAGCATGCTTACGGAGTCTAACCCAAATTTCTTCACTAGGTCTCTAGCATAATTAGATTGGGAGATGAACATCCCATCCTCTAGCTGACGAACCTGGAGAGCAAGGAAGAAAGTAAGCTCACCAACCATGCTCATCTCAAACTCACTTTTCATCTCCTCCTCAAAGTGATGATCATGTGGATCCAAAGACTATGTCGTTCACATAGACCTGTGCAACCAAAATAGCACCGTCATCTCTCCTTACGAACAACGTCATATCAACTCCCCCTCTCTTGAAGCCTCCGGCTAAGAGATAGGAAGTAAGCCTCTCGTACCAAGCACGAGGTGCTTGGTTCAAATCATACAAGGCTTTCCTTAAATAGTAGATGTGCTACGGGTGCTTAGGGTCTTCAAACCCTTTCGGTTGTTCCACATAAACCTCCTCCTGTAGAATGCCATTCAGAAAGGCACTCTTGACATCCATCTGATATAACTTGAAGCGCAGATGACATGCGATGGCGAGTAGTAGACGGAAGGACTCAAGGCTCACAATAGGAGAAAATGTCTCCCTAAAGTCTACACCGTCTATCTGTGTGTAGCCGTGAGCGACCAACCTAGCCTTGTTTCTGATTATGGTACCATTTTTATCCATTTTATTCTTGAAAATACATCTGGTACCTATCACATTAGTCTCACTAGGTCGGGGGACAAGTCCCCAGACATTATTCTTTTTAAACTGGAGCAACGCATCCTGCATAGCAGATATCCAGTGTTCATCCTTAAGTGATTCTTGGGCTCGACTTTGGACGTGTAGTAAAAATGGTTGACAACGTTCTCTAGCTAAGCACAGGCGAAGAACCTCTCGACCAGCCCAAGCCAACAGAACAAAACAACCAGGCTACAAGGGAAGGCTGGAAACTATTCGTTGATGGAGCCTCCAACTCAAAGGGGGCAGGAGTAGGAATTGTTCTCATCGCTCCAGAAAATACAGTCCTCGAGCAAGGAATAAGGCTGGGATTTGCAGCCTCCAACAATGAAGTAGAATATGAAGCCTTGATAGCAGGTCTCCAAAGGGTGCAAACTCTGGGAGCAAAGCATTTGCAGGTATTCGGAGATTCGTAACTAGTTTCCAATCAGATAAGTGGAGACTATAACGTAAAGGATGAGAGAATGGCAGCCTACCTCTCCTTGGTAAAAAACTTAATGACGAACTTTGAAGAGATCAACATCCAACAGTTTCCCAGGGGGCAAAATAGCCACGCTGACACCTTAGCATCCCTGAGCTCGACAGTTGACTCTAGCCTTAAAAGGATCATCCCTATCGATTTCCTCAGTTGCCCAAGTATTTACCCCAACTGCGAGCTGACAAAAGCAAAATCAATACTCCAATTGGAATCAGCCCCCAGCTGGATAGATCCCTTGAGAGATTATTTAAAGAGCGGAACGCTCCCAAAGGATAAGAGAACTGCCCACCAGATAAGAGTCAAAGCTGCTTGCTTTCACTTATCCACAGGTGGCGACTTGTATACAAGATCTTTCTCCGGCCCCTACCTTAGATGCGTCCACCCAGGCGATGTCAAAGCAGTGCTTCACGAGCTTCATGAAGGAACCTGTGGAAGTCACGTCGGAGGAAGGTCTCTAGCCTTCCGAGCAATGAAAGAAGGTTACTGGTGGCCATACATGCAAAAGGACTCCGCGGTATATGTCCGCAAATGCCTAAAATTCCAACTTCACACTCCCATGGTCCACCAGCCCGCCAGCGAATTAAAATCCCTGACCAGTTCCTGGCCCTTCGCCCAGTGGGGAATGGACATCGTGGGACCACTGCCCACCGCTGCCGGCAATCGCAAATACCTGTTGGCTGCAACTGATTACTTTACCAAGTGGATCGAGGTAGAACCACTGGCGAACATCCGAGATGCTGACATGATGAGGTTCATATGGAGAAATATAATCACTCGATTCGGGATCCCCAGAACCATCATCACTGACAATGGAACACAGTTCGAGAGTGGCCCTTTTCAAGACTTCTGCGACAAACACGGGATCAGGTACCACTTCAGCTCAGTGGCCTACCCTCAAAGCAACGGACAAGCTGAGGCTTCCAACAAGACAGTGATTGCTGGATTGAAGAAGCGGTTAGAGCGATCCAAAGGCTCATGGACAACCGAGCTACCGCATATCCTATGGGCATACAGAACGACTCCTAGGCGAGCCACAGGAGAAACGCCATTCTCACTAGCATATGGTATGGAGGCGGTCATCCCACTAGAAGCAGGATTGCCTATAATGAGATTCGACCTTGTCGAGCAGGGCCAGAACGATCAGGCTTTGCTCGCCGAACTCGACCTGGCCGACGAGAGCAGGGAACTTGCCCTAGTAAAACTAGCAAGCTACCAGCAACAACTCGCGAAGCACTACAGTAAAAGGGTCAATCCGAGGAAATTCAAAGTTGGGGACTATGTTCTAAGAAAGGTCCTGGGCAACACAGTGAAGCCATCAGACGGTAAACTGGGCCCGAACTGGGAAGGACCTTATAAGATAATTAGAGATGACCTGCAAGGTGCCTATCATTTGAAAACAATGGAGGGCAGAGAGATACCACGAGCATGGAACGCAGCTAATCTCAAGAAATTCTATTTTTAGGAGTTCTATTGTTAGATATTTTATTGTACTCACTATGTGAAAGGACAGTTCAGTTCTCAATTCACCAATAAAAATCTTTCAGTTGATCACTCTCTAAAAAATAACAATTACATCTTATTGCACATCCTTTTCAAATCACAGGCATAATGGTTGACACAACAAGGGAACACCCCTCCTCAGGTCATCATCATGAAGCACGACAGACCTCTTAGCATTTCCCATGGCAATACATGAAGCCCTATAGAGTATCCTTAGGCATCAAACCTATTTTGGTTGAACAAAATCCTGACCGGATGAAGACATCCAATACCAGGTGTGTCCTCGCCAATTGCCCTACTTAGGCCTAAGGGAGTGTGACGACACGACCTAAAAGGTAAAGGAAGGGCACAATGGTATTCTTAATACTGGACTGGGTGGACACTCACATGACAAGATAAAAAGGATTGTGAAGCTGCAAAAATATAAAAGGATTGGATGAACACGTTTAGTCGGCAAAATCGCCCAAAACTCAAACTTTCCATTAATATTTTATATTTACAAACAATAATAGTACATGTTTAGTCGACGAAGCTCGCCCAAAGCATTTACAATTATTAAAAAACAAAATCTCAAGGAGGTGGAAGCCTCCGAGAAAGTTAGTCAGCAACTTTAGCTCTCCTTCCATCATCAAGAGCAGGAGCGAGCTCCTCCACGACCTCATTTGCGTCCAACTCCAATAGTCGCCGGGGAATAGCATCGATGGGGATCCATCGATCATCCCGCCTGAATGGATTGGGCATCAGAGTAGAGGAGGACATCTCGTGTCGATACCACAACGTCGAGTTCCTTAGGACCTGCAGCTCTTTGAGAGCACTCAACCACCCCCTGATGAAGGAGAGCTCCTCGAACTCTGATAATCTTATGGGAGCATCCAGCCAGCCCTGATCATAGCCATCAGACCACACTTGGCGAGGGCCCTTCTTGAATAGATGCCGCAGTCGGGTAACGTCCCTCTGGAGCCCAGCAGCAGTCACATAAGATCGCCGAACATCGCCGCGCAGCTCCTCCATTTCCCTCTCATGATGTTCCTCGAATTCCCTATTCCTACCCCTGGCACTCCTACCAGCACGCGGGAGGGGGGGCCGAGTAGCTCGCAACGAAGAAGAGCCTTGTAGGACTACCGAAACGATGCTCGGCGAATGCTCCTTAAGCTTCGAGACCTCCCACATCAGGTCTTCATTCTACCGCTGCAGAAACTCCCCAACTTGGTTGATCTCGGTGGCCTCCAGTAACTTCGCTCTCAGCTCGCTAACTTCTTCTTGCACTGAAGCACCGATCTCTTCCATTTCCTGGAGCCTGTCCTTCAACTTGGCCACTAGCTCGGACTGATCCTTATATTTCTGGTTCCTTGACTTAGCAAACCTGCAAAGCCTAGCAAAGGCCTGGTGAACTGCAGGGCTTGCATTAGGTCCAAGAGTCCTACCTAGTTGGAAGGTAACCTGAATATAGTCATCCACATCAACTAACTACAAGTAAAAGAAAAAGGAAAGAAAGAGATCAACATAAACAAAAATGAAGTCTTTTCATTGATAATGAACGAGGTTACATCAGATCAAAAAATAAGAAAAAAATTTACAAAGAAGCCCTATCAATTAGCAACCTCGGGTGGCCCAGAGGCGGATGGTCCCTTGTCCTTATCAGCATCAGCAGGGGCATTACCCTCTGCAGGGGTGTCCCCTGTCCTCTCGACCAAAGGAGCATCAGTAGAAGTCACCTAAGAGACAGGATCAGTGCCTTCAGCAATTGGGGCTGGGTCCTCATCCACGACTGGCTTTGGCCCTAGATCATGCTCGTCAAAGAGTGGGGATGCAACGTCCACCCCAGCAGCCACGAGAGCCTTATTCCACCCTTTCTTGAAGTTCAGACGAATGATATAGCCTATCTGAACCTCGGCATCCTCATACGCAGCAGCCCAGCCAGAGTTGTACGAATCTTCCTTAAGAGTGGCTGCCTGGGCTTCCTCCGCCTCCAGTTGCTCGGCCAGAACCCTGTTCTTCTCTGCAAGGTCTAGCTTGCTCGAGCACACCAGGTCATACGCCTTCCTCAGCTCCCCAAGCTCCCTGACCGCATCATCTTTCTCGCGAGCAGAATTAACAAGAGCCAAGTCAGATGAAGCTCGAGCTGCATCAGCAGCCTTCAGATCGGCCTCTAGCTGAGACCCCCTGGCTACTAGGACAGATTTTTGCTGCTCCAGCTCTCCATTCCTTCTCATCAGCTCATCTTGAGAGAGATAAAGCACAACGAAGTCGGTCACAAACTGTAAAGAACAAGGAAGGGATCAAGAAGAAGAAACCATCAAAATTTGTTAAAAGAAATTGAGAATTAGAAGGGAACCTTACCAAGGCAAGCCTCTGGCTAGCTTGCAAAGCCAGTTGATCGAACCCCAACGCCCTCTCACGATCTGCAGGGAGGACTGCTCTCTCGAGCAGCGCAGGGGCAAGCTGAGGAGAGGTGGCCACCGAAGCCCCCTCAGGCAAGGCAGACACTGGGACCAGGGCTTGACCAGTTTTGGTCCTCAATTCCATCTTCCTCCTCTCCTCCTATTTTTCTCTCTCCCTTCTCTTTCTCTCCTCCACCTTCTTCTTCTCTTCCACATTCTTCCTCTCCTCCTCCTTTTTCTTCTCTCTCTCTCTCGCCTGCTCCTCCTCTCTCTTCTTCTTCTCTTGCTCCTGAGAAGAAGGCCGAGAACCAGTAGCTATGGCCCCGGAGGCAGTCTTCGATTTCTTGGACCTCTGTGAAAGAAGCACGTTATCATCATCATCATCATCTCTGATCAAATTCTTCCTGGGAGGCATCTCTTCACCAGAACTGCTGGTAGTGCTCGACGAGTCTCGAGCCTCGGAATCCCCTTCAGAAGAACTGCTACTATCAGCACTGCCTGCACCCAAATTACTCACAACGCCTGCAGGCTCACTCTCCGAGCTGCTCTCTTCTTTGTCCAAATGGATGGGCTCAGCCTTAATCTCTTCGGAAGAGTCAAAGTCTGGAACACTATCCACAGGTCGGGCTATGAAGCTGGAGCTTGTGTTCTTGTATTCAAGCAGAAAAGCAGCAGACCTAGGATGCTCGCCGTCACCCAAAGGTTCCCTGATGTTCCAAGCTTTCACCAGTTCCGATATACGAACTCGCTGAGAGCAGGCTCCAAGTTCTTTGTCCTCGCTGTGAAAGAAAAAGCAAGGAGAGTTTAGAAAAATCACAAGTCAGCAAAGGTTGAAACAATAATCTGACATCTACCTATATATTCTTCCCTATAAAAGGGAACAGTGAACCTCTCAGACCTCGACCCTTCAAATTGGGGGGAAAGTTGCCAATTTCTAACAAGAAAACCTTCTTGCCAGTAGTCCTTATGGGAATCAGGTAAATTTACTACCAATACCCTATCATGGCTCCTAGCCTTAAGGTACAGAACACCTAAACTCATTCGAGAAAAGGAGTAACAAAAGCAGACCTCGGCAAGCCCTAACCTTGTGCCATACAATTGATTTATCCTATGCACGCCGTTCACTATTTTCCATACGTTGGGCGAACATTGTGCAGGCACAATACTAAAATAGCTAAAGAAGTGCAGAAACAGATCATTAGGGGGAAAGGTAAGTCCCCCCTGGGAGAGCAACAGGACGTGAATCCAATGTGCATCCTCTATATCCCTAACGTTCCTAGGAGGCGAGGCACAACACTCAATCTCTACCCATTCAGGAATACTATAGAATTTTCTAAACTCAGTTACTGACCTATTTACAATCTTCGCCATTGGAAAAATACAAGAAAAACTACAAACCAAAGAGAAAATGCAAAGAGCACGAGAGACTTACAAGACAGAAGATCAGGTCAATGGCGAAGAAGCAACAAGAGTAAAGATCGAAAATAGAAGGTACAAAGCGTAAGAGTTCTCAGAAGATAGAAGGTTGCTGAAAAAAGCTGAAGCGACGAAGAGAAATGTGCCTTATTTCAACAAGCCTTCAATTCTAATCATAGCGCACGGATAGCGAAGCGGGTGCCGCCAAAGCAACTTCACAGTTTTCAAAGAAATCAACCATAACAGCTGATCATTTAAATTCATTGGACCCATAAAAATGGCCCAACAAATTTAGGGGCAATTGTGGGTACCCTGAATTTAGCATTATAGGCCTGGACGAGTAGCCCCGCCTTAGAGGCCCAAAGCCCAGGCCCATCACCTTTTGTATTGATCCAATTACTCCACGATCCCATGAGAAGAAGTTGTGGAGGAGCGCGATCCCATGTAGAGGGGAGATGGCTAATAAGGAGGAACCCATCACCCCCACTAACCAACATATACATGTATAAATCAAACCCTAAGTCCGGGGAAAAGGACAAGTTGTATTCTCTGTACTTATTCTTCAGAATATAGATAAATAACACTGACTGAACCACCGTGGACGTAGGCATATCTTTGCTGAACCACGTATACCCGTTGTTGTGTGATTGGCATTTTATTTATCTTTTCTTGGTTGTTACCTCTTTCATATTTATTTGTGTTGAATAATAATTGTCACCACAACACGCATTATTGATTGACCAAAATTATTTGCTACAGGCGTGTACTTTATGTGTTATGTGTGTACTTTATGAATGTACACTCATAATACATAAAGCACACACACATTCAATTAGAGCAAATCATTTTCACTTTTGTGTGTACTTTATGTATTATGAGTGCACTTTCATAAACTACACACATAATACATAAAGTACACACATATTTTGTTCAATCCAATACTGCCACAATAATATATGAACTATTAAATGTCACTGTCTTGGACCACAAGAATTACAACTTAAAAAAATACATAGATTTTGTATATACTCCCCAATCCTTAATAAATTCCGCTGGCACGGACCACAATAAATATAGGAAGTATACAAATTCAAAGAGTATGTATATATTTCAATCATATATATGTTCCCACTCATTAATAAATGATGTGTAAGGAAATGTACAGTGATGAAATACAAAAATGTATAGATATCAACATGCAAAAAGTGTGTTTTGCATTTAAAATCAGGGCAACAAATGTACAAGTTAGATTCATATTGTATTTTTTCATATCATCAACAAATAAAAAGTATTTCATCAGTCCATGTATAATGTCTATAAATTTACACATATGAGAACAAAAATACATAATAAAATAAGAAAAAAATTATATAAAACCTCATGACACAAAAATAGTACATGGAATACACAACATAACACTCAAAATACAAGGAAAAACAAATTATATCACAAACATAAGGCTAAGAACACAACATATACAGCGTGTATGGTATAATCTTAAGAACACAATATTACATTTAATTCACAACAAAGTACATCACACACACACACACACACACACACACACACACACACAGAGAGAATGTCTCCTATAAGGACTCCCTATGGTGGAGACTCCGGTACATACCATTTCTTTAAAATAGTAAAAAAATAAATTTTTTGATGAAACTTTATGGATATGGTGTCCATGGTTGGAAGATCATCTCCAATTTTTTTCATAAAAAAATTCAACAAAAAATCGTTGAGATGATGTGATATGTAAAAAACATGTATAAATATTCATTTTAAACCGTTGAATGTTAGGTCGGCACCAGCCACTTTCTTGATTAAAATTTTCAAATGAAACATCCACGAAGTTTCATAAAAAAATTCAATCAAAAAGTGGGTGAGATGGTCGCCAACATTTCAACGATCGAAAATGCATATTTATACTATTTTTTTCATATCATCTCATCTCAACGGGTTTTTTTTAATGAATTTTTTGATGAAAATAATTGGAGATGATCTTCTCACTGTGGAAATCATATCCATTAAGTTTCATAAAAAAAATCATTTTTATACTATTTTAAAAAAATAGTATGTACCGAGGTCTACACCATAAGGAGTGCTTACAAGAAGGGTATATAGAGGCCCCTTCGTGTAAGGACTCCTTAGGGTGCAGACCCTGGTACATACCATTTTTTTTAAAATAGTAAAAAAATAATTTTTTTGATGAAACTTCATGGATATGATCTTCACGGTGAGAAGATCATCTCCAATTTTTTTCATAAAAAAATTTCAATAAAAATGTTGAGATGAGGTGATATGTAAAAAAATGGTATAAATATGTATTTTTGACTATTGAAATATTGGCGATCATCTCACTCACTTTTTGATTGAATTTTTTTATGAAACTTCATTTATATGATCTTGACACTCAGAAGATCATATCTATAAAGTTTCATAAAAAAATTCAATCAATAAAGTAGTTGGCGCCGACCCAACATTTCAACGGTTGAAAATGAATATTTATACCATTTTTTTACATATCACCTCATCTCAACGTTTTTTTTATTGAATTTGTTGATGAAAAAATTTGGATATGATCTTTTCACTGTGGATATCATATCCATGAAGTTTTATCAAAAAATTCATTTTTTTTACTATTTAAAAAAAATGGTTTGTACCGGGGTCTGCACCATAAGGAGTCCTTAGAGGAGACTTTATATATATATATATATATATATATATATATATATATAAGCATGTATCGAGGAGATGATACACACTTTTTGGGGCTTGAATTTCTGTGAAGTGTGTGTGGTTTTAATTTGGGGGTATTTATATGTCAGACCTAATCCTTTAAAAAAACTTGGGCCTGGGCTTAGAGTTCAAAATTATTAGTCCACCCAATATTTTAACGGTTGAAAATGAATATTTATACCATTTTTTTTACATATCACCTCATTTTAATGGTTTTTTATTGAATTTTTTGATGAAAATAATTGGAGATGATCTTCTCACCGTGAAAATCATATCCGTAAAGTTTCATTAAAAAATTCATTTTTTAACTATTTAAACAAAATAGTTTGTACCGGGGTCTGCACCATAAGAAGTCCTTACAGGAGAATTTTTGTATGTATATATATATATATATAAGCATGTATCGAAGAGACTATACACACTTTTTGGCGCTTGAATTTCTGTGAAGTGTATGTGTTTTCAATTCGGGGGTATTTATATGTCGGACCTAATCCTTTAAAAGAATTTGGGCTTGGGTTTCGAGTTCAAAATTATTAGTCCAAGGACTCGACAGTGAAATCCTCTTTCTATTTTGTTCCAAAAAGTCCCTCGGACATCCATTTATCCAATATTCTCTTATTTTTAAAGGTCCGCACTAGGGGCACCCCGACCCCCCTCAACCCCACTATTAGAATTATTTTATATAATTCTCCATTATGTGCTTCATAATTATATTAATTCTAAGGGTCACTTTGGTTAATGAAAGGGTACTCTAAATACCAAGAGTAAAAGGACTCTTGGGCATCTACCTTGATGGACGGTTGATATTAAGTGACTGTTGGAGATTGAGGTCCTATCCCTGCCTATAAATAAGTGGTTGATTTTCATAATTCAGACACTCTAAAATGACAACATAACAAAATTATAGGAAATGAAGAGAAATCTAAATTCTCAAGGAGAGTAAATTTTGAAATAGTGTCTTAGCCATACTGGGAGATCTAACTGTTGGAATGCATTGAAATTGGAGTATGTTCTTGCTACATACAAGTTGAAGGTGTGTTCCAAAATTCAATCGGATCAGACATCGTTAAGGTTGACTGCTCCGTCAATATTTTTAATTGTGATAATTATGGTGGTATGTTATTTTAACATCATTTATGTTCTGCATAATGCTTATATGAGATAATCATGAAGACCCAAGATCATTTTATTAAGAACATTTGTATGTGAAAATTGAATCAAATTAATGTATTATTGATTAATATTATGGTGTTCTTAAAAATAATTTTATGTGGTATCAGAGCAATGGTTTAAGATCTCGTGATTTTTCTTTATTGGTGTTTGCCTATGATGTAGTCTACATTAAATCAATTTTCGTATGTGCCTCGGATTTTTTTTTTGTGACAATTTTATTACGTCGCCTATACTCACTAGTCGGAATTTGAAAGGTCAAAACTTTATCGGAATTTTCTGAAACTTTCATGGTCGACTAGAAACGTCGAAAGAAACAAAACTCATTGTATACAATGGGTCCCACCCCCAGTTTTGTGTTTTGACATCGTTTAGACCCTGAAAGTGCGTTTTTGCCATTTTTGGTAATAATGGCAATGCTAATAACTCTCGGTTAAAAATTGATTTTGCGATTTCGCAAATTGGAGAGTGATCCGGGAGTGATTCTTTACATCCGCGTGGTGCTAACTCAAATTTTCTATTTTTGGTAAAAATTACGATTTTTCCTAATATTATGTATTTTTTCATCACGGGGGTTGTTTTCTTTGTTCATGATTTTTCAAATATTCATGTTATGTATTATTTGTATTGACCAAGAGGTTCAAAATAAAATTTTGAATATTAGTATGATTATGTGTTTAACTATAACATTTTGGCAAATTAGATTATTACACATAATCTATATTTGGTAGCTCAAATGTCTGAATTGATGTTTCCACATTAATATTTATATGATATTAGATGGGAAAGACATTAAAGGGTCTTACTCTATAATTATAAATATTAGATTATTGTGTATGCATCTATTTTGGACCCTTAATTATAAATTAAGTTTTTTGAATTCCACAAATTATTTTGAGGTTTTGGAGTAATTATCTACACCCCTATAGTGTTAATAATTTTTTGGAGCAAACGTTACGATTTTTGTCAAATATTATGCGTGTATTTTCACTATGGGAATTGCTTTATTTATTCATGAATTTATGTTTGGGCTGGATTAGAAACCAAACACATGTTATGATCATTTCGTGAATATTAAATGTATGAATATATTTTTTAGATTAATATTCTTGTTTTATGTGCATTTAAATGCTAAGCACAAGTCAACATATTTTATATGGTAGTATATTAGACTTGTGTTATTGTTAATATTCATATTTTGATAAGTCTCGTGCCAAACATAGGCCAACGATTCATATTATTGAATATTATGTTATTATTAATATTCATATTTTGATGAGTTTTGTGCAAAACACATGCCAAAGATTCATATTATTAAATATTATGTTTTTATTAATATTCATATTTTTTATGAGTCTCTTGCAAAACACATGCTAATGATTCATATTATTAAATATTATATTTTTATTAATATTCATATTTTTTATGAGTCTCGTGCAAAACACATGCCAACGATTCATATTACTGAATATTATGTTTTTATTAATATTCATATTTTTTATGAGTCTTGTGCAAAACACATGCCAACGATTCATATTATTGAATATTATGTTTTTTTTATTGATATTCATATTTTTTATGAGTCTCGTGTCAAACACTAGCCAGCGTTTCATATTATTGAATATTATGTTATTATTAATATTCGTATTTTAATGAGTCTTGTGCCAAACACGGGCGAATGATTCATATTGTTGAATATTATCATATTCGTATTTTAATGAGTCTCGTGTCAAACACAGGCCAACGATTCATGTAGTTGAATATCATAATTATAGTTTATTCTAATGCTAGTACTCCCATTAAGTTGAATTAATGTCAAACCTAGGCCACAATTCATATGTTCGGATACTAGATTTATGATTTCATTGCATGTATGCATATTTGAAAGCATGACTTGCAATTTTGAGACTCATAAGTAGGTATTCATTCAGTTTAATCAAAGTCCAAATACAGGTCGAGATTACATGTGAAGATATTATACTTGTAGTCATTTCAGATTATCCTAATGTTTGTTATAAGATTAAATTGAGGCGCAACACATGCTGAAATTTGAATCAAATAAACATTGGAATTTTTGTGAATATTAAATAATTGACATCAAAAGTTATATAGTCATGTTTACATATTCCACTAGTGTGGTAGTTGTGATTATAACCGTATTATGCATTAGTATGACCATGAATGCTTTGGATCAATATTTCTGATTTGTTACTCATATATAAGTGATAGAAAGATAGTAAATGATTCATGTTTTTCATTTACTATTATTTATGTAATATCTCATGTGAACTCCTTGTCTCTTTGATTTTCACATTAAATATAGTTTTTTATGTGTGTGAATTTCAAATTATGATATAGACAATTATATAATTTATTCATGTATTAAGGGCTTTTACAAATGTATGCTTATCTCTAATATTTATATCATGTAAGGATTAATGTTTGTTAAAGTACTCCATTCCATAATAGATACATATTATACTAACGTGTTGATATCATGGATATTTTGGATTCCTACGGGTCCATGTATGATATTGAATGATAAGATTTATGATGTTGCATGCATATTATTGTTTATTCAATTATTGTGATTCGGTAGGCTACATGTCCAATTACAATTATTGAGCAAAAACTAAGTGGTGATATATATATATATATATATATATATATATATATATATATATATATATATATATATATATATATATATATATATATATATATATATATATATATATTTTGGGGAGGCAATAATGATCATCAAATGCATATGTCATTATTTATTTCATCATGATATCACCAATTAAGTGTATGCAACCTAAACATCAATAATTTAGATCATTACTCATGTGAAATTTAATGAACACAAGTGAAAAATATATTGACTTGTGTATGTAAATATTTACTTAATATAATATTCATATTATGAAATATTTGGTAGTCACCACAATGACCCAACTATAATGAAAATGAATATTACATATAAAGATGATAACAATAGTAACCTCTGATGCTTGTAAATGTGGAGTATATTGAGTTTAATCATCACACAAGATTATTCCTTACAAGGAATTGATTCTAACTGATTGAATGAACTCTACGTATCATATACATTATTAATGTATATATCACGTATACTTAGTACTCCAGTATCTATAAGCCTTATATAATTGATAATAAATGATTACTAATGACAAAAATAAAATGCACATTAGGTATTACCGAGATATTAACGCATGTGTTGTCAAATCAAAGCATTAATGTAGTGAGAAGTTTATCTCATATCTTTAAAAAAATTATGATCTGATTTTGTTTCTCTCATTTATTATGTTAGATTTTTTTAACCCACTATTGATAATCCTTATTGTGTGGAACACTCCATATTCAGTTTGAAGAAATTAAACAAATTAAGTTGGTTTATATGTTGCACACTTGAACTAATAACGACAGAGATAATATGTATCCTTTATGATTTGAAACGAGTTTTTTTATCTTAGTAGAGTTTGCTAGTTAAACTTCCAATGCTACAGAAAGTATTTACATTTGATGCAAGGATTGTTTACAAAACAAACTAGAAATGCAGATATGATTTATTCCCTTTCATTCTTGGGTAATCAAGTCATTTGTTTTTCATAAACCCTCAATGTTTCCAATTTTCATGAAAAATATTTTCCTAGACTTTATTACGAGGGATGTTTTATTTTTTCGTATTTTTCAGTCATTCTCAAAGGTTATGGTATTCCTTTGATGTTTTTGAATAAAACAACATTTGGATATATTTCTTTTAAATATTGTTTTGATCCGGCATCATAATCATAGTATTGTTAATAAAACTCTTTAATCTTGTCCCAAATTAAATCTAAACTCCTTATGATAATTTTTTATGGACAAGATTTTTGTAATATCTCTTATAACTATTGATAGTCGAGTTATGCCCTTAAGGTAATACAATATCTAACATATGAATTATCTATGTGGCCTAAGTGGGAAACTATGAGAAAACTCCATTAAAGTGTACCTACATAGATCATATAATCGTCATTGACATATACTTATTGCATTAAAGAAAATAAAATATCAAATTCATTCTGAATGGTGAAATTAGTGGGAGTTGAAAATCATGAAATATGGTTTTATAGGAAGGTATGATACTTATCCCATTACCGATAATTTTCTTCAATACTTGTTCTTTTAGTTGTTGTATTGTTTAAACAATAAAGAACACATAAATTATCAACCCCACTAAATTATGGTATTTTTTACCGAGAGACAGATGTAGATAAAATCATAAAGAATAGTATTAAGAATATTATAGATGGAGTCTACTATTCTAAATGATTATGTGGTGTATCTACCTGAATATGAATTTGACATAATGATTAATATTTGGTTTTGTTTTCACAAATCATAAGAAGTAAACTTACTGGACTACGATATCTCCTTGAATTGCGTTTAAGTTAAATTGAAGTCAAATGTTTTATGTGTAATGAGAAAAATGTTATAAATGAACCTTCTCATTTTTTTAACGGTGTCATTCTTTTCAAGGACGTAAAATTCTTATGAGATGAGTAACTCATTATGATGAGAGTTACATTTAGTGTATGTGAAAACTATTATGCTTGTGATATTTTACATATGTTATATAGAAATGATTGTATAAACTTAATTATGTTTCCCACCTATGGTATTTTTAGAAGTAATACCATTATATTTTATAATCATTGTACATTCAATTTATACAATTTATGATCAGTGGGAGTACAACTTATGATCAGTGGGAGTAAGTTTATATATTCAATTTATTGTAAAGTAGAGAAACAAAATGTTACATGAATCTTTAATATGTAATAGATGAATTTATGAGATACTGAAAGATTATATGCTCACATTAAAGTTGGTTGTTCATTTTTGGACGATCAGTTCTTACAACTCAGATTTACTGGTTTTATAGAAAGTATGAAGTTCATTCGTATCTACTTATGTTTAATTTGGTTTAACGACCAATATAATGAAGGAGTGCAGCACAATCCATTGACTATTATGGAAATCTGAATCTGTAGCATGCTTTGAAGGTACAACTTATTGATTATGGTAACCTAACTTAAATTTCGGAACTTGGAGTTGTCGACAATATTGCCAAGCCGCTGAAATATTATGATACTATCGTTGCAATATTCTTTATTAAGATACATTAGGTATTATGTGAGTAAATAAGCACATTGGATGCAAATACCTTTTAAAGAAGAAATTCTGAAACAAGTGTCATTTAACACATTTGTACAAGTGTTAACATAGAAAATCCACATGATTGAGCTATCACGAAATACATTAATGAAGCATGCTTAAGATACGAGTCTTAAAGTATAGCTGATAGAATCTTTATGTGGTGGATTTTTTAGTGCTTATTTACACACTACCGTATGATATCATACAGTATTTCAGAATCATTTATTTCTATCATTATTGTACACATGCATGTGAATGAAGGAATGTGACAGAAATAGTCTTTAACAAAGACATTATTGGACCATTATGGAATAACCCTATTTATATACCTTATTGGATAAATTGTTAACGTTGTGGTACATGAAAGCGATCATGCTCTTGAATTAGTATGTGAACGTCATGACTCGCATCGATGAGTTGTTTGATGAAGGTCTGTATGAAAAACCATTTAAGGATGACTCAAGGATTATTGCACACTTTATGATAATTATGGATTAAGTGGGAGACTGTTAGAATTATTTTATATAATTCTCCATTATGTGCTCCATAATTATATTAATTCTAAGAGTCACTTTGGTTAATGAAAAGGTACTCCAAATATCAAGAGTCAAAAAGGACTCTTAGGCATCTACCTTGATGGACGGTTGATATTAAGTGACTGCTGAAGATTTAGGTCCTGTCCCTGTCTATAAATATCTGATTGATTTCATCATTCAGATACACTAAAATGACAACATAACAAAATTATAGGAAATGGAGAGAAATCTAAATTCTCAAGGAGAGTAAATTTTGAAATAGTATTTTACCATACTGGAAGATCTAACAGTTGGAATGTATTAAAATTTGAGAATGTCCTTGCTACATACAAGATGAAGTTGTGTTCCAAAATTCATCCCAATCAGACATCGCTAATGCTGACTGCTCCGTCAATATTTTTAATTGTGATAATTATGGAGGTATGTTATTTTAACACCATTTATATTCTGCATAATGCTTATATGTGATAATCATGAAGATCCAAGATCCTTTTATTAAGAACATTTGTATGTAAAAATTTAATCAAATTAATGTATTATTGATTAATATTATGGTGTTCTTAAAAATGATTTTACCACTCTCCTATTTTCAGAGCTCGGAACTTATTTTTTTGAATATTTTTATGTGGTGAGAGACTTTTTAAATGAAAAAGCTTTGACAAAACATGTATTAAAAATTGTTGAAGAGACTATATGATATACACCCCTAAAAGTAATAATGTATATTGACTTGCACAATTTAACTTATTCTTAGATAAAATATTCCATGAATATGGCAAGAAAAATAATATTTTATTTCAGATTACATTTTAGAACATTTCATTGCGTGTTATAAACTATTAAAATTACATAATTTCGTTCATAATTTTTTGAAACATACGTTTTGTTCTAGACCTCATATATAAATAATAGATTATGTACTTTTAGGACTTAAAATAATATTGATTATGGATATAGGACAATAAACATTTTGTTTCTATTTTTAGTCTCTATTTTCAAATTAAAGGGACACGTGGCATGAAGTGATTGGTTGATACTTTATGAATATGGGTCCGTATCAGCGATTTTATTCAAAAATAAGATCTAAAACTATAAATAAAATATTTATTATTCTATTTTCAAAATACATATTACAATAAATTCAAAATTTACAAAGTTCCGGGACAAATGATATTACCACATATTACCTGATCAACAAGCTCAACAAAAAGTTCAATATTTAATAAAACAACATGTGATATATTTTCTTAATATCCTAGGCAGGTACTTTAAATGAGTAACCCCTCATATTTTATGCTTTAGCTACTTTATTAGCTTCTGAGTTATGATGAACCTTTAGCAGAAAAAACTGTTTGATTCACTAGGGGTATGTCTCAATAATTATTACAACAACGCGGTTCAAAGTTTGGCCAAGAATGGGACAGGTAGGTATACAAGTTAATATATTCAAAGTGGTGAAGAAAATAGTGTCATTATATCAAATTGAAAGTACTAAGTCGTCACAAATGCAACTTGACTTTTTAGAATCTACCTTTACACCTATTCCCCACACCCAGCTACACTTTTGGCCAAATTAGAAAATACAAACAACGCATGGCTTGTGATCAATCTATCACATTCATGCACTCTTGATAACGGTCAACGCGTGAATCTTGAGGAAAAAAGAGAGTCGTAGTTCAGATCACATTATCTTACATTTATTATCTAGACTAACATCATCATCTAGTAGTTGATTCATGATATAATTTGGAGTTTACATGAACATGACTTGCATGAGAGCTCGTCTAGAATTACAAAAATGCCCACCCCAACGACCTTTCTGATTTTTGTTAATTACAGGGGCGGTCTTGAGCATGTGCTAAGTGAGCGATCGCACAGGGCCTCCCGTTGATCCATTTTTATTACTTATATATTGAGGGCCCATTTTTTATATCAATACAGGTAAAAGGGGCCTATTTCACAATTTTTGCACGGGGGCCTTGTCAATTTTTATCAATCTCAGGACCGGCCCTGGTTAATTAACTTACAAAATCTATTCAGCTCTCTCCCCACAATACATGATTAAGATAATTTTTGTTTACCATCTTAGATTATTTTAATTCTTGCACTTAATTAGTTAGATTAGAACATGAAATAAAATTACACCGTAGGTCACATATACTTCAGGTTTTACCAATCAGTTGTGTACCACACTAGGATATTTCGGGAAAAAAAAGGTTAACAACATGAACTGTAGTATAAATTTCGTGAAATGATATGATGATACATAAATTTGGTATAAATTTTTTTATGCCAAAAGCAAAATATTCAAACCTTTAACAAATGTAAACTTTAATGGAACTCAACATATACAAACTATCAATCATTAATCATTGTCATTTTCTTATAGACGCGTACTATCCATATGGGTTTGTAATTAACACTTGAATCATGTCAAGATTTGAACTCCCACTTGATCCACCAAGGTGGTGAGCTCGGATCATTTGAAGATCAACTCCCTTTTCAATGGAGTAGCAAATTATGATCAATTCCTTAATGTGAACCCATGCCATGCATGAGAAATGTTTAAATATGTTTTTTTTAAATAAGTTTATTTGTAAGCGGTGTAATAACATTATATGTTGTGGATGACAAAAATGTAAAAATCTAACATACATATATATATATAGGAAAAGGATAAAGTGAGGTTCGAGTTTGAGTATTCTAAACAAAGACCATTTTTTTAAAATAGTAAAAAAAAAAATTGGGCTGATGTTGTCGGGCATTATGCAAGACCCGAAGTGCTTTATCTAACTGTGAGGGACCGTCCAACAAACCCGGTCACTTTCACATCCGCGTCTACGAAAATTGAATGTTCTTAATGTTTTGCCAATCAATGAGATAAATCTGTACAAATTAGTGTTCATAAATTGAGCAATTAGGGGATAATAGGACGCCTAGTATAAGGGACGGATTTTTGCCGTTGCAAAATCCGTCCTAAATACTCTTTTGGGACAATTTTTTTTACTTTTAGGGACGAATTTCTATCGTCCCTAATACTCATTTTTCTTGTAGTAAGGAGAGATGAGGAGTTTCTTTACTATCAAAGGAATAACTTGTAGTGCTAGGGTTACAAGCTCAGGGTGTAAGCCGAGTTTTCAGTGGATGTATGCTCGATTGCCTACCTGTTTCCTCTTCATAGTGGGGGAGGTTTCATTTATACAAATGGGGATTCCTATCTTTGTATAATGCTTAGGGCCTTAAGTTTAGTTATAGACATCCTCTTTCGGAGTTGATCACCTTTGAAATGGATGAGTTATAGTATGACTCCATTAGTTTGGATCTTGATTTGGTTTATCCATGTGGGTTTAAAGAGTCATGTGGGAGTTAGTCATACATGGGTTTGACTGACTTAGCCTAGGATATTTTTGGCAATGAGTGTTAGATTTCCTGCTTTGTGGGCCTAGCAGACTTCATTTCCCTTGAGCCATCTTTAATTTGTTTTGTATCGCATGTTTACATTAAATATGAAACTAAAAAAATGACTATACATATATATTTATATATATATACAAAAAAAAGGTCGACCATCTCCATTTTTTAAACAAAAAATTCAATAAAAAAAACCATTGAGATGAGGTGATATGTAAAAAATGATATGAATATTCACTTTCGACCGTTGAAATTTTGGCGATTATCTTTTGCTATTTTAAAAATATTTATGGTATTTCAAAAAATTCAGTTGACCAATTACAATATAAAAATTAAAATTAAAGGGTTGTTGGGTGTTTTTTTGTTAAGGTTCATTAAAATGTTATATATATATATATATATATATATATAACATTTTAATGAACCTTAACAAAAAAAACAACTAACAACCCTTTAATTTTAATTGTTATGTTGTAATTCCTCCGCACCAACGGCAACAAACACGCGTGTAAATCAAATAATTTTTTTACATCTCACCCCCACCCCCTCACCCCACCCCGGCCCCGAAAACTGAGAACCTGCTGCCATAATGGCTGCCATGGTGGTGGTGATGGAGGGGGGGATCGATCGACACGCGTATTCGTTACTGCTGGTGTGGACCAATTACATGATATGAAGTAGAATTAATGGATTGTTGGATGTTTTTTTGTTAAAGTTCATTAATATGTTTATCTTTTATGTTCACTTCTGGCCGAGAGGTTCAGAAGCGAACATAGAAGAAGAACATTTTAATGACCCTTAACAAAAAACACCTAGCAGCCAATCAATTTTAATTCATATGTTGTAATTGCTTCGCGTCAGCGGCAACGAACACGCATATTTTTTAATACCCCCGTATGACTCGCGTGTATTAAAAAACATGCCAGTAACACGTGTGTATTAAAAAACACGCGTGTCCGTTGCCGTTGGCGCATGTCACACGGGTGTCTGTTGTCGCTAGCACGGACCAATTACAACATAGGAATTCAAATTGATTGGGAGTTAGCTCTTTTTTGTTAAGGTTCCTTAAAATGTTCATCTTTCATGTTCACTTCAGACCCTCTCTCTCTCTCTCTCTATATATATATATATATACCAATCAATTTGAATTCCTATGTTGTAATTGGTCCGTGCTAGCGACAACGGATACCCGTGTGACATGCGCCAACGACAACGGACACACATGTTTTTTAATACACCCGCGAGTCATACGGGGGTATTAAAAAACACGCGTGTTCGTTGCCGCTAGCACGGAGCAATCACAACATATGAATTAAAATTGATTGGTTGCTAGGTGTTTTTTGTTAAGGTTCATTAAAATATTAATCTTCTATGTTCGCTTCTGAACCTCTCGACCAGAAGTGAACATAAAAGATAAAAATATTAATGAACTTTAACAAAAAAAACATCCAACAATCCATTAATTTTACTTCATATGATGTAATTGGTCTGCGCCAGCAGCAACGAATACGTGTGTCGATCGATCCCCCCCTCCATCACCACCACCATGGCAGCCCTTATGGCAGCAAGTTCTCAGTTTTCGGGGACGGGGTGGGGTGAGGGGGTGGGGGGTGAGATGTAAAAAAATTATTTGATTTACACGCATGTCTGTTGCCGCTGACGCGGAGCAATTACAACGTAGAAATTAAAATTAAAGGGTTGTTGAGTTTTTTTTTTTTGTTAAGGTTCATTAAAATGTTTTATATATATATATAGATAACATTTTAATGAACCTTAACAAAAAAAACACCCAACAACCCTTTAATTTTAATTTCTATGTTGTAATTGGTCAACCGTTGAATTTTTTGAAATACCATTAATATTTTTAAAATAGTAAAAGATGATCGCCAAAATTTCAACGGTTGAAAATGAATATTCATATCATTTTTTACATATCACCTCATCTCAACGGTTTTTTTTATTGAATTTTTTGTTTAAAAAAATGGAGATGGTCGACCTTTTTTTTGTATATATATATGTATGTATAGTCATTTTTTTAGTTTCATATTTAATGTAAACATGCGATACAAAACAAATTAAAGATGGATCAAGGGAAATGAAGTCGGCTAGGCCCACAAAGCAGAAAATCTAACACTCATTGCCAAAAATATCCTAGGCTAAGTCAGTTAAACCCATGTATGACTAACTCCCACATGACTCTTTAAACCCACATGGATAAACCAAATCAAGATCCAAACTAATGGAGTCATACTATAACTCATCCATTTCAAAGGTGATCGACTCCGAAAAAGGATGTCTATAACTGAACTTAAGACCCTAAGCATTATACAAAGATAGGAATCCCCATTTGTATAAATAAAACCTCCCCCACTATGAAGAGGAAACAAGTTGGCAATCGAGCATACATCCACTGAAAACTCGGCTTACACCCTGAGCTTGTAACCCTAGCACTACAAGTTATTCCTTTGATAGTAAAGAAACTCCTCATCTCTCCTTACTACAAGAAAAATGAGTATTAGGGACGATAGAAATTCGTCCCTAAAAGTAAAAAAATTCGTCCCAAAAGAGTATTTAGGACGGATTTTGCAACGGCAAAAATCCGTCCCTTATACCAGGCGTCCTATTATCCCCTAATCGCTCAATTTATGAACACTAATTTGTACAGATTTATCTCGTTGATTGAAAAAACATTAAGAACATTCAGTTTTCGTAGACGCGGATGTGAAAGTGACCGGGTTTGTTGGATGGTTCCTTACAGTTAGATTAAGCACTTCGTATCTTGTATAATGCCCGACAACATCAAAGTCGAACTTGGCACCTTCTATCTCTCCAAGATCTAGAAACAATTTAATCACCCCATCAAAATAACAATTCAATTATTTATAAAGAATTATAATACATAATTCTAGGCAGTATGCTCATCCCCAAAACATGTTTAAATGCTTATTACTAGATAACAAAGTGATACAATTCTATAATTTAGGGATTTAATGAAAGGGAATTTATGATCAACTCAAGCCCTCTTTTTTCACTACAAAAAATGTAATACATTAACGATATCCCTTTGACCATATCAGGTGCAATAAAAAATTCAGCAAACTTGATTATTGAGATCATTGATTCCAAACTTTGACAACTGAGCACGATTTACACCATATAAGTACAAAGATATAAATTACAGTTGTTATCTGTGATTGCTGTTGATGATAATATTATATATTACTGGTTGATTTTTCATTATGTAGAAAAATAAAAAAGGAAACAAAGAAAAAACTTTACCTTTAGTTTGGATATTGGCTGGCAGGTGGAGCAGCAAGGTGAAGGCAATAAGGAATGGCAGCAGGCAGCGAGGAAGGGAGGGAAGGGGTGGGGTGGCGCATGGGTGAGGAGGTTTGGGTGGGTGTGGAGGCTCGGGGGGGGGGGGGGGGGAGATACGACACGAGAGAGAGAGAGAGAGAGAGAGAGAGAGAGAGGGTTGTTGCGTGCAAGAGAAAGTGTGAGTGAGGGGGGAATTTGGAAAGGGTTGAAAAATAGGTGAAAAAAGTGAGGAAAATATCAAAAGGGTCGAAAAAAATCGTCCCTTTTGGTATATCAAAAGGAACGGATTTTAAAATCGTCCCTTTTGATATACCAAAAGAGACGGATTTTAAAACTGTCCCTTAATCACTATTAAATGGGACACTTTAAAATCGTCCCTTATATTTTTTTAAACAAGCCTAAAAATTCAAGGTATACCAAAAGTGATGGATTTAAAACCGTCCCTTTTGGTATTTATCAAAAGGGACGGATTTTTAAAACCATCCCATTTGGTATAGCAAATGGGACGGTAAAAATTCGTCTCTGCTTTAAGGGACGATTTTTAATAACCGACCCATTTTTTATAGCAAAAGGAACGGATTTTAAAAATTGTCCCTTTTGTGATTTATCAAAATGGACAGTAATTAAAAACCGTCCCTTTTGGTATATCAAAATGGACAAAATGACGCGATCGTCTCAAATACTCCCGTCCCTAATACTCATTTTTGTTGTAGTGCCTCATGGATGTATACAAGGTTAATTTGTTGAATCATCTATATCTTATGTTATTTTATTTTTTTTCCACAACATTATAATATTTTTCATTATTTTAGAGTTGACTCTCCTACAATTTGGTGCAATTTGTGGGAAAGAAGATCCTCTCCACAAGATTTATCAATCATTCAGGTTCTAGCAGGCATCATAGTTATAATGGAAAGCCTTTAAGATCACCAGGTAGGAACACAAATATTGGATCATTGATCAATACAAAGAATGTTTGCATGAGTGTGATGCAATGATTTCCCTCATTAGGAGATAATTGATCGAATAAATAGAGGGGCATGAATCAAGCTCTCATGGACCCGATCATTGTCATATAAGAGGAATATGTTTCCTAACCACTCCTACTTACAATAACGTCAAGGTCTTCAAGGAGTGAAAATAACATAACCCAACGCGAAGGAAGATAAGCTTACATTCATAGAACTTTTATCATGTTAGATAGGTCAGTTGAGTGATTAGATGTGAGTCTCATTATGTTTCCATTGACGTACCTCCCTCACAAAGCAAGATTATAGGTAAAGATAACCGTTGCAATTTCAATAAGAAGGAGTTGAACTACCGACTATAGATAAATCGCATACGCACTCCAAAAGACTTAGACATGAAAGATTTGGGTCATGGATTAACCTCCCTATTCATGCAAGATACTGAGATGATAGATTTCCCTAAGAAGTTCTTGGTCTAAAAATCAAAGCTTATGATTGTAAAACTTATCCATACAATCACATTATTCTCCATAAGTAGTATATATCTTTATGGTATCTGAACAATGTCTTAATGTGTCGGGTTTTTCCATCAATACTATACGATATTGGTCTTAAATGGTTAGAGAAGCTATCCCCTAGGTATATCTATATATTTAGTGAGTTATTTTAGAAGTTCATGACTTGATTTATCACTAGTAGTAAGGTTGTTAAGGCGGTGGATTCCTTAAATGTACTTGTAAGAAAGTCCCTCATAAAGTATGCTCATATGTACTATGACTTGTTTAACAATATTGATAACTACAATGTCTAATTGGTCATCTATTCATTTAAGTTAGAATTTTCCTATTGAAATGATTTGTACCAGTCACTGACAAAGAAGCTAATGTCTCTTATTGATGACTTAATTTCCCACATTGAGAAATATGACGAAGTGGAGGACGAGTTCATTAATATAGTCAATTAAATTGATCATCCCGTGAAAGAATATAGATAATGGAGATCAGAAGAAAGTAGGATGTAGGAGAGCGCAATTGTCTTGACCTAGCTAGAAAGGGGGAAAACACGATGCCACCAAAAGAAAAAAAAAGGATGAAGACTAATGATAATTATTAAGGAACTAATTTACAAGCTCCTCCTTAGATTAAATACAAACCTTACTACAAGAAGTCACCAAATATGGAAGGTGATCCCAGTTAGAGAGATGTAAATCAATGGTGCATCTACCATCCAGACCAGAATGACAAGATGGTCAATTGTAAGATGTTGAAACATCACCTTGAAGACCTATTTAACATTGAGTACCTCAAGGAGTACATAGTTATAGAGAAGAAAAAGGTTGAGACTTAACTTAACGTAGCTAAAAAAATATATTGATGACCTTCCCCTTTTAATTATGATGTATATTATCCATGGCTACATTAACTCGACCCTATATCTCAACATAAATCTACATGAGTGAATCAAAATTAGTGCCATCATTTAGTTGGCCTTCCAAGTTGAGGATTTTAAAACCATACTTTGAAAAATAAACCATAAAAATATTGAATTCAATTGAGTTATCATGTTTTTTTTACAAAGAGGGACAGTACACCACAAATTTTATTAAATTTTAAAATAATAGAGAAAAAGCCTCTCCAAAGCTTAACAAACCAAGACTTGCCTAATTCTAGAGGTTGGGCCTAGTACTCTAGAAGGAAAGCATGAAAACTTGGGGTTTTATACTAACCCCATTACAAATATTTGTATCTTTGAATCAAACTTGGGATTTTATCTTAACCCCATTACATTTTAATAAACCTATTTCGGATATGAGGAACATGAAGCCTATCCATATTTATATGCCCTTTTACCATCTTAGAAAGAGAGTTGAAAGTCCAATATGCTGCATCTGAATTGCTTAGGGATTCCCTTGAAGAAACTAGGTCTGCTGCTGAATTCATTTCTCTCCATACAAGATTAAGCTTTATTTTATTAGAGAAGTGAATGTTGTCAATGATTGATTGAGCTTGCCAAGGAGGTTTTGCTTTCTTTAATATAACATCAATGAGAGGTTTCAGTCTGACTCCACCATGACATTTGGAATGCGAAAGGGAGAGATCAAATTTAAGACTCCCCTTAAAGCCATAGCTTCTGCAAAAAATGAATTGTGTATACCTATAAATTTTTTAAATCCTGCAATAAAATGACCTGCTGAATCTCTAGTTATTCCTCCTATTCCACTTGGACCAGGATTTCCTTTCGATGCCCCATCTATGTTAAGTTTGAAGAAACCTAAAGGAGGTTAGACCAGGCATGAGTAATGATTTGAACTTTTGTAGGAAAAATTTTAATGTTAAAACATTCAATTATTTTATTCTCCTCTAGAGTAATTTTGTTAAAGCATTTAATATTGGAAAGAATTCATGAAGTGAGTTGAATAACTTGTTGTATAATGAAAAAGGATGAGGATTTTATTATTTCAAAAGGAATTTTGTTCCTAGCCTTCCATAATTCCCAAATTATAATCTTTGGAATAATTGAGAAAAGGATTTTCTGATGATCTTTTTTGTTTTGAACCATCCAACATGATTGAAGCATTGACCCGCAGGAAGAAAAGTTAGGATTCAAACCAAACAAATTGGTAAAATACTTCCAAACATCTTTAGCTATATAACATTGAAGCAACACATGTTGTTCTTTATCTTCATCTGATAATCATGCTCTACAAACACAAGCAAGTCTAATTCCAGCTTGTTTAAATTATTTAGCACTTTCCAAATAAAATTAGAGATCTTAATAGGACATTCTACTGACCAATTGATCTTCCAACTCATAGACAAGGGCCATGATGTTCTATAAATCTTTTACGCAGATATCATTGAGAATTCTCCAATATTTGAAGGGATCCAAATCTGCTTATCCAAATCTATGTTACTGTCTACTAAATCATAAATAATAGCCATTCTTTTGACTGTGCTAGTACTATTTCTAATATATAAGCCTCTGTGATATTTGGATCTCATAAAAGAATCCCATAATCTTTTATCAAATAATAATTTCCTATAAAGTTTAATACTAGAGGCTGCTACAATGTCTTCTAGTCTTTTAAAATTTTGACCCCCTTCTTTAAAGGGGAAGCAAGTTTCGTTCCATTTTGTCCATTGAAATGGATTCTCCTTATTTGTTCCTCCCCAATAGAATTTAGAGAATATATTATTTAGTCATTGTATAATTATTTTAGGAGGATTGAGGATTGATATTGTACAGATAGGGATACGTGACACCCCGACTAATTAAATACCGGGTAGCTACTCCTTAATTAAATTAAATCAAAATGCCAAGTTGGCTCAGTTAATAGCATCACTGTCGAAAACATTTTATTATTACTAACCACCTAGTATTTAAAAAGTAAGTTGTCAAATTTTAATTAAAGTCTGATTAACATGCAGTAAAAGATTTAAAGCAAGAATAATATCACCATTCACTATAACGAAATAATAGAATAACCATCACATGATATAAATAAATCCGGAGGAAAAACTCCTCACAACAAATCCCGCAACTGAAATAAGTAACGAAATACTGAATACTGAATTAATACATGCCAAAGTCTGAAAAACTGAAATGGAAATGTCTCTAATAGAATTTGGGCAACATGCCCTACAACTGAGGAATACTGAACATGGAATCCAAATGATAAAAGTGTCTAAAAGCAAATCCCTATAACTTCCACAAACAGCTACACCTCGTCATCGGAATGAGAATC
The DNA here is from genome assembly GCA_949130495.1 of Sambucus nigra. Lineage (NCBI taxonomy): Eukaryota > Viridiplantae > Streptophyta > Magnoliopsida > Dipsacales > Adoxaceae > Sambucus > Sambucus nigra. Next base: position 482,709,913 of record OX422208.1, on the reverse strand, counting down.
CTATGCGTGGTGTCCTTGTGGCTGGGCACCTAAAATGGTTTTACAAGAAAATAGATTTGAAAGCAAACGGGTTAGAGCCCGAATGTGGAGATATTTTAAAAACCTGCAAGTGCTTTAAAAACATTTAAAACATTAAATGCAGAGTACATGTTAGGATGTGCACTCACATGAAATTCTCACCTCTCGTCTAACTGTGCACTCCTAACGTAAGCACCCATCTAAAATGACACAAACCCCTAGCTAAGTGACATCATATCTAGCTAGACTGTCATAGGCTCTACTTTTATTACTCGGTTCCCATTAACATTATAACGATCGCAATTAAACAGGGGGCTTAACGTAAATTCAGGTTCTCATATAAAAGTAATACAACTCATTATATACTATCCCTTTTATGTTATTCCATAGTTATACACACGATACCATATGAAAGTTCCCATTTTATTAAGTGTATATTTTCTACAACATAAATATACAATATAAGCACCCCGAGACTAAGCTGCGGTGCACACATACTCTGCTATCCATCCCGGTACATCATGTACATAAGGAATCACGTATTCCGAATCTCTCAGGAATAGTTCAGATAACACAAATCACAAACAGTGGAGGCGAACACAGTCACATCACATGGGTCACGCACATACCTACGCTCCCACGATCAGCAGACTTATTAACATCCCAATAAGTCCTTCTCTGACCTATGTTCTCGAGGTACCAGTCTAAATCCCCCCCCCCCCCCCCGTAGGCACACAAGGATTAGAGGGTCCTGTGACACCCCGCCTAATTAAATACCGGGCGATCACTCCTTTATTAAATTAAATCAAGGTATACAGTTGGTTCATTCTCAGCATCACTGTCGATAAAAATAAATTTTCCAATTTAACACCCTAAATAATTAAGCTAAGTGTCAAAACCATTTTCATACATACTTTCCAAATTTTAATTTAAAGAAAAATATTTATTTAATTAAAAACAACATACTTACAATTAAGAATCACACTACAGTAAGCCAAATAATATAATACATTTGTCAATCGAATGGCAACAAATTAAAACTAAAACACAAGTCCATACTGAATAAATCCCAAAGAAACAATACTGTAAATGACTGAAATATAAATCTCCCAACAACAAATGAAATAATGAAAAGGGGCGACACGTGCCCAATAAATGAGAGTACTAGGAGTGGAGTCAATAACAGAAGCCGTCTACTCAAGTGACCTGCAACTCCCACCTAAGCTGCAGCTCGTTCTTCTCAAGGGATCCTACGCAAGACGCCCCTGTGGCTGGGCACCTAAAAATATACATATATATACAAGAGAGAGAGAGGAGAAGAAACGGGTCAGAGCCCGAAAGTGTGTTTGATTTTAAAATACGTTTAGCAAGTATTTAAATTGATACAGGCCAATGCAATAACATATTAGAGCGCCGCTCTCTTGCGAAAATACTCACCTCTCTTCTAATGTGTACCCCTATCGCACTATCCTTCCCATTGGTTTGTTTCATCATCTAACGCACTAGTCTTTCTAAAAGATTTGACTTAACATCACTTACTCGAAAGATTTGCAATTCAAGGTTTCATTTAAAAGAGATGTTCCAATTTGTAACCAAATTTCTCTATTTCTAACTTTATAAAAACAATAAAGTTTTACAGTGACATATTATACTTTCACAAAACAAGCATTTATTATTGAGTCAACAACCATGTCCTACTTATCAAATCACAGTAGGCAGTTTAAAGTTCATAATCTCATATATATATTAACTACTCGCATAATATATATATATATATATATATATATATATATATATATATATATATATATATATATATATATATATATATATATATATATATATATAACAGTACCCAAACTAAAACTATGGTGCGGGCATACTCTGCTATCCAATCCCCGTATCGCTCACACAAAGGGGAATACAAGTTCGGAATCACTCTCGAACTGTATTAACATATACAAAACAACGTTGAGGCGAAGCATAGATTCCAAGTCCAAGAGGTCAGTACATACCCACACGTCTCTTAGGACCGTCCGACTATCAATCTGATGGCCCGTACCTAGGATCTCTATCTTCTAGGGTACGAATCAATATCCCCCATAAAGCAACACAGGATAAGATCGTCCCAGCGCTGTAACCTCAGGGATAGCAAGTAGCGCGGGTACGTTTTTCACATGTATATAATATATGTACACACAATCATATAAATATACCAATTTTATCATGTTAATATAGGTCACTTCTCCTTACCCATAATTACAACATTTATCCTTAATTTTACATTTTTAAGATTTCGTATAAGGTTTCGTCTCTAACCTTAACTCGGAGGGTTTTCTCACTAATTACGTGACACTCGTGGATTTTATCCATCCAAGTAACAAATTCAGTAGGTAGACGTCTATTCACTATCGTAGGTATTCGTTGTAATCTCTCACTTGAAATACGCAGTTCGTCGTTCCTTAATTAATTATCCCTTAGACCCAATTATCATTTCATAATAAAGTTCTCAACACTTAATTATATGTCCTACTGGTCTCTTCTATATCCCAAAACATTTTATTTATAATGCCCAAGAAATATTCCACGGTAAATTAATTCAACTAATTAAACAAGGGGAAAAGAGTTTGCCAGGAGGGGTCGATCGATCGACGTCTGGGGCTCGATCGATCGAACCTTCGATCGATCGACGCTCTAGGTTCGATCGATCGATTAAACAGGTATTTCGATTTCTGTAGAAGTACAGTTACGGGTTTGACTAATATTCTTCATTCAAATCCATAATTTCCAACACTAATCGTCCCAAAACTTATACTACAATCATGGTAATATATTTCCAGATGTTTCTAACGTTAAGCATGCATATAACCATCATTAAACATGATTAAACAACCTAAAATCTCATCTAATCATCAAGAACCCTAAGTTTTCTTAACTTTTGTTCTAATCAGTTTTCTCCAGAATTTCCTTCTAACATAACATCACAAATTCGTGGGTTGATCATCTACTTCACATATTATTTTCAGAATATGGTTATAACGATTTCTACATGCAAATCCCTATCAAAAAATTGGGGTTTTCTTCCTTAGTTTTCGTCACAATTCAATCCTAAGCTAACATGAATATTGCATCAACGAAAATAGTAAGTTTAAACACTTGCCTGGGATTTTGGTATGCAGGTTCACGGCTTATTTTCGTATGGCTGCGTTCCTCATCTCGTGATCTACGCGGTGGTGGTGGTGGTGGTGGTGGTGGTGCAAACCGGTGGCCTTTTGGCCTTGGATTGCCTTGGAGTTCTCTCCTCTCTTCTCCAATGGCCGTCATTTGATTTGTGAATGTTCCAACCCTAAGAGGCTGACCTAATGGTTGATATAGGTTGGCTGAAATTCGTGGGTTTAATTACCCTATTTTGTAAAATGACCAAAATGCCCTCCCGGGTCACTAATTAAGCCTAAAAACATCCCGAGATCCAAACTAAACCCCCGGGTACTCTTTTCTGACTATCTCGACCCTTCCGGACGCGTTGGCGCACTCAAAACGACCATACGAACAACTTATAAAATATTCACTTTTATATAACAAAATAAGTCCCGACGTGACACGGGCACGTCCTTACTTAAATTTCTGAAATAGTCATTTAATTCACTTATGACATTCAATATAACCAATACAATATATTACTATGCTCATCCAGTAATATGCAACAAATAACAAATTTCCAACAATTACTAACTCTCGTCACGCTAGTAAATATTTAAAGCAACATTCCGGATTAAAATTAATTTAATTTATCTCAATTAAATTTAATAAATTCCATAATTTAAAAGCTATAAAAATACGGGGTATTACAGGTCCTAAGCGAACGCAAACCTCCCGTGATATCAAGTATGGTAGGTATGTCATACACACAAATCATATATCAATACTAAGTAAACACGCATCTTAGTAATCACCGTAGGTTAATTGTAGTACTTATCGCATTCTTGTACCATTTTATAATTTATACAATTTATATACTCCCGGTTCATAATCATACAAGCCATAATTTATTCTCACGTCGTAGTAGGCATTCACGTCTCGACTCAAGTGTCTATTTGATTCGTTCCACAATTATAATTTACTCCTCATTATATCCCAAATGTCCCAAGTATACCAATACATCATCAAGGGAATGTTATCTCTATCCTCGAACAAGTTTACGGGACTCCCAAAATCAAAACAGACCAAAAAGGCCTAAACTGCCAGCTCGTTAGAAGTCTCGTTGGAACGAGGCTGTTCGAACGAGATTCAGTTCGTTCGAACGAACTGTACCTTCTAACGACATCTCGTTCGAACGAAGGTATCGAACGAAATTTCCCCTCGTTAGAAGAAACTGGTCAATTCGTTAGAAGCTCGTTCAAACGAGCTCGTTCGAATGACCTGGGAAGGCCTTCTAACGAACGACCAGTTTCGTGCCCAGAATTTCTACTTTCGTTTTTCACCAATTTCTACTCCTCAATTCTCCTCTAAAATTTGTCCCAACAATGTTTTAAGGTCTCTAATCAATCCTAAACATATTATAATCACATATTAACGTGTTTTAAAGGATTAATTCGTCCTAATCATCATTAAATCACAAGTCTCTACACTTTTCCCCAATTTTTTTTCAAGAACATAAACCCTAAAATTTTAAGTCTTTAATTTATCCAATTAAATCCGTTTTTTTTGTTTCTTGCAAGATATATCAACATCATATTAGTCCTATAAATACGATTCTACATGCAATCTTTTCCTCAAAATATAGTATTCTAATTCCAAACTCATGGGTTTTTCATTAACTTTCAAGAACAAATGTAAATCTTAGAATTATCTAACATGGAAGAAACATTCTCTGAATTAAACGGAATTAAATCACTTGCCTTGATTTAATCTCTGATTTTGATGACGATTTGATGAGGTTCTCTCTCTCTCTCTCTGCAAAATTCTCCTTTTTCTCTCCCTCTCTAAGCTTTCTTCTCCAATGGCTATGGTGGCTAGGGTTTGTTTTGGAAAAAATTAGAAACCTAATTCTAATAACCTACGTAGCCTATTAGGTTAAAATGAGTTGGTTAGTGGTTTAGTGGTTCAAATCCACATCAGATATAATTTACTAATTTTCGTCACTTTTAATTCTCAAAAATGCAAATTTACCAAACTACCCCTATATGTTGCTGGTATGGCCTAAAAATACCCCGGGACCCAAACTAAACCCCCGACTAGTGTTTTCTGACTATCTCAACCCTTTTGGACGCGTTGGCGCACTCAAAATGACCATACGGTTAATAGAATTTAATTTCACTTTTATAATTAAAATAATTATATCCTGACGCGACTGTCTCACGCGTCCCAATAAAATGTCCAAATTGCCGTATATCAATCTCACGATAAATTTCATAATTCAATATTCATATATCATCATATATACTCAATGTAGTCAAATACCAACTCACATATCTCTAGTATTTTATCCGGATTAATTCCCAATTAATTCTCATTTAATTAATTAATCCCAAAAATAAATATCGCCAAAAATATGGGGTATTACATACTTCCCCCATAATAACAGAATTTCGTCCCAAAATTCGGAACTAGAAAGTACCTGATAAAAACAACTCTGGATAACGTTCGCGTATCTCATCCTCGCGTTCCCATGTGGACTCCTCGACATTGTGATGTCGCCACTGAACACGCACTAACGGAACTATCTTTGACCGCAGCTTCCTCTCACTTCGGTCCGAAATAGAAATCGGCCCCTCCTCATAGGAGCTATCAGGCTGTAGATCAATCTCCTCCAAAGCGATGTGAGAGTGAGACAAATCGTCCCTGAGATATTTCCTTAGCGAGGAAATATGAAACACATCGTGAATCCGGTGTAAATGCTCCGGTAACCCGAGTCTATACGCAACTGTTCCAATCCGCTCAATAATAGGAAACGGCCCCACATACCTCGGTTCCAACTTCCCCTTCTTACCGAAACGCATAATCCCCTTCATAGGAGATACTCTGAGCAAAACCTGGTCCCCCACTTCGAACTCCCTGAAAGATCTCTTCGCATCAGCATAACTCTTCTGCCGGTCTTGAGCTACCCGAATGCGACTCCGAATCAACTCAATCCTTGCCAAAGTATCCTGAATCACTTCCGGCCCAAGTAGTTTGTTGTCCTCCACCTCTAACCAACATGCTGGGGAACGACAAGGCCTACCGTACAACGCCTCAAACGGAGCCATGCCAATAGTGAACTGGTAGGAGTTATTATAAGCAAACTCTACCAGTGGAAGGTATTGCTCCCATCCACCTCCAAAGTCAATAATGCACATGCGTAGCATGTCCTCCAACATCTGATTTATGCGCTCGGTCTGCCCATCGGTCTGCGGATGATAAGCCGTACTCAACCGCAATTTCATGCCCATGGCCTCCTAGAAACTCTCCCAAAACCGCGAAACAAATATCTTGTCTCTGTCAGACACGATATTTAGGGGCACATCGTGAAGTCTCACAATCTCTGAAATGAAGAGCTGGGCATACTGTCCCGTAGTGTAGTCAGTCCTTACGGGTAAAAAGTGAGCGATTTTGGACAACCTGTCCACAATTACCCAAACGGAGTCGTGACCCCTCTGCGACGTAGGCAACCCCGTGATAAAGTCCATGGATATGCTCTCCCACATCCACCTCAGAACCTCCAACGGCTGTAGAAGTCCTGTCAGTCTCTGATGATCCACTTTTACTAGCTGACAAGTGGTGCATTTCAAAACAAACACAGTGATATCTCTCTTTATACCGCTCCACCAATACTGGCGTCTCATGTCTTGTTACATTTTGTCCCCTCCGGGATGTACCGCGAACCGTGAGCCGTGCGACTCTGCCATCACCTCGTGTCATAATTCCTCCCCTTCCGAAACCACCAATCTCCCATTGAAGCGTAATCTTCCGTCTGAGCTAATGGTATAGGACTCGGCTCCCTCTGCTAGTAATCGAACTATCTGCTCCTGACAAAACGAGTGATTAGCCTGTGCCCGTAATACCTTCGTGACAATCTGCGGTGTAACGGTCATCACAGACATGAAAAATCGGGCCACTGCATCCTGGTGTCCCAACTCCTTCCACTTTGCCTTCCACACCCCTGCCACCTCATCTGCTGGCCTACGGCTCAACGCGTCTGCTACCACGTTAGCCTTACCCAGGTGATACTGGATATCGAACTGGTAGTCCTTCACAAACTCAAGCCACCTCCTTTGTCGCATGTTCAACTCCTTCTGCGTGAACAGGTACTGTAGGGACTTATGGTCCGTGAACAATTGGAACTTCTCCCCCAAAAGATAGTGCCTCCAAATATGTAGGGCAAATACCACTGCCGCCAACTCCAAATCATGCATGGGGTAATTCTTCTCATGAGGCTTAAGCTTACGGGAAGCATAAGCTATGGTCTGTCTCTCCTGCTGTAATACACCTCCAAGTCCTTGCAAAGACGCATCGGTGTAAACCAAATACTCAACTCCCGGTCTCGGCAATGCTAACACAGGTGCTGAGGTCAATTTTTCCTTTAACTCATCAAATGCCAACTGACAGGCATCACTCCAAATGAACGGCACACCTTTACGAGTCAGATGTGTCAAAGGACCCGCTATCTTCAAAAATCTCCGAATTAACCTCCTGTAGTATCCTGCTAGGCCCAAGAAACTACGAATCTCAGTCGGTGTCGTGGGCTGTCCCCACTCCCTCACCGCGGATACCTTCCCCGGATCAACAGATATCCCCCGTTCGAAAATAATGTGTCCCCAAAACTGGACCTCCTTCAACCAAAACCCGCACTTCTCAAACTTTGCATACAGTTCATTCTGACGCAGCGTTTGTAAAACCTTCCTCAAATGTTCGGCGTGGTCCTCCTCTGTCTGGGAGTAAACCAGAATATCATCAATGAAGACAATGAAAAACTGATCAAGGAACTCTCTGAACACCCTATTCATCAAGTCCATAAACACTGCTGGAGCGTTGGTCAAACCAAAAGGCATAACCCGAAACTCGTAAGAACCATATCTCGTTAAGAACGCAGTCTTCGAGACATCCTCCTCCCTGATACACAACTGATGGTATCCCGATCTCAAATCAATCTTCGAGAAGAAAGAAGCTCCTCTCAACTGGTCAAATAGGTCATTGATTCGAGGCAAAGGATACTTATTCCGTATCGTGACCTTGTTCAACTCCCGGTAGTCCACACACAATCTTAGTGAACCGTCCCTCTTCTTCACAAACAAAACTGGAGCGCCCCAAGGTGAGGTACTCCTGCGAATAAAGCCCTGACCTAACAGCTGCTCTATCTGATCTCGTAGCTCTCGCATCTCTGTCGGAGCCATCCAGTACGGTGCGTGTGCTATAGGTCTCGTATCTGGCAATATGTCTATAACAAAGTCTATCTCTCGACTGGGGGGTAGGCTTGGTATCTCCTGAAACACATCCGAATACTCCCTGACAACTGGGATCGGATCTAAAGGAATCACAACCTCCTTGGAGGTATCCTCCTCTATGTAATACAGATGAGCGGTCGAACCTCCCTCTGGGCGAGGCATCGCCACTACAAACATCTCTTGCCCCGGAATGGAAAAAATAATGCTCCCGCTGAAGCAATCAATCATGGCCCTATAAGCTACGAGCCAATCCATACCGATAATCACATCGTGCACATGTATATCTAATACCAACATGTCTGCAGGTAATACCAAACCACCAATCTCTACCCCCACTCCCCGGCATATAAAGAATATAAGTGACCCATTCCCCAATGGTGAGTCGACACACGTCATTGTGCTCTCCGCTGTGGCTAACAACCCTAAAGCCTTCGCGAAATGTGTAGCCCCCATATCAAACAATACCCGACCCATAGTGCCATGGATAGGAAACTTACCCTCAATCGCAGGCGGTGCCTGTGGAGCTGCTGCCTGGTGGACGTTGTAGACACGTCCATACTGTAGCTTCCCCTGCTAAGCTGGGACTGCTGGAATGGGTGGCAATGCTGCCATCTATGGTGGTGCGGGGAGAGCGGTGGGAAACATAGGCCTCTGCGGCTCCTGGCGAGCACCCTGCTGCTGTTGCTGTGGGGCCCTGCCCCTATCAGGACAATCCTGTCGTTTATGGCCAGTCTTGCCACAAACATAACACTTCCCTGGGAAGTTCCCTCCTCTCTGCCCCTGCTGTCCCCGACCCTGGTGGCCGTTACCGTTCCTCCCTTGGTCCTGCTGGCCCTGCTGAAACTGCTGCCCATTCTGTCCCTGTTAGCCCTGATGGCCGTTTGGACCCTGATGGCCCTGACGGAAACCTCCTTGTCCGTGCCTGTAATTCCCTGATCTTAACCTCTTCTGATCCCCCTGCTGGGAACCATTCTCACCCTGTCTCTGCCCCTGAACAGATTGTGCCCCACCAGCACCATGTCCTCCAGTCCTACCCTGATGGCTAGACTCTCCCTATCTCTTGCCCTCAGCCATATGAAAGCGGTGATCCTGGCAGTGTAACAAAGCAGCGTTAACCACATCAGAATAAGTGGCCAACAAAAGGTTCCCTAACAGATGCTGACGGAGCCTCCATGTCAACCCGTCGGTGAATTTCTCAATCTTCTTCTTTTCTGTCGGTATCTCATCCGGAACGATATTCAACAGATTCGTGAACTCGGCCTCATACTCGGCCACGGTCTTACCCTCTTGCTTCAGATTCATCAGTTTCCTCCTCATTTTCGTGTGAACAGCTGACGGAAAGTACTTGCGGTCGAACCGCACCCAAAAGTCCTGAATAGTGAGAGTATCCCTCTCCTCCACGGTGGTAATAGACTCCCACCACTGCAGTGCAGATCCAACTAGCTTGAAAGTAGCTAGTACCTGCTTCTGAACGTCCGTGCACTCATACATCCTCAAGTGCCTCTGCATATCCTTCCTCCACTGGCTCGAGACTACCACATCTAAGCTACCTGCAAACTCTGGCGGATGCGCTTTCTAAAAAGAGTCACGTACACGTTCCCAAGCAGACGGGAATGCATTTTCCTGTATTGGCGCGGCAACCGACGCCTGAGGTGGTGCCTGCCGAACTACGACAATTGCGGCATTTATCGCTTGGGCTACAATGGCTGCAACCTCAGCGGCGTTCATCATGCCCTGAACTGGAGCGGGCTGGGGTTCTGGCATTGTATCCCTGGAAACTCGTCGTGCACGTCGTGGAGGCATCTGAAATAAGAATAAAGTATATAAGTTCATAGTTTATAAACTTAAAATAGCTGAAGAACAAAGCATACACAAAAAGAGTACAACAGTACTAAAATATAGGGCTCTATATCAAAGAAAACTTAGCAGAAACATAATAGCCGTACAGATCCTAAAGGACACTAGAACCTGATGCTCTGATACCACCTGTGACACCCCGACTAATTAAATATCGGGTAGATACTCCTTTATTAAATTAAATCAAAATGCCAAGTTGGCTCAGTTATTAGCATCACTGTCGAAAACATTTTATTATTACTAACCACCTAGTATTTAAAAAGTAAGTTGTCAAATTTTAATTAAAGTCTGATTAACATGCAGTAAAAGATTTAAAGCAAGAATAATATCACCATTCACTATAACGAAATAATAGAATAACCATCACATGATATAAATAAATCCAGAGGAAAAACTCCTCACAACAAATCCCGCAACTGAAATAAGTAACGAAATACTGAATACTGAATTAATACATGCCAAAGTCTGAAAAACTGAAATGGAAATGTCTCTAATAGAATTTGGGCAACATGCCCTACAATTGAGGAATACTGAACATGGAATCCAAATGATAGAAGCGTCTAAAAGAAAATCCCTGTAACTTCCACAAACAGCTACAGCTCGTCATCGAAATGAGAATTCTATGCGTGGTGTCCTTGTGGCTTGGCACCTAAAATGTTTTTACAAGAAAATAGATTTGAAAGCAAACGGGTCAGAGCCCGAATGTGGAGATATTTTAAAAACCTGCAAGTGCTTTAAAATCATTTAAAACATTAAATGCAGAGTACATGTTAGGATGTGCACTCACATGAAATTCTCACCTCTCGTCTAACTGTGCACTCCTAACGTAAGCACCCATATAAAATGACACAAACCCCTAGCTAAGTGACATCATATCTAGCTAGACTGTCATAGGTTCTACCCTTATTACTCGGTTCCCATTAACATTATAACGATCGCAATTAAACAGGGGGCTTAACGTAAATTCAGGTTCTCATATAAAAGTAATACAACTCATTATATACTATCCCTTTTATGTTATTCCATAGTTATACACACGATACCATATGAAAGTTTCCATTTTATTAAGTGTATATTTTCCACAACATAAATATACAATATAAGCACCCCGAGACTAAGTTGCGGTGCACACATACTCTGCTATCCATCCCGGTACATCATGTACATAAGGAATCACGTATTCCGAATCTCTCAGGAATAGTTCAGATAACACAAATCACAAACAGTGGAGGCGAACACAATCACATCACATGGGTCACGCACATACCTACGCTCCCACGATCAGCAGACTTATTAACATCCCAATAAGTCCTTCTCTGACCTATGTTCTCGAGGTACCAGTCTAAATCCCCCCCCCACCCCCGTAGGCACACAAGGATTAGAGGGTCCTAAGCGAACGCAAACCTCCCGTGATAGCAAGTATGGTAGGTATGTCATACACACAAATCATATATCAATACTAAGTAAACACGCATCTTAGTAATCACCGTAGTTTAATTGTAGTACTTATCGCATTCTCGTACCATTTTATAATTTATACAATTTATATACTCCCGGTTCATAATCATACACGCCATAATTTATTCTCACGTCGTAGTAGGCACTCACGTCTCGACTCAAGTGTCTATTTGATTCGTTCCACAATTATAATTTACTCCTCATTATATCCCAAATGTCCCAAGTATACCAATACATCATCAAAGGAATGTTATCTCTATCCTCGAACAAGTTTACGGGACTCCCAAAATCAAAACAGACCAAAAAGGCCTAAACTGCCAGCTCGTTAGAAGTCTTGTTCGAACGAGGCTGTTCGAACGAGATTCAGTTCGTTCTAATGAACTGTACCTTCTAACGACATCTCGTTCGAATGAAGGTATCGAACGAAATTTCCCCTCGTTAGAATCAACTGGTCAATTCGTTAGAAACTCGTTCGAACGAGCTCGTTCGAACGACCTGGGAAGGCCTTCTAACGAACGACCAGTTTCGTGCCCAAAATTTCTACTTTTGTTTTTCACCAATTTCTACTCCTCAATTCTCCTCTAAAATTCGTCCCAACAATGTTTTAAGGTCTCTAATTAATCCTAAACATATTATAATCACATATTAACGTGTTTTAAAGGATTAATTCGTCCTAATCATCATTAAATCACACGTCTCTACACTTTTCCCCAATTTTTTTTCAAGAACATAAACCCTAAAATTTTAAGTCTTTAATTTATCCAATTAAATCCGTTTTTTTTTTTTCTTGCAAGATATATCAACATCAGATTAGTCCTCTAAATACGATTCTACATGCAATCCTTTCCTCAAAATATAGTATTTTAATTCCAAACTCATGGGTTTTTCATTAACTTTCAAGAACAAATGTAAATCTTAGAATTATCTAACATGGAAGAAACATTCTCTGAATTAAACGGAATTAAATCACTTGCCTTGATTTAATCTCTGATTTTGATGACGATTTGATGAGGTTCTCTCTCTCTCTCTCTGCAAAATTCTCCTCTTTCTCTCCCTCTCTAAGCTTTCTTCTCCAATGGCTATGGTGGCTAGGGTTTGTTTTGGGAAAAATTAGAAACCTAATTCTAATAACCTACGTAGCCTATTAGGTTAAAATGAGTTGGTTAGTGGTTTAGTGGGTCAAATCCACATCAGATATAATTTACTAATTTTCGTCACTTTTAATTCTCAAAAATGCAAAATTACCAAACTACCCCTATATGTTGCCGTTATGGCTTAAAAATACCCCGGGACCCAAACTAAACCCCCGGCTAGTGTTTTTTTTTACTATCTCGACCCTTCTGGACGCGTTGACGCACTCAAAACGACCATACGATTAATAGAATTTAATTTCACTTTTATAATTAAAATAATTATATCCTGACGCGACTGTCTCACGCGTCCCAATAAAATGTCCAAATTGCCGTATATCAATCTCACGAAAAATTTTATAATTCAATATTCATATATCATCATATATACTCAATATATTCAAATACCAACTCACATCTCGCTAGTATTTTATCCGGATTAATTCCCAATTAATTCGCATTTAATTAATTAATCCCAAAAATAAATATCGCCAAAAATACGGGGTATTACAGGATAGAAAGTAGAACATGTCTTATCAGAGTTTCTCTGCCAGCTTAAGAGATTAATTTAGAAGACTATGTATTTAGTTTTTCTCTAACTTTTGACATTAGCACAAAAAACTGAATGAGTTTTTTTCGACCTTTGTTAGTATAACAACCTAAATATTTCATAGGAAGATTTTTGTGACTTAATCCAGAGTGTGCTACTATAGAATTTCTTCTATTTAAACTTAATATTTCATCAACAAATAAAGAACTTTTAGAAACGTTTATTGACTGGCTTGACGTATCTTCATACCTTTTTAAAAGATTAATATTAGCTCTAGGATACTAGAACCATTAGAGAAGATTATGATATCATTAGCATATCCCAAGTGAGATATCAATTGGCAATTTTTGGGATTCGAGTAAATTATGGCTTTGTTTAGCTTAAACAATTTGTTTATGTTTCTACTATGACTCTCAGCTGCTAATATAAATAGACTAGGAGACATGTTCTCTTTGTACAAGGCTTCTATAGGAGTAAAAAAATCCTCTACTTTTCCCATTAATGTTAATAGAAAACTAATTATTTGAGATGATTCTCCATACCATATCTATGAGCATTTCGTTGAATCCAAATTGCCTTAGAACATGACATAAAAAAGGCCATTATAATTTGTCATAATCTTTTTCCATATCTATCTTTATAATAACATTGTTCCTATGTACCTTTTTCCCTATAGATTGTACTATTTCTTGGGTTATAAGGATGTCATTTTGAATACTCCTACCCTTAACAAAGCGACGTTGATTAGGAGAAATTATAAATGGAAGAATTAAAGATAGTGTATCACTAAGGATTTTTAATAGAATTTTATTTGAAAAATTACACAAACTTATTTGTCAAAATTGAGCACAAGTAATTGGATTAGCTACTTTAGGAATAGGAGCTATATTTGTTGCTAGACATCTTTTGGGGATTTCATCTCCTGTAAAAATGGCATGAATTGTAGTTATTAGATCTGTTTTAATAACATTCCAAAATTTAATGTAGAAATCCCCACCATATTCATTTGGACGTGGAGCATTGGTTGAATCCAAGCTTTTGATAACTGATATAATTTCTTCTTCAGTTGGAAAAGAAGATAGTTTAATGTTCATATCATCAGTTATGACTTTATCTATAACCTCTATGAAGTCCTTATCTATATTATTTTAATTTTGCTTTCCATATTTTATCAAAATTTGAGATAACTAGGTTCTTAATTTCAACGGGAGATATAGTCCATTCATTTTCATTAATTTTGATTTTAGTTATGGCAAATCTTCTATAACTTGATTTAACAGAAGCATGGTATTAAGATCTCCTATTTTGAGCCATTTTGATGACTCTTTTAGAACCAATAACATTCTTATCTTTTCAATGTTAATGTTAAATGAGCTCTATCTTCATTTAGTTCATATCTGGAATAAGCATTAAGGAGAATTTTAAATTCATTTTCTTTAATCTTGACTTTATCCTATAAATAATGAACATTTTTAAAAATGTTTTTAAAATATTCTTTGTTCAAATTCTTAGCGCTCTCTTAAGAGCCTTTCGCTTAATGGAAAATAAAACCACTGGAGGGGAATTAAACCGAGTGGACCATGCATATTCAATTATTTTATATACATTAGATTCAATGCACCATATAGATAAAAATTTGAAAGGTTTAGGGAATTGACCTAGATTACTCTTAATATTTAACAAAAGAGGACTATGATGAGAAAAAGTTTTGTGTAAATGGGTTATTTTAGAGTTTGGGAATTGTTCTAACCAATGGATATTCATTAATCCTCTATCCAATCTGCAGAAAATTGTTCCATTTATTCTATTATTAGTCTATGTAAATCTAGAGCCAGAGTAGCCTAAATCAAGTAACTCATAAGCAGAAATCATATCGTTAAAATCTTCCATAGCATGAAAATCTATGTGATTTCCTCCAATTTTTTCATATTCACTTAAGACCACATTAGAATCTCCCAGGATCGGCCATGGGAAAGTAGGATATAAAGATGTAATATGTTCTAGATCAGTCCATAATGATCTTCTTTCAATAATAGTGCGTTTGGCATAGACTAACACTAGGAAAACTAATAAGTTTAAACTTCCAATATCAATTTAAAAACAAATCAATTGATGAGAGTTAAAAATAACTTGAGTTTGAAGATCATATTTCCAAAAGAAACAAATCTTGTTGGACTGATTTGACATACTATTGGGGAATTGCCACTTAACTTGATATTTTGATATTGTTTCTATGCCAGATTTAGGTTCAAGCAAAGCTATGGTAGGTAAATGATATGTTCTTATTAATTTTTTAATTCTCCTATTACTTTCTCGGTTGGTAACTCCTCTGACATTCCAACATATGAAGTTTAACATTTAGAGGATTTGGATATAGTTAAATATTTTGCCTTCCCTGAAACTCTTATGAACCTTTTAAAAAGGGGTCATAAGGAGGTTTACCTGATTGTTAAGCATTTGCAGCTGTGAGAGATGTACCTGATTCTTTTGCCTTTTTTACTTTAGCAGCCTTTAATTCTAGCAATTGTTTCCATTTCACATCGAACCAAGAAGCAAAGATTTGAAGTTCCTCAATCATGAGAGTTGAAACTATTGTATCTTCATTGTCTGAATGGCTTTCTTTATCACTTGTAGGGTGTTTTTATGAGGGTGTGATCTTAGATCCTTTAGGAGAAAAATTGCATTGATCAATTATATTTTTTTGCTATGGAGAGTAATCATGAGAAATCTTATCAACTTCAGTTTGGTATGCAACCTGAGATGGATCCTTGAATATGTTTGTATTTCTTTCCAATAGAGGATTTTTATGATTATCCTCTTCAATATCTAAGGTTATAATTCAAAATCTCAAATTGATTCTGCAAGATGGTCTGATTATCGTGATTCTTATCTTCTTGATTTGACCGAACCAAAGGATCTTGATGATTCTTAAGATCTTCTTGAAATATTTCTAGTTGTTATTTCTCTTGAATAGGCATTTGTGTAATAGTTTTCTACTTTGTTTTGAGATGTGGATGTTTAAGCATACATTTTGAGTATGTATGCCCTTTTTTCTTGCAAAAATCACAAAAGATGGTATGTTCTCATAGGCAATTGGCTGCCAGAATCCACTATTTCCACAACCAATCCAGATCCTATGAATTCTTTCTCTAAGTATATTGATTTCCACACAAACACGTGTTATGCTTGGCCTAGAAATTAAGGTTGTCGAGGCATTCAATTTTAGTTGTTTCCTAACTAGCTGAGCTATTGAGTACAGTGAGGATTTTGCATAGAAATGTAGAGGCAAATTTAGTATATTTTTGAATAAGGATCTCGTCGGAGTCAACTTGCCTCATAAGGACACTATTGTCCTCATTGTTGGATTTATATTCTTAAAACCATGTGTGATGTTTATTTTTCAATAACGGTATCCTAGGTTCATTTTGAAATAAGAATCACATTTGTGTGGATAACTTATATTCATATAAAATATATTTTATGCATGTCATTTAATTGAACTTAGTAGGAATTTTGGTGAGTTGGGTTTGACCTGACCATTCAAGATTAAAATTTCGGTTCTAGTTGAATTGAACAACTCTTAGCCTAAATAACGAGTTGACATCCTATATGTAAAGCGACGAGTATGATCTTAATATTTTATCCTGGCTATGAGAAATTATTTGATTGTTTAGGAACGCTTATGATAATTCAAAAAGGATTTTACCGGTACATCAGAAAGGGTGTATGGATTCTCAATCGCGACGATTATGACGATTGTAATACTTACTCAATAATTTCTTTGATTGTTATGGATACAATTCACTTTATTGTATTGAAATCTCCTCAAGTTGGGGAATCCTTGCGTGGTTACGTTTAAGATAATATTCTCGAGGAATCTGCATCTAGGAGATTTTCTAGATTGTGATACCCCTTGATAAAGTCATAAATTTTGATTATGACTAGTAAACTCGGGTTACAATATGGGATTTTTGTATGTTTGTTTGGAAACAAATTTAATTTTCCTTGAGTCCCTAATATATTTCACATACCAATTAGAAAGTCCAAAACTCTATAGGAACCCTAATTTTCCTAACCCCATTCGTGTACCAATTTATATGGGTAAAGGGAGGGGTTTAAGCTTCATGTGACATTAACACGGGTTAGAGAGTGATATGAAAAAACTATTCTCATTTTTTTATGAAGGACTGATGTGCAAAAAATTGATTCATCTCATTTTTCACCAAGACTTCATCGTTAGAAGAGCCCACACACATGGATTGCTTTCGATGGGTTATATTCTTTAAGGTATAAGGCCTAATGTATTCAATAAAGGATTTGGAGAATGGATAAATCCAACAACATCATCTTTTTCATCAAATAATTCTTGCATATTGAATCATATACAAAATCAACAAAGGTATCATAGTTCCAACCAATGATTCATTATATGAATCTAGTTCTTTTTTTCTTACATTCTGAAATATAATCGATGAAAATTCATAGAGCAACAATTTTTTTATTATGTCAATCCGTTGCAATTGGTAACATGGCCCCGATTATATATCGATCATGTTTTAGGATGGTCCATGTTGCCCACAATTGAAACGCTACATTTGCATGTTAGAAAATATGTGTGTGGATGTATATGTCTTGTGTTGACATGGTTTCGTAGTATTTTATTACTCACTCATTCATGGTCACATTTTTTTATGTTCATGAATCCTACAATTGTTTACCGCTAGTTAGTTTTCGTAGACTTCATTTGGTTTTAATAATTAAGTTATTGTTAATTATTGCAAATATTGATTTGATGAACAAATTTGAGGGGGTATGTAATTGATTTTAATTCTATATTATAATTGGTATTGATCATTAAGAACAAACCATGGATTTCAGTGAAAATATTCTAAAGTTTGAACGTCCTTTAATTGAGTTTTTGAAGTTGACAAAAAGGTCAATGTAAGGACAAATTTTCAATGGAATCAATTTATATGTATTTTGGATTTATTTCGTATTTGGACAAAACTCTTTTAATCATAGGTTGGGAGTTGAGTGCGTGTTGACCTTTCAAGCCTATGACATAGTTTCTTAAAGATATAGCAGCCAAGTTAGAAAATCTACATTATTGTGTCATTTTTTGTGCTCATTTTGGTCTTCACATTTCGAGGATCTTTCAAGAATGAAAGCGTAAATATTTGAAATAATCTAATACACTAAAGTTTTAAGACTAATTAAAAACTCATTTAACTCCTTGGTAAAAACCTTTTCAAATTTCAATGATTGAAAACACACACACATACAAAGTATACTGGTTGGTGTGATTTTCTTTAAAATAAAAATTGTTTGACTTAGAATGGGATTAGGAGAAGAAGTAAATAGACAATATTTGTTCAAGAGGAAACCAGCTGACTTGAAAATATCGGGTCCTTTAGTTAGAGGACCACACACACACCACCAAGTAGACTATAACAAATGTGTAAGTACGAACTACAGATTACAATGTGTAAATGAAATAGTCTAGTCAATACAAACAGTATACCAAGGCTCAAACTACCCAACCCCACAACTACTGAATTTTATTAAACATAACAAGATAGTGACAACTTATAAAACACACACTCAGAGCTTCACACTAAAAACCAGAGTACCAGTGAAGATGAACATAACAAAAATTATTATATGGTTTGATTTAATCATAACAGCTAAGATCATAACTATTAAGTCATTAGACAAATTAAGGTCCTTCTTTATTAGATAAAAATCATCATGAATGAAGAAACCTCAAAGTATATCATTTTTGTGTAAAAAACAATTAAAAACAGTAGTGAATATAATATGGTAGAGATAACACAAAAACTGAGATAAACAAACCAAGTTCAGTTTCAACTGGTTCATAGTTTAGAAAAGTATCAAGTTTATAAAAATAGAACTATTGAGACATGCAAAGAGTTTAGATTTATAATCAACACCTATAAACAAATCTAGTTGAAACAGTAATAAAGTCTGATTTAGGGTTTCGAAATATAGTTTTCGTAAGAACAAGATTTGTGGAAGATATAACATGCACAAGCCCCAATCTTTTTCAAAACATGTTCTACACAACAAATGGCCTATATATCAGTTTAGATCTAAAAAGAGACAAGTTTGGTTTAAAACGCACAAGATCAGTCAAATCATACCAAATAGTTTATGGTATAAAGTTTAGGTCAATTTTGATATAAAGACCAGTAGAGGTTTTAAGCATGCAAACCTAAACAACCACAAAAACTGATTCTAAAGTCTTTCACTCTTCATAAAGAATATATATAACGAAGTGTAGTGGAGATTTTAGGCTTGAGGAAATATGAAAAAAAATGTCAAAATATATGAATAATCCTTATATTTTTAAAGAGAGAAAATGGGAAGATATTTCGGCATCATACCACTTAGTTTTTGGAATAAAAATTGTTTAATTTTCAAAATAACCCAAGCCTCAATTTATAGGCTTGAAGAAGGCCCCTCGATAAACATGTAAATCCAACAACTTTAAGGACATAAGGGTAAAAGACTAAGGTAGTTGAGGGGTAGGAATAATAACGTGTTAAAGAAGAGATTTCAGGGGCACATGCGTTAATAACCAGCGCAAGAATGAGGGCATAATAAATATAACTCCTCGGGCAAAATTTTCAGTGCACAGATGCCACACAGACACAAGCGTGATGAATCCACATGTGTTAAATGCCACACTCCCATTGGCCCAGATTGTATCACATGGATCGACCCATTATAAATAAAACATTCTCGTTTTGATGTTGTCAAATTTTTTTCAATGAAATGATAAAGTTAACATTTAAAAATCCAAAAAACAATTATAAAAATATAGAAAAACAGTTTATAAATTCTAAAAAATAATAAAACCATTAAAAGTATAATATAAAAATATTTTGGTGGAAATAAATTTAAAAATGTATAATTGAAAAACTAGTTTATATATTAATCAAATTAATTAAAAAAATTATTAGCTTTTAAAATCAATAAAAAAAATGTTTTTAGCCATGTGTTAAATGCAGGAAGGGAGCAAGAGTAACACCATAGTTTGTTAAACGATCTCCCCCTTTGGCCAGTTTTGGGACAAACCAAATTGAGGCTCAAATAAAAAATATACAAACGCAAATGCATAACTCAACTATACACATGGTTCCTAAAAATAGAAGACCAAATTACTCAACTATGCAAACGTGTCCTATGAGACTTAAAAAACATATAATAAAAAATTAGAGTCTGACAAATGTCCCTAATTAACAAATGAAATAAGGAATAAGAGTCTCAAATTCTCCTCCTGTTTGTCTCAAAGGGACAAATGGTAGGTAAGAATCCTACAAAGAATGGTTAGTACCACCAGATATGAGGGTAAAAGTACTAAAAAGTAATCCTAGAAAGTATTTAAGTTGGTTATGTAGAAACATCAATAGACATTCGAAGTGTATGAAAACGACGGTTACCCAAAGGTTTTGTAAATAAATATGCTAATAGATCTTTTGTATGAAGATATTTGATATTTATTTCTTTTTTCTCCATTGATTATCGAATGAAATGTTCACTCATTTTAACATCTTTTATTCGAGAATGAAAAATATTAGTTTTTAGAAATATTTATTGCACTTTGACTTTTTGCAAAGAATCAGGGCAGAAGATTCATTTATATTATAGTCACTCAACATTTGTTTCATACATAGAACCTGAGTACAAAAACTACCAGTGGAAATGTTTTTGGCTTCTGCCAATGAAAACGATACACAATTTTTTTAGAGGCTCACGGGACAAGGTTGCATCATAAGTAAAAACAACCACGTTAGGTGTTTTTACTATCATCGGTACAACCTTCCCAATCTGCATACGTATACTGAATATTCTGAGAGTCAGTTTCAAAGTGCATAGAATACCATAGTTTATCATTCTTCTTACATATTTTAAAATGCGTTTAACTGCATGTAAGAGGTACTCTTTGGGTTCACATTGGTATCTAGTATAAACACACATACTATGCATAATATTGGGTCTACTAGCAGTTAAATAAACGAGACTGGATATCACATTATGATAAAACATAACATCTATCTTGTTATTGGATTGGTCTTTAAAAAGTTTGATTGATGAACTCATAGGAGTTCTAGATGTTTTTTATGTAGTCAGACCAAAATGTTTAGTTAAATCTAAAGCATATTTAGATTGACAGAAAAAATATGATTTGATTTTTGTGCTACTTGGAGGCCTAAAAATAATTGCAATTCCACCATCATAGACATTTGAAATTTAGATTTCATTAGATTAGAAAATTTTTCATCTTCCGAGGGAGAGGCGAACCAAAATGATGTCGTCAATGTAAACTTGAGCGATTAATAAACAATTTATGTTAGATTTGAAAAATATAGTTAGGTATAGTCCCCTCAATTTAAGTTGTTTTTTCCTTAGGAAAGTTGCTAATATCTCATTCGAACCAAGAGGGGCTTGTTTTAAACCGTAAAGATATTTCTTAAGTCTAAAGACATGATTGGTAAAGAAAGTATTGAGTAAGCCTTTATGTTGTTCAATATATAACTCCTCATTTAAATTACCATTTAAAAATTTAGATTTAATATACATTTAATATAGTTTAAAGTTTAAATGGCAAGAGATATCCAGCAACAATCTAACAAATTCTAATCTAGCAACAGGAACAATGGTTTCATCAACATTTATTCCATCAATTTGAGAATATCCTTGTGCAACTAGCCTAGCTTTGTTTCTTAATACATTACCAGATTCATCACACTTATTTTTAAATATCCATTTTGTTCCTATTATGCTAGTGTGAGTGAAGCGGGCAATAAATATGTTTAGGTTCAACTAAAAACACATAAGAAGAAAATGAGGCATTTATAAATTGGGATCTAGTCCGTATTAGTTCTTTAACATCTCCTAAGATGTTTTTCTTCGGGTGATTTTTCTTAACCCAAATAGGAACAACGGGTTCATCAGGCGGTAGAGAGTCTGAATTACTATCTATTGACTGTTTTTATAAACCTTCATTATCATTATTGTCAACAGGTTGTGGATTCTCACTTTCTTCCAAGTTATGGGCAACACTATCATTTATGATAACGCTAGTGAATTCCATAACAATTTTTGTTTTTAAGTTATACACACGATAAGCGCAACTATTCTGAGGATAACCTACAAAATATCTTTATCTAGCCTATTGTCAAATTTGGAAAGGTGTTCTCTATATTTACACACAACATTCGCTACCAAAACCCCTAAAATATTTCAAATTTAGTTGTTTACCGTAGTAAATTTCATAAGATGTTTGTTTGGTATTTTCCCTTAAATACATACGATTTGTAATGTGACACGCATTTTGTGTAGCTTCAATGCAAAAGTATTTAGATAAATTCTTAGCATGAAGTAAGACATGAGTCATTTCTTGTATGGTGCGATTCTTTCTTTCTGCTATACCATTTTGTTGAGGGTTTTTGGGTGCACTAAATTCGTGTTGGTATCCATTTCCTATGCAATATTCTATAACACCTATGTATTAAAATTCTTCACCCTAGTCACTATGGATCCTAGTCACTTGGATATCTTTCTCCTTTTCAATTTTTAAAAAAATTCTTCAATTTTTTTTGAAATGTGTCGAATTTTCTTTCATGAAAGCTACCCAAGTAAAACTAGTATAATCATCGATAATGAGAAGAATGTAAGAATTACCACAAATGCTAGTAGTCCTAGAGGGATCCATTAAATCCATTTGAAGTAATTCTAAAGGTTGAGAGGTTAAAACATATTTTACTTTATTGTGAGGGGCTTTGTGCATTTTACCAACTCGACAGGGTCCACAAATAGAATGTTTAACTTTGAAAATTTTAGGTAAACCATGAACAAGTTGTTGACTAGTTAACCTAGACAAGTAGTCTTTCATGCTATAAGTCTATGTCATTTAACCTATCAGATAAATCATTTTTAACATATTTATTTTGAATAACGACATTTTAACCACAAAGCATAGTTTTATCCTCTAAATTAATAATTGTTCACTCAAATTTCAAAATATAACAATGCAATCAATGTCAAAAATTGACTTATACTAATCAAGTTGGCATTAAGTCCCTCAATGAGTAAAATTTTCTCTAATTTAGGGAGCCCATCAACCATAGTTGTTCCTTTGCCTATGATCCAGGACATTTTACCATCTCCAAAAGTCACATTTCCTCCAATAAAAGTTTATAAGGAGGAAAATTTCATTTGTCCCCAGTTATATGCCTACAACAGCCTGGATCTAAGTACCATTGATAGTTTTTATATGTAGAATTTAATGATAATAAGACAACATTACTTCTCATCTGGTAACTTAAATTGTTTTTCCTAATCCAAATTGCCTTTTTTTAAAAATAATTTTAGTTTAAGGCATTGGCTTAATAAGTGTGGGTTCCTTAAAATACTTGGTCATTATAGGTTCCTTGGGATTGTTAGCATTCCTACTTTATTATTCATGTTTAAACCTTGATAATAAAATTTCTTTAAATGGCCAGTTTTATGTCAAAAAACCCAAAGATGCAACTACTTATTAACAGATTTCGCTCTAAATGGAATCCTCGGTCTATTATTATTGGCATCTATTCTTTTTATATTTAAATGTTTAAAATACTTTTTTTAAATTGATAGATTTACTACAAAAGTTACACAGATACATATGCCTAGCAGACCAGTTGGCTTGAATCTGAGATTGATTTTTCACATGTGGAATAGACATAGGAACAATTACTGGTTCAGATTAGTCTTCAATAGACATAACAAAGTTTTCTTGATAAAACTCTTCTCCATTAAATCCAATTCCTTCCTTGTCCATATGGGCCTTTCTAGAATCAACCACGTGTTTAACCAAAAGGCTAGAAGTGAAGTAAAAATTCAATTTTTAATAGTTTCTTTCAATTCATGTTAAGATTCTTCAAAATTGTTTAGGGCAACCTTATGCTTATCTTCTAAAAAGTTATTGTTAACTAATTTTGAAATGTTTTTGACAAGTAAAAGATTATCATATTCAAGCTCTTCCATTTGCATAGTAGATTCATCTGAGATTAGACGAATTTGATTATTTAAAACATCAATTTTAGATAGCAGTTTAGAATTTATTTTGCCTATGTATGTGCACTTTTTCAAAGTTGATTTTTACATTTTCTTAAAATTCAAATCATCATCACAATCACTATTATTAGATTCAGTCCTAGGGTATGATTGATTATACAAGACAGTTTTATCAATCCATTTTGAGTTATAATCATACATAGTTTTAAAAATAGTGGTAGTAGTATCTTTGTGTGCATAAGTCCTAACATGTAACGAATCATTATCAATAGATAACACATAGTTCTTTACAAAACGATTAGAATCATCAGACACAGTAAACAACTTATCAAACCGATTTTCAAACTCATTAAGATACATGCCATAAAATGATTTTTCCCTTCACTACTGTCACTATTCGAACTATCACCCCATGTTTTAGATGTATGGGCCTTATTCGATGATTTCTATTTTGTATTTCAAAACTATTTATTAGCATAATGACTAAATACATTACACTTCCTACATTGAATATGACTAATATTTTTATTAGTGTCATATTTTTAAAGATTTTCTTTTCATATTGTTTTTCATGAGGCCTATTAGTATAACTAGGTTGTCCTTCTTAAGAAAAAATTTGTTCCTATATTTAACAAATTTCTTAAAATATTTTGATAAAAAGGCGACTTCATTATCTAATCACTCAAGGGAGACAAATTAGTCATCTAAATTGGATAATGAAGATACAAACAGAAGGTTGGTTACAATAAATTTAAAAATCGAAGATGGTTATGTAGTATGTGCATGTGCTTTGCCTCTTTGATTTTTATTTAAGGTAGTTTGCAATTCATTGGTTTTATTTACTACACAACAGTTGAGGTTTCATACTATAATCATCCATTTCATCTATAACTTATATGTCCATATAAAAAATAGAATCTAAATACCTAAGTATCTTATCACAGATTTCAGAATGGGCATACAAAATTCCATTAATATCTAATTGATTAACTACATCTTGCAGTCTAAGATAGAAATCATCAAATTTGTCATCATCTTTCATGAACATTGCGTCATATAAGTGTATTTAAAGTTGTGATTTAACCTTTCTAACCTTAGTGTCACCTTCATGGGTAGACATTAGAATGTCCCAAGCTAACTTCGATGTAGTGCAGACTAAGATTTATTTCAACTCGGACTCATCCTTAACTTGGAAAATGGAATTTCCGCATTATTGTATTGTAAATTTTGCTTTTCCTCTTTTTTCCATTCAAAAAGAGGTATTGTTACAAAATTTTGGGCATCACCTTCGCCAGCAGGTTAAGTAAGGATAGTAAAACTAGTTTCAACCATATCCCATACCTCATCTCCCAGCTGTTGGATGTGTGCAACCATCCTTACTTTCTAGTATGTAAAGTTTGCACCATTAAAAATGGGAGGATATACGAAACTACCATTGTGGGTTTCCATTTAAAAATAGGATTTAAAAGAGTTAAGGATCTTAAATAGTAACTGGAAAATTTATGTAAAAGAAATCATGAAGCTTTGATACCACGTGATATAATCTAATACACTAAAGTGTCAAGATTAATTAAAAACTCTTTTAACTCTTTGGTAAAAATGTTTTTAAATTTCAATAGTTGAAAACACACACACATAAAAAGTGTACTAGTTGGTGTGATATTCTTTAACAAAAATTGTGACTTAGAATGGGATGAGGAGAAGAAGTTAACACACAATATTTGTTCACAAGGAAACGAGCTAACTGGAAAATCTCTGGCCCCTTAGGTCTAGGACCTCCCCCCCTCCAAGTCCACTATAACAAATGTTTAAGTATAAATTACAAATTATAATGTGTAAATGAAATAGTCTAGCCAACATAAATAGTATACCAAGGTTCAAAATACATAACCCCATAACTACTGAATTTTACTAAAAACAATAAGCCAGTGACAACTTAGGAAACACACACTCAGAGCTTCACACTAAAAAACCAAAGTACCAGTGAAAATAAAACACAAAAAAATTATTATATGGTTTGGTTTAATCACTATAATAAATATTATAGAAACTAAGTCATTAGAAATAGAAAGTTCCTTCTTCAGTTGATAAAAATCAACAGGAATGAAGAATCCTAAAAGTATATTAGTTTTGTGTAAAAGCCAATTAAAAATATTAATGAATATACTGTGGTAGAGACAACACAAAACTGGGATAAAATAACCCAACTTCAGTTTCAACTGTTTAACAGTTTAGACAAGTATTAGGTTTATCAAAACATAACTATTGACACATGCAAAGTCTTTAGAGTTATAATCAAAACATATAAATAGATCTAGTCGACATAGTAATAAATCCTAGTTTAGGATTACAAAAAATCATTTCTACAGGAATAAGGTTTGGGGCAAATACAACATGCACATGCCCAAATCATTCACAAAACAGGTTCTAGACAATAAATAGCCTTGAAATCAATTTAGATCTAAAAATAGACAAGTTTGGTTTAAAACACACAACATCAGTCAAATTGTGCCAAACTAGTTTATGATATAAAGTACTAGTAGAGATTCGAAGCATGTAAACCCAAATAACCACAAAAATTAATTTTATGTATACGTATATAAATACGTATATAATCTCTTTCTCTCTCTCTCTCTCTCTCTATATATATATATATATATATATATATATATATACACACACATATATACAAAAAAAAATTATAGGGGGTGAACTTTTAAACTTCAAACAGGCTTAGATCAGACCAAAACAGCAGGCCATAAGAATTATCTTCAAAATCTAACATATAAAGTTCTTAGACCTTTCGAACCAGCAATTTAAAACAACATAGGAAAGTTCCAAAAATAAACCCCAAACAAAATCTAAAGTCTTTCATTCTTCTCATAGAATATATGTAATGAAGTTTAATCAAGATTTAAGGTTTGAGGAAATAGGTAAAACTCTCAAATCATATGAAGAATCCTTGGGTTTTTAGAGAGAGAAAATGAGAAGATATTTCGGCTGCATAACATTTAGTTTTTGGATTATTTATTTATTTATTTTCAAAACAATCTAAGACTCATATTTATAGGCTTGAAGAAGGACCCTCAGTAAACTTGTAAATCCAACAACTTTAATGACATATGGTTAAACGACCAAGGCAGTTGAGTGGTAGGAATGGCAACGCGTAAAATAAGAGATTTCATGGGTACATGCATTAATAACTATATTAATGATGAGAGCATAATACACAATTCCCAGACAAAATCTTTGGTGCACAGATGCCACACATACACACGCGTGATGAAGTCGCATGTGTCGAACACTACAATCCCATTAGTCCAGAGGGTATCACATGGGTCGACCCATTAAAAATGAAACATTATCGTTTTGATGTTCTCAAATTTTGTTTAATTAAACAATAAATTTTTTTAATCAAATGATAAATTTAACATTTTAAAATCTAGAAAAAAATATAAAAATATAGAAACATTTTTTACAAATTCTTAAAAATAATAAAACCGTTAAAAGTATAAAAATATTTAGGTTGAGATAAATTTAATAATGTATGATTACAAAATAGTTTAGTTATTAAACCTTTAATTCAAAAACAATTATTATGTTTTAAAATTGATAAAAAAATAGCAATGTGTTAATGCAAGAAGGGAGCGAGAGTAAAAGAGATAATTTGTCACACAATTGAGCCAAACTAAAGGAGGATATTTTCAATATTTTGATCCTTATATATTTTATATTTGGGTGTTATGATTTCATAAACTTGTTTTTAAAATATTTTAAAATAATTTTATCTCTTTTAATATTTTTAGAAGAACAATAGTTTTTCTCAAGAGGATATCGTAATGGCACTGGTTTTGTCATTCAAATGAGATATGGTTCCTCGTTAAAATGGGTTCCAATGAACTTCAAAGTAACCAATGTCATCCTTCAATAGAATCTCATTCGATAGCTCCTTCGATACGTGTTCGAACAAGATGCTATACTTCATTCGAACGAGGTTCAAAGTCGCTCCAATGAGCCTTCAAACTTTTGTAAATTCGAGATTTTTCAAACTTCTTTTAATACTTATCTTGATTTTGGAAAAACTTCTATAAATAGGAGTGAGGAGAAAAAATTTATTAGAGAATTTTTTATTGCTTTGAAGTTTGCAAACTCTTCCAAAAAGCTCTCCATGTTTACTCATACCCTGTGACACCACGCTTATTAAAATAACGGGTGGCCAACTCTCTACTAAAATAAAATAGGAATCTCATTAGCTCATTCCTAGCATCACTGTCAAATTTAATTATTTACCAACCACTTATTTTTAAATGAAGTTGTGTGTCAATTTTAATCTTATTAACGTGACCCAATAATATAATCATTAATGACAATTATCTACACAACTTAAAAATAAAATTCACAACCACAAATAAATCAAAACTGTAAATTTATTACATGAAAAAGTTTTCCGATTAAATTGTCGGAATAAATCTCCATACAATAATACTTAGAATGAAATAAACATAAATAAAAAAATAACTAACTATCTTAGGCAACATGCCCGAATAGGAAAATAGTCTTGAACTAGAATTTAAAAATCAAAGAGGCTAATCAAAACTCTACAATAATCCACAATTGTCGCAGCTCCGATCCCTGAGAAGATGGTCATGCTTGGCGTCCAGGTGGGTGGACACCTAAAAGGTTTTTAAAATAATTTTGACATGGGTCAGAGCCCAAATCCGCTTGAAAATATTTTGCAAGTAATTAAAATGCATAAATAAATATATATCCATTTACTCATATTTAAATTGGTATGCACTCTATCATAAGACACTACTCACCTCTCATCTATGGTGTGCACCTAACGTATGCATTTTAAATACCTAGTTATGTTACCCGCCTAACTAGTTCCCAAGTGTCCTTAAATTCCATATGATATCGCATCCAGTGTAATTTATTTATTTAAAGTTCGCATTTACTAATCATTATAATTCTCAATTATAATTTATTTAACCATTTCCAATAACTTTCACTAGTTATTAATTGTTACATTTTAATTCAATATGACCATATATATATATTTTTCTACACATATATATGTACATATTTTTTTATCACATCATGCACATATATATATCACTTACTATATATGTATAATCGCCATCCGCAATAACAATTATAACTTCACCACATGAGGGTCTCTAATGCAATCATAATCTATGGAAAACTCACATCGTCCTGGCTACTGCGCCGGGATCTCACACTGAACTACAATAGAAAACAAACAACGATGTTGGAGATAGTCATAAGTTCCCTGATTAGTGAGAAATAACCGTACCCATAATTACCTCACCTCAGACTTTACCTTAACAGGCGTGTGTGGCAATTATGACATGGGAATAATACTAACCCTCTATTCGCTAGCCAGGGAAGATCACTCACTCATGCAACCTCCGATGATAGTCCTTAGAGGGGAATGTCATTATATCCATATTATTATATTTTTCATACCAATATATATATATATATATATATATATATATATATATATATATATATATATATATATATATATATATATATATAGAGAGAGAGAGAGAGAGAGAGAGAGAGAGATAGAGAGAGAGAGAGAGAGAGAGAACCGATATCCTGTGGTCTTTATTTGTGGACCCAAAATGAGGTCTAAATGACCACAGAGAAATGACATCGTTTTGGGTGGGAAAAAAGACACGTTGAACCTCAAAATAAAAGGCATGCTGACAGCCAATAAACAAACCTTAACAGCACAAAAGCCCAAACACTCCAAACCTTAATAGAACAAACAAACCTTAACAGAACAAAAGACGAAACCCTTAAAACCCAAATCTCACTTTTCTCTCAGCGTGAACATGTATGAAATGCTAACTTTACTTGGTCAACTTTCTTTTGTATATGAAATAATGTTGCTATGAAACACACCTGCTCATTTTTTCTATATGAAACACAAGCTACTTTTTTTTTATGAAACACCTGATTTTAAATTGGCCTAATAACACACCTCATTTTTAAGGTTTAATATTTATTTTAACTTTGACTATTTATACAGTCAGTATTTTAATTTCATTTTTGGCTTTAATTGTAATTTTAGGCCGATTTAAGATTGGAATATTTTTAAGCCAATTTAAGATTGGAATATATTTAGGCCGATTCACTGTGTCTACTGGAATATTATGTCTACTCTACTAGAATATTTTTAGGTTGATTCGGATTGTATATAAAATGTTAGGTCTACTCGAATATTTTTTTTAGTTATTTTATTTCAGAATATGGATAATTCAACTGCTGAATTGAACAAAGAGTTATGGATTGGTGATAATATGAAAGTTGAGATTGAGATTGAGACAAATGAGATTGTGCAAAGTGAGATTGAGCCAAATGCGGTTGAAAGTGATAATTTTTTCAACCCACAAGTAGTGATTGAACTTACGCAAAAAATAGGGCAAGAATTCCAAAGTATCGATAAGGCCATATTATTTCACAATGAGTATGCCAAAGCAACCGGGTTTAGTGTTCGGATTTCGTCTAGTAAAAAGAGTCGAGTAACAAATGAGCTAACTAGAAAGGTGTTTGTATGTTTCAAGAAAGGAAAGGCTACACTTGTTGCAGATGCAGATAAATGCAGACGTCGAGGTTCCATTCAGTAGGATTGTAAAGGTAAACTTGCAATAGTGAGGTCTCAAAACGATACTTTTGTCCTTAGTTTATGTGAGAGTGGCCCTACACGTGTGTTTCAAATCAAACCAATTTTCACCAAACAATTATCCATCTTTTAATTAGTATCAAACCAAGTTCTGAAAAACTAATTTTTACTTTAAACCAATTTTATCTTGATTAATCCTAAACATGCATCAAGTGATTAAAGCAAGTAAAGTAAAGTAAAGAATACTAACAACGCCGGATGTACGAGTAAAACCCCAAGACGGGAAACAACCTCGGACGACCCAAGCCAGACGATCACTATAAATGTGGAATTACAACGAACAGATAAAAGACTCACTCAACGGCTCGATCCCCACAGGTCTTGACGCTCTTTTGATCTTCAACCACTCCTCCTATAGTGCCCACGCAAAAAGTCCTTCTTTCACGATACCTATCCAAAACACACGCGTCCACATATGTCTCAGTGTCCACCGAATGGCTTTGATATGTCTGCGATGTTGAACTAGAATTCCTTCTCTTTTCTTCACTGTAAAATCCAGATGTTCAAGTATAGAACAAACCTTCTTGGTGCAGCAAGATCACACAAACACATAGTAATGATAACTCGGATCTTTACAAACTCTAAGGATGTGTTTAATCTTTTGAAACCTTAGAAAACATGTGCAAACGGGTTTCTGGACCCTAAACTATTTTCCAGAATGAACACTTATAAATTCTGACAAAACCACACTTTTAATAGTAAAAATTCACCGCCTCGAAAATTGTGTCTCTCGAATGAGATTGACCTATCATTCGCATGACATGGCTATCTTGCTTGAATGAGCCATCTTGTCGTTTGAACGACGCACGTGTCATTTTGACTTTTTCTTTAAAACGTCTCTTCCGAAAGAGAACCAATTAAGTCAAACTCTTTTTCGAGCTTATCAGAATAAAACGTAGTTTAAAACATTTAAAACATTTAAAAACATTTTCCTTACAAAAATTACATTCTTATCTTTTATAAAAAGAATTTCGAGCACCATTAATTATACGCATTCATACCTGTGTGATCTCGGAATGCAATCAACTTAAAGACGACTAAACTTGCACCAATTAAACTTCAGCATGATTAATTCTTTGAACATTTGCCGCAACGTTTTCAATTTCTTCAATATGTCATAGACCGAGTGGGATCATGATAAAATAAAATCTCCCTATGACATATTACAAACACAGTTTTGTTGATGGAATTAAGTAAAAATAATACAGGGACTCAATTGGAAATTTATGTCCTTACAAATCTCCCCCTTTGACTATTTCGGGACAAAACTAAACCAGTGAAATGCCTAAGCCGGGCCATCAAGCCGTATGACGCCTAAATCCCATCCCGTAAACCCAAATTCAAAATTACAGGACATAGACTAGTATATTTAGCACCGACAAGTATGAACTGTATGAATATGTTGTACACTTAAAATCTCGAATCGCTGAAGCATACCTACACACATGAAATAGACAAACAAATACCCAATGAAGTATGGAGGAACAAATGAAACCAATATATATATCCAAATGATACCAATTTTACAATAGTAACCAATATGAATAAACTCTGGAAAATCATTTGTTAAACAATTGAGCAACACAATGATACTAATTTGTACTACCAATTTATAATATATGTAATAAAAAGAATGCTCAACAAGTCTCCTCCTACATTACATACATCTCTCCCCCTTTTTGTCTCGATTAGACAACCCGGTGAAAAGATAAACCAATCAACAAGTATCCAGCATGAGAATATACCAATTAAGAAAATCGCTAGATAATTATGAAACAACCAACTAAATATGATCAATAATGATAAATCAGTAGATAGTAAACCAATGAATCACACAAAAAATATATCAAACAAATCAGGTGTGATAAATGGAATCATATGAAAAATATCAATTTTGAAATAATATAACCTACATATAAACCAGTTAGTCCAGAAAGCTTCTAGCAGTAAAAAAAAATATAACAATTTTAACAAGAGGACTGCAAACAACAAAAAGAAGAAAAAAAATCCCAGACTGTCATTCGAACGAGCTAGAGACGTCGCTCAAACGAGATGAGTACGTCGCTCGAACGAGTCTTCTCACAACATGGTAATGTCACTCGATCGACTTCTCGCGACAAGAAAAACTTTCCCAGATTTCCATAAATATCATATATTTTTTCCAAGTGAAAAAATTTCTAGAAAAATCACACTGGAAGGGACTGACAACAACAAAATAGTGCTAAAACAATAAACTTTTTACTCAAAACACATAAAAACTAACAATGCGAGATACATGAAAACATAGTACCGATGTGCTCAAACATGGACATGGAATGTGTGGGCGTGAAACTACAACAAACGAGTCACAATTCCAACACATCGAAATGATCAGGGAGGTCTAATTGACAGCGATAAATCATTAAAATTTATCATAGACATATGACAATTAATGTGCGAGCTTAATGAACTAAACATATTACATGCACAAAAATCCAAAATTTTGACGATTCTACAAACAATAACGTCAAACTGCAATGTTTCAACATTAAGATTAGTTGTGAAAACCCGTTAAATTTTGAATCCATCCAAACTCCCTCAATAATATCATATTTTCTTTGGAATGAACTAAACTAATTTGGCCCTTTTCTTAGCATTATGCCTTTTTCTTTCTGTCTCTTTTAAATGATGGCTTTCACGACGAGTTAATTGAACTCTTGCAGCCCTTTCCCGTGAATCACTCATCATTTTTTCAATTAGGTACCAATTCAAATCACCACGGTAAACGGTTTTTACATGAACACTTCTCCTTAAGTCTACTTACACATAAATGACAAGATTGAGATAAGAACGCCTCACCAAATTCAAATATGCATGAGAAGTCAAACATCCATATAAACTCGTGCATGTGTGCAATGATGGCATATATTCAAAGTCGAATCAAAATGCATATCAACTTCGAAACAACCCCATATAAACAATGGTTAAGATCATTCTAAGCATCGATAATAATGACCAAATGTCCTAGCCACATGGATAATGAAACGATAGGGGTCCAAGCACATGAATATGCCACATCAAACATGTAAACTCGAATACAAAAAGAAATACAGCCAAACAAGAAAATAAACTATTTTTGGTTTTTTCAAAATTTTTATCAAAAATAAAATCTTTTTTTATTTTCCATATAAGACTCAAACAAATGAAAAATATAATACAAAGAGATAAACATGCCATAATACTAGCAAGGTATATATCATGAATGCAAAGACTAGCATATGAAAAACATGTAAGCAACTATCCATAAGAAATAGCAAGAGATGAATCATGTGCATCCATGTGAGAATCAACCAACAAAGCATTTAGCATCTCCAAAATGGACTTCCAAACCCAAACATGTGTATACCTAACAAAATGAGTTTTGGGAATCATCGGGACACTACGTTTAAACTTCCTAGGGTCCTTTTTAAGATCATAGCAAAAACTCCTAAGGTGACCTTTCCTACCACAATGCAAACATGTGTAAACTCGACAAGGAACGGGACCTTTAGGTTGACCTTTACTAACACCCTCGGATGTGATTGATCCTCTAAAACAGGTAATGGTTTTGGCATTAGCAACGGAAGCACAAACTATTCGAGTCATTAGAAACACTTTTAAACATCAAAACTTTGGACTCAAACAAAAAATTAAGCTCCTCAAACTTTAGGGACTCCTTCTTTAAATTATCAATTACCCCTAGAAGTTTATCTCGCTTCCCCTCAATGTGATCAAAATTATACCTAAGAGCCTTTTCTCATGCCATAAAATCATTAATCGAATTATTTTCCTCAACGACACAAACCCTAAAATTTCTCAAATCCTCTAACTCTCTTTCTAAAATGAGGACTCTATCACCACTCTACTTTTTTCCCAATTTTCACATATTAAAATCATTAAACAAGGAAATAAACTTCTCACAAAAAATATCTCTTTGAATTTTAAACGTTTGCAAATATTCAATCATGTTTCTAAAGCAGGAATTTTCTTTCTCCAAAACTTCAATACGTTTTGCAAACTTTAAATTCAAACGATGTAAATCGTCAAAGCTTAGAGAATCCATCGAAAGAAAAAAAACACAAGAGAGATCAACAAACACACGGGATCACAAAACAAATAAATTATGTTTTCAAAATCTGATACCAATTTGATCAAGTGGCCCTACACGTGTGTTTCAAAACAAACCAATTTTCACCAAAATTTTATCCAACTTTTAATTAGCACCAAACCAAGTTGTGAAAAACCAATTTTTACTTTAAACCAATTTTATCTTGATTAATCCTAAACATGAATTTAGTGATTAAATCAAGTAAAGTAAAGTAAATAATACTCACAACGCCGGATGTATGAGGAAAAACCCAAGACGGGAAAAAACCTAAGACGGCCTAAGCCAGACAATCACTATGAATGTGGAATTACAACGAATAGACAAAAGACTCACTCAACGACTCGATCTCCACGGGTCTTGATGCTCTTCTCATCTTTAACCACTCCTCTCATATTTTCCATGCAGAAAGTCCTTCTTCCACGATACCTGTCCACAACACAGGCGTCCATGTATGTTTCGGTGTTCACCGAATGGCTTTGATACGTATACGATGTCGAACAAGAAGTCTTTCTCTTTTCTTCACCACAAAACCCATATGTTCAAGTATAGAACAAACTTTCTTAGTGCAGAAAGATCACATAAATATATAGTAGTGATAACTCGGATATTTGCAAACTCTAAGGATGTGTTTAATCTCTTGAAATCTTAGAAAACATGTGCAAACGGGTTTCTGGATCCTAAACTATTTTCCAGAATGCACACTTATAAATTCTGACGAAACCACGCTTTAAATAGTAAAAATTCACCACCTCCAAAACTATGTCGCTCGAATGAGATCGACTTGTTGTTCGCACGACATGGCTATCTCGCTTGAACGATCTAGCTTGTCGTTTGAACGACGCGTGTGTCATTTTAACTTTTTCTTTAAAATGTCTCTTCCAAAAGAGCACCAATTAAGTCAAACTCTTTTTCGAGCTTATCAGAATAAAACGTAGTTTAAAACATTTGAAAACTTTTAAAAACATTTTAAAACATTTTCCTTAAAAAAATTAAATCCTTATCTTTTATAAAAATAATTCCGAGCACCTTTAATTATGCGCATTCATACATGTGTGATCTCAGAATACAATTAACTTGAAGACGAATAAACTTGCACCAATTAAACTTTGGCATGATTAATTCTTTGAAGATTTTCCACAACGTCTTCAATTTCTTCAATACATAATAGACCGAGTGGGATCGTGACAAAATAAAATCTCCCTATGACATATTACAAATAAATTTTGTTCACAATATTAAGTCAAAACAATACAGGGAATCAATTTGAAATTTATGTCCTTACAGTTTATTTGAGGAGGCTCATAGCCACCCATTGTGCACCCCCCGAAAGAAACTTTTTGCGCTCTCACCGTTGTGTTTCGAATGCTCAAAAGTTCTTGACTCAACAACTCAATATCATTAATATTCCAGTGAATCAACAATTCAATTTGCTCGGAGTGAAAGCAGGCGGGTTTCTAAACATTGGTTGCACTCAAAGAGATTTGTATAACCAAAAAAGGGAAAGACATAATTAATTGAAAGGCCACGATGGAGATATGTTGCATGAGTTTTTTATACTAGAATAAGGAAAGAATCCATCTTTTTCTTTTCAAATTGAAAAAGATGATGAAGAAAGGATCAAACACTACTTTTGGGCTGATGCAACTAGTAGATAGTCTTACAGTTCTTATGGTAATGTGGTTATATTTGATACCACATACAATACTAATCGCTATGGGTTAATTTTTGCACCACTCATGGGCATAAACAATCACGGTCAAACGATTGTATTTGGTTGTGCATTTTTGAAATATAGTGCATACAATAGGGAGCTTTCGAATTGCATATGGAACTCAGAGATGAAGGAGGAGTTTGAGTCCAAGTGGCACGATCTTGTGAAAAAAGTGGGTTAACTGATAACAAGTGGCTTCATTCCATGTATGAAATTCGTTCTAGATGGGTGCCGACATACGTCAACCGTGTTTTCTCCGCAAATATGTTAAGTAGCCAAGGAGCGAAAAGTGGTCATTCATTCTTTAAAAAATATGTGATGAAGAATAACTCGCTTGTTGATTTTTTGATCCAATTTGGTCGGGGCCTTATGCAACAACATCATGAAGACTTGTTTGCTGATTACAAAGACTTGACCGAGAAACCAAAATTAAAATCATTTGACTATGTTTTAGTGAAAATGGTTGATATTTATACACATGAAATATTTTACAAATTTCAATATGAGATGTGGGAATTCACGAGTTATAAATTTGAGTTTGTGAAGGAGGATGAAAATCAAGTTGTGTATGAAATTCGTAGGAAATATGTTGAGGCGCAACGTTGAGAGAATTTCCTTATGATAAGAATTTGAATTTTTCCTCATGTACTTGTAAGATGTTTGAGAGCTTGGGGATCCCGTGTCGACATGTGTTAGCCTATCTGCAAAAGTTTTATGTTTTTGAAAAATTATCGAGTCAATACATTTTGAAGAGATGGAAAAAAGTGGCTAAACCCGCAATGGTGACGGATGCAAGTGGTTATGAGATAATGGATGAAAAATCATACTTTCTTCAACGGAGTCGGTTAATTCAACGGTCTTTAAATGTGGTTGATAAAGCACTCACAAGTACGGAAGCAACTCAAATTTATAATGATACTTTGGATATTGCACTTGAGAAAATCAATCAACTATCAATTAATGGTTCCACAGTACAAGCTAATGTGAGACCATCTAATCCGACCTTGATTGATACAAGTGGCGGTGTTACGGTCAGCCTGAGTGAAATCCACGAGCACATTTACAATGAACCACGAAAAGTGATGGCAAAAGGATGTGGTAAGAGGCTTAAAGGAGGGAAAGTGAATGCAAGGAGAAGAGATAAAAAGTTCCAAGAAAGACGTTGTAATGGTTGTGTCTTAGTTGGGCAGGCGCATGATAAAAGAAATTGTCCGCTTCTTATAAATAGATAAATTATTGTACCACTATTTTGTTCATTTCTTCTTAACAAATTTTTCTTTATTTTTACTTAATAAATTTTATTTTATTTTATTTTTTTAGGTCCGAGGATTCAACTCAAGATGAATGTCTGGATGATCAAAGTGATTCGTTCATCGATACGTCAAAGTAATTTTAGATTTGAATTTGGATTTTGATGGATAATGTAATTTTGGATTTGAATTTGGATTTTGATGGGTAATGTAATTTTGGATTTGGATTTGAATTTTGATGGGCAATGTAATTTTGGATGTTTCTTCGATAGCAGTCAGTACACTATTAAAGAGCATTTATCAATACACTGTGAAAGAACATTCTTGTGCCGAATGGGTTTTGTCCATTTTTTTTATTCAACACCTATACAATTTTCCAGAACATTTGTTTATTCTTGTGCTCTTAAGGTTTGTCCATTTGTGTTGGAATAGCACTAGCCTTACATACTTCTGTTGGAATAACTTTTTATAACTTTTTCACTTGTGTTTTTTACTTTTTATAAATGTTTTTAAAAACAAAAAAATCAGTATTTTTTTAAAAATACTTTTATTTAAAAAATTCACTATTGAATTTTTTTTTAAGTTTGATGATAACGAAACTATTTTTCAAAGAAACAGTTTTTTTAATCAAATAAAAAAAAATAGTTTAATGAGATATTTTTAACCTTTTGTATTTTAGTGAGTGGGTATGGAAGTGGGTTCATGCAGTCATACTCTTTGTGTTGTTATTCTTGTGATGTTAAAAGAAAATTTGTTTAAGAACATTCGTTTATTCAATATCTGAAAGAAATGGGAGGTTTGTTCTATTAAGGTTTGGAGTGTTTTGTCTTTTGTGCTATTAAGGTTTGTCTATTGGCTGTCAGCGTGTCTTTTATTTTGAGGTTCAACGTGTCTTTTTTCCCACCCAACACAACGTCATTTCTTTGTGGTCATTTAGACATCATTTTAGGTCCACAAATAAAGACCACAGGAGATCGGTTCTCTCTCTCTCAATATATATATATATATATATATATATATATATACGAACACAATTTCCACACATGTATATATTTCATAGTAATTTATTTAAGCATGCCTATCTCTAATTTGCAATTAATTAATTATTGACTTAATTAATTAATTTATTTGTTATCAATTTGCAATTCTGTACACATAATTTGACATCACTCAACTCATTCCCCAAATCCCAAATTTCCATCACAATTATTCATGTGTTTATTTAATTCCCAAACATATTAATTTGTATCCCCCCAAAAGGACCCATTCATCCCAAGCCTTAACAGTGATATATAAATTTCCACTAATTCCTAATAACCATTTTTGACTTTTAAAATATCACACATTTAATTGATTTTTATTACCCAATAAAAATTTAACCCTTTCTCAATTTTACAGCATGTCCAAATTGATTCCACTTCCTGCCCCGAATTGATTTGCTGCTCGAATCAATTCACCGAGAGGGCCGAATCGATTCGATCCTGGGAAGAATGACAAGTTTGATTAGTAATATGAAATTTTCATCAATTTCATCACTTAACACATTACACGAGTAGCTCAAATTATTTAATAACAATTGTTAGCAAACCTACACATGGTTTCAAATAACTTTTATACTGTAAAGTACATTTATATCATCCATTCACGGGAATTCACATCTAAGGACAAAAATATCATCATTCTAGTAACATAATCCCATGACCATATTCAATTCTCATTTTTCCTA
Organism: Sambucus nigra; assembly: GCA_949130495.1. NCBI lineage: Eukaryota > Viridiplantae > Streptophyta > Magnoliopsida > Dipsacales > Adoxaceae > Sambucus > Sambucus nigra. The sequence goes on along the minus strand of OX422208.1, from coordinate 482,669,867 downwards.
TAAATTTCATCTTTTAAAAATCTAGTAATCTCAATTAACATTAATTCTCCAAATATCAAATTATATAGTATTTCCCAATTAAAACTCATACCCCCAAATCCCATCATTTTTATGTAGGAACTATTCTTAAACATAGTGTGTCCCAACTATTATATAACTAAAATTGCATATAGAAATTACATAGCAAGTTAATTACTTGCCTTGATGTTCATTGGGTCTGAATCTAGTGAAGATATTGATACTCCTCCAAGAATTTCATTCCCAAATCTTCACTCCTAGAATGTTTTTGCCAAAATTCTTCAATTCTTTTGTTAGACTTGTGGTAGAAAAAATTCACCCATAGGGGGGTGCCAAGCCACCACGATGCAAGTATAAAAATAAATGAGAAAGAGACAAAGATTTACGTGGTTCGACGACCAATGGACTACGTCCACATGGCTTCAACAATATTTCACTATATTGAGAGAATTTTCATAAGGGTGTTTCTCTAGCCTATGATACGCCTTTTCATAATGGGGGGTGTCCCCTTCATATAGAGTTAGGGGTTACAATTGGATAAGTCATATCCTTGTAGAGTTTTATTTAGATAAAAGAGTGCTCCTTGGTCTTCTACTTTATCAAGGACTATAGTCGTCCTTATCTTGTTGGGCGTATATTGATCGCCATATTCAATGTTATTCCTTCCACATTTCATGATATTTATGTAGGTGTATTTCCCCCACACAATAACCCCACAGGTCGCAGCTCATCTAAGTTGATTTTGAGAAGTGTTGGGAGCTAGTCTGTAATATCTTCAAACGTATGTAATTGTCGATGTGAACTAGACTAGCGTTCTCTAAATTGTCGTTTAAATTTTAAGCCTTCTAAGGTTGATCCGTTTGCCTTTGTAAGGTCTTATAGGAATGTTTTGCTTGAGTTGAGAGACATTCAATCGATATGGGAACCGAACTCGAGCGTGTCTAGCTCCCTATGTACCCTCATGGGATCAGATCGATTGTAGTTCGTTATTCTATTTCATTGTATGCTCCAATTCGGTAGGTTAACCACAGGCATGTTAATAATAATGATCGACATTACATTTAAGTGTTGACCATTTGTCGGGTGCTGAAATAAGATGATCCAATGATTATCATGCTCGACCATCCATTAGGGATGAGATAAGAAGATTAGATAATGATGATGCCCGACCATCCATCGAAAATTTGTTGCATCCGATTATATAAAGAAACTAAAATGAGAGGATCAAATAATAAGCATGCCCGAGTATCTGAACTGAATCGTAATGGTAAATATAATACTGACCAACGAATGAGCATGCAGTCATTAGCCAAGATTGAATCAAACAATAATGATAATGCGTAACAGTCCGTTAGGGATAAATTGTGATGATCACATAATATCAATTGCATAAACTATCTATTAAAACTAGCGAGAAATCCAAAAAAAAAATAATAATAGTGCCGACCATTCATCGTGCATTTTGAGGAAAATAAATAATTCTTGAGCTTCCGCCGAGACAAATTTTTTTAAGGATCGAGTAGATATTGCGAATGATCCTATATTGTTAGAAAAAAATAGATTTCCAAACCATTCATTAGAGTTGAATAATAATAATAAATGTAATGTCGATCATTAGTCGACTGCACCGACCACTTGCCTGGACTGAATATAAGAATTATCCTTACCAACCAATTGTTGGGAATAAAATGCAACTTTCGTGGAAAATATGTTTGGGACTAGTGAAAATATTTTGCTGATCATCTGCCAAGATGAATATTGAATATGCCTGACCGTCCATAGAGCTAGATAATTAATACTGAAGTTGAAGAAATATCAATGACCGAGCATCTATCGGTTATGACAAGAAATCTTGCCCAGCCATTTGTTGGGTCTTAAAGTGTTGTAGCGTGCTCGACCATTTGTCAAAGCCTTAATAAGATAAATAGTGCATGGCTAGTCCCTCAAGGCAAAGTTGTACAATACCGTGTAGATATAGCAAGGGGTCCATGCTCGAGCATTTGTCGAAGCATTAATAAGATTTCTAAGAGCTTAAGATTGTAGCTGAGCATTTTTCGGAATTGAATCTTGTACATGTGGAAGTTAGTAAGTTTTCCGACCATCTATTGAGGCTAAATCAAATAGTAATTATCATGAGATTGAATTATTCGACACAATAATTTATGATATGCATCGGCTCGTCTATTAGGCAATGAAAAATTCAAAATATAACATAATAAATTTTATGCCGATTTATTGATTCGCACTCAAATTTATTTTTCACAAAAATAGTTTGAAAATGGGATTAGAAGCTAGTTGTCCCTATTCATGCGTTCCCCTCCTCATATCTATGCTCGACTTGACGTGTTTCTAGGAAGGAGGGTTGAAAATTCATGGGGCCTTTGTGCCCAGGTTTGGTGGATCTTGATTTTAGTTCCACCCATCATTGTCGAACTGGATTATAGAGGTGGTCAGAGGAGGTCTCTTAGGCCGACGTGGTCGTCTACCCTGCTGTTTGTGCTACTGGGCTGAATGATAGCCCCAAATACCATCCTGAAATCGATCTTAGTCCAAAGGTCGGAGTTGATTGGAAGAGATGACCAAAAATTGTTGGTTTTTGGCTGAGAAATAACACCCGATAGATTGTTGACTAGGTCGAAGAGATGAACAGAGGATCTCATCCAGTTACGTAAACATTGAGGGAAACTTATGTTGCTGCAGAAATCTCCCCATTTCTCCTTTTCGATTTTAATTGAAAGGTCAACCAAGCGTGAGGATATGCGATGGTGAAGTCCAAAGTATGTGCTGAGGACAGAGAGTAATCGAAGTTTTGATGTATATCATCTCTTGCTCTTCCTTGTTGATACCCACGGATGCATGCCATTTGGATATTTGGGTTTTTAGGAGAGAGAAAGTTGTTCTTGACATTTATCTCTTCCTGTATTTTAGTTGATGAGAGAAAAATCAGGCAAAGGATTGTACTATTCCTGCGAACTTATAACGAGAGTCAATATATTCGAGAATTCTTCACTAAAATTTGATATTTTTATGCAGACTCGCATGAATGATAAAACTGAGCACACAGTTCATGAATATAAATACATGGTAATTATGTAGCAGTGAAACTTCATGTATAAGAAATATTTAATCGTTTATGCAGAGAAAGAGATTTCAAAACTTATCTCTCGATCATAATATGTGGATCATTGTGTCACATCGTAAATCGTCGTCTCATCAATAAAAAAGAAAAATTGTTTGTGTCATTCCCAAAAACGGCGGAAATTGTGGTAGCAAAGAAAATCACCCATAGGGGGGGTGCCAAACCATCACGATGCAAGTATAAAAATAAATGAGAAAAGGACAAAGATTTATGTGGTTCGACCATCATTGGGCTAAATCCACGGGGCTTCAACAGTGTTCACTATGCTGAGAGAATTTATATGAGAGTGTTTCTCTAGCCTTTGATCACCCTTTTCACAATGGAGAGTGTCCCCCTTATATAGAGTTAGGGGTTAAAATTGTACAAGTTCTATTCTTGTAAAGTTTAAGTTAAATAAAATAGTGCTCTTCGATCTTCTTCTTTATCAAGGACTCTAATCGTCCTTATCTTAATAGAGCATATGCAAGTCTCCATCTTGACTGGTGTTCTCGCCACATGTCATGATATTTATGTAGGTGTATTCCCCCCCCCCCCCCCCCACACACACACAAGACTTTTCAAATTGCTTCTCAATTATCTTCACCTTTTAACTAACTCTTTGTATAACTCTCCTAACCTTTGTATTTTTGAAATGATTCTTCCCTAGGCCCTGAACCTTGAATTTTATAATTGAAATCCCGTTTTTTGATTTTTCATATGCCCTTAATAATTCCAAAAGTCGCCTGAATAAGTCCTAACTAATTCCAAAAGCTCCCGAGACCCGAACATAATCCTTGGGTAGTCAATTTTGACTATTTTAACCCATTCTGGATCAACCCCTGCACTTGAAATCACCACTCGAGTCACTTAACAATATTTTCCCATCTCAACCTATTTTAATTTAATCATGCGTGTCCCGATTGAGATAATATTAAATTATGTCACATTTACTCACTTACGACTTAATTCCATTTTATTTACTAAAGCACACTAATAAATAAATAATCATATAAATATTAATTCGTTTCACTCTAAATTAATTTTTATTTAATTTCTCATTAATTCATAAATTAAATTATGTGTCACCCTCATACTTTAAATATTCAATTAAACATATCTATATAAAACTACAGTTTATCACATAATTTCCCTAATTAAAAAGGAATTTTGTCCCCGAAATTCGGGTATACTTGTAATGAAGAGCTCAAGATACTTCTCATGCATATCCTCCTCCCGTTCCCACGACGACTAATCGGTGTTGTGATGTCCCCAAATAACACGAACCAAGGTCACCTCCATATAATGCAACTTATGCTCACTGTCATCTAGAATAGAAACTGAGAGTGCACTTGCGTTTAATGTCCAAACTTATTTAATTAAGTTCCAATTTTAATCCCAATTTTAATTAAAACCCTAAAACATGCATTTAATTGTGATTGATAGAGTATAACTAATTGAGCATGCAAACTAAAACAATCACAAAACAGATTTGAGGAAAAATCCCCAGCAGAGGAAAAACCTTTTATTTTTCTATTAACTTTAAATCTTCAACTTACAATTACATAGTAGAAATATAGCGTTTGTGACAACGAATGCCTCAGGTGACGGTTCGAAGTCTTCAAAAAGAGATCTCACAAGGGCTCCAATGATCAGCAATGGAGAAAGCCTTATTCTCCACGAGATTTACTCCAGAATGAGTAATATGAATTTAAGAGTGTTTCACATATAGATTTAGGACTTTGAAGTGAACCAAAAATGGTTTAAAGGCCTAAAATATGAAGTCTTAAAGTGCATCAGATATGCAGAAGAGGAGTTTTAAAAAACTTACAAAACCAACCTTCACAGCAGGTACTTATAGGCTGAATAAAAATTTGAGGAGGTGCTGGTCATTTGTAGCCATTCAAACTACATCTATTGTTGTTACTAATGACCATACATTAAAAATGTAAAATAATATAAGTCCATTTGATGCAATCTTCAAATGACCATTCAAACGACATTGCATGTCGATAGAAGTTGTCATTTGAAAGACTTAATAATGTCATTTGAAATACATTGCTATGTCGTTTGAACGACTGAAGCGAAAAATATTTTTATAAAAGCTCGCCTACAGGTCTTAAAAAATTATTTTTGACATAGAAAAAACGCCTCAGTTTGATAAAAACATTTAATAAATATATCCCAAATAAATATGAAAACATTAATAAATCCAATTAAATAGTTTACCTTTTAGCATAATGGAGTTACTGGGATAGTGGAGACCGGGTGAATATTCACAACACACGATGTCGTTGAGACTGCAGCACTAGCAGGCTTGTCATATTTTCTGGGGTTGAACTTCTCGGACACTTTCTTTGGTTCAACCTATGTTTTGGCAAGACCTTCCTCGATTTCTACTCCTGCTTCTCTGAGAGCTCGGAAGTGGGGATATTATTGTCCTTCCATGGTCGCTCGGACATAGGGCAAGAAGTTCTTCTTCACTATGTTGACTTGTTCTTCCTCGGATGGCCGATTGGTCATAGTGGCTGCCTTTTCCCTCCATCGGGATATGAAGTTACTGACTAATTCCCCAGAGTTCTGTTTGAGAACCTCTAAATCACACCGGGTGACCTTAAGCTCTTCATTATATTTGTAATGCAACATGAATTCATGGGCTACATCTTCCCACCTATGGATTCTGGACTCCTCGAGAGTTAAAAACCATCGTAGAGCGCTATCCTTCAGAGTTTGCTGAAACAATTGGGCCATCACTTCTTCAGAAGCCCCTAGGACAGTCATAGCACGGTGATAACTGTGAAGATGGACAATTGGGGGTCCACTTCCTCTGAATTTATCAATATTTGGCATCTTGAACTTCTCGGGTAAACTCACCTTAGGATAAAGAGACATGTGGGTGTAGTCCATGTAATTCCCAGAGATTCTGACTTGGTCAAACTTCTTAGTTATCATCTTGAGATCTTCTTTGACCTTGTTCAACTCTTCCTCTTTTGGATCAATGATTACAGGTAAGTTAGACCCATGCCGGGAAAGGTTTGGCATAGGAAGCTGGGCAGCAGCGACCCATTAGCAGGAGGGGCACGTGGAGCGTGCTGATACTCTTTCGAAACCCATATAGGCTCGGGTGGACCCATAGCACGAGGAAATAGGGCCTCGAGCTCTTGAGGAATAGGAACCTGGTTTCGTTGCATCTCTCGGACCTCAGTCTGAAGGTTGTCAATCTTGGACACAAGTTGAGCTAAAACTGTCGTCAGATCTAGTTGCGCAACTAGCACTTGATCTATGTTCTCCATGGAAGGCGGATGGATACCGAACTCGAAAGAAGTAGTAGGGGAACAAATGGAGCTCCAGGGTGATTTGACTGAAGATCGAAGCTAATAAGGAGCCAGGTAAGGGTGTGCGATCGACCTGAGTAGGTGTAAAATGGGATTTATATTTGAAAAGAAAGAAGGAGAATATTTTTAACATTTTTTTTCTTTTTTGAGATTGAAAGGAAAAATGTTTTTGGATTTTTGATAAAGAAAAGAGAAATATTTTTGGATTTTTTTGATGAAGAATGGAGAAATATTTTTTGGATTTTTGATGGAGAAAAGATAAATGTTTTTGGATTTTTGATAAAGAAGGGAGGAATATTTTGGGAGACGGGTCTCGGCATGATTATTATTATTATTATTATTATTATTATTATTATTATTATTATTATTATTATTATTATTATTATTATTATTATTATTATTATTATTATTATTATTATTATTATTATTATTATTATGTTCTTACTTGTACTAAATTCTCCTAAATGCAAAATGAAATGCCAGACGGGACCTGAGCTTGGAAAAGTTGGGTTTGTAACATATGCAAAGCTATGGTTGGACTTGTAACCAGGCTCATGGGCAGGGTCCCGTTTTAAAAATGCACGAAAATTTGGGCGACAGGCGGACCCAAAATTTTGATAGAGTTTCGGGCTGAATCTGGAAATCTAACATGTGTGTCCTAGGCTTGACACCTATATGTGGGTATGTAACTTGGTTGGGTGAATCAGAAAGGGTTCCCCCCTTTGGCTTGGATTCCACGATATACGTCTTGCTTTTGAGGGCAATCGGTACGTGTGGACAAGCCATTTGATATACCTGAGTGTACATGAATTGCCTCACTATATACCTCGTGGGGATGGTATGTGTGAGAGAGAATTTGATATACTCGGCGTATGTGAACGAGTTCCCTGCGATATACCTCCCGTCATGACTTCGTTCAAGCGGTACGATGTGGGGGAACCGTTTGATATATGTCGAAGGTACTTATCCAATGGAAGGTGAGAGTCATATCGCTTAGGCTAACTGCCCCTTGCCGAACCAGCTCCCATCACGAAGTGACCCTCCAGTTACTAGAGAAAATTTGGTCAATCACAATGCTCTTTGGTGATATTATGTGAATCATGCATGATTCTCTTATTAGTATATTATGAGAGTATCTTTCTTGATCATACCCAATACGGAGAAAATTATAAGTATCAATGGTATACCAAATATGGGTGATGCGTGCAACATGGGGATACACGTTATCCCAGATGCACGTGGTGTGAAGTGTACATGGAGAATTTTTCTACAAGTGTGTGAATAGAAGCATAAGCATGAGGTACACATGAATAGTAAAAGGGGAACATGCAAATAAGGGATATATAAGAAAATAAAACACCCATGTAAATAGAGTCTAGCCCTCAAAATGAAGTGGTCCCGAGTGGAGTCACCATTGTGGCCATCCCCGATCCTCGTGGCGTGAAAGGATCCTGGTCCTGCACGTCCCTCTCGGGAGCTCTTCAACTGGTGTCTTTGTTGAGGTGAAAAATGTAGAGATATGGAGTCACCAGTCTATTTTACTCAAAACAGACAAAAAAAAAGGGAGCCATCCCGAAGGATATCATCCAAAGACATACTAATACATACGCAACCAAAATGATTCGAAAAGGTCCCAAAGGCTAAGTTATGAAATGGGAAGGTGTTAGGCACCCATTCCGCCCTTACGGTCTCCTATGGGTTGTTGCTATTTTCGTTTATTTCCCCGTGATATGTGTTCATGTGTGTATGGAGTGGAGATAGGAATCATCGACTTGTATCATGGGAGAGATAAAGCGAGTCATCCATAGGAATGTTCTTATAAGTAATATTAGAAAAATAGGATTTACATGATTATCCTAATGTTGATCGTTATAACGGAATGATAACACATATGGAATAATACGCCACTAAGCATAAATATATGTATTTGTGAATATATATAATCTATGGGAGTTAAGTTTAAAGAAGATAGAAAAAATAGAAAAAAAGTATGAAAAGGACTCGAGTCTCGAGTTTTACCCGAGACACCTGCATAGCCTATAGAGGCATCAAATTCCACGTAGTTCGTATGAAAATAAGGGGTGGAATTTATCCCATAAATCCAATCGAGTACTTCTCTTATATATATGTGTGTGTGTGTAAAAGTGTTTTAGTCGTGAGAAAAGTGTGAGAATTCCTGTTTGGAATTTATGAGCAAATCCTCTTTTTCTTATTTTTTGGGTTTTATGTATATGAAAATAAGATATGTGCAACAATACTAGATAAAAGTATATTAGGATATGTGAGATGAGAGACGAGAGACGAGAGAATAAAAGTACTAAGTAACAAAACAAATTAATACGAATTTAGGAGAATTTAAGGAGAGAGTGGAGAAAATTGAACCTTCTTGAAGATCTTGAGATTGATCTTGGATATTGGAGAGCAGCCCTTACACTTGGGTGATGATGGAGGGTGATTAATTCACCAAGTTTGATGAAAAAGGTGATGAAAGGTGAAGGTTGGAAAGGTATTTGGATGTGGAAATCACGCTGACTTCGCGAGGGGTTTTCTGAGCTTGTTGAGAGTAATGGATCTCTGATTTTCCTCTTTTTGGAATGAGGTTAGGCCCTCCTTTTTATAGGCCTAGGGAATTGCCGATCGGCATAGCCATGGTCCTGCCAATCGGCATGTGTGTTTAGTTACACTACCGATTTGTAGGGTCTGGAACCTGCCATTTGGCAGTCTCTTTCAGGTTCCTTTGAAAAATCGATCGTAGATCGCAAACCGTTGATTTGACACACGCATGGGGAAAACCATTGGTAAGGTAATTCAAATACATTCAAAATTCCTTTGAACTGCTCCTGGGTTTGGGAGTTGACTTTGGGTCAAATGTCACTCGAAAGCGCTCGTCGATCCTTTGGACGGGGAAACTTCAGATGCAAAGAGATCGTTCGTCCGCATGGTAAGTCAGAATCGTGCACGGGAAAGACCGTTGGAAAGGTTAGGAGATGTACTTCGACATTCCAAAGAATTTGACCTGGTTAGGGGAGTTGACTTTAGTCAATCGAGTCCTGGATCGTTTGTCCGTATCGTAAGTAGAATCGCGCACGGGATGGACCGTTAGAAAGGGGTTTCAGTTACCTTATAAGATTCATTCAGTCTCAATCGAGTTGAAGAGTTTGATTTTTGGTCAACTGGAGCCTGGGAGCTTGATGGCCTTTAGGTAAGTACCTGGGATATGACTTAGGTTTGAAATGATGAAGAGAGGTGCTTAGGAGAAGTTAGGGGTATTAGAATGGGGTGTCTACAATAAGCATAAAGACAAAATCAATTAAGCATAAGCAAATCATTTTTCCAAATAATTATACTCCCCATAATGTGTTTTCCCCTTTTTATGATGTCCCAAAATAGACAAATAAGAAAAAAGATAGTAATGCAAAAGAAGAGTGTCACAAGGTAATAAACTTATCTTTTTCAATTTAAAAAAAATTCTTACAAAAATAATATACAACAAAGAATAACATCATTAAAGAACACTAGATAACCAAGTCGATGATAGCGTAAAAGATGGGGTGTGATCAATTGGATAGGACAATCAATGCAAATTGTCATAGCATAGGTGCATGATGAATTTCGAATACTCCTAGTGAAAGAACTCAAAATCGTTCTTAGGTGTAAAAATGTTAAATTTAAATGATATCGACTTAATCTAATCAACAAATCAAAGTCTAAAATGATTTCCACACCAATAACGTCTAAAACCATGTAATGCTTTTTCAAGACTTTGTCAGGACGTGCAAACTTGTTGATTTATTTCCAACAAAACTACATCAAATATAATTATGATGATATTTTTCGAGTCAAGTTTTTATAAATGATCATATTAAACTAAACTACTTTGGCCTTAGCTACTTTTTACAATGCCAAACCTTTTCGGCTCTTTGCAAACTCTATGGACCATGGATACTTTTTACAATGCCACACTTTTTAGGTCCAATTTAAACGGTGGCTTAATAGCAAACGACATGTGTTCCTTTCGTAGCCCTTCCACATTTTTACTCACCATTTTTTTACATTAAAAAAATTCCTCACGAGCAATGGTTCTTACATGAACTACTTTCATTGTCAAGTCTTATCGCATTTGGTTCATTTTAAAGATAGGATGGTGATAGAAAAACTTCGACCAACATGTTATAGAAAATTACAATATTCAAAAAAATTCGTGCATGTGTGCCTTAAAGGAGACTAAGAGTCAAACATGTAGAAAGTGTCACTAATCGCATCTGAATGACTCCATAACATTATAAAGCACATGGATGAAATGATGTAGCCTCTGAAATCACTATAAAAAAGTCACGTGGAATGTGGAAATGATGTTGTGACTTTATCCATCCTAAATGTTCATCCATAAACGGTGTAAATAAAAATACAAAACTCTTTTTTGTGTTTTTCAAAAAAATTATAAAAAATAAAATATTTGACTTTTTAAAATTTTTAATCAAAAATAAAATATTTTTAGCCTTTTCATTTTTTTTCAAAAAAATAGAATATCTTTTTGTATTTTTCTGAAAAATATAAAAAAATAAAAGATATAATACAGAAAATGGCACAAAAGATACAGTCTAGCACGAGGAAGAATATGATATGAACATGAAGAATGTATCATATACTAGACATGGTAATCACCCTTAATTCAACTGTGCAGATTCTTAAAGACTTGCTAATACTCTCAAATCTAACGGAATCTAAAGGCTTCGTGAAGATATTGGCTAACTCGAGGTCAGTGGACACAAAACTCAAGGACACGACTTTATCTTCTACTAAATCTCGGATAAAGTGATCGTGTATGATATTACCAAGTGTCACCTTGTGTTAGGATGAGGGTCCCTGGCATCAGTAGCCGAGATTTCACAAGGACCTCACTCGGGTCATTTCCAAGACTTGTCCAAGACGGGGTCGGCCTCATTACTCACAAACTCGGACATCCAGTGGGCCAAGACCCCGCCTCGGCCTGATGCCTTTAGTCGAAATCACACTTCTCAGCATAAAGTGACGCACTACATTAGCAACCTCATACTCGGCTAGGTCGAGACCTCTGTAGACGACATCTACAGTATGAGTAGTAGAAGGTTACAATGTGGCGTGTATCACGCAGGCAATTCTGTTATAACCAGATTATTCCCTCTCTTGATGGAATATTACATCATAATTAGTTACATGTGCTATGAACAACTGTCATAATCCTATTGGGATCCTTCATCAGTATATGCCTACTGGATAGAGGATGCATTACACCCCCTAAGCACTATAAATACTTGTCCTCTACTTCATGTAAAAGTATACATATTAAAACCCCCATTGAAACTCTATTAAATTGACTGTAAGAGAGAGAAAGCTTGAGTGCATGTATCTATGGCCATTAAATCCCATATTTAGAGGATTTCACACACTCAAACAATGGACGTAAGCCCTTTAAAGGCTGGATCACTTATATCTGGTGTCCTTTCCTCTTTGCCTCATCACGTCTTACTGTTATATCACTTATTTTCTGCCATTATTATACATGTTTGATCTTATTATCATTGTGACCTCGTGGTACCATTTTTGGTATCATCAGTGTGGCGCCCATTATGGGAACGAGTATTATCATCTCTTACCTTCTTTAGCTTATAATCACCAGAGTCTCTAGTGGTGAACCAATCCTCCCCTCTCGTGGAGCTGTTTCACCATTGAAAGATCTATTGTTGAGCTTTTAATCTTATAATATTTAGTTTACAGCTCATCCACCAGGTTGGAAACATAGCATCAGAATTTCCACCACCAATTGGTGGTCCTAGATCTAGCCACGCGCCTCCCTAGTCGGAGAAGGTGGAGATAGAGACGTCATTGAAGTCATTGGTGGCTAGTCAACAGGCGATGCAAGAGCAACTGGCTCCCTTAAACCAAAATGTGTTGGTAAGACCCAATGAAGTTATACCGAAGATGATTACTCCAGCAGCTATGGAGAAGTATCCAGACAGTAGGGGACCACCCCAAGATCTGTACAAGAAGTTGTCATCTCGCTAATGGTGGAGAAATGTTATTGACCCTAGGCGTCTACGCTTGGGGAGGTAAGGTCAACACTGCCCGAAGGATAAGTATGATGACTATGAGGTTGAGAAGCTCAGGTTGAATGCTGGGAGCCATATGAAATATTAAGAAACACTGTAAGCCCCATTCAAGGTAACCAAGGACACAACAGAAGGCCTTATCAGGATGATCAAACAAGGGGATTAGCCTTTTGTAGGAGGGGCTTAATGATAAGCCTCTCATTAAATTATTAAATGAGATTAGAGATGATTAATATTGACAAAAGTCCATGTGTTTATGCGACTGAGGTATTATTATGCGCGTTGGACATATCACGCGTATTTGTGTATTATTTACATACTAACTAGAAAATATTCTAGTATTGAGAGTTTTGACATATGTTATGGGACACATGCCACTTAAAATAGGACATGTGTCGCCACGGGTTATTGACATGTGGCGACCCACTTGGTTTGGTTTTGCTATAAATAAGCCCTACCCCCATACATTTGAGAGAGAGCTTCTTGGAAGAGGAGGGTGATTTTCTTATCTTATGAGGTTTTAGAGAGAGTTTTGAGATGAGTTCTTTGAGAAGAGTGGCAACACCTCCCATCTCTCCGAAAAACCACCACAATGAGTTTTCCGGCGAATAGTACGAACCCGCGAACTACGCTGACTTTGATTCCGAGCATAACGGATACGTAGGCGCAACCGAAGTTTCTCAAGTCAAACACGTGCTAAAATCGAGTATTTCCCCAAAATTAGACTACTCTCTTACATTTGGCGACTCTGCTGGGGAGGTATTCGTGATTTTTATTACGTAACGCCTCGTTCGTGATCGAAAAACTCAAAAGTGAAAGATCAATCATTGGATCTTCTGTTCAACTACATCATTCTCATTGGAGTGCATTTTCCAGATAATATTTCTAAACTCTATCTCTATCTCGATTTTATGATTGTCCTGCTTGGAATAAGAAATTGCAAGCACACAGACATACATCTCTGTTAACATAGTACGTTATTAAAAAAAAAGATGGTTATTCATACCAGCATGAGTGAATATAATGGTAGTGTATATGCTAGAACCACCCACGAGAGATCGAAAAAAAAAGTGTTATTTTTTTTAGCAAACAGTTAAAGCAGGCCATCTCCCTTGGATTGAAAAAAAAAACTTTGCGAACGAAACAAAAGAAAGAGTGCTCACGTGTACAGATATTTGAGATATATTTTGTTATCACAAAGTAGTATGTTTTTTTAGTTATTTACTGAAAACCATCTTCGTCTGCCTTTAGATAAGCTCTGAAAACCATTTACTGAAAACCATCTTCGTCTTGCTCAAAAGAGAAGAGTTCCAAATCAAAGATTTTTTTTTTAAATACAATTTAAGGGTGATGTGATGGGTCCCATACTTGTTGTAAAGACCTTCATATTTATACAGTATTTTTAAAAAGATTTACATGTTGTCAAAATCATGTATCACACTATGGATAACTGTTAGCTCACGTGAAACCAACACTAGGTTATTCAGAACACTTGGTTCTGACAAATAGTTATGAACTAACTTCATATGCTTGTCTTACCACGTTTGTGTAAGTCTAAGTATTTTTTTTCTTTTCGAGACTTACCATGAGATGCCGTGTGCCCCCCATCCTGACAGCTAACAACTTTATAATTCATTTCACGTGGGTAGAATTTTGTTCTATAAGGCTCTTGGGCCCCACGCTGTCAAATTGAATATTAAAGAGGTTTTCATGGTTATGTTACATATTGTTATCTGTACATGATAACTTCTTTGGGCCCCACGCTGGTACATATTTAAAGACACAACGCTTTTAACATTTGAACAGGCAGGCTTATGTGTAGTCGTGTGGCTCTTTGAATGGAGAGGTTTGGTTGATTAAGTGATGGATAATTCAAAGTACTCAATTTTCATTAATTCTTGCAAGGTTGAAAAGACACAATCGTACATTCAATCTTATATTTTTTTTACTATCAACTGCCGAAAGAAAATACTACCTAGTTGTGGCTCAGATGCTAAGGTGTGTTTTGGTACTTTGATAGGTGATTTGACGGGACATTAAAGAGTATACATTGCCTTACGTGATTTATTGTGGGGAAGAGATGAGTTATGTAGCTTCATAACTCGGCCATTAAATTAATTAATTCTATATCTATTAGCTACGTATTTATTTTCTAAGACTGGACACAATAATATATTTTCTTATTTTTTTCAGTTTATTCCATAACATGAAATAAAATATAATCGAGGGACAGATGCGAATATTTTATGGAATCTCATAAATATCGATAAAATTTATTTTATGAGTTTGGAATATATTGAACATGGCGCATAGTTCTTGAATTTATTTATGATACACATCTGGAGTTTGTGTACGCGATGAACCACGCCACTTGGGATACAACTATTGCGGTTTTGATAGCATGATCTTTGGCATGATATATCTATATGCTATGCTATAATATAAAGCTAAAAATGAGTTAGAGGAAGCATAATGAACCTTCAACTAAATATCGAGTTTTTACAAAACATTTTATAAATGTTATGTTATAGTGAGAAACCATGTTGAAACATGAATAATATTTTACGAAACATCTTGAGTATGTTTCACAATTCAGAATTCAACTTGACATTTTACACACTCTTGAGTTTGATAGGACGTCTGCTTAAATGACATTAGATTGTGCATGATACACCTACGAGTATGGGTGGTTACGATTCATTACATAAATATCCTCGGACTTTATTTAAGTTTTATTATGTCAAATAAAATAAAATAATGGGGGCATGATGAGAATTGTACTTGGATATTTCCTGAGTTTTACTAACCATTTGCAATATTATATTATTGTGTCAGAAAGATATTATTTTGCAGAGGCTTCTGAACGAGTAGATATTGAGCGACACAAATATCAAATCATTGTTCAAAGACTCGACAGTTTGAGATACACCCCATGAAATGTAATTATTATGTTGCTTTCATTTTTTTTTCGGGTGAGAATTGTAAAGGATATATGTAATTTATTTTATTTTATCTTAAGATAAAATAAAATAAAGGGGGCAAATGGATATTATGATGTAACGTAGCTTGTAGTCTAAAGATTCTTCGACATCATCCACGCCAAGGTTAGATTGATGAACCTTCAGAGTATAGTAACATCCAAGCAGTCCATTACAAAAGCTTCTTCAGTTTCTTTCGCAAAGAGTTCAAACGGGTTAATTAGTTATCACTCAGAAATTGACAAAGTCAGTCATCCTTCAGATATGACATCATATTATGAGAACTTTGCGAGTGTTGAGATAAGTCTTCTACAGAGGTGTATTATATTCCAAAAAACTTTATCAAATTGGTCGGTAGTTGAACCACGATCGTTATGACTTAACTCGTCAGAAGAAGTTGGTCATGGAAGCAAACATACGAAGGACCACGCTCAGTTTGTCAGGTACGGGATCCTATCCTGAAAAGAGATACAGAAGAATGAGTTTACAAAAAAAAATCTTAACAAGCGTTTTCTTTGTTAAGTCACCGTTATAAGGTGGAGATTATATAAAAATCTTAACAAGCGTTTTCGTTGTTAAGTCACCGTTATAGGTGGAGTTTATGAAAATCTTAACAAGTGTTTTCATTGTTAAGTCACCGTTATAAGGTGGAGATTATATAAAAATCTTAACAAGTGTTTTCGTTGTTAAGTCACCGTTATAAGGTGGAGACTATATATAAAAATCTTAACAAGTGTTTTCATTGTTAAGTCACCGTTATAAGGTGGAGATTATATAAAAATCTTAACAAGCGTTTTCGTTGTTAAGTCACCGTTATAAGGTGGAGACTATATATAAAAATCTTAACAAGCATTTTCGTTGTTAAGTCACCGTTATAAGGTGGAGACTATATATAAAAATCTTAACAAGCGTTTTCGTTGTTAAGTCACCGTTATAAGGTGGAGATTATATAAAAATCTTAACAAGCGTTTTCGTTGTTAAGTCACCATTATAAGGTGGAGATTATATAAAAATCTTAACAAGCGTTTTCATTGTTAAGTCACCGTTTCGTTGTTAAGTCACCGTTATAGGTGGAGTTAGTGAAAAATCTTAACAAGTGTTTTCATTGTTAAGTCACCTCTAAGGGTGGAGTTTGCGAAAAACCTTAACAAGTTATTTCATTGTTAAGTCACCTCTAACGGTGGAGTTTGCGAAAAACCTTAACAAGTGTGTTTTCATTGTTAAGTCACCTCTAACGGTGGAGTTTGCGAAAAAACTTAACAAGTGTGTTTTCATTGTTAAGTCACCTCTAACGGTGGAGTTTGCGAAAAACCTTAACAAGTGTGTTTTCATTGTTAAGTCATCTCTAACGGTGGAGTTTGCGAAAAACTTTAACAAGTGTGTTTTCATTATTAAGTCACCTCTAACGGTGGAGTTTGCGAAAAAACCTTAACAAGTGTGTTTTCATTGTTAAGTCACCTCTAACGGTGGAGTTTGTGAAAAACCTTAACAAGTGTGTTTTCATTGTTAAGTCAACCCTAACGGTGGAGTTTACGAGAAACCTTGACAAGTGTGCTCTCACCATTAAGTCACTTCGTAGGTGTGAGTTTGCGAAATACATTAAAAAGTGGTAATTTGAGCAAGTCAATATTATGTACACGCACAAGAAACCTCATCGAGAATGAAATAAATCAAAAACATGTGCATACACTAAAAGATTAATCGAGAACAATGAAGTAGTTATTATGTAAACCATAATAATACTTTCACCAAACTTGAGAACGACTAAGTAGTTATTATGTAAACCATAATAAATACTTTCATCAAGCCTGGTTGAGAATGACGAAAGAGAATGCTAAGGTAGTTATTATGTGTTCATGATATTACTCTTTACCAAAGCAGAGTTACAAACAATCGCAATAAAAATGTGGATGCATGTTCATTTAAATAGGAATGGGGGCAACACTAAGTGTATATAATTCATATGAAAATAATGATAAAACGAGGTCCTTCGGAAAAACCTATGAGATCAAAGCCTCAAAACGGGATTTAAGATATGAGATATGAAATTGATGTATATCATATAACTGAGATATAAAATATGAGATTGCGTTATATCATCAAATGTGATATATGAGGTAAAAGTACATCATCAAGATGAAATGAGATATGAGATTATTACCCACGATCCACAGGTCGACCGAATATATGAAAACTGTCTAAAATTATTTCGTACATACAGTCGATATATTTCAGACATGCATCAATATATCAACTATATGTACGAGGGGGCAAATGTAGGAGGGACTTAATGATAAGCCTCTCATTAAATTATTAAATGAGATTAGAGATGATTAATATTGACAAAAGTCCATGTGTTTATGCGACTGAGGTATTATTATGCGCGTTGGACATATCACGTGTATTTGTGTATTATTTACATATTAACTAGAAAATATTCTAGTATTGAGAGTTTTGACATATGTTATGGGACACATGCCACTTAAAATAGGACATGTGTCGCCACGGGTTATTGACATGTGGCGACCCACTTGGTTTGGTTTTGCTATAAATAAGCCCTACCCCCATACATTTGAGAGAGAGCTTCTTGGAAGAGGAGGGTGATTTTCTTATCTTATGAGGTTTTAGAGAGAGTTTTGAGATGAGTTCTTTGAGAAGAGTGGCAACACCTCCCATCTCTCCGAAAAACCACCACAATGAGTTTTTCGGTGAATAGTACAAACCCGCGAACTACGCTGACTTTGATTCCGAGCATAACGGATACGTAGGCGCAACCGAAGTTTCTCAAGTCAAACACGTGCTAAAATCGAGTATTTTCCCAAAATTAGACTACTCTCTTACACCTTTGATCGGTTAAGTAAAGGGGTCGGCCTTTGAAAGGCTCGACCCAATGGGAGATTTCAGAGATCTTCTATCCAGGTCAATGAGTATAGATGGCTCTAAAAGATATGGGGCAGGATGCCAACCCCCATGTGATCGAGATGAGGGTCAAAGTGAAGTAAACAACCGACATAGGTCTATGGCAAGGGAGCCTTTTGTTAGACCAATGGAGGTGGCATAGGATAATATCATCCGTCCAATATTATAGTAGCGGCTGAGAGGCCTTGGAATGACTCGATTCAAAGGTTGGGGGATAAAATTGGAGGCATTCTCAAGAGATGAGACCCAATACAGAGGGGCTATTCATAAGTCTCTCCCTTCATGTCTAAGATTGTCAATTTTCTAATCCGGGACAAGTTGAAGCCACCAATGGTCACTTCTAATTATGATGGGAGCACTAATCCCGTTCACCACATCGAAATGTACCAATCGGCTGTATACATTTACTCAGTCTCAGATGAGATGAGATGAGATGCTGTGACTTTTTAAGAACATTAACTGGAGCAGTCCATATATGGTTTACCTCACTCCCAAAGAGATCAATTGAGAATTTTAAATAGCTCGTAGAGAGATTCATACATAACTTCTTCTTTGGGTTGAGGCCCCAAAAGAAGACAACTCACCTGTTGTACGCCATGCAGGGGAAGAATGATAGTCTCAGGGAATATATTGCGAGGTTAGAGGTTTAAGATTATAAGGAAAGCATTGCAATGATAGCTTTGATACGATCTTTATAGAAGGGGACACTACTTTAGAAGCTTATCGAAGACCCACCAAAGTCCATGGCCAATTTATTGGTGATGAATGACAAGGTCATAAATGTCGAAGAAGCTATGGAAGCAAATTATGAGGATGATAAGGGTACCAACAGTGGGGGGAAGTTCTAGAAAAAGAATAAAGATGGAAATAAGAGATTATCATATGATAAGTTTGTTGACTACACTCCCCTCATAGTTAGTTGCGAGCATATCTTGAACGAGATCAAGAATGATCGGTCCCTGAGGTGGCCTGAAAATTTGAAATCTCATCCTCACAAGAGGAACAAAAGTCTATGGTGTGAATTACACCAGGACCATGGGTACCTAACCGATAAATGTTTTGCTCTAAAGGATGAAATAGAAAAGATGCTGAAGGCTGGAAAGCTGAGGATGTACGTAGACAAGAGTGGTTTAAGGGGTGCACGAGGCGACACCCTAAAGAAGAAGAAAAATGCCAAGTGTAGACCAGATGCAACAGTCAGTCGAGATGATGATGAGTCAGACGATTGTGATGAAGACGACCCAAGCTTTGGAAGTTAACCTTCATTCTTGTATTTTTGTGAAATCTCCAAGCTTATTCCAATTTTGGTCTCCTCGTCCTGGTAATTCCTTCACCGTTCTTTTCATTTTCTTTCTCTTTTGTCAAGTTTCCTTTGGTTTCTGCTTTGAATAGTTTCTGCGAAATTTTCTTGGTTGGTTTCCATTTTTTCGGCGTGTATCCACCTTTCATCGGTGGTTTTGGGTTAGAAATAGATTGATAGGCCTTCCTGGGTCCCTCCCCCACCGTTTTGTGGTGATTCAGTATTGATTTGTAGCTTTTTAGGTTCCCCGGTGACCCTCCGGTCTACTTCTCCGGTGAGCTTTAGGTCTCCTGTTCTTGGTTGTTCATCCCTAAAACCTTTCATTTATTAAAGTTAGATCGTGAAGTCAACTTGGTCAACAATTTAATTTGTTTGTGGGTTCTTTGAAAAAATCCTTAAGTGTAAGGTATTCCTTTTAATGCTCCACGGGCCTTACCATTTAGCCGAGGAGTTTTCAACTTTGTGAGAGAGGTGTTTTACAGAGATTAGGAGGATAAAAGAAGAGAATGAGTGTAGAATTAGGGCCGACCCTGTCTGGGTACGACCCATTTTCCCAATTCCATTAGCTACAATTTTACCATCACCCTTTGAGCCCTTCGAGTCATCTTATCGTCCATCTGAGAGTCAGAGTCAAGAATAAGTCATTGATATATAAGCCAAAGTGTCATCTTATTTTGGTGCTGGGACCTCTGGAAGAGATGACCCCTCAATCCTTAACCCCCACTAATAGGCCGAGGGAACAGTTAACCTTGAAGCTATCCATATTACTGCTATCTTCCCCCTTGAATTTCAAGCCACTTTTCTAGGTGTCCCCCCACACTTTGATAATGATGAGGCCGACGGAGATGGGGACGAGGGAGAAAATGAGAGTGCAAATGTTGAGGAAGAGGTCAACACTTCAACAACCTCATCTTATGTCTCTTCTGTCAAGGATCGTGATCTCTTATTATGGATACATTCCTTTGGTGTAAAGTTCAACATCGTTATGAGGGTCCGAGATGAAGATGAGAAAGTCTTCCAGGGGAGAGAGGGAGAAGTCTCCATGTACGAGCATATGTTTAGGATTGGCGTCAGGTTTTCCCTCTTCGTCCTTCCATACTTGACATACTCTTTGCTCTTGGGGTTTCTCCTACCCAACTTCATCCTAACTCCTAGAGGATCATCCTTGGCTACATCTCCCTTTGAAAAAACACATTCACTAACTAGCCATCGGTTGGTCTGTTTATGGCTTGTTATAACATAACCTCCTCGTCCAAATAACTTGGACACTTCCATCTAGGGGCTTGGAGGTCTGACAAGAAACTTCTTCATATTGCACAAACTTCAAATCACGACTGGAAGAAGATATTCTTCTTTGTCTCTAGGGATTGGGAATTCCCCTTCGAGGTTGATCCTTCTGAAGATAGCCCGAGGGTCCCTTGAGCATGTTTCAACCCCTCTATGAAAGCAAGGTCCAACCCTGGACTTAGCTTGGATGAAAGGGCTATAGCTGACTATCTGAGGGAACAAGGAAAAGAGGGTTTTATTCCCTAGTTTGAAGACTTAATGACCCCTAGTCTCCTCAGAGAAGCTGGTGTGAGGGTCGTCCCTTTGATAGAATTATGTGGTTTACTTTTGTTTCAATTTCTTCCTAAGTGTTCCCTTTTTAATTTTGTCATCTGACCTGTCATCTTACTTTTATAGATCGGCTTCCAGGCACACCTGATTCTCTCTGGGCGATGTCGTCTCCAAGTCTACTGGATGGTCTAAATAAGAAAGGCAAATAGCGTCAACAAATCTAGAAGAAAACAACTAAAGTGGGGATGATGACTATGGGGACAAACCATGTGGACTCACGAAATAGGAAAGAGAGAGACATTCCCGTTGAAGGTCGGCGTGATGAAACTACGAGGGTGAGGACGAATGCCGCAGATACATGCACTGAGGGGACGAGTTCCTTTTCCTCTCTGGATGCCTTATGGTCATCCAACCTGACCATGTTAAAGGCCGACCCCTATTATTTGATTACCCATAGGAAGGCTGCTAAGGAGGTCATGTTCTCTGCCCTGTCCTTGTTTGATTATGACTTTTTAGCTAAGATGCCCCCGCCCAAAGTCTACGACTTTGGGCTTCATAATCTGGACCGGGTACTTTTATCACATCCCTTTTGTTCACAATTCAAGAAATATCAACTGTAACCTCGTCTAACTTTGATATCATCCTTTTCAGTTTGTTTATGGCTTTACCTCAGTAATGAAATGGATGGCCGAGAACTATCCAAAATTTTAAGAGGCAAGTAGGGCTATTCAAAATGAGTCCGACTTGAAGACTCAGTTGGAAAATGTGAAGAAAGAGCTAGAGGATGTGAAGGCCGACCATCTGAGGGTTCTTGAAGAGCATAATAGAGAGCATACTGAGCAGCTGAGGCAAAAGTTTGAGCTTTTGTCAGTCAAGGATGAGGCTTTGACCACTCAGTCAACACAATTCATGTCGGATCTTGATGTAGCTATTTAGGGGGCTGGTACTATTTCTCTGGAGGCATACAAACTCTCTGATGAGTTACAAGGCTTCGTCCTTGAGTACTTGGAGAGGGGAATTAAGACAGCTTGTCAGCGGGTCATCTTGAAGTTTGTCGATGCAGTTTCAGCCATTCGCCCTGCCTTAGAGGCCGTAGATCTGGAAGACCCTTTAATGACCGAGGCTCTACCCTATATGGAGTCTTAGACAGCTATTAAGGGAATTGGTACATCAGAGGTTCGACCAGTCATTGAGGATACTGTGATGGGGGATGCAGGGGTTCTACCCTCTGAGATAGCTCCTTAGGGTGGCCGTTTATGGCCTATACACTCTCTCTATAACTTTATTTTGTCTTGTATTCTTTTTTACCATTATTTTGGAAACTTTAGGTTCCATTACCTCATTATATTGTAACGTCTTATATGTTTAATGAGAATACCCTTCTTTTCCATTTGTGTCTTTTTGTCTTCTATTTTTACAATAACTTGAACCAACCATTTTTTGAGTTAATACAAGTTCTCCATCATCTTTCTTGAGAGTGAATGGAGGGTCATCCCAACCATTCATCCTCATCATAGCCGAGGGATATAATCCACCAAGTTAATGATTTTTTTAAATGCAAGTCCTCCCTCATCTTTCTTGAGAGTGAATGGAGGGAGATAATTCACCAAGATAATGATGCTTTTTAAATGCAAGTCCTCCCTCATCTTTCTTGAGAGTAAATGGAGGGTCGTCCCAACCATTCTCCCTTATTCTAGTCGAGGTAAATAATCCACCAAGTTAATGATGTTTTTTAAATGCAAGTCCTCCCTCGTCTTTCTTAAAAGTGAATGGAGGGTCGTCCCAACCATTCACCCTCATCCTAGACGAGGGAGATAATTCACCAAGTTAATGATGTTTTTTAAATGCAATTACTCCCTTGTCTTTCTTGAGAGTGAATAGAGGGTCGTCCCAACCATTCACCCTGATCCTAGCCGAGGGAGATAATTCACCAAGTTAATGATTTTTTTAAAATATTAAATTCCCCTCGATGTTATTGACAATATATGGATGATGTTTCATCTCTATCCATGTCGTATCACCGAAGAGAATTTGAGCCTACTTCACCACTAATGATGTTTTGTAGCTTAGTATGAATTATCCCAACAGATATCTAAATTGACAAACAACGAGATGAGGGGCCAATAGAATATTCTCATTATCATTTCAAGTGCTCTATGAGACAATACATTCATTACAATTACGAACAAGTAGGACATCAACTACAACATCATTGGTAACATTTATTCAAATGATATGCATTCTAGGGGTTTGAAAAGAGTTTCGCTTCAAGGTTTTCTAGCTTATAGGTTCCTGGGACGGATTCATCGGTGACCCTGTATTGGCCATGCCAATTTAAGTGAAGCTTGTTAGGTTTTTTCCATGTCTTTTTTTAGTACTAGGTCTCCCATAGCTATCGGCCTTTGCTTTACCCTCTAATTGTAAAACTTGGTTGTCCTCTACTGGTAAGCTAGTTGTCTTATCTCAGCATCTTCTCTTCTTTCCTTAATCAAGTCTAGATCAAGTCTCCTTTCTTTCATATTTATCCAAGGATCATACATTTGAACTCTGTGAGTAGGAAACCCAATTTCAGTGGGGATGACGGCTTCTGAGCCATATGCCAACATGAAAGGGGTTTCCCCGGTAGGAGCTGTCATCATGTGGGCCCATAGTACAACATATACCTCCTCAACCCATCTTCCTTTTTCCTCTTTGAGTTTTTTCTTGATCTCGTCCAGGATTATTCAATTTGTAACCTCAGTCTTCACATTAGCCTCAGGTCGGCCTAGGGTAGAGAAGAACTATTTGATCCCAACTCTTTCGTAGTATTTCTCAAGGGAAACATTCTTGAACTGAGTCCCGTTATCTGAGATGAGGGTGTGGGGGAGACCATAACTGCATAAGATATTCTTCTAAATGAACTGGAAAGTGTTCTACTTGGCGATCATGATCATGGGCTCCGCTTCCACCCATTTTGAAAAATAATCGATCGCTACGATCAAGTATCGATAGTTATTAACAGCCCTAGGCAAGGGTCCTACCAAATTGATTCCCCATACTTCAAATGGTCACGGGGATGTAATGGAGTTAAGAGGTTGATGGTGCTGGTGAGGGATGGTGGCCAACCTCTAACATTTATCACACTTCTTCACATATGTCGTAGCATCCTTCGCCAAGGTCGGCCACCAGTATCCCTGGGTGACTATCATCTTAGCTAGAGACCTTCCCCCAATGTGGCTTGAAAAATACCCCTCATGCACATCTTGAAAGATATATGGAACCTCAGACGGGTGGACACACCTGAGCAAAGGGAGAAAGAACCCCTTTTTATATAAGAAGTCTCCAATGACAGTGAATTTCATAGTTATATACCTCAACTTCTTCTTTTCTAGTTTTACCGCTGGCATCTTCCCCTCTTTAATGTATATAATTAGAGGGCCCATCCATTAATCTTCCCTGTTTATATTTAGGCAAGAGCCAATTGTTCCAACTGCGTCTTCAATCGTTGGCTGAAGCAGAGTTTCCACTGGCACTGTTCTTCTGATATATGTCCTAGTTCCTGAGGCTAGTTTAGCAAGTGCATGGGCTCGACCATTGTCCATCCGAGGTATCCTCTTCAACTTTACTTCTTTGAATCTTTTCAATAGTGACTTTACTCTCTCAAGATATTTTTCCATTCTCTCATTCTTAGCCTCGTATGCTCTAAGTATCTGATTCACTACCAACCTTGAATCACTATGCACCAAGATCTGGGCAATACTAAGATACCTCGCCAAGGAGAGGCCTGCTATTAAGGCCTCATATTCTGACTTGTTGTTTGGAGTATTTGAAGTTAAACCTCAGGGCATACTCTATATCCGTGCCATCGGGTGCTGATACTATCAATCCAGCTCCTCTTTCGCTGTTGCAGGAGGACCCATCAACAAAGAGATTCCACACAGCCTATTCTTTTGAGAAATTTCCCTTAGAGATGGATCCCTGTCTAAAGGGGTATCTTCCCTCTTTGTTTTCAATAATTTTTTCTCTAGCTATGCTTGTCCCAGCCTTATCTGTGGACATGTCAATAATTCTGCCTTGTTTGGTATATATCTTCTTGGGGTTCAGTAAATTCAGCATAAAATTTGCTAGTGCTTTCCCTTTAATGGCCATCCTAGGTTGATATACAATATCAAACTCTCCTAGCTCTATAGCCCAGTAAATTAGCCTCCCAAATTTCGTTGGCTTGTGTATGACCTGCCTAAGAGGGGAATCAGTAAGGATAACTATTATATGGGACTGAACATATGGATTCATCTTCCTTGAGGCATGAATCAAGGCATATGATAACTTCTCCATCCTAGAGTACCTTTTTTCTGTCCATTGGAGTGCTTTACTATTGAAATAAACCAGCTTCTACACTCCTTCTTTTTCTCTCATAATAGCAGCACTGATGGCTGATTCTGAGATGACTAGGTACACGTACAATATTTCACCTTGCACTAGACGCGATAGAAGTAAAGGGGACCCTAGGTAGGACTTTATCTCTTTGAAAGCCTTGTAACACTTTTCATTCAATTCAAAAGCCTTTTTGAGAACTTTGAAAAACGGTAGACACTTATCTGTGGCTCTAAATATGAACCTATTCAAAGTAGCCACTCGTCCTGTGAGCCTCTGAACATCTTTAATGGTCTTGGGGGTCTTCATTTCTAGCAGAGCCTTTATCTTTTCAGGGTTGGCCTCGATACCCCTTTGATTGATGATGAACCCTAAGAACTTTCCTGCTCTGACCCCAAAAATGTACTTGGCTGGGTTGAGCTTCATCCGGTACTTGTCCATCGTGTCAAAGGTCCTCTCAAGGTCAGCCACATAATCCTTGGCCTTCAAGATCTTGGTAAACTTATCGTCTACAAAGACCTCCATAGACTTCCCAATTTGGTCTTTGAACATTCTATTCACAAGACGCTGATATGTTGCCCCCGCATTCTTTGGTCCAAAGGGCATAACCTTATAAAAGTATGTCCCCTTGTCAGTAATGAAAGATTTTTTCTGAGTCCTCTAGGTTCATGAAGATCTGGTTGTAGCCCGAATATGCATCCATGAAGCTCATTACCTCATGGACTGCAGTAGCGTCCACCATATGATCGATGAGGGGAAGAGGAAAATTGTCTTTAGGTAAGTATTTGTTGAGGTTAGTGAAGTCTACACACATCCTCCATTTCTCATTTTCCTTGGGGACTATGATCGCGTTAGATAGCCATTCGGGGTAGATAACCTCCCTGATAAATTCAGCCTCTTCGAGCTTCTTGACCTCATCCCTTATGACCTCATAATTCTGTTGAGAATAGATTCTCCTCTTTTGCTTTATCGTCTTGGCATCCTCTATCACGTTGAGCTTATGACACATGATTTTGGGGTCAATTCTCGGCATGTATGCATGACTCCATGCAAAGATGTTTTGTCTTCTCCTCGGCAGCTTGATGAGCTCTTCCTTTATATTTGGTTTTAGGGCTTTATCGACCTGAATGGTTTTTTCTGGCTCATCATCATTGAGGATGATGGATTTTACCTCTTTTGCTGCTTATCCCTTCTTTAACTTAGTCTCATCCCTAGGATCAAGGGTATTAATATTATAAGTAGTTATTTTCTTCTTGTGCAATTTACTCGGAAGGGTTGAAGTAGCATTCCTGTGCCATCATCTGGTCTCCCTAAAATTCTCCTACCCTATAAGGGGTCAAGAATTTTATCATTTGGTGAACTGTGGAAGTCACGACCTCAAATTCCTAGAGGTCTACTCATCCCAGTATAATGTTATAGGCTGAGAAGATGTTTTCATCCATCACGAAAAATTTGACCTTCTTGGTGAGACATTTCGGCCACTCATCTCCCATTATTACATCATCCTCATACATCCCCAAGGGCTAAACCTTTTCCCCACTGAAACAAATAAAGGGATGATAGTATGGGATGAGCCTAACACAGATGAGTCCCAAGGCTTTAAAATATAGCCAGAACATAACATCTGCAGAATTTCCCTTATCCACCAAGATCCCCGGAACCTCACATCTGTGCACCTCGGTGGTGATGACGAGAGGGTCAACATGTGGGTATAAGAGGCCCTTGAAGTCCATCCTTGAGAAATGCACTATCAGAGTATCCATGTCAACTTTCTTCCTCTTTTCTGGCTTGGATTCAATAGAGGTTGATTTCACAACTTTTGTTACTGCCTTCGCTTCAGCTACATGGGCCTTCCTATCGGTGACTACTGATCCTCCTTCAGCTAGGCCCCCAGATATCATTCCAATATCGAATGAAATCATATTAAGCCTTTTCACAGGGCCATGGTTGTCCTTCGGTGGAAGGTCAGGATCATCATCAACCTCTAAGGGGTCATCATGTCTATTGGGGGATCTTCTCTGCATTTATCACTTCTTTTATTTCTAGGGTCAAACACTAGACCTCTCTTGAAGGTACCCTTGTCCATGTACTTTCTTAACACTCCTTATTTTAACATTTTTTTGATTTCATCTTTCAGAGAAAAATACTTATCAGTCGGATGGCCATGGTCTTGGTGGAATTCACACCACGGGTTTTTCTTCCTCTTGTGGTGTGGTTTCGTCAACTTCTCATGCCATTTTAAGGATCAGTCTCTCTTTATCTCATTCAAAATGTGTTCAAAGCTAACCGTAAGAGGTGTGTAATCCGTAAACTTGTCATTTACTAGTTTTTTCTTCCCCTTTTTATTCTTTTTCTGGTATTTACCTACACTCCTACATAATTTTTTATCCTCGTATATGGTGGTCATTGTCTCTTCGGCATTCATTACCTTCCCCGCTATTGCCAGCAGCTCATCCATTGACTTCAGGGGTCTTCAGCAAGCTTCCATACTATCTTACCCTTTTGGAGTCCTCCAATGAGGGCTGTTATGTATATACTTTCTTCGTAGTATTCGACCTCTAACTTTTCTTTGTTAAACCTGGCTATGTAGTCTCTGAGGCTCTCATTCTTCCACTTCTTAACATAGAGCAGGTGAGTGGTCTTCTTCTGTGGCCTCACTCTGAAGTAAAAGTTGTGGATGAACCAGTCTGCTAGCTACTTAAAGCTTTCAATGGAGTTCTTCGGAAGAGAG
This sequence comes from Sambucus nigra, assembly GCA_949130495.1. Classification (NCBI taxonomy): domain Eukaryota; kingdom Viridiplantae; phylum Streptophyta; class Magnoliopsida; order Dipsacales; family Adoxaceae; genus Sambucus; species Sambucus nigra. Next base: position 482,641,472 of record OX422208.1, on the reverse strand, counting down.
GTATACCAGACATGTGCGGCCTCGGTCAAAGTGCTAGAAAAATCTCAACATCTCATCTCATTCAAGATAGAGTATATGTGTACAGCTGATTGGTACATCTTAATATGATGGACTGGGTTGGTACTCTCGTCATACCTTGGGGTGACTACATGTGGCTTAAACTTGGATGGCGTTGGGAAGTTGACTATCTTTGCCACAAAGGGTGAGCCCATGGAATATCCTCTTTCAATAGGGTCTCAACTTTTTAGGATATCACCAATTGTATCCTCCATCCTCTTAATAGAGTCACTCCACCGCCTCATAGGGCCAGCTTGGCTGATGTTATCCCTTGTCACTTATCTGGGATGAACTAAGGGCTCCGCTGCAGCCGACCTTCATCGGCTGTTTACTTCTCCTTGACAGTCATCTCATCCTTGGGGGGGGGGGGGGGGTCAAAACTTATGGGGTCAGCCATCTACTGCCTATCTTCTGGACCTTGCGAGACTTCTCGATCAGGAAAATCTTTCCCTCAGGTCATTGACTGGGCCCAACCTTTCAAAAGCCGACCCTCTACTCTGACGATCAAAAGCTAAGCCTCTCGAGTGATCATCAGGATTCTACCTCCTACACCTCCCTCAGCTCTCCTGGATAGGTCGTAGAGTATTGTTGGAGACCTCATATGGTTCCCATCAATCTATGGGAGATTCTTCTACTTCCACATCATCGTATCTATCTACCGAGCAAGGGTTTCATTGCCTCCCTAGGCGTAGACGCTGGGTCAGCAACATCCCAGTATGTTTTGGCTAAGATCTACAAATTGCTCTTTCATAAACTACTCGCTTGTTTCCAAAGACTTTAATGCGATAGCCACCTCATCCGTCTCACACTGAGGTGGTATATAGATGGAACTAGGTCCTACTCCACTAACTTGTGGAGGAGGAGGTGGTAACTCCAGTGCCATATATTTGAGCTGTGAAGAGCTAAATGATCAAAAGACCAATGAGATTGAAAACCTTAATGGATCTCTTTCAATGGTGAAATAACTCCACACAAAGGGGGATAATTGGTTCACCACCAGAGTTTCCGGTGAGGTCAAACTGTATAAAGGAAGAGATAACTTCTCGTTCTCATAGACGATGCCAAACTAATGATGCTAGGAATAGCACCACCAGGTAAAGAGATGATAGAGGTCAAATAGTAATAACAATGGCAGCAATGGAGTTATACATGCACAAACATGTATAGAAGGAGGTGAGTATAAGAGGAATGGAGGCGATGATGTATACTGGTTCAGCCAATCAGGCCTAATTCCACTGTGGGTGTGTGATCCACTAAATATGGGCACTAATGGCCTTAGATACAATGAAAAATATTTCTCTCTCTACTGTGTGTATAAACACTATTTTAGCTAGGGTTTCAATTATCGATCCCTTTGCAAGGTTGAAGATGGAAAGTATATATAGGGCTTGGGGGTGTAATGTACCCCCCAAGCATGCAATGAGCAAGTTAATGATGATTTAACTAATCCCCTGTTGACATATGGCTAGACCTCTTATAGGTAATGATGACATAATATTCCCTCACATGAGGGAATGATTCTTGTTATAACGGTTTAGTCCACGTTCTACATGAGTCCCCATGCGCACTGTTCCACGCATCTCCTAAATAATGCGCTATGATGATGTCACTCTCGACCTATAGTGGCAGGCCGAGGTTAAAGTTATTATGAGCCTCGATTGCTGATTGTAGGACATTTTCACTGTCAGCCTACATAAGGTCGGCTAGTCGTAAGGTCGTCTGCACTTCCCCAAGCCGAGGTTCCAATCTACATGGGCTTGGGATGATTTGGGCCATCAAACAGTACTTATCAATAGTGGGGTCGACCTCCATAGGGCCGTCCGATTGTATGGTCATTTGAATTGTGTTGCCAATGATGGGGTTGACCTGGATGACCCCCTATCTTCAGTATGATCCCTTAGGGATAAAAGTATGTCTGAGCCCTCGTCCTAAACAGGGCTACCATCGGCCTGGCTGAGAGTATATTTTGGTATGTCACATAACATTCTATGTATGTAATAATATCACTCGAAGGGTAGACTTTATTCTACACATAATATTAGTAGGTAAACTCCCTATACCCAAATGGTCTAAGTCATCATGTCCCTAGAATTCATGAGACCCGGATTATCCTCTAAATTAGGTATTTTCCTCGATAAATCCTAATTAAGTTTAGCCCATAATTCCCCCTCTTAGGACTAAGCCCGAAACCCCACATAGGCCTACTGGTGTCTCAATATATTTCCATTATGTTTAAAAATAAGTCCCATGATGGAATCCCGAATGTTCCCCCAAAGATACTAAAGAAAAGGGAGAAATTGGTCAAAACTGGGGAACCGAATTGGTTCGCCCTGGTCAGAATCTTTTCACTTGTTGAATCCATTTGGTTGGGCACCTAAGCGATTCTCTACCTATATGTCTCGAATTCCGCATAGGTTTTTCTACGGATTTCGCCATTTTCAATCATCAAAACCTTCACCAAGCATTCCCAAACTCCTAACCAAATACTTCAAACATTATACGAACACATGTGAATGATTTCTAACATACAAGAATCATAAATTCATCACGGGGCATCAAATATTGGGACTAATTCAAAATAATCTCATAAAAACCCTAGTTTCTTAATTTCTCTTGAAGAACTTAGAACAACCTAGATTTCTTAGTAAATTAAATCTCCTTAAGTCATAAATTTCGTTCTATATCCAATATAGAGTTTAACCTAACATGTTTCTAATTCAAAATCATCAAATTCACTTTCCAATTCAACCCAATTTCAACATAATTATGTGAAGAGTTTTCCTACACAAACATGGATATATTATGTACTTAAAATTTAAAAAATTTAAACACTTTGCTTTCAATGTAGGTCTGATCCGTTGAAGAATATGGGTTTATTGGCATTCCTTCCTTTCCGATCTACAATTCGGTGGTGGTGGTGGTGGTGCAAGAAGGTGTAGGATTGGTGGTTTTAGCCTTTGGAACTCCTCTCCTCTTCCTCCTATGGCCTCTCTGTGGCTTCTCTTTGTTTCTCACAAAACTAAACCTAACCCCCTTATCTAATAAGATATATTATACTTAGAAAATTCGCAGGTATTATTTCTCCAAAATTACAAATGACCAAAATGCCTTCCCGGGATGCCGGTTTGGACTAAACCTACCCTGGGACCCAAACTAGACCCTTGGGTAGATTTTCTGACGATATCAACCCTTTCGAACTCTTTGGCACACTCTAAATGATCATTTGGATGACTAAAAAATAAATTACTTTCTATCTCATTAAATGAAGTACCAACACGACTAACGTGCGCGTCCCAACTTAATTATTGCTATTGTCGTATTTTTCACTCGCGACAATTTTAATAACTTTGTAATCACATATTACTTTATTCACTAAGTAATATTCAATATAATTCACATCAATTAATACTAAACTTTATCGCCCTAGTTAATATTTATTTTAATCCGGATTAATTATCAATTAATTTCCCATATTAAATTTTAATTAATCCCACATTTAAAAATATTAAAAATACGGGGTGTTACATACTTCCCCCTTATAACGAAATTTTGTCCCTATATTCGAAAAAAAGTATACCTAGTAAGAACAATTCTGGATATTTTTCGCACATCTCATGCTCGCTCTCCCAAGTAGACTCCTCGACATTATGATTTTCCCACTGGACATACACAAGTGGAACTACCTTCAACCTCAATCTCCTATCGCTATGGCCTAAGATAGCCACCGATCTCTCCGCATGTGAACTATGAGGTTGTAAGTCAATATCCTCTAGCGCAATGTGAGCATGAGCCAACTCAACCCAAAGATACCGTCTCAGTGAAGAAATGTGAAACACATCATGAATACGATGCAAGTGCTCCGGCAACCCAAGTCCATGTGCTACCGACCCAATCCTATCGATGATAGGAAATGGAATCACATACCTCGGTGTCAACTTCCCCTTCTTACAAATCTCATAATACCCTTCATTGGAGATACTCGTAGTAATACATGACCACCCACATCAAACTCTCGAAAGAACCACTTAACATCGGCGTAGATAATTTGTCTGTCCTGGGCTACCCATATACGACCAGAAATCATCTCAATCCTGACCGTAGTGTCCTGAACCAACTCTAGCTCTAGTAGCTTGTTGTCCCCCACCTCTAGCCAACAAGAAGGAAAATGGCAAGGCCTACTGTATAGTGCCTCAAATGGAGACACGTCAATATTAAACTAATAGGAGTTATTGTTCACAAACTCGACTAGTGGAAGGTAATGCTCTCAACCTCCACTAAAATCAAGGATACACATTCGTAACATATCCCCAAATATCTTATTCTTCCTATCGGTCTGCCCATCAGTCTGCGGGTGATAGGCCATACGTAATCGCAACTCCATACCCATGATCTTCTAGGAACTCTATCAAAATTGAGACACGAAGATTTAGTCCCTCTCAGACACGACATCCAGTGTCACCTCATGAAATCTTTCTATCTTAGTTATCTCCTTATGTTGTTCCCACTATAACTCTACTAATGTCATCCGTCAATCCAACGGTCTTCCCTTACAGCTCCATATAGCGACTAATTCATTTTAGTCATCAAATTTTAAGATATTCCATCATTTAATCTCCCAATTCTCCTTGGTGTCTATGCAACACTTTTCAATTTTATTATCTTTTTATCACTATTATGAGCCTCTCTACGCATGGTTAACGTATTCCCTCTAATGGGTAAAACCCTATTACCCCTATGTGTCAGCATCATTATTCATTTCTCCTCAATACACATATCTTTCCACGTCTTTCCAAAGTTTGGAACATTACGTTGCATCGAGTACTCCTTCACTAATGGTAATATCTAGTTGATTATGACGTAACTCCTTTCATATTACCCTTCTGCATAGAGTAGCTCCTGATTATTCTTGAAAATCTAAAATGGCATTTCGTGTACTTTTAACTATTATAATTGCTCATGTTTGTCTGTTATTCGGTTTTTGGTGACTTGCCTCGCTCTCAATGCCACTACATTCTCTTTGTATCATTTTATCTCAGTTTCTAATTTTCTCATGCATCCACGTTTATTTGATAAATTTTCAGGTTTACTCCTCATGAGTGATACTGCAAATCTCAACTAACTAGGGCGCCCATACACCCTATGTCTCGTGCATTGCTGCACAATATCACTAAGCGTAATAGACTTGTGTTAAATTAATCTTCACATACTTACCATGACCATACAATAAGGTTATACTCGATTACCCTATTAATTTCAACTTAATTATTCTTTAGTTTGCCTCACTGATATACTCGTGGTGTAAACATTACACAATGTTTCTTGCATCCATGTTGTACGGCCTTACCGGACTCAAATCATAGTATAACTATTAACACTCAGTTATAATCACACATATGTATATTAACTAAGGTACTATACTCATATCCTAAAGACCAAACTTCCCTCCCAACGTTTGCTAGTTTCATGCGTGGGATGTCTCGTAAAGTGAAATACAAATAAGGAAACCCCCTATACACTACTCTTTAACATTATTGGTCATCGAGATCCTTTAATCCCTCATTCCATAGCACATACCCTCAAATACATGACGCGTGACATAATAGTATACTCGTCCACTTTTATGTTACAAATACCATATATATCACGATACACTTACTATCACTAGTTTCTTAGTGCAAATAAATCACAAGCTATATTTATCCGCTCGATAAAAGCGAATATACCCTGAATCACATCAATAAACGTCCGTACTCACGGAGATCAAATATAACTAGACAACATACACACAAAGGTCTAATACACACTATTTTACAACATATATAGACATATATATAGGCTCAACCCTCTTTCGGGTGATACCTCGCAAAACCAATATAATTTTCCTCAAAATAACAATTACACAAAAATTATATATATTCTCCTCTCATAACACCCAAAGAAGCAAAAATTGTTACATAATATAAAATTTTCTCTTATTGTCCACACTTGGTCCTCCCCGCAGGTGATATAAAAAGTCTTGGTACCCAACGATAAATGTATACATGATAAGGCTAATACTTCCAGCGCACCCACTAAACCGTACCCACACTCGAGTTTTAGTGCTAGAAATCATATATTGTGATGCACCCATGTCATCTAATCCTAATCCCATTATCATAGGGATAAAATGAAGATTCTATCTCCATTTTTAATCTACCTTGCCTGGTTAACGGGTCCCTGAACATCACTCTCGTGCCGGAACTGACTCGTGACTTCTCCAATGGTTGTATATTCAAGATTATTTCTTGTAGTTTCCCCCTGCCTCGCTTCGGAAATCCTTCTTGATGTGGTCCTTCTCTCCGTAATTGTAACAACTTCCAAAGAAACTCTCTTGACTCTGATCTTAGCCCTACTGGCCTTCCCCACCATTTCTCGAGCCTTTACGGCCCCAAGGAATGGGAATAATGTTGTTACTGAGGACCTTGTTGGTCCTTACTGAACTCACCATTCTCAGGTTGGAAACCTCTGAAATGTAAATCTCTTAGTTCGATTTCCTCGTAGGAAATCTTGCTCCCGTTATTGGTCTTCCTCACTAGCACCATTCCCATTTACTTTCCCAGTTTTATTGGTCACACTCTTCCGTTATGAACAAGTTCAATACAGGTGGTCCTAATCTCCACACATAGGACACCTTTTAGTGCCATTCCTTTGTCTCTGGCCTCACTGTCCAAGTAGAGGTATCCTTCCCTCAGACCGAGTAGTTTTTGGCATCGATCGCTACCCCCGTTATTCCTTGGGCTCCGCTGAACCTATGTAACTCATTGTTAGTCTTGACGACCTTGACTGAATGCACCATCAATTGGTAGGAGTTTTATTGATCTAAATCATTTAAATGGGTTCCTTACTAGGTATTCCCTCCCGTGGTTCTTCACTATCACCATCAATTCTATTCCTGCTTTTTAACTAGGTTCTCCAACCTTCTTGGCTCCCTTCCCATGGAAGTGTTGATATCAACTTGTAAACATAAGACTTTGACGACATCTGCACTATTCATCCTAATCATATTTCTCATACATGCTTGTAAAATCTCATAACGGATCCATTATCAACCTACGGACCCTTTAATATTCTCTCTACCCCATTCGTCGGGTACTAAGTTTGCTAAATAGGGCAACTTGCTCAAGATGGGTCCCTATATTGACCACTTGTGAATAGTTTCCAAACACAATTTGCATCTCTTTCCGAATAGTAGATGGAATATCTTACGATCAATTCGAACACAAATCTCTCATTATTAATTTATCTCTTCATGGTTCTGGTGGCTGACTTCCATCATTACTACTCTTCTCCTCTAAGCAAAATAAAATTCCTTTGAAATTTAATCATGGGCGTCATTGCACTCCACCTTACACCATTACCTTTGGATTATCCTTCCATTATCCCATCACACTTCCTCTTCTCTCGTAATTCTTACATATGACTATTCGAAAGAGTCCCTCTACCTCTCCCCCCCCCCCCACATACTACATTGGTTTTTCTGACTTTATATCACCGTTATCTAGGTGAATGTTTGGTAAAGCTATTTTTCCTAAGTGATTATACTATTTTCGCCTGTCTGAAAAATTATGGTGACTTTTATCGAGATCACCGTTCCCTAAATACTCCATGGCTTTTGCTGAGTCTTTCATGTTGTAGTCCTTATAACTGCCCTTGTTGTTCGTCCTATATTGTTCGGTGTATGAAGTTTAACCGAACTCACATATGAATCATATCATTAAATTTAATAGTAGAAAAATGTAAGTCTCATACGTAGAGGAATACAAAAATCCTATAATAAGGCTCTATATCAAAGAACGCTAAGTTGAAACGTGAAAAGCCATTCAGATCCTAAGGACTCTAGAACCTGATGCTCTGATACCACCTGTGACACCCCGCTCAATTAAATACCAGGTGGTCAGTCCTTTAATAAATTAAATCACAATATCCACTTGGTTCATTCTTATCATCATTGACAAAAAAAATTATTTTATTTATCACTTACTAATTAATTAAGCTAGTGCCAAGAACATTTAATCATTTAATTATCATCCAACAATTCAAACATTAACCAAATTCACCATTCTAATGAATAAAAAAATAATGAATGGGAAACCATCCGAATGAATAAATGATACTGGACTAAGCGTTCCAGTTAAATGTCTCAATACAAATATCCAAATACTAAATCCAAATCCCATTAACTGAAATAAAAGAGTACCATATCTCATTAATGAATGGTAACTAGAAATGGGCTACATGCCCTAACTAAAATGACTACATCAGAAACTGAATGGATAGATGGGGGTGGCATCAAATATTTAAAACCTCCAACTTCCACAATAGCTACATCACATCAAATCAACAGACGCCTAGGCCTAGCGTCCCTGTCGATGGACACCTAAAATAGTTGTACAAAAAAATAGATTTGCAAGAAACGGGTCAGAGCCCGAGTGAAAATATTTTAAAACAGTTTAGCATGTATTTAAAAATGTTGTAATGCAAATACTATAAACATGTTAGCTTTTTGGTCTCTCTCTTAAGATTCTCACCTCTTATCTAATGTGCATGCCTAACTTACCTTTAAACTCCACTAGTGTCACAACACCTAACTAGTTTGTAATTATAGGTCTTCTAACTCTAACTCATAATGTCCACCCACATTTCCCAAGCACTCCATTTATTACTTATATCTATTCCTTTTCTTATGACATACAAGGCTTTGCTCAGTGATTGGTTAAGTGTTCACATACTAAATTATTTCAGATTCTACCATCTTACTTATCTACTAAGTCCACACAGTAGAATAATCACACACACACACACACGCACACACACACACACACACACACACATATATATATATATATATATATATATATATATATATATATATATATATATACACACACTAATATGGCACCCTGAGGCACAGTCGCGGTGTATGCATACTCTATTATAAAGTCCCGGTACATCACATACTAAATAAGGACAATCGGTTCGGTGTCACCTCCAACCATGAATATAAATCAAACATATTAGGAGGTGAACATAATCCCCAGCCAAATGGGTTACGCACATACCTATGAACCCATTCAACCATCGAAACTATCATACTCTCATATATCACGTGTCAAAGGCTAATGTTCAGGGTACGAGTCTAAAATCCCCCGGCGATCTCGTTAGGATAAGATCGTCCATAATGTGAAATCTCCTCCCGATAGCACGCAGCGTGTGTATGTCATACAAATAATAAATAAAGCAATAGGTATTCACACCACCTATTTATCAACAGTATAGGCATACACACCTCATATCATATATCCTGTAAATATCATATGTATGTCCCTAACATTCTACTTGTTTAATAATTTATAACTTTATTTATTATCGTACACTCCCGAGTATTTCTCACCACTCGAAGGGTATCCTTTATTCTACACATAATATCAGTAGGTAAACACCCTATACCCTAATAGTCTAAGTCATCATTTCCCTCGAATTCACGAGACCCAAATTATCCTCCAAATTAGATATTTTCCTCGATAAATACTAAATAAGTTTAGCCTTTAATTCCCCCTCTTAGGATAAATCCCAAAACCCCACCTAGGCCTACTGGTGTCTCAATATATTGCCATTATGTTTAAAAATAAGTCCCACGCTTGAATCCCTAACATTCCCCCAAAGATACTAAACAAAAGGGAGAAATTGGCCAAAACTCGGCAACCGAATCAATTCACCCTGGTCCGAATCGATTCGTTTTCCAAATCAATTTAGTCGGGAGCCTAATCGATTTGCCACCTACAGGTCTCAAAATCTGCATAGTTATTCCTAAGGGTTTCACCATTTTCAATCATCAAAACCTACACCAAACATTCCCAAACTCCCAACCAAATTCTTCGAAAATTATACCAACATATATGAATGATTTCTAACATACAAGAATCATAAATTCATCATGGGGCATCAAATATTGGGACTAATTTAAGATAATCTCATAAAAACCTTAGTTTCCTAATTTATCTTCAAGAACTTAGAACAACCCAGATTTCTTACCAAATTAAATCTCCTTAAGTCATAAATTTCACTCTACATGCAATATAGAGTTAAACCTATCATAGTTCTGATTCAAACTCATCAAATTCACTTTCCAATTCAACCCAATTTCAACATAATTATATAATGAATGTTCCTACACTAACATGAATATATTATGTACTCAAAATTTAGTAAGTTTAAACACTTGCCTTTGTATGTAGGTCTAATGCATTGAAGAAGATGGATCTATTGGTATTCCTTCCTTTTCGATCTATAATCCAGTGGTGGTGGTGGTGAAAGAAGGTGTATGATTGGTGGTTCTAGCCTTTCCTCTCCCTCTTATGGTCTCTGTGTGGCTTCTATTTGTTTCTCATGTAACTAACCCTAACCCCCTTCTCTAATCTGATATAATACACTTAAAATTCTCAGGTATTATTTCTCCAAAAATACAAATGACCAAAATGCCCTCCCGGGATGCCGGTTTGGCCTAAAATTGCCTCGAACCCAAACTAAACCCCCGAGTAGGCTTTTCTGACAACCTTGACCCTGAAGAAAACTTTGGCATACTCTAAATGACCATTTCGATGACTTAAAAATAAATTACTTTCTATCTTATTAAATTGAGTCTCGACACGACTGACGTGCGTGTCCCGACTTAATTATTGCAATGTCGTATTTTTCACTCGCAACAATTTTAATAACGTCATAATCACATATTAATTTATTCACTAAGTACTATTCAATATAATTGAAATCAATAAATACTAACCATTATCTCGCAAGTTAATATTTATTTTAATTTGGATTAATTATTAATAGATTTTCCATATTTACTTTTAATTAATCCCACATTTAAAAAATATTAAAAATAAGGGGTGTCACAATGCCAATACTCCATATCACTCTTCTTATATTTATTCAACGACGATGCATAAAATACGTAGTGAATGCTCTGTAGATGCTCCGGTAAAGCCAGTCTATAAGCCATCGGCGCTACCCCCTCATTATATGAAAAGGTCCCACATACCTTGGTGCGATCTTCCCTTTCTTTCCTAATATCATAACCCCTTTCATTGGAGACACCCATAGAAATACCTGGTCACCCACCTCCAACTCTACATGTATCTTCTTTGCATCCACAAAACCTTTTTGTTTATCTTGATCTATTCGTATACGACCCCGGATCAGCTAGATGTTAGCATAAGTATCTTGGATCATTTTAGGTCCAAGGAGCGTGTTATCCCCCACCTCTAACCAATATTAGGGCGAATGATAAGATCTTCCATTTAAAGCCTCATAAGGTGCCATTTCAATAGTAAACTGATAGCAATTATTATACGTAAATTCTACTAATGGAGGGTATTGTTCCCAACTGAAGCACACAATATAGCTGAATCACTTGAGTCTCCACTATATATGATCCTCAACTAGTTTGGAAATGTAGACAAAATTGAGTCCCTCCTTCAAGTACATCATAACTTCTTCATGTGTTACATCATCATCTGCAAAGATCAAAGTCATACAGATAGAATACCAACACACTCAACAAATATGATTGCGTTTCATCTCATATTTGATTATTGCATGATAGATGGAGTTGAAATGAATTTTCTATAATTTTTAAGAATTTTAAAATAATTAAAATCTATTTTTAGAATAATTAAAACAAGGATTAAATTGTTTTGCGATTAAATTATGTATTTTAAAAGTTTTTGAAAAAGGGCTTGGGTAGAATAAAAAATTAGCACAAAGGATTGTGGTTTAAAGTTGAATTTTTAATAAACTCAAAAACATGCGTTTTTAAACCATTATTATCTCTACACTTGTAACTTTATCGTTGGTTCAAATTCTGTTTATTTTCTCTCACAATCCAGAGCATCACTTATAGTCATTAGATGAAATCTTATCAACGTTCTTCATGTGTTTTAAGACGAACCAAGTGCGTTCCATTTGAGCCAATCAGAGAGTGTCTTTGTACGATCATCTTTCAACCCTTACATTTATTTCAAAATATTGCATTGATCTCAGTCGTCTATTCTCTTCTATGTTCCATACCCTTCCACGCTTAGTATAAATAGATACATTAGGTTCCCCATTTGAAGACTGCTGGCATTTTGTTCAGTTGAGAGAAAAAAGAGAGAAGAGAGAAAATAAAAAGAGAGAAAAAAGAAAAACATAGAAAAACTCTGTCAAAATTTTTTAAAATCATTTTGAGAGTTAAGGGTTCATATTTCTCATAGTTACAATCTCTCTCTCAATAGCCTCATAATTTATGATCTCGTTTTTCTTTAGAAACTTGAAGATCTAAAACATTGATACAATCACGTTTAGATTTCTAAGCTGTTTTTGATTTTTTATTTGAGAAATATTATTCTCTTATTGGATAGTGTTTGTAAAAAGTTTTAAAAACTATTTTAATCCAATGTCTCTTATTTTTACAAAACTGAAATCATGACTTGCATGTTTCAGATCTGAGAAATTTTTCTCTTTGAAAAATTGTGTTTATTAATAAGTTCTAAGCATATGATTTTTTAAGATCCTAAAGGAATTCAGGTCTTTATATATTCTTTTATGAAACAAATGAGTCTTAATTTCAAAGTGTAAAAGAGAATCTCATATTTAGTTTGTTTTTAATTCATAGGATCTGTCTGTATTTAAGTGTGTGCGATTACATACATGGCATTTTAAGCTCACTTTTCACTACACAATCACCCATAAACACTAAAGTGTGTTGTTGATTGAGAGATTTTGACTACTGAGTCGACATCATATAAAAGGATAAAGGGAGGGAAGCAAGGAACACAGAAAGGGCAATCTAGTTTCTTAAATAAGTCATAAAGGATACCAAGAAGGAGTGGAATATGGGTTAGGTATATTTCTGGACTTAGAATAGGAATTGGTTATATGATTGGTTGTGTTCTTGTAATCGAAAATCGTTTATAGTGGATTTTATTTTTGTGGCGTAAAGGTCACCGTGGATGTTTCCCCAATTGTGTGGGGTTTTACCACATAAAAAGTTCTTGTCTCTTGTGTGTGACTTTTAGTTCTTCATTGCTACATTTTGCAAATCAGACTTAGGTTTATGCTAAAACCTATTTCCAAGAGACTTAAATAATGTGTTCATTAAACTGTTCTTGACACATCTTGTGTTCTTAAAAAGATTTTTGTAATAGTTTCTTCCAAAAGTGTTTTCGAAAGTCATTAAACCTTTTTAACTTTCGTTAAAATAACATAGTGAGGTTTTTCAATTGGTATTAGAGCTGAGTACTTTTTAGAAGTTTTTGATCCTGTACTTTGAAATTGTTCTAAAAATCTATTATGGACGAAAATTTTGAGCCTCTTGGAAATTTGTCCAGACCTCCCCACTTTGATGGAACCAATTTTCCTTACTGGAAAGTAAAGATAATTTCTTTCATACAAGGTACATTGGGAGATGATGTCTGGGAAGCTATTGAAAATGGATATACACATCCAACTAAGCCTGCTGCATAGTGTATTATTGTAAGGATTAAAAAACTCCTCAATGGGTTTACTAAGGAAGAAAAACTTGTCGCCTTAAGTAATAAAAAAGAGAAAAAAACTATGTTGATGTTTGTTAATGAGCATGAATTCAAACGCATATTTATTTGCACTATATCTAAGGAAGCCTGAAATGCATTAGTCATTACTCACGAAGGTGATGAACGTGTTAAGGAAACTAAAACTCTTATGTTAATGCAACAGTATAACACCCTACTCATGAATGAGACTAGGACCTTTGACAAATTCAATATTAGGTTGACTGACATAATTACAAAATTGCATGCAAATGGAATAATGTATGATAGGAAATAAATAGTTTAAAAAGTTCTTAGGCCCCTTCCCCTGAGTTTGATAACAAAAGGTATGAAATTGAGGAGATAAATGATCCATACTTGACCCCTAAACTCCTCAGTAGAAAACATGGAACTTTCGCAATGGAATTTGAGGTAAAGAAGCACCTTTATAATAATTAGAAAAGACAATATAATTCCAATGTAGTTTTGCAGTCTAAAATGACCTCTCCTCAGTTAGTCATGCCTACTATAGACTTGGACTCTGATGAGGACTCTGATTTGGAGAGTTTGGATAACTGGATAGACCTTATATCAAAACAGTTCGAGAAAATTATAAAGTTTAGAAACACTATGGATTCTAAATAAGGGAAAGTTGGATGTCAAAACAACTCTAATATCAAGTATTATAAGAGAAACCATGATAAACAAAACACTAAGAACAATAACAGACCTGAAACAGACTTTAGAAACACTTTGTAACACCATGTATTTTTGGAGAATATAGAAATTAATTAAATTGGTGATTTAGGAATTTATTGGTTTGGAGAAATCATTTAATTCGATGGTTTCGATTTAATTAATTCAGTTTAAGTTTAATTTTACGAGTGTCGTATTTTAAGGTGGAAATAAAAGAATTTTATGAATTGACTCGGACGGTGATTCTAAGGTCAAGATTGGTTCCGAAAGGGTCGAACTAATTGGAAGAGTATACATGGGTGTATAGTTTGGGTTCTGTGGAAATTTTAGACCAACCCGACATCGTTTAAGGGAATTTTGGTCAGTCGGGAGTTTGAGGTTTAGAGAACTCCAAAAATTGTAGGTTTATATCTTCCATTAGAGAGAGGAAGCTAGGGTTAACACAAAGATAAATGAAGAGAGGACACGGGAGAGGAAGAGGAGGGGAGAACCAAGCTTCTTACAACATCTTTCGCCGTGAATGCAACGAAATTGAGATTGGAGCGAGGGGAGAACAACCATATCATCACACAAATGAATTTCAGACATGCTATTCAGAGGCAAGTGTTTAAATTTCATTTTATTATAAGCATGTTATAATACCCATGCAGATTAGGTTTAGATTTACATGTTTTGGGGAGATTTAATGTGAATTTGGATGGGTATAATCCATGAATTGAAATAGGGATGCAGGTAGAGTATTCCTTTATGTTGGTAACAAGAAATCAGAGGGTTTGAGATGATTTGTACGAATAACATTTGGGTTCTTATTTATAGAGATAAAGAACATGAGAAAACTAGGGTTTTGTGTTAATTGAAGAAAAAATCGATTCTTGGATTTAATCATTAATGTTTTTGTGAAAAACTTTCGAATGAAATAATCCCTATGCACTATAATAAGGTGTAGTTATGTTGGTTTATAGTTTGGTATAGAATCATGAGGTTTTAATGAGTGAAACCTTGGAAAAATGCAACTGCGTACATGAACTAATTTTCTGTAGATTTTTGAATTGATTTGGTCCTTAGCCGAATAGATTTGGCAGATGTATTGATTTAGCCAAGGACTAATCGATTCAGTTTGAACAGATTTATGAATTTTTCCCTTTAAGCCCTTAAAGTGTGATGCATTAATATGGGACCTTTTGGAGACATCCTTAGAATATAATGGAGGATATATTGGATAGCAGTAGGCCTTGGTATGTTTAAGGTTTAGCCATATATGTGAGATTTTAAGGCTAAAGTTAGATGGGCATAACTATTAACGTAATAATTTGAGAGAATGTAAATGGATTATGGAGAGGGAAAAGGAAACTATGAGGTGGACCAGTAGGGTATTTGTTAATTAGCTACTAAATGAACCTAAGAAGTAACTAGGGGTCCTTCGGGTAGAGAATAATCCTTTGTAATATACAATTGTGAATTAATATTTTAAATTAATCGCACGGTGAGTATTCGAGAGATAAATAACGTATGTGCGATAATCACAGGTTGATTGTATACCTATACCGATTATATTTCTAGGTGGAGTGTATACCTATACATAGTATGTTTATAGGTAGAGTGTATACCTATACGGATTATATTTATAGGTTGAGTGTATACCTATATGGAATAGATTTATAGGTTTAGGGTATACGAATTATGTTTATAGGTGGAGTGTATACTTATATAGATGTTATTCATGTGTTATGTGTATGCCTATGTGCGACATATGGATTAGGTTGTGTGTATACCTACTATGTGTTTTCATATGTGTGTGAACATACCTATGCTCCTTGATATCATGGAGGTTCTCGCGTAGTGGGGGATCCCACCTTGCCGATTCCAAGGAGGTCTAGATTTCTTCCCCAGAACATAGAACCTAGGGCAGCTCACTATGTGTCATGTATTAGTGGGACCGACCTGTTTTTTGGGTACATTAGTTATGTGCGTAGCCCAAAGTCTTAGAAGTATGTTCACCTCAATTGTTTGTTATTTGATTTGATTGATGGTTTGAGGAGACATTCCTAAGTTATAGTTCATGATGAGGTACGAAAAG
Organism: Sambucus nigra; assembly: GCA_949130495.1. Lineage (NCBI taxonomy): Eukaryota > Viridiplantae > Streptophyta > Magnoliopsida > Dipsacales > Adoxaceae > Sambucus > Sambucus nigra. The sequence continues at coordinate 482,625,053 of OX422208.1, read as the reverse complement.
TACTTGGACTGATAGCAGAGTATGCAAGTACGCATCGTTATGACTAGATAGGTAGAGGCGATATATATATATATATATATATATATATATATATATATATATATATATATATATATATATATATATATATATATATATATATAGTGTGTGTGTGTGTGTGTGACATATATATATGTACTCATGGATGTGAAATCTTACTTATGCATGATAGTAGTGAGAATAGATAATGTATATCTAAACAATGATTAATCTACTTAAGTGTGATAGTAGTGGGACTAGATAGTGTATAGATAAAGCGATGATTAATCTACTTACGTGTGTTAGTAGTGAGATTAGATAGTGCAAATCTAACAAAATGTTTAATCTACATATGTGCGATAGTAGTGAGATTAGATAGTGTATATGTAAATAAGGCTTAACCTACTTAAGTGTGATATTAGTGGGACTAGACAGTGTATATATAAATGAACATAAACATACTAATGGGTAAGTAGTAGAAAAGATAGGCAATGCATGTATAAAGCAAGATTTAAGTAGAGAAACTTAATGTAAAGGCTTGAATGATAACATATGTGAAATGTTAAATTTGGTTTAATAATAACATAGGGAAATGTTAATTATTAGTTAATTTGATAGAGTACCTGTATGGGCGGTATGAGTAAGTTAAGGAGAAACTTAACTAAGGACTTAGTGATAATTAAGGTTATACTGTAGCATACTTTATGGGTGGTAAAAGTGAGCTGGATAGGTTAGTAGTTAGTTAGATTCTGGAGACCTAGTTAGATTGGGTAGAATGACTAGGTGGGAAATATCAAACTTTAGGCGCTCACTATAGATGAAAGGTGAAGAACTTAAGGGAGTGTTCGCAACCTAACATGTGTATCTAATAATTGTTCATATAAACTGCAATTTAATTGCTTACTAAATGTTTTCAAATGATTTTTACTTGGGTTCTGACCCGTACTTGAAAATTTTATCCAAAACCTTTCAGGTGTCCAGCCACACGAACACCAAGCAGGATGTTCTGTTCTAGGCATGCGTAGTTGCAGCACTTGTGGATGCTTGCAGGATTTGGACTTAGTCACTTCAGTTACTTCATTCCTAATGTAGGGTGAAAATCAGTATTTCTTTTGTGTGCGTAGCCCTCAGTTATTTCTTTTATGTCAGTTAGACTTTATATTCATATTTTTATTCATGTTGGACTCTTATATTGGATTTGGGAACTGATGGTTTATTGGGTATTATTTATTTCATCTATATATCTCGTGATTATTCAAATTATTTATTATTGCATGGAATGTTAATTTTTAAATTTTTTTTCACTCTTTGTTATTGTTTAAATAAAAAGATAAAATTTATCACTGACTTTTTGAATACTATGTGGTTAGTAAATGTTTAAAAATGTTTTCGATAGTAATGCTAAGAATGAACTAAATGGGAATCCTATTTTAATTTAATAAAGGTATGATCACCCGGTATTTAATTAGGCGGGGTGTCACAGATGTTATCAGAGCATCAGTTTCTAGTGTCCATAGGATCTTTATCTCTTTTCATGTTTTAACGTAGCATTATTTTATATATAGCCTTATCATAGGATTGTTGTATTCCTCTTCATATGCTATTTACGTTATCCTGCTATTAAGTATAGTTGAAGCGATTCATATACGAGTTCGATTGGACTTCATACACCAAACATGATATGACTACCACCGAGGGTCGTTGGGAGAATTGAAAGAGGAGAGGCTTAGTAGAAGACATGGAGTATTCATGAAATGGTGATCAAGATAGAAGTCATCATGAATATTATTCAGACAAGTGGAAATATGATAGTCTCTGAAGAAAAGTAGTTTCCCCAAGCACTGTCATAGATAACGATAGTATAATTTCAAATTTACCCAGCACAGTCGACAAGGAGGAAGTCATAGGGACTCATTTGAAGAGCCATCCATAAGGATCTGGGGAAGAGAAGAAGTTTGATAAGATAACTGAAGGAGATAATCCAATAACAATTGTGTAAGGTGAAGTGAAGCGATACCCAAAATTAGATTTCAGGTGAAATTTTAGCTCATAGGAGCAGCATTGAGTGACAAGAGTCAGTTACCACATGTATAGAAGCACATATGGGATTAAACAAGAAACTTAAGTGTTGTTTGACCGTAAGATCGTCCATCTGTTATTCAGACAGAAATAAAAATGGAGTTTTGAACTTATCACACATAGGCCAAGTAGAGACCGATCGTGAGGGAGAATTTAACTTGTTTAGAAAACTTCGTAACCACTGAAGGGGATACATAGAGTAAAATAAAAGGGAGTCTGTGTGTGTATAATGGACTCATGGTTAGAATACGAAAGAGTGAATGGGAAATTCGGCTAGAACGACTAGTGCAGATGTTGTCAAAGTTATATGTTTACAAGATTACAATGCTTCGATAATAAGGGAGCCAAAAGTGTGGGATAATCTATTCAAATGGAAAGACTAGATTTGATGGTGATATTGAAACACCACGGGAGGGTATACTTAGTAGGGGACCCATTTATGTCATATTGGATGAGTTGAATTTCAACCGAGTGATGGTAGGTTTAATCAAGGCCGGTGAGTCTAGAAAAAAATTCCATATGCCTGTAAAGCTAATGAGACAATGGGGGTAGCAACGGGACAGGACTACCATGTTTGAGAGAGGGAAACCCCAACATAGTCGGTGGGGACAAAGACAGGGGGATGTCACAAAAAGGTGTCCTATTTATGAAGTGTAGGTCCACCTATATTGAACTTTTCCACAATGAGAAAGTGAGACCAGTCAGACTAGGAAGTATATGGGAACGGTGCTAGTGGGGAACAATATCAGGAGGAGCAAAATTTTTGACTGGGTAATCGGGCTAAGAGATCTAGACCCGGAGATTTTCAACCTAATAATGGTGGTTTTAGGTAGGATCAAAAAGGTCCTTAGCAGCTATAACATTCAGTTCCTCGGGGTCATTAAGACCAAAGGAATAATGGGGAAGGCTAGTAGGGCCGTAATAAGAGGCAAAGAGATTATCAGGCTGAGGTTTCACTTGATGGAGTAAAGTCCATGAAGGAAGAAGTATTACCACAAGGTGAAAGAGTGGAAACTACATGATGAGATCCTGGATGTACGACCATTGTAACACATCATGGGTTAGTCTCGACGCGAGAGTTACGTTCAGGGACCCGACGAATTAGGCAAGGCAGAAGGGGAATGGAGGCTATATTATAGTTTCATCATTATGAGTGTGGGAAGTTCATCACTATATATTATTGTTAACACTACAATTTGTGTGGGAGTCGAGTTTAGCGGGTACGTTGGTCGTAACAGCCTTATTATGTATGTATAATTAATTACCGTGTGGAAATGGGGCTTTTTGGTGTCGCCTACGATAGAGCTAGTGTTTACACTAAAAATATAGTTGAATTAAGTTTTAATTTACTACCTTTGAGAGTTATGAGAATATAGTAGACAACTATCAGAGTCTTGTCTGATTAGTGATGGATTGAGCAATCGTAGATTCTGATAATGAGATGTTGTGTTTATTGTTCCATGGCATGATTTATTTTGCTAGGTGTCACCTGAAAGAGGGTCTAGCCTATATATACATGTAAATATGATATAAATTGTTGGATGATATATTTATAGAACTATAATTGTATAGTTACACTTAATCCTGGAGAGTAGGGATGTTTACTGATGTGGTTCAGGGTAAAACTGGATTTTTATCGAGCAAAGAGATATAATGCGTGACTTATTTGCACTAAGATACTAGTGATAGTAAGAGAGAAGTGATATATCTTGTCTCTTATAACATTAGAGTGTATGTGTATACTTTTATGTTAAGATACGGAGATTTGGGGGTGCGTGCTATGGACTGAGGGCCTAATGGATCTCGACGATCGACAATGTTAGGTAGTAATGTATCGGGGAGATTACTAATTTGGATTTTGCTTTATGAGATGTCCCACGCATGAAACTTAGTGCAACGTTGTAAGTGAGTAGATTTTTTGCCATTAGGACAAGAATTTAGCATCGTACTTATTGTAAGTTTAGGCAGTTATATCTGAGGGATAATACCTATGCTATAAATTGAGGCTATTGGATCCAGGTAACATTGATGCAGTTATTGACGAGCATAGGGTGTATGGGCGCCCTGGGCGGTTGAATTTATAATATTATCCACAATTCGAAGAGATATAAGTATGTGTAGTGATATCCAGAGTACGTGATTAAGATAGGGTAGAGACCTTGGAGTACTAGTCTTATCCGAATTTCGAGGATAAAATTCCTTTGTAAGGGGGAAGGTATATAACACTCCATTTTTTTGGAGAATATAGAAATGAATTAAATTAGTGATTTAGGAATTTATTGATTTGGAGAAATTGTTTAATTCGATGGTTTGGATTTAATTGATTCAGTTTAAGTTTAATTTCACGCGTACCATATTTTGAGGTGGAAATAAAAGAATTTTATGAAGTGAATCATATGGTGATTTTGATGTCACGATTGGTTTCTAAAGGTTCGAAATAATCGAAATAGTATACCCGAGTGTGTAGTTTGGGTCTTGGGGCAATTTTAGACCAACCCAAAACCATTTAAGGTGTTTCGATCATTCGGGAGTTTGAGGTTTAGAGAAATCCAAAAATTATAGTTTTATAGCTGCTATTAGAGAGAGGAAGCTATGGTTAACACAAAGCTCAAGGAAGAGACGCCATATGAGAGGAAGAGGAGGAGAGAACCAAGCTTCCTACACCATTTTTCGCCTCGAACGCAACATAATTGAGATCGGAGAGAGGGGAGAACAACCATAGCATCATACAAACAAATTTCAGACCTGTAATTGAGAGTCAGGTTTTTAAATTGCATTTTGTTATAAGCATGTTATAATACCCACATAGAGTAGGGTTTGATTTACATGTTTTTGGGAGATTTAATGTGAATTTGGATGGGTATAATCCATAAATGGAAGTAAGGGTGCATGTAGAGATATTCGTTTATGTTGGTAACACGAAATAACGGTGTTTGGGATAATTTGTATGAATAAAATCTGGGTTCTTGGTTATACAGATGGAGAACACGATAAAACTAGGGTTTTATGTTAATTGAAGAAGAAACGAATTGAATCATTAATGTTTTTGTGACAACTTTGTGTTAGAAATCATCCATATACACTAGAATAAGGTGTAGTTATGTTGGTTTAAAGTTTGGTATATAATCATGAGGTTTTTGTGGGTGAGACTTTGGAAAAATGCAACTATGTACAAGAACTGGTTTTCTACAAATTTTTGAATCGATTCGGCTAGGCGAATCGATTTAGGCCAAGGCTGAATCGATTCCGTTTGGCTAGATTTGTGAAATTTTCCCTTTAAGACCTTAAAGTGTGATGTGTTAATTAGGGACTTTTTGCGAACATAGAATATAATGATGGATATATTTGATGGCAGTAAGCCTATGTAAGTCTTAGATTTATCCACATATGTGAGAGATTAAGGCTAAGTTAGATGGGCATAACGATTAACGTAACAATTCGAGAGAATGTGAATGGATTACGGAGAGGGTAAAGGAAATTATGTGATATACCAGTAGGGTATTTGTGAATTATCTACTAAATTAATCAAAAGAAGTAACCATTGGTCCTTTGGGTATAAAATAATGCTCAGGAATGTACAATAATGAATTAATATTGTAAATTAATTGTACGGTGAGTATTTGAGAGATAAATACTACGTACGGGTGATAATCATCGGTTGAGTGTATAGCTATACGTATTATATTTATCTGTTGAGTGTATACCTATACGGATTAGATTTATAGGCTGAGTGTATACCTATACGGATTATGTTTATAGGTTGAGTGTATACCTATACGGATTATATTTATAGGTTGAGTGTATACCTATACGAATAAGGTTTATATTTTAGTGTATACATATACGAATTATATTTATAGGTTGAGGGTATTCCTATACGGATTATGTTTATAGGCCGAGTGTATACGTATACAGATGATATTCATGGGTTGTGCGTATGTCTATGTGCGACATATGGATTAGGATGTGTGTATACCTACTATGGGATTTCATATGTGTGTGAATATACCTACACTACTTTCTATCACAGAGATTCCCGCGTAATGGGCGATTCCACCTGGATGATTCCAGGGAGGTCAGGATTTGTGCCCCAAACATATAACTTAGAGCGGCTCACTACGTATCATATATTTAATGGGACCGATGTGTCTTTTGGGTACATTAGGTATGTGCGTAGCCCAAAGACTTAGAACTATGTTCGCTTCCATTGTTTGTTATATGATTTTATTAATGGTTCGAGGAGACATTCCAAATCGATAGTCCATGATTAGGTAGGAGAGGTACTTGGATTTATATCATAGTTTGCGAGTGCGCATTGTTATAACCAGATAGGGAGATGCAGTATTATTTATATACATACAGTGTGACATATATATATATATATATATATATATATATATATATATATATACTCATGGATGTGAAATTTACTTATGTGTGATAGTAGTGAGAATATATAGTATATATATAAACAATTATTAATCTATTTAAGTGTCCTAGTAGTGGGACTAGATAGTGTACATCTAAAGCGGTGATTAATCTACTTGTGTGTGTTATTAGTGAGATTAGATAGTGCAAATATAACATAAAATTTAATCTATTTATGTGTAATAGTAGTTAGATTAGATAGTTTATATCTGAACAAGGTTTAACTTACTTAAGTGTGATAGTAGTGGGACTAGACAGTGTATATCTAAATGAACATAAACCTACTAATGGGTAAATAGTAAGAAAGATAGGCAACATATGTCTAATGAAAGATTTAAATAGACAAAACTAATGGAAAGGATTGAATGATAACATATGTGAAATTTTAACTTTGGTTTAATAATAACATAAGGGAGATGTTAATTATTAATTAATTTGATTGTGTGCTATATGGGTGGTACGAGTAAGGTAAGGATAAACTTAACTAAGAACTTAATGATAATTAAAGGTATATTTTAGCATACTGTATGGGCGGTACGGGTGATCTGGATTGGTTAGTAGTTAGTTAGATACTGGAGACCTAGTTAGATTGGGTAAAATGACTAATCGGGAAGTAGAAAATGTTAGGTGTGCACTGTAGGTGAGAGGTTAGAAACTCAAGGGAGTGTTCATGACCTAACATGTGTATCTAATAACTGTTCATTTAAACTGCAATTTAAATGCTTATTAAATGTTTTCAAATGATTTTTTCTTAAGCTCTGACCCGTACTTGCAAAAGGTTTTCCAAAACCTTTTAGGTGTCCAGCCACAGGGATGCCAAGAAGGATGATATGTTCCAGGGATGCGTAGCTGCAGCACTTGTGGATGCTTGAAGGATTTGGACTTAGTCACTTCAGTTACTTCATTCCTAGTGTATAGTGCAGTTCTATATTTATTTCGGGCGTGTAGCCCTCAGTTATTTCTTTTATGTCAGTCAGACGTTATATTCAGATTTTTATTCATATTGGACTTTTATATTGGATTTGGGAATCAATGGTTTATTCGGTATTATTTTATTTCAACAATTTATCTAGTCATTATTCAAAATATTTATTATTGCATGGAATTTTAATTATTGTAATTATTTCCGTTCGTTGTGGTTGTTTGAATAAAAAGATAAAATTTGGCACCAATTTTTTGAATACTAAGTGGTTAGTAAATGTCTGAAAATGGTTTCAACAGTGATGATGAGAATGAACCAAATGGGAATCCTATTTTACTTTAATAAAGGGTTGAGCACCCGGTATTTAATTAGGTGGGGTGTCACACACTCAATGCTATATATGTGGTCAACGGGTCACATAGCTACTAATTGTATTGTCAAACTGAATAAATCTGATAAAACCAATATCAGTTAGACTTGGGATGACTCAAGTGACTCTGAAGAAGATTATCTCGAGTCTTCCAACTCTTTTGATCCTTGCATGTCTTTCTTTAAAAAATTTATCTATTCTAATGATATGTATGTTAAAAATTTTGAACCTGATGCTATAATGCCTAATACTATTATGTCTGATTATGTTTTGTCTACTTCTACTTTATTTACTCTTTTCGTAGATAATATAAATGCTGTAGACATTGCTAGTAATAGTTCTTCGATGATGTGTGTCAGTCAATATGTTCGTACTATTGATGAATTGAATGGGTGTGTGAGTTCAGTAAATAAAATCTAGGGGACAACTCACACACTGAACATACCGAGTCTGATAACAATAACCTCCCTGATATTCACACACTTTACGCTAAGACTCTTGGGAAGAGTATTAAACTAGAAAAGACAGTTAAGGACTTAACTGAAAAGGTACAAGCTTTAAGCCTATTAGTGAAACGGAACGTAAAGGACTATACAAATCAGTTTCTGGCCTATGAAATGAAAACTAAATCTTTTGTTCAAAAAATTTGAAACCTTTCTGAATCAAATGAGGTTTTGGAAAAGAAGTAGAAGGCAACTTTGATAGAATTGGAAAAATGTAAACAAAAAGTTTCAACAGTCTTAAAAAAAAATTCTAAGTTTGAAAATAATTTTGACTATTTTAAAGACTGTGTTTCATCAAGCAAAACCTATTCTGAAGATAAAACTGGTTTAGGCTTTGATCAGAAAACTAAGGCAAAAACCAACACTTTTCAACATGTACAATTTGTTTCTCCTAGAAAAAGACCAGATGACCTATGTCCTGATTTTCAATCCATAAAGAAAGATTTTGAAAATAAGCTAAAATAACCAGATAATCTAGTGGAAAATAGTCCAAATCCAACTGTTAAACCTAAGACTAAGTATGTTTGCCCCTATTAAGCAATGTGATCCTGAATTTAAAACTTTTGCAGTTAGACCTAAGGTCAATGTCCAACAAATAGATAAACCTCTTTTCAAATGTTTTCAAAATGTGAAAAAGCCGTCTAGCCACCAATACTTCTTTTATCGAGATGTTTATGGACAATGTCTCATTGAATGTTTTCAAAAATTATTGTATAAGCCTATCTATAATTCACCGGTTTACAAAAACATTAGCTATTCTGGGCGGAGCAGGAATAATTATGTAATTCCTAAACAGCCCAATAAAAACTCTAACTATAGAAGTTAGAAGAAATTATCACACGCTAAGAAGAAATCTAAGAGAAAGAGTCCTAGATCTGTTTCTAAATCAAAAGCTCACAAATATTTTAAAACTAGAGTTATTTGGGTTAGAAAGCACAATCTAATACCCCAGTTGAAGTGTAACATTGTTGTTTGTGCTTTGAAAGCTTAGAGGACTGCATCTGGTTAGTACTTAGACTTTAGATTCTCCAAGCATATGATTGGAGACAATACTAAATTAACCAACAAGACAAACTTCTTAGGAGGGAATGTTTTGTTGGGAGACGGAGTATCAGCTCAGATCATAGGTAAAGGAACACTCCAAGAAAAGGGACTCCCCATTCTCAACGATGTTTTATTAGTAAAATGTCTTAAGGCCAATTTGTTGAGAATATCTCAATTTTTTGATTCCGACCACACTATCACATTCTCAAAAGCTGAATGCAAATTTTTAAATGAGAGTGGTGATTGTATCCTTATAGGCTATAGAACCCCAAATAACTGTCACACAATAAATATGGGAAATGAGACCTTTAGGATAGCCAGACTTGATGATAATGAAATTTAGCATAATTGGTTGGGTCACATTAATTATGATAATCTTGGCAAATTGAGCTCGCAGGATATAGTTAAAGCTTTATAAAAAATAAAACCAATTTCAAATGTTGTTTGTGGGAGGTGTCAAGAAGGAAAATTGATTAAATCTGGTCACAAGAAAGTTAAAGACATTTTGACATCTAAGCCTCTAGTGCTGATCCACATGGATCTTATAGGTCTTTCGCGAACTGTGAGACTTTGGGGTAACGGTTACATTTTTGTCATTGTGGATGGTTTTACTTGGTTCACTAGGGTAGCTTTTTTAAAATATAAATCTCACACATTTTGAGAATTTTTGAAAATCCTTTTAATAATCGAGAATGAAAAGGATACCCAAATTAATATAATACGTAGCGATAGAGTAGGTGAATTGTAGGACTCAAGTGTAATAGAGTACTATAGTGGTAATGGTTATCAACATGAGTTTAGTTCTCCTAAATCACCCCAATGGAATGGTGTTTTCGAGCATAAAAATTGCACAATCCAGGTTATGGATAGGGTAATGATACATGCTAATAACTTGCCAAAATACTTTTGGGTTGAGGCGCTTCAACTATCATGTCACATCATCAACCGGGTCTATCTTCCGAAAAATACCAAACAAACCACCTATGAAATTTGGTATTGTAAAATCCCAATTTGAAATATTTTCAAACTTTTGGGAGTACTTTTTATGTATGCAAATACAGAGAACACCTGTCTAAGTTTGAAACCCGTGGTTACAAAGCCATATTTTTAGGTTACTCGTCAAGAAGTAGGGCCTATCGCATTTATAATTTGCGTACCAAAGTAATCATGGAATTAATAAATGTGATAATGAGTGACACAAATGTCGAGAGTAAAGATCAAGGATCAATTATCATAAAAGACTTTGAAAATATTTTACTTATGACTCTCTAAAGATAGTTGATTCCTTACCAACTAAGATCCTTGAAGTACCTAATTGGGTTTCTAAAGATCATCCCATTGATAATGTTATTGGTAATCTTGATGAGACAGAGCGTACATGATCCCAATTACGTAACCTAGCTCATTTTGCGTGCTTTATTTCTCTATTAGAACCAAATAATGTAAATAAGGCTCTCAGTGACTCATTTTGGATAGGTACTATGCAGGAAGAGCTCGTCCAATTTAAGGGTCATGACGTGTGGAATCATGTACGCATACCAGAAAAGAAAAGGGTTATTAGAACTTGTTAGATCATTAAAAATAAAACAAATGAATTTGGGATGATAGTTAGAAATAAACCTAGATTAGTTGCATAGGGATACTCTCAAGTTAAAGGAATATATTTTAAGGAGACCTTTGCTCCGTTGACTCTCCTCGAGTTTGTTCGTTTACTCTTGGCCATATCTTGTCACTTACAATTCAACCTTTATCAAATGGATGTTAAACCTTATTTTTTAAATGGTATTTTGATGGAAGAGATCTACCTTAAACCATTGAAAGGATTTATCAATCCTCATTGCTTTAATCAATAAAGGTTTCGACATGGTGAAAATGACCAGATGTTATTTGTCAAAAAATTTAACAAACAGATCTTAATTGCTCAGGTATATGTTAAAGGCATTATATTTGGATCTACTTCTCCAGCTGAAGTTAAAGAGTTTTAAAAACTTATGCACGGGGAATTCCAAATGTTGCTTATGGGGGAGCTTCAATACTTTTTAGGTCTCCAAGTTAGGCAAAAAAATGATGGGTTATTTATATCATAGTCTAAATATGCAATTGAATTACTTAAAAAAATTCAGATTAGATAATGCTAAAGTTTCTAGGATTCCCATGAGCACCTCTACGAAATAATCCAATGATGAGAATGGGAAACCAGCAGATCCTATACTATATAGAAGTATGATAGGCAATTTAGTGTATATATCCTCCTCTAGACTTGATATGATGTACGTTGTTTGTGTTTGCGCTCGTTATATAAGTGTACCTCAGGAAAGTTACCTTATTTATGTTAATAGAATAATCAAATAAGTCAAGGAAATAATAAACCTAGGTATATGGTACTCAAAAGACACCACAAGGACAATTGTAGGATACACCGATGCTGACTGGGTCGGATGCTCATATCATAAAAAAAGAACTTTCAGTTCTTAATATTATATAGATAACAACTTAGTAGGGTGGAGCAGTAAAAAATTGAACTGCATATCTCTTTCCACAATCGAATCATAATATATAGTGGCAGGAAGTTGTTGCGCTTAATTATTATGGATAAAGCAAATGCTTAGCGACTATGGCATTAATGAAGAAAAGCTGAATTTATATTGAGATAATAAAAGTGCGATCAATATCTCTAAAACCCCTGTTCAACATTCACGTACTAAACATATTAAAATTATACATCATTTTATACGTGAATTTATTGAGTCTAAAGAATTAGAGATTAACTATTTACCCACTGAACATTAACTAGATGATTTGATCACTAAACCTTTGGATAATTTACGTTTTGAATACTTAAGTAAATCCATCGGTATGATTATGCTTGACAAGATATATATATCATCTATCATATCCTCTAGTTACTTTAAAGCTTATAATTGATCTCTAAGGATATAGGGACATGGCCGTGTGGTAAATGATAAAAGATGCCTCCTATCTCTATTTTATGTATGAGACCCCTGAGGTGACCCATTGATTGATTTATGTTTATAGAATTATGTTTACATTGCTTGTTATGTTCACTATATGTTATTCACCCTCTGTATAATTGAGAAAAAATGGGGGAGAGATGTTTGAGTCCATCAGGAAAATTATGTAAAATCTTGACTAATTCTTGATCTTTGCCATTAGTTTGTATTATTTTTCAGGAAACAGAACCATCAAATCTGTTTAGGGTAATGGTTTGGTCATTGTTGAGTTTTTGTATAAGAATACATTTTCTTATTTTTTTTATCCCTACGAGTCTTAGATGACTCAAAGGAGATTTTATCTCTCAATTCCAAAGGGGGAGATTGAAGCACACTATATAGTTCACTCACTTGAGTCTACACTATATAGGAGCTCCAATTAGTTTGTAAATGTAAACAAAATAGAGTCCCTCCTTCAAGTACATCATAGCTTATCCATGTGCTACATCATCATCAACAAAGATCAAAGTCGTACTGGTAGAAAACCATAACACTTAACACATAGGATTGCATTTCATCTCATATTTGATTACAGTGTGTTAGTTGGAATTAAAATGATTTTTTTTAATTTTTAAGAATTTTAAAACAAATAAATTCTATTTTTTAAATAATTAAAATAAAGTTTAAATTGTTTTGGAGTTAAATTTTGTATTTTAAAAGTTCCTAAAAATGGCTTTTGTATAATACAAAATTGATATAAAGTATTGTGGTTCAAAGTTGAACTTTTAATAAACTAAAAAACACGCATTTTTGAACCGTTATTATCTGTACATGTGTTGGTTTATTGTTAGTTCAAATTGTGTTCGTTTTCTCTCACAATCCTGAGCATCACTTATAGCCGTTAGATAAAATCTTATCAACATTCTGTGTGTGTTTTAAGACGATCCAAGTGCATTCTCTTTTACCCAATTAGAATGTAACTTTGTGCGGTCGTCTATCAACCCTTATATTTTAATTCGAATTGTTGCATTGATCTCATCCATCCATTCTCTTCAACGTTCCAGACCCTTCCATGCTTAGTATAAATAGATACCTTAAGGTCCCCATTTGAAGACTTTTGGCATTTCGTTCAGTTGAGAGACAAAAGAGATAAGAGAGAAAATAAAAAGGGAGAGAAAATAAAACGTAGAAAAACTCTTTCAAAATTTTTGAAAATCATTTTGATAGTGAGGTTTTCATATTCCTCATAGTTTCAATCTCACTCTCAACAACCTCACAGTTTATGATATGATTTCTCTTTAGAAACTTGAAGATATAAGACAGTGATACAATCAAGTTTAGATTTCTAGGCCATTTTTTTTATTTCTTATTTGTGAAATATTATTCTCTTGTTGTTGTTAAAAATCTTTAAAAACTATTTTAATACAACATATCTTATTTTTACAAAACTGAAATCATAACTTGCATGTTTTAGATTTGAAAATTTTCTCATTGAAAAATTGTGTTTATAAATAACTTCTAACGATCTTGGTTTTAAAGATTCTAAAGGCATTCCGATCTTGAAATATTTTTTTACTAAAAGAATGAATCTAAATTTCAAAAGTGTAAAATATAATCTCATATTTAGTTTGTTTATAATTCATAGGATCCGCTTGTAATTAAATGTGTGTGAGTACATGCATGACATTTTAGGCACATCACTCACTACACAATCACCCACAAACACTAAAGTGTGTTATTGGTTGAAGGATTTTGACTATTGAGTTGAGATCGTATAAAAGGAGAAAAGAAGCAAAGCAAGGATCAAAGAAAGGACAATCCAGTTTTATAAAGAAGTCAAAAAAGATACTAAGAAGGAGTGGAATCTCAGTTAGGTATATTTCTAGACTTAATATAGGAATTAATTGTATGATTTGTTATATGCTTGTAACCTAAAACCATTTGTAGTGGATTTTGTTTTTGTGGCGTCGAGGTCACCGTGGATGTTTTCCCAATTAGGTGGGGGGTTTTCCAAGTAATTTTTTTTATCTCTTGTGTGCGCTTTTTAGTTCTTCATTGCTACATTCTGTAAATATGACTTAGGTTTATTCTAAAACATATTTTCAAGAGACTTAAATAATTTGTTCATTAAACTATTCTTGACACATCTTGTGTTCTTATAAATATTTTTGTAATAGTTTCTTCAAAAAGGATTTTTGAAACTCATTAAACCTTTTTAAATTTTGTTAAAATAACAAGTGAGGTTTTTCACCAAATTCCTTTAAAATCAAGTATAAACATTATGAGCTTCTCTTCCAACATCTGATTCACACGCTCAGTCATTCCATCCATCTATGGATGCTAGGTTGTACTGAATTGTAACTCAGTTCCCAAGGGCTCCTAAAAAACTCTGTAAAAAATGGGAGAAAACTATATTGTCCCTATCGAACACAATATTAATCGGCACCCCATGTAATCTTACAATCTCGGCTATGAAAATATGGGCGTACTCTGTCGTCATATAATTTTTCCAAACTGACGAAAAGGGTTCCACCTTGGTCAACTGATCCACTATCACCCTATAGAATCATGACACCTTTGCGTAGTCATTATCCCTATAATAAAATCCATCGATAAGATTTCCCACTTCCACACCATAATTTTCAATGGTTGAAACCTTCTGAATGGACTCTAGTAGTTTATCTTTACTAGCTTCGATGTGGCACACTGTGAGACAAACTCAGATATATCTCGCTTCATACCTGTCCATGAATACTTCCTACGCATATCTTTATACATTTTATCTCCACCTGTATGTATCGTAAATATCGACCCATGGGACTCTGTCATAACAACATGTTTTAAGTCCCTATCATCTGGACTATGAGTCTCCCATTGAAGCGTAAATCTCCCTCAGAACCAATTGAGTAGGATTTTTCCCCCGTGCCAAAAGTTGTTTCACCTTATTCTGGAAAATCTAGTCCCTTTCCTGTGCTTTTAGAACCCATAACACAATCTTGGGTGTGACAATCAACACTTCCATGCAAGCCCTGACAACTCAATTAGATAAACGAAGCTCACCCCACTTAGCCTTCCAAATTTCCGCCAACTCTAATGTAGGTATTCAGCTCAGCACATATGCCACAATGTTAGTCTTACCTAGGTGATACTGAATGTCGAACTGATAGTCTCTCACAATTCTAACCACCTACGTTGTCCCATATTAAGATCTTTTTGTGTAAACAAATACCGTAGTGATTTATGATCCGTGAAAAGACTGAATTTCTCCCCAGGAGGTAATGCCTCCAAATCCTCAAGGCAAAAAAATCTACAACTAACTCCAAGTTATGAGTAGGATAGTTCTTCTCATGGGGCTTAAGCTTTGGAGAAGCATATTCTATAGCTCGATCATCCTGCTGAAAAACACCCCCAAGTCCTGCAAAGATGCGTCCATATATACCAGATACTCTACTCCTCCGTTAGGTAGTGCAAGTACAGATGTTGAAGTCAGGTTGTCTTTCAACTTATCAAAATCCAACTGATAATTGTCATCCCACACAAATGGATCCCCTCTAAGAGTCAACGTCGTCAATCAATCCGCAATCTTAAAAAATACTTTAATGAACCGACGATAATATTCTACCAATCCCAAGAAACTACGAACTTTTGTGGGTGTCATGGGTTCTCCCCACTCTCTCACCGCTGCTACTTTACTTGGGTCCACCGCGCTTCCTTTATATATCACCACGTGATCCCAAAACTACACTTCACGTAAACTAAAACCACACTCCTCCAACTTGGCATAAAACTAATGGTCCCTCAATGTCTGAAGAACCAAACCTAAGTGTACATCATGCTCAGTCTCAGTCCGAGAACACACAAAAATGTTGTCAATTAACACGATCACAAACTAGTCAATAAAATATATGAACACTCGACTCATGAGATCCATAAATTCTATTACAGCATTACTCAACCCAAAAGGAATAACCTTGAACTCATAAGACTCGTTATGTGTCAGGAATTCAGGCTTAAGGAAGTCTTGCTCTCTAATTCTCAATTGATGATTCCAGACATCAAATCTATCTTTGAGAAGTACGTTGCTCCTCAAATTTGATCAAATAAGTCATCGATCCGAGGTAACGAATGAAGAGATCCATCCTTTTTCTTTACAAAAATCACTGGATCACCCCCTGACAGTGTACTCCATCTAATAAAACCCTACCCCAATAGCTATTGAATCTATTCTCAAAACTCTTTTATCTCTAATAGAGCCATGCGGTATGGTTCTCGCATAATCGGTCTCGTTCCTTGCCTTAAGACTATAACAAACTCAATCTCCAAACTCCATATCTCCTAAAATACATCCACAAATTCACTAACTACGGAATTGAGTCTAATGAAATAACTATCTCCTGTCAGTTATCCTCCTCAATGTAATAAAGATGTGTGGTTGATCCTCCTCCGAGAAGGGTCATCACAACCAAAAACATCTCCTGCCTTGGGATAGTAAATAAAATGGTCCTTCCAAAATAATCCACCGTCACTCGATACTCTGCTAACTAGTGCATGCCCAAGATAACATCATACCCAATCATATTTAACCCAAGTAAGTTGTTTACTAAACTCAGTCTCCCCACGTCTATCTTTACCCATTTACATACTGAGTGAATAAATGACCCATTACCTAAGGGTGAATTTAGACATATAATTATACCATCGGTTGTCTCTCGCAAACAAGTCGTATGAAAATTTAGTATGAATAAATGAATGCGATGATCCAGTATTAAAAAATACTTGATCCATATGACCATATATAGGCAACATACCCTCTACTGTAGGTGGCACTTGGGTTGCCTGTGGTATCATCACATTATGGATGTTGTGGCCATCCCCGATCCTCACAGCGGGCGAGCGGGCAGAGTGAGGATCCTAGGTCCCGCACGTCCTTCTTGGGAGCGTTTCGACCGGCGTCATTGATGAAGTGAAAAATGTAAAAAGAGGGATTCGCCAGTCTATTTTACTCAAAACAGAAAAAAGAAAGGGAGCCATCCCGAAGGACAGTATCCAAAGACATACTGATGCATACGAAACTAAAATGATTCGAAAAGGGTCCAGGGGCTAAGTTACGAAATGGGAAGGTGTGAGGCACCCATTCCGCCCTTACGTTATCTCATGGGTTTTTGCTATTTTCCCCGTGATATGTGTGCATGTGTATATATAATGGAGATAGGAGTCATCGACTTGTACCGTGGAAGAGGTAAAGCGAGTCATCCGTAGGAATGTAAAAATAATATTAAAAAATAGGATTTATGCGATTATCCATACATTGATCGTTATGATGGAACGATAATGCATATGGGATAATACACTACTAAGAACAAATATATAGAATATAAGATAATCGAGTTTAGAGAAAAATAGAAAAGGAAAGAAAAAGTAAAAATAGGACTCGAGTCTCGGATTTTATCCCGAGACGCCTACGTAGCCTATAGAGGCATCAAAGTCCACGTAGTTCGTATGAAAAATGAGGGGTGGGGTTTATCACATAAATCCAATCAGAAGATTCTCTTATTTGTGTGTGTGTGTAGAAAAAGTGTTTTAGTTGTGATAAAGGTGTAAGAAAAGTGTGAGAATTCCCGTTTGGAATTTATGTGAAAACTCTCTTTTTCTTATTTTTTGGGTTTTTATTTGTATGAAAATAAGGGATGTGCAATAATACTAAATAAAAAGTATATTAGGATATGTGAGATGAGAGAATAAAAGTGTTAATTAATAAAATAGGTTAATGCGAATTTATGGAGAGAATTGAGAAAATTGGACATTCTTGAAGATCTTGAGCTTGATCTTAAATTTTGGTGAGTAGCCCTTGCACTTGGGTTATGATGGAGGGTAGTGAATTCACCATGTTTGATGAAAAGGATGATGAAAAATGAAGGTTGGAAAGGGATTTGGATGTGGAAATCACGCTGACTACGAGAGAGGTTTTCTGGATTTTCAGAGAGGGATGTCTAACAGATCTGGGCTCCCTTTTGAAATGAGGTCAAGGCCTCCTTTTTATAGTCCCAGGGCATTGCCGATCGAAATTTCCCTGGTCCTACTAATCGGCAGGTGTGTTTAGGCACACTACCGATAGGCAGGGTCTGGGACTTACCATTTTGCAGTGTCTTTCAGGCCTTTTTAGAAAATCGGCTGCAAAGCGTAAACCGTTGATCTGAATTGTGCACAGGGTGGACCATTGGAAAGGTAATTCAGATACCTTCAAAAGGACTTGGGACCACTCTTAGGTTCGGGAGTTGACTTTGGGTCAAATGTGACTCGGAAGCGCTCGTCGATCCATTAAACGGGGAATCATCAGCATAAATGGATCGTTCGTCCGCATGGTAAGTATGAATCGCGCACGGGGAAGACCGTTGGAAATATTAGGAAATGTACTTCGACAATCCAAAGAGTTTGATCCGGTTCGAGGAGTTCACTTTGGTCAACCGGGACCTGGAAGGGTTTGGTGACCTCTCGGAGTAAAACATATTTTTCATTCATACTGTAAGTCGGAATCATGCATGGGATGGATCATTGAAAAGGGGTTTCAGTGGCCTATGAAGATTCATTCAGTCTTGATCCAGCTAAAGAGTTAACTTTGGTCAAATAGAGCCTGGGAGCGTCCGGTGGCCTCTAGATCAGGTTTTGAGGAAAAACGGGTCGTTCCTCCGGATGGTAAGTCAAAATCATGCACGGGATGGACTGTTGGAAAAGGGATTCATGGCCCATCGAAGATTCATTCAGTCTTGATCAAGCTGAAGACTTTGACTTTTGGTCAAATGGAGTCTGGGAGTGTCCGATGGCTTCTAGGTCAGTACTCGGGGTATGACCTGGGTTTATAGTGATGAAGGGAGATGTTAAGGACCTAAGGAGAGTTTAAGGGGTAATAGAATGGGTTATCTACAGATCCCCTTAACATGTGAGTTTGGAACAGACGATAGTCGTTGAATAGATACCGCATGATGCTTTGACATAGGATGACCAATTCAGGGGGTCGAGGCCGATTCTAAGGACCTTGGGGGGTAAGGATGACCAATTTAGAGGGTCTAGGCCGATTCTGATGACCTGCGGAGTGTGCTGGGGATAACCAATTTTGTGGGTCAAAGACAATTCTGAAGGCTTGAAGATGTGGATGATCGATTCTATGGGTCAATGTCAATTCTGCGGGCTTGAAGATGAGATGACCAATTCTGCGTGTCGAAGCCAATTCCGCGGGCTTAAGTAGGGATGACCAATTCTGTGGGTTGAAGCCAATTATGCGGGCTTAAGTGGAGGTGACTAATTCTGCTGGTCGAAGCCACTTCTGCAGGCTTAAGTGGAGGTGACAAATTATGCGGGTCGAAGCCAATTATGCGGGCTTAAGTGGAGGTGACCAATTCTGTGGGTCAAAGATGATTCTGAGGGCTTAAGTAGGGATGAACAATTATGTAGGTCGAAGCCAATTCTATGGGCTTAGGTTGTGATGACCAATTCTGCGGGCTTAAGGTGGAGGTGACCAATTCAGCGGGTTGCAGCTAATTCTGTGGGCTTAAGTAGGGATGACAAATTTTGTGGGTCGAAGCCAATTCTGCGGGCTTAAAGGTGAGATGACCAATTTTTCAGGTCAAAGCCAATTCTGCGGGCTTAAGTAGGGATGACCAATTCTGCGGGCTTAAGGTGGAGGTGACCAATTCTACGGGTCGAATCCAATTCTACAGGTTTAAAGTGAGATGGCCAATTCTGCAGGTCGAAGCCAATTCTGTGGGCTTAGGGTGACGATCCAAGACCTAGGTCAATTCTGACCTAAGAGAGGTGACGACCGAGGACCAAGGTCAATTCTGACCTAAGAGAGGTGATAACCGAGGATCAAGGTCAATTCTGACTTAACTAAGATGACGATCCAAGAACGAGGTCAATTATGACCTAAGAGAGGATAAATATTGGATTTCAAGTTTTGCTGGGGAATAATGAATGAGATAGGGAGTCGATTGCTGAGGAAATCCTTGTGATCTTGGAGATTTTATGGAGGGATAGTAAAAAATTCTACTTGGGAAGTGATTAAGTGATCCGGGTATTGCTCGGGGAGGTCTAAGACCTTTGGGGAATAGGAGGTGATCCTTAGAGATCCCCCGACGATTTCTTCGGGAGGAGATTTACTTGGATTTTGAGACTTCCGCTGGGGAATTAGGGGTTTTGCTTGAGGGAATGCATAATTTTCTTGGCGAAAATGTTCTAAATCCTTCTTGGGATATTTAGGAATTTTCTGAGGATTTTTCAGTATTTTCTGAGATTTTTTGTACGAAATTTTAAGGGGGTGCCGATCGGCATGGTATAGAGGGTGCCATTCGGCATTGGCACAGACTTTTGGACTGCCTCGGGAAGGAAAAGGGGCAGCGTCGATCGATAGTTGGGGGGTCAATGCCAATCGACATGACCCTTGGCATCCTATATAAAGGGGGAGAATCCCTTCATTTTTCACACCTTCTTTCTTTCTCTCTTTCTGCGATTTTCCTCTATAAATCGTTCTAGCATTCCGATCTCTTAAAAATGGCCGCCTTTGTGAGCACTACAACACATAGGGAGTGGTTGACTGTTGATGAATGAGCGAACATGGAGTGGAGGGCCAGGGCGCCTCTTACTTTGGGGAGCGAGAATTCTTTTGATGAGTTCGAGCCAGTTGCGAATGAGCGGACCTTGCTACGGGAGCCGTTGCATCATCGCTCTTCGAGGGTAGTGAGCCCCGATGGTTATGTAAGTAACCTGAGTTTTGGCATTCTTCTCTTTTTTGATGATTTTTCCTTTTCTTCTTGAATTTTGACAAGTTTTTTTTACAGTCTGACATATCTTTGAAGAACATGCGTGCCCTTGGGAGGACGGGGCTTAAGGATATTTGGGAGCATCTTCCACCTGTGGTGCATTGGGTGGTATCATCAGTGGGTTTTGGAAGGTTGGTGTATGCGCTTTGAGGGAGAGATGGTGGGATACTACCCATACCTTCCATTTCGGTTTTGGGGAGATGACCTTGACTCCCATAGACGTGCAACAGCTGCTGGGGCTAGATTATGACAGAGAGCAGATAGAATTTGATAGCTCCCTGCGGGTCAGGCCAGAGGCGGTGCGTGTGATGCTTGGTGACGTAGGGAGGATAGTTTCTGGGGATTCCATCTAGCTGTCCTTGCTGAAGGATGTTTTGATGAGTAGGGTGGTTAATGTGGAGGATGGGCTACAAGTGAGGCAGATGGCCCAATTATTCAATTTATTGGTGCTGGGAGGTTTCATGGTGGCATCGAGCGGCGATGTCATCCATTTGTGGTTATTTACGTATTTGAGGATTTTTTTTAACATCCCTCTCTATCATTGGGGGAGCCTAACTTTAGTGACCCTCTATTTTTCTTTGGATGCATTCAGTCGGTGTTGTTGGCAAACTTTTACTAGAGCCACGTATCTTCTTGAGGGATTCTTCAGTTTATGCATTTTCATGCATTCACATTTTCCTTATGCGTCTCTTTTTTATTGTGAATTCTTGTCTTTGGCAGACGTGGTTCTATGAAGTGATTGGGTGTAATACCCAACTGATTTCCTTAAGGACGAGACTGTTAGGAACTTTTTCCAATTGTATCGATGGCGGAAGGCCAATTGACAGTCGAAGGAATCTCTTTCTTTAGAGGTGGTGCATCAGGTCTTGAATGTCCTGACCAGTGGTAGGGTAAGACTCTTTCCTTTTCAGTACTGGTTTTTGCATGTTCTGATTCTGTATTGACTTACGCTTACTTGGGGGTTTTCAAATGACCTTTTACCCTTGGGGGACAACCATTCAGGATACAGGGGCGACTAGGGTGAATGTGTAGTGAGGCATTTGTTGGCGCATGACTTTGGCCATTCTTGGTATCTTGGGGAGAGGGAGGTTCGACAGATCACTGAGGAGGAAGTGGTGGTTCCACCTGCGTAGCCTTCTACGTCTATGAGGAAGGATCAGCTGCTGCCGGAGGATGCGAGGATCGCGACGATGATCGGAGAGTCCTACCTATTATACACTGATATGGTTGCACCATATGACTATATGGACTTTGTGAAGAGCTGGTTAATGGTGCCCAGCATATATGATCCCTTGCATTTCCCTCTTGAAGGTTCGAGTCGGGCGGTGGGGTCTTCCCACAGCGGCTGCGGTCCTTCGGTTTCTGCGATGGCGGTGACTTCAGAGGTTCCCTTTGTTCGATTTCATACCCCTTCGTACAATATTTGGCATGCTGATAGAAGGATGGTCCCCATGTTGCACCATCCTCATGTGATGGATCCGGAGGAGCTGGGTTTGACAGAGGAGGTTCTACATTCTGTGGTATACCTTCTTCCTCTTTTTGGTTCCTTTTCTGTTTTGATCACTCTTTGATACTGATTTTGCCTTTTACTTGCAACAAGTTCGGGTGTCGACCACTTGGCGGAGAGACATCAAAGACTGGATATCTTCGGTGACTACCCATATTTGGGATGCGATCCCGGCTCCTTCTTGCTTGGTGTCATCTTCTTCGTCCGGGGAGGACTCTGGCTCGGGTAGTGGTGGTGCTTTGTCTCTTCGTAGGGGAATAATAGCGTGTCGCAGGGGTGGAAGCTCTTAGAGAGAGGTGAAGGGTAGGTGAGAGAGAGAGAATGTGGGTTCGGGCTGAGTCCCGTTTTTGTTTATTTTCTTTATTTCCTGCAAAATTTGATGTAACACAAAAGAATATATATATATATATATATATATATATATATATATATATATATATATATATGCAATGGGACTTTTTATTATCTTTTGTTAATGGTGAATGCATGCACATGGGCTTTTACTTTGCTGCTGAGACCGTAAGAAGAGATATTTTTGGGATTTTGGAGGAAGTTTTTAAAAATGAGAAATTATATAGGGGTGGAAGGGGATTTTTGAAATTCAGTTGAGAATATCAATTCATTTTTTATTGATCTTCTGATTTTGAAAAAAGAGGAAAAAGAAAAATTTCCAAAAATAGGGGGTTCCCGATCGGCAAGCCCCTTGTCCTGCCTATCGGTAATCAAGTCCGGCCCTATCAATTCAACTCTTTGATTAGTTCCCTCTTCAGCCTCTTGTACTTTGTGGGGTAGGATTCCCTTTAATTTTTGCATGGTCATGTCTTTTGTGAGGGTTTTCAAGTATAAAAAGCGGTAAGGGTGGAGTGTTTTCATCACACCTTCACATTCTTACTTACTTGCCTACTATTTCTTAGTCTTGCAAGATGGCTCTCCCTGGTAGCATTGAGTTTGCTAACTACCTCGAAGCCTTGAAAGCAACATGCTCTTATAATGTTGACTACAATGCTTTCACTATGCGTCGAGTTTGTTTGTGGCATAACCGGCCCATTGAGTGGAACATGTTGATGGCGACGGTACAATTTTGGTACCCCGAAGACCATGTATTTCGTTTTGGGTTGGATAAAGTTTGTCCTACCAACGAGGAATTTTCTGCCATGCTGGGGATAAATCCCAGTGTTGCTTCAGCTCTGCCTTAATTTTCCCATTCTCCCTGGGAGTTGTTGGCTGGGATTTTTCGCATTTCTCCTTCGACGGCCAGACCATTGGTTATTGGGGGAATGATCTCCCTTTTGGCGGTGTTACAGTCCGTGCATTTGCAGGAGGCTGGCGATGCTAGATACGCAGGAGCCGTTGTTCTAGGCTTAATATCCAAATTTCTGCTGGTTATGGGGGAACTACTAGTGGACCCATAACTTGCACCTATTATTTCCTGGATGTCATACTGTCGCAATCCTGCGGTGGTGATACTGGAAGAGATTTGAATGCCCTGGATGCCTGGCGAGAAGGTCATTCTGACTTTCTGAGGGGTAGCCCCGTGATGCTGTTCATGTGGTTGTCTGAGAGACTCCGCCTGGTGACTCCTTCGAAATACCCTTTATCGATTGTACCCAACTTCTTTTCGCGCTATTTTATCAGCGTTGACTTGGACATCGAGAGCAGGGAGAACTGGTTTGTGGAGCAGGGGACTCTAAATCAGTGTTAGTCAGTGCCTTGGTGGGGACAATTGATGCCTATTCTGGAGCTAGGAGAATACCCATATGTCAAGCTGGTTGGTCTTAGACCGACCTCTATCTATTTTCCTTGGCGGCTTCTGTGTTAATTTGGCTGGGAGAAGGTCATGCCACCTCGGACACTAGACTTCTTTTCGGTAGAGGATTTGACTGAGCGTTTACGCATGCGTCTTGGCTCTTTGTGGGAGAATCGGCGTCTGTTGTCTCGTCCCTCTCAGTCTGTTGGGAGAGTTTGGCATATCCCCGGGGATTATATGAATTGGTTGTGGAGGAGAGTGGTCAGCAAGATCTTGGCAGTGGAGACTAGAAAAACGTGGCTCGTTTTATTTAATACCATGGAGGGAGGTTTGTGGTTTTTTCGAAGCTATTTTGGGATTATCAATCCATGGAGCGCCTGCGGCACTCAGTCAGGCAGGGGAATCTTAGGAACCCTATGATGAAGATGATAATGACAGGGAGGGCTCCTCTAGTAGCTGCGGATAGGACTCTTGGAGACTTTATGATGGGGAATAAATGTGGGGATTTAATTTGGCTTTTTAGGAAAGTGGGGGGAGGGAGTTTATCCGTTTCTTTTCTCATGTAATCTTTACCGAAATTTCTTATTAGTGAAATAAATAAGTTTTTGATCATCCAGCTGTGCCTTTTGATGAGTTTTGTGTTTTTGAGATATCTATACCGATCGCTAAGGCATACATAATCTTTTTGTTCAAGTATATGTTGGAATGGACTGTCATTCTTGGAGATAAGAAAAGAATAGTGTTTTGTGAAAAAGAAAGGGTCGTGCTCATTTAAGGTGTATGAGCTTCCTACTTACCTTTGGGGTTTTTGAAAAATCTTTAATTTGTTTGAAAATGGTTTATTGCAGAGGATCAGGCCCACGTATTTCTGGCTAGAGGGAAATGAAGAGATTTTTTATAATAGAAGGGATATGAGAAGAGTCGTAGCGTGCTGAGTGATACGGCGGAAATATTGCGTATTTCACCCGTTAACCTACGCGTTATTAGCCCCCTCGGGCATCTTATTCCCTATATTTATGCTCGTTAACCAGACAACCCTCGGATTTCTATGTTAACATGTTTCGCAGGTGTTAATTGAGCTTTTGTAGGTATTTGGATGCTAAGTGTGAAGTCCGGATGCGTTTCGCTCGATTTCCGTACACAACCGCACGCGCAAGGGCATTTTAGTCTTTTGACAGCTTGGGCACCTGGCACGACATCTACACGGAAGTTTTAGCTCTCCTCGCTAGCTTCGCGTGGCCGCGAACGGTGCGCGATTCCGATGCATAACGACAAAGTTACGGCGATTGGAGCGACGTTGGATTGTATGCCAAAACAGGGAGGATTGCAGGCTGCCCCTGCTTGGTCGATCTATCGACCATAAGGGTCGATCGATCGACCATTCTTATTTTTGCCACGAATTACACTATCGATCGATCGACCAAAGGGGTCGATCGATCGATCCCCTGTTTTTCTGCAGATATTTTCTTTTCTTTTCTTTCTTCTTTTCTTTTATTCTAACTTACTATATAAGCCAAATTTTGGTTTTGTAATAAAGGGGCAGCCCAATATACGATTTTAGGTTAGGTTTTAGCTTAGGTTTTTGGGGTTTTGATTGGTTTTTCTTCTTCTTCTTGGATTGACAACCCATGGGTTTGTAAGATTGAATTATTCACTTCCTCTCCATTAATCTAGTTTGTTTTTCTTCTCCTCTTGCCTTGTAATTTAGTTTCAATGCTTTCTAACTAGTTTACATGCTTTAATTCTTGCTTTCTTAGTCTAATTAGCATAATTTAGTTTAACTCACCATGCACCCTTAGATAAATAGGGTCGGGATTTCATTTCCGCCATTTTCGGGCCCCGAGCTCCGAAAACTAGGTTTAGTGCAAAATCGCGTTTAATTGAAACCGCGCGTATCAAAGTTGGATTGCTAAGCGTTTATCTTTCTTTGTCATGCAACGTTAGAGTTTATAGCGATAATTCGAATTTAATCCGCGTGTGATCATTTTTCAGTTAAATGTTTTATCTCGCAACTTTGGGTTAAATTCCTTCTTGCGTGATGTTTATGCTTAATTGAAAATGCTCGATTAAATTGCTTTCGAGCCTTAATTCTAATTAGTAGTTGTTTCGATCCGTTTGGTGGAATGCGATCCCGATCCTCGCTTTCCTTTAATTTATCGTTAACTTATTCTTTTCTTTTGTTACCACAACCAACCTATCATCTTTTCATTTATTTATTTTACACTTTTATTCCTGAAGTTTTAAAACAATTAAAATCTAAAATTCAATCACTCCCTGTGGATTTCTTACGATACCCGACTTACCGCTGTGCTTGCTTGTCAAGTGTAGTAGTATATTAGGTTCTTTTGTATCGCGGCGGCGAAACACACGACGATTGTGCACTTACACGCGCACACTTTTTCCGCCCGATCAAAATGGCGCCGTTACCGGGGAGTGTGTTTTAGATAGTAATTGTTTTATTATTTCGTAGTATTTTTCCTTTCCTATTTGTATTCTTTCTTTTAACCTTTCTTGCAGGATTTGCATACTTGAGCGCTAAGAAACTTTGATTCGCGGTTGCTCACTTTATTGCTCGGATTCTCCATCTACAAACAACGAGGTAATCATGTCTTTCTATTATAGTTATTACGGTTATTCTAATGATTCTTACTTTGGGGATAGTTTTCAAGTTTTCCATTTTCAAGATTTTCTTTAAAATGAAAGACTTGAAAACATTTATCGAAATGAAAATCGTTATTGGGAGCTTGAGTTGGATTCATTATTCGAATCCAATGACGATTCTCATTTCATTACTTTCGAAGACGAGTTTCAACCAAATGAGGAGTCCGAAGCTCTTGAGCCGAGGAAGCCTACTTTGGAAGAAACTTTGCTTCTTTACTCCCAAGGTTTGGAAAGCTTAAATGATGCTGGAATGAGACTAGGCGCACTTTGCGATGAGATGAATTCTTTGGCACAAAACAACGAGGAGGTGGAAACTTGTGTTTCACCTCACTTTTTCAGAGAATTTCTCATCGAGTGTGAATCTCTCTCCCTCGAAATTCAATCTCCTTCCGACGATGAGTCGATTGAGATTGAATTTGTTTCATCACCATATACGTTTTCCGACATTGAACCATTAGAATTACCGGTTGATTCCTATGAGTCGGTAGAAACTTTTAAAACTTCTACACTTTTTGCCGATGAGGACTCTTTACCGGACTTGTTTTCGATGGATGTTATCCTTATGTGTGCACCATCTCCCATTCCATTTGAAAAACCTTTGGGAGATGAATCGATTTTTCTTGGATCTCTAGTGTACCTTTCCCCCTTGTTATCCAAATCCCCCATCGTCCGCCCAAAATTTCAAATTGGCGATGGTTCAATTTTTTCACCACCCACATGCCTTCCGTTGTTCAAACGGAATTCATATCTTTCGGGAGGCATGTTCACTTTGGAGGGTCCACAGCTGATCTTTCAAAGTCAAATCCCTTTTTGGGTGGACCCTCAACTATTTAGACTTCTAGTGTATAGTTAGTGTGAAGCCTAAATAGTAGGTTGTAAATAGTTAGCTTTTTAATTTTCTTTCTTTCCTATTTTTCTTTCCTTTTAATTTAGTCTAGTGTAATTAGTTAACTCTTTGTTATTTGTTTTTGCTATGCTCGGTACTAACTTGTTTTGTAGATTCCTTTGGACTCGCGCTTATGGAGATCGCTCCAATTTTGGGTAATATCGTTCTTTTCCTCTCTTTGTGTTGTGTTCTTAATGCGCATTGAGGACAATGCAACATTTAAGTTAGGGGGTGTAGGATATTCTATCCATTTCATGTGTAGTCCATGGATTTGCTCACATTTAGTTACTAAGTATGCCTTTTTGTGAAAAATTTGAAAATTTTCAAAAATATTTTCTTTCTTTTTTCTCCTTTGTTGGGCATTTTGCCTTGTTTCCAGTGATAAATTTCAATAAATGCCCGATCAAATTGACAATTCAACTATGCATGTTCTCGATTTTAGAAGTTATTAGATTCTAGTCCCTAAATCATTAATATTATGAATAACTTCATGAATTAAACTTTATCCGTGAACATATGCACCATTCTTGTTATATTGAATTGGCTTAAGATTTTTATAACTCGGTATGCTTTTGCTACATTGTATATACTTACACCGAGTGAGATTAGAGACTTATCTTCATTTGTGAGTGTATACACTATTCTTTTCTCATTGAAAACGTTACAGTCGTTGGTAATCTCTTTATTCTTTCATTGACCGTTCATTAATTGAGTTCATCATTGAAATGTGTTACTTGAGCATGATTTTCATATGTTGTTTTGACTCGCGAATTGCGTATACTTTGTGAAATGATCATAGGCCCTCTTTGATATATCACCCATATGACCTTGACCTCACCTTTATATGTTCCCTAGTCAACCCACTTGAGCCTATATACTAGCCTTTCTTTTCATTACCCAAAAATCCCATATCCAACTCCAAATTGGAGTTTTAAGCCATATATATTACCTTACATACCCTTGTTTGGATTGTTGCTTGGAATTGAATGTTATTAATGTTGTGTGGTTTCAATTTGAGTATGAAAAGAGTAAGAAGTGTCAGAAAAAGAAAGTAGTGAAAAGAGAAAGCAAAAAGCAAAGAAAACAAAAGAAAAAGTGAGAAAAAGGAAGAAAAGAAAAAGAAAGAGAAAGTTGTAAATATGTTGTGTATAGTGTTCAATAAGCTTTGATTACTCTCTCGATTGTTATATCTATGCTCGTTTGGACATTCTTGTCCAACTTTTGATATTGCCCACTTTTTACATTATTCTGAGTTTCATCCCAAATACTTTGAATCCGTACATATACCTTTCATTTCGTACCTTAACCTAGCCATACATTACAACCCTATTAAAAGTCCTATGTGATCTTAAGTAGATGTAATTCAAAAGTTTAAATAGTTTTGATAATCTGTGAAAATGCATTTCGCCTCTTCTAGTGTGCGGTATCCTTTCACTGAGATTGCAATTTTTATTTCCTATATAGCGTTCCTCATTCGTGACATGTGCGCGGCCTAGTTTCCATTTACATTTACTCTTTATGCCCGCATGTCCCGTGTATTACCTCCCTTTTCATAGTGAATTCATTTGTTGAGCGTAATACCCGTGAGGATTGAATGTATGCATGCTTTGATATTTAGTATCCGAATTATTTAAGTTTTTCGCCAAATCATACCTTGCATATGCTCACTTCCCTCCCACATGTTAGAGTTTCAATTCATTGAGGTGCATTCGATAATGTTAATAACTACGGACTTCTCATGCGAATTTGTTTGCTATGCTAATAACATGTTGAAATCTTGTTCGCACTGATGAGTTTGTCTTACTTGATTGGGCATATTTTGAGGAAACTTTATGATGTTTGTGGGTTTCATCCCTGAAAACCCTCACGAGACGACACTCGTCCACTAGGGTAACCTAGGGGTTTAACGGCTTATTGCATACGCTAAATGCAATCGAATCGCCCGCGAAAGTGGCTTTATCTTTTTATTACTTTTATACCATACTTTTGTACTCTCTCCTGTGTTGGTTTACTTGTTCTTCTTGTTGCATCTTATTTCATTGCTATGGACTAGCAATGTGTAAGTTAGGGGGTGTGATACGGCGGAAATATTGCGTATTTCACCCGTTAACCAACGCGTTATTAGCCCCCTCGGGCATCTTATTCCCTATATTTATGCTCGTTAACTAGACAACCCTCGGATTTCTATGTTAACATGTTTCGCAGGTGTTAATTGAGCTTTTGTAGGTATTTGGATGCTAAGTGTGAAGTCCGGATGCGTTTCGCTCGATTTCCGTACACAACCGCACGCGCAAGGGCATTTTAGTCTTCTGACAGCTTGGGCACCTGGCCCGACATCTACACGGAAGTTGTAGCTCTACTCGCTAGCTTCGCGTGGCCGCGAACGGTGCGCGATTCCGATGCATAACGACAAAGTTACGGCGATTGGAGCGACGTTGGATTGTATGCCAAAACAGGGAGGATTGCAGGCTGCCCCTGCTTGGTCGATCTATCGACCATAAGGGTCGATCGATCGACCATTCTTATTTTTGCCACGAATTACACTATCGATCGATCGACCAAAGGGGTCGATCGATCGATCCCCTGTTTTTCTGCAGATATTTTCTTTTCTTTTCTTTCTTCTTTTCTTTTATTCTAACTTACTATATAAGCCAAATTTTGGTTTTGTAATAAGGGGCAGCCCAATATACGATTTTAGGTTAGGTTTTAGCTTAGGTTTTTGGGGTTTTGATTGGTTTTTCTTCTTCTTCTTGGATTGACAACCCATGGGTTTGTAAGATTGAATTATTCACTTCCTCTCCATTAATCTAGTTTGTTTTTCTTCTCCTCTTGCCTTGTAATTTAGTTTCAATGCTTTCTAACTAGTTTACATGCTTTAATTCTTGCTTTCTTAGTCTAATTAGCATAATTTAGTTTAACTCACCATGCACCCTTAGATAAATAGGGTCGGGATTTCATTTCCGCCATTTTCGGGCCCCGAGCTCCGAAAACTAGGTTTAGTGCAAAATCGCGTTTAATTGAAACCGCGCGTATCAAAGTTGGATTGCTAAGCGTTTATCTTTCTTTGTCATGCAACGTTAGAGTTTATAGCGACAATCCGAATTTAATCCGCGTGTGATCATTTTTCAGTTAAATGTTTTATCTCGCAACTTTGGGTTAAATTCCTTCTTGCGTGATGTTTATGCTTAATTGAAAATGCTCGATTAAATTGCTTTCGAGCCTTAATTCTAATTAGTAGTTGTTTCGATCCGTTTGGTGGAATGCGATCCCGATCCTCGCTTTCCTTTAATTTATCGTTAACTTATTCTTTTCTTTTGTTACCACAACCAACCTATCATCTTTTCATTTATTTATTTTACACTTTTATTCCTGAAGTTTTAAAACAATTAAAATCTAAAATTCAATCACTCCCTGTGGATTTCTTACGATACCCGACTTACCGCTGTGCTTGCTTGTCAAGTGTAGTAGTATATTAGGTTCTTTTGTATCGCGGCGGCGAAACACACGACGATTGTGCACTTACACGCACACACTTTTTCCGCCCGATCACTGAGATTTCGAACTAGGGGTAGAACTTCTTGAGATTTTCCAGATTGACTGGATGAGCCATCTCTTCGCCATCTAATTCGGTGAGCATGGCGGCACCGCCGAACAAGATCTTCTTGACAATGTAGGGGCTGCTCCAATTGGGCTTAAATTTCCCTCTCGGGTCCCAGATGGGTTCTATGATCGCTTTTAGGGCTAGATTCCCTTCTCAAACACCGCGGTCCTTGACTCTCTTATTGAATGATCGCGCTATTTAGCGATGGTACCCTTGTATGTGGTATATCATTTTTAATCTCCTTTCGTCTAGAAGGGTCCGCTCGTTAAGACGGCTTTGGCACCAATCTTCTTCACTGACCTTGGTTTCAAGCGTGACGCTCAATGAGGGTATTTTTAGCTCCACGGGTAGGACTGCTTCCATGCCGTAGACTAGAGAGTAAGGGGTAGCCCCATTAAATGTTCTAATTGAGGTTTGATAGCCCTAGAGGGCGTATGGGATCCGATCGTCCTAATCTCGACAACTTTCAGTCATCTTGATGATGATGGATTTGAGGTTCTTGTTGGCGGCTTCGACTGCACCATTGGTCTGAGGTCGGTAGGAAGAGGATTTGTGTCTCTGAATCCCATACTTGTTGACCACTTTTGTAACTTCTGCCTCGAAATGTAAGTCGTTATCTGATATTGAAAAACGTCGCTAATGCCGTTTAACACAAGGTTAAACTGTATAAGCAACTCCGAATCTTTGTTGGAGAAACCCTTTTCTTTTGAAAATAAAAATTATAAACAAGATTTGTTTACAAAGAAACTTATTTACGAGAGTAATTAAGATTGTGTAATCAGTTTTTAAAACTAAGGCAGTTTCAAAAAATTTCAGCACACTTATAGAATGAGATGAGTAGATGAAGATAATCAACACAATGATTTTAACGTGGTAAAACCTCTCCCAACAGAGGAAACATCCACGGTGAATTCTAAGTCACAAAAGCAAAAATCCACTAATAACAAAAATCAGTCACAAACAATTCAACATGCAAGCACACAAATCAACCTATTCTAAGTTTAGGAATATACCCCCTTGGTGTCCTTATAACTTCTCATAGATCTGATTTGTTGATGATGTTCTTCAGTTTGCTAACTTCCTTTGCTTTAGCTTCTTTACGTCGACTCAATGATCTCAGATCTTAAACACAACACTTCCAGTGTAGTAGTGTGTTAAGTGTTTGTGTAGTGATTCCTATTCACATGCATGAACTCACACACACTTAGATTTACAAACAGTCCTAGTAAATTACATATAAAGTCTATATGCAGTGATTTTAGTTTATTTCTTTCTCACAGAACTCGAACCCTTTTTGACCTTTAAATATAACCCAGATTCCACGGAGATCTTGCTTCAGAAATCGGTCAAGACCTTAATCAATCTCTTTTGAAAACATTTACGAGATTGAAAACCCTCCAAGTGCGAATCCAACTAGGTCAGAGTTAAGTTTTGTAAAAACAGAAACTATAAAACATTTTAAAACCAAATCAGAAATGATTTTCTTAAACCACGTAGAAAATATGCAGATCTAGTGAAAAAATGTAACATGCAGAGTATAGATCTAACGTTTCTATGGAAAAAGAAACAAGATCTTCACTCTAAAGTTTAAGTTGTGAACAAGATCAAAAGATCACGAGGTTACAGCAACGATATGAACAAACCGCTCTCTCTCTCTCAAACACTCAGGTTGTGTTTGGGGTTGAATGTATACGAAGGTTTGTTTCTGAGTTGAAGTGTTTAAGGGTTAGGGTTTGGTTTTGGGCTAACTGTTTCCCTTTCTCTCTCTTCTCTCTATTCTTTTCTCTCTTCTCTCTCTTCTCTCACTTCTCTCTTCTCTCTCTCTTATTTTTTTCTCTCAGAAAGATGAATGCCCAAAAGTCTTCTAAGGCTGAGAAGAGGAGGGTATTTATAGGGCTGATGGAAGGTTCTGGACGTTCGAGGGTAATCAAGGGCTGTGATCAAGTCTTCAAAGGTTTGACTTGATCCAAAGGTTATAAAACAGCGGTGGTTTAAAATGATTCTGATTGGTTTATATGGATAGCACCGGGATTAACCAAGAACACATGCAGACCCTTGATTAGGAATGATCCAACGATCATCAAGCAACCATCCAGCCCTCTCACATAACAAACACAAATACATTCACCCGGAGGATGGCAAGAGTTAGCCTGTGAGTGGCTCTCACACGCGCATCAAAATAATTACAAAACATCACCCTGAAGTCTCTAGCGCTTTGAGTTCCTACCCAACCAAACATTTTAATGAAAACAGAATTTTCCAAAATAGAATATTAACCCCACAAATTATATTATCCCATTTTATTAATAAAAACCTTTATTAAAAAAATGTTTTAAAAAAAGTTTAAAAAGGTTTAAAAAATATTTAAAAATTCCCAAACAATTATTAAAGCTCCAATTCAAGGGGAATTAAACACACACTCAATTTTAAGCAATATGAACACATGTATGCACTTCTAATTGTGTGTAGTGTGATTCATTTTATACCATCATGGATCATTGAAGAGGATTAGAGAGATAAGTTCTGAGGATTTTTGGTTTCTAGGATGGACTACCAATTTTGTCAATATTTCCAAATTAGTTGAGCACTTATACAATGTAGAATTAAGCAAGTCAAAGGTATAAGGTGCTTCAGATACTAGCTCGTTCTGGACCCCATATCGGCAGATGATATTTTTATTAATGAATTTGGCCACTTTCTTGCATTCAGTACTGCGTATGACTCAGCTTCAACCCATTTGGTGAAGTAATCAATGGCAACTAGAATTTACTCATTCCCGTTGGAAGCCTTTGGTGTAATTTTCCCTATGATGTCGATACCCCAGGTGGAGAATGGCCAGTGAGAAGTCATGTTGTATAATTCACGTGGATGTAGATGCTAGAAATTGGAGAATTATTGGCATTTGAGGAATCTCTGGACATAGGCGGTGAAATCCTGGGTCATGGTGGTCCAGTAGTAGCCTTGTCGGATGATCTTTTCAGCAAGCAAGTGATCATTCATGTGGGGTCCGCATTCCCCGCCGTGGATCTTCTGCATTATCTTTTCAATGTCAGCCCCTGCGATACAGTGCAGATAAGTTCCATCGAAGTTCCTTTTGAGCAGTGCTTTGTGACAGATAATGTATTGGGTATCCATTCTTCGAAGGGTTGCTGTATCTTTCTTATTGGAACCCTTGGGATACCTACCATGATTAAGGAGGTTTCAAATGTCATAGTATCAAAAATTGGCTAGCTCCGGATCTTCTATGGTGACAAGGTCAATGTGGTAGCAATGGATTAGTTTGTCTTGCTTTTGAACAATGAAGGGGTCATTGTGATTCCTTTGGGAATGTCTATCATGGAGGCCAAGGTAGCAAGGGCATCGGCCAGGTTATTCCTTGTTCGAGGTAGGTAATGGAAGGTGATGTCATGGAATTTTGAGGCTAGTTCTTCTAAGTGGGCATGAAAGGGTTGGAGCTTCTCGTCCTTAACTCTCCATTTTCTGAGCACTTGACCGATGATTAGGGAAAAATCCCCGTAGATGTCTAGGCATTGAATACTTTTCTCAATAGAAACTTTGAGTCCTACCGTGCATGCCTAATATTGAATTATGTTATTGGTACAAGGGAAATTCAACTTGATGGTGATGGGAGTGTGGGAGTCATCTGGGACGATCAGAAGTATCCCAATGCCATATCCCTTTTTATTGGCAGAGACGTCAAAGAACATTTGCCATCAGAGGTTGTCTTGGGCAGTGGAGAGGATGTTTTAATTTGGGAATTCAGAGATCTAGACATCGGCTTCATCCATGGGGTAATCAACGAGGTAGTCAGAGATGGCTCATCCTTTCATGGCTTTCTGCGTGACATACACGATATCAAACTCAACTAGGAGCATCAACCATCGGTCCATTCGGCGGACAAGGCGGGTTACTCAAGAAGGTATTTGATGGGGTCCATTCGGGATACAAGTTTGATGGGGAAGGCGAGCATGTAGTATCGTAACTTTTGGGTGACCCAGACAAGTGCGACACACGACTTTTCCAAAGCAGTGTAGTTGACCTCGTATCCGGATAATTTGCAACTGGAATAACAGATAGCTCTTTCTTTGCAGTAATCTTCAAGGTATTGGTCTAGCAAAGCCCCAGCTACAGTATCGGTTATGGTTAAGTATAGGATCAAGGGGAGACCAGGATGTGGTGGCATGAGCACCGGGGGTTGGGTCAGATATTGTTTCATTCGGTTAAAAGCTTCTTGGCAGGCCTTATTCCAAACCTTAGTTAAATCCTTTCGAAGGAGTTTGAAGATAGGTTCGCAGATGGAGGTTAGCTGGCTGATGAACCGGGTGATGTATTGTAATTTCCCGAGGAAACCTTAGACTTCTTTCTCTGTTCGGGGAGGTGGCATCTCAAGTATGGCTTTCATCTTGGCAGGATCCGCTTCTATCCCTTTCTCATTGACCATGAATCCCAAGAGTTTTTCCTTTGTAATGATGAAGACGTATTTCTACGGATTGAGTCTCATCTGATATTGTCGTAGTCATTCGGAGAACTTTTGGAGATCGAGAACATGACCTTCTCTAGTCTTGGATTTGATAATCATATCATTCACGTGGATCTCAACTTTTTTGTGAATCAGATCGTACAGGATGGTTATGGCAGCCCTCTGGTAGGTAGCCCCAACGTTCTTGAGACCAAATGGCATAACGGTGTAATAAAAGTTTCCCTATGGGGTGATGAACGCGGTCTTTTATTAGTGGTCTGGGTGCATTTTGATTTGGTGGTATTCGGCAAACCCGTCGACGAATGACTTGAGAGAATAACTATCGATGTTGTACACTATCATGTCGATATTGGGTAACGAATAATCATGCTCTGGAGAGGCTTTGTTCAAGTCTCGATAGTCTACACACATCCAAATCTTCCCTCCTGATTTCGGCACAGTCACTATGTTCGCAAGCCACGTGGGACATTCGATCACACGAATGAAGCCTATGTTTAATTGTTTGATCACCTCTTATTTGAATTTGAGCGACCATTTAGTGCGAAGCTTTCTCATGTTTTGTTTAATCGACTTGTAATTTGGGAGAGTGGAAACCTCATGCCGAGCTATTTCAGGATCAATGTCGGGCATATCGTCATAGGACCATGCGAAGACATCCACGAATTCCTTTTGCAATTCTTCAAGTTGTGCACGCTCATGCTCATTGAGGGTAGCCCCTATCCTAATCTCGTGCAGTTGGCTACTAGAACCGCGATTAATAATAACAGTTTCTTCTTCATTAACTTAAACGCGGTTATGTTGTTTATTATTAACCTTATTTAGAATAGTTAAGAATTGTTCATTTGCAAAATCATGATCATCAAAATTTTGATTAGAATCCAAATTGTTAATCTAAGGCACAACAAGATACTAAAAATCTTTGTTTATTTCATTGATAGGAAAAATAGCATTGAGAACCTCATCAAAGGAGGACTTGATTGCATTTGAACAAGGATAGACAACAGAAGATGAAATAGTGTAAACATTAGGATTAAGGGAGATTTCAGCAGGTAGAACTGGCGCAGCATGCCAGTTGAGGAGAGGTGTATCAGCAGCTTTAATTAGTTGGGACGGATTCGTTGATGTAGTACCTGAGTGAACCATGCAGAGTGTCAGGCCCAGTGTCTATAAGTTGAAGGGATCTTCGGAGTCACTTTTCTCAGTCTCTTAGGTATCTTTGGTGAGCGATTGTACATGGTGTTAGGAACTCTCGGCCCATGGGTAGCTTTCTTAGAAAAATATCTTCATTCTAGGCTTCATCTTCTTGTTTGTATGATCATACCATTATTCTGGAAAGCCGCAAAAGGGGAAGTCTTCGCCCTCTTTGATAAATCTTTCATTCAAGGAGTCACCTGGGATAGTCTAGATGCAATCTAGTCCTCTTTTTGGTCGAGACTGGCAGATCATTCTGAGCTCTTGTTCTGACATTTGATACCCCAAACCCAAAGTAGGGAAGGCTTTCTTTAGTTCAATAGGTTTAAGTATCCACTGTTGTCTTTGTCCTAGCCCCAGTCCGGGCATGAAGTGCATGTTTTTGAACATCTGAATCACATTTACGTTGCCATGAGGGTCGTATTCTGGACAAACCCTTTCTTTGGAGTCATCCCCTGCCGGGAGTAGAAGTGTTTCAACTCAAAATCCTGATAGAAGCATATCATTTGAACCGTGTTGTATCTCAAGAATTGGACTGCTGGTACTTGCACCCTCGGCATTATCGTTGTCGCCCAAAATGGTGATCACTCGTCCTTCGGCGAAGAATTTCAATTTCTGATGGAGTGAGGAAAACACACCCTTGATACTG
This sequence comes from Sambucus nigra, assembly GCA_949130495.1. Lineage (NCBI taxonomy): Eukaryota > Viridiplantae > Streptophyta > Magnoliopsida > Dipsacales > Adoxaceae > Sambucus > Sambucus nigra. The sequence goes on along the minus strand of OX422208.1, from coordinate 482,587,203 downwards.
TGAAGCCAAGGTCATCCTAGAAATAGATTGAAACAAGTTGGGATGTCAATAACTTGGAATTTGACGACATGGTTTATAGGGCTAGCCCCTATTACAAGCTTTATGGATCCCATCACCTCCCAACGGGTATTATCGTAGGCACGCCAAGCAGTAGAGGTTGGAACGAGGTCGCTTTTTTTTCAGTCCTAAACATTTGAAGGTTCTCGGTGGGAAGACATTCAAGGAAGATCCATTATTAACAAGAGAGAGTGGTACAACTTTCCCCATAGCTTCGACAGAGATGTTGAGTGCATGATTGTGGTTTGGCCAAATCTTGGGGATTTTTTCTTCAGAAAAGGATAGCATTAGGGTAAAGGTCAAGGATCAGACCAAATTTACCCTCTTCTTTTGGTGTGGTAGAAGGAGGAACTGTGGGACCAGTGATCAACTTGATTAAAGCATTTATGTATAGCTGAGAAGATATAAAAATCTCCCATAGAGTGATGTTAGCTTGATTTTTCTTTAGTTGATCGAGAATCTTGCTCTCCTCTAGGGTCATCTCTGGCATAGTAAGGTTTTAAGTGCCCTTCCCTTTGTCATTTCCTGGTGGTGAGCTTGGAATCTGGTAATGACTCCCTGATTTGGTCATGTGATTTACTGAAGAAGGGAAGAATATGAATCCCGTTTCCTCGTTAACCTCGGGTTGTTCCGCCACCTTGTTTATTTATTCGAGAAGTTCTTCAAATGATATAATCCCACACATGTTAGCTATCGGGCCAGTTTTATCGATGGCAATAATTAGGCCTTTCCATGTAAAGTTGATTCATTCCACAACTTCAACGGCTTCTTCATACAGGTCTTCCCATTCTATGGGGATATGTAAGGGTGAGGGGACCAGGCGCCCTTGTAGCTTCAGAGCATCAAGTACCTCGTTCATACTACAAATATCGTTGGTTCGCCTAAATATCTCTACCATAACCTGGACAACATCATCTAAGTTGACTTCATCGATTGGTACTACCCATTTATTTAACTCTCGGGCCCATTTTCTTGCTTCCAATAATAGCGTGTTGAACCTATGGCAATCAATGATCATCTGTGGGGGCAATTTCAACCCGAACTCTAGGAGTTGGCTTAAGACTTCTGATAATTCCATACATCCATTTTCAGAATGGGTACGGACAGTGATGCATGCTTTGGTAAGGAGTGACAGTGCCTGATCAGCGAGGCTAGCAGGGTGTAGGAGGAAATGTGGGCAAATTTGGAGAGGTTTAGGTGAGTATATGGGTGTGATTTGGGTTGAGGGATCGAATTTTGGGTTCTCTTCTAAGAAGATGGCATTGTCATGATTTGGGAGTGGTTTGTGAGTAGTGTTTGGCTTAGGATTGGCTGGTGGGGCGATGGTACCCCGATCAATTAGACCTTAGATTATGTTTTGAAGGTGAAAGTATTGGTCAGTGGTATGGCCAGCAGTTTGGTGAAAGGTGGAATGGGCATCCACCTTGAAGTTTCTTGGGAGTGTATTTGGCAATAGACGGGGATCCAAGGGTTTAATAAGGTTTCGTCTCAACAAGACTTATAAAACATTGGAGAGGGAATCATGGAGCTCGGTGTATTCCTTTCGGACTAGGACAGAGCGACTTTTTGGTGCTCATGAGGTGGTTGGTTGAGAGATGTTGTTGATGGTTGAGACTGCAGCACTAGCAGGCTTATCATATTTCCTGGGGGTAAATTGTCCGGACAACTTCTTGGGTTCGACATCTGTTTTAGCAAGACCTTCCTTGATTTCTACTCCTGCTTCTATGAGAGATGGGAAGTGGGGATAGTATTGTCCTCCTATCGTTGCTCGGACATGGGGTAAGAAGTTCTTCTTCACTATGCTGACTTGTTCTTCCTCGAATGGCTGATTCGTTATGGTTGTTTCTTTTTTCCTCCATCGGGCTATGAAGTTACTGAGTGATTCCCCAGAGTTCTGTTTGAGCATCTCGAAATCACGGCGGGTGACCTCAAGCTCTTCATTTTATTTGTACTGTGACATGAATTCCAGGGCTACATCCTCCCAACTACGAATTCTGGACTCTTAGAGAGACAAAAACCATCGTAGGGCACTATCCTTCAGAGTTTGCTGAAACAATTAGGCCATCACTTCTTCAGAAGCCCCTAGTGGAGTCATGGAACGGTGATAGTTGTGGATATGAACAATCGGGGGTCCACTTCCTCTGAATTTCTCGATATTTGGCATCTTGAACTTCTCGGGTAACCTCGCTTTAGGATAAGGAGACAAGTGGGTGTAGCCCATGTAATTCCCCGAGATTATGACTTGGCCAAACTTGTTGGTGACCATCTTGAGGTCCTCTTTGACTTTGTTCATCTCTTCTTCGTTCGGATCAATGATCATAGGTAAGTTAGCCCCAGACTGGGCAAGGTGCGACACAAGAAGTTGGGCAGGCGACGGCCCATTAACAGGAGGGACACGTGGAGTGTGCTGATACTCTTCGGGAACCCATATAGGTTCGGGTGGATCCATATCAGGAGGGAATAGGGTCTTGAGCTCTTGAGGAACGGGAACCTAGTTTCGTTGCATTTCTCAGACCTCAGTTTGGAGGTTATCAATCTTGGACACGAGCTGAGGTAGGACTGCCGTCAGATCTGGCTATACAATGAGTACCAAATCTATTTTCTCCATGGAAATCGGATGGATTTTGGACTCGAAAGAAGTAACAGGGGAACGGACGAAACTCCGAGGTGATCTGACTGAAGATCGAAGCCAATAAAGATCCAGACTAAGGGTTTGAGATCGACCTGAGAAGGCGCAAAAATGGGATTTATTTTTTAGAAAAATGGATGAATTTTTTTTCTTTTTCTTTTTGAGATGGAAAGAAAAAATATTTTTAGATTTTTTATAAAGAGAGGAGAAATGTTTTGGGTTTTTTTTATAAATAAGGGAGAAATGTTTTTGGATTTTTTTTTCGGGAGACGGATCTTGGCATGATTATTATAATTATTATGTTCTTACTTGTGTTAAATTCTCCTAAATGAAAAATAAAATGCCGGACGGGACTCGAGCCTGGAAAAGTTGGGTTTGTAATATATGCAAAGCTATGGTTGGACTTGTGACCAGGCTCACGGACAGGGACCCATTTTAAAAATGCACAAAAATTCGGGAGGCAGGCTGACTCAAAATTTCGACAGAGTTTTGGTTAGAAACCGACAATGTAACATGTGTGTCCTAGGCTTGACACCTATATGCGGGTATGCAACTTGGCTGGGTGAATCAGAAAGGGTTCCCCCCTTTGGCGTGACCTCCACTATATAAGTCTTGCTCTTGCGGTCAATCAGTATATGTGGAGAAGCCATTTGATATACCTGAGTGTATGCAAATTGCCTCACCATATACCTCATGGGGTCGGTACGTGTGAGAGAATTTGATATACTCGATGTACGTGAATGAGTTCCCTGCGATATACCTCCTATCATGACTTCGATCAAGCGGTACGATGCGAGGGAACCGTTCGATATACGTCGAAGATACTTCTACAATGGAAGGTGAGAGTCATATCACTTAGGCTAACTACACCCTACCGGACCAACGCCCATCACGAAGTCACCCTCCAGTTACGGGACAAAATTTGGTCAATAACAATGCTCTTTGGTGATGTTGTGTGAATCATGTATGATTCTCTTATTAGTATCTGTTGAGAATGTCTTTTTCGATCATGCCAAGCAGGGAGCAAAGTATGAGTACCAATAGTACACCAAGTATAAATGGGTGATGCGTGCAACATGTGGATATAAGTGATCCTAGGTGTACGTGGTGCAAAGTGTACATGGAGAATTTTCTACAAGTGTGTGAATAGAAGCATAAGCATGGGGGACACATGGGAAAAGGCGAACATGAAAAATAGGGAAAAATATAAACAAACATAACACCTTTGTAAATAGAGTCTAGCCCTCAAAATAAAGATCTCCAGCGGAGTCACCGCTCTGGCCATCCCCGATCCTCGTGGTGGGCAGACAGAGTGAGGATCCTAGGTCCCGCGTATACCTCTTGGGAGCGCTTCAACCGACATCATTGATGAGGTGAAAAATGTAAAGAGATGGAGTCGCTAGTCTATTTTACTCAAAACAGACAAAAGAAAGGGAGCCATCCCGAAGGACAACATCCAAAGACATACTAATGCATACGAAACCAAAATGATTCGAAAAGGGTCCAGAGGCTAACTTACGAAATGGGAAGGTGTTAGGCACCCATTCCGCCCTTACGATCTCTCATGTTTTTTTTCTATTTTACTTTATTTTCCCCGTGATATGTGTGCATGTGTATATATAATGGAGATAGGAGTCATTGACTTGTACCATGGAAGAGGTAAAGCGAGTCACCCGTAGGAATGTAAAAATAATATTAGAAAATAGGATTTACGCGATTATCCTTACGTTGATCGTTATGATATAACGATAATGCATATGGAATAATACTCTACTAAGAACAAATATATATATAATATACGAAAATCGAGTTTAGAGAAAAATAGAAAAGGAGAGAAAAAGTAAAAGTAGGACTGGAGTCTTGAATTTTACCCCGAGACGCCTACGTAGCCTATAGAGGCATCAAAGTCCACGTAGTTCGTATACAAAACGAGGGGTGGGTTTTATCCCATAAATCCAATCGAGGGATTCTCTTATTTGTGTGTGTGTAAGAAAGAGTGTTTAGTTATGAGAGAAGTGTAAGAAAAGTGTGAGAATTCCTATTTGGAATTTATGAGCAAACCCTCTTTTTCTTATTTTTTGGGTTTTTATTTGTATGAAAATAAAGGATGTGCAATAATATGAAATAAAAAGTATATTAAGATATGTGAGATGAGAGAATAAAAGTGCTAATTAATAAAATAAGTTAATGAGAATTTATGGAGAGAATTGAGAAAACTGGGCCTTCTTGAAGATCTTGAGCTTGATCTTGAATGTTGGAGAGTAGCCCTTGCACTTGGGTGATGATGCAGGGTAGTGAATTCACCAAGTTTGATGAAAAGTGAAGGTTAGAAAGGGATTTGGATGTGGAAATCACGCTGACTTCGAGAGAGGTTTTCTAGATTTTTTGAGAGTGATGTCCATCTGATTTGGGCTCCCTTTTGCAATGAGGTCAAGGCCTCCTTTTTATAGGCCCAGGGAATTACCGATCGGCATATCCCTAGTCCTACCAATCGGCAGGTGTGTTTAGGCACACTGCCGATAGGCAGGGTCTGGGACATGCCGTTTGGCTGTGTCTTTCAAGCCTTTTCCGAAAATTGACTGCAGAGCGCAAATAATTAATTCGAATCGTGCATGGGGTGGACCTTTGGAAAGTTAATTCAGAGACCTTAGAAAGTCCTTTGGACCTCTCCCGGGTTTGGGAGTTGACATTGGGTTAAATGTGGCTTAGAAGCGCTCATCGGTCCATTAAATGGGGAATCGTCGGACGCAAATGGATCGTTCGTCCGTATGGTAAGTCCGAATCACGCACGGGGTAGACCGTTGGAAAGGTTAGGAGATTTACTTATACATTTGAAATAGTTTTATCCGGTTCGGGGAGTTGACTTTGGTCAATCGGGCCCTGGAAGCGTTTGATGACCTCTCGAAGTAAAACGGATTGTTCGTCCGTACTGTGAGTCGGAATCGCACACAGGAGACACCATTAGAAAGGGATTTCCATGAAATTTAAGGATTCATTCAGTCTCGGTCCAGCTGAAGAGTTGACTTTGGTCAAACAGAGCTCGGGAGCATCCAGTGGCCTCTAGATCAGGTTTTGGGGAAAAATGGGTCGTTCGTCCGCATGGTAAGTGAAAATCACACACGGGATGGACCATTTGAAAAGGGATTTATGGCCCTTCAAAGATTCATTCAATCTTGATTGAGCTGAAGACTTTGACTTTTGGTCAAATGGAGCCTGGGAGTACTCGATGGTTTCTAGGTCAGTACTAGGGGATAACCTAGGTTTGTAGTGATGAAAGGAGGTGCTAAGGACCTAAGGAGAGTTTAAGGGGTAAAAGAATGGGGTATCTATAGATGTTATAAAAACACTTATACTAGATTTTCCCTTGTTGCTGTTAGGCTGCTACCACTGGTGTTCCAGGTGTTACCTATGCTTGTTTCCCCCGTTGGGCACCCTGTTGTTGTGCCTGGCCAAGCTGTGATCACTCTCTTTTCATGTGGCCTTCTACCCCACATTGATAATAATGTCATATCATATTCTCTTAGCACTGACCGATAGGAGGTTGTCTTGCTCGTTGGCCCTAATGGTCTTGGTCTTGCTGGCCGCCCCCATTATTCCTATGGCCCTGCCAGTCCTAAGGAGCATATTATTTTAACTGATGATGTGGGTTGTTGGACTTGCCAAAACCCATTGCCATTAGGCCTAAAATCCCCAAAATGAAATCTCTATACTGGATTACCTTACTGGAAATTCCACTTTTATTATCTTTCGAATTATTGAGACTATAGTGTCCCACTAACATATATCCCCCTGTCTTACCTAACTGGGTATAATCCCTTGATTTTTTGGTCCCCTTCAAGTGGAAGAAATGATCCTGACAATGAAAAAGTGCATCATCAATGACATCAGGGTATGTTTGCAAAGACTGATTCGCCGATAAATGTTGTCGGATCCTCCAGTTTAGTCCATCTATAAACTTCCTGATTATCTTCTCTTCAGTAGTCACCTCGTCAGGCATATAATTTGCTACTCGAGTGAACTCTTACTTATATTCTATAATGGAATGATTACCCTATTCCAAATCTTGTAGTTTCTTCCTCATCTCTGTTTGAATAACTGAAGAAAAATATTACTGGTCATACCATACCCAAAATTCAGCAATAGCCATCACATCACGCTCCTCTATTATGGTGACTCATTCCCACCACTTCAATGCTGAACCCATGGGCTTAAATATTTATCCCCTTAATTTCGATCATTTTATGATCCTGTGCATTATAATTAACTTGGATTTATCTCATATTTATTCCACTAAACCTTTTCAACGAGTATTTCTTATTTTGTGTATTTCTTGTGTGTTTTACAGGTGTTTCATACAAGTTAGTGCAAGAGAGAACTCGAAATAGTGAAAGAAACCAAGAAAAATGGAGTTAAAGGGAATTTTCATAGATTTTAAGCCTTAGTCCAGAGGTGGGTCCAATTGGAATGTTGAATAGCTTGAAGTCACAAGAATACTGAGGAGAATGACACCTCAATTCGAGTTACGCAGAAGAAGTTATGCCTGTTTGAAGTTGAGAAAAAAATCCAGAGAAAAGAGAAGAAACAAGCAAAGGAAGTAAGAAAAATCGAACCATATCAAGAACCGGTTCCGGTGTACCTCCAAATTAGTTCGCCATTAGTCATGCTTCAGCATCGTGACAAAGACTAGTCACACTTTAAAACAATTACAAATTCTCGAAAGTGGGATTTTTTATTTTGGCCTTATCCTTTTGCCAAAAGAGTTTTGTGTTTTGGGGACTTTTCTAAACGACTTGTAACCTATATATTTAGTGATTAGGGTTATTTTAACATAGATTTCATTTATTGTAAATTTTTTAATCAAAGAGAAACATCTTGGAGAACAATTTACATATCACCTTTAATTCAAGAGCTTTTTCGATTTTTCTTGAAGCTTTGATTTCTGCTTTCATGTTTGTGTTCTTCAACTTTGGTAACCCTAAATTCTAACACTTTTATTTTCACATGCTTGTGATCATGTTTCCGCCATTAATATGTGTTGAGTTTTGAAAGTTAGGTTTTGGGTAGAAATATAATTAATTGAAACCTCGTGTATAAAAGTTGGAATATTAGGCGTTTAACATTCTTTGTCATGCAGCGTTAGTGTTTATAGCAATATTTTGAAATTAATCCACTTGTGACCATTTTCGATTGAGAGTCTTCTCTCACATTTTTTGGTTAATTCTCTTCATGTGTGATGTTAATGATTAATTGTTTATATTCGGTTAATTATTTTCAAACCAAAATTCTTTATACACGTTGTTTAGCCCATGGCGGGGATGTGATCCTAATCCCGTTTATTATTCGTTGTTTAGTTCTAATTAGCGTAGTTAACTTCTTTATTTTTTTCCCTTTTCCACTTATCAACCATCATCATCTTTTACACTTTTATTTTATAAGTAATAAATCAATTAAAATCTATCAACCATTTCATGTGGATTCGATACCCAAACTAGTTGTTATACTCCATAACAGTGCAGTTAAAGTTTAGGAGTTTTTTATTCTGGCTGGAAGCTGATAACAATGATTAGCGTATTTACACGGATGCTCGGTTGCTTCCTCGATTAGCTATAACATCTGAACTGCCCTTATATTCCGACGAATGCCCCTTTTGGAGCTGACTCATTCCCAAACTAAAGGTCTAGTATGGGCTAGTATGGCTGGAACTGTCGGATGCTATAATTGTATTTGAGGCAATTGTTGATCCATAGGTTTCATTGCGGCATTAACCACTTGAGAGACAATATTATCCACCTTTGTGACTGTGGCAGTCCCCTGTAGTCCATGTGGGTCTAGTTGTGCATGTCCAACTTTAGCCCCATTAGCGGCCTTAGTCCGACTTGCTCTCCCAGGCGGCATCTGAAACCAAACTGAATTTATATAAGTTCATAGTTAATACCATAATTTCACTAGAAGAATAAAAACGTATAATGAATGCAACAGTCCTATTGAAAAGCCTCTATATCAAAGAACACTATTGTAGAAATGCAATAAGTCCGCACAGATCCTAAAGACTCTAAAACCTAATGCTCTAATACCATATCTGACACCCCGCTTAATAAAATAAAGGGTGGTCAACCTTCTACTAAATAAAACATGAGTCTCATTGGCTAATTCTTAGCATCACTGTCAAATTCAATTAATTACTAACCACCTATTATCAAATTAAGTCGTGTGTCAATTTTAATCTTATTTAACATGACACAACAATATAGTCATCAACCACAATTATCTATACAACTCAAAATTAAATCCACAACCAAAAATAAATCAAAACTATAAATTTATTATATGCCAAACTGTTCCAATTAAATCATCGGAATAAATCTCCATAGAATAATACTCAGATGAAGTAAAAATAGACTGGACAATAACTGTCTGTCTTAGGCAAACTCCCTGAATAGGAACAGAGTCTTGAACTAGAATTTAAAAATAGAAGTGGCTAATCAAAACTCTACAACAACCCATAATTGTCGTGGCTTCGGTACCTGGGAAGATTATCATGCTTGGTGTCTTTGTGGCTAGACACCTACAGGGTTTTAAAAAAAACATTGACACAAGTTTGACACCAAATCCATTTGAAAATATTTTTCAAGTAATTAAAATGCATAAATAAATGTGAATCCATTTACTCGTATTTAAATTGGTACTGCACTCTCTCATGAGACACTAGTCACCTCTCATCTAAGGTGCGCACCTAACGTATGTATTTTAAGTACCTAGTTATGGTACCCGCCTAACTAGTTTCCAAGTGTCCTTAAATTCCATATGCTATCCCATCTTGCGTAATTTATTTATTTAGCTTTCGCATTCACTAATCATTATAATTCTCAACTATAATTTATTGAACCATTTCCAATCACTTTCACTAGTTATTGATTTTCACAATTTAATTAAATATGACCATATATATATATATATATATATATATATATATATATATATATATAGCCAGGCTTTCCGACATACCTATTTTTTTAAAATAGTAAAAAATTAAATTTGAATTGACATTTTTTACACGGGTTCATGATATTATAGTGTGCGCCTATAAAAATATTCTGCTCAAAATAATATGTTTTGTTATTTTTTAAAAATAGGTAAAAAAAAACTAACAGTTTAAAGGGTAAAAACTGTTAGCTTTTTGACCTATTTGTTAAAAATAAAAATAAAAACATTATTTTCAGTTATTTTTTTACAGGAGCACACTGAAATATCATGAACCCATATAAAACATATCATCTCAAAATTATTTTTTTACTATTAAAAAAAAAGGTATGTTCATAGGTATGTTGCTAGGAGGTATGTTAGAGAGCCTGGTTATATATATATATATATATATATATATATATATATATATGTACGTATTTTATTATCACATCATGCATACATATCGCTCACTATATATGTATAACCGCCATCTATAAAAAACAATAATTACTTCCTCGATGCGGGTCTCTAATGCTATCATAATCCAGGGAAATCTAACATTGTTCTGGTTATCGCATTGGGATCTCACACCGAACTATGATAGAAACAAACAACGACATTGGAGGTGGTCATAAGTTCCCCGATTAGTGAGTAATAACCATACCCATAATTAGTTCACCTCGGACTCAACCTTAGCATGCACATGTGTAGCGATTATGACTTCTGAATAATACTAACCCAGAATTCGCTAGCCAGGGAGATCACTCACTCTCGCAGCCTCCGAGGATATCCCTTAGAGGGGTATGTTATAATATCCATATAATTATACTTTTCACACCAACACACACACGCACACACACACACACACGCACACACACATACACACACAAACACAAAATTTCCACACATGTATGCATTCCATAATAAGTTACGCATGCCTATCATTGATAGCATAAATTGCATTATTTTCCAATACTCCATTCTATAACCAATTAATTAATTATTCACGTAATTAATTAATTTATTTGCTATCAATTATTAATTCTGGACACATAATTTGACATCACTCAACCCCTGCCCCAAATCTCAAATTTCCATCACAATTATTCAAGTGTATATCTAATTCTCAAATATATTAATTTGTATCCCCCAACAAAGACCCGTTCATCCCCGGGCCTTAAAAGTGATATAAAAATTTCCACTAATTCCTAATAACCATTATTGGGTTTCTAAATATCACACATTAATCGATTTTTATCACCCAATAAAAATTTAAACCTCCCTCAATTTTACATTCCGAATCGATTTGACTTCCTATCCCGAATCAATTCACTGTCCAAATCAATTTGATTATGGGCAGATTAAGAAGTTTGATTGGTAATACAAAATTTTCACCAATTTCATCAATTAACACATTACATGAGTAACTCAAATTTCTTAATAGCAATTCTTAGAGAACCCACACATGGTTTCAAATCACTTTTATACTTTAAATCGCATTTTTATCATCAATTCATGGGAATTCACATCTAAAGCCAAGACTATCATCATTCTAGTAACATAATCCCATAACCATTTTCTATTCTAATTTTTTCAATCAATATCATCTCTTTAAATCAAGTAATCTCAATCAACATTAATTCTCCAAAATCAAATTCTATAACATTTACCAATTATAAATCATACCTCAAAATCCCATCATTTTTATGTGTGAATTATTCCTAAATATAGTATGTCTCAATTGTGATATGACTAAAATTGCATATAAAAATTAAATAGCAAGTTAATTACCTGCCTTGATGTTCATAGGGTCCGAATCCAGTGAAGATATTGATACTCCTCTAAGAATTTCCTTCCCAAATCTTCACTCGTAGAATTTTCTTGCAAAAAATCTTCAATTCCATATTTAGACTCTTGAAATTTCTTATCAATTCTCGTCACTTTTATTCCAACTCTTTGTATAACTCTCCTAACCTCTGGATTTCTGAAATGATTATTCCCTCAGCCCCGAACCCTGCCTTTTATAATTCAAATCCCATTTTTGGATTTTCATATGCCCTTAAGGAGACCAAAAAGTCACCTAAATATGTATCGATTAATTCAAAAAGCCCCCGAGACCCGAACACAACTCCCGGGTACTCAATTTTGACTATTTTGACCCATTATAGAACAATCGCGCACTCGAAATCATCACTTGAGTCACTTAACAATATTTTCCCATCTCCACCTGTTTTAATTTAATCACGCATGTCCCAAATCAGATAATATTAAATTATGCCGCATTTACTCACGTATGACTTAATTCTAATTTATTTACTGTAGCATACTAGTAAATAAATCATCACATAAATATTAATTCCTTTCAGTCTAAATTAAAATTTATATAATTTCTCGTTATTTCATAAATAAAATTATTTGTCATCCGCATACTTTAAATATCCAATTAAATATATCTATATAAAACTACGGGGTATTACATACCCTAGTTTACACTCAAACAATTTTACATCCAAGTTTCAACATATTTTTCTTTGAGATCTAGTTTGTGGGAACCTTTTATTTATTCTCTCATCATCTTTAGAGAGAAAAGTTTATCCAGTGGATTCTGTATATAATTTGTTTACATGTGATTGATTTTGTGTGTGATGGTTGTTGAGTTGTTCGGTAAATACTGAGGCATGTGTGGATCACACGTTGTGGCAGTGTGCGAGTGGACTCTTGCGTGTCGCTGTGGAGAGAGGTTGAAGATCGAAGACGCGTCAAGCTTTCCAAGGCATTGAGTCATTGTGTAAGTTATATAATGACTTCTATATTTCCTTATTGTAGTGAATTTGCATGGCTGGGTCATCTGAAGTTTTTTCCTTTTGGGTTTTCCTCGTAGATCGAGCATTGTGGTTGCTTTACTTATTTTGTCCTACACTCACCTAAATGCATGTTTAGGTTAAGATAAAATTAATTAAGAAAGAGAGTGATGATAGAGTCCGATTTTTTAGAATGAATTAGATGACTCTAAAAGTTGTGAGATCAGGGTTAATGTATGTGCCATTGAGTATAACGTTATGTTGCAAATATTTTGAAGGCACATTAGAATACTCATAGGTATAATCTCTCTTACATTGAGGGGGATTGACAAAATCTTTTCGGTATTATTGAAAATTTAAAAAGGAGTCCCTAACATTTGAGGAGTCTAATTCCTTACTTGAATCTAGAATTTTGAAGTTATAAGGTGATTTAAGAGAGTAGAGTAGTGTTGTACTAACTTAAATAATGCGAGTTCTTTCGTTGTTTAAGCCAAGACCAACATTTATTTAAGAGTGTCGACTTTTCTCAGGACATTGGAAAAGGTCAACCCAGAGGTCGTTTTCGTCGTGTTTACACATGTTCGCATTATGGTAGGAAATCTTAAGTCGAGAAATTTTTATGACCTCAGAAGAGGTCCTAGGTATTCTAAATCTCGTGTCACCATGTGTTGATAGCAAATTTAATCTGCTGACGTGGACCAATCATATGAAGACACGTGGCTATCTACATGGCAACAACAAACACTTCCGAGGAACCCACACGCTCCGAGGAACAAGACTACAACGAGGAAGACTATTTCCCCGAGGAACACTGCTTACCCAAGAAACTCACATGCTCCGAGGAACAATGCCTCTCCGAGGAACTCTTGAATACCGAGAAGCTTAGGCGGTCCGAGCAACTCAGGAGGTCCGAGCTGCATGTTAAACAAAGCATTAATAGCTGGATAACCAACAGTTCAACTGATTCATTAAATGCCTATCATTTAGATGCACAAGCAAAGAGGGTATTAAATGTATTACCATTTCATATGTATATCATTTAATATATTAACCTTTCACATGACAATCTCAGGGCTATAAATACATTGTACAATCCTCATTGTAAAGGGGCCCAGAACCGAATCCAGAACGAAATTTCTTGTAATCGAGAATTCCCAAACACTCAGCAATAAAATAACAGTGGACGTAGACCATTCTTATAAGGCTGAACCACTATAAAATCTTTTGTCTCATTTATTTATCTGTGATTGAATTATTAGAGTGATCTAATTTTTTACATCAATAGATTGGCGCCGTCTGTGGGAAACTACTGGTAATATTATTTTCTCATAAAATACCATCCATTACCAATGGCTGATATTCGTGAATCCAACAATCGAAACGCTGGAACCCTACAAATTCGTCTGCTCCACCAATTGTTCTAGATCTGATTGGAATAATGGCAAATCTGTCTCAGGGCTAGACCGTCATGCAAGAAACGATGCGACAACTCTTCCAAACCCTCCATGGTGGTACATCAGCCCATTCCGGACCACGAAGCATTCAAAGAAATACCCATGCGCCTTCTTCGCGTACTAGGCATACTAATTCATATCGCAATGATGAATCTAAAGATTTTTCTTATCAACCTGGACGAACTTCATCGGTGCGAGCCACGGATACTGAACAACGTGTCACCCTCTCCTCGAAAAGGACCAGCGCATTGGAAAGATTAAGTAGGGCTTCTCCTTTCGACCAATTAGGCCCTAGGAGGAACAAAAGTCCTCTTAATGCAGCGTCGAGGAGCTTTCGATGACCATCAAATTTAAGGGAAGGATCTTCCCAGTCGCGACCAACTGCTCGTCAAGATGGATCTTATAACTGACTAGCTGCTCGTTGAGATAAATCCCAAGAATCCACTTCAACACGATCAGTTGCTCGAACCAATAGGCTCGAGGAAGGAAATGATGCATGGAAAGGATCTATTTAGAGGCTGGAGGATAGATTAGGGGAAATAGCTAAGGCCAAGAACCCTCTACAATGAACCTTTGTTCGAGGAACACCTTTTGTCCAGGATATTGTTGATTTTCCAACACCATCAAAGTTCAAAGCACCTGTTGTGACTCCCAAGTATGATGGGAAGACTGACCCTGTCCTTCATATAGAACAATATCAAGATGTTGCCGACATCTATGCTATCCCAGACGAGATGAGATGCAGGGCATTCTCGAGAACTCTTACCGGAACTGCTCAGATATGGTATAATAATCTTCCTCGGGGTAAGGTTTCAACTTTTCTTCAACTGGCCGAGTTATTCATTGGGAATTTCTGCTTTGGAGCAAAGCCAGTTAAGCGAGTAGCACATTTGTTAAGTGTTAGACAAAAAGCTGGTGAGAGTATCAGAGATTATATAACTCGTTTTAATAACGAGAAAATCGAAGTCATTGATTACGAGGAGAAGACAGCGATTACCGCTTTGATGAGTAGACTGCTGCCAAACAAGTTGTACTACACTTTGGCCAAAGATCCACCTCGAACCATGTCGGACCTGATGGGAAAAGCATCCAAGATTATGAATGCCGAAGAGGCTATGTCTGCGAAGAAGAATATGGACACCAAAGAAACTAAGGCAGAAGGTGATAAAGCTAAGAAGAAAGAGCATAAGAACAATGGTGGTGACAAACAATCAAAAAATAGGTCGTCATGGGAGGTCTTGAGGAAATTTGATAATTACACACCTTTGAAGGCAATATCAACGACGTCCTGGAAGAAATTAAGAACAACGAGGAGTTAAACTGGCCAAAGAAAATGAAGGCAGACCCTGACACGAGGAATAGGGAAAAGTATTACGAGTTACACAAGGATCATGGCCATATGACTAAAAATTGCATAGCTCTTCAAAATGAGATTGAAACACTCATCCGACGAGGAAATCTAGCAAAGTATGTTGATCGGGGAGGCGAAAGAAGAAACAACGAACGAACTAGAGAGAGATCTAGATCTCCTCGTCGAGCAGAGGAGAACAAGAAGAGAAACCATGAAGTTGATCCAGAGGATGACCCTGATCTTCCCAAGAAACCAAGGCAGCCAGAACGAGAGGTATTTTCAATACGCTTTGGGTCATTTGATTGTAATGTTTTACAGGAGGAGATGCAGGAGGAGGAGACCTTACTACAGAAAGAAAAGCTTACCTCGGTGAGGCTCAAGCTTGCTCGTACATTCAGCGAATAAATCTAGCTGAGGAAGATCGCCCGAGAAAGGTGAACAAGGAGAAGTTGGTCATCGGTTTTTCAAAAAATGACCTTGCATGTGTTTTATATCCTCACGATGATCCACTGGTGATCAAGATGACAATGAAGGAGGTAATGATTTCAAGAGTGCTGGTCGACAATGGTAGATCGGCAGACATCATGTTCTACTCGTGTTTCGATAGTTTAAACTTAAAGCTATCTCAACTGGAGCCTTATCACAGACCCCTTATCGGTTTTGCTAGCGAGAAAGTATTTCCACTTGGGACGATCAAGTTGGATATATTCATTGGTACGTGGCCTGCTTGTCGAATAGAAAGAATACGATTCTTCGTGAAGGATAAGAATGTCCAGTCATCGTACAATATCATCATGGGAAGAGTAGGATTGAAGAAGTTTGAGGTTGTACCATCTACAGTGCATCAGTGCCTAAAATTTCCAACAAACTTTGGAGTAGGAGTTGTGAAAGGTGATCAGAAAGTAGCTCGATAATGCTATTATTAATCCTTCGAGCAAGAAGAACTGGAAGAATCAAAGAAAAAGACTACTACCTATCAAGTGGATGAAGGTGCAGAAATTGAAACATTGGATCCTCGAGATGAGTCGCAACTCGTGAAGGGTCAAGTGGTGGAAGTCACTGAAAATATTATTTTGGACGACAAGCACCCTGAGCGAACTAATCAAATAGGTTCATCGTTGGAAGCCTCATTAAAACAGGAATTAATAACTTTCCTTAGAAGCAGAAGACAAACTTTTGAGTGGAGTCATGAAGATATGCCTGGGATAGACCCAAACTTCTTATGTCACGAGCTCAATGTGAATAAGGAGATCAAGCCTGTGAAGCAGAAAAGAAGAGTATTCAGTCCCGAGAAGAACCAAACTATATAGGAAGGAGTCAAGAAGCTCCAGAAAGCTTGTTTCATTGAATATGTTAAATATCCAGATTGGTTAGCTAATGTGGTGATGGTAAAGAAGAAGAACAACAAGTGGAGGATGTGTGTAGACTTCACCGACCTCAACAAAGCATGACCAAAGGATCACTTTCCATTGCCCCGAATAGATCAACTGGTGGATGCTACCTCAGGACACGAGTTTCTGAGCTTCATGGATGCTTATTCTGGTTATAATCAAATTAAAATGAAACCTGAAGACAAGGAGAGCACTTCTTTCATTACCCCTAGGGGAACTTATTGTTATAATGTTATGCCTTTTGGTTTGAAAAATGCAGGTGTGACATATCAGAGGCTGATGAACAAGGTCTTTGCTGAAAAAATCACTGACAATATGGAAGTCTATGTTGACGACATGCTGACAAAGAGCAAGAAAGCTGCCAATCATCTAGTTAACTTAAGTCAGACTTTTGATCAATTAGATAAATATCAAATGAAGCTGAACCCGACGAAGTGCATATTTGGAGTACGAGAAGGCATGTTCCTCGGGTATATTGTTAATCAACGAGGCATTGAAGCAAATCCTAAAAAGATCAAAGCTCTATTAGGGCTACGATCTCCAACGACGAAGAAGGAAGTACAGAGTCTCACTGGACGAGTAGCGGCACTCAACAGATTTGTGTCACGAGCAACTGATAGATGTCTCCTATTCTTCAAGACACTTAGAAAGACTTTTGAGTGGAATGATGAATGTGAGAAGGCTTTTCAAGACTTGAAGAAATACTTGGGAGCACCTCCATTGTTGTCCAGGCCGGTGATGGGAGAAAAATTGTATTTGTACCTTATAGTGTCCGAGAATGCAGTTAGCTCGGTGTTGATCAGAATGGAGAATGGAGTATAAAAGCCAATTTACTACACAAGTAAGGCCTTCCGAGGAGTAGAGATCAGATATCCAAGGCTGGAGAAATTGGCACTGGCACTGATTGAGGCGAGTAGGAGAATGAGGCCATACTTCCAGGCTCATACTATAGTGGTATATACCGATGTGCCATTAAGACAAGGACTTCATAAGCCAGAAAAATCAGGGAGATTGATGTACTGGGCAATAGAGCTCGGTGAATATGATATAGTTTATGAACCCAGATCATCGCTAAAAGGGCAGGCTGTAGCAAACTTTATAGCAGAGTTCACCTATCCTGATACCCTCGAGGAGCAAAAGTTGCTCGCTGATCAACCTGTGGATGTTACAGGATCAACAAACACAAGCTCAGACCAATTCCGATTAGTAAAAGGGCGTGTGGATGTTACAAGATGTGATGCAGAGATAGTTGTGAGAACTCCAAACAAGGAACAAGAGTTGCTCGCTGATCAACCTATGGATGTTACAGGTTCGAGAAACACTAGCTCAGACCAACTCCGGTTGGTAGAAGGGCAAGTGGATTTTACAGGATCATTAAATTCAAGCTCAGACCAACTCCGGTTGGTAAAAGGGCAAGAAAAAATGATCGACGAGGAGCGAGAAAAATTCGGGGAGGATGAAAAGAAGCAGTAAATATTTCACCAAGGAACTCTAACTGATTCGAAATTTGAAGACGAGTTACCTATATGGAGGCTATATGTAAATGGCTCATCTTGCACTGCAGGATGTGGTGCGGGGATAGTTTTGAGCACTCTAGACGAGGTCGACATGGAATACGCCTTGCGTTTCCAATTCAAAGCTTCCAACAATGAGGCTGAATATGAGTCCATGATTGCAGGGCTTAATTTGGCAAAAATTATGGAGGCGTAAAAGGTTATGATCTTCAGTGACTCTCAATTGATCGTAAACCAAATGATGGGAATATATAAAGTTAGAGGAGAATTAATGATCAGATATCATGCAAAAGCAAAGGAGCTGGTGTCAGAATTTGCCGCTATTCAGCTGGTCAGAATACCAAGAATGGAGAATGCGAGAGTAGACGCCCTAGCTCGACTAGCATCAGCTACTCGCATCGAGCTACGGTGAACTATCCCAATTGAAGTGTTAGCTGGTCGGAGTATAGATGAAGATCTGACGATGAACTTTATCACCCTTGATTTGGGACCATCTTAGATGGATCCCATCAGGGCGTATGTCGAGGAGCGAGAATTGCCAATTGACAAGCTCACAGCCAAGAAATTAAAGTTTAAAGCTGCTCGATATGTACTAACTAATGGTGTTTTATATAGACGGGGAATTATGGCAGGTTTACAGAGATGCATGCATCCCTCCGAGGTGAAATAATTGATTGAAGAAATCCATGAAGGGTCTTGTGGAGCATATGTAGCAGGTCGGACGCTTTTGCAAAGGGTGATGACACAGGGATACTACTGGCCGACGATGAGGGTTGATTGTATAGCCTATGCCAAGAAGTGTGACAAGTGCCAACGCTTCTCCTCCATCCGAAGAACTCCACAAGCGTTGTTGACACCCATAACTTCCCCTTGGCCATTTGCCATGTGGGCGATAGATTTGGTTGGACCACTGCCAACGACCCGAGGAAGGTTCAAGTACCTCGTCGTCGCAGTGGATTATTTTACTAAGTGGGTAGAAGCTGAGCCACTCATTGATATGACGTATGAGAAGGTGTACCAATTTGTTTGGAAGAACATCATTTGCCGATATGGTCTCCCTCATGCCTTTATCACAGACCATGGAACACAATTTGATAACGAGGAGTTTGTCGCCTATTGTCATCAGTCAAACATTTTGAAGGTTCATTCAGCACCAGGCCATCCTCAAAGCAATGGACAAACTGAAGTGACAAACAGAACGCTGCTGAACGGTTTGAAGAAACGATTGGAAGATGAAAAAGCAAACTGGATCAACGAGCTACAATCAGTACTTTGGGCTTACCAAACTACTCCCCGAGTAGCAACTGGAGAATCACCATACATGCTGGCGTTTGGAAGTGAAGCCGTCATACCTACCGAGTTGGGCTTCCCAACACACAGGGTACTGAATTTCAATTCCCCTGTCAGCAACTTAATGAGCAGACTGGATTTAAACATGCTCGAGGAGGTTAGAGAAGAAGCAGCCATTAGAAATGCTGCTTACCAGCAGCGAACAACTTTGTTCTACAACAAGAGGGTAAAGAAGTGCGACCTCAAAGAAGGAGACTATGTGTTGAAGAAATTAATTCAAAAACACAACAAACTGGAAGCAAACTGACATGGACCATACCGAGTTACAGAAGTTGTTCGACCAGGAACTTATCGAATAGCAACTTTAGAAGGCGAGGAGTTTAAGAATGCATGGAACGCAGAGCACTTGCGCAAGTATTATCAATGATGTATATGTAACACAGTTCCATCAGTATGAATAAAACAAAGATATTCTGCCAAAGTCTCTCCTTTTTTTATAATTTTCCGGGGAATATTAGTGCTACACACTACTCGGCAAAATTCGGCAAAGCTCGGACTGCTCAGCAAAATATTCCTAAAAATGCCAACCTCGGTTGGTTAGGAAACAAAATATTCCTAAAAATTCCAACCTCGGTTGGTTAGGAAACAAAATATTCCTAAAAATGCCAACTTCGGTTGGTTAGGAAACAAAATATTCCTAAAAATGCCAACTTCGGTTGGTTAGGAAACAAAATATTCCTAAAAATGCCAACTTCGGTAGGTTAGGAAACAAAATATTCCTAAAAATGCCAACCTGTTTGGCTAGGAAATGAAATATTCCTAAAAATGCCAACCTATTTGGCTAGGAAACGATATATTCCTAAAAATGCCAACCTGTTTGGCTAGGAAACGATATATTCCTAAAAATGCCAACCTGTTTGGCTAGGAAACAAAATATGCTCGCAAATGCCAACTTATGTTGGTCGGAAGGTACGTACATTCTCGAAAATGCCAACTTATGTTGGTCGGGAGGTAAGATTATTCCAAAAAGTACAAAAGTTGCTAACTATGGCTGGTCGGGGATGAAAACCCACCAACTATAGTTAGTCGACAAACATAAATTTAACAACCTTGGTTGGTCGGAAAAATTTAAGAGAAAAATCTACCAAGTATGGGTGGTCGGGGATAAAAACCCACTAACTGTAGTTGGTCGACAAGCATAATTTAACAACCTTGGTTGGTTGGAAAAATTTTAAACAACATCTGTATACTCATTACTTTATTATTAAGTGATCGAGCAATAGTATAGATACTTGTAACTTTTTAATTATTATTGAGTTGGTCGACAAACAACACTATTGTTATCTTTTTAACAGAGATGCATAAATATAAAGTGTTTGATAACTACAAGATAATAGCAATGAAGATTTGCAAATAAAAATGAAAGTCTTTCATTAAAAATAAATTACATTGATAATGAAATTATAGTTACATTGATTTGTATACTAACTGTTACATAAAAAAATTCCTATTCTACTGGTCTCTTCCCCTCTGCTTTTGACACAGGTTCCTCGCCAGCAGGCGAATCATTGAAAGACTGAGGAGAATTGATAAAGTTAAGATCCTTCAGCATCTTGACATTCATTACGGATGGTCAATCTAAAAGATGCTCGGGACGAGATACCTCAATTTGAGAGTGAAGATTGTAGTCACCGAGGTATTTTGAAATTAAGTTCCGAGGAATGGCTCGAGCAGGGATCCATTCTATCTCCAGATTATATGGTGGCACAGGCAAGTCGAGCAACCCGGGATCATGGTAGTCCCATAGATAATGACCTTGTTTGAGCTTCAACACATCTAAGGCATTCATCCAGCCTTGCTTATAGCCCTCATTGTTGGCATTCTGGATACGATCATCCAAGTGGAATAGTGCTTCGTTGTATCCAACCATCCAGAACTCCCTGGGCTGTTTGTGGAATTGATATGTTAGCCTTTCTAGCTGCTCGTGGAGACTCTTAATGAAAAGTTCCTTATTCTCCAAGACTGACTTCTGCACAGAGAGCTGTTTTTCCAAGTCCCTAATATTCTTTAACATGTCAGACAAAGCCTGGTTATTCGCCATTAATTGGAAAGCTTGGTTCTCTAACGCAGACTGAGTTCTATGTTCCTCGACAAGGACCCGAGCTTCTCTTCCTCGTCCTCGAGGAGCTCTTGCTCGACCGCGAGGAGATGTAGAGGTGCCAGAACTCTTCAAAGTCTCCAACTCGTCCCTCAACTTGGCATTCTCAACCTCTAGGAACGAGAATCCCTCGTCTATCACTGGGATCAAGGCACTGGAAGTGGAGGCTGCAGACTTCAATTGTGATAGCTCTTTTTGCAAGTTGTTGTTCTCTTGCTCCAACAACTTGGCAATCTTTCTGCATTCCTCGACCTCGCCCTTTAAAGTTCTCTCCCTCAGATCATACCCAACAAAAAGCTTCTCGTAGCTCTTGTCAGCCATGATCATCTTGTATTTATTCTCGTAACCCTCATCCAACAGGGTAGTTGATTCCTTGTATTGATTTTGAAGGTCTTCGAGGGTGCACTGGAGATCCTCGATCATTTCATAGTAAGTCACATTATTGGCCACTGCTCGGTCAAGTAGACACTTCAAGTACTGATATGCTTCAACTGCTTGTTCTGAAGCATCATGACCAAGGATGTCGGTAACTTGTGCAGCACTCAGGTCTGTGTGACCAGCCTTAAAGTACTCATTGCATTTCTGCAATAACTTTGTATCATGGGCAGATATCAGTTCCATCCTGGCCATAAACTAGCAGAGAAAGAAAGAGCAATCATCAATAAGAAAAACAAGCAGAGTATGAATAGAAGATAGACAACAGTATGTAAAGAAAAGTTCAAGTTTTATTAGATCATAATTCAGAGTTACATTTTCTAAGTTACATTTGATAAAAAGAAGAAAAATATAAAGATAAGCCCGAACAACACTACACCTTTTCCTTATCTCCCAAAACATTCTCGGGAGGTTGGGAAGAGGAAGCAGGTTACTCAGAGGGAACTGTGAGTTGTTCGGAGAGCACCAGCTGTTGCTCGAAAGAAGAAATGACTTGCTCGGCAGCATACTGGATGGCTGGGGGGGTGATCCCCCATCACCATTGAAGACTCTTCAGAGGTAGCTTCGTCCTCTTCTAATTCTTCTGGAGTTGGAGGGGGACTAGGGATATGTCTCTGGAAGAGCTCGGATGACTCGTCGACCTTCATTTCCTGAAGGGCAGCAACCCATCCATGCCTAAAGTACTTTAGACTGCCATAGTCCACTTGAGACCCCATGGAAGCACACCCCTTGTTCCACCCCTTGTCCCAGCCAGAGTTTAAGGACTTCTTCATAGAAGCTTTCCTCTTGGCCTTCTCCAAGGCAAGCTTCTCGGACAGCAAGTTCTTAGCAGCCTTTAATTTATTTTTTGCCTCCTCCTTCTACCGACCTACTTCCTGGAGCTAGTCCAACCTCTCCTCAACAACTTTGAGCTTATTCTCAAGCTCTCCTTCAGCTCTGTGCTTCTCTTCAAGCTCTTTATTTGCCTTCTCCAAGGCAGTCTTTTTCTTTTCCAACTCCTTGTAGGCATCAACCGCTCGAGTTTTTTCTTGCTCGGAGGAGGCAAGCTTTTTCTCCCAGATAGCCTTATCAGTGGCTTACTGCTGGTGAGAGTCTTCCAAAGACTTGATAGCCTCTTCCATAGCTCCCTCCACACTGGACGAGGAGTAAGAAGCCTTAATCGCTTCATCCTTCTTCAGGATTATATTAAAGCAGCTCGTCAACTGTGAACAGAAAAATAAAGCAAGTTAGAAATAAGAAATAACAAAGGAAAATATGAAAAGTTCAAAGTAAAGAGACTTACTGAAGCAAGATGACGAGCAGCCAAAGAAGTAACCATGTCCCGAGTAAGATTATCTTCATTACCTTGGACCTTGGGAATGGTCTGGGACTTCACCGAGCTCATGGCAGAGCTCGGAGGAACAAAAGTGGGAACTACAGTCCCAGCAGTTGGGGGCTGAGTAGTGGTGTCAGTCAAATTGATCGAGGAGCTCTTTTTCAGCCTCCTCGGGGGAACAGGTACAGATTCAACCAAGGAAGAACCCTTGGTCGGTGATATCACAATCACCTTTCCAGGAGAAGCAGAGCTGCTCAGAGCCACTGCGGGCTTATCAGCAACCTTCTCGGCGACTTTAGCAGGAGCAGCTGCATCAGTCTTCTTTGCCCCCTCCCTTGGGACATCAATCCTACTCCTTTTTGCCTCCCCAGAACTAGAGGCATTTTTCTCAAACAAGGTGGGAGTTCTTCTCTTCTTCATCCTTTCGCTCAAAGGAATATGAGATTCAGGCGAAGAACTTGCAGAGGCTGGTACAGGCTCTGCCTCATTGATCACAAGACGAGAAGTGAAGGAGGTGGTGTAGCTCTTGTACTGGAGTAGATACGAAGCCGACCTAATATGCTCGTCTGCAACACTTTGATGCAAACTCCAGATAAGTTTCAAATGCCTTATATTGACATCTGTTTCTTTTGGGCACCTTCTCTTGTTATCAACTGCAAAAAAGCAAACATTGTTATCAGTGGCACATTTTATCAAACACAAAAGAAGTATAATTTCAAAATAAAATGAAATAAAAGTAACCTATCCCATTGCCATAAGGAGGGCATCTGGGACCCCGGTAGACCTCATCTCCAGTCAATGGAGGATGTTGCCAATTTTTTATGACAATCCCATGTTCAAAATAATCCATATTGGCATCAGGGAGATTAACTACTAAGGCTCTATTTAAAAATCTAGTTTTTAAATAATAAATATTTTTTCATTGACTGCCCATCTATAGCAGTACATGATTTCTTGAATTCCTATACGAGTTCCATGCACTTGATTTAACCTATGCACCCCATTAACTATTCTCCATGTGTTGGGGGCTATTCGTGCAGGAACAACGTCAAAATACTGACAGAATTCCAAACACAAAGAATTTGGTGGAAAAGAAAATCCACACTCAGCAAAAAAAAGACTGGGGAACCAATGTCCCTCAGCCAAATGGAAGTAATTAGAAGTCTCAGAAAGCTCTTCCAAGACAACCCAAGAGGGAATGGAGAAATCAGAATGAAACTTCTCAAGAGACTCAACAGGGTAAACCATGGTGAATAAAGAAATGAAAAATAATGAAGAAGATCTTACAGAAAAAAGACTGAAGCCGTTGACAATGAACGACGGAAGAGATGAATGCACAAGAGAGTAGAAGACAATAAAAACTCAAAAGACGAAAATTTGAAAAGGTAGAAGACGATGGGAGTGTCTGTGTAGTTTAAATACCTTTCCTTGGTAAATGGTGAAGTAATGATTACAAAAAAGGATGATTACGTTACCGGCGGCTAAAAGGGCATTAAATATTGGCACGGGAATCAAAGCAAACAACAGCGGCTAAAAAGACTAAAAGTGATGCAGGAATCAAAGCACGCAGAAAAGTCCAAAAAAGCATGATTCTACGAATTGGGAAGGAGAAATAAATACAAGGCAAATGCTCCTAAAAATCAGGAAGACTATTTAAAGCTACCACATTCCGAGAAATAATGTTCCATACTCCTCAAATTTTGAACTATGAAACATTGGGGGATTCTGTTGATACCAAATTTAATCTGCTGACGTGGACCAATCATATGAAGCCACGTGGATATGTACATGGCAACAACAAACACTTCCGAGGAACCCACACGCTCCGAGGAACAAGACTACAACGAGTAAGACTAGTTCCCCGAGGAACACTGCTTACCCGAGAAACTCACATGCTCCGAGGAACAATGCCTCTCCGAGGAACTCTTGAATACCGAGAAGCTTAGGCGGTCCGAGCAACTCAGGCAGTCCGAGCTACATGTCGAACAAAGCATTAATAGCTGGATAACCAACAGTTCAACTGATTCATTAAATGCCTATCATTCATATGCACACCCAAAGAGGGCATTAAATGTATTACCCTTTCATATGTATATCATTTAATGTATTACCCTTTCACATTATAGCCTCAGGGCTATAAATACATTGTACAATCCTCATTGTAAAGGGGCCCAGAACTGAATCCAGAACGGAATTTCTTGTAATCGAGAATTCCCAAACACTCAGCAATAAAACAACAGTGGATGTAGGCCATTCTTATAAGGCTGAACCACTTTAAAATATTTCTTCTCATTTATTTATCTGTGATTGAATTATTAGAGTGATCTAATTTTTTACATCAACACCATGGTTCCCGAATCCTGAGGTTTTAGGTATTCATCTATTTGGGTCAGGAAATCATTTTTGGAGACATTGAGTGTTAAACCTATTAACTCTTTCATGCTGTCACATGATTAATGACATGCTAAATCTTATGATTGATTGTGGTTGCATATTTTCATACACTAGCATTTACTCTTTATGCTATATATTATTACTAGTTGTATGATATTTATCATTTTCTATTTTAAAAATTTTCATTTATTGTGTCTTATTGAGAAAAAAAAATTGTTTAACTTTTGCATTTTTTCCTTTGGTGTCATAAAATGTTAAAAACTCAAAAAGTCTTTTTTTTGTGTGTAGTTTGGTTGTACACATTTTTTGTGGCATATTAGTATGTTCGAATCCACTTTCTTCCATATTTCCATGTGGCTAGGACTTTTTATCATGATGTTTAATACTTTTATTGTTCTTAATCATGATTGCATGGAGTAGTTTAAAAATGACTTGGTTAATGGATTCATTTTTCATATGCCTCCTCACACACATGCATGAGATAATTTAACTTTTAACTTTACATGTTACATGAGCTAAGTGAGATGTTCTCCTAACAATCTTCTCTCTCTCTCTCTCTCTCTCTCTCTCTCTCTCTCTCTCACACACACACACACACACACACACACATATATATATATATATATATATATATATATATATATATATATATATATATATATATATATATATATATATATGTATATATATTTAATTGTGATATTTATACATGTAAGAACCACTTCAATATAATTTTTTTTTTATTTTATTAAAAATATGAGTGTGCACGAGAAAGGGCTACGAAATGAGAAATTTTCCTTACATGAAAGGCAACTATTAGTAAGAGCTTAAAAAATTAAAAGACAAAAGGAAAAAAATATTGCCAAGGCCAAATTTTGTTCCACTGATTCTTCTATTAAATCGGTCTATAATTTTGAGGATGTTAAAAGTTGAAGATAAATGGATTTTCACAATGACTTCTAGTTATTTCATGTTTGATGCTATTAATTTGAGAATCATCAATATTTCCTACGCTAGTGCGCTTTGTGTTTGTTTATCCATTATGATTTCACGTTATTTATCACTATGAGGATAAATCTTTGTTGACAAAGTTAATGCACTCATATATAACTCTTTGGACATTTTGAGTTATTGGATCCTTTTTTATTTGTTTCTAGTTCACGCCCCTTCACTCCATCCCATATGTTTAGACATATCGATACTATGTTATTTTAATGCTTATGTGTTTTGTGTCATGTTTTGGTTTTTACCTATTCCTTTTTATATATACGATTGTCTATGTGTCATTTGTATATTTTTACATATTTAAATTTGGCATCATTTCTTTTTTAGTCTTTGCATTTTCATTCAATCCATGTTTTCCATCTGTCGTATCTTTGAATAAAATTGGCATGTTATATGATCGTATTTGTATCTCCCATTTCTTATTTATATTGGTATCCCATGATTTATTGTGTATTCAAGTTGGTATCATTTATTTCATTAATATTGGTATTTGATTGATCATTGTTGGGATTATTTGTGCTTGTGTTATCATATTGTGTTTATTGCACTTTACACTATTGCATGATATTATTCTTTACTCTATATTTCCAATTAATATAACATATTCTCACATTTTGGGTGAGATATGGTTTTGGGGGGAAAATTATGCGTTCTTTCATTTTTTACTCTTGAATAACAAGGTGGAGAAATGGTATCTTTCACTTTAGTTTTTAGAGGAGATATCTTTATCTTAGGGGGAGGCGTCTTACCTAGGAGGTGATCTATAGACATAAGGGGAGTTTTATTCATTTGCATATTTATATTGATGTATTCTCTTTGCATTTGAAGGTGTGTTTAAGTGTGCAGGTTTGCAATATGTAATAAAGTTTTCAAGCGAGAAAAGTTACTCCATGTTTATGAGTCAGGTTTGTAATATCTCATTCGATAGCTCATTTGATACATGTTCGAAGGAGATGCTATACTTCGTTCGATCGAGGTTCAAAATCGTTCAACGAGCATGTGAGTTTTTATAGAATTCAAGTTTATTCAAACTTATTTTCATCTTTATCTTGATTTTGGAAAACCTGCTATAAATAGGAGTGTGGAATAACATTTTATAAACTTTTTCATTGCTTTTGATTTCCTAAAATCTTCCAAAAAGCTCTTCGTGTTTACCCAAAGTCTAGTTTACACCCAAACAGTTTTAGATCCAAGTTTCATCATATTATGCTTTAAGATCTAGTTTGTTGGCACCTTTTTTTTATTCTCTCATCATCTTGACAGATAGTAGTTTCGTTCGATACATTCCACGTCTGATCTGTTTGTATACGATGGACTGCGTGTGGTGTTTGGTGGATAATGAGGCGTGTATGGACTCATATATTACGGTAGTGCACGAGTGGACTTTTGTGTGTCGCTGTGGAAAGAGGTTGAAGACCAAATATGCATCAAGGCTTGCGAGAGCATCGAGTCATTGAGTGAGTCATCCGTCGACTTCTGTAATTCCTTACCATAGGGAATTTGTGTGGTTTGGTCTTCAAATATTTTTTGTATTTATATTTTCCTCGTGCATCGTCATGTTGTGATTTACTAATTTTAATCTTACTTATACTCACCTAGATGCATGCTTAGGTCAAGATTAAAATTGGTAAATTATTTTACACATCACTTGGGGTTTTCTAAATTTGTGCACATAAATAAAAAAAATGTGAAAATAAAATTAAAAAATGTTTTTTCTTAGACCAATCCTCATACCCTCACGCTTTTAGTCAAAACGACGTATTTTGATTAAGAAGGAAGACCTTAATAAATGAGGAAGAAGACTAGAAGGAAATAAGAGGATGTCTATGATTGCAACATAACCATGCGTGATCGCGGGTTAATGTTTGTGACCACGAGCTGACCTGGAGCGACCACATATTATGGTCTGTGATCATGGCCAAAGTTTAATCCCTTTGGAGTTTGTTCGAGCAATAGTGGTGTTTTGATGGTTTTTGGACTCTTTATAGTCTACAATTGATTTCGTGTTGGACATTTCTTCAAAGGGGTTTTGACTTAAAAGGACTCCATTCAAGGAATAATTCTTAGCCATGATGCAAGAGGATTTAGTTTCCTATTTGATATGCCTTTTTCTGTGTTTCTTATTGGTTATATCTATATGATTTCATATTTAATTATTAAATAATTTCTTGTTTTGATAATTAATTTAATTAGGAAACCACATTATTATGGGTAACATTGATTTATTTAGGGTAATATTGGATCCATCCACTAACTTTTTAAATACATCTACTCGAAGATACTAATAAGTTAATCCACAAATATGGGTCATCCACGTGCCTAAAAATACATATCCCATTTCGATGGATTAACTTAATAATATCTTTGAGTGTATGTACTTACAATATTTGTAGATGGATCTAAGATCACCCTTTATTTATGTGACCGACCTATATCACATTTTTTCTAATAAAATAACATTTTATTTATTATTTCCTAAAATTTAATTTATTTAGTTAATTAATTTAATGACTAAATTAAACTATGGTCCCTAGATTTTTTTAATTTAAAAATGGTTTTTCCTTGGAAAATTAAAATAATGGGGTCAAGTTATTTAATTTGTACAAGTATTTGGATAGTTATCGTTCATTTGATTCACGTATTTAGAATTAAATAAATATTTTTTATATAACCCTTAATTTAAAAATATTATGTGGAAGAGAGGTTTCAACATAAAACCCACGGTCTCCAATGGTATTTTAATAATGTGATTTGATTAATTCCTTGGGCTAGAATCGACTTTCTTCCACAATAGAGGCCAAACTCATGACATCTCGAGATTTTGAAATTCTCAAGTGATAGTTCTTTGAAATTGAATAAAAGTGAGTTCTATCCCACAAAGGGGGAGTCCTTATGATAGGATTCAATTTTAAATAGTGAAACCATGGTATATACTTAAACACAAATAACTATATTATCCCTAATAGGGTGAGTGCTATTACCTGTGGGATAACAAGAATGTCGACTATTCAATTGTACTGGATATAGGTTTCATGGACTATCCGGACAACACAATTGAATGATAAAAAGTCTACCTAATTCAAGGTGAGGTTATTTAGTCTCACAACAATAACTCTCACATCAGAAAGAAATTAGGATTCTCGACAAGATTAATTATAATTGATGATAGAGGCAAGAAAAATAGAAATTTATCCATAAATCAATTCTCACATAATTAATTGTAAATTAATTTATTCAATGATGATTCTATGTTTTGAAAAATTAACTCAACTTTCACTCACTCTTTTAGTCGTAAAAGTAAAAGTTTGAATTGGAATAATTTTGAGGGACTCAAAAATATAATTGGATATTGTTACAAACTAATGAGGATAATAAACTTATTTAAAAAATAATTCTCCTTCAATATTTTAAAAATATGATGTAATTAATTCCTCGTGCTAGCGTTGCCTTTCGTCCACAACGGAGGAAATTAACCACATAATCATGGTATTTTAAAATCCTTTATTGGTAATTCTTTGAAATTAATTGTTACTATATTTAGTCCCCATAACGAGGAAGTTCAATATGAACATATTTAACTCAGAAAATGAACAGATGGGAATTTATAAAAACAAATGTTGGATGATGACCCTCAAATAAACATCGTGTTCTCAAGATGGTTCTCATCTTGGGGTAAAAACCCAAAACCGTTTCGTAATCTAGCAGTGAGCATCATCAGGAGTTAAATCATAATGTTATTGTTTACAATACCTTAAATGCATTCCAAAAAGGGATGACTAAGGATAAGGCTAGGTCTTAAGTACAACGGTATGGAGTTAAAATTGTTCATATTCCTCAAAATTAGTGGGAAAAAAATTAAAGGTGGGTGTTTTCATTACAAGTGGTTAGAACATTAATAGCAATGTTATCTGACTTTCATAGAACTATAAGGTAATCACAATGTAATGGTATTTCTCTTATAAGTATATGCATAATTTGTGGTCCGATTTGCAAGAACCTCGTGTGTCTATTCGGGAGTCACAAATCAGGCTTGTAACTTTTTGAAAATATTCAAGGTAATTAGTAAATACTTGAGGAATAAATATTTTTAATAAATGGGAAATAAGAATAAGGCATAAATATAAGTAGTAGGGTCTCTAGTATTAGGTTTCAGTGGAATTGTGATTACCTTGTGTGTCTATTTGGGAGTCACAAATCAGGCTTATAACTTTTTGAAAATATTGAAGGTAATTAGTAAATACTTGAGGAATAAATATTTTTAATAATGGGAAATAAGAATAAGGCATAAATATAAGTAGTAGGATCTCTAGTATTAGGTTTCAGTGGAGACAAAAGCTAATGTTGAAAAATTATTTTTATGTATCTAATTTTATAATAAATGTAGTTTTTGGTTTCTAAGTTGTGTTAGAATAGATATTCGATTATTTTGATAAAATTACTTTTTATCGAAATTGAGAAATATATTATCTTCTCAAGTACATGAGAATATAATTTACACATTATATGGTATGTTTCACAAATACCGCTAAACACTAAAATGAATAATAATAATAATAATAATAATAATAATAATAATAATAATAATAATAATAATAACAACAATAATAATAATAATAACAACAATAATAATAATAATAATAATAATAATAATAATAATAATAATAATAATAATAATAATAATAATAATAATGATAATAACAATGGATATCATTGAATATAAAATTTCCTTGTTAGTAAAACCAAAGACAATTTTTACACTTACTCTTACGTTGTTATTCTAAAAGGAATTCATAGGCTGGTGTAAAATTGACAATTAAGTTCATTGGAAGTGGAGGCACTTTCAATTTTTGAATCCTATTTACAAGGTAAAGTGATAAAGAGACACTTCGTAGCCAAAAGCTGTAGACTCAAAGATATGTTGAAAATGATTTATTTTGATTCATTTGGTCCTATGGCTATTCGGTCAATAGTTTGTTATGAGTACTTCATTAATTTCATTGATGATTACTCAAGGTACGGATATGTTAACTTCATACACCATAAGTCTGAAGCCTCTTATTAGTTCAAAGAGTATAAAACAAAGGTAAAATATGGGTGAGGTAAGATAATCCTAATCATACAATCTATTGTGGGTGAGTATACTTATTGGGAGAGTTTGTGAATCATTTATCGTATATGGGGACTATATTCTAATTTTATGCGTTATGTATACTACTGAGTAATTGTGTAGTATAAAGAAAGAATAAGAATTTTTCCAACGTAACACACACACACATGCACACACACAAACACATAGCAATACGTACGAATCTTATATCAACGTTTAAAAGAAAACTGAAATAAAAACATATCAGAAAAAAAGTCATCTTCTTTACTTTCATCTTATTGTCCATATATATTTAGAACTTACAACTGTTGAACAAAACTCACACTATCCAATCATCGATATACCATAGAAATAATATCGATTATTTAGTTAGCATACCTCCGTAGGTACACGATTAGAACGAACGAGTCGTGAAGGAGAGGAATGTGTGAGAAAAATGGTTAGGCTACCTTTCTAATTATAACTTTTGAAATGAAAATATCCAACAATTAAATAATATTATATATAAATATCTTAGATATTTTGATTATAATAATATTATATATAAATATCTACATATTTTATTTAACTCATGTTTTTCATTGTTTAGACCCCTTGAGCTTCAAACCAAATTATACTTTCGACCATATACTTTCTATAACTCTTTAGATTTCCACCAATTTCATGATTAGTTAATATTCACTTAGTAAAACTAGTATTTTACTATTAATAATCATACAATGATAACTTTAATGTGTCCTAAATATTTAAAAATATATATATTTGGCACTAAAGGTATTTAATGAGAAGAACTTAATAGTTTGTATGGCTCCTTTGTATAAGATACTATCTCTACTTTTATACATCTTACTATTTGCTTCGATAAAAACTTTGTTTTCGAGAATTTGTTTTACCGAAACTTATTTTTAAATTTTGGGTTGTTACATCCTACCATCCTTTAAAGAATTTCGTCCTCTAAATTTACTGTATTATCTAAGTTTCTAGTTATCATGGAGCTAACATCGTTTAAACTATATAGTGTATTCGAAATGAAGCTTATTAACTTATTAGCTTTGTGGTTTGTAGATTTATAACGTAACTATGATGGATTTATAAATGTTGTTCCTTATGTGATTAATTATGCAACAAAATCGTATAAAGGATAATGATGTAATGAGGATTAAAAATAAATGGTGTTTTAGATAATTAATCAACATTTTTACAAGATTTGCAGGTATCGTATATCGTAACAGAGGTTTTTGTAACTGTGGTCTATGTAACAAGGTATCTATAAAATGATTTGTATAGCCAAGGACATAAAGGAATCAAAGTAAATGTTTATAAGAAGTCTTACATGGTCTGGTGGTCTGAAGTTTGTTTCACACATCATTATTTCATGCTAAAAAATGAGGTATTGATAAGAGGATACCATAGATGGGACATCGGTTTCATAACAACAGTTTTTTACCTATGTTTGCACAATAGGCATTTGGAGGTATAGTTTGGGATTTTGACAGTTTATACTTGAATCCTTAAAGGTGGGATTCCTAAATTTGACCAACACGAAGTTGATGATAATCGAATCGTAAATCATGTTTTTCAAAAGGACTTAGTATTCTCATAATTGATAAAAAGAGACCTCATATTCTAGGCTAATGATATATACTCTTAATAGTCACTTCATCTAGTTTCTAATATCTCATATACAAATGAAATGTTCTAGCCTTCCTTTTCACAATTAAAACTAATAATCTCTAAGGATGAATAAATATTTTCTCGAATAATTCGTTAAATGTAGTTAGAAGTTTTTCTCATTCTGGTTATGGTATGCAGTAAAAATAATAAATGATAAGGGTAATTGTTCTTGAAATTTGGGAAAAAACAATTTTGAACTATTTTAAAAGTGACTAAAATTTCTAAGGACTTTTATACCTTACTAATGACTATAAATGTGAGAATAGTTTGATAATAAAACACGTATTTGAACAACTAAAGTGAATCCATTTCTATCTAAAACTACCAAGTCTACTATAATAATTCCAATCAATATTATTGTGGTACAATACTTTACGCTTGTTTCTTCCACCGGAGTTTCTATTGATAGTTAACACTTTAAGGAACCACTAGATGTTGTTACTGTCTTGGTGAAATCACTTATCGGGGAATTGGGGTGAATAAATTAATGGTTGATCGTAATTGATTGACTTGAAAAATAATTTACATACTAAGGGAATATGTACTTAGAATCTTAATGGGGGGGGGGGGGGGGTTACTTAACTTCCTAAATACCAGAATAATGTATGTATAGGGTTTTACTTCTAGTAAGCCAATAAATAGGATAAAACGTAATGCTTGATAGTTTTGGGTATTTCAAATAGTCTTACTGAATCGATTTGTTCTCATTTTTGTAGGGGTTTACTAAGAATTACTACGGTTAGGATGTCTAATATTATATAAATAATCTCCTGGAATCTATCATAGATATAAAAAGGCAAAAGGATTCTTTAAGGTATATCGGGGCTATTTTAGATATAACCTATAAATTGGAAATTTTGGACCTTATATATGAATGGAGTTTATGTAGTCTAATGTGTACTAATTAGAAAAGAGGTTTTCCTAAATGTAGTTGGTACAACTATGTGAATGAGGTCACTAATATCTATATCATTTAATGTGATGATACTACTGTTTAAAGTATGTTTGTAAGAGTATATAAAACTAAAATGGTTTCTGGGATTTAAATATTGACGTTAATGAAGTCGGAGTCACTAATATTTGGAACCTTACTATGAGCTTATTTGTATAATCAAGGGTAGTATAATGTTAAGTCATAATGATGTTCAATCCAAACTCATTCACTTAGGGTGGTTTGTACCATCTATAAGGGCATTTCCTTAATATTCGATGTAGTATGAGCTTATGGGTATATATTTTTTTCTACTCAAATGAGATAAATGGATTGTTCATGTTAACCACATTATTACAATACTAATACTAACATTTGGGAAATAATCAACATTTAAATAAAGGGGAAAATTTGGTGGGTCGGTCTACTATCATTCGTACTGAATTATATCCATGGGATGTAATAGGTAGATTACTAAAAAAAATCATTGTTAGATGATCCCATTTCCATTCCGGGATCGAAAGAGGTTGGAAAAATCTACTAGGACATTGGTGTTCTTGAAAAAATAGTATAGAATAAAACTATTTATTTACTACGTTATTAGCAAAATGTTAAAGTTTAAACAAACTCCTAATAGACTGTTTCATTGAAAATCTTTTCAAAAGAACTCACACAAGATGTGTGTAAACAGATTAAGTATAGATGTTAAATTTGGTAGTTGGTTACCTTAGGTTTTAAAATAAAAACCTATACTACGTCTTTAGTATGAAACCACACATAAATAGTTAACAAATATTCAAAAAAATTAATAGTAGACTTTAATGTGTTAAAACCCCAAATTGGAGGAAACATCCATGGCTCCCTCTACGGAGAAAAACAAAAAAAATCCACTAAAACAATCACGATATACAAGTTACATCACTAAGCATGCAAATCAAGATC
The DNA here is from genome assembly GCA_949130495.1 of Sambucus nigra. NCBI lineage: Eukaryota > Viridiplantae > Streptophyta > Magnoliopsida > Dipsacales > Adoxaceae > Sambucus > Sambucus nigra. The sequence goes on along the minus strand of OX422208.1, from coordinate 482,551,792 downwards.
CTAAATCTCAGCCAAGAAAATATACCTCCATGAGTTACTCCACTCTCAAATAAATTGAAAATAGAGAAAGGATCTTATAGAAATAATAGCAAATAAGCTAAGATCCAAGAGACTAAGAACCTAAAATATCCGTTTAATGTTCTCTTTAGAAAACCTCAAGATTTCTATAAAGAAATTTGAGTTTTTCTTAGAGAGTAGTTTAAAGAGAGATACTTCTTTGAAGAGGTCTTCAAAAATGAATAAAACCAACACTTTAACCCACACAGAAACCCTAGGATCTAACATTCAGGGTTGGGTTTTATGGATTTTGAATAAAGGATGTTTGGTGTTTGGTGTTTTGGAGAAAACACGTTTAGGGTTTGATCTTCTGAAATTAGGGTTTTCTCTCTTTTCTCTTTCCTCTTTTCTCTCCTTTTCTTTTTTCTCTCTCTCTCTCTCTCTCTCTAATTTTCTTCTCTCAAAATGAGATGAAGTAAAAACTTCTCAAATGCCAAACCAAAGGCCTCTTTTATAATGGTCGAAGAAAGATCCAGAACGTCGAAGTGTTTTGAACGGCTGAGATTGATTCTTACTAAGGTTGACCAAGATAAATGGTTTATAATGCACCGCCTAAAGACTAATTCTTATTGGTCAGTAATAGTATCACATGGATTAGAGTAGAACACATGCAAATAATCATTAATATAGAATCAAGGGCTACGATTAAGTCTTGACTCTAAGACACATAATTAACACAAATCACATCGATATATCGCCAACACGTGTATGGTCTGGATGAACTAATCAGACGCGTGTTTTTGAACTTATTAAAATACAAATTCCTCCCCCAAAATTCTCTAGCGCATTTGGATTTTACCCTGAACCATTTTTTAGGAAAAAAATATTTATATTTTAAACCCCAAACATTTAAAATCACATTTTAATAAATTTGAAAAATCATTCTAAATGTTGAAAAAATGTTTTTAGTGATTTAAAAATGTTAGAAAAATTCCTAAAAATTATATAACCCTTGTGCACACATAATAACACATATATGCCATGATTGTGTCCTTATTGAGTGGGTTCTTGAGAGTAATACTTAACTTTGAATATCATATGAGGTTCTTGGCTGATTCTTCATCTTGTAGCTTGCATTCTTTAAGAGAGAGCAACTCTAAAAAATCTAATCCTATTTTGTCTTAATATCCAAACTAGTTAGAACTCCGATATGGCACAGATTCAAGTAAGTCAACCATATAGTGTGCTCTCAATCCCCCCCTTTGGATAATAGAGACAAAATTCCATTGAGTGACCTGTACTCGTGGGTAAAAATTAAAAATCCTAGATTTCCTATACGAAGTGGCTAACTACCCTTTCCCATCCTAGAACCGAAAAAAAAGGAAATGAAATACAATACTCAACTACAATACAAACTAATACACTAATAAATAGGGCAACCTATAAAATCGGGTCTGAAAAATGCCTGAAAAGGTAAACACTCAGTCACATATTAGTTGAGTTAGTATATGATAATATGTGATTTATAAGCCAGGTACACAAGTTCTTCTCCACCAATCTTTCTCAAATGTATAACGAGGTAAAAAGATATAAAATAGGAGAATATGAAATATGATTTCAACGCAAACAATATTATAAACAAGGGAAGATGCAAGGGTCTCCTATATTAAGTAGATTTTTGGAGGTGTCTTTTGTCATTAGAGAAATGACCATGCCCCAAATCCTCAGAAACCAATTATTAGCGAGAAACTATTGAGGCTATAATTGTTGTTCAGAAATGATATATGTGAGAATCATCATACCTATTGCTTTTCGAAAGTACTCAAATCTAATAATATCAAGAGGTTTGAAAAGTAGATCAGCTAACTATTTTTCGGATTAAGATACTCAATGCCAAGTTATTTATATTCTATAAGATCACGAATGAAATGATGTCTTATTTTTGTGTGTTTAGTTCGCGAGTGTTGTATAGGATTCTTAAATATATTAATGGCACTGCAGTTATTGCAATACATAGTAAATTTTCTTTAACGATACCATAGTCACTAAGCATATGTTTGATCCACAGAAGTTGGGAACAACAACTACCGTCTGCAATGTAATTTAACTCAGGTGTAGATAGAGATATACAATTTTGTTTCTTACTACTAAAACCTTATAAATTATTTCCTACATAATAGCAGACGCTTAAAGTACTTTTACTATCGTCTGAACACCCTGCCTAATCGGCATCAGTGAATCCTATAATAAAACTCGTAGTGTCCTTGGTATACCAAATACCATAATTTTATGTACCCATAACATATTTAATTATTCGTTTAACACTCACCTTGTGTGTTACTTTAGGATCACATTGGTATCTAGCACATACACAGATGACGAAATAAATTTTTGATCGGGAAGCAATAAGGTATAGAAAACTCCCTATCATAATCCTATAAGGGGTCGGGTCAACGGCTTTCCCATTTTCTTCTTTAGATAACTTCGTTGACGTGCTCATATGTGTACGTGCAGGTTTAGAGTGTTATGCCCCAAATTTTTTAATGAGGTCAGAATTATATTTCGATTGAGTAATGAATAGACCATCATCAAATTGTTTAACTTGTAAACCTAAGAAACATTGTAATTCTCCTATTAAGGACATCTGAAATTCAGAATGCATGATATCAGAAAATTCTTTTACTTCCTTAGATCAAGTTGTTCCAAAAATGATATCATCAACATAAACTTAGGCAATTAAAACAAGTTTTTTTGTCTTCCTAATGAATAAGGTCTGATCATTTCCCCCTTGAATAAATCCATGAGAAACTAAGAAGGTAGACAGTTGCTCATACCAAGCTCTAGGAGCTTGTTTTAAACCATATAAGGCTTTTATAGTCTAAAGACGTAGGATCGATAAAACGTTTAGGCTTTTCTATGTATACCTCCTCAGTTATAATTCCATTTAAAAATGTGGACATAACATCCATCTGAAAAGTTATGAATTGCAAATGACATGATATGGATAAAAGGAGACGAACAGACTCACGTAGATTAACAGGAGCAAAAGTTTAGTCAAAGTCAATTCCCTCTATCTGTGAGTAACCTTGTGCTACCAACCTAGCTTTATTTCGAATGACCTCCCCATTTTCATCAGTTTTGTTTTTAAAAATCCATCGAGTGCCGATAAACTTCTGATTTTTTTGCCTAGGAACAAGATACCAAACATCATGACTCAAAAACTAGACAAGCTCCTCTTGTTTAACGTTGATCCAGAATGAGTCACAAAGGGGCATCATTTACATTTTTTGGTTCTACAAGAGAAACGAAACATGAAAATAAGCCACCTTACAAATTTGGGATCTAGTGCTAACTGGCTCAGAAGTATTACTAATAATCTTTTCAACAGGATGGTCTTTGGAAACAGAAGTTAATACAAAAGGACTCTCAGGTGGTAGTGAATCAGTTCCCTCTAGAGAATCATGAGTAAAAATCATTTCTTCATCATCCAGGGTTACTGGTTGACTGACACTACTCTCATCACCGGTGTCATTTACAATTACATTAAAAGATTCCATAATGACTTTGATTAGACAATTGAAAACACAAAAAGCCCTACTTATTTGAGAATAACCAAGAAAGATTCCTTTCTCCCCTTGGGTGTCAAACTTTGGAAGATGTTCTTTGTCTTTACATACATAACAAACACTATAGAAGGTTTTGAAATATTTTAAATTTGGCTTTTTGTGGAACCAAATTTCATACGAAGTTTGTTTGGAATTATTTCTAAGGTATACACGGTTGATAATATGACAAGCGGTTTGAACGACTTCGGCCCCAAAATATTTAGGTAGATTCTATGCATGTAGCATCACCCTAGCCATCTCTTGTAAGGTCCTATTTTTCCGTTCAGCAATACCCTTCTGCTGAGGTGTCTTAGGCGCACTAAACTCATGTTTATAACCGTTGCCTATATAATATTTTGCAACACCAGAATCTTTTAATTCTCCACCTCTGTCCCTCTTGTTTTCTATTTTTAAAATAATTTTTAAGAACTCACTGAAGGAATTGGATTTATTTTTCATAAAAGCAACCGAGGTATATCGTGTGTAGTCATCCACAATAGCAAGTATATAACTGTTACCACAGAAGCTGATAGTTATAGAAGGACCCATAAGGTCCATGTGGATTAATTCCAAAGGTTTTGTAGTTAAGACATCTTTAAATTTCTTGTGAGAAGATTTATTTATCTTCCCTTCTTAATAAGGACCACGAACAGGATTAAAAGAATTCTTAATTTTTGGTAATCCTCTAACTAGATCTTGGGAATATAACCTTCAAAGATTAATAAAATTTGCATGTCCCAATCGATTTTGCCATAAATAAGCATCATGTAATATGGAAACTTGAAAGGGTTCAAACTTAGGAATGGATGTGTAACAATTATCCTCATTTATATTTCGTGCTAAAATACAGTTCCCCTTTTCATCCATAATTTTTCAATTTATTTTTGAAAAGGTAACCGTATGATTGGAATAAAAAAATTAAGACATTCTTAGCAGTTTAGCCTTAAGACCTTTAACTAGAAGAACATAATTTGGGGAGACCTTCCTCACATAATATTCCCTTACCTATGATCTTAGATAAAACTCCATCTCCTGATACAACACCACCTTTAGAGAAGTCTATTTTATTTGTTAATTTGGTTTCATCTCTAGTCATATGCTTCGAACATCCGGAGTCAAGGTACCAACTAGATGAAGTTTGTTGTGCCTTAAAAGATTATATGACAATATTTCACTTGAGATGGGGTAACAAGTCATCCTTTTTAATCCAAATATGCCTGATTTTTAAATTTTTATTGGCCTTTGATTTAGAAAAGTTTTGTTGGGTTTTTCTAAATGGTTTCTTCTTAGTTTCAAATCCTCCCTTCTTTTTATAGTTAGATTTATGAGAGGTCTGTCTTGGGAGAACAAAAGTATTCCTACTTTTTCTAGCATATTTAAAATTTTGAAAAATAGGAGTATACAATCTCTTTTAAAACATTCGCAATGGTGTGGCCATAGACATCGTAGTATGAACTGTACTGGTGTTGATGACTTGACGTTATTACTAAAGTCTTTAAAGACAGGTTTTGTCTTATTAGGTATGGTTGTCCAAGTGTCATTCGTTTTAGGTTTTTTATGTTGGTTTCTAACAGGAGGACATACATACTTAGCTAAACCATTATATGTTGGTTGTTGAATGCAGTCACTTTGTTTTGCCATAGAGACATTTTTATAACAATTTTTTTCCGAGTATTTTGAAAATTTTGGCCTTGTCTGACAAAAGTAACATTTTCAGGAGTAACAGTCTTACTGGTAACGACCTTTTATCCAAAACCTAAACCAGATATATCTTCAGAATCAAACTTACTTTCTAGAATAATTTCTTCGTAGGTTTTCAATTGAGTTTCAAAATGTATACATTTTTTAAAAAACATTTTAAGTTTTTTTTATTCTTTAAGATCAAATAGAGTAGATTTATATCTTTTCTATAAAACATAGTTTTTCTCAGATAAGTCTTTGATTTTTAAAGAAATCTATTTTGATTTAGTCTCATGGGTAACACATTGGGTTGTAAATTTCTCAACGTTTTTCCTAATAGTCTGGTTAAGAAGTCAATACGTTCGTTTAATAGCTTCACCATTTTATCAAGACGAGCATTTTTCTTTATTTTTTTCGTATATAACTCTTGAAGATCTGGAAGATCATCATCGGACTCACTAATTGCATCGTGTGTAGTGTCTCCTATATCGTTTATTTCTTCTGTGGAACTCACACACACATTTGGTTCATCAACAATGTTCTCATTCTGACACACCCGTATGCTATCATTATCAAATTTATTTTCATCATCAACATACACAATACTATCTCTAGCAGTCACAACATCAATATCCATAAGCATAACAAACTCATGAGTAGGCAAGAATTCAATATCATCATTGTACACAATTTTAGAAAATAATGAAATACAAGACTCGTCATTCTGGGTTGACTCAGTTTTATCTGAATCAGAATCACTATAGTCATCCTATGTCTTACAGATGTTAGCCCTGTTGTTGTTGTTCATATTATTTTTATATCTCTTAGCATAATGCCCCATTCTACAACATCTATGACACTTCACATTTTTTATGTCAATCATAGGTTTATTTTTGTCATGGGATTTTTTGTCATAGTATATATCATGAGTTATATGATTTTGATTGCCTTGATAACTTTGTCTACCTTGTTTAGAGTCTACGAAATTTCTGAATTTGATTATCTTTTTGAAATGCTTGCTCATAAGAGCTATTTGATTATCAAGATGATCCAAATCAAAGTCATCATTTAAGTCAAAGTCAAAGTCTAATGGACTCATTTTAGGAACTGACATTTGAGATGAAAACACAACATTAGAACTAGTAGATATCTTATTTTGGGCAGTGAATTGCTTCTTAAATTCTAACTCCATCTCTACAGTCCTTAATTCGCTACTTAGAAATTCAGGAGTCAGGTTTGGGTCGTCCATTTCTTATATAGCATATCATTTGTTGTCAAAATTAACAGGTAATGATCTAAGAATTTTTTGAACAATTTATTTTCTACTATAGATTATACCATTATCATGCAGTTTAGTGAAAATATCAGTTAACCTTATGTAAAAATCATTACATGATTCATTATCATCGATAATCAGTGTATTGTACTGTTGGACTAGCATTTGGGTCTTTTCGGCCTTAACATGTTCATCACCCTCATGAGCAATGACTGGAGTGTCCCAGGCCTCTACAGAATTAGATAAGATAGATATTCTTTTAAACTCAAGATCATTAATGGACATAAATATAGCATTCTTTCCTTTACTATTATCGAGAGACAATTTTTTCTCATCTTTAGTGAATTCGCTAAGACTTTTTTTAACTCTTATAGGATTGGTTTCAGACAAAGGCTTAATAGGATGTTTGTAACCATTTTCAATCATTTCCCAAACATCATCACCAATAGTTCCTTGAATGAACGCAACCATTCGTACTTTCCATTACGGGAAGTTGTGTCCATCAAAGAGAGGAAGACGTGAGAGGTTACCTAACTTCTCAAATATTTAATCCATATCAAAAAAAAATTTGAAAACAATTTCTAGAGTTTCGGGATCAAAATTAAATTTGCTAAGCTCACTTTGATACCACTTGAAATAATAGTATATAATAAAATTATTTGTGTACTACTTTATTAACAAAATGTTAAAGTTGAAGCAAACTCCGAATAAACTCTTTGATTGAAACACTTTTCAAAAGAAGTCACACAAGATGTGTGTAAACATATTAAGTATGGATGTTAAATATGGTAGTTGGTTACCTTAGGTTTTAAAATAGAACCCTATACTACGTCTTCAGTATGAAACCACACATAAATAGTTAAGAATTATTCAAGAAAATTAACACTTGATTTTAACGCGGTAAAACCCAAAATTAGGGGAAACATCCACGGATAAGGCAATCACAACATACAAGTTAAAACACTAAGTATGCAAATTAAGATCCTAAATCTAAGTCAAGAAAATATACCTACATGAGTTACTCCACTCTCAATGGCTTCTTACTTGATTTTAATCTCCCTCTGACAGCTTCCTTGCTTTGTTCTTATCCACTGATTGTAGCAGGTCTACAAACTATATATCTCTTAAATAACCACAGAACCTAAGTGATCGTGTGAGAGTGATATAGTGAACGTGATGTCAATTATACTACATGTCGGATGTAGCTCGCACCTCTTAAATAGTTATACAGACAAATTCTATTGAATCACAAAAATCTAAATAACATGCAAATAGTTTCAACTTAAGGTTGAAAATCAAACTTCAATTTTATCAGATCTAAAATAAATCATTCTTTTAAAAATAAGATTTCTATTTCAAAACTAAAAATCTTTATAACGATTATTTCACAAATCATGAAATATATGATTTGAAGCTAAAAACGTTTAGATCTGAAAACTTTTAAAAATATAGAAGTCTCTTTTTGAAATAAATTGAAAACAAAGAAAGGATATTATAGAAATAATAGCATATAAGCTAAGATCCAAGAGATTAATGACCTAAAATATTCGTGAAATGTTCTCTTTAAAAAACCTCAAGATTTTTACAAAGAAATTTGAGTTTTTCTTAGAGAGTAGTTCTAAGAGAAATACTCGTTTGAAGAGGTCTTCAGCAACGAATTGAACCAACACATCCTCACTCACAGAAACCCTAGGATCTAACACTCGGGTTTAGGTTTTCTAGATTTTGAATAAAGGACGTTTCGTGTTTCGTGTTTTGGAGAAAACATGTTTAGGGTTTGATCTTCTGAAATTAGGGTTCCTCTCTTTGTTGATGTAAAAAATTAGATTACTCTAATTATTCAATCACAGATAAATAAATGAGACAAAATATTTTAAAGTAGTTCAGCCTTATATGAATGGCCTACGTCCACTGTTATGTTATTGCTGAGTGTTTGGGAATTCTCGATTACAAGTACTATCAAGAAATTATGATCCCCTTGAATGAGGGTAATACAATGTATTTATAGCCTTGAGGCTATAATCTGAAAGGGTGATACATTAAATGATATACATATAAAAGGTTAATTCATTTAATGCTCTTCAAGCGTGTGCGTCAAGATGATAAGCATTCAATGAATAGTTGAACTATTGATTATCTGGCAATCAATGCTGTGGTCGAGATGCAGCTCAAACCGCCTTAGTTGCTCATCGTTCAAGAGTTCCTCGGAGCGCTGGAGTTCCTCGGAGAGATGGAGTTCCTCGGAGAGCTGGAGTTCCTCGGAGTACACCTGTTGCTCGGAGTGAGTATGACTAGGTCGGGGGAATAAACTTTCTCGTTGCTATTGTGCCACGTAGATTGACGCGTGTCTTCTTATTATTCGTCCACATCATCATACTAATGTTGGTATCAACAGAAGCCCCCAATGTTTCATATTTCGAACTTTGAGGAGTATGGAACATTCTTTCTCGGTATATGGCAATATTAAATGATCTTCCTGGTTTTTAGGAACATTTCTCCGTATTTAAATTTCCTTCAAAATTCGCAGAATCCGCCTTTTTGCATTTTTATAAGTGCTTCGATCTTCGTGTACTTTTTGTCCTTTTAGCCGCTGATAGCGTAATAGTTTCTTTTTGTAATCATTTCTTTCACCGCTTCCTAAGGCAAAGTATTTAAGCTTCATAGGTAGTCCCATCGTCTTCTACCTTTTGTAATTTCTGCTTTCGAGTTTTCCATAGTCTTTCTCTCTCTAATGCGTTCATCCTTTTCTTCATTCATTGTCAACAGATCTTCCTTTTTCCTGTTAGATCTTTTTCCTTTCTTTTATTCACCATGGTTTATGTTATTGAATCTCTTGAGAAATTCCGTTCTAATTTTTCTATTCCATCTTGGGTAACTTTGGAGAATCTTTCTGAGCCTTTAGATTATTTTCGTTTGGCTGAGGGACACTGGTTCTCCAGCCTCTTTATTGCTGAATGTGGATTTTCTTTTCCACCAAACCCCTTGTGCTTAGAATTCTGTCAGTATTTCGATGTGTCCCTGCGAAAATAGCTCCCAACACATAGAGACTAGTCAATGGGGTGTATAGGTTAAATCAAACTCATGGAACCCGTATAGGAATTCCTGAGATTATGTATTGTTATAGATGGGCTGTTTTAGACAATATTTTTCATTTAAAAAATAGATTTTTGAATAGGGCCTTAGTAGTCAACCTCCCTGATGCAAATAGGGATTATTTTGAACATGGGGTAATTATAAAAAATTGGCAACATGACCCTCTGGTTGGAGACGAAGTATATGAAGGTCCCAAATGCCTTCCATATGGCAATGGGATAGGTTATTTTCATTTTATTTTATTTCTGAAACTATGATTTCATTATGTTTGAATAAATGCGTGATTGACATTTCAATATGTATTTGTTTGCAGTTGACAGTAAGAGAAAAACTCCAAAAGAATCAGAAGTTAAAATCAAGCATTTGAAACATATCTGGAGTTTGCATCAGAAAGTTGCAGACGAGCACGTCAGGTCTGCTTCATACTTGTTGCAGTACAGGAGCTATACATCATCCTTTACTGCTCGTCTTGTGGTCAGTAGTAGTGAACCATTGCCAGCTTCTGAGGATTCTTCACCAGACTCTCATATTCCTTTGAGTCAGAAAATGGGCAAAAGAAGAGTTCCTGCCATCTTTGAGAAGACTTCCTCTGCTGGAGATGGAAAAAGAAACAAGAATGACGGCCCAAAGGGGACAAAGAAAGTCGATGCTGCCCCTTATGTTGCTCCTCAGAAGGCTGCCGAGAAGCCCCCAGTGGCTCCTAGTAAGAAGGATGCACTTGTGGAAGTGATCACCATTACCCCAACCAAAAAATCTTCTTTGGTTGAAACTGCAGAAGTGCCACCGAGGAGACTGAAGAAATCCTCCTCGGTTAGTTTTTCTGAAACCATTCCCCAGCTCCAAGCTAGTGGAGCTGGTGTTCCAACCATTATTCCCCCGAGTTCTGCAATGATCTCGGTAAAGACTTGGACCATTCCTGAAGTCCAAGGAATTGAGGAAAACATGTCTAGGGATATGCTGACATCCCTAGCTTCTCGTCACATTGCTTCAGTAAGTTTCTCTTATCATGAATTTTTCTTTCTTTCCATCAATACAAGTATCTCTGCAATGACTTATCATTATTTTCTTCTTTTCCCAGCTGGTGAGTTGCTTTAACACCATAGTGAAAAAAGATGAAGCGATCAAGGCTTCTAGCTCCTCGTCTGGAGTAGAGGATGCTTTACAGGGCTTGGCCCAATCTTTGAAGGATTCTCGTCAAAAGTATGACGAGGATAGGGGTGAATAGGAGAAGAAGTTGGTTGCATCTGAGACAGAGAAGGTGCAGTTGGGAAATAAGGTGAAAGACTTAGAGAGAGAGAATAAAAAATATGCCTAGAAGCTCATAAGGGTTGGGGAGATTGAAAATAAGTTGAAATCGGCTGAGGAAGAGCTAACCCTTCTGCGAGAAGTAAATCGCCAGAAGGAGGAGGTGAAGGCCAAGTTGAAAGCCTCTGAGGATCTTCTATCCGAGAAGCTCTCCTCGAAAAGAATGAAAAGAAAAGTGGCTGTGAAAAAATCTTTTCGTACCGGTTGGGATAAAGGATGGGACAGGGGGTAGAAACCATGATGACCCAGGTGCAGTATGGGAGATTGAAATACTTTCGAGATGGTTGGGTTGCTGCCCTGCAAGAATTGAAGGTTAGCGCGGACTCTGAGCTATTTCAACAACATCTTCCTGGCCCCCCTCCTATAATTGAAGATGAGGAAGAAGACGAAGCTGCATCCGAGGAGTCTTCAATGACAGTGGGTGATCAAGTCCTTGCTTCCCAACCTATTCAGACAGCTACCGAGGAGATTTCATCTTTGCCTGCTCCTCCTGAACAAGTTCCAACTCCAGCCGACCAAATTATTGTTTCCACCGAGCAACTGAGCTCCTCGTCCCAGCTTCCCAAGAAAGTCTTGGGAGATAAGGAAAAGGTGTGAAGTTGTTCGGTATCTATTTTATTTTCTTTTACTTGTACTCTGTATTCTAAACGCAGTACTCCTAATAAAAGTCACCTTTTTGTTCCTCTACGTTGTTGATGTTCTGTCTGCTTCTTTTATTAACTCTTCCCTTCTCTTCTTTACTAGTTTATGGCTAGAATGGAATTGTTGTCTGCTAATGATACAAAATTAATGCAGTAAGGCCATGAATATTTTAAAGCTGGCCATACTGACCTGAGTGCATCTGAAATTGCTGATATCCTTGGTCATGATGCTTCAGACCAAGCAGTGGAGGCATATCAATACTTGAAATGTCTTCTTGATCGTGCTGTAGCCAACAATGTGGATTATTACGAAATGATTGAAGACTTGCAAGTTACTCTTCATGAACTTCAGCAACAGTATAAAAAGTCTTCAATTCTTTTGCATGAAGGGTATGAGAAGAAATTCAAACAACTTAGTGCTGAAACAGGTTATGACAAGATGCTTGTTGGCTATGAAGTGAGAGAGAGAACCCTAAAGGGTGAAGTCGAAGAATGCAGACAGATCGCCGAGCGGCTGGAGCAAAAGAATAAAAATTTGCAGAAAGAGTTGGCACAGTATAAGTCTGCAGCTTCATCTTCCACTGCCTTGGTACCGGTCACCGATAAGGGATTCTCATTTTTAGAGGTTGAGAATGCCAAATTGAGGCAAGAGTTAGAGGCTTTGAGAAGAGTTGGGCCTTCCACTGCTATTCGGGGATGAGGAAGAGTTTCTCGTGGACGAGGAAGAGTTTCTCAGAATGTTGATGAGGAACAAAGTACTCAACCTGCTCGGGGACGACCAAGAGGTCTTCGTCGTACTGTTGAAGAAGCTCGTACTCAATCAACATTGGAAACCCAAGCATTCCAATTGAATGCAAAATATCGGGCTTTGTTTGAAATGTCCAAGAAAATCCAAACTCTGGAGGATCAACTTGCTTCGACAAAGTATGCTCTGGATAATAAGGATGTTTTTGCCAGAAACCTTCACGAGCAGTTAGAGAGAATAACTTTCCAATTCCACAAACAACCTCGTGAGTTCTGGATGGCAGGCTACAATGAGGCCCTTTGTAACTTGGATGCTCGCATTGAAAATGCCAATAATGAAGGTTATAAACAGGGATGGTTGAACGCCCTGGGTGTATTAAAACTAGAGCAGGGCCATTATTTATGGGATTATCATGCTCCTGGACTGCTTGATCTACCAAATCCACCATTCAAGCTTGATATGAGTTTGATCCCTGCTCGGGCCATCCCTCGTTGTTTGATCTCCCAGTATCTTGGTGACTATGCCCTTCATTCGCAGGTTGAATTATCTCGTACGGAGCATTTACTAGATATACCTTCAATAGTGAACGTCAGAATGCTGCGAGATCTTAACTTCATTAATTCTCCCCTTTGCCTGGAAGATCCTCCTGATGGCGAGGAGCCTATATCGAAAGCTGAAGGAAAAAAGCCAATAGAATAGGAAATTCTGATGTAATAATTAGTACATAATTTAATATCAATGTAATAAACTTGTGTAATTCATTTTGACTTTAATGAAAGAATTTCATTTTTGTTTGCAAATTTGTATTGCTCTTGTATTTGTCAAACACTTTATATTTGTGCTTGCATAACAATATTGTGTGGTTCATCGACCAATTTAGTAATAAAAAAGTGTTAAAAATTGCTCGGTCACTTAATAATAAAGTAATGAGTATAAAAATGTTAAAATTTCTTCCAACCAACCAAGGTTGTTAAGTTGTGCTCGTCGACCAATTATAGTTAATGGGTTTTTATCCCCGACCAGCTATACTTGGTACTGTTTAAAATATTTTCTCCTCGTCAACCAACTACAGTTAGTGGGTTTTTATCCCCGACCAACCATACTTGATTCAGTTTGGAATATTTTGTTCTACGAGGAACTTTTTTGTATTTTCGTACCTCCCGACCAACATAAGTTGGCATTTGAGAGCATATCTTGTTTCCTAACCAAACGCGTTGGCATTTTTAGGAATGTTGATTTTTTTCTCACCCTTTTACCAACTGGAGTTGGTCTGAGTTCGAACTATTATGTCCACTTGCCCTTTTACAAAAATTGGTCTGAGCCAGTGTCAGCCTCCTAACCAAAGGAGTATGGTTTGTTCTTGCTCTTTTACCAACCGGAGTTGGTCTGAGTTCGAACTATCGTGTTCTTTCCCTTTTACCAATCAGAATTGGTCTGAGTTAGAACTATCATGTCCACTTGCCCTTTAACCAACCGGAGTTGGTCTGAGCTAGTGTACGCCTCCTAACCAAAGGAGTATGGGGTGTTCTCCCCCTTTTACCAACCGGAGTTGGTCTGGGTTCGAACTATCATCTTCTTTTTACTGCCGAGCAGCATAGTGGTGTTCTCGCCCTTTTACCAACCAGAGTTGGTCTGGGTTCGAACTATCGTCTTCTTTTTACTGCCGAGCAGTGTGCCGAGCAGCATAGTGTTAACACTAGTATTCCCCGAAAAACTTTCAATAAAAGGAGAGAAGATTGTGAAATATCATCGTTTTATTCATATTGATGGAACGGCTTTACATTTTACATCACTGATAATACTTGCGTAGGTGTTCAGCATTCCATGCATTCTTAAATTCCTCTCCTTTTAGAGTTGCTATTCGGTAAGTTCCTGGTCGAACAACCTCTGTAACTCGGTAAGGTCCATGCCAGTTTGCTTCCAACTTATTGTGCTTCTGAATGACCTTCTTTAGCACGTAATCTCCTTCTTTTAAGTAGCATTTTTTCACCCTCTTGTTGTAGAACAAGGTTGTTCGGTGTTGGTAAGCAGCAATCCTAATGGCTGCCTCTTCTCTAACCTCCTCGAGCATATTCAAATCCAATCTTCTCATTAAGTCGCTGACTGGGGAATTGAAATTCAGCACTCTGTGTGTTGGAAGACCCAAATCGGCAGGTATTACAGCCTCACTTCCAAATGCCAATATATATGGTGATTCTCTAGTTGTTGCTCGGGGAGTTGTTCGGTAAGCCCACAATACTGACTGTAGCTCATTAATCCAATTAGCTTTAGCCTCACTTAGACTCTTCTTCAAACCATTTAATAATGTTATGTTCGTCACTTCAGTCTGTCCATTGCTTTGAGGATGGCCTGGTGCTGAATGAACTTTCAAAATGTTTGACTGATGACAATAGGCGGCAAACTCCTCGTTATCAAATTGTGTTCCATGGTCTGTGATGAAGGCATGAGGGAGACCATATCGGCATATGATGTTATTCCAAACTAACTAGTACACCTTCTCGTATGTCATATCAATAAGTGGCTCAGCTTCTACCCACTTAGTAAAATAATCCACTGCGACAACGAGGTACTTGAATCTTCCTCGGGTCGTAGGCATTGGTATCAATTCCCCACATGGCAAATGGCCAAGGGTAAGTTATGGGTGTCAACAATTCTTATGGAGTTCGTCGGATGGAGGAAAAACGTTGGCATTTATCACATCTCTTAGCATAGGCTATACAATCAGCTCTTATCGTCGGCCAGTAGTATCCTTGCGTCATCACCCTTTGCAAACGCGTCCGACCTGCTACATGGGCTCCACAGGACCCTTCATGGATCTCTTCAATCAATTCTTTCACCTCGGAGGGATGTACACATCTCTGCAAACCTTCCATAATTCCTCATCTATACAAAACACCATTAGTTAGTACATACTGAGCAGCTTTAAACTTTAATTTCTTGGCAGCGAGCTTATCCTCCGGCAATTCTCCCTCCCCAATATATGCCCTGATAGGATACATCCAAGATGGTCCTAAATCAAGGGTAATAATATTCATTGTCATATCTTCATCTATACTTCGACTTTCTAATACTTCAATTGGTATCGTTCTTCGCATCTCGGTACGAGTAGCTGATGCTAGTCGGGCCAGTGCGTCTGCTCGTGCATTCTCCATTCTTGGTATTCTGATCAACTAAATGGCATCAAATTCTGCCAACAACTCTATCGCCTTTGCATGATACTTGACCATTAATTCTCCTTTAACTTCATATGTTCCCATCATCTGATTCACAATTAATTGAGAATCACTGAATACCATCACTTGTTGCGCTTCCATAATCTTTGCTAAATTAAGACCTGTTATCATGGCCTCATACTCCGCCTCATTATTAGAAGCTTTGAATTGGAATCGTAGAGCGTATTCCATGTCATTCTCGTCTTGGGTATTCAAAATAATCCCCGCTCCACAACCTGTTGTGCAAGACGACCCATCTATATATAATCTCCATGTAGGTAACTAGTCTTCAAATTTCTTCTCTGATAGAGTTCCTCGGTGAAATATCTGATGTTTTCTTTCATCCTCCCCTGATATTTTTTGCTCCTCGTCGATCATCTCTTCTCCCTCTTTTACCAATCGGAGTTGGTCTGAGCTCGAATTTGATGATCTTTCTACATCCACAAGCCCTTTTACCAACTGGAGTTGGTCTGGACTTATGTATGTTGATCCTGTAACATCCACAGGTTGGTCAGCGAGCAACTTTTGTTCCTCGGGGGTATCAAGATATGTAAACTCTGCTATAAAATCTGCTATAGCTTTCCCTTTTAATGATGATCTGGGTTCATACACAATATCATATTCACCGAGCTCTATTGCCCAGTACATCAGTCTCCCTGATTTTTCTGGCTTATGAAGGGCTTGTCTTAATGGCATGTCGGTATACATGACGATGGTATAGGCCGGAAAATATGGCCTCATTCTTCTACTTGCTTCAATTAATGCCAGTGCCAATTTTTCCAGCTTTGGGTATCTGATCTCTGCACCTCGGAAAGCCTTACTTGTGTAATAAATTGGCTTCTAGACTCCATTCTCCATTCTGATCAACGCCGAGATAACTGCATTCTCTGATACTGCCAGGTACAAGTACAACTTTTCTCCCATTACTGGCCTGGACAAAAATGGAGGTGCTCCCAAATATTTCTTCAAGTCTTGAAAGGCTTTTTCACATTCATCGTTCCACTCGAAAGTTTTTCGAAGTGTTTTGAAGAATGGGAGGCATCTATCAGTTTCTCGGGACACAAATCTGTTGAGCGCTGCAACTCGTCCTGTAAGACTCTGCACTTCTTTCTTCGTCGTTGGAGATCGCAACCCTAAAAGAGCTTTGATCTTTTCTGGATTTGCCTCAATGCCTCGCTGGTTGACAATGTACCCGAGGAACATTCCTTCTCGTACTCCAAAGGTGTACTTCGTCGGGTTGATCTTCATTTGGTATTTATCCAGTTGATCAAAGGTCTGACCTAAATCAACTAGATGATCAGCATCTTTCTTGCTCTTTGTTAGCATATCATCGACATAAACTTCCATATTGCAACTGATTTGTTCGGCAAAAACCTTGTTCATCAGCCGCTGGTATGTCGCTCCTGCATTTTTCAAACCAAAAGGCATAATATTATAATAATAAGTTCCTCTAAGGGTAATAAAAGAAGTACTTTCCCTATCTTCAGGTTTCATTTTGATCTGGTTGTAGCCAGAGTAAGCATCCATGAAGCTGAGCAGCTCGTGTCCCGAGGTAGCATCCACTAGTTGATCAATTCTGGGCAATGGAAAGTGATCCTTTGGGCATGCCTTGTTGAGTTCGGTGAAATCAACACACATTCTCCATTTATTATTTTTCTTCTTTACCATCACCACGTTTGCTAACCAGTCTGGATATTTCACATCTTCAATGAATTGGGCCTTCTGGAGCTTCTCGACCTCCTCTTGTATAGTTTGATTCTTCTCGGGACTAAATACTCTTCTTCTCTTTTTTACAGGTTTAATCTCCTTATTCACATTGAGCTCATAACATAAGAAGTTTGGATCTATTCCTGGCATGTCTACATGACTCCATGCAAAAGTTTCCTTTCTTCTCAAGAAAGTTATCAACTCCTCTTTTATTGAAGCATCCAACGACGAACCTATATGGGTTATTCGTTCAGGGTGCTCGTCGTCCAGAATAACATTTTCTGTAGATTCTATCACCTGTCCTTTTACAAGTTGGGATTCATCTCTAGGATCAAGTGTTTTAATTTTTGTACCTTCCTCCACCTAGTAGGTAGTAGTCTTTTTCCTTGACTCTTCAAGCTCCTCTTGCTCGGCAGATGAATAATAGCATTCCCGAGATACTTTTTGATCACCTTTCACAACTCCTACTCTGAAATTTATTGGGAATTTTAAGCACTGATGTACCGTAGATGGGACTGCTTCGAACTTATTCAAACCAACTCTTCCCATGATGATGTTGTAAGCTAACTGCACATTCTTATCCATCACAAAGAAGCGTATTCTCTCTGTTCGACAAGCAGGCCAAGTTCCAATGAATATATCCAACTTGATCGTCCCAAGTGGAAAAACTTTCTCGCCAGCAAAACCCAGGAGAGGTCTGTGATAAGGTTCCAATTGAGATAATTTCAAATTTAAACTGTCAAAGCATGAGTAGTACATGATGTCCGTTGAACTACCATTATCTACCAAAACCCTTGAAATCACTACTTCTTTCATCCTCATTTTGATCACCAAAGGGTCATCGTGAGGGCAAAGAACACCTGCAAGGTCGTTTTTTGAAAAGCCAATGACCATCTTCTCTTTGTTTACCTTCCTCAGGCGATCCTCTTCAGCCAAATTTATCCGTTGAATGTATGAGCAAGCCTAAGCCTCACCGAGGTAAGATTTTCTTTCTGTAGTAAGATCTCCTCCTCCTGTATCTCCGCTTGTAATAACATTACAATCAAATGTTCCGAAACGTATTGAAAATACCTCGCGTTCTGGTTGCCTTGGCCTTTTGGGAAGATCGGGGTTATCCTCTGCATCATCTTCATGATCCCTCTTCTTCTTCTCCTCTGCTCGACGAGGAGATCTAGACCTCTCTCTAGTTCGATCATTATTTCTTCTTTCACCTCCCCGATCAACATACTTTGCTAGTTTCCCTCTTCGGATGAGTGTTTCAATCTCGTTCTGAAGAGCTATGCAATTTTTGGTCATATGGCCATGATCCTTGTGGAACTCGCAATATTTCTCCCTATTCCTCGTATCAGGGTCTGACCTCAGTTTCTTCGGCCACTTTACCTCCTCGCTATTCTTGATTTCTTCCAAGGCATGATTTATACCCATTTTCAAAGGAGTATAATTATCGAATTTTTTCAGGACTTCCCATGACGAACTACTATTCTTGGAATGCTTGTCACCGCCATTGCCCTTATGCTCTTTCTTCTTAGATTTGTCAACTTCCACCTTGGTCTCTTTATCCATATTCTTCTTCGCAGCCATAGCCTCCTCGGTATTCATGATTTTGGCCGCTTTTGCCATCAACTCTGACATAGTTGTAGGTAGATCTTTGGCTAAAGTGTAATATAACTTATTAGGCAACAACCCACTCATCAAGGCGGTGATTTCTGTCTTTTCTTCATAATCTATGACTTCTAGTTTCTCGTTATTGAAACGAGTTATGTAATATCTAGTACTTTCACCAGATTTTTGTCTAACACTTAATAAGTGTGCTACTCGTTTTACTGGCTTTTCTCCAAAATAGAAATTGCTAATGAACAACTCGGCTAACTGAAAAAAAGTTGAAATCTTACCCCGAGGAAGATTATTGTACCATATGTAGGCAGATCCAGTAAGAGTTCCTGAGAATGCTTTGCATCTCATCTCGTCGGGGACGGCATAGATGTCAGCAGCAACTTGATATTGCTCTATGTGAAGAACAGGATCTGTCTTTCCATCATATTTGGGGGTCACCACAGGTGCTTTGAATTTTGACGGTGTAGTAAAATCCACAATGGCCTGTACAAAAGGTGTCCCTTGAACGAAAGTTCGTTGTAGGGGGTTCTTTGCCTTAGCCATTTCTCCCAATCTATCCTCCAATCGGTGAATGGACCCTTTCCACGCATCATTTCCTTCCTCGGGCCTATTAGTTTGAGTAATTGACTATTCTGAAGTGGCCTCCTGAGATCTATCTTGACGAGCAACTGGTCGTGATTGTGTTGATCCTTCTCTTAGATCTGATGGTCGTCGGAAACTCCTCAACATGGTCTTAGGTGGACTCTTATTCTTCCTAGGTCCTAATCGACTGAAAGGAGACACCCTGCTCAGTATTTCCAAGGCACTGGGTCTCTCTGGAGAGAGAGTGATACGTTGCTCAGTATCTGTAGCCCGTATTGATGAAGTCCGCCCAGGTTGATAAGAGAAATCATTAGATTCCTCATTACGATATGACTCAGTACGCCTGGATCGTGAAGAAAGTAAATAGGTTTGCCTCTGACCACTTCGCTGTCCCGAATGCGCAGGTGCACCGCCATGAAGGGTTTGTATGAGTTGACGCATTGTTTCTTGCATGGCGGTTTGTCCTTGAGCCAGATTCGTCATAATTTCGGCCAGATCTGGAAGTGCAGAGGGATTTGGAGGATTTCCAGCATTTCCAGCATTTCGATTGCTAGATTCTGGATTATCTACCATTGATGATGAATGATTTTTGGTGAAAAATGATAACAACAGTCATTTCCCACAGGCGGCGCTAATCCGTTGATGTAAAAAATTAGATTACTCTAATTATTCAATCACAGATAAATAAATGAGAAAAAATATTTTAAAGTGGTTCAGCCTTATATGAATGGCCTACGTCCACTGTTATGTTATTGCTGAGTGTTTGGGAATTCTCGATTACAAGTACTATCAAGAAATTCTGATCCCCTTGAATGAGGGTAATACAATGTATTTATATCCTTGAGGCTATAATCTGAAAGGGTGATACATTAAATGGTATACATATGAAAGGGTAATTCATTTAATGCTCTTCAAGCGTGTGCGTCAAGATGATAAGTATTCAATGAATAGTTAAACTGTTGATTATCTAGCAATCAATGCTGTGGTCGAGATGCAGCTCGAACCGCCTTAGTTGCTCGTCGTTCAAGAGTTCCTCGGAGCGCTGGAGTTCCTCGGAGAGCTGGAGTTCCTCGGAGTACACCTGTTGGTCGGAGTGAGTATGACTAGGTCGGGGGAATAAACTTTATCGTTGCTATTGTGCCACGTAGATTGACGCGTGTCTTCTAATTATTCGTCCACATCAGCATACTAATTTTGGTATCAACACTCTTCTCTCTTTCTTCTCTTCTATATCCTTTTCTTTTCTCTCTCTCTCTTTAGTTTTATTCTCTCAAAATGAGACGAAGTAAAAACTTCTCAAATGTTGAACCAAATGCCCCGTTTATAATGGTCGAAGAAGGATCTAGAACATTGAAGTGTTTTGAAAGGTTGAGATTTAAGGTTGACCAAGATTAATGGCTTATAATGCACCACCTAAGGACTGATTGTAATTGGTCACTAACAGTGTGACATGGATTAGAGTAGAACACATATAGATCATCAATAATATATAATCAATGGTTGCGATTAAGTCTTAACTCTAAGACACCGAACTAACACAAATCGCATCGATATATAGACAACACGTGTATGTTCTGGATGAACTAATCAAACGCGTGTTTTTGAACTTATTGAAATACAAATTCCTCCCCCAAAATTATCTAGCGCATTTGGAATCTACCCTGAACCACTTTTTAGGAAAATAGTATTTATATTTTAAACCCTAAACATTTAAAATTACATTTTAATTAATTTGAAAAATCCTTTTAAATGTTAAAAAAATATTTTTGATTGATTTAAAATAGTTGTAAAAATTCCTAAATATTACATAACCCTTGTGCACACATAATAACACATATATGCAATGATTGTGTCCTAATTGAGTGCATTATTGAGAGTAATATTTCCCTTCTGAAGATCATATGAGGTTCTTGGACCGATTTTTCATCTTGTAGCTTGCATTCTTTGAAAGAGAGCAACTATAATAAATCTTATCCTATTTTGTCTTAATATCCAAATTAGTTGGAACTCCTACATGGCATAGACCCAAGTAAGTTAACCATATAGTGTGTTCTCAATTCTATTTTGGACTTGGTGATAAATAAGACATCGCCTCGCAAATTCTTAATATCACTTTCATATAGGGCAACTACCTCTATTTCTTTCATACATGATATATTCTTAAGCTCCTGAGGTGTATCATGAATTTATAATGATGAGTTTCTTGTGATATCTCTTAACATAGTGATGATCCATCTAGTACATGTAATCTATCTTTAAATCTTAGGTTTGTTTCCCTATCACACGATAACTCTTAGGTCTTACTTCTAGTTTCGTGTTTCATAAAATGGATATTTAAGTCTTTTGTTCTAAGGTTTTCTTTCCCATGTTCGGCTAAGCAATGGTAATGGTGAATTTTGAAAAAGTTCAGCATTGGCTAAACGTTATATTTCTCTTTGGTATTAGCAACATCCTAGGAAATTAGGTTAAGTCTTTAAACAGGGTTATGTATTAAGGTGTTGGCTATAATGTTTAATCTTATGGATGGTATTCTAACTTGAATCTATAATTCTCCACAATTCCATTCAGCGTTTTCATGTTAACTCAAGTCCTGCCGGGTGAAGATGTATATGAAACTTGTGTGACTTCAGTTTTCTTGAAACTTTCCACCTTATAATAAAAGATTATCATTTCCTATATTTATTTGGGAGATAACATTAATATGAAAACTAGGAATTTCTTTTAAATAGGTATTTACTGGATATCTGAGAAACTGGTAATAAGGTGGATGTAAGTAGTTGGGACGGGTTTTGAACTGATGGTTACCTTGATTGGGATGATTATTCCTAATTAGTCAGAACTTAGAATTATATAGGGCCATAGGGACAGTATACTTACAATGGAGTTATAAAATTATACACTATTATACAACACGTCTTATGAATGATCTTACATGTTCTGAAATAAAATGAGCTACTAAAAAAATGAGCAAGCTAATGTAATAGTTATTTATGAAATAACAGAAACCTAAGTTTTGGGGAGAATTTTTTGTGTACAGAAGTAAGTTGTCGTATGTCTTTAAGGGGTTCTTTCCAATAAAATCATGAGGTTAGGGTAGGTATCTCTAAATCGGTTTGCTATTAGCTAGTAATTTTTTGATGATTTATAGTAACTTATTAAGGAAAGTGACGAGTAATCTGAGGATAAGGGTTTCTGATAATACATGATTTTGGTATAAAAAGTTTCGTTATGTAAGATAAACAACTACAATTTCGGATAAGAACTTATGAAGTCTTGGTAAAAGTCATTGTCACGAGTTATTTATATTTACATGGGTTTATTCACATATAAATATAGAAAAATGAAGAAAGATTATATTTCTCTTGCCATGGGAGAAAAGCCACACTGTTTATTAACAAGATTATCTTAGTTTATGATTGGGTTTGCTTTGGGAAAATGGTTTATATGGAAAATACAACTGGGGTATCAAGGTTATGTGAGGATATTTATTAGGGTTTCATTTGATCATAACTATTTTAGCTATTTATGGGTAACAATTATGCTTTACTATAAAACTCGTAATGTTTTCGAGGATACTAAATTTTTCAGTAATGTACTGAATTATGGTGAACTTGGGAAGTAATGAACAGTGGTTAAAGGCACATGGTATTAGTTAAATAATTAGAATTCCTAACCAGGCTTGTATAGGATTCGAAAAATTATAATCATGCGATAGGATCCAATAAGTAACATCATTACGTTATGAAGAGTAGAACGGTTAATCGTAACATTAATTCCTTCAACTTTCTTCTAGATAAACTCCTAATGTTCACTAAGGAACTCTTTTAATTGCTTCTTATCTAATCCTAAACAGATTTCATTCTAACGTAAGTAATTTATTCTCATGATCTAATGGGAATAGTATACAGTATAACAAGAGTACAATGCGAAAGATGATAAGAAAAGGTCAATTGAGAAATGTAATAATTTTCCAAGATGAAATATTTTGGAATTCCAACTGAAGTAATTCATTATCAAGGGGAGTAATGATTGAATAGTTTAGACAAAAGAACTATGTTGTACGTATAGACTTATGGAGTATAGTGTGTATAGTCCCTTACTAAGATATTTTTCTTAGTATGCCACTAATCCTCAATAACATCATTTACAATTCCAAATTCATAATTATTCTTTCAGCCACATGAAATTTGAATATCGAAATATATCTCCCAATTATAGTTCAAGGATTTAATCTCGTAATCCCTTTATATAAATAGGTTCACCTTACTAATGACCATTTATACCCTTCCCTAACTAAAATCCTAGTATCTCATATGTAATTTTGATATCGATTTCCTTACTCAAGTCTAAACATCTTATCCTCACGATCCTTATGATCTGAATCACTCACTTAATAATAATGCTCAACGTATCTCCCGTATAGGACACTTAACCTGGTTAAGCTTTGATACCATGTTGTCACATCCCGGCTTCTCGAGTGTGAGGTTTATCCTAATAAATACTAAAACATAATGAGAACCGTCAATTATTTCAAAAGAGGAAACTTTATTGATATTCCACGATGTTACAATCCATAGTTTCAACTCTACAATGATGTATACATATCTCATTATGTAACTAACAACTATTTTTGTATGAATATTTTCTAAACAAAATTATTTTTTATCTTTATACAATCCTCGCTTGATCTTCTCAGCATCTCCTATAGGTACCTATTTAAAATAACTAGAAGGAAATGAATAAGCAAAACTTTGCCAAGTAGATAATTCTAATTCTATAACCAGGTATATACATGAGTTTATTTTTATAGCATAATTGGGACTAAAATGCTAGTAATATAACACAGTTTATAGTAATCTGAAGCAAGGGGAAATATCAACAGAACTGAATAGGGGTATACTAAAGTCTAAGATATATAAAAGAGTGTTATGGTGATTTTAATTGTATATGTTGTTTATCGAGTTATATATATAAGGGTTCAGACTATAACCAGATAACCCATGAATTATCATCTATAGGGGATTCAAATACGTAGACATATCGTCAAAATATCGTCCAAAACCTTTGGACAAAAAATCCCAATAATTGGGGAATAATAAAATGGCTTAGCACACTTAACTAGAGTGGAACACGTACGTATGTAGAAAATAAAAAATAGGTACTCACCATCTGAGTCCTATAGGACAATTTAAATTGACGTGGTATACCGGGGTCTAATCCCTGAATCGTAAGGTATGCTACTAGGAGTTTCACTAATAATGGTTATAAATTATAGGGTTATTCTGTAGTTATGGTAAAAATGGCTAAAGGTAGGGTTTAATAAGATATAGGGGGTATACTGTAATCAAGGTAAAATAATTGAAACCATGGTTTTAATAGGATGCATGGGTATACTGGAATAATTTGTTAAAATGAGTGGGTTCACTAAAATCACAGGTTGTCAGGGTTTGGTTGGCTAGAGTTTAATTGTATGAAGATTGAATCAATATTCATGGTAAATTATAACTACACAAAATTGTTCATAAATGAGAACATGAGTTCAGGGCTATCACATAGTGAATTATCTATGCAGTAATTTCAATGTTATAAGCTCAAATTTAATAGTGAAATATAATCACCTACTAATATTTCCATGGCATTGTTCACTGACTTGGTACAAGTTGCATATGGTTTGCCGGACTGTGAAGTTTTAATACAAGGTGACTACGGATAGTTCGAAATAGACATTTTCTAGTTTGTATATGTATATATTATTTGTTGTTTTTGTATGGTGGTGAAAGCGTAGTTCATAATTGAATTAAACTGAGGCAGATATTCGGGTAGGCAGATTAATATTTAAACACAAATTTCATGTAGGGTGAGTTCAATGATATAATTTTGTCAAAATAACTTTTGGAGAAAAAAGTGATAATATAAGGTTTTTGAAGTGGTAAATGGATAATTTGGTTCATAGCAAAAATACGCTAAATAATGGAGGAAAAATTTATGGCACAAACTTTGTAGGATAAAAATAATGTTTTTTGACTAGTAATTTTGGACCTTTAATTTTCCCAATAGCCTAAATTTGTCATTTTTGAAAATAGTTTCAATTATAAAATATTTATATATTAAAATGTTCTATTTGACAATGCGAACCCAATGGTACATTTCACGTATTTTTCTATATAACGGTTTAAAAGATATGAATGTTTAATGACTAAAATGGTGGAAATTTAATATGTACTTCTATTTTCGTTTGGTTTTAAAATAAAGAACCCGTATTTTCTGTCCAAATACCCACTGGGAACTTAAATTCTGCCCGTTTTCCATCATAACACATACGGGTATGTGAGTGCGCACCCCCCCCTCCCCCCCCGCTGCCCACGTACACGCATATATATATATATATAGCAATACGTACGGATCTTATATCAAAGTTTAAAAGAAAACTCAAATTAAAACATGTCGGAGGAAAAGTCGTCTTCACTTTCATCTTACTGCCCGTATATATTTAAAACTTACAACTATTAAACCAAACCAAAACTAACCAATCTTCCATGTTCCATAGAAATAATTTCGAATACTTAGTCGGCATACCTCCGTAGGTACATGGTTATAATAAACATGTTGTGAGGGAGAGGAAGGTGTGAGAAAAATGGTAAGGCTAGCTTCTTATTAATCGCGCTTGAAATGAAATTATCCAACAATTAAATAATACTATTTATAGATATCTTAGATATTTTGATTATAATAATATTATATGAAAATCAATATCTAGATATTTTATTTAACTCTTGTTATATACAGAGTTCTGACCCCTTAAGTTTCAAACCAAATTATACTTTCCACCATAAACTTTCTATAACTCTTTGGATTGCCACCAATTTAATGATTGGTTAATATTCACTCAGTAAAAATAATGATTTTCTACTAATAAGCATACAACTATAATTTAAATGTGTCGTAAATATTTAGGAAAATTTATATTTGGTACTAAAGGTCTTCAATGCGAAGAATTTAATAGTTTCTACGGGTCCTTGGTATAATATACCATCTCTACTTTATACATCACTCTTTGCTTAGACAGAAACTTTGTTTTCGAGAAAACAATTTACCCAAAATTATTTTTAAATTGCGAGTTGTTACAGGGTTCGTGCCTCTTATGTGTCCGTTTGGGGGCCATTTTCAGTTTTCCCCTTTAATAGTATGTTTTTAATCCAAATCTTGATATTTGCAAATTTTAATCATATTCACAAACCGAACATCATGTGACTATGCGTTCAGTTCCTATGAGTTGCATTGGTCCCATGCAAGGTGTACATGACTTCCACGGGGCCGATTGGAAATTTTCTTGGGTTTTCCCCTCTAGTGACATGTTTAAATGCCCAACTCTATTTTTTGGGAAATTTTATTCATATATTCAAACCAGGTGTCCCATGACTACGCAAACAGTTCCTATGAGTTGCATTGTCCCGTGTCAAGTGTTTGTGCCCCTTATGGGGCCATTCAGGGTTTGTTTTAGGCTCTCCCCTCTAGCGGTATGTTTTTAGCCAAAGTATAATTATTTTTATTTTTTTGTCATATTTTTAAATAAGACATCCCGTGACTATGCGATCAGTTCCTACAAGTTGAATCGCTCGTGCTAGGTGTTCATGCCCGTCATGGGAATTTTTGTGGATGTTATGGGTTTTCCCCCTCCAGTAACATATTTTTAAGCCTAATTATTGTTATTACAAATATTTTCGTCATATTTTGAAACTAGGAGTTCTGTGACTATGCAGTCACTTTTACGAGTTGCATTGCTCCCGTAAGAGTTATTTATGCATTTTATAGGTCCATTTTGCGATTGTTTTGGGTTTTCCACTCTAGAGACATGTTTGTAAGCATAAGTCTAGTTATTTTCAAATTTTAGTCATAGTCTTAAATTAGGTTTCCCCTGTCTACATGATTAGTTGCTACGAGTTGTAATTGTTCCATGTGAGGTGTTCGTGCCCCTCACTGGGCCTTTTAGGGGTTGTTTTGGGTTTTCACCCTCTAGTGGCATGTTTTTAAGACTAAATATAATTATTTGGAAACTTTAATCATATTTTCAACCTGAGCATCCCATGAATACACGATGAGTTCCTACAAGTTGCATTGGTCCCATGCGAGGGTTCATGCCCCTGATGGGTCCAGTTATGGGTTGTCTTGGGTTTTCGTCTTCTAGAAGCTTGTTGTTAAGCCTAAGTAATAATGTGCAAATTTTAGTCATATTCTCAAATCGAGCATCCCGTGACTACATGATTAGTTCCTACAAGTCCTGTGCAAGTTGTTGGTCCTCTTACGGGCCCGTTTGGTGGTAGTTTGGGGTTTTTTTCTTCTAGAGGAGTGCTTGTAAGCTCCAGTCTAGATATTTGCAAGTTTTAGTCTTATTCCTACTCCCGGCCTCCCAGGAACACACAGTTAGTTCCTACGATTTTTATTTGTCCTATACGAGGTGTTCCTACCTCTACTGGGGCCATTTGGAGGTTGTTTCTTGTTTTCCCCTATAGTGGCACATTTTCATGCCTAAGTCTAAATATTTGCAAATTTTAGTCAAATTCTCAAATCAGGTGTCCCGTGTCTATACAACCAGGTCCTATGAGTTGGCTTGGTCCCGTGTGAGGTGTTTGTTCCCTTACAGGACTGTTTGGGGTTGTTTTGGGTTTTCCTTCTCTAGTGGCATGTTTTAATCCTAAGTCTAGTTATTTACAAATTTAACCCATATTTTCAAACCGGGCATCCTGTGATTACACAATAAGATCCTATGAGTTGTATTAGTCCGATGCGAGGTGTTTTTGACTCTTACAGGAACGTTTGGGGGATGTTTTTGGTTTTCACCCTTTTGCGGCATATTTTTAGCCTAAGTCTTGATATTCACAGATTCTGGTCATTTTCTCAATCTGAGCATCTCGTGATTATGGAGTCAGTTTCTATGGGTTGCATTGGTCCCATGCGATGTATTCCATCCACTTACGAGGACGTTTGGGGGTTGGCTTGGCTTTTTCCCCGCTAGTGATGTGTTTCTAAGCGTAAGTCTAGGTAATGAAAAATTATTATTTTACTTTCAAATCGATTATCCCATAACTATGCAGTCAGTTCCTACATGTTGCATTGGTCTTGTGCGAGGTGTTCATTCCCCTTAAGGTGCTGTTTGGGGACTGGCTTGGGTTCTATTCTTCCAGTAACATGTTTTAAGCCTAAGTCTAGTCATTTTGAAATTTTAGTCATATTCTCAAATCAGATATCCCGTGACTATGTGGTCAGTTCTCACGAGTTGCATTTGTCATGTACGAGGTGTCCTACCTCTTACGGGGATGTTTGGACGTTACTTTAGGTTTTCCACCTTTAGAGAAAGATTTATAAGCTTAAGTCCAATTATTTGAAAATTTTATTCAGATTGTCAAACTGGGATCCCGTTACAATGCAGTTAGTTCCTACGAGTTGCATTATTTTCGTGCGAGGTGTTGGTGCCCTTTACGGGGCAATTTGGGGGTTGTTTTGGATTTTCACCCTATAATGGCATATTTTTAAGACTAAGTCTTGTTAATTGCAAATTTTAGTCATATTCTTAAAACAGGCATCTCTTGACTACGTGGTAAGTTCCTTCAAGTTGCCTTGGTCTCACGTAAGATGTTCCTGCCTCTTACAAGGACATTTAGGGGGTATTTTGGGTTTTTCCCCTCAAGCATCATGTTTTTAAGCAAAAGTCTAGTTAATTGGATATTTGAGTCCCCATCAAATTGGGCGTCTCGTGACTATGTGACTTGTTTTAGGAGTTGCATTGGTCCCGTATGCGGTGTTCTTACCCCTTAAGGGACTGTTTACAGTTATTTTGGGTTTTCCTCTCTAGTAGCATTGTTTTAAGCCCAAGTCTAGTTATTCACAAATTTTGGTCGTATAATCAAATCGTGAATCCTGTGATTATACAGTCAGTGCCTACGAGTTTTATTGGTCTCATGCGAGGTTTGAATGCCTGAAATGGGGTAGTTTGGGGGATGTTTTAGGTTTTTTCCTATAGCGGTATGTTTTTAATCCGAAGTCTAGATATTAGAAAATTTTATTCGTATTCTTAAATAGGGTGGCACGTGACTACACGGTATGTTCCTACAAGTTGAATTGTCATGTGTTCGTTCTCGTTAACGAGCCGTTTGAGGTTCTTTGTCATTTTCACCCTCTAACAGCTTATTTTTAAGAATAGGTCTTATTATTTGGAAGTTTTAGTCATATTCTAAAATTGGGTGTCCCGTGACTACGCAATCAGTTGATACAAGTTATATTGATCACGTGTGAGGTGTTCATGCTCGTCACTAGGCATTTTAGGGGGTTGGTTTGGATTTTCACCCTTCAGGGGCATGTTTTTAAGCATAAGTATAGTTATTTAAAAATTTAACTCATATTTGCAAATCAACCATCTCGTGAATACACGATCAGTTCCTACAAGTTGCATTGGTCTCATACGAGGGTTTGTTCCCCATAAGGGTTCGGTTGGGGTTATTTTGGGTTTTCCTCTTCTAGAGGCATGTTGTTAAGCCTAGGTAATTATTTTCAAATTTAAGTCGTATTCTCAAACCGGGCATCCCTTGACTCTACGATAAGTTCCTACGAGTTGTATTATTTCCGTGCGAGTTATTTGTGCCTTTTATGGGATCGTTTAGACGCAGTGTTGGGTTTTTTCCTTCTAGAGGAATGTTTATAATCCTTATTCTAGATTTTAGCAAATTTTAGTCTTATTCCTAAACCCGACATCCCGTGAACACATTGTCAATTCCTACGAGTTGTATGGTCCCGTATGAGGTGTTTGTGCCTCTTATGGAGATATTTGGGGGTTGCTTCGGGTTTCTCCCTGTAGCGGTATGTTTTCACTCCGAAGTCTAGATAATGGAAATTTTTTCATATTCTGAAACCGGGCATTCCGTGATTGCGCAGTCAGCTTTTATGAGTTTCCTTGGCACCATGCGAGGTGTTTATGCACCGTGCGAGGTGTTTATGCCTCCTCTAGCATGCTATTAAGCCTAAGTCTAGTTATTTGCAAGTTTTACAAATAATGTCAAATCAGGCATCCCGTGACTACGCGATCAGTTCCAATGAGTTGGATTGGTCTCGTACGAGGTGGTCATGTCCTTTACGGGGCCGTTTGGGGGATGTTTTGGGTTTCACCCCACTAGCAGTGTATATGATATGTGATATTGATTAAATATGGGTTCGCGAATTTCCAATTAAATACTTATTTAATAACTTGTCAATTTTAAACCAAATTAAATTCATCCCTTACCCATACATCTAGGTGGGTAAAATCAAACCATCACAAATAAAAATTTGCTGACACACAGTTTTCAGGAAAATAAACAAAAGGGATTTTTTTTAATTTCACTATAAATAGATAAATCGCAACTTACATACATAATGAAATCTACAATGAATATCACGTAGATACTCACATAGACACGCAACCTAGATTCAGTAATGGGACAAATACAGCAGCCCACAAGAACACGCTGCTCTAATTCAGCGAGGAACACCCACAAGTACTCCCAAATGACACGCAATTGTCATCTGTAGATTTACCCTATCTACAAGAGAAACTTGAACAAGATCGTATCTTGGGTTAAAAAACAATTCACTAAACTATTGGGATTTTTGTGAATTGAAAAATAAAGTTTCATACCCTAAATTGAAGAAGACAAAAGTATTCTACAATTTTCAATTTATGTGTATCGAAAAACATCAGGTCTTCTTATGAAACAATGACTCATTTAACATGATATTTATAAAAAAAAATAGAGTCGGAAGATCGCTCGAACGAGATAACAACATTTCTTGAACGAATTTATATTTCGCTCGAACGACTTCGCGTGACATCCTTATGTCACTAGAACGACATCTTTATGTCGTTCGAACAACACCATTACGTCAAAACCAGTTCACCTCAATGCTTAGAAAACATTCCATTTGATGAAAAACAACGCCTCATGTGATTAAAAACAATTTAGAAATTTTTTCCCAACACTTGGAAAAAATATTCCAAGACTTTAAATGAACCATTAAGGGACTAAAATACAACCTTGCAAAAATTAATATAGTAGGGTATTTTCTATTGAAGAACATTGATATTCGGATCCCTCTCGATGCATGAATAAACTTTGAGTAATTCTTCGACAGTTTTGTAGCGGTATACGACATACACTAATGTAAACCATGACTTAAAATATTTTCTTACAAATATCTCCCTATGTCTATACCATTACAAACTAAAAACATCTGAATTATCAAATTAAATGGCCTATACAAATCTAATACACTACCACGAACCGAAAACTAAAAAGTTACTGAAAATGCAAGTCTTAAACTTTTCTTCAAAAATCTTCAACTTCAAAAAATCTTCAAATCTTCTTTGCTCTTCTTTGTCATCATTGGGGTGTGAAAAATAATGATCTTCAAATTTTGTGCCTACACACGAGACAAGAAAGAAATACCTTCGTGACGTATCGAGTTTGGATTGAGATAAACATAAATTAAAACAAATATCGAATCTCAAATCTCCCCCATAATTAAAACTCCCCCATTAAATCATAATTCATTCTTGCCCTTTTTATTTGTCCGAAATAGACAAGGAAAACAATAAACAGAATAGAAATGGAGTGTCGCAACAAGCAAAGGAAACAACTAAGGTCATGGAGAATATACTTGAAAGCTTCAACAAACTATTTTTTATTTTTATATTTTCCAAACAAAAAAGCAATTATAATTTTACAAAGATCTCACACCATGAATATACACTAAGATAACCAAATCATGGAAAGAGAATGAATGGGTGTGGAAAAATCCTATAGGAAAATCAATGCAACCAAAAATAATATATGTGCACGATGAATACGGATACTCTTAATTAATGATCTCAAAATCGTCCTTAGGTGTCAACCAATATGAATTCAAATGGAATCAACTCCATCTAATCGACACATCAAAGTCTAAAATGATTTCCACGCCAATAACGGCTAAAACTATGTAATTCTTTTTCAAGACTTTTTCAGGGAATGAAAACCCGTTGATTACTATTCCATCCGGACACCCTCAAGAATAATAAATATTTTATTTTTCTTTTGAGGTGATTTAAAACCTATTGGCCCCTTTTTGGCATATTTATCTTTTTATTGCCTTTAACTTTTTTTCTTTTCAGGATCTTTTCAAATGGTGGCTTTCATGGCGAGTTAATTTTGTACTCTCGCAACTCTTTCCCGTGTTCACTTATGATTTTTTCAAATGGTGGCTTTCATGGCTTTCATGGCGAGTTAATATGCACTTCTTTCATTGTCGAGCTTTATCGCATTTGGTTTGTTTTAAAGACAGGATTGACATGGAAACACTTCGACCAACATGTGATAGACAAGTACAACAATCAAACAAATTCGTGCAAGTGTGCGTTAAAGGATACTAAGACTTAAACATGTAGAAAGTAATCGCAAATTACATCTTAATGACTCCAAACATTATAAATTAAAAAAATGAAATTATGACACAAATCAAAACACTATCAAATAGTCACATAGATATGGAATGTAATTGGGACTTGGTCATCCTAAATGTCCATTCATAAACGGTGTAAAAAAAATACAAAACACTTTTTGTCTTTTTCCAAAAAATTTATCAAAATAAAATATTTTTGGCTTTTTCTAAATTTTCTCAAAAAATAGAAAGTCTCTTTGTATTTTTCCAAATTTTTTCAAAAACGAAAATCCTTTTTGGATTTTCAAAAAATATATCAAAAATGGAAAATATAAATATATATATATATATATATATCTTTTTTTTTTATGACCCTGAACCTCCACACGAACGAGCCCTTTGGACTCCCTCGTGCAAGCTAAACAGGGGGGGCACTGCGCATGTCCACCTCACACACGAACCCCGCTTAAATATTGGTAAACCCTGCGGGGGATCGAACCCACGACCGTGCGCCTAACCACACAGCCCTGAGGAAGCCCTCCAACAGGGGTAGGTATCCGTGGGGAGGGATCGAACTCATGACCTATGGTCATAGTGAAGCCCATCCTTACCACTGGACCAAACCAGGGTGGATTAGAAATAGGCATAAAATATCATCATGAAAATCATCCTATGCTAGGAAATAAGTCTAAACCTCAACCATTACGTGCGGTGGAGTTTTCCAAATATAGTGTCATCCTATGAAAAACATCCATCAAATCATGTGAAGTTTTGACTAAAAACTTAACTTGCTCCCTAATATGTGAAAACTCTCTCATGTAATCATCCGAATCATCCAAAGTATCATGTGGGGGGGCATGTGTCGTAGAAACATGTGTAGTAGCAAAACGTGACACATTACCCAACTTAAAACAAAATTCCCTAAGGTGTCCCCTCTTCTTGCAATGGGTACAAACATATACGGGCCTACGAACACCACTCGTAAAACATCTACGGCACAATATCCTATTTAGAACCGGACGCCTAGGTTGGTTAGGTTGAGAGCAATTAGGATCAATCCAAAATTCGAGAACTGGCTCGGGTGCAACGTCGAAAGTGGATGCACCATCGTGACCTATTTATAGTATCTAAACATTACCCAAAGCGGGACAAAGGAGCATGTTTTCAACCTTCATAGATGTATCATCTATCGTGACCTTTACCTCCTGTGCATGTTTAACATCCCTCTCTACTTGTGACACATGGGCTATAAGTTCACTATTCTCCCGATTTATGACGATCAACTGCTCACTCAAAGAAATCTTCACCTTCTCGAGTTGACTCGACGACACCTCAAATCCCCTCAAACTCTCAATCTCTCTATATAAATAAATCACACTAAGACCTAACTCCTTATTCAATTTCTTAGTCTTTAAGGTCTCAATGTACAAATCTCTAAACGCAATTTTGAGCTCTCTATCACCCTCACTAGTGCACTCACTCTCACACTCGCTAGAAACACTCAAACTATCCTCGGGGGTCTCACATGGACAAGTATCCTCATCATAGTGGGACAAACTAGTTGTGCTTGCATGACTAGTTAAAAAGTCAACACACATCCCATGAGAAGATTCGTCCCTGGAATCCTTCACCTCTTCCTCACTATCACTAAGAGTGACTGGCATAGCAATTTTTATACCCTTTCTCTTTAGCCTAGTGGGACACTCAAACGCCTTATGCCACTTATCGTCACACTCAAAACATCTCTCCTCTTCCCCTTTCTCTTTCTCACCACTCTCTTTGGCCTCCTACTTCTTTTTATTTTTCGCAAAAAATCTTTTATTGGAAGAATTTTCTTTGAAAATTTTGAAAAACTTTTTAAAAAATTTCGCAAGTAAGGCCATATCAAAATCAAATTCTCCCTTAGACTCACAAACTTTACCTTTCATTTTCTTATCTCTCTTGGACACTTTCTCTTCCTTCCTAGACTGGGCTGCAAGTGTTATCCCTCTATCCGTAGTCTTGACAGTGTCACGAAACATGTCAATTTCATATGTTTGGAGGTCTCCTATCAGCTCTTCTAACTTTAGGTTGCTCAAATTTCCTAAGGAATTTAAGACAGTTACTTTAGGGATAAAACGTTTAGGCAGCGATCTCAAAATCTTTTTAACCATTCGTGCATCAGGAATGTGCTCAAGAATATTGAAACTAGTGTTGAAAATATCAGAAAAATATGTGTAAAAATCATCAAAACACTCAGATTCAAGTTGGTTATTGTTTCAAATTGAGTAGTTAAAATTTGAAGTTTAGGCTATTGATTGCATTTGTGCCTTCATGGGTAAGTTGTAAGACATACCATGCTTCTTTAGACGTGGTTCACATCATAATATGTCAGAACTTTTCAGGAGTGACGACACCAGAAATTGTACTTAGCCCACAAGAATTAAAAGTACTCCACATAAACTCATCCGCAGTTCAATCTATCACAGGTTTAAGATTCGTGATATTATTAGCGATGAGAGTGGAAGAGTCCACCCTTTGTTACAAATAACCCAAACGCGCTCATCGATTGCTTTTAAATGGGATTTCATATCGGCTTTCCAATAAACATAATTGGACTCGTAAAAAATTGGAAAATGATTATATAAGTTTTCATTTGGAAACAATGCGATTTTTCAAAAAAAAAATATGGAAAAAAGATTAAACGTAATAACTTAGCGCAACATGCTCTGATACCAATTTGTAAATGATATGTGAGATTGATTATATATGCGTTCGCAAATTCCAATTAAATACTTATTTAATCACTTGTCAATTTAAAACCAAATTAAATTCGTCCCTTGCACATGCATCTGCGTGGGTAAAATCAAACCATCACAAATAAAAATTTGCTGACATACAGATTTCAGGAAAAAAAACAAAAGGGAAAACCTTTTCATTTCTCTATGCAAAGATAAATCACAACTTACATACACAATGAAATCTACAATGAATATCATGAAGATACTCACATAGACACACAACCTAGAGTTAGCAGTGGAACAACCACAATAGCCCACAAAAACACACAACTCCAATTCATCATGGAATACCCACGAGTACTCCCAAATGACACGCAGTCGTCAGTTGTAGATTTACCCTCTCTATAAGAGAAACTTGAATAATATCGTATCTTGGGTTAAAAAATAATTCACTTAACTATTGGTATTTTTGTGAATTGAAAAATAAAGTTTCGAACCCTAAATTGAAGAAGACAAAAGTATTCTGCAGTTTGCAATTTCTGTGTATCGAAAAGTGTCAGGTCTTCTTAAGAAATAATGACTCATTTGACATGATATTTATAAAAAAATAGAGTTAGAAGATCGCTCGAATGAGATAACAATACCACTTGAATGAAGTCATATTTTGCTCGAACGACTTCGTGCAACATCCTTATGTCGCTCGAACGACATCGTTATGTCATTTGAATGACCACTACGTCAAAACTAGTTCGCCTCAATACTTAGGAAAAAAAAAATTGACGAAAAACAATGCCTCGGATGATTAAAAACAATTTAGAAAAAAATTCCCAACACTTTAAATGAACCGTTAAGGGACTAAAATAAAACCTAACCAAAATTAATCTCGTAGAGGCTTTTCTATTGACGAACGTTGATATTTGGATCCGTATCGATGCATTAATGAACTTTGAGTAATTCTTCGACGGTTGTAGTGGTATACGACATACACTAATGCAAACCCAGATTTACAAAATATGGCCGTACAAGCAGAATGTTTGAAAGCCTCAGTGTAGTTATTTGTAAATTTTAGTTATATTCTCAAATCGGGCATCCTGTGACTACATAGTCATTTCCTACAAGTTACCTTGGTCCGATAAGAGGTGTTCATGCCCCTCATAGGGCCTTTTGGGGGTTATTTTTTATTTCTTCCCTCTAGCAGTATGTTTTTTATTCTAAGTGAAGTTATTTTAAAATTTTAGTCATATTCTCAAACTGGGCATCCCGTGACTACGCGGTCAATTTCTACGTGTTACATTGGTCCCTTGTGAGGTGTTCATGCGCCTTACGTCGGTATTTAAGAGGTATTTTGGACTTCCCTCTCTATGGGAATGTTTTTAGGCCTAATTCTAGTTATTCGAAATTTTAGTAATTTTCTCAAAGCGAGCTTCCTGCAACCACACGATCATTTTTTACGAGTTGAATTTTTCCCGTGCGAGGTATTCGTGCCCTTTTCAGGGCTGATTGGGAGATTTTTTGGGTTATACCCTGTAGCGGCATAATTTTAAGCCTTAGTCTTTTTATTTACAAATTTTAGTCATATTCTATAACAGGGCATCCCATGACTCTGTGGTCAGTTCCTATGAGTTGCTTTGGTCCCATACAAGGTGTCCATGCCTTTACTATCACCATTTGAGGGTTAATTTGGGTTTTCCCTCTCCATTCACATAATTTTAAACCTAATTCTTGTTATTTCAAAAATTTGTTCATATTCTAAAACAGGGCATCCCATGACTACGCGATGAGTACTAACGAGCTGTATTGGTCCCGTACGACGTGTTTGTGCGCCTTATGGGGCCATTTAAGGGATGTTTTGTGTTTCCCCCTCATACAATACCTTTTTTAAGCCTAAGTGTAGTTAATTGCAAAATTTAATTATATTCTCAAATTAGTCACCCTTTGCCTACTAGATCAGTGCCTACGACTTGCATTGGTCCCATGCGAGATGTCTGTGACCCTTTCAGGGCCGTTTGGGGGATGTTTCGCGTCTTCCCCTCTAAACGCATATTTTTAAGCCTAAGTATAGTTATTTGAAAACGTGCATCATAGTCTTAAATTGGGCATAGTATGACAATGCAGTCAGTTCTTACGAGTTACATTGGTCTTGTGCGAGGTGTTCGTACCGTGACTACGTGATTAGTTCTTGAGTCTAATTATTTGCAAATTTTCCTAATATTCTTAAGTCGGGTGTCCCGTGACTACGTGATTAGTTCCTAGGAGTTGTATTAGTCCCGTTACAAATGTTTATGCCTCTGACGGGGCCATTTGGGGGTCGTTTTGTGTTTTCCCCCTCTAGCGATATGTTTTTAAGCCTAAGTTTAGTTCTTTGCAAATTTTAGTCCTATTATCAAATCAGGCCTTCCATGACTACGCGGTCAGTTTATAGAAGTTGCATTGGTCTCGTGCAATGTGCCCTTACCGCTTACGGGACTGTTTGGGAGTTATCTTCTATCTTCCACCTCTAGCAACATGTTTTTAAG
Source organism: Sambucus nigra (assembly GCA_949130495.1). Classification (NCBI taxonomy): domain Eukaryota; kingdom Viridiplantae; phylum Streptophyta; class Magnoliopsida; order Dipsacales; family Adoxaceae; genus Sambucus; species Sambucus nigra. The sequence continues at coordinate 482,513,656 of OX422208.1, read as the reverse complement.
CCTAACTCATGTTAATTGAAAATTTTAGCCATATTATCAAATCGAACATCCCGTGACAACACGGTCAGTTCCTAAGACTTACATTGGTCCCGTGTAAGGTATCCGTTTCCCTTTCAAGTCCGTTTGGGAGATATTTTGTATTTTCCTCTCTAGAGGCATGTTTTTAAGCCAAAGTCTAGTTATGTACAATTTTTTTATATTCTCAAATCAAGCGTCCTATGAACATACATGGTCATTTCCTACTAGTTGCAATTGTTCTTTGCGAGGTGTTCATGCCCCTAACAGTGCCGTTTTGAGGTTGTTTTGGGTTTTCCCCCTCTATGGGAATGTTTTTAAGTCTAAGACTAGTTATTTGCAAATTTTATTCATATTCTCATATCGAGAGTCTCATGACTACATATTTAGTTCCTTTGAGTTACGTTGATCGCGTGCGAGGTGTTCATGCCTTGAGCGGGGCAGTTTGGGGGTTGTTTTGGGGGTTTTCCCTATTGAGGATTATTTTTAAGCCTAAGTGTAGTTATATCGTATTTTAGTCATATTTTCAAACCAGGCATCCAGTGATTATGCGATCATTCCCATACGAGCTGTTCGTGCCCCCTATGGGTCTGTTTGGGGATTATTATGGGTTTTCTTCCTATAGATGCATGTTTTTAAGCCTAAGTTTAATTATTTTCTAATTTTAGACATATTCTCAAACCAGACATCCCGTGGCTGCACAGTTAGTTCCTATGTGTTACATTAGTCCCGTGTGAGGGTTCGTGTCCCTTATGGGGCTGTTTGGGGACCTTTTTGGGTTTTTCCTCTATAGTAGAATGTTTTTAAGCCTAAGTATTATTATTTAAAAAATTTTGTTGTATTCTCAAATCGGGCATCCCGTAACTATGCAGTCAATTCTTAATGTGAGGTGTGCTAGCCGCTTATGGGGCCATTTTGGGGGTTATTTTTTGTTCCCCCCCTCTAGTAGCATGTTTTATAGATTAAATATAATTATTTGAAAATTTTAGTCATATTCTCAAATCGGGAATCCCGTGGCTACGTGGTCAGTTCCTATGAGTTGAATTTGTCCCGTGGGAGGTGTCCATGCCACTTATGGAGCCATTTGGGGATGTTTTATATTATCGCTCTAGCGGTATGTTTTTAATCCTAAGTCTAGTTATTTGAAAATTTTAGTTATATTCTTAAATCTGACATCCTGTGACTACGCGGTCAGTTCCTCTTAGTTTCATCATTCCCGTGCGGGTGTTCATGACCCTTTGGAGGCTATTTGGGAGTTTTTTTGGATTTTTCCCTCTACTTACATGTCTATTTGCCTAGTTATTCACAAATTTTCATCATATTGTCAAATTGGGCATCCCGTGACTATTCGGTGAGTTACTACTAGTTTTTTCGGTCCCTTGCAAGGTGTTTATGCCCTTTATGGGGTCGTTTGGGGCAATTTTGGGTTTTGTCCCACTATTGGAATGTTTTTAAGCCTAAATCTTATTATTTACAAATTTTTGTCATTTTCTAGAATCGGGCTTCTTGTGACTACATGTTTAGTTCTTGCGAGGTACATTGATCCTGTGCGAGGTGTTCGTTCCCCTTACGGGGCCGTTTTGGGGTTGTTTTGGATTTCTCTCTAGCGGCGTGTTTTTAATCATAAGTCTACTTATTTCAACTTTTTAATCATATTCTCAAATCATGCATCTCGTGATTATACAGTCAATTCTTACGAGTTGCATTGGTCTCGTACGAGGTGTTCGTGCCTCTCACCTGTCCATTTGGTGTTTTTTGGGTTCCCCCTATCACAACATGTTTTTATAATTCAAACTAAACATTCATAAATCAAACTAAAGAACCAAAGTGGCGTGAATATCATAATAGGATATAATTTGGTAAAAAATAGGATTGTTTAGGGACAATATAATAATAGGATACAAATAGGATTGCCAGGGTGAAATTAGGGTTGTCATCAAGAGCAGACTGGAACTCTTTAGGAGACTTTAATGCGTCCTCTTAAGTAGTCATGTTCTTTAATTCATGCACAACAGTAGACCAACTTCCATCATTTATGAACTTTGACTTGAATACCTTCTTTACATTCTGAAAGGCACAAATAAAAGGCTCGTCTACTATGAGATATTTACTCTTCATCTTTGATAAATATACCATGATACGTTTTAAGTCAGGATCAACTTTACTAGCGTTCATAGTTTCCTCCACCTTCACCCTATCATAATAGAATACTATTTCTGTGAAATCTAAATAATCGAATTCCAGGATTTATTTGACAATACCATAATTGAAATTCCACTATTTTGTTCTAAAGAATTTCCTTAAATGGATCTGAAAAGAAATCAAAACCGTTTGCATGGAATTTCTTTAACACTTTCACGCAAAATTTGGGACCTTTTTCTAGGCGTGGAAGCCTTTAAGAGACATCACCTATTTTTAAAAGATGGATTTATTAATGAATTTTTCTATGGGCATGTTCTTACCACACATGAATAAATAACTGTACACTTATAATGTGGAAATTACCTCTTTTGATAACTATGCCCTAAAATCAATCCTAGTGCAATTTCTCCTCTAATTTTGGGCAATTTCATTCTCGTACATTCTAAAGGTAAATTATAGAGTTTAGATTATAATGTATAGAATACATATAATTAAATAAGAATAATTTAGTGAATTATGTAGATACTTACTCTCTCCGATCTTCAACTTCTTCTAGCAATTAAAAGACGTAACAAGTTGCTTGCTCGTATTGTAGATTAGTATGCCTCACCTCTTGAAGGTTCCCAAAAGTCAATTCCTTCTCAAACTCATCGGGTTCTTCTATCACTCGTTCTCCAAGAGGATTAAACCTCCCCATATCTTGTACTGACATATTTTCCCAAGCGTATAACGATGATTCTATAGTTATGTATTCTTTAGCAATTGACTGTCCAATATACTGTGTATTCTTAATGTAATCTTTGATGGTTTTTAGCAAGCGTTCAAAAGGATACATCCAAAGATACATAATAGGACTATATAACAAATCCTCATCACATAAATGCATAGCCAAGTGTATGCTGATATCGAAGACCGAGTAATGAAAATATTTCTCTATTATAAAAATTTCCTTGACTAAAGTTGATTTTGTAGCTTTAATGTGCTGTGTGTTTACCACTTTTTCAGAAAGTAGGGTAAAGCAAAAAATTATTTGCATAATTTTTCGACAGAGATCTTTGTGCTCAAAGAAAAAATGCCTCAACAGCTATGGGATTAATGGAAGGATGATGTGGTAGTCATGAGACTTGCACTGTGTCAAGTCATTTGTTTGGTAGCTAACAATCTTGCGCACATTATCAAGATAACCAGATGGAGACTTCAAGTTGAATAATGTGTATAGGAGGATATTTTTCTCACTAGTAGTCAAGGTGAAAGCAGTCGGGGGATAGAAAATTTTGCTGTCATAGGATCATTTTTTAACCACAATTTCTTTATTATTTACATATTTTGTAGATCGGGGGGAACCTGTTGACCGTCTTTTGAATGAGATACACTTATACATGTTCCTATCAGATGTTATGAAACATTCTTCTCTCTTTGAATCACATCAGTTACATGCCTTGCATGATGATTTACAAATATAAAAAAATATTTCTCGTCTAAACCATTCCTTTATTTTACTAGGGTCGTTCGGATCCTCCTTAGATTTATGCTTCAAGTTTGTAAACTGAGGTTGTGTGCCTACATATGTATTATATACAGTTGCAGCCTTTGTCTTCTCGTCAATTTGTTGACTATAAAGAGGAGAAGGTTCCATCCAATTCTTGTTACCGACAAGTAAGAAGTTATACTTATTGTTCCTAAAAGGGTTATTGATCGGTAGAAATCTACGATGACCCGTATAACTCATCTTACCACTATGATGTATCCAGGTGGCTTCAGTTTCCTCCCTACATATGGGACATCCATAATGAATATGGACATTACAACTAGACAAGGTCCCATAAGTAGGAAGGTTATGGATCTCTCATATCACCATTGCTTTTATTGTGGACTCTTCACCCTTTTGAGAGTCAAACTTCATCACGCTTTTATCACACAACTCTTTAAGTTCTTGATTAATGTGGCTAGTAATATATCAATATCATCACCGGTAACTTTCGACTAGGGTATCAATAAAAGAAAATAAAGTGAACTCCTTTCTCATGTAAAGTGTTGGAGGAAGACTTAAAGCTTCCATGAAAATTGGTCAATAACTGTAACACCCCGTATTTCTATAATTTGAAATTTAATTGTTTCTGGCATTTTTAAATTAGGCGTGTGCATTAATTTAGTTTAAATTAAAATATTGCGTATTTATTCAATATTAATTGGGAGAGAATGATATTAATATTTATGTGTTAAATTTACTAACTGCGTATAATAAAAAAATACGGTGAATTGTTAGTACATCATAGTGAATGAGAACGACGAGATTTTTCACGGTATCTCAATCGGGGCTTAAGAGTAAATTATATTCAAGTTGAGATGGAAAATTAATTTATAGTGAATAGGATGGCAATTTTGAGTGCACAGTTGATTCAGAGTGGGTCAAAATAGTCAAAATTAAGTACTCGGGGTAGTAATTGAGTTCCATGAGCTTTTTAGACTAGTTAGGACCCATTCGGGGGCATATAGGTCATTTTACATGAGGAGGCTTACCAAAATATGAGATTAAGGGGTTTAAAAGGGATATTAGGGTTATGAGGTAGCTATTATACACGATTAAAATATTCCAAAGGCTTGTGCTGAGAAAAAAAAGAAGGAAAAAGCTAAGGGAGATACAAGAGGGAGAAAAGTCAAAAGATTGAAGGATCTTTTGGCGCTAAAATCATCACACATCGAGGGAAAATGAGACTCTACATATTGATTAAGGCAAGTATTTAACTTTCTTGATAATATTATGCATGTAAATTTAGTTCATATCATGGTAGGTGATATATTATGTTTTATAAGACTTTTGGGAAATATGATCTATGTTAAAAGATGGGATTTTGGGTGATAAGTTGTGTAATCATTGCCTAATGCATATTCTGAAAATAAATCCAATCATAAAGATTGAATCTTGAATGAGAAAGTTAAGGATTAGAGTAATCTTGAGAATAAGTTAAGTAATCATGCAATTTCTTGAATCTAGATTAAATCCCTTGAATTTGATTTTTCTTTAAAATATTAGGATGGATTTGTATATGATAAGAGATTAGGTATGTGATCACTGGAGGATGGAAAATTGAGTTGTGAATGTTTTTACATAACTTTTGGATGAAGAAAATAGGTGAAATCCTGTCATCGCATTCAGATGTAGGTTTCAGCTCAGATCTGAATCGATTCGGTGTCTTGAACGAATCGATTCGGCAAGGCGAATTGATTCGTCCCAGAAAGTGAATCAATTCGGACCTTGGGTCAAAATGAGTGGGAACTTGGTATGAATTTGGGTTATTCATATAAGTTCATACGAGTTGGTAGGACCGTGTTTTGTCACTCGTAGAATTTATTAAAAATAGAAACGTGTCGCTATCTGTCGGAGAATGACTAAATTTACTATAAGGTTAAGGTCAATTCTTTATAGAGTGACTATTTAATGATTTACTCGTTGGGTAAACATTAATATAGGATAATTATGGAATAATGCTTTTGGTGACGCTATAAGGTAATTATTAGTAAGGTGTGAAAATTTGATAATAGGAGGTCGGGTTTAGACTTGGAATGAGAGGCTTATGATTTAAGCGATAGGCACGGTTTAGTCGGATTGGAATTGACATGTATATACGGATATATATATATACACACACACACAAATAATAATAATATCTATGTGTATGATATTTATGTGAAACATACACATCCTAGATGCTATGAGCGAGGTTACGCCCAGTGGGAGGTCACTCTAGCGAATCCTAGCAGAGGTAGTAATGTTCCCCTAGGTCATAGGTGTTGTTCTTGCCTATGTGATGTAGGGTTGGAGTACCGTGGAATAATGTGATATGATTATGACCATGGACTTAAGTCCATGACCGCCTCCAGCGTTAATTTGTGATTTTTGGATTCGGTGGTGAGATCCCGACCCATCTGCCCAGAATGTGGAGGACATTCTTAGAGCATGATAGCATACTAGTGAGCTCGCGTTCAGAATATGGAGGACATTCGTGAATGCAGTTGCATATATTTTGAGAGATATATATGTATAAGTGTATATGTGTGACTTTCTAGTGAACGTATATAAGAGTGTAGTAAATTATACACAATGCTTAATACGTTAATGGTGAACGTTGATAAATAACTGGAGTAAAGTTATAAAATGATTAATGATTAAATATGATAATGAGATATATAGCTAAGAAATTAAAGATAAACAATATTCGGGTTAGAGTGGTTTATTCGTGAGGTTTATACTAGGACTAGTTAGACAGGGTAGTGTAACTAGGCGGGTTTAAGATGTATGTGCTAGGTGTGCACAATAGTTTAGAGGAGAGGGATAATCTCATAAGAGTATGAAACCGGCTTAAATATGGAAAGATGTACAACATCTTAATTACTTACAAATATTTTTCCAAGGTTTTGGGGTTTTACCCGTGTCAAAATATTTTCCGCAAATGTCCATCCACAGGGATGCCAAGGATGATCACAGTTTCTAGGGATACGTAGTGCAGCGGATGTAGAGGTTTGCAAAGGTAAGAGTAGCCACTTCATTCATTTCTTCTTAGACTAGGATTTATTTTAGTTATCTGTTGGGCATATTGCTCCTTTATTTCAGACTCATTTATTTTTAGTTATTTATTTCACTCAGATATTTGGATTGGATTTTGGTAACCGAGGGTTTATTCGGTACCCAGTTTCATTTTATGCACTTAGACTTCCTCATGTGGTGTATATTGTTTAATGAGTTTTATTCTCATTAGATTATGATTAAATGGTTTTATTTTAGCATGTTAATTAAAGATTAAAATTTGCACTACTTGTTAAACTAATAGGTGTTTAGTAACTAATTAACTACCGATGGTGATGCTAAGAATGAGACATCTGAGACAACCATTTTATTTTGGTAGTGGGATGGCCACCCATTATTTTAATAGGTGGGGTGTCACAAATGGTATCAGAGCATTAGGTTCTAGTGTCCTATAGGATCTGTGCAGCTTTTTACATTTCAATCTAGCTTCCTTTGATATAGAGCCCTATTTTTAGGATTGTTACATTAATGTTTGCGTATTTACGTGTTGACGTTCTTTTGCTGATTATTTTGTATTTGATGGAGAGAAAAATATAATTTTGATCCCATTTCAGATGTCACCAAGGAGATTCCATCAGATGAGAGCGAGTCCTGGTAGGAAGCCCCATATGGGAAAATTACGATGGCGGAGGTGGCCCACATTATGGCATAAGCAGTTAATGCGGTGATGACTGCAATGGCACAACATTTTCCACAGACTCAGCCATAACAGCTAACGGCACCAATCTTTTTGGTCCACCCGGGGCCATCCGATTAGCAGAGAGTGAGGGAGAAATTTACGAAAGGGCCTCCACTAGGGTTTCAACGTAGCTCAGATGTAGTCATTACTAGTCAGTAGATGAAATACATGCAGTGCCCCCTCCATATAGTTGAGTGTACTGACACTCAGAAGTATATTTTGGTGACATTCAAGCCACTTGGTGCAGCTTTATAGTCATGGGAGTCGGTCACCACTTTCAATGAGAGAGATACTATGATGATAATTAGGTTATGGGGGTGGTTCGATCGCAAGTGTTATCCGTCAGTGATTCAGACAGATATGCGGTGGAGGTTTAATGAGGTGGTTCAAGGAGATCGATCCGTAGTAGAATACGAGGAAAAATTTACCCCTCTCAAAAACTTTTTGCCCGATGAGGGGAACAACAAAGAGAAGAAAATGTGAAAGTTCATGGATGGACTTACTTGGAGGATCCGATAGCACTTGTTTGGTAACGCAGTGTTGAAGAGTTATACTGAGGTTGCAGACACCACATTTTAGGACTCCCTAAGTCTCTCCTTAGGTACCTAGAACTTCTCCATTTCACTACAAACCCTAGGTCATACTCCGATTACCGATCTGGAGGCCATCGGGTGCTCTCCAGCCCCATTTGACTCCGGTCAACTCTATTATCAGAGAAAAAGCTCATTGAATCTTCAAAGGGCTCTGAATCCCCTTTCCAACAGTCTGCCCTGTGCGCGAATTGGCATAATAGTTAGGACAAACGAACCATTTTACCACCAAAAATCAATCTAGAGGCCATCGGGCGCTTCGAGCCCCGATTTGACCCCATTGAACTTCATCGTTAGAGTGAAAGCTCTTTGAATCTTCAAAGGGAACTAAACTCCTTTCTAATGGTATTCCCCTTGCATGAAATAACATAATCATTTGGACAAACGATCAGTTTTCCCCTGAAAATTGATCTGGAGGCCACCGGGGGCTTCTCGAGCACCGTTTGACGGAAGTAAATCATTTATCTTAAACGAGACTGAATGAATATCCGAAGGTCACTGAATACCCTTTCCAAATTTTTTCCCTCTGTGTGATTCTGACTTACGAAATGGACGAACGATCCATTTTACTCCGAGAGGTCACCGGGAACTTTCGGGTCGTAGTTGACTAAGGTAAACTTTCCAAACCAGGCTAAGATCTTTGTAATGTATAAGTACATCACCTAAACTTTCCAATGGTCCACCACATGCACAGTTTTGACTTACCATTCGGACGAACGATCTATTTTCGTCGGACAATATCCCGTTCAAAGGATCGATGTGTGCTTTCGAGCCACATTAGACCCAAAGTCAACTCCCGGACCAGGGAGCGGCCCAAGGACTATTTAAGGTATCTGAATTACCTTTCTAACTGTATAACCCGTGCACGATTTGGGTCAACGAATTACGTTTTATGACTATTTCTTCGAAAAAATCTGCACGAGACTGGCAATTGGTAGGTCCATTTTCCTGTCTATCAACAATGTGCCAAGGGTTTCCTGCCGATTGGCAAGGATAGGGCCATGCCGATTGACACCCCTTACCTTATAAACATAAGGCATGACCTCACTCCTAAGATAGACCTCATATCCATCAGCATCAGTGATCTCAGCAACATTCTCTCGAAATCAGTGAAGTTTCTTCATGTGAAATTCTATTCAAGCTTACATTCTAATCCTTTTCATAGACAATTTGAAAAAATCTCATTCCCTCTCATCCAACCTTCATCTCACATTCAAGGGAGTTTATACAAGATCAAAGATCAAGCTTCAAAGAAGGTCCAAATCCTTCCATCACTCTTTAAATTTCTTGTTTTTGCATTAAATACACTAAATTCATAATTTACTTCTTTCTGTAGTTCATACACATTAACATCCCACGTTTTTATTAGTAGATTGCATATACTTTATTTTCTACAAAATACCCAAAACAAGCAAAAAGAGGGTCATGCCTATTAATTCCGAACGGGATTATCAACCACACTTTTTCAAAACTAAAACACATTTTCTACACACACACATAATAAAATCCCGTTCGAATCTATGGGATAAACCCCACCCCTATACCGAATGCGAACTATGTGGACTTTGATGCCTTTATAGGCTACGTTGGCATCTTAGATTAAAACACAAGAATCTAGTCCAACTTTCCAATTTTCCATTCTTTAATTTTCCTACAATCCCCCATTTTCACATTTATCACATTCTTGCATTATTATACATATTATGTTTGTAATCCTTATTAGCATTTTATCCAATACATATTATCGTTTTATTATCACGATCAATATCACGATAAACGCATAAATCATATTTTATATATATTATTTTGGGAACATTTCCTATGTATGACCTCACTCTATCTCTTCCATGGTATGAATTGGGCGATTCAATCTCCGTTATATATGCACGCACACACACTTCACATAGAAATAAAGGAAAATAATAACACAAGCCCATAAGGGATCGATCGGCGAAATGGGTGCCTAACACCTTCTCATTCCATAACTTAGCCCTCTAACGCTTTGAACTATTGTTTTTGTAAGCAAATGTTTATCTTTGATGTCGTTCTCTTAAGGCAACGACATGTTCTTTTGCCTATTTCGTGCAAAATAGGTTGGCGACTCCATCTCTTTACATTTACACATCGATGATGGCTGAAGTGTTCCTAAATCAAAAAGTGCGTGAGACCTTTCATTTCCCGTTTCTTTCCCCAATCCCCTTTGATAAGAAGAGGAGAGAGAGGAAGGTAGATGCATTTGATCAGGATGGACACAGTGGAGACTCTACTGGGATTCATAAGAGGGATAGACTATGTTTACATGGGTGTTTTGTTTTCCTGCTTGTGTGCGTTTTCACCTATTTATATGTTCCCTTTTCCTCATTTCTTATTTTTTGCACATAAATACCTCATGCTTACATCACTACTCGCTCATACACTTTTAGATAATCTCCATGTACACTTCACACCACGTGCACGTAGGATCACTGATATCCACATATTGCACACACCACTTAGAATATCCATGTTGAGGTGTCACTAACACTTACCTCCACTTATCACACTTGTATATATCCATGCTCACTCACACTTTTCACACACCACCTGTAGTTGATCGATGCTTAGGTTCACTACCACATACTCACTTGTAGATAGCTATTCACTACCACATATCCATGCTTAGTATAGATTTACTTTTTATACTTATATATTATCCCCTTCTTAGTATAATGCTCATCAATAATGGTACTCTCTCCATATTATGCTAATCAAGAATCATGCATTTTTCATACTACATCACCAAAGAGAATGGTTATTGACCAAATTTTGTCCCCTAACTGGGGGGTCACTTCAGGATGGGCACTGGTCCAGCAGGTCGCAGTTAGCCTAAGAGATACGACTCTCACCTTAAACTGGTCATGTACCTTCGACGTATATCGAAAAGTTCCCTCTGCCTCGTACCGCTTGAACGAAGTCATGATGGGAGGTATATCACAGGGAACTCATTCACGTATGTCGAGTATATCGAATTATCTCTCACACGTACTATCCCCACGAGGTATATAGTGAGGCACTTCACGTACACTCAGGTATATAAAATGTCTTGTCAACGCGTACCGATTGCCCTCAAAAGAAAGTAGTATATCATGGAAGTCATGCAAAGGGGGAAGCCTTCCAATTAACCCAACAATGACATGCCCTCATATCGGTGTCAAACCTAACACATTCATATTTAGTTTGCCAGTTTTTATTCGAAACTCTATCGAAATGACGGGTCGGCATGACACCCAAATTTTCGCGTGATTTTTAAAACGGAATCTTGCTTGTAAGCCTGGTAACAAGTTCAACCATGTTTTTATATATTTTTTAAACCCAGTTTTCCCAGGCTTGGGTCCCGTCTGGAATTTATTTTCGCATTTAGGTAAATCGAATACAAGTGAGAACATAATAAACATAATAATAATCATGCTGAGACCCATCTCTCATTTTTTTTCTTTCTTCCTTTATCAAAAAGTTTCAAAAACCTTTTGCCCTCTTTTATAAAACATACCAAAACCATTTCACCTTCCTCATATTAAAAACATTTTTTTCCCTTTTTCCAAAAACATTTTGTCCTCCCCTTTTCAAAAAACTATGTCAAAAGAATTTTCCTTCCATTTCAAAAATAACAGTTTCCCCTTTCTCTTTCAAAAATAAATTCAATTTTTTCTCCTTCTCAGGTCGATCACATACCCTTGGACTGACTCCATATTGTCTTCGATCTTTAATCGAACCTCCCCAAGGCTCCATCACTTCCCTTGCTACTTCCAAGTCTAAAATTCATCTTTATCCACTTTCCATGGAGAACACGGACTAAGAACCGAATGTGAAACAAATTTTTTGATAATGGTTCTAGCCCAACTCACTGCCAAAATTGACGACTTCAAATCGAGGTTCATGAGATGCAACAAAATTGGGTCCCTTTTCCCGAAGATACCTAGGTCCTCTTCCCTTGGGCTATGGGTCCGCCCGCACCCGAGTCTATTTGGGTTCTTAAGAAATATTAGCACGCTCCACGTGCCCCTCCTGTGATGGGCTGCCACCAGCCCAGAGAATCTTTCCCAACCAGGGGCTAACTTACACGTGACCGTTGATCCAAAGGAGGAAGAATTGAACATGGTTAAGGAGGACCTCAAGATATTGACCAAGAAGTAAGACCAAGTCAGAATCTATGGAAATTACATGGACTACACTCCCATGTCTCCCTATCCTAAAGAAAGGTTGCCAGAAAAATTCAAGATGCTCAACATCGAGAAGTTTGGGGGTAGTGAACTGCCAATTGTTCGTCTCTGCAGCTATCACCAAGCCATAAATCTCCTAGCTCCCTCAAAGGAAATAATGGCCCAAATGTTCCAATAGACTTTCAAGGACAAAGCTCTTCCATGGTTTTTATCTCTCAAAGAATCCAGAATCCGTAGTTGGGAAGATGTCGCCCATGAATTCATGCATAATATAAGTACAATAAAGAGCTGGAGGTTACCCATCATGAGTTAGAGTTTATCAAATAGAATCTCGAGGAATTAGTTAATAACTTCATAGAAAGGTGGATAGAGAAATCATCCACCATGACCAACTGACCTTCTAAGAGGAGAAAGTCAGCATTGTGAAGAAGAACTTATTACCCAATGTTCGAGCAATGTGGGAGGACATTACTACCCTCATTTTTTATCTCTATGAGATGCATGAGTAGAAATTAAGGAGGTCTTGCCAAGATAGAAGTTAAACTAAAGAAAGTAGCTGGACAGTTCACTCCCAGAAAGTATGAAAAGCCTGCCAGCACCTCAGTCTCAGTCATCAATAACATCTCTTAGCATGCCACTTCATGGGAACCAAAAATCCACCCTAACCAGTCTGAAAGGAATACTCTGAGCTTCACACTACCCTCTTTAAAGTTTATTAGGACCTTTTAAGCCAAAATCTCATCGAACCATTGGACCCTCGATCATTATGAAACCCACTACCCAAAAATTTCAAACCAGATACCCATTGTGACTTTTAACAAACTGCTGGCCATAGCACCAACCAATGTTTCCACCTCCAAAATATAGTCCAAGGTCTGATTGACCGGGGTATCATCGTCCCAGCAACCAATACCAAGTCAAACACTACCCATAATCTACTCCCAAATCTTACGATTGCCATCTTCTTAGAAGAAGATCCAAAATTTAATCCATCTACCCAGATTGTACCTAGTAAATCACCCAACATACTTGTATATTACCCTAAACCTCTCCAAGTATGCCCATATTCTCTCTTATACCCTACTAAATTCATCAATCAGGCCATGTTACTCCTTGCTATAGCATGCATCACTGTCCGTACTCGTTCTAGAGGAAAATATATGGAATTATCATAAGTGTTGAACCAACTCCTAGAGTGTGGGATAAAATTACCCTCCGAGATGACTATTGACTACAAAAGATTCAGTGCAGTATTCTTGGAAGCTCAAAAATGGGCCTGAGAGTCGGACAATTGGGTAGTACCTAACAATGAAATCATAATAGATGATGTCGTATAGATCATTATAGATTTATTCCAATAGACTGGTGATATTTATAGTATGTTCGAGCTACTTGATACTTAGAAGCTACAGGGCCACCTGTTCCCATCACTTCTACATCTCCCCGTCGAATGGGAGGAGCAATACGAAGAAGCTGTTGAGATTATAGAATGTATTGACTTTTCATAGAAAGATGATGTCGTTGCCACCGGATGGGGGAAAGAATTCGATGATTCAGATGAAGAGAAATGCCCAGAAAAGATAAGCCTTATAGTCATCATATGTGGGATGATATCGTTTGAGGATCTACTAGGAGAAATCAATTAGGTGTCTAAATAACCCGATATCGATGAGGAAATGGGGTTCCTATTTTCCCCTCTTCGGTAAATCATATGACTAGATCAAGGAGGCATTACTAGGTTCCAAACCTGCAACTATCTGCGATCGATAAGGGAAAAGGTGTTGAGAATCTTCCTATGCCAGAAATGACCCTTGAGGAGAGAAAGATTCTGGATCAATTGAAGAAGACCTAAGCTAACATCACTTTGTAGGGACTCTTTATGTCTTCCCAGTTGCAATGGAATGCCTTGATCAAATTACTCATTGGGCCCACCATCCCTCCTTCCACCACGCCAGAAGAAGTAGTGAATATGAACGGATCTCCAACCTCTACTGGAATGCTATATTTCTCCGAAGAAAAAATCCCTAAGATTAGAACAAACCACATATATGCTCTCAATATCTCTGTCAAAGTCATGGGAAAGACTGTCCCATTTTTACTTGTCTATAATGGATTATCCCTTAATGTTTTTCTATTAAGGACCCTCAATTTCTTGGGACTAAAAGTGAGGAACGCTTATCAAACCTCTTCCGCGGTGTGTGCTTATGATAATAACCGTAGAGAAGTGATGGGATCCATAAAGCTTGCTATAGGGGTTGGTCCTATAAATCCTGTTGTTAAATTCCAAGTCATCGATATCTCAGCTTGTTTCAATTTATTTCTTAGACGAATATGGATCCATAAAATCAAGGTTGTGTCTTCTTCCCTTTATCAGAAATTGAACTTCTTCACCAATGGTAAAGTCATTACCATCTTGGGTGACGGTGACAATGCCAAGAATGCAAGCACCAGCAATCCAGTATATGATATACTGCATGGGGAAAATGATATGCTTCTATCAAGTTTTCGAGTTGAAATAATTCTACTCCCAAGAGAGGCAGATTTCAAATATAAGGTTTGTGCGAAGAATAACCCTCATGGAAATGTCAATCTGATCCAGATGTTAAAAAGCATGCACTTCATGCCCGGACTGGGGCTGGGACGACGACAATAAGGGATACTTAAACCCATTGTGTTGAAAAAAGCTTTTCCTCCTTGTGGTTTGGGTTATCAAACGTTAGTAGAAGACATCAGAATTATCTACCAACCTTGACTAAAGATAAGTAGAGAAAGCACCAAGATTGTCTTAAGGGATTCCTTGAACGGAAGATTCATCAAATATGGTGAAGATTTCCCCTTTTGTGGCTTTCCTTAACCGTGGTATGATCATGTGGACCAGAAGATGAAACCAAGAATGGAAATATTTTTCCAAAATAGGTACTCATGGGTTGGAAGTTCCCAGCATCATGTCCAACCACTCATTGATAAAACCATAGCCGATACTGGAGATTTTGAGGGAAGTGATGCTGAGGATTCATTTAACTTGAAGCCACTGGATTGACACTATGCATGACATACACAAGCGCTACATCATCGAATATATCCCGCCTGATTAAAGTTACTGATGCACCTCTCCTAAACCAACATTCTGCACATGTTCCACCTGCTGATATTTAACCCAACCTATATGTTTATCCCATTTCCTCTTATTTTATTGTTTCTCCTTACTCTGATGTAATCGAGGCCTCCTTAGATGAGGTTCTCAATTATGTTCTTCCTATCAATGAAATAAATAAAGATTTTGAGTATCTTACTATGACTTGCATGAATTATCTTGATTCTAATAACACTCTTGATAATGATGCTTTTACAAATGAACAATTCTTAAATGATCTTAATTAAGGTTAATAACAAACAACATAACCACGCAAGGAAGATAAAACTTCTATTATTAATCTCGATTCTAGTAAATAACTACGTGAGATTAGGATAGGAGCCACCCTTAACAAGCATGAGTGTGCACAACTCGAGAAATCACTGAAGGAATTTTTTCACATCTTCGCATGGTCCTATGACGATATGATCGACATTAATCTCGAGATAACTAGCACGATATCCCAACTCTCCTAAAATGCAAACAGTTCAAACAAAACTACGAAAGCTCTGTACCGAATGTTCGCTCAAGGTTAAGGAATAAGTGATCAAACAGTTGAATCTGGGTTTCATTCGTGTGATCGAATATCTCATATGGCTAGCCAATATCATACCGATGCCAAAATTAGGAGGGAATGTTAGCATGTGCATTGACAACCGAGACTTGAACAAGTCCTCTCCAAAGTATGATTACCCGTTACCTAATATCGACATGATTGTGTATAATACAACCAGCCACGCTCTTAAGTCATTCATTTATGGGTTTGTCAGATATAACTAGATCGAGATACACATGTATTATCATGAGAAATCCGCATTCATCACCCCTTGGGGAACCCTTTACTAAACTGTTATTCCATTTGGTATTAAAAATACATGGGCTACCTACCAAGTGTCTGCCATAACCATCTTGCATGATCTGATACATAAATAAGTCAAGTTCTACATGGATGATATCATTATCAAGTCTAAGACTAGGGAAGGTTGTGTTCCAGCTCTTCGAAAGTTCTTCGAGTGATTATGACAATATCAGATGGGACTTAACCCATGAAAATGTATCTTTGGCATCACCAAAGGAAATCTCTTAGGATTCATGGTTAATGAAAAGGGATAGAAGCAGATCCTGCTAAGCTAAAATCCATACTCAAGATGCCACCACCCCGAATAGAGAAGGAAGTCCGCGAATTCCTTGGAAAATTACAGTATATTGGTCAGTTCATCAGCCAGTTGACTTCTATATGTGAACCGATCTTTAAACTCCTCTAAAAGGATTCAGCCAAGGTTTGGAATGAAGTTTTCCAAGAAGCCTTTGACCGAATCAAGCAATACCTAACCCGACCTCCGGTACTCATGCCACTCCCCTACTCATATACTTAACTGTAACGGATACTACAGTTGGGGATTTGCTATCCTAATTCCTTAAAGAATATCACAAAAAGAAATCCATATACTATACCAGTCGCAAGTTGTCTCGGTACGAAGTTAACTATACTTTCTTGGAAAAATCATGTGTCGCCCTTATCCGGGTCACCCAAAAGTTACGTCACTACATGCTCACTTTTTCCATTAAACTTGTGTCCTAAATGAATCCCATCAAGTAACTACTCAAGAAACCTGTCCCTTCTAGCCGAATGGCCCAATGGTTGATTCTTTTAGTCGAGTTTGATATCGTGTATGTCACATAGAAATCAATGAAAAGAAGAGCCATCTCAGACCACCTCATTGGCTACCCTATGGAAGAAACCGATGTTGGATCTTTGATTTCCTAGATAAGAACATCCTTTATACCTCCCAAGAGACCTCCGATGGAAAATGTTCTTCGACGGCGCTGCCAACAAGAAGGGGTATGTCATTGGGATACTCCTAATCTCCCCTAATGACTCTTATAGTCCCATTTCAATCAAGTTGGATTTTCTCTGCACCAACAACATGACTAAATGCGAGGCATGCACGGTAGGCCTCTAAGTTGATCTCAAGAAATGAATTCGATACCTAGATATCTATAGGGATTCGACCCTCATCATCGGTCAATTACTCATAAGATGGAAAGTCAAAGATGATAAACTCTTACCCTTCCATACCCATATAAAAGAGCTAGACTCTTAATTCTAACATATCACCTAGCACTACCTGCCCCGAGCAAAGAGCAACCTAGTCGATACCCTTGCTACCTTAGCCTCCATGATGGACATGCCCGAAATAATAACAATGGCCCTTTTCCTAGTCTCAAAATCAAGATAAATCAACCCATTGCTATCACATTGAGTTCATCAAAAAGGAAGATCCTGATATAGCCAACTGCTAGTACCATGATATTTAATGCCTCCTCAAGCATGGTAGGTATCCCCAAGGTTCTAACAACAAAGATAGCACAACCCTTTATAAACTGGTTGCCCACTACATTGTTTGTGATAAAGCACTATTCAAGTGAAACTTCGATGGAACCCATTTATACTGTATCGCAGGGGCTGACATTGAAGAAATGATGCAGAAAATCCATAGAGGGGAGTGAGGACCCCACATGAATGGTCATATGCTTGATAAGAAAAGCATCTGACGGGGTTACTACTGGACTACCATGGTTTAAGATTGCAGAGCCTATATCTGAAGGTGTCTAAGAAGCCTCCCAAGAAAAGAAGAATAAATAAATGGGCCATCTTTCGCACCTGTCACCCATCCTACTCATCAATCCTCGGATTCAGCAATAACTCCCTCAAAAGGGACAAATGAACAAAGTCCCTAGAGACTACCGTCTACACATCACCCAACACCACCATCAACGCCATTGGCATCACCCGCAAGCTCTTATCAATATCTATCTGCACTACATCATTGTCCAGCCACAGCAGCTGATGCACATCTATGGGAGTCATCGTCATCTCCCCAAAGCCAAAATGCATGGTGTGGGTGGTATCCCACCACCACTCCCCCAGAGCACAGAGAACAACCGTAGAATGAAGCGTCTTGTCCAATGCAGATGCCCGTTTCCCAAAACTGGATGATGACACCACCCAACGTACCAAGGGCGAAAGGTGCTCCCAAACATCCTTATGTCCCATCGTCCCTCAAGCATGAAGAGCTGACATAGATACTTCATACTATCAAAGAAAAAAATGAATAAATGATAATTCAAGAAAAAGGAAAATATCACCAAAAATGAAAAGAAGAATACCAAAAGTCATCAACACTTACATAGCTTCCAGGGTTCACAACCCTAGAGGAACGATGACTCGTCGGCTTTCACAAGAGAGTCCTATTATTCGGAACTGGCTCGAATGAGTCGAAGGAATTTTCACTGCCAAATGCAGGGGGCACCCTAGCCATCTATTCCCAGTTCGCCAAGTTGTCAACATTTAGCCACGCCAAGGGTGTCGCGCTACTTGAGAAATCAAACATGTCTTGGTTTTAGAATGATAAAACTATTTGTAAAAAGGTATTTACAGAAGAAATTAAATCTAAAGGCTCTAAAAATGAGGAGAACCCACCCCCTTTTTAAAGGAGGCTAAAGGTCATATCGATAGGTAGTCCCCTGCCATCCACCGATCGGCACTGTCCCTTCACCTGCTTGAGGTACCCCAAAAGACAATGTCATTGTCATTTGGCACTTCTCACACCATTTCAGTTGGAACCCTCTCTAAAATTTCGGACAAAAAATCCTAAAAAGTGTCGAACACTCCCAAAAAAATCCCGAGAAAATTCCTAAAATTACAAAATGAATTTTAGAACCTTTTTCACCAGAAAAACATTTTTTTTCTACACTTACTTCCTTATGAGAGCATTTATTTCCCCAGAGAAACTCTTACCCCAAGTGTAATTCCCAAAATCAATTAGATATCTCCCCAACAACGTCTCCAAAAGACACCACAAATCCTCAGATTACTTCCCCTTCCCCAGTCGAGCTAAAACTCAAAATTAGATGCTTCCTAAAATCCCCAGCGAAACCACAAAGATGATTTCCCCAATGGAGACTCCAAATTCCCCCAAGAAAACTACAACTTAAGCCCGCACAATTGGCTTTGACCCTCAGAATTGGTAATCTCTACTAAATCCCTCAGTATTGTCTTTGACCCTTAGAATCGATCATCTCTACTTAAGCCCTCAGAATTGTCTTCGGCCCACATAATTGGTCATCTCTACTTAAGCCCTAAGAATTGTCTTTGACCCGCAGAATTGGTCATCTCTACTTAAGCCCTAAGAATTCGCTTTGAACCTCAAAATTGGTTATATCAACTTAAACCCTCAGAATAGGCTTCAACCTGCAAAATTGGTTGCTTCAAATTAAGCCCGCAGAAGAGTCTTTGACCTGCAGAATTGGTCATCTTATCTTAAGCCCAAGAAATTGGCTTTGACCCTCAAAATTGGTCATCTCTACTTAAGCCTGCAGAATTGGCTTCGACCCACAGAATTGGTCATATCTACTTAAGCCCTCATAATTGGCTTTGACCCTCATAATTGGTCATCTCAGCTTGAGCCCTCAAAATTAGCTTCAACCCATAGAATTTTTCATCTCTACTTAAGCTTGTAGAGTTAGCTTTGACCCTCAGAATTGGTCATCTATACTTTAAGACCTCAGAATTGGCTTCGACCCACATAATTGGTCATCTCAGCTTGAGCCCTCAAAATAGACTTCAACCCACAGAATTTTTCATCTCTAGTTAAGCTCGTAGAATTGGCTTTGACCCTTGAAATTGTTCATCTATACTTTAAGCCCAATGAATTGGCTTCGACCCGTAGAATTGGTCATCCCAACCTTTAGGTCCTTAGAATTGACCTAATTCCTAAACATTATATGGTGTCTATTCGATGACTTTCACTTATTCCAAGCTCACCCATTGAGGGGATCTATAGACACCACATTCTAGGACCCCCTAAGTCTCTCATTAGGTCCCTAGAACCTCCTTATTTCACTACAAACCCTAGGTTATACTTCGAGTACAAATTTAGAGGCTATTAGGATCTCTCGGGACTCGTTTGACTCTTATCAACTCTACCGTCAGAGCGAAATCTCATTGAATCTTTGAAGGAATCTAAATCTCCTTTCCAGCAGTCCACCCCATGAACGAATCGGCATAAAAGCTCTCTAAATATTCTAAAAACATTGAAACCCATTTTCAATGGTATGCCTCGTGTACGAAATAGCATAACCATTTGGACAAATGATCAATTTTTCTTCTAAAATCGATCAGGAAGCCACTGAGCGCTCCTGGGTGCCGTTTGACCAAATTCAACTCATCAGCTCGAATGAGACTAAATGAATGTCCAAAGGGCACTGAATACCCTTTCCAGCGGTCCTCCCCATGCAGATTCTGAATTATGGTATGGGAGAACCATCTATTTTAGTCTTAGAGATTATCGGGCGCTTTCGGGCCCCAGTTGACAAAGGTAAACTTTCAAAACTGAGCGAAGATCTTCGTAATTTCGAAGTACATCACCTAAAATTTCCAATGGTCCATCACTTGCACGATTCTGACTTACCATTCGAATGAACGATCCATTTCCATCTGAAGATCTGTCGTTAAAAGGATTGACGTGCGTTTACAAGTCACATTTGACCCAAAGTCAACTCCCTGACCGGGAGTGGCTTAAAGGACTCTTAAAGGTCTTTGAATTACCTTTCTAACGTTATGCCATGTGCACGATTTGGATCAACGAATTGCATTCTACGAGCATTTTACAGAAAAATATGCACGAGACTGCTGATTGGAAAGTCCATTTCCCTGCCAATCAGCAGTGTGCCAAGGTTTAGCTGTCGCTTGGCAGGGCTAGGTCCATTCCTATCGGCATCCTCTTACCCTATACATACAGGGCATGATCTCACTCCTAGGATAGACCTCAGATCCATCAACATCAGTGATCTTAACAACATTCTCTCAAAATCAGTCAAATTTCTTCATGTGAAATTCTATTCAAGCTTACATTCCCACCCTTTTCATACCCAATTTGTCAAAATCTCATTATCTCTCATCCAACCTTCATCTCAAATTTAAGGGAGTTCATCCAAGATCAAATATCAAGCTTCAAAGAAGGTCCAAATCTTTCCCTCTCTTTTTAAATTTCTTTTTTTTTGCATTAAATACTTTAGATTCATAATCTAGTTCTTACTTTATTCCATACACATTAACATCTCACATTTTATTAATATATTTCACATACTTTATTTCTCTACAAAAAACCCAAAACAAGTAAAAAGAGGGTTACGCCTATTAATTCTGAACGGGATTATCCACCGCACTTTTTCAAAACTAAAACATATTTTCTACACACACACATATAATAAAATCACGTTCGGATCTATGGGATAAACCCCACCCTTATACCAAATGCAAACTATGTGGACTTCGATGACTTTATAGGCTAAGTAGGCGTCTCAGATTAAAACCATAGATTTGAGTCCAACTTTCAAAATTTCCATTCTTCAATTTTCCTAAAATCCCTGATTTTCGCATTTATCATATTCTTACATTATTATACATATTATATTTGTAATCCTTATTAGAGTTTTATCAAACACATATTATCATTTCACTATAATGATCAATATCATGATAAACGCATAAACCATATTTTATATATATTATTTTGGGAACATTTCCAACGGATGACCTCACTCTATCTCTTTTATGGTATGAGTTGGGGGATTCAGATCTCCATTATATATATAAGCACACAAACTTCACGGAGAAATAAAGGAAAATTGTAAACACAAGACCATGAGAGAGCGAAAGGGTGGGATAGGTGTCTAATACCTTCCCATTTTGTAACTTATCCCTCGAACCCTTTGAGCTATTGGTTTCGTAAGCATCCATTTGTCTTTGATGTCGTTCTCTTGAGGCGATGACACGTTCTTTTGCCTATTTTGTGTAAAATAGCTTAGAAACTCCATCTCTTTATATTTACCCCACATCAACGACGGTCGAATCATTCCTAAAACAAAACGTACGCAAGACCTTTCATCTCCCCTTTCTTTCCCCATTCCCTTTTGAGAAGAAGGAGAGAGAGAGAGGATAGGAAACGCATTTTTATCGAAATGGACATAAAGGTCATCAATACCTCACTACTACACTTCCACGATCATCACTTCCATATGAAGGGAAGTAAAAGAGTGGAAAGGCGGGTGGGAATGGTGCTAGTGGGGCACAATAGTAGCAGGTGAGAAGATAGTATGAGCGGGATTTTCGGTAGGGAGATCTGGCTAAAAGGTTCAGATTCATAGGTTTTAGACCCGAGAGTGGTGGGTTTAGAAAGGTCCCTCCTCATCCTTAGCAGGAGCAGTAGGTTTTCCAGGGCTGACAAGGCCAAGGTAACAATGGGGGTGGCCATAAGGGACAACGACAGGGACAACCCCGACCAGAAGCGAGGAGGCTTTACTGGACATTGTTTTAATTGTGGAGATACGGGCCATCGGAACAGGGATTTTCCACACCTAGTCGGAGGACCATATCAGGGTGCCCAGCAGGGACAGCAGTCATAGTTACCACTGCCAGCACTAGCTCCACAGCAGTAGGGGAAGTTGCAGTATGGACATGTCTATAACGTCCGAGATGCAGTTATACCTCAAGAACCCTAGGCGCCACTAAAAGTAGAGGGTATGTTTCCTATTTATGGGCATATAAGTATGGTGTTATTTGATATGGGAGCTTCACATTCATTTATATCCACTAGAATTGCACATGCAGTCAGTCTATTAGAGACAGTCACCAGCCTTCTTATGCGTGTAGAGTCACCTTTGGGTAGAGGATCCCTTATACACTTGATATATATGGCGTAGATATAGATGTTCGGAGATTATATCTACCGCCTAACCTCCTAGTATTAGATATGGAGGGATACGATGTCATTTTGAGCAAGGATTAGTTAGCCGGGTTCAGGGCGATGTTGGATTGTTATGGGAGTACAATTGTATTCTCCATTTTGGGGTAGAAGATGTTCCTTGTGGAAATGACTCTTACCGAGGGAGGGTAGACCACACACATTTATTATATCGAGGAGGAAACCTAACATGAGGTTTTTATCTCCTTAGATTCTATTTCGATTGTGAGTGATTTTGTTGATGATTTTCAGGAGATACCTAGGTTGCCACCCAACTAGGAGATTGAGTTTGTGATTGATTTAGTGCCTAGGACAAGGCCAATCGCTGTGCACCGTATCATGTGTCCCCACTAGAAATGAGGGAGTTGAGGGATCAAATTCAATAGCTCTTGGAACAGGGCTTTATTAGGCGCAGTACATCGCCATGGGGTGAACCAGTGTTGTTTGTGAAGAAAATAGATGGGTCTCTTTGTATGTGTGTAGACTACTTGGAGTTGAACAACTTCATGATTTAAAATAAGTATCCGTTGCCACAAATCGATGACCTATTCGATCAATTGAAAGGAGGGAAAGTCTTCTTAAAGATAAAATTGTGGTCGAGGTACCACCACTTATGTATCAAGGAGGGTAACATTCCTAAGATAGCATTACTGACACAGTATCGATCGTACTAGTTGAGGGTGATGCCATGTGACACTCCGACTAACTAAATATCGGGTAGCTACTCCTAAATTCAAATTAATACAAAATGCCAAGTTGGTTCAGTTCATAGCATCACTGTCGAAAACATTTTCTTTTAGACAATTACTAGCCACCTAATATTTAAAAAGTGAGTTACAAAATTTTATTAATTTAAATTAACATGAAACCAATTAAATTATAAGATAACTATACCACATCCACATCACAATCACAATAGAATAATAATGGAATAATAAAATGAGTCTGGAGTAACACTCCCCTTAATAATTCAAATACTGAATAAAACCCAATACAAAGTCTGAATAATTAAATAATTCCAAAATTGAAATGAAACTGGGAGTCTGAGAATGCTATCTCTAAATGGAAAGGGGGCGACATTCCCTAACTGATAAATAACCCTGAATAGAATCAAATGCAGAATGTGGAGGCGTCTACTACCGAGATCTTTTAAATTCCACAGCATCTACAGCACTTCAATGGAATGGAACTCCTATGCTTGGCGTCCCTATGGCTGGGCACCTAAAAGGATTTACTAGAAAAATATATTTGAAAGTAAACGGGTCACAGCCCGAGGTGAAAAAAGTTTTAAAAATATAGCAAGTGCTTAATTGCATAAAATAGTGAATATTATATACATGTTAGTTACGTGCTCTCACATGAGTTCCTCACCCCTCAACTAATGTGAACGCCTAACATATGTCCTTAACCCGTCCTAGTTATGCCATTAACTAACTAGTCTGTACCACTTCCTGTCCTCACATTATAATATAGGAGTTTATTCATAACATTCTAATATATCCTGCATGTATCTCACCTTTTCATTGATCAGATTAATTTATAATAGTTACGATTGGAAATTCTCATTTTTAATCACATTCAAACGTCTCAATGATTCATATTCACACTTAATAAAGAGTACGTTATAATAACAAGTATATTATTCTCAGCATAAATATACAAATAGGGCACCCCTAGGCTAACTACACATACTATGTTATCGAATCCCGATACATCACGTACATAAGGACTACGTGTTTCTAATCTCTCAGGAACCGTTTCAATAAGAAAAATCACACATATTGGAGGCGAACATAGTTCACATACCCATGGGTCACCCACATACCCACGCTCCCATGGTCAGCTGACTTATTAACTCACAAATAAGCCATTCACATCCCTGTGTCCTTAAGGTAACAATATAAATCCCCCCGTAGGCACACAAAGATTAGATGGCCCTATTTCGAAATCCGACCTCCCATGATAACAAGTATGGTATGTATGCCATACACATAATAACTCGTATACTAAGCATTCACATAACTTAGATAACTTATTATATTATTAAAGTTATATTCTCAGCCTTATACCATTAGTCTAATTCATACACTATGATTATTCCAGATGATAAATAATATATTTCGCCGGTACGTCTCATGTTGTATAATTTCGAGTACTTAAAACCTAACTGAAGAGGTTACTAAATTTCCTGCTTTTAGAACATATTAATTCAGTACTCTTAAGTCCTTATTTATGTCCAAAATCCTAACTTATCACTCCTAAGAATTTATATCATGTTATCGCAACATAAAATAGTAAATTACTTGTCGGACACTCGTAAATTCAACACTACTTTCCAAACAAATTCTAATATGTTCCGGGCTTCAAATTTATCCCTACCGGTCTCCCTCAAGTCCTAATATATTCACATAATCCCCAACAACAACGTTCGATGGCCTGAAACACTTAAAATCAAAAAGGGGGAAAATGTCACAGTTTCTGGGGAGATCGTTCGATCGATCTTGAGCATCGATTGATCGATGGTCGATCAATCGACCTATGAATGTCGATCGATTGATCAAGCAGGTGAAAGCTACAGGTTTCTTCGTTTTTCAGTCCCAGTTTTGTCCCAAATCTTCATTACATGATGCGAAATCGTAATGTGAGTATATAGGGTTATCATACAACCTAATTACACGATTCTTAACGTTCCAAAACTTTTTAAATCAGCAATAATTAGACTTTTCTTGGATAAAATCCTCATATTATAAAAAAAAAACCTATTTTTTCTATTTTCTTCAAGAACCATCATACTTCTCTTCCTAAATTCATTTTTATTCATCAAGGGTTATGATTTTGTTACTGAAATACTTTCAGAATTAAACTACATGCAAATCCTATCCAAAGTTTAGGTGTCTTCTCCAAATTTCATGAGTTTCAACCATTGTTCATGGCTATCATCAAATCCTACACTATCATGGATAAATTATTCGCTGAAACTTAATGAAATCAAATCACTTACCTTGGAATTGATGTTCTGATCCGTTGGTGATATTAAGGGCTGGTTTTCTTCCTCTCTCCGGTCATAATTTCGGTGAATAGTGGTGGTGTGTGGTGGTTATGGCTTTGTAACCCTCTTGTAACTTCTCCTCTTTCTCACGTTGCCCACTCCTTGATTTGTGACAGATAATGGCCCATATCGCCCTATTATTGGCAGATAAATAAGGCCTAAAATTCGTGGGTCAAAATCCTTTAAAAATTAACATGACTAAAATACCCTCCCGAGTTGCCGGTTTGGCCTGAAAATGCCCCGGGACCCAAACTAAACCCCCGGCTAGTGTTTTCTGACTATTTCGACCCCTCCGGACATGTTGGCGCACTCAAAATGACCATACGGGTGATAAAATTATAATTTACTTTTAAATCCAATTAAATTGATTCCTGACGCGACTGACACGCGCGTCCCAACTTAATTTCCCGAATTGTCGTATTTATGAATTGCGATAATTTTAATAAATTCAATAATCATATATTACCCTATTTACCCAGTAATATTCAATATTATCATCGTAATCAAATACCAACTCTCGTCTCGCTAGTATTTAAATCCAGATTAATTTCTAATTAATTATCCCATTTAATTTAATTAATCCCATTAAATAAAGTCAATAAAATTACGAGGTGTTACATACTTTCCCCCTAATAACGGAATTTCATTCTGAAATTTGAAAATAAAATATTCGTGAAAAAATAACTCTGGATAATGCTCGCGCATCTCATCCTCGCGCTCTCAGGTAGACTCCTCGGCATTATAATGCTGCCACTGAACACGTAATAATGGTATTATCTTCGACCTCAATTTCCTCTCGCTATGGTCTAGAATAGAAACCAGACCCTCCTCATAGGAACTATCAGGATGTAAATTGGTGTCCTCTAAAGAAATGTGAGTATGGGACAAATCGTCTTGAAAATATCTCCTTAGTGAGGAAATGTGGAACACGTCATGGACCCTATGCAATTATTCTGGTAACCTAAGTCTATACGCAAATGGCCCAATTCGCTCGATGATAGGGAATGGCCCCACATATCTAGGCGCCAACTTCCCTTTCTTCTCGAAACGCATAATCCCCTTCATAGGAGATACTCTAAGCAGCACCTGGTCCCCCACATTGAACTCTCGAAAGGACCTCTTGGCGTCGGCATAACTCTTTTGTTGGTCCTTAGTTACCCGAATACGACTTCATATCATCTATATCCTCGTCGAAGTATCCTGAATCACCTCCAACCCAAGTAGTTTTTTATCCCCCACCTCTAGCCAACATGATGGGGATCAACGAGGTCTACCGTACAACGCCTCGAATCGAGAAATACCAATAGTGAAATGGTAGGAGTTATTATAAGCAAACTCCACCAGTGGAAGATACTGCTCCCAACCATCTCCAAAGTCCAAGATGCACATACACAACATGTCTTCCAACATCTGATTTGTTCGCTCGGTCTTCCCATCTGTCTGCGGGTGATAGGTTGTACTCAATTGTAACTCTGTTCCCATTGCTTCCTAGAAACTCTCCCAAAACCATGATGCAAATATCTTATTTCTGTCAGACACGATATTGAGAGGCACCCCATGGAGTCTCACTATCTCAGCTATGAAGATCTGGGCATAATGTCCCGTAGTGTAGTCTATCCGGGCTGGCAGAAAGTAAGAAACCTTTGTCAAGCTATCCATAATCACCCATATGTAGTCGTGACCTCTCTGCGACATAGGTAATCCCGTGATGAAGTTTATGGAAATGCTCTCCCATTTCCACATAGGAATCTCTAATGGATGTAAAAGTCATGTCGGCCTCTAATGGTCCACCTTCACTAGCTAACACGTGGCACATTTCGAAACAAACTCGAAAATATCTCTCTTCATCCCTCTCCAACAGTATTATCTCCAAATATCCTGGTACATCTTATCCCCACCAGGATGCACCGCGAATTGCGACCCGTGCGACTATTTCATTACCTCATTTTGCAAGTCCTCCCCCTCATGAACAACTAACCTTACATTGAAGCGTAATCCCCCGTCTGAACTAATGGTATAAGACTCAGCCCCTCTACTAACAATCGTACTATCTTCTCTAGACAAAACGGGTCTATTGCCTGGGCCTGTATCACCCCCGTAATAATCTGGAGTGTAACTGTCATTACAGACATGAATGATCGGGCCATTGCATCCTGGTGTTCCAACTCCTTCCACATTGTTTTCCACACCTCGTCCACCTCACCTACTGGCCTATGTCTCAATGCATCTGCTAGCACGTTAACCTTCCCTGGGTGGTATTGGATATCGAATTGATAATCCTTCACAAACTCGAGCCACCAGCGTTTATGCATATTCTGCTCCTTCTAGGTGAATAGGTATTGTAGGGACTTGTCGTCTGTGAATAAACGAAATTTCTTCCTCAGGAGATAATGTCTCCAAATTCGTAGTGCAAACACGATTGTCTCTAACTCCAAGTCGTGGGTGGAGTAATTCTTCTCATGAGGCTTAATCTTACGAGAAGCATAAGCTATAGCCTGACTCTCCTCTTGTAGTACACCCCCAAGTCCTAGTAAGGACACATTAGTGTAGACTAGATACTCCACTCCCGGCCTGGGAAATGCTAACATTGGAGATAAGGTCAACTTGTCCTTCAACTCATCAAAAGCCAACGGGTAGGCATCGCTCCGGATAAATGGCACACCCTTGCGAGTCAGATGTGTCAAAGGACTTGTTATCTTCGAGAACCACTGAATAAACCTCCTGTAGTATCCCGCTAAGCCCAAGAAACTACATATCTCTATCGGTATCATGGGTTGTCCCCACTCCCTCACCGCTGATACCTTCCTCGGATCAACAGATATCCCCCTGTCTGAAATGGTATGCCCCAAAAATTGAACCTCCTTCAACCAGAACCCACACTTCTCAAATTTTGCATACAACTCGTTCTGGCGCAGCGTCTGTAAAACTTGTCTCAAGTGCTCGGCATATCCCTCCTCTATCTGGGAGTAAACGAGAATGTCATCAATGAAGACAATTACTAACTGGTCTAGGAACTCTCTGAACACCCTATTCATCAAGTCCATAAACACATTTGGGGCGTTGCTTAGGCCAAAAGGCATAACCTTGAACTCGTAGGAACCAAATTTCTTCAAGAAGGCAGTCTTCAAGATGTCCAGCTCCCTGATACATAACTTATGGTATCCTGATCTCAAGTCAATCTTTGAGAAGAAGGCAACTCATATCATGGTCGAATAAGTTATCGATTCAGGGAAACGGATACTTATTCTGTATCGTGACTTTATTCAACTCTCGATAATATACACACAACCTTAAAGATCCATAACTCTTGTTAATGAACAGTACAGGAGTACCCCACGACGAAGTACTCCTACGGATAAACCCCTGACCCAACAGCTTCTCTATCTAGTCCCGTAGCTCCTTCATCTCCACTGGAGAAATACAATAAGTTGTGTGGGCTATTGGCCAAGTGCTCGGCGTCAAATATATAAAAAAATCTACCTATCTACTAGGAGGTAATCTCAAAATATCCTGAAATACGTCAGCGAACTCCCTAACAACTGGAATCGAATCAATGTATCACCACCTCCGTAGAGGTCTCCTCCTCTATATAGTACAAATGAGTGGATGATCCTCCCTCAGGACGAGGCATTTCCACTAGGAACATCTCCGTCCGGGTATGGGAAAAATAATACTCCTACTAAAATAATCAATCATGGCTCGATAAGCAACCAGCCAATCCATATCAATAATCGCATCGTACTCGGTCATATCTAATACTGACATTTCAGCAGGTAAAGAGAACCTCCCAATCTCTACTCCCACGCCTCTACATATAAGAGAAATCACAGAAGCCCTACTCAATGGTGAATCTAAACAAGTAATAGTGATCTTTGCGGTATCTAATAACCCCATAACGCCTGTAAATCTTGTGGAAATAAAATAGTGTGTGGCTCTCGTGTCAAATAAAATACACCCCATACTCTCCTAAATGAAAAACATACCCTCAATCGCGGGTGACTGCGACCTGCTGGAGTTGGTAAACTCGACCGCACTAAAGTTATCCCTACTAGACTGGGACTTCTGGGATAGGTGGCAATACTGGCATCTGCGATGGTGCTGGGAGGGAGATGGGAAACATCGGTCTCTGGGGCTCATGTCGAGCACCCTGCTGCTGAAGCTGCTGCGGGGTAATGCCCCTTTCAAGACACTCCTGGAGGTTGTGGCCAATCTTTCCATATATGAAACATTTCCCTGTAAAGTTCCCCCTTTCTAACCCTGCTACCCACGGCCCTGATGGCCGTTACCACCCCTACCCTGGCCATATTGGCCCTATGAAAAATGCTGCTGGGCCTAGTGTCCATGCTTAAAACCTCCTTGGCCATGCCTAAAACCTCCCGATCTAAATATCTTAGAATCCCCCTGTTGGGAACTTTGATTGCCCTTCCTATGCTGACCTTGAGCTGACTGTTCCCCACTAGCACCATTACCTCCTGTCCTGCCCTGCTGGCTAGACTCTCCTGCCCATTTACCCTCTGATAAATGAAAGAGGTGATACTAGAAGTGAAGTAATGTTGCGTGAACCACATCTGAATAGGTGGCCAATGAGAGATTACCCAACAGGTGCTAATGAATCCTCCACGTCAATAAATATATGAACTTCTGGATCTTCTTCTCTTCAGTAGGGATCTCATCGGGAATGATGTTCAGAAGATTAGTGAAATCGACCTCATACTCTACCACCATCCTCCCTTCCTACTTAAGGTTCATCAATTTTTTCCTCATCTCGGTGTGAACTGCTAAGGGAAAATATTTGCGGTCGAACCGCACCCAGAAGTCCTGAATATAAAGAACATCTTTCTCCTCTACGATGGTAATGAACTCCCACCACTGCAATGATGATCCTACCAGCTTAAATGTAGCCAGTGTCTGCCTCTACACATCTGTACACTTGTACATCTTCAAGTGTCTTTGGATGTCCTTCTTCCACTGGCTCGACGTAACAACGTCAGATCTCCTTACAAACTCCGGAGGGTGCGTCTTCTGAAAGGCATCACGGACATGTTCCCTAGTAGATGGGAATGCATGAGCCTGGACTGGGGCTACCACCAGTTCCTGAGGTGGTTCCTACTGCACAACTGATAATACGGCATTTACTGCTTGGGTTACAATGGAGGAAACTTTCGCAGCGTTCATAGAACCCTGAACTAGTGCAGGTTGAGGGTCGAGCTGGGTACCCCTAGGAACTCGCTGTGCACGTCGAGGAGGCATCTGAAATGAGAAAAAAGTTTTATAAGTCCATAGTTAATATCTCAAAATAGCTGAAGAACATAAGATACACAAAAGAGTACAACAATCCTAAAATTTAGGGCTCTATATCAAACGACGCTACGCAGAAACATAATAAGACGTACAAATCCTAAGGACACTAGAACCTAATGCTCTGATAAAACCTATGACACCCCAACTAATTAAATACTGGGTAGCTACTCCTTTATTCAAATTAATACAAAATATCAAGTTGGTTCAGTTCATAGCATCACTGTCGAAAACATTTTCTTTTAGACAATTACTAGCCACCTAATATTTAAAAAGTGAGTTGCCAAATTTTATTAATTTAAATTAACATGCAACCAATTAAATTATAAGCTAACTATACCACATCCACATCACAATCACAATAGAATAATAATGGAATGATAAAATGAGTCTGGACTAACACTCCCCTGAATAATTCAAATACTGAATAAAACCCAATACAAAGTATGAATATCTAAATAAATCCAAAACTGAAATGAAACTGGGAGTCTGAGAATGCTATCTCTAAATGGCAAGGGGGAGACCTGTCCTAACTGATAAATGACCCTGAATAGAATCAAATGTGGAATGTGGAGGCGTCTACTACTGAGATCCTGTAACTTCCTCAGCAGCTACAACACTTCAATGGAATGGAACTCCTATGCTTGGCGTACCTGTGGCTAGGCACCTAAAAGGTTTTACAAGAAAAATAGATTTGAAAGAAAACGGGTCAGAGCCCGAGGTGAAAATAGTTTTAAAATATAGCAAGGTTTTAAAATATAGTGAGTATTATATATATGTTAGTTACGTGCTCTCACATGACTTCCTCACCCCTCAACTAATGTGCACGCCTAACGTATATCCTTAACCCGTCCTAGTTATGCCGTTAACTAACTATTCTGTACCACTTCCTGTACTCACATTATAATATAGGGTTTTATTCATAACATTCCAATATATCCTACGTGTATCTCACATTTTCATTGATCAGATTAATTTATAGCAGTTACGATAGGAAATTCTCATTTTTAATCCCATTCAAATGTCTCAATTATTCATATTCACACTTTAACAAAGAGTCCGTTATAATCACAAGTATATTATTCTCAGTATAAATATACAAATAGGGAACCCCTAGGCTAAGATGTGATGCACACATACTCTGCTATCGAATCCCAGTACATCACGTACATAAGGACTACGTGTTTCGAATTTCTTAGGAACGGTTTCAATAAGCAAAATCACACATATTGAGGCGAACATAGTTCGCCTACCCATGGGTCACGCACATACCTACGCTCCCATGGTCAACTGACTTATTGACTCGCAAATAATCCATACACATCCCTATGTCCTGAAGGTACCAATCTAAATCCCCCCGTAGGAACACAAAGATTAGATGGCCCTATTTCGAAAGCCGACCTCCCATGATATCAAGTATGGTAGGTATGTCATACACATAATAACCCCTATACTAAGAATTTTCACAACTTAGATAACTTGTTATATTATTAAGGGTATATTCTCAACCTTATACCATTAGTCTAATTCATACACTGATTATTCCAGATGATATAAAATATATTTCACCGATACGTCTCACGTCGTGTAATTTCGAGTACTTAAAACCTAACCGAAGGGGTTACTAAGTCTCCTACTTTTCCCACATATTAATTCACTACTCCTAAGTCCCTATTTATGTCCCAAATCATAACTTATCACTCCTAAGAATTTATATCATGTTATCGCATCTTAAAACAGGAAATTACTCGTCAGACACTCGCAAATTCAACACTACATTTCAACAAAATTATAATATGTTCCGAGCTTTAAATATATCCCTAATGGTCTCCCTAAAGTCCCTTTATATTCACATAATCCCCAACTACAACGTTCGATGGACGGAAACACTTAAAATCAAAAAGGGAAAAACAATTCACAGTTTTTGGGGAGGTCGATCGATGGTCAATCAATCGACCTATGAATGTCGATCGATCGATCAAGCAGGTGTAGGCTACAATTTTCTTCATTTTTTAGTCCCAGTTTTGTCCCAAATCTTCATTACATGATGTGAAATCCTAATGTGAGTATATAGGGTAATCATACAACCTAATTACATGATTCTTAACTTTCCAAAACTTTTTAAATTAGAAATAATTAGACTTTTTTGGGATCAAATCCTCATATTATCATAAAAATCCTATTTTTCTATTTTCTTCAAGAACCATCATAATTCTCTTCCTAAATCCACTTTTAATTCATCAAGGGTTATGATTTTGCTACTCAAATACTTTCAGAATTAAACTACATGCAAATCCTATCCAAAGTTTAGGTTCATTCTCCAAATTTCATGAGTTTCAATCATTGTTCATGGCTATCATCAAATCCTACACTGTCATGGATAAATTATTCGCTAAAACTTAATGAAATCAAATCACTTAACTTGGAATTAATGTTCTGATCCATTGGTGATGTTAAGGGTTGGTTCTCTTCCTCTCTCCGGTCATAATTCCGGCGAATAGTAGTGGTGTGTGGTGGTTATGGCATTGTAACCCTCTTGTAACTTCTCCCCTTTCTCACGTTGCCCACTCCTTGCTTTTTTACAGATAATGGCCCTAATGGCCCCAATATTGGATGATAAATAAGGCCTAAAATTCGTAGGTCAAAATTCTTTAAAGATTAAAATCACTAAAATACCCTCCCGGGTTGTCAGTTTGGCCTAAAAATGCCCGAGGACCCAAGCTAAACCCCTGGCTAGTGTTTTCTGACTATTTTGACCCCTCCAGACATGTTGGTGCACTCAAAATGACCATACGAATGATAAAATTAAAACTTACTTTTAAATCCAATTAAATTAATTCCTGACGCGACTGACACGCGCGTCCCAACTTAATTTCCCGAATTGTCGTATTTATGAATTGCGACAATTTTAATAAATTCAATAATCATATATTACCATATTTACCCAGTAATATTCAACATTATCATCGTAATCAAATACCAACTCTCGTCTCGTTAGTATTTAAATCCAGATTAATTTCTAATTAATTATCCCATTTAATTAATCGCATTAAATAAAGTCAATAAAATTACGGGGTATTACATTCCATTCGGGTTGACTAATGCGGTGGAAGTGTTCATGGACTTCATAAACAGGCTCATCAAGAAATTTCTTGACTAGTTCGTAATTGTGTTCGTTGATGATATCCTAGTTTATTCTCGCACTGAGAGTGAGGATGCAGATAATTTGTATTTGGTTCTGTAGATATTACGGGATCACTAGTTGTATGCCAAGTTAGAGAAATGCGGATTTTGGCTATGCGAGGTGCAGTTTTTAGGGCACGTTGTATCGGATAGAGGGATTTTAGTGGATCCGATTAAGGTATCATTGGTGAGGGAGTGGGGATATCAAATGACATCGACAAAAATTCGGAGCTTTTTAGGGTTAGCCCGGTATTATCGTCGCTTCATAAAGAGCTTCTCGAAGGTTATAGGTACGTTGACTAATATGACTCATAAGGGGGTACCATTCGTCTGGGATGACTATTATCAGTTATCTTTTGATGAGATAAAGGATAAATTGACTTCAACGCCTATGCTTGCACTTCCAAGGGGAGGAGTGGAGTGGAGTGTTTTCACAAATGCATCTCTATAGGGACTTGGGGTGTACTACAGAATGATGATAGGGATATATCTTATTCATCTCGCAAACTTAATCCCCGCAAGAGGAATTACCCCACACATGAACTAGAGATAGTAGAGGTCATATTTCCCTTGAGGATTTGGAGGCACTATCTTTTGGGTGAGAGGTTCAACTTATTCATGAATCACAAGTCACTACAATATTTGTTCATGCATAATGATACGAATATGATAAAGAGGAGATGTTTGGAGTTCGTGAAGGATTACCAGTTTGATATTCAATATCATCTTGGGAAGGCTAACATGGTGGTAGACACGTTGAGCCGACAGCCTCTATGAGAGGTAGCATAGGTCTGAAAGGAAAAGTTGGGTGATATTTGACATGATAATGACATCGTCAGATCTTGCATGTCAGTTGACTATCACACACAAGATCATTATGTAGGTAGTGAAAGCACAGGTCGGGGACCAATTTTGTTAAACCAAGGTGAGACAGTTATTAACAGATGGGACGGAGTCCTACTCGATCAGTTTCGAGGGAGGATTACGCACCAGTGGGAGGCTTGTGTCTCCATAGGACGCAGATTTAAGAAATGCAGTAATGAACTAGTCTCACATGTTGAGGTTTTTAGTACATCCCGATGGGGATAATATGTACTAGTGTATGCATAGGTAGTACTAGTGGTCACGAATGAGGCGTGACATAACAGAGTTTGTCTCGAAGTGTGATACTTGCCAACTAATAAGATAGACCACCAAACACCGACAGGGATGTTGCATCCATTTAAGATCCCAGTGTGGAAGTGGGAGAGCATCTCGATGGATGTCATTATTGTATTACCGCCATTACAGAGAGGTCACGACTCCATCTAAGTGAGTGTGTATCGCTTGACCAAGGTGGCCCATTTTTTATCGATTTGTACGGATTATGAGTTGAGACAGTACACGCAATTATTTATTGCTGAGATTATAAGATTACATGGGGTGCCAGTTAATATCGTGTTCGACATGGACAATATTTTTATGTCCCATTTTTAGCAGATCTTTCAGGACGCTATGGGCACTGATTTTTGATTGAGTACGGTGTATCATCTATAAATGGATGTGAAGCAAACTATATATTTGGCTCACTTAAGTTAATACTATATAGGAACTAGCCTATTTTGGAAAAGAAGACGTAACTTGAGACATCCTATTCCCTTCATTTCAACTTCAAGAACTTCAAGGAAGTCTACCTCAAACAAGAAGAACAATAATCCCCAAGGTATAAAACCAACAAACAGCACACTAGGATTGCATTTCTTCATATTTCATTGCATATATGAGGTGTGTTTTTTAAATGGGCTTCAAATGATGTAGTCCCCTTATTTTTAAACCAGACTTTGCTTTGAGGATGATGAAACAATTTTTCTTTTCGAAAAACTATTTTTTCAAATTTTGTGTGCACCAATTTTAACTTAACCAAACATTATCTTGATTAATCCTAAACATGTATCTAGTGATTAAAGAAATTAAAGTAAGGAAAAGAATGATCACAATGCTGGATGTACAAGGAAACCACGACTGGAAAAAACATCGAACGGCCCAAGCTAGACAATCACTATGAATGTCAATTTACAAGGAACAGACACAAGTCTTACTAAATGACTTGATCACCCAAGATACTTGACGGTCTTATGATCTTCAACCACTTCTCTCATAATGCCCACATAGAAATTCCTTCTTCCACGATGCTCGTCCACAACACACGCCTCCACGTATATCTCGGGGTCCACCGATATGGCTTGTAACATCTATGATGTTGAACACGGTTCTTTCGCTTCTCCATCGCAAAACCCAGCAAATTTCTATGTAGAACAAACTCTTCTTGGTGCAAACAAAGATCACTATATCATATAGTAATGAAAATAATGATAATACTTGGAAAATCTTATAAAACTTTTTTGCAAAAAGGTACGATTACGAAAACTGAACTCTAGACCGCACACCCATTCGAAACTCGAAGAAAACACGCTTTAAATAATATTTTTAAGTCAACATCTCGCTTAAACGACATAGGCATGTCACACGAACGAATGCTATGGTCGTTTGAACAACAATGAGCCTGTATTTAATTTCTACACAACTCTAAACCATCTTTATCTCAAAATAAACGAAGTGTAAACGTTTTTAATCTCTTTTAAAAACATTTTAAAAACACTTCTTTAATTAAATAACATACTAAAACATTTTTAAAATAAATTTTGAGTCCCATTAAAATTACCCATTCATACCTGAGTGATCTCAGAATGCAATTGAACTTGAAGAGGAAATATGAACCATAAACCGAGATGATAAATTATTTGACGCCTTACTGCAATATCTTCAATAAAATTCATTACGTCATAGTCTTGTGTGTGGGATCGTGATAATAAAAAATACGACCTATGACTCAAATGTGTTTCGTTCTAGGAATAAGTCAAATAATCATACAATGGACTGAATTGGAAATTTTGTCCTTACAAATCATTTTTCTACATTTATTTGGATTTTTAGGAATTTTTAAGTATTTAAAATCTATTTTTAAGAAATTAAAATTAGGGTTTTAAGCTATTTGGGTTTAACTTGTAAATATTATTTTTGCCTAAAAAATGCCTTAGGTAGAATATAAAAGCAGTTGAGAATATTGGGGTAGTAAATGGGATTTTTTAAAACTATAAAACACACATTTTATAAGTAATCTTAGCCTTACACCTGTTGATATCAGAACAACTGGATTTTTGTCTTCTAACTCATATACATTATAATTAATCTAGTTGGTTCGATTAGTGTAATCAAAGGTCTGCATGCATTTAAGTTCAATCCACATGTTAACCATTTTAACCAATCAGAGTGCATATAAAAGGCTATGCAATGTGAGCCATAAGATTTACATTCGAATGTTTAGACTTCATCCAAGCCGTTGATGTCATTCGTGTTTCAAGATACTTCCAACCATAGTGTAAATATAACCCTTTGTCCTCACATTTGAATCTTTTGCGAGATCAAAAGTCTAAGAAGAGAGAGAGAGAGAGAGAGAGAGAGAGAGAGAGAGAGAGAGAGAGACGAGAGAGAAAATAAAAGAGGAAAATTCATAAATCAATACCATACTCTACTAAATTTTTTAGAGAAAATATTTTTTAGAGTGTTAGGGTTTTCTGATTTTCTGGTGTTCATATCCTCTTGGGTTTTAATATCTTATCCAAACAACCTCACTCAAATTAGATCTCGTTTCTGCTTATATAAACTTGAAGACCTAGTTTCAAGTGATACATTCACGTAGATTTTGGTTATTTTGATTTCTTTATTAAGAAATCATTCTCTGTTGGATTCATTTTTGTATATATGTTTTACTGTTTATATCCAACGTCTCTCTAGTTTTATAAAACTGGAATAAGAACTTGCTTATTTTAGATCTGATTATTTTTCAGTTCGAAAATTATTGTACATATATAAAATCTAAAGAATCTATGTTTTACAGATTCTTGAGATTAACAGATCTGAAAATATTTAGTGATAAAGATCAAGTTTAATTTGAGTAGTGTGAAAGTTTCATTTCATACTTAGAACAATTTGTAATTCATAGAAAATTGTCTATACTAAGCGTCTTTGAGTTCATGCATATGTTTAGGCACTACACTCACTACACAGTCACACAACATCACTTAAACAGTGTTGTTGGTTGAGAGAGTTAAATAATTTGAGTCAACGTAAAGGCTAAGGAGCAAAGTAGTCAAGCTAAAGAACTATGCGAACCACTTTAGATCCTTAAAGAAGTCAGAACAACCTAAAGGAGCTGATATAAATCTTGACTTAGAATTGGTCTGTTAATGTGTGTTTAGTTCGTTAAATGCTTGTAACCTAAAACTCTATTCTAGCGAATTTTTTGTTTTGAGGTGTAAAGACCTCTGCGGATATTTCCCCAATTGGGTGGGGTTTTACCACATTAAAAACCTCTCTTCCATGTGTGTTTTTTAATTCTTCAAGTCTACTACTGCATAGCTAGACTTAATTTTTAAAATCTAAAAACTAATTTCAAGAATCTAAAATATCTTGTTCATAACATTTAAACACATATTGTGTTCTGATCTTGTTTTAGAAAAGAGTTTTACTCAAAAAGGAAAATCGGATCTTACTTAACTGATTTAACTTTTGTTGAACTACTTAGTAAGAGATTTTCAATTGGTATCAGAGAAGTGTACTTGTTTTTCAAAACTATTTAAGATACTTTGCTTCTTGAAACTATTTTCAACAACTACTGTCTATGGACGAGAAATTTGAGAGACTGGGAAATTTGTCCAGGCATCCCCTCTTCGATCGAAATAATTTTCCTTATTGGATAATAAGGATGATAACCTTCATCCAAGGTACTTTGGGATATGCTGACTGGGATGCTATTAAAAATGGCTATACACACCCAACTAAGTCTGCTATAGTTGTTAATACTGAAAGAATTAAAAAACTCCTAAGCGAGTTCACCAAAGAAGTAAAACAGGTCGCCCTTAGTAACAATAAAGGAAATAATGCTATATTCATGTCAGTAAATGAACATGAATTTAAAATAATTGTAAGGAAATATTTTTAATAAGTCCTCCACAATGTAGTATGTCGTATACCGCTACAAGTCGTCAACGAATTGAGAAGATTGCATCTACAAGAGACGGATCCGAATTACAAGTTGTCTTCAACATTCAAGCCCAACAATATGAAATTTGGTAAGATAATGTTTAAAGTTTCATTTACAGTTCATATTAAGAGTGTTGGGATATTTTTAAAAGGAGTTTTAAAAAGCTTTTATATAAAAATGTTTTTATAAATGTTTTTTTATAAAAACGTTTTATTAGTGTTTACGAAAAAAATGTGTTTTTGAAAAGTATGAGAAAATTTCTAAAGAAGTAAACGTACCTCGGTTTCGATGCCAAGGTCATTCAAACGAGATAACCATATCATTCGAACAACATTGAGATGTCGTGCATAGATGTTTGAACGACACGCGATCTCAATCGAGCGAGATATGCTTCTCGTTCGAGCAAGGTTACTTTTCGACAGACACGCTGACCTCATGCTTATCTTTTGACCGACTTACTTTGTTATAAAAAGGGGTCTGGCAGCCTTGAAAAACATGGAGAACAGTTTTCAACCTTAAAGAGTATTATCCAAAGAAAATTTTTGTGTATGTGCCCAGAATTTATTTCAATACCTTTTGGCAGAAAGTTTTTCTCCAACAATTTTAAGGGTTCAAATATTTTGTTTTTAATTCACAAAATCTCAATTACTTTTATGTGAATTATTTTGTGGAAACCAAGAACATATTTTATTTTGGTTTATTCTTTGTGGGAAAACTCTACAACCGACAGTTTCATGCTTTTGTGGAGGGAATCCTCATAAAAATCACACTTGTGGAGAAGCCGTTTTCTTCTTCATTGCTGACCACCCGGAGTTCTTGCAGGAGATTCCAGTCGATGTTATTTCTAGCCGTTGCTTTGGAGGTTTGTCGAAGACACTGCGTGTTACTCTTTTGGGCGAAAGCAAGATTATATGTAAGTCAATGGTCTTGTAAACTTGTCAGAGTTCTAGAAATAAAAAGGTTTTGCCCTTCAAGAATTTTTCCTTAAACTTGTGTCGCATGCTTCATTTATTTATGGATTGACACATGCACTTTAGATGCTTGTTTAGGGGATGAATTAAATAAGGTTTGATTGGAAACTATCACACAGTCACACGCTTTACAAATTGGTATCAGAGCTTATTTAAGCCATCACCACTTTTCAAATTGGTATCAGAGCTTATTTAAGCTATCACCACTTTTCAAATTGGTATCAGAGCGGGTTACGCTAATTTATCGCGTGATCCTGATTTTTTGAGGATTTATTTTTTTGATACAATTTGACTTCTCACGTCGTCAAATTGGTATCAGAGCAGGTTGCGTTAATTTATCGCGTATTCCTATTTTCCACAAAATCGTGTGATATTGATCTTTTTGAAAAATCAGTTTTGTGAAAAATCGTAATTTTTTCGATGGAGCACTTATCTAATTGGATGCCCCCCTTTGATGACATGAGTCAGATTTTTGATGATATAAATCGTTTGAATTTGATATATGCTAAAAGAATTGATTTTTTGGAAAAAGAAAATTCTCTTTTTAAATCCGCATTGGATCTTTTGCAAACGGTTCACAATCAAAGAGATTTTTTTCGTGAAAAAATTGTTTCCTTGGACCATGACTTTTTTGCTTTAAAATTGTCCAAGAAGGAGAGTGAGGATAGGGTCCTATTTTTAGAAAAGGAATTTGAGGACCATAAAAATTCGATGGTTTTTGTTTGTGCCAAAGATGACAAAAATATTTTAATCAATGAGTTTGTGGCACGTAAAGAGACTCTTAGGAAAAAGTTTTCTTTAATTGAGGGGGAGCGTGATAAACTGTTAAGTTTAAGTGAAAATTTGAAAAAGGCATCCCTTAAATTGTAAGAGTCTAATTCTTCGCTTGAGTAAAAAATTTTGAAGTTAAAAAATGATTTGACAGACTCGAGCAGGT
Source organism: Sambucus nigra (assembly GCA_949130495.1). Taxonomy (NCBI): domain Eukaryota; kingdom Viridiplantae; phylum Streptophyta; class Magnoliopsida; order Dipsacales; family Adoxaceae; genus Sambucus; species Sambucus nigra. The sequence continues at coordinate 482,471,984 of OX422208.1, read as the reverse complement.
TTGATAGTGATGGTAATGGTAATGGCTCATCTTGTTCTCATGCTTCTAATGCTAAAGCTAAGTTTTAGAGGGTCAACTAATTCCAAGGATGTTAGAAAAGGTCAACCCATAGGCGTCGTTCCACCCATTTACACATGTTCATATTTTGGTATGAAAGGTCACCTTATGCGATTTTGTTTTCATCTTGGAAAATGTCCTGGAAAGTTTATGTCAAGTGTTCTCGTGGTTCCCGAATCCCCCACACGACGTTTCACATCTATTTGGGTGAGGAAATCACTTTTAGTGGCACTAGATTTTAGACAAGTTGATTCCCATTTGCTTGCACATGATTCTTCTCTTGCTATATCATATAGATGACCGTGTTTGCATGTTTGTCATACGCTAGTTATGCTTTTTGATATATTTTTGCTAGCGTTGTGGCATGTACTTTTTGTATAAATTTTTTCTTTTGAAAAATTTTGAAAAATACAAAAAGATTTTCTATTTTTTAGTGTCCATTCATATATATTTTTTGACAAATTTGAAAGTCCAAAAGGATTTTTGTATTTTGTTTGCACCTTTTATGGATAGACACTTAGAATGACCGAGTCACAACATCATTCCTTTCATTCGTTTGACTATTTGATAGTATTTTGACACAATAGGTCAATTCATCCATGTGCTTTATAATGTTTGGAGTCATTGAGATGTAATTAAGTGTTACTTCCTACATGTTTGACTCATAATTTTCTTTATTGCACACATGCACGGATTTGTTTAATTATTGTTCCTGTCTTATCACGTGTTAGTTGCGTGTTTTCACTTTAATCCTATCCTTAAAATGAACCAAGCGCGATAAAACTTGATAAGAAAGTTGTGCATGTAAGAGCCGTTTGTGAGGTTGTGTGCTTTGTTTGAAAACATATTAGGATTAGGCAGTCTAACATCAAGTTCAACATGATTTGGATAGCTAAATGCGTCTGCCCCCAATATGGAAAGGAGATTCCTCATTTCAACCTGTTGTAATTATACATAAGTTCATATTCCAACAAATGGACAAACCTATTTTTAAATAATCTCAAAATGTAAATAAAGCATCAAGTCACCTATACTGTACATACTGTGATGTTTATGGACATTGTTTTGATTAATGTTTTCAAAAGCGTCTGTATAAGTTTGTCTTTAATTCACCTCTTTACAAAAAATTTAACTCTTCTAGAGAGAACATGAATAATTACGTTCTACCTAAGCATCCCAATAAGAACTGTAACTATAGAAAAAGGAAGAAACAATCTAAATCTGAAAAGAAGTCCAAGAGAAAGAGTCCTATATTCATTTCTAAACCAAATGCCCACAAACCTTTCAAAACACAAGCAAATGCTCACAAACCTTTTAAAACTAGAGAAAGTTCTTATAAACCTATTAAAAGTCAAGAAATTTGGGTTAGAAAAGATGATCTCATACCCCAGTTAAAGTGTAATATTGTGATTACTACTTTAAAGTATAAACACACTACTTATTATTGGTATTTAGACTCAGGTTGTTCCAAACATATAGCTGAAGATGATACTAAACTATCCAACATATTTGACTTTTTAGGAGGAAAGGTTATGTTTGGAGACAGAGTATCAACTCAGATCATAGGTAAAGGGACACTCCAAGAAAAGGTACTACCTATTATCAAAGATATACTTATAGTAAAAGGTCTCAAAGATAATTTGTTAAGCATACCACAATTTTGCGACTCTAACCATACAATCACATTCTCTAAAAAACCTACAAATTTTTTAATAAGAATGGTGATTACATTCAAATTGGTCCCCGAATTCCAGACAACTATTAGACAGTAAATTCGGATACTAAGATCTATAATATTTCTAGAATGGGTGATAATGAAATTTGGCATAACAAGTTTGGCCATATAAATTATAGTAACCTTGGAAAATTAAGCTCCCAAGAGATAATTAGAGGTCTACTCAAAATAAAATCTATTTCAAACATTTTTTGTGGGCCTTGCTAGGAAGGGAAAATAGTTAAAAACAACTTACAAGAATGTTAAAGACATCTTAACAACAAATTCTCTTAAGTTAATCCACATGGACCTAATGGGTCCCTCTTGAACTGTAAGCCTTTGTGGTAACAGTTACATTTTAGTTATAGTGGATGATTTCACTCGATTCACTTGGGTAGCTTTCCTTAAACAAAAATCTGACACATTTCGTGCATTTTTGAAAATTCTTTTATGTATTGAGCATAAAAAAGATACCCAAGTAAATCGAATCCGTATAAATAGAGGAGGAGAGTTTAAAGACATGGGTGTAACAGAATACTGTGACTATAATGGTTACAAGCATGAATTCAGTGGTCCTAAAACACCCCAGCATAATGGTGTAGCCGAGCGTAAGAATTGCACAATCCATGAGATGGCTAGGGTAATGATCCATGCAAAGAACTTGCCCAAATACTTTTGGGCTGAGGTAGTTCAGACAACATGTCATATAATCAATAGGGTTTACCTTAGGAAAAATTCCAGATAGACAACCTATGAACTTTGGTATTGTAAGAAGCCAAACTTAAAAAAATTTCGTACATTTAGGAGTAAATGCTATGTCTACAAACACAGAGAACATCTGTCTAAATTTGAAACTCGTGGCGACAAAGCAATATTTTTAGGTTACTCCTCCGATAGTCTGTCTTATCGTATTTATAACTTACGTATTAAATCCATGATGGAGTCAATAAATGTGATAATGAGTGACACTAATGCTGAGAGTAATAATCAAAAGCCAACTATAGTGGATGAGTCTGAAAATAATTTTACTTATGACTCTCCAGAGATAGTTGATTCTGTACCAACTGAGACCCTAGAAGTTCCAAACAGGGTTTCTAAAGACCATCCCTTAGGTTAATTGGTCGATAACATTAATGAGCATGTTAGTAGAAAATTACAACTACGGAATATTGCTCATTTTCATGCTTTGTTTCACTGATAGAACCAAAGAATGTGAATGAAGCACTCAATGACTCATTTTGGATAGATGTTATGCAAGAAGAGATTGTAAAATACAAAGTCATGCCATGTGGTATCTTATGCCTCGGCTAGAAAATAAAAAGGTTATCGAAACAAGATGAATTTTTAAAAGTAAAACAGATGAGACGGGGATAATAGTTAGAAACAAAGATAGATTAGTGGCCCAAGGATATGCTTAAGTTTAAGGAACAGATTTTGAGGAGACATTTTCCCCTATTACTCGTCTTGAATCTTTTCCACTGCTCTTAGCTATGACCTATCATTTACAATTCACACTTTATCAAATGGATGTTAAATCCACATTTCTTAATGGAATTTTAATAAAGGAAACTTATGTTGAACAACCCAAAGGTTTTATTGATCTTCATTACTCGACTTATGTCTATCGATTGAAAAAGGCTTTATATGGTATAAAGCAATCGCCTCGGGCCTAGTATGAACACCTATTAACCTTTTTAATTAATAAAGGATTTACTCTCATGCATATAATTAGTCTTCGAGGATATAGGGCTTTTCACTCTCCAAATATACTTATTTGTGATTATTCACCCTTTATCCATTTGAGACAAAATTATTAGAGATATTTGAGTTCATCTTGAACATTTATTCTATAATTCAACTAAAATCCTTGATCTTTTCCTTGAGATTATTTTATTTTATAGGGATTCGGTACCATTACTTTCATCAAATACACTTAGGGTATTGGTTTGTATATAGTTGAGTTATGCACTTTTTCATTTCTAGGATCTAGGGTAGATAAAATTTTGTGTAGGAATAAGGTTTTCTTATTTTTTTCCCTACGAGTCCAAAATAACTCAAAAGAGATTTGGTCTCTCATTTCTAAAGGGGGAGATTGAAGAACGCTATATATTTGACTCACTTGAGTCTATACTATATTGGAGATCATCTAGTTTGGAAAAGAAGACAAAATTTGAGTCATCATATTCCCTTCATTGCAACTTCAAGGACTTTAAGGAAGTCTACATCAAACCAAAGGAATAATTATTATCAAGGTATAAAACCAATGACACAACACACTAGGATTGCGTTTCTTCGTATTTCATTGTATATATGAGGAATGTGTGTTAAATTGGATTAAAATTATTTTTCCACATTTATTTCGAAGTTTTAGGAATTTCTAAACATTTCAAATCAATTTTTAAGAAATTAAAATTAGGGTTTTAAAATGTTTGGGTTTAATTTGTAAATATTATTTATGCCTAAAACTTGCCTTGGGTAGAACCCAAAAGAGCTTGAGAATATTGGGGTAGCAGATGGGATTTTTTTAAACTACAAAACGCGCGTTTTATAGGTAATCTTAGACTTACAGGTGTTGATTTCAGAACAGTTGGATTTTTGTTTTCTCACACTCATATATGTTGTAATCAATCTAGTTCATTCGATCAGTGTAATTAAAGGCCTGCATGCATTTAAGTTCAATCCATGTGTTAACCATTTGAACCAATCAGTGTGCATATATAGGTGGTGCATTGTGAGCCATAAGATTTACATTCGGACGTTTAGACTTGATCCAAGACTTTGATTTCATTCGTGTTTTCGGATCCTTCCAACCACGGTATAAATAGAACCCTTCTTCATCAAATTTACAATCTTTTGGGAGATTAAAAGTATGAGAGAAAAATGAGAGAGAGAGAGAGAGAGAGAGAGAGAGAGAAGACAGAGAGAAAATAAAATAGAGGAAATTTTCATAAATCCAATCCATACTCTACCAAAAATTATAGAGAAAATACTTTTGAGAGTGTTAGGGTTTTCTAATTTTCTGGTGTTGATATCCTCTTTGGTTTTAATCTCTCATCCAAACATCCTCACTCAAATTAGATCTCGTTTCTGCTTATAAAAACTTGAAGATCTAGTTTAAAGTGATACGGTCACGTAAATCTTGATTGTTTTGATTTCTTTATTAAGAAATCATTCTCTTTTATGTTGGATTCATTTTTGTATGCATGTTTTACTTTTTATATCCGACATCTCTCTAGTTTTACAAAACTGAAATAATAACTTGCTTATTTCAGATCTGAGTTTTTTTTAGCTCGAAAAATATTGTACATATATAATATCTAAAGAATCTATGTTTTAGAGATTCTTGAGATTAACAGATCTAAAAATATTCAATGATAAAGATCAAGTTTAATTTCAGTAGTGTGAAGTTTTCATTTCATTGTAATTCATAGAAAATTGTATGTACTAAGCATGTTTGAGTTTATGCATGTGTTTAGGCACTACATTCACTACACAATCATGAAACATCCCTTAAATAGTGTTGTTGGTTGAGAGATTTCAATTATTTGAGTCGACATAAAGTCTAAGGAGCTAAGGAGCAAAGGATACACGCTAAAGAACGACGTGGAACCTTTAAGATGTTAGAACAACCTAAAGGAGCTGGTATAATTCTTGACTTTTAATAGGTCTATTAATGTGTGTTTAGTTTGTTAAATGTTTGTAACCTAAAACTCTATTCTAGTTGATTTTTTGTTTTGAGGTGTAGAGACCTCCATGGATGTTTTCCCAATTGGGTGGGGTTTTACCACTTTAAAAACTTCTCTTGCATGTGTATATTTACTTCTTCAAGCCTACTACTGCATAACTAGACGGAGTTTTTAAAATCTAAAAACTAATTTCAAGAATATGAAATATCTTGTTCATAACATTGAAACACATATTGTGTTCTAATATTGTTTTAGAAAGAGTTTCCTGAAAAAGTCAAATCGGATCTTACTTAACTAATTTAACTTTTGTTAAATAACTTAGTAAGAGATTTTCAAGTGGGCAGACTGAGCGGGTTAATCAGATGTTGGAGAACATGCTCAGGATGTGTATCCTCGACTTTGGGGAGCAGTGCCTTCCATTGTTGGAGTTTGCTTATAATAACTTCTACCACTTTACCATCGACATGGCATTGTTTGAGGCACTTTATGGACAGCCTTATCGTTCGTCCACTTGCTAGTTAGAGGTGGGGGACAACAAGCTATTGGGACCATAGATGATTCAGGATACTATTACCAAGATCGAGCTCATTCAGAGACGCATGCAGATAGCTCAGAGTATACAGAAGAGTTACACAGATGCAAATAAGAGGCACATAGAGTTGGATATAGGGGATCAAATTTTGGTGCGGGTGTCTCCTATGAAAGGAGTCGCGATAGAATGGGTTTTTCATAGCATTTATAGTGGATCCACGTTGTTTTTCATGTGTCGTCGCTAAAGAGATATCATAGGAGTGAGAGGGACTATTTACCTACTCCATTGGACGAGACATATTTACATCCAGATATCTCATATGGGGAGAGACCAGATTCTATTCTTGATCGTAGTAGCATAAACTGTGGTCTAAGGTGGTTCCCTTGCTTCGAGTTCAGTAGGGACACCATAATGTTGACGGGTTGATGTGTGAGCGGGAGGATGATATGCCAGAGAAGTATCTTGAGATTTTCAACACAGGTATGTCCGAATTTTGGGGATAAAATTCCTTTATAAGGGAGGAAGTATGTAACACCCCTTATCTTTATAATTTGGAATTTAATTATTCCTAGCATTTTTAAATTACACGCATGTAATAATTTAATTTAATATGAAATATTGTGTATTTATTAAATATTGATTGGGAGATAATGAGATTAATATTTATGTGCTAAATTTACTAAGTGTGTATAGTAAATTAAATGCGGTGAATTGTTAGTACGTCATAGTGAGTGAGAACGACGGGATTTTTGACGGTATCTCGACTGGGGCTTATGAGTAGATTATTTTAAGGTTGAGATGGGAAATTATGTAATACTTACTCGAATGGTAATTTTGAGTGAACGGTTGCTCCGGAATGGGTCAAAATAGTTAAAATTAAGTACTATGGGTAGTAATTGGGTTCCAGGAGCTTTTTAGACTAGTTGGGACCCATTCGGGGGTATATGTGCCATTTTACATGAGGATGTTAACCTAAAAACAGAATTAAGGGGTTTAAAAGGAGATTATGGCTAGGATGCAACTATTATATACAATTAAAAAATCCCAGAGGCTAGTGGTGGGAAAAGAGAGGAGGAAAGAGCTAAGGAAGACCTAAGAGGGAGAAAAGTGAGAGTATTGAAGGATCTTTTGGCGCTAAAATCATCACATATCGAAGGAAAATCAGACTCTATGTATTGATTAAGTTAAATGTTATTAACGTGCTTGATATTTTATGCATGTAAATTCAATTCATATCACATTAGGTGATATATTTTGTTCTAAAAAACATTGGGGAAATGGGATCTACGTTAAAAGATGGGATTTGGAGAAATAAGTAGGGTATCATTGCTCAATACATATTCTGAAAATAAATCCAAACATAAAGGTTGAATCTTGAATGAAAAAGTTGAGGATTAGAGTAACCTTGAGAATAAATTAAGCAATCATGCAATTTCTTGAATCTAGATTAAATCCCATGAATTTGATTATGTTTTAAATGTGTTGGGATGGATTTATATATGAGAAGAGATAAGGTTCATTTATAAGATCAATGGAGGATGGAGAATTGAGTTGTGAATGTATTTACCTAACTTGTGGTTGAAGAAAATAGGTGAAATCCTGTAATCGCATGCATATCTGGGTTTCTACCCAATTCGGCAAAGTGAATCGATTCAGCCCAAGAAGAAAATCAATTTGGTCCCTATATCAGGATGAGTTGGGACTGGGGATGGATTTGGGTTATTTTTAAAAGTTCATACGAGTTAGTAGGACCGTGTTTTAGCATTCTTAGAATTTATTAAAACAATAAATGTGACTAAATTTACTAGATTGTTAAGCTCAATTCTTTATAGAGTGACTATTTAATGATCTAAATATTGGGTAACCATCCATATAGGATAAGTATGGATTAATGCTTTTGGGGAAGCTATAGGGTAATTATTAGTATGGTGTGAAAATCTAATAATAGGAGGTCGAGTTTAGACTCAAAATGAGAGGCTAGTGTTTTGAGTTATAGGCATGGTTTAGACGGATTTACATTAACATATATATACGGGTATAGAAACAGTATATATATACAAATAAGAATAATATTTGTGTGTATGACATTTATGTGAAACATACCAATCCTAGAGGATATGTAACAAGGAGGTTGAGCGTTATGGGAGGTCACTCTGGAGAATCCCAGCAGAGATAGTGTCATTCCCATGGTTTATACGTGTTGTGCATTCCCATTTGATGTATGGTTGGAGTACCATGGAATAATAGGGTATGGTTATGACCACGGACTTAAGGACATGACCACCTTCAATGTTCGTTTGTGATTTTTGGGTTCAATGTTGAGATCCCAACCCAGCTGCCTGAAATGTGGAGGACACTCCTAGAGAACGATAGCATGCTAGTGAGATCGCGTTCACAATGTGGAGGATATTCGTGAATGCAGTTGCATATATTATGAGAAATATATATGTATAAGTCACTACAAGAAAAAATACATTTCGTAACACATAAAATATGTCGCGAGATGTATTAATTATGTCGCGGAAGACATTTCGCGACATAAAATTGCATGTCGCCCCCGTGTCGCAGTATCCCCGTCTGGGAATGTATTCCGCGACATACATATCTATGTCGCGAAAAGTATATACCAATCGCGACAGGATACATGTTGCGAAATGTATATATTTATTAAAATATATATTAATATTTATTTTTCATATTAAATAATATAATACCTTTCGCGACATAATAACATGTCGCGGAATGTAGTTCTTTACACGACATGCCATACATGTCGCAGAATGTAGTTCTTTACGCGACATGCCTTACATGTCGCGATGTGTCATTCTTTAGGCGACATGCAATACATGTCGCGAAATGTCATATTTTAGGCGACGTACATAGCATGTCACGAAATGTCAATTATAGTGCCACTAAAAGTCATTATTCAGAATATGATTTGATTTTTAGCAACACCCAAGTTATGTCGCTAAAAGAGATTTTGTTTTCAATAAATAATTCCAGAAGAAGATTGACAGATTCATATATATATAAATTTTCCATGATAAAACATGTATAAATGTGCATCCAAACTATCACATAAAATGACACCATATTCAATTCTACAATTCTTCGCTAAAAGACAATTCATTTCATTCAAATGAATATGATTACAACAAATGTTCAAAGTAACACCAACTACAAAAATAATAGACATTTCGCGAGAAACTTTGAGTCATCTAATCAACTAGCCCAATGAAATCCGTCATCAATCTATGACAAGAAACAAATAAACACGTGTTAACCATAATCGGATTGCATAATATGGAAAAAAATCTGCTTTTATCATAAGCGTGCCCCTTTCTGCTATTTTTTATAGTCGTTTGACATTTTCGCGCCTCGAGGCTCAATTTTCAAATTCGGGTATGTTTGAATTAATTAATTTAGAATGCTTCATAATTTTAGAAAATTTCGACAAAGTTTCCTTTGTTTATTCACGAAATCCAACCCGTTTTAACATTTAAAATTAACCCGGAGACATCAACAAGGCCATAAATAAATAATCAACAAATCTCTTCCAACAATGGTCTTACTTTAGTTACACGCTCCACCCCCAATGAAATCCATCATCAATCTGTGACAAGAAACAAGTAAACACATGTTAACCATAATTGGAATGCATAATAAGGAAAAAAATCTAGTTTTATCATAAGTGTGCCCCTTTTTGCTATTTTTTATAGTCGTTTGACATTTTTGCGCCTCGACGCTCAATTTTCAAATTCGGGTATGTTTGAATTAATCAATTTAGAACGCTTCATAATTTTAGAAAATTTCGACAGAGTTTCCTTTGTTTATTCATGAAATCCAACCAATTTTAACATTTAAAATTAACTCGAAGACATCAACAAAAACCATAAATAAATATTCAACAAATCTCTTCCAACAATGGTCTTACTTTCGTTACACTCTCCCACCCCACTTCTCAACATGTTTCCCAAACTTATGTTTGAGTTAATCAATTTAAAACACTCAATAATTTCAAAAATATTCGGCAGAGTTCCCTTTGTCACAAATAATCAACAACTACCTTCCAACAATGGTCTCACTTTAGTTACACGCTCCACCCCCACTTTTCAGCATGTTTCCTAAACTTGTGTTTGAGTTAATCAATTTAAAACACTCAATAATTTCAAAAAAATCGACAGAGTTTCCTCTGTTTATTCAAGAAATCAAACATGTTTAACATTTAAATAAACTCAACGACATCAACAAAATCCATAAATAAATAATCAACAACTCCATTCCAACGATTAACATAAATAAGCTCATAAATAACTCAATCGATAAAAAAGTTCACCGGTTGGAAGCTATTTTTTATCTTCACCCATTAACGACATGTTTTAAGCCTACGCGGTAAGATCCTACTTGTTACATTGGTCACGTGGGAAGTGTCCGTGCCTCTTACGGGGTCGTTTGGGCGTTATTTTGGGTTTTTACCCTCTAACGGCATATTTTTAGGCCTAAGTCTAAATTTTTCAAATTATCAGCGTACTCTCAAACCGGCAGTCTCGTGACTACGTAGTAAGTCCATACGTGTTACATTAGTCCCTTGGGAGGTGTTCGTGCCTCTTACGGGGTCGCTTGGGGACAGTTTTGAGTTTTCACCCGCTAATGGCATAATTTTAGGCCTAAGTCTAGATTTTTGCAAATTATCATCATTTTCTCGAAACGAGAGTCTCGTGACTACAAGGTAAGTTCCTACTTGTTACATTACTCTCGTGAGAGCTGTTAATGCCTCTTACGGGGTCGTTTGGGCATTGTTTTGGATTTTCACCATCTAAAGTCAAGTTTTAGGCCTAAGTCTAAATTTTACAAATTATCCTCGTATTCTGAACCCGAGAGTCCCGTGACTACAAGGTAAGTCCCTACGCGTTACCTTGGTCTCGTGGAAGGTGTTCGTGCCTCTTACGGGGACGTTTATGTGTTGTTTTCGATTTTCAACCTCTAATGGCATATTTTTATGCCTAAGTCTAGATTGTTGCAAATTATCATCGTATTCTCAACCCGAGAGTCCCGTGACTACGCGATAAATTCTTACATGTTATATTGGTCCCGTGGGAGGTGTTTGTGCCTCTTATAGGGCCGTTTGGGGGATGTTTTGAGTTTTCACCCGCTAACGGCATATTTTTAAGCCTAAGTCTAGATTTTTGCAAATTATTATCGTATTCTCAAAACGAGAGTCTCGTGACTACGTGGTAAGTTCCTACATGTTATGTTTGTCTCGCGAGAAGGTGTATGTGCCTCTTACGGGTCCGTTTGTGGGCTATTTTGGGTTTTCACCCGCTAACGGCATATTTTTAAGCCTAAGTTTAATTTTTTGCAAATTATCCTCATATTCTCAACTCGAGAGTCCGGTGACTACGAGATAAGTCCCTACGTGTTATCGTGGTCCCGTGGGAGGTGTTCGTGCCTCTTACGGGGACGTTTAGGGGCTGTTTTCGATTTTCAACCTCTAATGGCATATTTTTAAGCCTAAGTCTAGATTTTTGCAAATTATCGTTGTATTCTCAACCCGAGAGTTCTGTGACTATGCAGTAAGTTCTTACATGTTACATTGGTCTCGTGGGAGGTGTTCACGCCTCTTACAGGGTCGTTTGGGACTTATTTTGAGTTTTCACCCGCTAACGGCATATTTTTAAGCCTAATTCTAGATTTTTGTAAATTATCACCGTATTCTAGAAACGAGAGTCTCGTGACTATGCGGTAAGTTCCTACATGTTATGTTTGTCCCGTGGGAGGTGTATATGCCTCTTACGGGGCTGTTTGCGGGTAATTTTGGGTTTTCACCCGCTAACGGCATATTTTTAAGCCTAAGTGTAGGTTTTTTCAAATTATCCTCATATTCTCAACCCGAGAGTCCCGTGACTACGAGGTAAGTTGTTACATTGGTCCCGTGGGTGGTGTTCAAGCCTCTTACGGGGACGTTTAGGGGCAGTTTTCAATTTTCAACCTATAATGGCATATTTTTAAGCCTAAGTCTATATTTTTACAAATTATCGTCATTTTCTCAACCCGAGAGTCCCGTGACTACGCGGTAAGTTCTTACATGTAACATTGGTCGCGTAGGAGGTGTCCGTGCCTCTTACGAGGCCATTTTGGGGCTGTTTTGAGTTTTCACCCACTAACGACATATTTTTAGCCTATGTCTAGATTTTTGCAAATTATCGTCGTATCCTAGAAATGAGAGTCTCGTGACTACGCGATAAGTTCCTACATATTATGTTTGTCCCGTGGGAGGTGTATGTGCCTCTTACGGGGCCGTTTGGGGGCTGTTTTGGGTTTTCACCCGCTAACGTCATATTTTCAAGCCTAAGTTTATTTTTTTGCAAATTATCCTCGTATTCTCAACCCGAGAGTCCCATCGTGACTACGAGGTAAGTCCCTACGTGTTACCTTGGTCCCGTGGGAGGTGTCCGTGCCTCTTATGGGGACGTTTAGGGGCTGTTTTCGATTTTCAACCTCTAATGGCATATTTTTAACCCTAAGTCTAGATTTTAGTAAATTATACTCGTATTCTCAACCCGAGAATCCCGTGACTATACGGTAAATTATTACATGTTAGATTGCTCCGTGGGAGGTGTTCGTACCTCTTACGGAGCCGTTTAGGGGCTGTTTTGAGTTTTCACCTGCTAACGGCATATTTTAAGCCTAAGTCTAGATTTTTACAAATTATCGTCGTATTCTCGAAACGAGAGTCTCGTGACTATGCGATAAGTTCCTACGTATTATGTTTGTCCCGTGGGAGCTGTTCGTGCCTCTTATGGGGTCGTTTGGGTGTTGTTTTAGATTTTCACCCTCTAAAGTCATGTTTTAAGCCTAAGTATAACTTTTACAAATCATCCTCGTATTCTCAATCCGAGAGTCCCGTAACTACGAGGTGAGTCCCTACGTGTTACATTGGTCCTGTGGGAGGTGTTCATGCCTCTTACGGGGACGTTTAGGGGTTGTTTTCAATTTTCAACCTCTAATGGCATATTTTTAAGACTAAGTCAAGATTTTTGGAAATTATCATCGTATTCTCAACCCGAGAGTCCCGTGACTACGCGGTAAATCCCTACGAGTTACGTTGGTCACGTGGGAGGTGTTCTTGCCTCTTATGGGGCCGTTTGGGGACAGTTTTGAGTTTTCACCCGCTAACGGCATATTTTTAAGCCTAAGTCTAGATTTTTACAAATTATCGTTGTATTCTCGAAACGAGAGTCTCGTGATTACGCGATAAGTTCCTACGTGTTAAATTGGTCTCGTGTGAGTTCTTCGTGCCTCTTACGAGGTCGTTTGGGCGGTGTTTTGGATTTTCACCATTTAAAGTCATGTTTTAGGCCTAAGTCTAAATTTTGCAAATTATCCTCGTATTCTCAACCCGATAGTCTACGAGGTAAGTCCCTACGTGATACCTTGGTCCCGTGGAAGGTGTTCGTGCCTCTTACAGGGACGTTTAGAGGTTGTTTTCAATTTTCAATCTCTAATGGCACATTTTGAAGCCTAAGTCTAGATTTTTTCAAATTATCATCGTATTCTCAACCCGAGAGTCCCGTGACTACGCGGTCAGTTCTTACATGTTACATTAGTCTCGTGGGAGGTGTTCGTGCCTCTTACGGGGTCGTTTTGGGCTTTTTTGAGTTTTCACCCACTAACGACGTATTTTTAAGCCCAAGTCTAGATTGTTGCAAATTATCTTCATATTCTCAAAAAAAGAGTCTCTTGACTATGCGATAAGTTCCTACGTGTTATGTTTATCCCGTGGGAGGTGTATGTGCCTCTTACGGGGCCGTTTGGGGGCTATTTTGGATTTTCAACTGCTAATGGCATATTTTTAAGCCTAAGTTTAGTTTTTTTGCAAATTATCCTCATATTCTCAAACCGAGAGTCCCGTGACTACGAGTTAAATCCTTACATGTTACCTTGGTCCTGTGAGAGGTGTTCGTGCCTTTTACAGGGACGTTTAGGGCTATCTTCGATTTCCAACCTCTAATGGCATATTTTTAAGCCTAATTCTTAATTTTTGCAAATTATCGTCGTATTCTCAACCCGAGAGTCCAGTGACTACGCGATAAGTTATTATATGTTACATTGGTCCCGTGGGAGGTGCTCGCGCCTCTTACGGGGCCGTTTGGGGGAAGTTTTGAGTTTTCACCTGCTAACTGTCTATTTTTAAGCCAAAGTCTAGATTTTTGTTAATTATGATCGTATTCTCAAAACGAGAGTCTCGTGACTATGCGGTAAGTTCTTACGTGTTACATTGGTCTCGTGTGAGCTATTCGTGCCTCTTACGTAGGCCTGTAAATTGAGTGCCCGAGGCCCGCAGCCCGCCCGTTTGGCCCGTTATTTTCGGGCCGAGCTTTATTTGAGTTTGAGACAAGCCGAGACTGAGCCAAAATTTCAAGCCCGAATGAATTTCGGGCCGAGCTTGAGCCGAACCTCGCCAAGCCCGAATTGGGCCCGATGCCCGAACTTCATATTTATAAATAAATATATAAATTAGTTATATAATATAACATATTTATGTTAACATTGTTTAATTAAGTTTCGTTCTTTTATTTCATTTACTACTTGTTTTTAAAAACATTCATTTGTCATAATACATTAGATTACATGTGATTTTCAATTTTGTGATTTTATTGTTAATTTCATTATGGGTATTTGATTTAATAATTTCTCAACTCACAATAGGCCTTTGTTAGTGATCAAAATTTTCTAAATGTATGAAATTTAATAGGCATTTATAGGTTTTCACTCTTATTTCCCTTGTTTTAATTTAATAAATTTCATAATTATATATTTTGTTTCGTGAAATATCAATTAGATTTTAATATGTAATTTTATCCATGATGGAAATATAAGAAAAAAAAATAATTCAAACTTTTTTAACAAAAAAAATTGAAATTGGGTCTGCCCGAAATCGGGCCCGAAGCCCGTAATATATATGAGCCGAGTTCGGGCCTAGGTGGGAAAAAATAATTCAGGCCGAGCTCGGGCTTGAGCATGGGTAAGTGAGTTCGGATCGAGCCTGAGAAACCCCAAGCCCGGCTCACCTACCCCGATTTACAGCCCTACTCTTACGGGGTCGTTTGGGCGTTATTTTGGATTTTCACCATCTAAAGTCATGTTTTAGGCCTAAGACTAAATTTTGCAAATTATCCTCGTATTCTCAATTCGAGAGTCCCGTGACTATGAAGTACGTCCCTACGTGTTGCCTTGGTGTCGTGAGAGGTGTTCGTGCCTCTTACGAGGACATTTAGGTGCTATTTTCGATTTTCAACCTCTAATGGCATATTTTTAAGCCTAAGTCTATATTTTTGCAAATTATCATCGTATTCTTAACTCGAGAGTCCCGTGACTACGCGATAAGTTCTTACATATTACATTGGTCCCGTGGGATGTGTTCGTGCCTCTTACGGTGCCATTTAGGGGCTATTTTGAGTTTTCACCCGCTAACGACATATTTTTAAGCCTAAGTCTAGATTTTTGCAAATTATCGTCGTATTCTCGAAACAAGAGTCTCGTGACTATGCGGTAAGTTCCTACATGTTATGTTTGTCCCGTGGGAGGTGTATGTGCCTCTTACGGGGCCATTTGGAGGTTGTTTTGGGTTTTCAACCGCTAATGGCATATTTTTAAGCCTAAGTTTAGTTTTTTGCAAATTATCCTCATATTCTCAAACCGAGAGTCCCGTGACTATGAGGTAAGTCCCTACGTGTTACCTTGGTACCGTGGCAGGTGTTCATGCCTTATACGGGGACGTTTAAGGTAGTTTTCGATTTTCAACCTCTAATGGCATATTTTTAAGCCTAAGTCTAGATTATTGCAAATTATCATCGTATTCTCTACTTGAGAGTCCAGTGACTACGCGGTAAGTTCTTACATGTTACATTGGTCCCGTGGGAGGTGTTCGTGCCTCTTACGGGACCGTTTGGGGGTAGTTTTGAGTTTTCACCTTCTAACGGCATATTTTTAAGCCTAAGTCTAGATTTTTACAAATTATCATCGTATTCTCGAAACGAGAGTCTTGTGATTGCGCGGTAAGTTCCTACGTGTTACATTGGTTTTGTGTGAACTGTTCGTGCCTCTTACGGGGATGTTTGGGCATTATTTTGGATTTTCACCATCTAAAGTCATGTTATAGGCCTAAGTCTAAATTTTACAAATTATCCTCGTATTCGCAACCCGAGAGTCCTGTGACTACGAAGTAAGTCCTTACGTGTTACTTTGGTCCCGTGGGAGGTGTTCATGCCTCTTACGGGGACGTTTAGGTGCTATTTTTTATTTTCAACCTCTAATGGCATATTTTTAAGCCTAAGTCTAGATTTTTTCAAATTATCATCGTATTCTTAACTCGAGAGTCCCGTGACTACACGGTAAGTTCTTACATGATACATTGGTCCCATGGGAGGTGTTCGTACCTCTTACAGGGCCGTTTGGGGGCTATTTTGAGTTTTCACCCGCTAACGGCATATTTTTAAGCATAAGTCTAGATTTTTGTAAATTATCATCATATTCTAGAAATGAAAGTCTCGTGACTACGTGGTAAGTTCCTACGTGTTATGTTTGTCCCATGGGAGGTGAATGTGCCTCTTACGGGACCGTTTGGAGGCTGTTTTGGGTTTTCACCCGCTAACGACTTATTTTTAAGCTTAAGTTTAGTTTTTTGCAAATTATCCTCCTATTCTTAACTCGAGAGTCCCGTGACTACGAGATAAGTCCCTATGTGTTACCTTGGTCACGTGGGAGGTGTTCGTGCCTCTTATGGGGACGTTTAGGGGCTGTTTTTTATTTTCAACCTCTAATGGCATATTTTTAAGCCTAGGTCTAGATTTTTGCAAATTATCAATGTATTCTCAACCCGAGAGTCCCGTGACTACGTGATAAATTCTTACATGTTACATTGGTCCCGAGGGAGGTGTTCGTGCCTCTTCCGGAGCCGTTTGGGGGCTATTTTGAGTCTTCACCCGCTAACGGCATATTTTTAAGCCTAAGTCTAGATTATTGCAAATTATCATCGTATTCTCGAAACGAGAGTCTCGTGACTACGCGGTAACTTCCTACGTGTTATGTTTGTCTTGTGGGAGCTGTTTGTGCCTCTTACGGGATCGTTTGCGTGTTGTTTTAGATTTTCACCCTCTAAAGTCATGTTTTAAGCCTAAGTCTAAATTTTACAAATTATCCTCGTATTCTCAATCCGAGAGTCCCGTGACTACGAGGTAAGTCCCTACGTGTTACATTAGTTCTGTGGGAGGTGTTCGTTCCGCTTACGGGGATGTTTAGGGGTTGTTTTTCATTTTCAACCTCTAATGGCATATTTTTAAGCCTAAGTCTCGATTTTTTAAAATTATCATCGTATTCTCAACCCGAGAGTCCTGTGACTACGTGGTAAGTCCCTACATGTGACGTTGGTCACATGGGAGGTGTTCATGCCTCTTACGGGACCGTTTGGGACAGTTTTGAGTTTTCACCCGCTAACGGCATATTTTTAAGCCTAAGTCTAGATTTTAGCAAATTATCGTCGTATTCTTGAAACAAGAGTCTTGTGACTACGCGATAAGTTCCTACATGTTACATTGGTCTCGTGTGAGCTGTTCGTGCCTCTTATGGGATCGTTTGGGCGGTGTTTTGAATTTTCACCATCTAAAGTCATGATTTAGGCCTACGTCTAAATTTGGCAAATTATCCTCATATTCTCAACCCGAGAGTCCCGTGGAAGGTGTTTGTGCCTCTTACGAGGACCTTTAAGGACTGTTTTCGATTTTCAACCTCTAATGGCATACTTTTAAGCCTAAGTCTAGACTTTTGGAAATTATCATCGTATTCTCAACCCGATATTCCACTACACGGTAAGTTCTTACATGTTACATTGGTCCCGTGGGAGGTGTTCCTACCTCTCACGGGGCCGTTTGGGGGCTATTTTTATTTTTCACCCGCTAACGACATATTTTTAAGCCTAAGCCTAGATTTGTGCAAATTATCAGCATATTCTCGAAATGAGAGTCTCGTGACTACGCGATAAGTTCCTACGTGTTAAGTTTGTCCCGTGGGAGGTGTATGTGCCTCTTACGGGGTCGTTTGGGGGCTATTTTGAGTTTTCACCCTCTAAAGGCATATTTTTAAGCCTAAGTTTAGTTTTTTGCAAATTATCCTCGTATTCTCAACCCGAGAGTCCCGTGACTACGAGGTAAGTTGTTACATTGGTCCCGTGGGTGGTGTTCGTGCCGCTTACGGAGACGTTTAGGGGCAGTTTTCGATTTTCAACCTATAATGGCATATTTTTAAACCTAAGTCTAGATTTTTGCAAATTATCGTCATATTCTCAACCCGAGAGTCCCGTGACTATGCGGTAAGTTCTTACATGTTACATTGGTCCTGTGAGAGATGTTCGTGCCTCTTACGAAGCCATTTGGGGGTTACTTTGAGTTTTCACTCGCTAACGGCATATTTTTAAGCCTAAGTCTAGATTTTTACAAATTATCATCGTATTCTCAAAATAAGAGTCTCGTGACTACGCGGTAAGTTCCTACCTATTATGTTTGTCCCGTGGGAGCTGTTCGTGCCTCTTACGGGGTCATTTGGGTGTTGTTTTAGATTTTCACCCTCTAAAGTCATGTTTTAAGCCTAATTATAACTTTTACAAATGATCCTCGTATTGTCAACCCGAGAGTCCCGTGACTACGAGGTAAGTCCCTACGTGTTACCTTGGTCCCGTGGCAGGTGTTCGTGCCTCTTACGGGGACGTTTAGGGGTTAGTTTCGATTTTTAACCTCTAATGGCATATTTTTAAGCCTAAGTCTAGATTATTGCAAATTATCGTCGTATTCTCAACCCGAGCGTCCCGTGACTATGCGGTAAGTCCCTACGTGTTACATTGGTCCCGTGGGAGGTGTTCGTGCCTCCTACGGGGCTGTTTTGAGTTTTCACCCGCTAACGGCATATTTTTAAACCTAAGTCTAGATTTTTGCAAATTATCATCGTATTCTCGAAACGAAAGTCTCGTGACTACGCGATAAGTTCCTACGTGTTATATGGGTCTCGTGAGAGGTGTCCGTGCCTCGTTCGAGGTCTTTTGGACATTTTTTTTTTATTTTCACCATCTAAAGTCATGTTTTAGGCCTAAGGTTATTTTTAGTGTTGTATTTGGGCAGCAATATGTCCCTATTTTGGGCCAAAAGAAGCGCTTATTTTGGGAATAAATTAACTGCTATTTTGGGGCAGAAACTAAACTATTTTTTTTCACCGTTTTAAACTATTTATGCTATTTTTTTACCTAATTATTGGGGACATTTTGCTAACGTAATTAGTTTCTATTTTTCACTGCATTTTGGCCTTGTTTTGACCTATTTTGTAGTTGTATTTGGGAAGCAATATGCCCCTGTTTTGGGCCGAAATAAGTCCTTATTTTGGGCTTGAAATTAACTGTTATTTTTAGGCAGAAAATAAACATTTTTTTGTCTCCGATTTGGACTATTTATGTTGTTGTTTCTGGCCTATTTATTCGGGCCATGTTGCAAACATAATTAGTTTCTTTTTTCGCAGCGTTTTGGCGTATTTATTTGAGCCATTTTGCTATTCAATGCTGCAATTTTTAAGGAGAAGTTGAGACTTGAGACTAACCATGTTTCATTTGCATTTCAATAGGCACCTGGTGAACTCTCCCCGCCATGACTTCTCGAAAGTGTCCCATTTTTCTCCAACAATGTCATTAAATTCTCAAATCTTCTATTCTGAGCAGCGGTTAGTTCTTCAAGAGATGATATCTTATATTTCAAGTTTTTCAACTCTTCATTATGAGACCGGGACTGTGCTATGACTATTGAAGTGTTAGAGGGCTTTGGACCGACACCGAATCCTCTCATATATCCCGACTTCTTCCCAAGTACCACAATTGCTATCTCCTCCCATGACATCGAAACTGCGTGAGGCTCCTTTAATCTCGCATCTTACTTTAGAAACTCTTCCTACCATTTTTTTTAAAAGTAAAAATATATATATAAGAAGGTTTGCCTTATTAAACACCAAAAAGGATAAAAGGGGGAAAGAACTAAAACATACATGTGTCTCCTTGCACTTATCACCCATCTAATCATTCTTTCTCTTACTCCAATGAGATGTCTTGAAGAATTCCACAATACCTAGTTTCACTCTGATTTCATGCTCCTAAATTCAAAATTAATCCATGTAAGAATATAATTGATGATGCATGTGAAACATGTCTAGTATGCACAATATCAAGAATATTATTGTGACCCGTAAATTGAAATCGAATTTAGTTAGGATAAAATCAAGTTGAGAACTATATAATAATTTATAAATTAATAAATGCATCACCTGGATTGACATCGCAGCTACAAATGATCGTGATCTGCATACATGGTTCCAAGGCAAATGTGCACGTGCCTTTTTGTTTTTGTCTGACCGCACCTTAAAACATAAATAGGAAAAGTTATATCAATCATAATTTTCTATAATGTGTGTTGAAGGTTATTAATCATAAATAGTAAAGGTTACCAAAAAAGCCTTATCAGCCCAAGTGACATCAATCATGTAATCCCAGTCCTCTTACTTAACCCCTGGATATGGTTTAATTTTGGGATCAACTCCATCCTCCATTAGCTGTGAATAATGTGTGTGCATCTTGCTCTTCTAATCACGATATCTTGCTCTCTAATTAGTTCCATAATTTTGTCACTTGCGATAGTCTCGGGATTAGCATCAGTCTTATGATGTTGAACATTTCTATCCTCGACGAGAATTGAGACAACCCCATTTGTTTCATCCTGTTGGAACACATCATTAGGTCCATTATTGCTCGTTTTGGTCATTGCAAATTCAACAAAAGATCTCGCCCCGTCACGATATTGTTTACCTAATATTTACCTAGGATTCATCTAACTCTTGTCCATCATATCTATTGTACCAATAATTAATAAAAAAATATACAATTAATTTTATTATTTTAATTGAAACAAATAGCATGAAAATTTGAAATCAAATAACCACTGAACATTTACAGCTATCTAACAATTGCAAAACTAAAATGAAACTCCAATAAAAATGTGTGCCATCATTGTGTCGTGGGGAGCTTAGATTTAAATAATTTAGATGGTTTCTTTCAAAAACTGCAAAGTTCAGGGGATTTTTGCACTGAACTTTGAAATTTTGTTTTTACTTTTATACAATGAAGTCCCCTAAATTCCATAGTTTGTTCGAGTACCACATCATTTAATTTTGGGGCTTTGTAAATTTAGGACATATTGTGATACGTATTTTGGAAATAGGACAACAAACACTTTGTTTCAATTTATTGTCCATATTTTTAATAAAGCCGCTGGCACGAACCCATATCCATAAAACGTCAACCAATAACAGCATACCACATGAGCCGATAATTTAAAAATATGAACTAAAAATGAAGAAAAAAATGTGTACTATTTTTTTTAATTACCACAAAACTATTTATTTCACATTTTCTATAGAGTATCTTTTTTAAAAGAGCGCGTATCCCCCTCCCTTGTTCAACTACTAACCAAAAAATAAAATCTCAGATTTATCTAACAGAAAAGGAACTCAAATACATCCATAAATATTCACATATTCACATAAATAACTCAAATACATCCATAAATATTTGCATATTCACATAAATAAATTAGAAGATTGACATATTAACACCTAATATTCCTTTATTCGGGTGTTGATTTCGTTTCTGTCCAAAGGGGGGGTTTGGTAGGGAGAGGGCCGGAGAGTTATGGGTGGAGTTTTGAAATGGGAAGTTGGGTTTTCTCGGTATGGGATCGGGGGTGACCGGGTGAGGGGTGGAGTTTTGGCCGGTGTTATGGGTGGAGTTTTGAAATGGGAAGTTGGGTTTTTGCAGGGAAAAGGTTGGCAATGATCGGGTGAGGGGAGAGAGACGAGATCGGGAGTAGGGGATAGGGACAGCCGGGGGTAGGGGACTACCGGGTGAGGGGAGAGATAGACGAGATCGGGGGTAGGGGATGGGGACTGTCAGGGGTAGAGGACTGTTGGGTGAGGGGAGAGAGACGAGATCGGGTCGGGGTGAGGGGACAGAGAAGAGGTCGGGGGAGAGAGAAAAGTGTGTGGTTTTTTGGCGGGGCTTTTATTTTTTTAGAGGGAGTTTAGGTGGTATTTGAGAGGGAAATTGTATTTTGGCTGGAAAAAAAGAGTGGGAAATAAAATTTGTGTTTTTTTTAATTAAATTAAATTACATTCCGCGACATACTATTTATGAAGCTGATACTAGTAAGCATTTTTTGACATGATACGCATGTCACGAAATTTGAGTGATATTTTCGCGACATACAAGACATGTCGCCGAAAGTGGGAAACTAAATCCGCGACATCCTATTGATGTTGCTGAATGTAAATGAAATTTGGGGAAAAATGTTAATAAGGATCCCACCAAAATAATAACTTTTTGCGACACAAAAACTATATATTTCGCCAAAAGTATACCCTTTGGCAACACGAAAACACTAATGTCGCTGAAACATGTCGCGCATTCTGTTTTTTCTTGTAGTGAGTGTATATGTATGCCATTTCTAGTGAAAGTATATAAGAGTGCACTAAATTATATACGTGCTTAATACATTAATGGTGAACGTTGATAAATAACTGGAGTAAATTTATAAAATGATTAACGACTAAATAAGATAATGAGAGATAGAGCTAAGAAATGAACAATAGACAATACTCGGGTTAGAGTGGGGTATTCATGAGGTTTGCAATGGGACTAGTTAGACGGGGTAGTGTAACTAGGAGGGTTAAGATGTATGTGATAGGTGTGCACAATATTTGATAGACGAAGTGTATTCTCATGAGAGTAAGACACGAAATTAAATATGGAAAGCTTTACTGCATATTTATTTACTACATCTTAATTACTTGCAAATATTTTTCAAAAGTTTTGGGATCTAATCCTGTCCAAATATTTTCCAAAAACTTTTAGGTGTCCAACCATATGGACGCCAAGGATAATCACTCTTTCTATGGATACATAGTTGCAGTGGATGTGGGGGCTTGTAGAGTTCAGAGTAGCCTCCTCATTTATTGCTCCTTAGACTAGGCCCTATTTCAGTTATCTGTTGGGCATATTGTCGCTTTATTTCAGACTCGATTATTTTTTGTTACTTATTTCACTCAGATATTTGGATTGGACTTTGGTAACCTATTTTTTATTCAGTACCCAATTTCATTTTATGCACTTCGACTTCCACATGTGGTGTGGATTGTTTATTTATTTTTATTCTCATTGGATTATGATTAAATGGTTTTATTTTGGCACATTTGTAAGGACATTATTTTTAGTTTTAGTTTTATTTTGTACTGGCATAGACATAGGGAGATATTTGTAAGGACATGATTTTCATTAACCGTTATCAATTTAGTATGTCGTATACCGCTACACCGTCGAAGAACATTCAAGAACATTCAAGCATCAAAGAGGGATCCGAATATCAAGTTCTTCAACATTCAAGACTTCGCGAGGTTAATTTTGGTAAGGTTGAGTTTTAACTCCTTAGAATTTCACATAGAGTGTTGGGATATTTTTATCAAATATTTTCTAAAGATTTTGTTCTCACACACCTTTCCATAGAAAAATCATAACTAATTCATAAAAAATCAGAAAAATACGAAACTGGCGGCCACGCGTTCGTATCGAAATTATCTACAATCATGGCCTAAGATCTCATTTGATAGGTCGTTCGAACGACCTACCTATGTCGTTCAAACGACATAGCTATCTCGTGAGAAGTTGTCACGCGATGTCGTTCAAATGACCATACCTTTTCGTTCGAGTGACTTAAACCTCGTTCGAGCGACGCGTCGCCTTAAGTTTTTTATAAATAGGCTTTTCCAACTCCATTTTTCCTAAGAAGACCTGAATATTTTCAATAGACGAGACTTCTACTGCAGAAATGATTTTTGTCTTCTTATTTTAAGTTTTAAAACTTTTGTTTTCAATTCACAAAACATCCCAATCTTTTAGTGAATTGTTTTGGAACCCTAGATTCAAGTTTGTTGAAACTTTACCTTTGTGGGGAGAACTTTACAACCGGAGAGCTGCGTGCTATTATGGATGGAGTCTCTATGAAGCTACTCTTGTGGGGAGGATAACCTACACCGTGAAGACTGCGTGTTTAGGACTGTGTATCCTTGTGGTATAGCTACGTGTGAACCACTGCTAATTTCTAGCTGTTACTTGAAGGTTTGACAAAAGCGTCGTGTGTTACTCTTGTAGGCGATCAAGTTGTATGTAAGTCAATGGTCTTGTAAACTTTTCAAAGTTCTAAAATAAAAGGTTTTGCCCTTCGGGAATTTTTCTTGAATTTGGTGTTCCTAATATTTGATCTTGTGATTGTTTAATTTTCATATTTAATTCAATCACTTAGATGCATGTTTTAGGGTTTAACTAAAATTGGATTTTTTTTAGAATTCGCATTATTCCGCTGTAGCAATTCTACAACGTTAATTAAAGATTAAAATTTGACACTACTTGTTAAATTAATAGGTGGTTAGTAATTAATTAACTTTTGGCAATGATTAAGAATGATCCATATGAGACTACCATTTTATTTTTGTAACGGGTTGGGTACCCATTATTTTAATAGCCGGTGTATCACAATAACTCTGATGAGTACTTAAATTATCGAAAGGATTAAACCCATTGATTGATAATGCAAGATGGATTTTATGCGATTCCTTTGCAAGTTCATGATGTCATGTGTTTGAAATATGCTAGATGAGTGAATCAATAAGATGACGCATGAGATTCCCACCCACCTCACATCGAGTATGCCATGTCATGGCCTCTCCAATCCATAGTACAATTAAAACCCATTTTAACCATCTCCTAAGGGAAAAATACTTCAAAACAACTTGTAAAACTAGGATCACTGCATAAAGGAAAGTCAACCTCCTCTCCGTGCTTGTTGCGGTACAATATGAAATTATACTTTCATACATGGAAATATTCGTACAAACTTTTTAAGCTCTTCATCATGCAAGGATAATTTTCTTGTAACGTATTCTATTTGAGAGAATGTCTTTAACCTTACTAACGATTCCCGTTGTGATGTTACTCAAGAAACTAAATTGACTCTTAAAATTACGAGAACCAGTCATTGCATATAAGACCTAGTGATCTTCATCTGAATCTTCATACAATGGTTTAGCCATATTGGATTTCAACCATATGTATTCCCAGTCTTCTTATTTCCATAGGTTGGTGGTTTGGATGATGGTGGTCACCGTAAGCATTATCAATTAGGTCGACCAAAGGATGATGTGTTGGAAAATCATGTATCCCTTCCACTATGTGGGGTTCCATTATGTGGTCAGGTATCCATAATTCGTCCAAAATATACAGTACATTATTTTCACCATCTTATATACATATCTTATAATCTTACCAAATTCCCCACTTTGGTGTGCATGTAGGATAAGTCAATAAAATAAGAATACAAAATTAAAAGCTCCTTAATATATATGTTGTCATTCATTACATCTTTGTAGGAATTAAGGGGAAAAAAGAAAAAACCAAAACAACGCGACACAGCCTGAACCCATAATCTCTATCTCAAACCCTCACCCCCGCGGCGAACACACTTCCCCGTCAATGAAAAGTAGAACCTCCACGACTAGAACCCGATCCCTTATCTTAGGTGGAAGACGGAACCCAGAGTGAAGGAATGGAGTACTTGATATAAGCAGTTGAAGAGGCCACCCAGTCCTTCATATCCTTCAGCCAGGTGGTCGACACCTGAACATGCTTGAATCACAGAAACAAAAAAAATAATCAATCAGTAAAAGAGAAAAGAAAAAATGAGAGGGACAAAACAAGAAAAGGGAAAAGTATACCTTGGGTTGAAGGAAGCCATCCTTAAGTCTCATCAATCCTAGAATCACTGCATTAGGGCAGTGCGGTATGCTCAGTGTCCACCCGTTAGTAATCGGTAATTATAAGAAGGGGGAGTGACCTAAATAAGCGGAGCCTCCTTTGTCGTTGCTGCCGCTGATGACTTACCACCCGTGGTGTGGGAAAATCCCATGACTTTCTAGTACCCCTACCCAAAGCCATAGGGGGCTAAGGCATGTTCACCGTATTATAATTGCAAGAGGTCATCAACCATCTGGTCACGAAGTCTAAGTAGTCATAGCTCGCCATCGTGTCTATGAAGAGCGTATAAGCCTCACCAACCATCACTTTCACCCTAGCCTTGATAGATATATCCCTCAACCTTCTCATATAAATCGAGGGCCCCAAAGTTATGACCATCACCTCATACTCCATGATCTGATGCACCACCCTCTTTCCCAAGTACCATGAGTACCCGAACTCATGCGCCATCAACCTCTGTCTCTGCACATGCATACCCTTAACCCCATATGGTGAGGAGACATCCCCATGGGTAAAAGGTCACCTGCAATCCCTGGAAAAAAGATCAATATTCATGCAAATCAAGAAAATACCAAAAGAGGATTCAAAAGATAGATAAAATAATATGATCGCTCATAAGCGTGTTTAGTTCTTATTGCACCTCCGACAAGGACAAGGACTGATTCAATCACCTATTGGACTTCCACCATCGATATATCTGAAAGAAGTCTCGAAATTCATTATCCTTTAGGGATATCAACCTCACATTGAGCTCCGTCACCTCATAAAACTATGTATGCAAAAAGACAAGAATCAGTAGAGAAGAAACTAAAGGAAAATTCAATGAAATGCATAAAATAGAAAAAAGAAAGATACCTCCAAAAAGCACATGGCCCTGTAAAAGTATCGGTAGAACCGACTGAATGCATCCATAGAATAATAAAGGTTATCCAAAGCCAGGCTCTCCCAATCATAAAAAATTAGAGATGAATGATGTCTCCACTCGTCGGCACCAAGAAACCACCCAACAAAAGCAGAATAAATAATCGGACCATATGTCTCACTTGCCGCCCATCAGTATCATCTATCTTCTGACTCAAGAGCACCTCTAACAATCATCAATAAAATGGAAGAATGGTGTCACCCTCGCAGTATGATCCACCTCAATCTGCGTGCCCTCGCAATCTATCCCCAGCAGCTACTGCACATCAATGGTAGTAATAGTCATCTTCCCAAAGCCCAAATGGAAGGTGTGGGTAATGTCCCACCACCTCTCTCCTAGAGTGAACAACACCGCAGTAGAGCGCAGTGTTTCGTCCAATGCCTGAGCAGATGGCCAAAACCAGCATAAGTAGCCATCCATTGCACCACCACCGGAAGATGCTCCCATACATTCCTCAACCTAGTCGTCCCCCTAGAACTTATGTTCGAATGAGCTATGCCAGTCTGCAAAAACCAAAGAGAAGAAAAAACCTTTCATCAACATAAGAAAATAAAGAAACAATGGAAAAAAAACAACCACTAGGGTTTCTCATCATAGACAAACGGAGCTGCGCACGCTCACGAAGAATAGTGTGCTCATCAGCAACAGGCTCAAATAGATCAAACACATTCTTAATTCCCAAGGCAAGGGGCACCCTAGCCTACCACTCCAGGCCAACACAATCATCAATGGTCAACCACTCCAAGTAGTATTCCTCATTGGAAAAGCCCGCCATTTGAATTATTTAAGAAGAAAGTACTTAGGAACAGTTTTTAGAAAAGGGAAGCAAAATATTCAAAGGCTTGAAGATGTGAAAAATGAGGAGGGATCACCCCCTTTTTATAGGGGACTAAACGACATGCTGATCGGCAGACCCCATGCACGTAACAATCAGCACCTGCCTATTCCTTTATCCAAGGAAGCTTAGGAGACCATGCCATTACCAAAAGAAAACCCCTACAACATGTCAGTCAGCAGCCCCCTAATAATGTTGTACAGAAAATGCCAGAAAATCCAAAAATTACCTAGAAAATTTCTAAAAATGCCAAACAGATATAGAAATATTATTTCATCAAGAACACCATTTTTTTAACACTAAAACCCTTACCTACTCCGAATATACCCAATGGGGTTAATATTACGCTCTTACCAGATCATAAACCTTAAACATATTCCACAAACAAAACCAGCAATACGCCCGCATACTAAGTCCAACTACAATTCCACACAAAATGATAAATCTCAAGTCTTCTATAGTGGAATACAACCTTCAAATCAATGCCTCCCCATAAATATTGAAAAATAATACCTTCCCAACTTTCCAAGTGGAATATCCAAGCTAAAGGAAAATTTTAGGATGCGCCTATCATCAAAATCCTTCACTACTTCCCCTTTCAAAATAGCGTAATCCCCAACAGGATATCTCAAGAGTAAAACCTTCCCCAATAGAGTCTCAAAACAACACAATCCTCAGTAGTTGCACATGCATACCTAAGATAAGATATCAATTCCCCAAGAGAACAACTCACTGCATCATACCTTTAGGTCATCTGAATTGACCTCGGCGCTCAGAATTGGTCACTACAACTCTAGGTCTTCAGAATTGACCTCGGCCCTCAGAATCGATTATCACAACTTTAGGTCCTCATAATTGACTTCATCCCTTGAAATTGATCATCACAACTTTAGGTCCTCTGAATTGACCTCGCCCCTCAAAATTGATCGCTACAACTTTAAGTCCTCATAATTGACCTCGACCCTCAGAATTGGTCGTCACAACTTTAGGTCCTCAAAATCATAATCAAGCTCGACCCATAAAATTGGTCTCTATAACTTTAGGTAATCAGAATTAACCCAACTCGTACAATTGGTATTTATAACTTTAGGTCCTCGGAATTGACCTCGCCCCGTAGATTGGTCGCTGCAACGTTAGGTCCTCAAAATTGACCTTGGACCGTAGAATTTGTCGCTACAAATTTAGGTATTCATAATTAACCTCGACCCTTAGAATTGGTCGCTACAACTTTAGGTTCTCAGAATTGACCTCGGTCCTCAGAATTGGTCACTATAATTTTAGGTCCTCCGAATTGACCTCGACCCTCATAATCAGTCTCTACAACATTAGGTCCCCAGACTTGACCTCAAATCCCAAAATTGGTCATCCCAAGCATTAACTTAGGTCCTCAGAATTGACCTCGAACTTTTGAATCAGTCATCCTCATCCCTTTAGGTCCTTATAACTGACCGTTTTCCCTAAAACATCAATGTGGTGTCTATTTGATGGCCTTCTCTTGTTCTAAGATCACCTGTTGAGGGGATCTATAGACACAACATACTAGGAATCTCGTAAGTATCTCTTAAGAACCTTAGAACTTATTTCTTCATAATAAACCCTAGGTCATACTCTCAGTACCGATCTAGAGGCCACCGAGTTCTCTAGGGCCTTGTTTGAGTCTGGTCAACTTTCTCATTCGAGCGAAAGCTCAATGAATCTTCAAAAGGACCTGAATTACCTTTCCAATGGACTTCCTCATGCATGAATCGACCCGAAGGTTCGGACAAACGGTCTACTTTACTGTTGAAAACCAATCTGGAGGCCACTTGGCGCTCTCGAGTCCCAATTTAACTAATCTTCAAGAGCCTTCAACTGCTATTACATATTCTGCAGGTATTTGTTTTTTAATTTCTTTGAGACCAATCTTCTCATCTACATATTTTTGGATTGTTGATTCAGGGGCTACTAGGGATATTTATTCAAATGTTAATACCTTCATTATAATGAGAGCCATTCAACACTCTACTATCATTTTACCTAAACCTACACAGATAATTATTTCTTTTTCTGGTGATATCAAGTTTTGTGATAGCCTTATTCTCAACGATGTTCTTTATATTCCTTAATTCAAGTTCAACTTGTTGTATGTCAGTGCTCGATCAAAATTTTTACTGTAAATTTATTTCTTGATTGCTTCGTTATTCAGGAAATTAATAGCAAGAAGACGATTAGCATGGGTGATAAGTTTGAAGACTTGTATGTCCTTGATACTAGTGCTTTGAAGTCCCAGTCTATTGCTTATGTCAACTCTATTTCTGCTTGAGTTTGGCACAATAAATTAGGTAATTTGTCCTTTAATGACTTGATTATTTGAGAAGCCATTTACACTTCGATATTGTTAAGTACAATAAGGTTGATCCTTGCTATGTTTGTCTTT
The DNA here is from genome assembly GCA_949130495.1 of Sambucus nigra. Classification (NCBI taxonomy): domain Eukaryota; kingdom Viridiplantae; phylum Streptophyta; class Magnoliopsida; order Dipsacales; family Adoxaceae; genus Sambucus; species Sambucus nigra. The sequence goes on along the minus strand of OX422208.1, from coordinate 482,441,880 downwards.
TATCAAAATAGTGAAGACTTTCCTTTGTTTCCAATAAACATATGGCCAAGTTATAATGTGTTATTGCATTATATGTAATGCAAGTTGCAAATAACATATTGCACATACATATTCATAGAAAATCTTTCTCTACCAGTATGCTATAATTTGATAAAATGTTTTATAACTATATGTTTGGGAATGTGACCTTGTAGAAACATACGTGCCCAAAGGTTCATCATATCCCAATCCCATCAACAAAGTTAGCTTATTTTTACAATAAATTAACAAGAAAGCTTTTCCTTTTAATTGCAATGTTTGGGAAGCCAAATTTTATCAAGAAACGTGGGCTAAATTGTGGTGATATTGAGAGATCCACTTCGTTATAATATTGATCTCTCTTCTTCTTATATCTTGAAGCCATATTGGATCTTCACTTGTGGAGTATCTCAAGTCTACATGGTGTGCCCCTGTTATGAAACAAAATATATACATTACCTAAAAAAATATTTGAGTGTCTGCATATGTGGGAGAGAGAGTTAGTGATAAAATTGTTCAATCGATTGGATTTTTATATACATATAAGCGAGAAGATTTGCATGACATATCATCAATAATAGTATATGATTGGAAGCAACTTAAGTCAGAATTTTTATTTAAATGTTAAGTTTAATAAAATTGATACTTTTGAAAACCATTCGCTGAGGTATAAATATTAAATGAGAAATTATGCTAAAAATAATTTAACATATACTTATTTACAAATGTTCCCAACTCATTTGTTTTTTACAATAAAAGTGTAAAAGGAGTCCATTGAGGCATAATTTTATATATATTTGAACAATTAGAAATATTGTGTATAATTAAGACGTTGTGCAAAAATACATGTCAAGGATAGGTGTATTTATGTTTTTTTAACAAAATTGATATTTAAAAAAAAAGTCAAAAAAATATATTGAATTTTGTTTGCAATAATTTAGATTCATTACTTGTGTTATTTCTTATTTTATATTTCTTTCCATTAAAAAGATCTTGATCACTCACCTTCTTTTGCAATTATGGCAATTATGCTCTTTGATATAGTCTTCAGCACCCTACCATCACCACGACTAAATTAGATATATAAATATATGTCTATATATAAAGGCAGGATCAAGTGCGGACCAAGTCCCTACGAACCTGTTACGGACTAATTTTTTTAAAACCAAAAAAATTGAGTTTATTTTTTTTATGTGTTTAAACATTGCAGGGTAACCCAAAAAAATAAGTTCAAAATAAATTGTTTTCCTATTTTAAACAAATCGGTCAAAATAAGTTAGTTTTTAAGTACTTTAAAACTGTCATATTTTGATTGATTTGTTTAAAATCGCAAAGTAAATTAATCTTGAGTTGAACTTTTTAAGGGTACCCTGAAATATTTAAACATCTCAAAAAAATCAACTCAAAATTATTTTTTAGTATTTTAAAAAAATTGGTCCGCATGGAGCAATCCTTAAGTTGGTCCTTGTGGGATCCGCTCTGTGTGTGTGTGCACACACACACACACACACACACACACACACACATATATATATATATATATATATATATATATATATATATATATATATATATATATATATATATATATATATATATATATATATATATATATATAAATAGAGAGAGAGAGAGAGAGAGAGAGAGCGATTATACCCTCCACCACTCCAAGGATCTCTTAAACCATTGAAGAAGATAATGTTGCTCCCAAACCATTTCAAAACCCTCTTAATATCCTATTTGAAGTTATCAGTAAAACAAATTTTAACATGCATTATCAGAGTTGCATAATATGGTCAGTTGCATATGATATAGACATGAGAAGTGTTATTATGGAACTATTATTAACTTTTGTCAAAGCGATAATTCTAGGCCGACTCATAAATTTGACTTATTTTTTGCGATTCAGTGACATGTCGCGTTTGTATTGGTTAATTTTATGGGTCCTATGGTTTGGGTCCCATCAGGACCCAAAAAGTGGACCAATACATACGCGACACGTCAGTACATCTCACAAAATGAGTAGGATTTGTGCGTCACTGTAGAAGGGCCCTTTATCAAAGTAAATGTTGTACTGAGTAATGGTACAATATGCATTTCAAATAATAGACTATTTTACCTTTATTAATTCCCATTGTCATAATAGAATTACGTCATAACAAGAAGATTACTATTTTTAATGTGATCTATCCACCTGGAATAAAATTAGCATGTCTTTGTGAAATCCTTAGCACCATTCAATATATGAGTAGCACCATCTCATTTATACATGATAAGGTTCCACAAAAAGTAATACATAAACATGATGCAAATTTATAGATATATATAAAACAAAAGCCTAAACTCCTTATGGCATGGCACGTGTCAATAGCATTAATCATTCAAACAAAAAAAAACGTTGGCTCTCGCCTTTTCGTTTATATATATGAGCTTTTAAAATTGACACTTAACTTCTCTTCTCCAATTTGTTCATATGCTCATGACTCTCTATCTCCTTCTCTCTCCTCTTATTTTTATTTATGCATAAAATTAATGTAAGTTACTAATTCAATGTATATGTATGATATATAATTTACTTCTATTACAAATTCTTAATTTACAAAGAGGACCTAGCTTGCAAATGGTGAAGAACACGGTGATTACGAGTTTCATTTCTAAATAGAATCGAGTTCAAAGCGATGACACACCGTATGACCCTCTCTCTATTAAAGGTATCCATTTAGTCTCTAAAAATAGGTTTGAAGCTAGGGGTTTTGGGATTTTCCCTCTCTTGCCTCTTTATGTATCAATTTACATGCAATTGAAATTATTATATTCTGTAAGTGTACCCCCTCTATGTATCAATATACATGTACTGGATGCAATCGAACACAAGTATTGCATGATCAGCAACATATGTCGTGTAATGCTAAAAAGATGAAAAATGCTAACAAAATGAGAGTTTTCGGTGTTAATGAAGTAGACTTAGTGATGGTGGTTTCACTCTCACATAAATTTCAATTCTTTAAAAAAAATATTAAACATTCACACAAGTTTTCTTCTTTTCTATTAAAAAAATATTATATGTTGGTATCCAAAAATATTGTACTAACTTTAACTAATTTTTATATGTAGGTATCCAAATATTGTGTTAGGTTTTAATGTATTTCCCAAAATTATAACCCTAAATTAGATGCTCCTTTTAGTAATGAAGTATTATAATTCAATTTCCTTTATTTTATTGATATTAATGTTTATTTGTTATGATTTATTTATTTTAAGGGATTTGCAATTTGTGATGGAGGATTTTGATATCCGACATCTTTTCTTTGATTCCATTGAGGTATTTTCAATATGTTGATCTCTTTTAGTAAATTGGAGATATTGTTATTAGGGATTTGCAATATGTTTATCTATTTTTAGTAATGAGTTGTTTTTGCATATTGTTTGTGTTTTTTGTTTGTTTGTAAGAAGTCAAATGATTGGAATCTAATGAATTGAGTTTTATTTTCAACCATGCATCATCTATCCTACATGCTAGTTTTATTATAAAAATGATAATTAATTCCGATAAAATTTAAGTCGATTTTAAAATGACACATTAAACTCGACACAAGGTCACTATGATGCAATCCATTGGTAACATGAAAGAAGGTATAAAATTGAAACATACATGACCACCAAACTCAGAAGTGATCCAATGGGGCCTAGGATCGATGTTAAAGTTTGCTTTGCAGAATCGAGCTCGATCGTTGTAGTTATACTCAGAAGTTGGGAATATGCTCTCCTCATTATTTCCATCGATCGGCAATATCATCTCTGTACATGCCTGCCCCAATTTAAATTCAAAACCCAGTATTTTAGTTGCTATATCACAATTTATTTACTGTATAACATTCTTTTCAAGAGTAATTTTATGCAAACAATAAGTTCTGTATAAAAACGATGTGGCTGATCTAGACCTTAACACTTCTTTAATATTCTATCCAAAATATTTATTATTTAAATTAACGCTCTATGGGATTTATCAAATTTTTATATCACTCTTAGAATTGTAATCTTAAGTTTTGCACGTTTTAGTCATTTTACCATAAATTATAATGTTTTAATAATTCAAGAAATATAATTATAGTAATGAATGATCATTGTGAAACCAACTTTTGAGATTTACCCCAACATTTGATAAAAATAATGTTTTATTCAACCTCACAAAACTACTTACCCTTTTTGCTTATAAAAGGACTTAATCTTTGTGTGATACCGCTCCCTTATGGAGCACCATAATTCAAAAATTGAAGAAAGCTTTTTACTAAGGAATCGATAGTCAATATCATTCCATTCAAGATCCCTTATTCTATCAAAGTGTCAGATTTTTAAACTTTCATAAGGCCACTACACATGGAAGTATGGAGTTCTATTTCAATTCATATGCACAAATTAGTACCAACGAAGTCTTAACCCCTAACACGTGGTTTCAATTACATTGTTTCTCAGTTTACCTAAAAAGGTCTTATTATTAGAAGAGTAAAAATAATTACATGTATGGGCCATTCCTTACCGAGACGATGTAGGATGTAACTATCTAGATATAAAATCATCCATAATGTAAGTCTATTGTTGGTCTATGTTTGGTTAAATGGTTAATTTTAAAAAATATAATTGAATTCTCAAAACAATTCATGGTACGATTCCATTTAAAGATTAAAAAAATATGACAAAATTGGTTAAATTGATACCAAATTTTCATTTTTCTCAAATAAATTATTTTGGTTTGATAATACATAAAATATAAAATCATTCACATAGATTAACATGGTGATTCAGTGGTACTTATTGAAATTGTTATAAGAATTACACAAAATAATACTCGACTTATATAAGACCAAATATCAGCAATGAACCTTCCCTTGCTTGTTAATTTGTTAACTCTGCATATATTAACAATCAATTGCTCTCCACTAAAATAACTTGTACAATTCTTGAATCTCAATATTCATCAATCTCAAGAAGGAACGCAATCATCCCACATGAATCCTTTTGTTATATGTTCATATGATAATGAAAGGTATTTGTAAATCGTAGTTTCCTCGGAGTTATGAAATTGACAAGATCACTCAACTCACTGGATAAATATTAAAAATCAAAGTAAAGTTTTAATAAAAAATGAGATGGTCATTGAAAATATATCTTCTCAGACCTATGTATATCTTTATGTTTAATTTATAGTTTGAAATAACATTTTTGATAAATGGTATGCTACATACAAATGAGATCTCCCTCGTACGAACAAGATTCTTCGTATAAAGCCCTCATACAAAGTATTTATTTGTCTCATACGGATACCCTTCTTACCAGGGTTTTGTTTCGAGATTTACAAAAATTACACAAAAAAATTCTAATTTTTTTTTAAAATATTTTCAAAATTATTTTTCCAATCAATTTTATAACTCGAGTGGAACTATAAGAACTACAAAAAAATACTTTGCATTTACCAAACATCACATGCAATTTGTTTTGGTAAAGAGAAGTGTAATACCACATAATTTTGAGTGCTTTATTTATGAATATTGTCTAAGATTTTAATAATATTATTATTTTATTGACCGAAATATGGATATTATATTTTTATTATTTGAAATGAATCCAATATTTAAATTCAAATTTAAATGGTTTTTGGACATTTTGTAATGGTTTAAATATGTAAAGTTGACAATTTTGAATTAAATGCCAATATTGTAATATGCGTTAGCTTAGGCTCTAAGATAGGGTTTGATAGATGGGTTATATAAGGAATATTATGGGTGATTATAAGGAAAGTGAGATGAAAAAGAGAGGCCAAAAACGAAATCCAAAGAGGCAAAAACAAGTGGAATGAGAAGAGCCAATTTTGAGTGTTTAGATCTTCTTTTTGAGTGCTTTCGAATGAGATTTGAGAAAAACTCAAAACACACACCTGACTCTATTTTTCGTGTAGAATCCAAATTTGAAGTCGGATTGGAAGTTTAGAAAAGGCTTGGATCTGATTGTTTTGGGTTTTCAAAATAGGCCTAGAATGGTGGATTTTGACTTTCTTGAGGTAGTTTGGTTCTCCCATGGCTAATTTAGTGTGCTACACTTTTCATTATTGATTGTATATTTATATCCATGCTATGTGTTGCGTTTATATGTATGGTATGCTCGTATATTGTATTCTTTCTTGCACCATTTAGTATGTGTTATTTTCCTATCGTGTAGTTTGGGTAACGAAGCTAGTTGATTTTACGATCATGTTAGGTTATAGAAATGGGTAGAAAACATGTAAACTTGATTTATGAAAATTGAATCTGAAATTTATTTTAATTGGGAGAATGATATTATGATAATTATTATTGGAGAATGCATAGGCATTCCTTAGCTAAACCACCCGATGGACGGGGTGTGCTATCGGCTACAATTTTATTTATTATGCAACGACTAGGCCATGGACCCCGGTTGGTGGTGATGCCAAGTTTACTATGGCGGTGATGTCATGTTATGATGGGTCATGTGCCCAAGTTACGTTATTTATTTTTGGCGACATTAGATTGTTCTGAGGATAATTGACAGGATGGTGGATAGTAGTCCATACCGTAATGTGGGAAATGCAACAGGAATTTTGATATGGGGTATTGAGTTGTGTAGTGCTGCGGTGAGATCATAGGTGATGATTATATTATTGTAATATTAGTTTGAGTATTCATATTTCATACACTCTTGTATATGATGTATGCACACACGAGTATGTGTAGTTACACTTGGAGCATTTATACGAGCTACTGAGTTTTTCGCTCATCCCCCCATAGTATGTTATTTTTCAGGTTTGGTGTGAGATGATTTTTATGGCACCTTTGGGATTGGGAGCATCGTTAGAGGCTCTGCATATTTATTTTCAAAATTTAAATGTACCGCACTATTTATTGTAAATTGTTTTGTAAAAGGGCATTTGAGATTTAACAAAATTGAGACATTCTATTCATTTTATTTATGTATTTATGTTTCCGCAATTTTATTCTCGATCTTAATGGTAATATTTTATAAAAAAATTCTTTAATTTATCAATATTTTTCAGTAGCACCTTCTGGGGTGTTACAAGAAGTTTGGGTGTGTTTTTATGTTCAAGTCCTTTTCAATTACAATTCAAAACTCAAAAAATATACTTATGTTTTTTAAAGTTTCGTAAATCATAAGGAATATTAAAAATGTATTTTCCTGATAAATTTATCCTCGAATTATTATTAAAACAATACTATAA